>CM055847.1:5596222-7088722 GCA_029490765.1 Euthynnus affinis | reverse complement strand
TAGAAGTAGAGACAATCCGGTTATTCATTCTGTGAAGGAATTTGTCAAGTGGCATTTAAACAAATTACATGAGATGGTTGTATAAACCCAAATATAGTCTGCCAAACTAATATTTCAACCTGTTTCCAGTTGACATTAGATTGTTTCAAGAAAATTCTAGATCGAGGAAAATGAAACTTAATTTCAGAAAATAGTTGAAACAAGTTTATCTGGAACAAGTTTCCAGTAATTCTTACTGCAGTGGCTGAGTTTGTTTGTTTTGTTTTAAGGAAATAAGACGTTTAGGACTCAATTGGACTTGATAAGAAAGAGGTTTTTACAGTGCAAGCCACACAACTTAAGGCTGTGAACGTGCAGTATAACTTGGAAGTTGGGTTTTTTTTTTTCTCTTCAGCTGTGTGTGCGTGTCCCGCAGGGTCCACGCACCTCTTGTCAGTTTGTAACTTCTAGCCTGAGCATTCACACTGTGGGGAAATGCAGCGAACCTGAAGTGACTGTGACGATAAAAGAAACAAAAAAGTTATTAGGTTAAGAGTTATTTTCTGGTTTTGCGTTTATTAGATCACCCACTTTAAGATGATAACATGAAAACACACTCGTGGTCCATTTTGTTCTGTTAACACAAATCCAAGAAGTGAAATTAGTTTCTTTCTTTTTTTTCTTCTATTTCCCAGATTATTAGGAGTAAATGAGTAATTTGTCACATAAACCCACCACTTTACTTTATTCCAGTGCTGCAATCTCACCATTAGCCTCTCAGCTGCAGCCTCACTGCTTGAATTCACACAGCGACAGAAATAAAAGACGGTACATTGTTTTTTTATACTTTCTCATGTTTGACCTGAACTGTCATCTTGACTGAACACTGTGTTTATTTATGTCACTAGATAAACTCATGGGGTGATATGATCTGATTGATTCTTATGTTTATTTAGTTTTTGTAATATCCTCCCTGACCACAGGAGGCTCTGCTGCAAATGAATCTGTGACACACTGCAGCTGGCAACCTCAAAACACACAGAAAACATACTGTAAGAAACTCAGTGGGAATATTAAGAGAAAAGTAAGGACATCAAGAGGTTTAAATGGATTTGGAGCCAAACTCTAATTTATAATCCCGGTTAGGATTAGGATTAGCCCTCAAATCAATTTTAACTTCTCAAACTCCTTATTTTTTCTTCTCTATTCAAACTAAGTTTCTTTTTATAAGTTTTATTTCCTGTTCCACATTATATAACAGCATCACCCATATTCTACTTTGACCCATCCCTGTATATAGATTATATTTATGGAAATACTTAACTATTTTCTATAGCTGCAAAGGTAGATTCAATTAATAGAACCGTTAATAGACTTTCTCTGACATATTAGATATTTTTGGAAACTTGATTTTAAAAACAAAGCTGCACAACATGAGTCTGTAAAGATGGAGCCATCAGTTTAACTGTTTATCTGCCAATGTTGTTGCTAGCATTAGAGAGATGAACACCTCAAGCTTTCCTCCTCTACTCTTTCAACCACTCAACCGACAATAGATAGCGATGGCAGAGAAAGAGTTAGATGCTCATTTATGCATTGTAACAGTTAGGAAAAATGGTATGATACCAGAGGATTTAACTTCTTTTCCCCTGAAATCAACCATTAATTAGCAATAAACAATTTCTCCTCACTATCTAATTGGCATCACATTTGTCAAGATACAGTTAAAGAGACTGCTTAATTAATTAAACATGAAATAGCACCTTCCCTGAGTGTTTGAGAATACAGATGTAACCGTGGATTTTTTTTTTCTCCACACACCAACACCTCCACCCCACCCTCTAAAAAAAAAAAAAAAAAAAAATCCAGCGCCAGATTTGATAAGATTTGTTCTCTTTATCACTTTAATTAGCACCTCCCTCCTGTCCCCTTTGCAAATGAGGGGTAGGTGAGGGGGTTCGGGATTTGATGACTTAAAATGCACACAGCTAACGAGTTATTCATACCCTGCACAGCTGTTAAGGCAATTTAACTGCTTCTTCTCCGTTCTCCCTCCTTTCTCTTGATGCTTACTTGTCGAGGAGGGAAAGGTGGCAAGAGGCCACGCAACTGGTCCATTATCTCAGGAGAGAAGCTCTCTGATTCAAAAATGGCCACAATTTCCAGCTTTCACCTGTACCGGGTAAAGATTTACAACTCTTCATATCTCAAACTTGCATCTTTCCTGGAACTTATGTCCATTTTTATGTAACTCTATGTGAGGAAGTCGGTACATAGGCAAGCAAGTTGTCAAAAAAAAAAAAAAAACCCTACACACCTGATTGCTTTGAGGCTTTTTCTATTCACAGCTATGAGCACATTTCTATGCACGCTGTATACTTGCGCGCTCCACCATTGCCCATCTGTCACTGTGCAATTATGATCAGAGGGAAGAATTGCCTGAATGAAGTATCCGCACCTCAGCAGCCATGCAGATTTCCGACCAGGACGTGTCAACTTCTCCTGGATCAGCATCCCCATGATTGGAAGATCACAACTCACATCTACAAACAGTGACACAGATGCGAGCATGCTTTACTTAAATCCACTGCATTAAGTTCAATAAGGTTCAAATATTGCAAAGGTTCAACGCGGTTTAAGGACATTTAGGAATATCAAAGACAAAGACTGAATAGGATCCTTCTCCTTGTTTGGCAGTTTTATTGGAAAAGCCTCAGTCTTTTAAGCCTCAAGGGACAGATTTGTGGAAAAAGTCAAAAACTGCCAAATTCCCGGGAAATGCGCATACCTTAAATCCAATCAGTTCATCTGCCGAGATGCTTTCAGCTCTCTGCTTTTAAAAACAGCCTAAAACTGAATATATTAAACACAATTCAGCCCTATAAGTGGTGAGGCACTTTGACGCACCGACGGCCTGAAAATCTGTGATGCAACTTTCACTGTTGAGTCTGTTTTGGTCAATGCATAAGTGGAACCATTGTGACAAGTGGCGTCTGCTGAGTGGTGTTGTTCATCGATGAGTTATTGCTTTAAAATGAAAGTGGTAAGACAGGTTTAGAAAAGGAAAATGGGTTCAATTAGTACTTGAAATAACAAGAGGCCACTTCAGCTAAATTCCTAGAAAATGAACAACAGGCCACAGACTCGATAAATACAGATGAGTTGATTTTCACTGCAGGCTGCACTGTTAGTAATGTATAATTCCTTACCATGAGACATTTATCAATATTTTAGCTCATTCTGGACTGCTCCTCCTTTCCCTGTTGCCAAACTAACATTGCTTTTATAAAAAATCCTTGCTTTGTAGAATTTTATTGTGAAACTACATGTAAAGAAAGACTTATATTGATAGGAAAATCTATCCCTGTGGCTTTAAACACTCAGCCTACTGAATGGACTGGAGGCACTGGCACAAACTTTGTAGATAACAGGATTCTTTGGACGCCTAGTAGATCCATCTGTCCATTTCACAACATTATGCTTGAGATGCTTGAATTGTAAACAGAGGTGGAAGGTCGGAACAGTGTGGAGCCACGGCTCTGTTGTTGTGTCTGCCTCTAAATTTCAAACAAAAGCTGTTATGTCTTAGGCAGAGGAGTGGAATAAAAGGGCAGTCCAAGGTGTCGGCCCCAAACATAAATACAAGACCTGGAATGTAATTCTTTATAGTCGAGAGCGCCTAGCACGAGCTAAAGGCCCTGACTTTGCAGCTCAAAGGTGATATCTGATGAGGCCTGTTTACTTAACTTGTTCTAGAGTAAATTTTACAGTCACCTGACTGAAAAAGTTGGGCATCATACTGAAAATGAAAACGTGATAATGGAATTAATCAGGATAAGACAAGGGCATGTGCCACTTTTTCCACAAAAAAAAAAAAAAAAGCATACATATTCATGTGAGCATGGTGTTGCTGAATTAATGCGATCAGAAGGACGGTTTCAATCCCCCCTGAGTTGGTTCATGTTTAATCTCGTCTCCTCAAAACCGTAAGGCAAAGAGCGAGAGATGAGGGTAGAAAGCAACTTGGTGATTAATGTTATTAATTTCCACACCTCTAACCTTCTGTTTCCGCTTCTCCACGTTTGGTGTTGGAGGATGTTGTTTTGAAAATGTTTGGCTTTTACCAGGCGGCACGGCAGAAGAGAGAGAGAGAGAGAGAGAGAGAAGTTTCCGATGTACATTGGGGTGATCCCGCGGAGATTGCTATCATTAGAATAACTTTATTAGGCTTTCTGCTGCATTTCCTGTTTGATTTACTGCGCAGTCCCAAGGGCTCATGGGTAGGCACTGAGGGCTCTCCTGCACGAGCCAGACCTGCCGATGTTATGCTGCAGCAACCTGAGTGTAACGTCCCTATTAATCTGGAGCTAAACGTAGCAGAAACAACGAAGGCACTGCCCAATAAATCAGCTTCAGGCCTTTACATGCATTACGGTGAGTCAGTGCTTGTGTAGACGAATAAGGATTTGTGGTGCTGCAGTGGATTATGGGTAGATGGACCCGAGCACGGCCATAATGAGGGGTTGATTTTTGTACCTTAAAATTACAGGTTGGATATAATGTCTAATGGCTGAAGTGAATCCAAATAAACCAATGTATTGAGAATGAAATAGAAAGTTTATCAGTTAATCACGAGTGATGCTAGCTCAACAGTGTTTACTTAAAGTTAACATGTGTAGAATTTTTTACTTTCAAATGATCTTGATAGCATAACGGCACTAGAAATGAACAAACATCATCGCCTACACCAATTCTTCATTCATTGTTGTGTTTGCCATTGTTGAAGCTACTCGGTAGCTTGCGAGTGAGTAGTTTGCTCATTAGCAAACATTATATAAATAAGCAACCTATTTTCTCCATCAGTTTATTTTGTGCCACGCAGCACATTGAAGACCCGCTGGAAGTAAATAACATCGCCTTCATCACTTCTCACTCATTGCCATAGGCGTGTTGACACTGGCTGGCAAGGTTTCTGAGATATTTACACAGTGTTAACAAGTTTTTAGCCTGTTAGCATTTGTTAGCAAGCACTGTGTAAATGAACAGTTCTTGTGGGCAAGGTTAACCAGACGTCCCAATGTTCGAGCTGTCCCTGGAAATGTCCCCATTTTTAACAGAGCATTAAAAACAGACCACAAAATTAAATAATATTTATGTGGAATATTTTAAGTACAACCAGGCAACAGAGCCTACTAGTTGACGTCTCAATCGCGTTGTGCTTGTTTTGGCCAACAGAGGGGGCTGTTCGCTATAGCTCCTCTTCTCCTACTAACTTGTTCAAGCTAGTTTTAGTGCAAACTGCCGTGGAAAAGTTAGCCAGGAGCTAGCAAGTGTCAAGTGAAACCACAACATCAACACTAATGTTTTTTCAAGCCAGGTAAGTTACGATTGCTTGAGATACTAGCTAGTGATGTTATAATATCACAATTTATTTTATAGATAGATGACCTTCTCCATAAGGTTTTAAATAAGTTATGTTAGCTAATGCTAGCTATGGGTTAGCTAGCTACTACTAATATTGTAGCAAGGTTTAAAAATGTAAAGATGAAATGGACAGTCTATTTTGACAATATATTATTATTAAATTAATGCACAATTAATTATGACAATATTTGTAGGTTACAAATTTGATGGTTTGGCATTAATAAGTCGTGTGAAAATATATTTAGAATTTCTCATGGCTAACATTAGCATAAGGTTTTCTGTTAGAGACTTGAAGAGTGACGGTAAGGTAGGAAAAATAAAGATATGATTACAGAGCCTGCCTATTTATTATTCCAAATGATGATGTGGAAAGGTGAAGAGAAGGAATTAAGAAAAGGAAGACGAGTGAAGAGGAAGAGAAAGATTGGAGGAGGAGAAAAAGAAGAAAGTTAAGAGAAGAGTGACACAAGAAGAGCAGACAGAGGAGGTACAATAACTCTTTCCAAGAAACAGAAATGCCATTTTAATGACAACCTGATGAGCGAATTTCCATTTATACAGCCAGGCCAAGACGATACAATGGTTCACTGCACCCAAGGCTGGAAATTAACTTTATTCCTCAGTGTCCATGTCCAAAAATGAAGTACTTTTTTTTCTCATTCTCCATAATAAATATAGTTTAATAACTTAGTTTCATTGACTCACTCTGGTCCACCATGGAAGTTCCTCACACTTTATTTTATTTTAAACACCATGCAGCTTCAGAGTTTAACATGACATTCAGTTCAATTTGTTTTGAGTGCATATGTACATCAATCTTATTATCTCCTTACTGCTGCCCCCGAGGTGTTTTTAACAAGATCAAATGCACAAAATGACTACAGTGTTTTAAAATAAAATGCTCTGTTAACACATCTGTTTTTAAAAGGCTGTTAGTTTTTTTTTTTTCTGTTCACATCTCCTGGTGTCAAAGTTGTTGTTTTTTTTTGTTTTTTTGCATTATTATTCTTGCAGCCTCCACTGTGTTCTGGTAAAATGTCAATCAAAGGTGCATTTGTAAACTTCTAAATTATTTATGAGTTATGAATTTTTATCACTTTTTATTTACACTTGAGTTGTTATTTCCCCGTATCAATAATCTTTGATACATTTTATTCTAAATTGTGGATCTGTTCATAAAGTCTGTTTCAATATATGTGCTATAAAATTGATCATTGATCATCCTTCTGATGTTTAATAATGATCACTGAGATACCACCGCAATGATGGTTTACTTAATCTTTGAATTGTGTTCTTGTGTTGATATAAATGTGCAGCCATGCAAAATGGTCCCATGTAACATTGACAGCTGTTCTTGTGCTGTCAAAGAAAATCTGTGAAATAAATTGCACTTCTTCTTCTTCTTCTTTGATGTTCTCCCTTTCCCTATATCTCATGTCATTATTACACATAATAATATTAATAACAATATTACACCTCATGGGATGTATTTTTATTTAGCTAAGCAAGGCATCACAACCACATTTCAATAGCTAGCTAGCACTTGATGCTAGCATGTTGTCATTTGCTTACTTGGAAGAAACGAGAGAGAGTGTGTGAGACGGTGAGGCTGGCAATTGGAGCAGACAGTATGAAGTTAGTAGTATAGCTGTGAACGTAGCAGTGCAGTGAAGGTGGAGTTTAGGTTATTTGCTATTTTTGAATAAATCCTACAACTCCTCAAGACCCAAGCCAAGTCCCCATGTCTTGCTTGCCACCTGCTGATTAAAGTGAAGGGGGTTAGCCCCAAAATTAGTGACAACTTAAGCCCTGGAGCAGAAATTCTCCCCTGTGCTTCCCGACTACAGTCTGGACCAGTGACTGTGTGGTCTGGATGCTGAATCAGAAAAGGTTAACATCACATTAGATGCAGAATTGGCTAATTTGAACTCTATAATGTCTTCAAAGTATGCTATATTGATGCATTTATATGCATACATGTTCAGTTTTGAGTCAGTTCTGGGCCAAGCATACTTATTTTTTTCAGATTTATTGTAGTTTTATTATAGTTGACAAAGACAAATGATTGAAATTCATGTTTTCATTTATGTTACTTGTCATATGTAATTATGCATATAGACTAGATGTAAGCTTTTTATGGATTTTTACCAATTACATGCCTCATAGTATAAGAGTGTTAGAAGAGAGCAACTATGAGCTGATTTCTAACTTGCTAGTTTATCTTGTTGTCTTCTTGTTTTTGTCGCGCAAGAAGACACTGATTTTCACACCATTTTTTGTTGTAATTAATTGATTAAAATAAGATGTGAAAGTTCCATATTTCTGTTTTTATCATGAAAACTGAAAATAATGAGTCTTACATACACTGAAAGAAGAAACAGCAGGGAAAATGAACAGCTGTGGATCTTATAATTGATCACATATCATCAGACACACACACGCACAGTCCATCTAAAATTGTTGAGATTCTTTTTCTCTGTTTTGGGGGTTTCTTGAGAAGTTTATGCTCTTGATCATCTCAGTTTGGATAAAATAAATGTTCCCCACGACAACAGAGGGTTTGACTCTGTATTCTTGGATTTGATACCAAGTTTACTTCAACAACCAATACAGTTAGAGTCCACCAGTACCAGAAATAAAATTATGCATCCTCATGACACTGTTAAATTCTCAGGATTTTTTTTTCTTTTTACCAATTGGTGAATGTTGTGTATTAGGCTGATGAGTGCTAACACAGGCTTAAGTATCATGTGATGGATTACATAACAGAAATACTGTGAAGGACTATGCCAAGTTGCGAACCATTACCCAACAGTGAAGCACTTGACAGTCTGGCAGGGCTACTGGTTTTAGACCACCTTTTCCAGAGTTGTTAAGATATATACGACATGATGATGTGCACTTGGCATTCATCAATCCCAAACTCCGGTTTCTCCAGTGTTCCTTCAAGTCGTCTCTGAAGTGTTAATGTGCTCCGTTGATTGACGTCTTCATGAGTACTCTGGAGGGGGGTGTGCTAAGTGGAGCATGTATACGTTCTTTAAATGTGTCCATCCTGCAGATGTGCATTCTAGCAATAAACTCGAAATACCCCCTTGCGGTTGTATGCCTCTGCCAACCAGTCAAGTTTCAGTTTCCATCCACCTCTGTCCAGATTCTTATAATATTTGAAGTGACTTTGAAGGAATTTAATAAGCAGTATTAAGTGTGTTTTCCCTGTATGTGTTCATGAAGTGGTAGCCATGACAGAAGATAAAGCTTCAGATGTGGATGTTGTACAGATTTCAAAATGTGGGTGCTTCGCATACATGATTAAACCAGCAGCACAGAAGATCTATACAGTCACCGCAGTTTCAAGGTGGGCACCCAAGATAAGTGTAATCAATTCAGTATCTGACCAGACCAGTGGTGGACCAGACCATCTAACCAGTTTTGCAGAACATTATGATGTCACAGTGGAGTCCCTTCACCGCTTCACACACAACAGAGATAGTGGCGTTTGGCTCTAGATAGTTGTGGTTGCGGCAGTATGAAATGTACTGAATCCCACCCAAGACAGACAACGCAAAATGGGAGTTGAACACACCACAAGTCCACCCACAACACAATACTCTTCCCTAACCTTTAACTTTAACTGTAACCCTAATCTGCCTTTGCACTAAAGTGTACCATCGCCATATAAATAGGATGAAGACAGGGTTATCAAACTGGACTTTACATTTCACATCCCTCATTAAAGCCCTGCACTTGACTTGACCCTGCACAGTGGGTCCTCCAGTCTTCCCACTCACCGGACTGATGCTCACAGCATAAATAAAAAACTAAGAGATGCAGCTATCGTGATGTCACTCATTGGTTTTTTGGAGCCTCAGTGTTAAGCATTTTGACCGTCGCCATCTTGAATTTTTGGAGCCAAATGACCAACATTTGAACAAGAACATGGAACTAACCCTAACAAGAGCTGCTAGCTTGGTTAGCAGCTCTTGTTCAGCTCGGTGCATCTGTAATTTATGTTGACTTTGCTAATGCTAATGCTAATCTTGGCTAGTGAAAAACAGGCTTAAAACAAAATGTACTTATCAGAAAAACTGAACAGCTGACTTCTTAGAGGGTATTTTAGTACAACCAAATGCTGTACTTTTTTAGGTGACCAAAACATTACAATTAACATCCATGGACTGAAAACACACTATGATAATGTAAAATAGCGATATCTACACTTATACTACTCCTATTATAATCTGGGGGTTGCAATGCGTAACGTACGTAACCAATGTTTTCGCTGCAGTAGAGACTTGTCTATCACATAGTAGCCACACCCTAAAGCATACCCTGCTTTATCATCTATTTTACTCTAAATGGGACCATCATTTACAAAATATTGTAGAAGATTTGAAACTAGTGATTGAGACCATAAACACATTAGGAAAATGTTTACCGAGGTAATAAATCAAGTGAGAAGTAGGGTCATTTTTTTGTAGACTTCTATACAGTTAGACTTCTTTTTGGAGCCAGTGGATTCACCCCCTCTCTAACCATTAGAAAGAATGGAGGTTTAAGGCGCTCCCACATTGGCTTCAAGGAAAGGTCATTATATCATAATACCAACCTTCTTGCACTATGCTTGGTGCCAGTTCTGTTGAGGCTTATGGGAGATGCATGGAGAAGCACGCTAAAACCCAACATATCTATATTGTATGACCTACCTTTGATGAAGAAACGCCTCTACCAAATGAAAGAACCCACTTCAGAGAATACTGACTGATTTTTCTAAATGTGCTCATTTGTTTATTTGCTGTTGGTCTCCAAGTAGTATCCAAAGATGATTAGAGGCATACTTTACAGGGCTCATGGCGAGTCAAATTAAAATGCTCACCATGGCAAATTGAAAAAAAAAAAAGTTGCAAGTGAAGTGTCCCTTGAAAATATTGAGCTTCAGATAAATAAATATTAACTATATCTTTTTTTTCATTCCTTCCCTCTACTTTTATTTAGATCCGGAGGCTGCTTTTCTAATAATAGCTAATGTTATAGGAATACCATGTGTTCAAATGAAATTTTTACAAACCGCCTTTGATTATGAATTGTGCATTGGTAGATTAACCCTTAGCTATAAAACAACAAAGGCATACATTATATGGCTATCAGAAACTTTTAACAACAAACTTAATCAGAAAATAATACATGGTAACACCTGGTCACCATATCAAAAACTGTATATTATGTTATATAACGTTTGCTAATGGGCTCAAAGTTAGTGTAGTCAGGGTATTATCACAGTTGAGCTAACTGTTTCTAACCTCAATCATGTGCCTAAGAGAGCTCCATTAGCTAAACATCAGCTAAATAGACTACACTAAGTACGGTGAGAGCTTTCAAGAGTGGTGGGACTCCCTAAAAACTTGGTATTTCACCCGGCTGGCAATGGTTTTGGAGGACGTAGAAGTGCACATGTCTGGATCTGTGATTGTCTCAGTCATGGATGTATTATAAGAGCAGGATACCAGATCAAAAATGGCACCCATTCAGTCCAATAAGAATTGGTTGCCTAGCACATACATCAGAAAAGTTTCTAGCTTCCAGGTCTACTTCTGGGGTTATGCAGCCCACTGAATATGCACAGTAGCGTTTCTGCCGCTGGCCCTCCCTGTGAGTTCCTGATCTGTCCATAGACTTTACATTTTAGTGACATCACCGATTTTTAAATCACTTTTGAGGAAAGTTCAAAAATTCATAATAGAAAGAGAAATAACTGGCCTTGTTTGCAGTTTAAGGTGTCCTGTCAACAGTTTTACAGGTGTCTCTTTTACAATGATGGTCTATGGGGAAAACTCTTTCTACGCTGCAGGGTTTTTTCCCGCTGCAATACCGTGAATGACCACACGGAAAAAATGGCTGCAAGGCTGAGCAATGGCGTTTTATCCAGCTCTAATAATACACCCATAGTCTCAGCCTGCGCTTTGAGTGCACATTCACGAGGTTTCCATGATGGAGGGTGAGTTACGTTAGTTTTGTACAAATAATGTAGATTACTACTTTTTTAATTTATACGATCCAGGCATGCTAACATAACATGCGCCTCAATATCATGTGCCATTAAAATATTGGAAATGTATTTTAAAAGTGTGAATTCACCTTTATGTATGCAGACATTACACCTGCCTTTATTGCCTTTGTGTTCAATTAATGGATTGTATTTTTGTTTTGTTTCACAGATGGGTGAAATACTGCAGCAGCATGGGAGAGACATGCATGTGCTTACACACACTCACACACTCACATACACAAACAAGTGAAATCTTCATACAGGCAGGGTGTGAAATATGGAGGGTCTTGGGGGAGTATCAGATAAAACTACACTGAATAATACACGCATTCAATATGAGATGTTATTTGTGCACATGTATGTTATATATGAACATAATATCCTGTATTCCTGTAATTTGTATCTTGCATCTTTGTACATGGAAATAATTCTTATGTGTGCCTTGTAAGCCCGTATGTGCTGAGAATCTTGATGTAAGATATGATCCTCAGTTACTTTTAATGACATGTTTTGACAAAGACTAATATATCCAAAATCATGAGACCCAAGGAGTTGAAACATGCACTGCTCCTGGTGAGTGAACCAACTGTCGTAAATGTAGTTTGGTGAAGAGTTCCCAAACTTTTTCATGCTGAGGATCCTCAAATAGACAGAACAGAAACCTTTTAGTATCCTCCTCCTGGCAATAGAAGTAGATAAGTGAGGAAGGTAGAGTGCATTTGGTGTGTGATTTGAGAGATTAGGAAAATAAACTGCCCTTAGTTTTATTGTAGGCTGCTTTATATGATAACCTGCAAGCACCTTTGTAAGAATACAGAATAAAAATCATGATTTATTTTAGTTTGATGAAAATGAGATGTTGGACTGAGTGTTAAAGTATGAACTAGTTTTATTTCTAAAGCTGGAAAATTAAGCAAACTAGACTGAATAATACACACAAACAACATGAGATCAGTTTATTTGATGTATGTCAAGTATGAGGACATACACAATATATTAATCATGTTTTTCTATAATTGGTATATTTGGTTTCACACCTGCATGGAAACTAATAATGTGCTTGTTTGGGAATCTATTGATGCAACATACTACATTAATATCAGAATACAGACTCTCATCTGAGTAGATTTTTGTTGTTGGACATAATTTAGTCCATCTAAATATCAATATATTTTAACACTATTTAGTTGTACATATGTTCTAGTTTAATGTTATGATGGACAATTTGATAATTTATCAACAGTTGAACAAAAGTCATTTAAAATCTGAAGGGAAGTTTAGTCGTAGTTGCAGCTGTTCCAGCAGTACAAAGAGCAAAAAATCTAAATGTGTCTTCGTAAATTGATGATCACAAACAAATAGAAAATTATCCCTGCTTGAAGTTACAATTAGGTGTGAGGTCTCCTGTAGGTTTTTGTAAGTTAATAAACAACTTTTTAGGTCACGTTTTCACAAGATTATCCAAAAAATGACAAGACGACCCAATGCGAGCTGACGAGAACACAATGCTTTGTGTAATGCAGGATGTCAGGCACCGCCCCCAGGTGAAATAACAAGTTTTTAGTTTTTCTTGATTGGCTTCAGACTCTTTTCTTGGAGCTAGCCGCTTGGTTGCACGTGGCGCAGGCATGAAAGAAACTTCCAATTCAAATACAATTGTTTGAAAGTCACGCTGAGTGTCAAACTCATGTCCATGCACACAAATCTATAGGTTAAGTTTCATGACTATTTCATGAAGTGCTGTGATACTGGGTTGTCATTTGGCAGTTTGACCTCAGTAACTCCACCCGGCTCTGAGCCAAGCATGTGTGTCTACAGGAACCTTCATGTGGAAACTGTTTATGTGCTGCAACACAGAGGATTTCTACAAATATCACAAGAAGTTACTGTATCTGCTAGGCCTTTTTTTTTTTCTTTTTCCAAAAGTGGCATACCACAGCATGATGTGGCATCCTCTATGAATGCTTTCTGGGAAACTTATCTTCTGTTGCCTGCTAATTTATAAAATAAGCAACAGCATGGGAAGCCCAGGGTAACAGAGTCAGTGATTCATCAGTCAACATTCTTGTCGTAATTATGATTTCTATTTTGACATCTGGGAAAGTCTTTGAAGTGTGTTTGATGCCGTGGAGAGCCAGTGAACAGCCTAATAGAGACGGAGTTTAAAAACCGTTCTGTGCTTGCCAGTCTTCTCTGAGCAATCACCCATGATACCCACCCGTGGCGAAACTCCTGCGTTTAGCACAAAACTGGGGCCTCTGTGAACCTTTTCAGCTCGTGATGCACGGAAATGAAGCCAAGTCTGCTTCCCCCCTTCTTTTACAGCTGTGCATGGACAGTAGGATGAACTCTGGCACCAAGCTGCTTTTGTTTTTTTTTATATATATACTTCTTTTTATGATATTTTACTTATTGTATTAAAAGAAAAGTATTTCGAAATTCCCTTTTTTTCCCCTTCAGAAATCATTTCACAAGCTCCACAAACATTTCTGTGACCACCACCAAGATCGAGAACCATTGTTATAGAAGAGTATTAGCCATCTGCGTGGATAAACCTTTCGTAAGACTGAGGCAAATATGGCTGATCCTTATGAAAACACATATAATGAGGAGGAGTATTATGCTAGAGTTCCTGTTATTTGTTGGTGCCTTCACCTCGATCAGCGAGTAAGTCACTCGTTAAGTCAAAAATCAAGAAGTAATGAAGCTTAATGGTTCCTCTACTTTCTCATGTGTAGTTCTTTTTTTTTTTTTACCTCTTTGACACCTTCTGATCTCCACCTTTAGCAATACGACAAGTCCCCAAGAGAGCATCTGACACCCCTACGATCTGTTTTCTTTTACTTCTAAACACACACAATGTTACACTCTGGCTTTTTTTTTTATTCATGAAAAAAAGAGCAGAACATCAAGGGAACGCCAGCCCAGACTGGCTGGCACATATCGTAACAGGTGAGGGTAATTTCCTAAAGGTGCAGACACCTGGCCTCACCTGGGGTTCACGGCGAGGTCAGAACACCTGTGCTGTTTTTAATGTTAACTCCCTGTAGAGGGCTTCGCTATTATCGGTGTTCACACCTTACATTTATTTATTTCAGATTTTTACAGGTGCTTCAGATACACTCAGCAGTAGAAGTGAAGATGCAGTAGAAGAGCCCAGGTACAGTCGGTTTGATAGGAAGAGGCACGACAGAACGTTGATTTCAATTTTTGTACGGTGAGCTCTTGCACAAACTTCAAATATATTTACAATAATAAACAATCAATGATTCATAAGATGTGATATTTACAGTTATTACAAATAACATGTGTTCAGTGACTGCGGCTGAATGAGTCAGTAACTGGAGATGATATCTCTTAGCAGTAGGTTTTTTAAAACAATTCACATTGTTTCATCTTTTGTTCCCAGAGGAGAGAAAACACAAAAAAAACAACCCCTCTGGTGTCAAAAGAGTCTGGTCAAGTTAATGCCAAGAAATCTGTGGTACAATACAAACAGTTTAATTGTGTAATTAACAATCAATAACCACTTCTAGTTAGAACATTTCTGCAGAAAGGAACCGAGAAACACTTATAAAACAGTCAGTCGTAACAAAATAACTGGTGTTCTCATTGAAATAAACTCATAAAAAAGAAACACTTTTTATACAGAATATTTATACAGGGATAGCTTTTGAATTGGATTGTTAACCAAAGGAAGACACATCGCAGACATCGATTTTCACACAGATTGCATATGTTTTTCTTTCTAAGGTGTTCTATAGGTTAGTCATTTTACCTAAGCTTATTTGCATGATAGTAAAAATTGCATACAACATTAATTGTGAAGCTTGTAGCATGAGTTGCTTGACATACAGCACTTTTTATAGGCAACCTTTAAAGCACATTTCTCCATTTAAAACGTGTAAGACACTTTTTGTTTTTACTGCCCATCGAAATTACATTTATAAATAGAAAAAAGATCGGTTGAATTTTTAAAAAAAGCGCTATGCAACATAAACTTTTAAAAAAAGTAATTACATCAAAAACACTGCATGAACTGCAAATAAATAATGTCGGACAACATAAACATGGTGTAATTCACATTTCTAACTGTGTGGCAATTCAGAAAGTTACAGTGACAAAGGTTTTGCAAAATAATGTAACATCGGCAGTGCCGTATAGTACAAGGCATTGTTGGCATAGTTTCTTTAAGACTGTATTTCTTTTTTACAGTTACAATATATGTCTATATATATATATTTATATTTCTTCCCTAACAAATAATATGTAAAGACTGAGCTATTCTCGGAGATGCACCTGGGCTGGGTGATCGCGTTCCAGAGTTTGGAGTGATCCATAATCACATTATGCGCTTTTTAAAAGAATAACTAATCTGCCAGCAGGCTCCAGACTTGATACCTCATAATTAAGGCCTTGTCAACCACTTGGTCCTTGATTTCATTTGCTATTTTTTAAAAAAAATCCAGTTAAACATCACATACGTAAACACCTATCAAAGTCCTATCAAACTCCACGGGGACTTTTTTCTTTTTAAATATAATCAGTAGCTCAAAAAAGATAAAGTAAGTCAGTGTAAAACAACAGACAGAGTGCAGTCAGCAAATATCCACGGCAACATACTTAGAATAATTTTTTGTGCAGATTATTTAAATGATGCATCAGTCTTTACAGTGAATAATACAAGTTTTACAAAATCCAAAAAGTAGTACTTGTTTGTATTACAGAGTCTGAGATGGGCTTTCCAGTGTGTGAACACTAACTTCACATAGCCTGTCAGTCTGCAACTGATATATAAACACTCCTCATACAGTCCAGGCGCTGTACTGAATAAAAACACTACTTTTCTTTATTTGCAGTGTGGTGGTTCTGTGTCAGCCAGAGCGTTACATTTAGCACAGTCATCAGTCTGTGTGTGTGCACATGAAAACTCTCAGTACGTGATTCATCCTACTCCTTGGCCTCGTGCTCTAACTCTGACTGGGCCTCGGCGCCTCGTCCCAGCTGCTCTTCGATCTTGATGGAGAAGATGGTGCTGTTGGTCTGCGTGCTCTCGTCCATCTCCTTCAGCAGCTCGCCGCTCTCCCTGAAGTCCGTCAGCTCCTCCTCGAAGGCCGGGCTGCTGCTGCTGCTGCTGCTGCTGGTGTTGGTGGTGGCTGCGGTGTTGTTGTTGTTGTTGTTACTGGGTTCCTTGGGCCCCTTGGCTGGGTGATTGACGTAGAAGCGCTGGTTCTGGAAGAACTTGATGATGGTGAGCTTAGGGAGGTCCAGCTGGGCCGACAGGGTGTGGATGGCCTCCTCGTCGGGGTAAAGGCCCACATCCTGGATGAAGCTCTGCAGGATGCCCAGAGCCTCGAGGGAGATCTTCCCTCCGCTGGTGCGGGACTTGATGCTCCCTCCGCGGCTGACTTCGTCCTCGGTCTCGGCCGGAGAGGCGGTGGAAGGCTGGCGGGGCGGCAACCGCGGGCCGGTGGTGGGCTGCTGTTGCTGCAAGGGCTGCTGGGACAAAAGGGGTTGGGAGGGGTGCTGGAGGGACAGTGAGGGCTGGTGCTGCTGTTGTGACTGGGGCGGCTGAGGCTGCAGTGGGAAAGAAGAAAAAAAAAAAAAAAAAAAAAGGGAAGAGAAAGGAGACGGGGATGTTATCAGTGAACACTTATCGGCGCATTAATAAGGCCTTTCATTAAAATCAATTGAGTTGTGAGGAAAAATGGGCCCACTGTGTATAGAACAGGCATTTGGTTGAAGGAATTTTCCATGCAATATCTCACTGAATGTAATCAGTTCTCCAGATATGATTTTTTTTTTTTTTTTTGGTGGTGGTGGTGGGAGATTGTGTCTCATTGTGGGGGTAGAGGCAACACAGCAACACACTAGCAGACACACACACACACTGACGAACTCAAAAGACACAATCAGCCGTACACACAGTGGGAATTCACAGGGAAACTGGCCTCTCTATTATAGCCTCTGCTGCTTATCAGGCTCTATTGCCAGGCAGTGATAAACAAGCTCCCTGTGCACAATTCATGTTACGATGGTCTGGCTGATTTGCCGCAGTGTGAGAATGCTATCGATGGCTTTCACTCCGCCGTCAGAATCCCGTTAGTGTAAACACATGACACATTACTCGTAAAATGTCTCATTGTGTGGTTGGAGAGGGAGTGAGTGGGCAACTCGTGGTCCCTATTGACCCCGCAAAATGGGTGCTCTTTTATTTTCATTTCTGAGTCAGACACTGTAGAATAGGTGTTTCATAATGAAGTTTGCAAAACAGCACTTTGCATGGACTCTGGTTTGCCAGAGACATAAAACGTACCCAAAGAAAGTGATTTTTACAGCAGCAATATACAGAGCTATGATAGTTCTTCTTGAGCTAATGCGAGCTAATTTGGCTAATGTGTCGTGTTAGTGAAGGACCGGCACAAAATATTTAAACACTAGTCTCTTATGAACGTGATAAACCTGCACTATTAAATAAGAAATAATCCTATTTTATCAATCTACAACCATTTCTGTTTGCATGCAAAGTAAAACTCCCTCATTCCATATCTGCCGCTGGAATTGATTTGTAAAAGAAATCCTATTACCTTATTTATATCCAGTAAATGGCAGCCTTTGTGAAACACTGGCCATGTCTCCAAGTAACCAAATAACTAATCAACCACTCAGCTGTGGCTCAGACTTTTAATAGAAGAATTATTGTACTTCATTAAGATATTTTGACCGTTAACCGAGGCTCTGTGTTATTTTCCATTCATCTACCAGATGTCTTTTATAAAGCAGCTTTGTTAAATAAGTTCAGGCTAATGATATCTTTGAAAACGGCTTTTTTCGCTGAAAAGTAGGAACTTTTAAGTGTTGCTGTGTTTCTAATTAACAAGAGTTCATAAAAACTCTTAAGTGTTGTTTATTACATAATACCTGGAAAATTAGTTAAGATGAAATGAAAAAAGGGGGGAAAATTTAGATTTTTTTTATTTATTTATGTGTTTTTGATGCAGCACTTTAGAAAATGTAGGAAAAATACGCTTAAATAGAGTCAGTAGAGTTTGATCCAGAGAGAGTGTGTCTCACCTGTGTCCTGTATACACAAGTTAGGGCTGTGACTAATCATCATTGTCTTTATTAATCAGTGTCATTTTCTTAACAAATCATTTATAACGTCAGAAAAACAGTGAAAAACACTGATCACGGTTTACTAAAACCCAAGATGATGTCTTTTAATTACTTGTTTTGTCTGATCAACAGTGAAAAAACACAAATATATTCTGTTGACTTTCACATAAGATGAAGAAAAGCAGCAAATCTTCACACATTTGAATTAACTATTGAGAAGTTAGTTTCTTTTTTTGACTGAAAATAGTTGCAGATTATCTTCCTGTCAATTAACAGGCTAATGATTTTAGCTCTAACATGAACAGCAGAGTAAAGGTAAAGAACATAATCAAAATGTGTGTGTTTGTATTCATGCACGCTACATATTTGATTCATTTTTCTTTGTTTTTACGTCCATATGTTGCATATTTGTTATGTTTTATTAAACATGTCAGCAGTGTTTTATCAGGAAATGTGTATTTTGATTCAAGTCACCCACACAGCTTCATTATATTTTCTGTGTTTGCAACATAAAAAAACATCAAATCTCTTTAAACTGATGTTCCAGGAAAACGTGACATCTGAGCCGGGTCGCTCGGGACACGCGCGAGCCGTAACGCTCACCTGTAGCTGGTCAGTGGAGATGTGCATCAAGTGCGTCGGCCGCTCGCTGTGGTGCTGCTGGCCCGCGCTGCTCTCCTGCTCGTAGATGGCGTCGCGTTCGGCCTGGGAGAGGCTCAGGAAGCGCCGGATCATTGAGAGGTTCTCCCAGAGCGTCCGGTTCTCTGGAGACGGATCCTCTTTCCAGCGGAGCAGCTCACACAGCCAGCCCTGAAGGAAGGATTAGAGAGAGCGAGAGAGAGAGAGAGAGAGAGGGAGAAAGAGAGAGAAGGTCAGTAAAGCATGGTCTTCACACTGAAATGTGGGCAGAGGTCAAAAGAATGTATTGTAATTAGTTTCATTTTGGACTTGTGGATCAAAGTTGTGTTAAAGGTATTTTTAGGCCACAGGATGTGGAAACTGGTTCACACAGACACACGGTGCTTTATCTATGAGGACAACAAGATTATAAAATCACCCTTTTTTTGGTGTTGGAAGAGATACAACACAAAAAATAAAAACTACTGAGATGAAAAAGAACCAATGTAAAGCCAGTCAAACAATTTCAGCATTTAAAATGAATGAAAAATGCTGTTTTGCAAAAAAAAAAAAAAAAAACACTTTACAGTATTAAAATACATAAAAACTAAAAAATCCATCTATTGTTTCACAGCAGCTTCACCTGCAGTTAGTGTGTGTTTTTCTGCCACAGCTGAAGATGAAGACAGGAATTAGCCAAGGTCAAGCGACACAGCAGGGAGGAACAATTTAACGTGACGAGAAACACACACTCGCATATTGAGTAGCACCCTTGGGAGGAAGCAAGTGACTCCCATGTTTGAAACACTCCAGCAGAGGGCCATGAAAGACAGAGGTGCTGAACAGTATGGGACAATTCCAATCAAATCCTTTATTTGATAAAAAAAAAAATGCAAAAAAAGATGCGCGACGAATCCGACGCTGATTATTGAAATCCACAGTACGAGACTGACACGAGTGCAGGTCAGGATGCAGAGAGGATTAGTTTTATATGTTGTTTATACACAGTAAATGTTTGTCAGGTTATAAGAATTACATATTATATATAAGTACATGTTAACAAATATCTTTTAAGTGGGATTGTTTCTTGATGATATGATCGTATCATATCATGCAAAATGTTTCAGTTCAAGTTAAAAGCTGTCAAACTTTGTCCAGTTGTTTCTAATGTAACAGTGGAAAAACATTTCTTTGCACTTAATATCAATTAGATTTTATAAATATTTGCCACAGTTATATATTAATATGAGAGAATATCCGTAATAAATATTCAACTATGACAACAAACCATAATAATTCTCATTCTCATTCATCTGCAGATTATTTTCTCGATTAGTTTCTCATAAAATGTCAGAAATGAGTGAAAAACGAAGCAGCGGAGTTAAAACTGACTGATTCAAATGACAAGTTTTCTTCTTCTATCAGTACAAAGTCCACAAATATTCAGTTCAGAATGACACAAAGAGAAACCGAGAACTGCAGCGAAGCGTCTTGTTTGAGAAGCTGGAACCAGTCTTATCATTAATCTTTTATTAAAATATTTGCTGTTTTTTTTTTTTTTTTTTGTGGTGGTTTGACTAATCAGTTCGCTGACCGATCATTTCAGCTCTGATCGTATTACGATACTGACTGGGAGCTGAAACAAATATTCGAGTCAAATTTTCATCATCTGTTAAGTTGTTTCAGTGTTTTTTCAAACTAAAATGATCTGCTGCCGACTGTTCAAACATGAAGATTTGCTGCTGTTCTTTGTCTTAAATGACGGTTGACGGAAAAGTTTGGATTTTCAGGCTGTTGGTCGAACAAAACACGTGATGTGAAGATGTCACCGCGAGCTCTGAGAAGTTATAATCTACACTATTTTCAGTCATGATTCTGCTTTTCTTTTTAGAGTCGAGACTTGGGTTTCTGGATCGGAGTAAGAGGTTATAGATGAGAGGACTAGAGGGACGGCGATAGATGTTCTGGATTAAATAAACCTCTCACAGTTACAGTGAGATGCGTGTTTGTGTTTGTGTTTGTTCACAGAACTGAGTGACAAACTGAGAAGTGACTGTTGTAGAGACAGAAGGGCTCTACAGGGGTTGAGTGACGTGGTCGTTCCCGCTCTGATGTGATGATCTGAAACCTTGGGCGGCCGATGTATGTGTGTGTGAGTTAAGAGTGAAGCACGAGTGTAGAGCTGTGTGGGACAGTGAAGAGGAGTGGGGGTGGGGGGTGGAGGGGTGGAGGGATGAAGAGCTGAGAGTGAATCTACAAGAGAGCTGTAAAGGGACAAGAGTGGATGAAGAAGGAGGGACGGCCGGGGAGTGAAACCAGCGAGGAGGAAACGCAGCGTCAAAGAGAAGCAGTGAGGTGTGCAAGCGTGTGTGTGTGTGTCTCTGTGTGTGTGTGTTACAGAGGGCTACTCGCTCAGCCGGTAGTCTGTCCTGGCAGAGTGACAGAGCGGCGCTGTAATCTCCCGGCCAGTGCGCGGCAGCACCTTTCATTTCCACAGGATTACACTGCGCTGCTGGTCCGCACACAGACACACACACATGCACACACAGAGGGCAGAGCCACGCCGCCACACTGCATGCAAGAGATAACTCAGCAGTTTGGTTGTCCCCTGTTCCAACTCCTCCCATAAGCCACATCAAACCCAGGAGGGGTTTTGGAGGAAGCCGAGAGGGGGAGAAAGAGAAAGAGACATAAAGAGAGAGAGAGAGAGAGAGAGGGAGAGAGAGAGGGAGGAGAGTGGGTAGAGGGGGCCATAAAGCCTGCGTGCCCACCTTGTTCCTTTGCCACGTTTATTGTTGCGTTTTTAATTTGCATGCAGAGGGATTTGGACGGCGCTCCAGTTGGGCTGTCTGTGGTTTCAGCTGATTCGGTAGTGAGGGAGAACACACACACACACAGACAGACACACACACACACACACACACACACCCCAGAAAAAAACACAAACAGACGCACACAAAACCACACACCATCTTGTCAAAGCCAGAGAAACAGTACCCCGGCCCAACGATGGAGTAATCCAACTCAAACACTCCCCAAACCAGCAGGATTAAACCCAAAGTAGCAGAGCCAATCAAACAAAGGCACGACGTGAACTCCATTTCAATGCCAGGAAGTCCATTTGATGAAATAAAGTACAGACAGTTTATTAGTTCACAAGTGTGAATGTTCGTTTGTGCCGGGGCTTTCCTTTTTTTTTTTTTTCCGCCTTCGTTTGATAATTTCTACAGTTTTTTTGAGCTGACATTTAGCCATTTATTGAATGAGTCGAAGGCCTCAGAAAAAAAAAAATAAAAAAAAAATGAACATTTGCTAAACGTTTTTTATGTGGGGGTAGGTCAAACAGCAGTTAGCGCTGCTCCCGGGCCAGCACTGTGGACAGTGGACAGTCAGCATTTTCCATGGCAGTTTCAAGAGCTTTGTTTGTGTTTGTCTAATTGCATTGCTTCCACAGACCAGACAGGCAGCGAGAGGGTAGAGGGAGGAGAGAGACAGACAGACAGAGAGTGAGAGAAGTTAGCTATTTGACTCCCTTGTTGACTGTAAACTTTAAAATAAAATAAAAAAAAACAACTGGGATATAGTAAATGCATTAAACTTATTTCTTCTAAAATGCAATATAGTATGAACTTTATTTGATATAAAAACTTACTTATATATTTCAATATTCTTTCCTAAGAATGACTAAATCAACAAGATTTTATGTTCAACATTCCCGCACTCTGGTGATATTACCATACTGTTGCAAATCTGTTTTCCCCCTTTATTGTTTAATGTAATTTGTTGAGCCTCTCCACCGCAGCTGACAAGCACCAACTGCTCTTGATTGGATCATGGAACTTGCTGCCCCTGCCGCTTAAGTGTTCCAACACCGTCCAGAAAACAAAAATCTAGGGCTCTTCAATCCAGTGTACTCTGTTTTTGTTGAAGATCATTAAGGGCTCTCTATAAATAAATAGAACAGGTAGTTCAGGACAGGCCCTAGTTGCCGGCCAACACAGACTACAGTATGCAGGAACTGCTGTGTGTGTGTGTGTGTGTGTGTGTGTGTGTGTGTGTGTGATGCAACTTTTGTTAAGCCAAGAAAATTTTCTCATGTCACAGTTTTTTTTTTTTTTTAAAACACACACTGCACAAAAAAAATAGTGCAGGGACAGAAACCAGCAGTGTGGTGATACTTGCAAGAAAGTCTACGACTGACTGGAGGGATTATTATGACTATTGGAAACAGGAGAAAGAGTAGTTAAGTTAAATGAAGATCTCACTCAGCCTGTACAAAAAAACCACAGGCAGCCATTTCCTGCAAACAATGTCAGACAAGCTGAGTTTAAGATAACTGCCCGACATGAAAGGGCAGACAGCCAAAGTAAACAAGTGTCTGGTTTAGAAGTAAAGTGCTAATCTATTAGTCAGAACAACTTCATGAGCTAATGATATAAAAGAAGTGAGTGCGCTGCAGGTTTCATTGAACACTGAACACGGTCTGTATTTAGCTCAGAAGCTAAAACAGCATCTTGTTCTTGATTTAAAAAAAAAAAAAAAAAGAGACGTTCCTGTCAGTAATCAGATATTGTGTTCATTAATAACCGCTGCTCCAGTTTACTGTCTAAGAATAGTTTCCCCTGTTATATTAAATTCATGTGAGTTTTACTCTCTACAACTTAGCCGTTGGCTCCTGTAAATCTTATTTGTGCTTGTTTACGCCTGGACTTCAGAGGCAGAGATTTTTCTTTTTTTTTTCTTTTTTTTTCTTCCCCACAAAACTGACCATCACGAATTGTGTGACCTTAGTAAATCCAGCATAACACATAATCATCCTCTTGTTAACGTGTCTCCTCCCATTGTTTGTGTGAGCGCATGCGGTGAGGAGAAGAGAGACACGTAAAACTTCTGCTTCAGCTTAAAAAACAGTCACAACGCTCCTCTTTTCCCCCTCGCGTCTTTCTGTCCTCCTATTAGTAAGAAATCACTCGATACACACTTAAATCGGACTTTCTGTGACCTGCATTCACTGGTTCCCACAGAACTTTATCTTAAGGCTGAAACATTTGGTTGATTATTCAAATTATCTGTTACATGTCAACCATAATCAATTAATAGATTTTCATTTTATCAACAACAAAAAAAATGTTTTTTTTTTAAGGTGAGGTGAAACACTGACTTGCCACTCAATGACAGATGAAACACAAAGACAAAAAATCATTACTGAACAAATAATAAAAGAGAATTTCCTTCGAGGTTTAGCAAACCACTTAAGTGCCTCTTGTGAAGGAGAAAATATCTGTAGTAGATGACATTAACTGTTTAATCAAAGTCTAATATATTCACTAATAAATCAGTGTACGCTTGGTAGAAATATTCTACAACTCCTAAAAGGTTTACAAGTATGATAATAATATTATTGTCTACAGCTTTAACAAAATGCTATCATTTGTACATTCATTTAACAGATTGCAGCTCATGAAACTGCAAGAAACTTTTGCTAAACTGTGACAGAAATGACATTTACGACACATCTGAGGATATTTACACCAGAAACAAACACTGACGAGCTTTCAGTTGACCTACTGAAGTAAATTAATGTATTTTCCCCGACCTACATTATCTTAGAAACCCCACAGACTAACTGATGAAGTGGAAAGCCAGTTTATTTTGTGGCAAAATACATCTCTCAGGTGAACTCACAGATGCTGTAAACAGGTTCATCCAAGCAATACTTACTGACAGGCATAGGATTATCTTGCGGTGTTGGCACACACCTGTGACAATATTGCACAATAATCCGCTGCCTCTAGGTCATTGCTGCTTAATTATTAATTAGTTTCAAACAACAGGACCGGCAATCAAGAACCAACAGCCTTTTCTTGTTTTACAGCAGACACAGATCTGACCAGAGACCCACCCACGGGGCTTTGGGGTCATAAGGTGCCAAATTAAAAGGGTAATAAACTCTTCAGCGGGCCATTGTATGGCTCCAGTATAAATAGCAACCGGGTGTTCTGATAAAAATATTTTCCTCGCAACACAATAGTTGAATTCATGCGCGAGATTCACCCAGCTATGCAATGCGGTACATGGTGTATGTGAGTGCTGCAGTCACAAGCTGCCAATGAGAGTATAGGCCTGCTCTGTCAGAGAACAGCATGGTATTCACTGCCCAACCCACCTACCCATTCACCCATTCACCACCAAACTACCGCTGCAAACACCCCCAACATGGAAGCTCAGAGAAACACTAATGAAGGACTGGCTTTTGCTGTGAGACAGGGACGACAGACAAGACAGACAGACAGACAGACAGACAGACAGTCATGCAGGCAGGCAGGCAGGCAGGCAGACAGACAGACAGCGAGGGCTGTCACACGGCCTGGCCAACACCTTCCCTCTAATCTCATTTGCTTGTTATCAGCCCCATCAGGCTGACCTCGGCCACCGCAAAAATAAATAAATAAAATAAGCCAACAGATGTCCATCAATTTGCCATTTGAGTTCCCCCCCCACCCCCCCTCCATCCCCACCCCCCTCCTCCTTCCTCGGATTACTGCATGACCAACAATAATGCCACAGATTCAACCCCCAACCACAGAATATACCAGTATTTATCGAATACTGTTTGAATTTCTAAGTTTTGAGCTTTGCCATGACGAACAAATGAGGCCGAGATGACACATCAAAAAATGGAGAGGAAAAAAAGGAAGAAGAAGAAAAAAAAAACACACAGATGAAGAAATGATTGTGGCCATTGTTGTGGCTGGCTGGTTGGGAGGACAGGGCTGCTTCGGAGGCAGCCAGACAAACCTCTCCTGTGTCTGAACGAGGGAGAGAGCTAAAAGTAGGGGGGGAAGACAATGCATTATTGTCTTTCCTCCTCCTTGAACCTGGCAGAGGCCCAGCTCTGGCAGACAACACTATGCAGATAAATGCAGCCGATAACACGGTATGTTCAAACCTGTTCCTCCTCCCTGAGCGAGCGAGCCAAAATGGCGTCTGCACGTGCGCGTTCACCCTGCAAGGTAACCGGCGCTTGTGTTGTAAATACATTACGCCATGGTGGACGCCCATCTGCTGACGACGGTGGAGTCTTGAAACGATCCTGATGCTCGGGCATATGTGAATCTCCCGCAACAATAAGCAATAATTGACTGCACGATACAGGGCCAGATTTTTTTTTTTTTTTTTTTTTGGAGAGGGGGGGGGGGGGGATAAGTCTTTATATGCAAATAGAACAGCTATGAGTTACTGTACAAATGGTCTTTGGCATACTGTGAGAAGGATGGGGCTATGGAAATGGGGTCAGCGGCCTTAATTGAACTGCAAAGGCAATCGGAAGGAGAGCAATGATTTACCAAAAAATAGAGTGAAAAACAGATTGTAGTTGTTTGCTTAGCACACTGTACTACAATGACTTTATACATTGTATGATACAGGGCTATCATGAGCATTGGAAGGAGCTAATAACCATTTAAAGATATGATTTTGGTGCCATTTGGCTTGTCAGATAATACGTCAGGTGACCACAAGCCCAAACTCCCTAAAAAGTCTGTGTAGTTTTAGTAGAGGGACGGATAGTAATCCATGCATGCTCCTCTGCGGACGTGTTCTGGTGATCCCAGCACAGCAGTGCTTAAAGCGTAAGGAATTAATTCATGGTTTTGAACAGGATTTAACCCGTTGATCATTGCAGCGCCACAGCAACACTACAGGAATGTGTCGTACATTTATCAGGCTATGGAGTGCATTCATTATATGCCCCAAAGTAATCATGTTTATATTCTTTTATTCGTCATGTGATAGGGAGATAATCATGGGCGAGGGCAAGGTTTGCACTGGAAATGACTGCTAGCAAGATCTTAACATACTAATTTGTTTCGCTACAGGAAAGGAGAAGATTACTTAACTGTGCATTCATTATATAGTAAAAGTAATCGTGTTTACATTCGTTCACTCACTTAGAGCGCAGTGAGGAAAAGTTTGCACTGGAAATGGTTGCTAGATTACAAAAAGCTAATTTATCTAGTATTATTGAAAAGAAAATTACTGAGACTTTTTATATCCTGCTTCGTGTTGTATTTGCAATGGGGGGGGAAATACTGCTGACATCCAGTACGTGCAGGAGAGAACTCAAAGTGCAAACAAAGTTTCTACGCGGTCTACAAATAGCCCTGATGTATAGTCGCGTTTCTCAGAACAGCTCAACCCTAAAGAATAAAGCCTCCCTTACTCATTTCCATCACACCATCCATTGAACCAATCCCACCGTTAAAAACGTGACTGGATGTCACGTATGTATACACAACAGCAAAGACCATGCAACACAACAGGAGAGGAAATAAAGACATTTCACTCAGCTGTACAGAAGTAATCAGATAAGAACGTATTTCTGACAATATACTGTTCTGAGGCCGAGCGAGGAGTCAAATCTATTGTTAAGCCACATTTTTATTTACCTCAAGATCATTTTTCATAACCTCCCCCATCTGATTCCAATTCGCAGGCCGGCCCTGAACATGCATTAGGAGGGAGAGTACAAAACAGATGGATCAAACGGACGTCTATTTGAAATGACAGATAGGCCCTAAGGATGGTTTGGATTTGCGACCACAGAAATGGATGATGAAATTTCTAGTCCTCATATGTACAAATCACAGGCCGCTTCTCTCTCTCTTAAGGAAAGCTTTTGAGGATTAAAAAACTGAGTCATCTAAATCATTTGAAACTTGCCTTTAAAAAAAAAAAAAAAAATCTTTTTTTAATTATTAAATCACATTGATATGACTCTGATGTCTTGTCAGAGTGGATGTGTTCCAGATTGTGGCTGCCAGATTGTGTCGCTATACTCTTTTGTGAGGATGTCAGTGGCTGAGCTTTAGGAGAGAAATTTGCCAGTCTGAATCATACATGCCAAACAATTAATCTCTATTCGAACTGCGACATGGAGAAGTCTTAGCCAAACAGTGAACGTTTTCTGAAGAAGGGGTCGCGACCTTTCCAGATACAATAAGCAAGTTGACAACAATAACAGACTGACAGCTAACACGACACACATTGTGGAGGCAAGGCATGACTGTGCAGGAAATGGCCCTCTCTGTGTCAGCACTTGCTCCCAGAAACAATACCAACCAGTTCTGGGTGGCAGATTACGTCACGGCTGCTGAACCAATAAAGTGTGCAGGGAATTTTTGAGCAACCAAATAGAGGCAGATGGAGCATAAAGAATAACCAAAGGCAAATGACCAGTCCATCTAAAACGGAGCACATTAAACATCTGTGTGGTTACAGTTTTTTTTTTTTGTACTTTTTTTTACACCGCACGTTTTATTCCTTTTCTGCAAAGTTGTTCTTCACACACAATTGAACAGAACATAGTAACAACACTATAACCGGGGAGTTTCCCCAGTGCCACCTCGGTCTACTACTGGTTTCTCAGTTGTTACACTGGAGTAGCTGCACGATAAGTGCCTTGCTGAAGAGCCGTAGTGAAGAACAGCAAGAATGTTTTCATGATATATAGATATATTACTAGCTATCCTTTAGGTGATGCACTGAGAAAAAAAATGTACATCAATCAATCAATCACTATCACATTTTAGTGATTTTTTTCTTCTTCACTCTATCCAGTAAAGCACTTCAGCTCTTTATGTGTACAAGATGGCTGAAAATCGAGTCAGTCATGATGCCACGGTACGTGTGCCTCTTTGTATCGAATATTAGTATTCTTGAAACTGCACCATAATCTAGTTTAGCCGTGGTGGCGGGTTGATATTTGGGTACCAGCATTGTCTGCGCAGCTATACTGAATGTTCAAAAAAAAAAAAAAAAAAAAAACAGTTCTCCCACCACAAATTTACCCCCTTGTTTATAATCTTTTCTGTTCAATACTGCTGAGGCAGATGGAGGATGAATGCACAGAAGACAACAAACACACTGGAGATGAACTAGAGATAAACAACAGCAGCAGTGACATTACAAACACAGAAAACACCTACATGGAGTCTGATTCCATCAATTATAAGAGTTTGATTGAGATTTAATTCAAAGCTGGGGTTTAATTGCTAATATCAGAGCATAATTAAGCTGATAAATCATGACTGATCTTATTGAATTAGGGATTGAAATAGCGGAGAACCTGCAAATTGTCTATGTCAGCTAAATAAGTGTTCTTAATTGGTCTACATGTTTGCTTCAGATACTAATGAAACTGAACAAATTTCATCCCCAAAAAATGTTCTGAAATAAAAGTCTTCATATAGCGCAGTTTATTCAAAAATCCATCTCGAACACAAAATCTCAAATGTCTTTCTGTAGACGGCTGGAATGGAAACTTCCTTGAGGCTTAATTTATGCAGTGTTTTATAAAAATAGTGACTGAAGAATACAGTTTAGACAGCGACGAGGATGGAGAGTTGATCTCCGTTTGAGGGAGAAATAAGGACAAAGAGACGGGATTGTGAAAGACTGAGAGACGGCAAATAATGTGAGCAAAACAAAGTGCACACAAGCACCAGCATGAGCACTTGGATAGGTCCTAATATCTCCCTATGCAATTCCCCCTCACTCACACACACACACTCCTGTGCACACACATACTCACACAGACACTCTCTCTCTCACTCTCTCTCTCTCTCTCTCTCTCTCTCTCTCTCTCTCTCTCTCTCTCTCTCTCTCTCTCTCTCTCTGACTGCATCTGCCGGAGCTAGTGGCTGTAGTTAAATTGAAATATTTCCCGGCGTGTGTCAGAAGCATGCAGAATGGTAATTATGACAGATCTGATTAGGCGGGCCGAGTCGGGCGGCTCCGGGCTGCAGGTGCGACCTTGTGCATTCCTGCGTGTGTAAATAAAATTAATTACAAGCGTAGGGGGCGCGCAGCGCGTGACATCAGCGCGCACAGGGGGGACTCCCACGGGGGGCACCCTAATGGAATATTTTCCCCGAGTCTAATAATACAGTTGGTATTGACTTGAGGTAATTAGGGGGATCATTAAAGCGCTTTTCCCGGCGTATTTGCCTGCCTGATCAGATTAGCGAGAATGGGCCTCAGAACAAGCCCTGTGTGGTCTGTCAGGAGAAGTGGAGACAGTGGGAGAGGTTTAGCTAGCTAACATTTGTAGGAAAGAAGGAGCTAGGAAATACCGTGCTTGTCACTGGGACGAGGGTAGCATGCGCTAACAAGCTAGCAAAGTGTAGTAAGGTTAGGCGTGTGGCGAGTAGGTTAAGCTCTGATTAGACCTTCACTGAAAAAGAGCTAGTCAACTATTAGAGAGATGCTGGTTGAAACATGCCCACCATTGTGAAATATTTGTCATATATTAATGCTTTAGAGGTGATGACGAAGAGACGAGTTTGGAGTCAGGAGGGGCAGGTTTCTAGTTTTGACTGCAGGGTAGGAGGTAGGCGAGGAGGAGGGAATGAGTTGCGCAATTGGAGACAGATGGGGTGAGAGGTGGCATGTAAGGCGTAAGTGAGAGAGATGGCAGGGGAGACACAAAGTGCTCTGGGCATGCTCAGTGAGACCCCCGTGCTCCTGCTAAGAGGAGGAGGGTTCGATGAAGCAGGCAGTGAAGAGAAAACAAGCTGGTGGGAATTCCACTGTCCATTAAACAATAAGAGAAAGGCTCATTTCAGAGGGAGGGGAAGACTTACCGTTTGCAAGATAATTCATTCGCTAAATTAATTATTCAGACAGCTGGGTCTCCAGTTCAAGAAATTGTGTCTTTAATAATAGAGAGGATCTGGCCTAGCCTGTTTCCCATGGCAACCTAATAACCAAGCAGGCACAGGAGATAAATAAATAAATCAATTAATAAACAGTCATGGCCCTTTTAGATCCCTAGGGGTTGTGATATGCTTGCTCTGATCTGCCTAATTTGAGGGAGGGAGAGGTATGGAGAACTGTGAGTCCACAAACAAAAGATTAAGACATCTTGATGGCTGCCCTGCCACAAGCATACAAAGTAAAACTTAAAGAGAAGTGCTCCAAAAAATTCACAGTGCTGTTCCGAAACATAGCCCCCAGCAATAACCACAAACCCCGTCTCAGTTCCTGATATTATAAAACTATCTGATAACATCTTTACTAAATCAGATTTTGGGATGTCATTTAATGCCATTTTGTACCAAACTCTTCATGCAAAACACGACTTCTAAACGTACTGACCCCCAGTGGCTCCTCGCTAACAGACAATCTAGAAACAGACACCCAAAAGGTCAGCCATCTGCCCCTCTTGTTAAGCAGCCATTGGATGGAGCAGAGTGATAGAAGTGGTGTGTGTGTGTGTGTGTGTGTGTGTGTGTGTGTGTGTGTGTGTGTGTGGATGGTGTAGTCTGGTTGGGTGGGTCAAATATCTGAGATTAAAGCTAAAAAAAAGCGTTCAAGCTGCTATAAAACATGTACGACCACTAAACGGATTCCACCCGTAACAGGAAATTAGTCATTTTCGAAACATGAAGGAAACAGTTCCAGTTATTCTGTCACCCTCCCTTCCTACTCATATCAGTGTCCCCACCCGCCACCACCCGCCACCACCCACCTCCACCCACTCCCCCACCTCTCCAGACCAACGAGGCACTCACTCCCCCCCCCCCTCCGCCCCCCCCATCCACCACCACCACCATCGCCCCCCCCCCCCATCCTCCACTCCAGGGAATGCCGTGCCAGGCGGGTGCAGGGTGACAGATGGCATACACCAACCTCCCCCCACCGCCCCCCCCCCCCCCCCCCCCCCACCCTCGCTCTCCTCTCTCCCCCCTACTGCACCAGCCTCCCACCCCCACCACCACCACCACCACCCCCCTCGCCCGGCCCCCCTGGTGGCGCAGCGGCGGACCAGATCAGTGCCATTCTGTCTCATTAGAGCCTGGCTAATTAGCGTAGCCTCTTCCAGGGGAGAATGAGCAAGTGAGAGAGAGAGACAGAGAGAAGGCGGTGGCGGAGGGGAGGGCGGGTGTTGGTGGCGGTGACTGTGTTCTGTACTCTACTGGTCATTGAGGAGTCGGAGGGCTTTGAGCCCCGCGGTGCGCAGGGCTCCCAGGGTGCTTGTTTTATGACAGCAGGGACTCTGATTTCATCCGTTGTGCAATTCCTCTCAGGAAGTATCGGGGATGTTTGGACATAAAAGTCGCGTCAGAGTAGTGCCCCCAACCCGCTCCCACCCCACCCTCGGCTAACCTCCCAGCGCTCGACAGAACATTAGCCGCCCCCTCTGCCAGGCTGGCCAACACAGCAAGCCTCCCCTGTTAACGCGAATGAAAACAAAGCATGGTCGCTTGCTAGATAGCGCTCTAGCCCTACTGAGCCAGTTAATAATGTTGACATCAACTCCAGGCTATCCAGATCATAGCTCGCACCTCTGCCGGCTAAAATGAAATGGGCCGTTGACTAATACTAGCTACTTCTGGCAGTGTCATCACTGGATTTGAACCAGTAGCACGCAGTTGTTTTCTCCAAGTCTGACATCTCCTGAAGCTAAATGAAGACGGAGCGTTCTTGGAGCATTCAGTTGGTTTGTACCATAGAGGGATAGATCATGAATAACAGTTTTGATTTTATCAAGGAGTAAATGTAATATCTTTCCTAATACATCAAAACGGCTGCATGGATTACTTAAAAAATAGGTATGCCCAGACTTCAAGTGAATGGTGAGCATTAATCTGATAAAGTAATGTGGGCTTGGGTGAGATTCACTGCTCTATAGTTACTACTCTGAATATGTGGTAGTAAAAGAGTGATTGAAATGCAACATTGAATATGTGAGAGGGGTTGGGGAGGGGTTGGGGAGGGGGGACAGTTAAGGGCTGGCAGAGGCCTTCTGTGGTTACGAGCCCTAAGAGAGGACAGGATGGCAGCGTTCCAGGAACCCCCCAATGCACATACACACCAACAGACACAAACACACACATTCAAGTACACAAACATCAGTGCCCACATTCAAATGTGCCTGCACATAAACCCATATTTAAAATACAGAAAAGCACACACACACACACACACACACGTACACAGCTATATACAGTATATACACACACCTAAGGACACACTCAGTGAAGCATGCCAATCAGTAAACTTGTGTTTACTGCTTTTCTACCCAGGGGACCATTGCTGGCTGTGACCTCCCTCAACTCCCTTCTCTATCTACGCTCAGATCTCCACCGTTGTGCTCCTTCCCCTCTCAAGCTGCACTATCGGTTTCTCTCTGAATGAGACAAATATGCTATACGCAAATGCTCCACACACTCAGAAATACTTCATAGTGCACCCACACACATTTGGTATTGATAACAACGGATCTCGGTCACCTGATCCTGTGCCTGTGTAAGCATGCCAGGAAATCCTAAACTGAGCTGAAGAGGCAGAGGTTGAACTGCACACAAATCTGACAGGACAGTGCCAGCCTCAGTGATGAGGCCTCCTCCCCATCCTCCCCCTACAATTATTTCCCTGGACCCCATATGGGCATCCTGCCAGTCCAGCCCATCCTCCATCCTCATCACCAACCACATTCAGGCTACACTCCCAAACCTCAGAACCCACCCAAGGCTTGGATAGTGGTTATTTTCTGCCAGCAAGGCTCCAAAACCCCCTCTCTACCTAACCTTTCATAACAAATTGAACATTTTATTTGCAAATATATATTTTGCTTCTCTTCCTTAATTTAAATTAGAATCAGCTCATGAACAATTTACAGTGACCTACCCAACACACAGTAGCCAAAAAAAAAAATACTTTCCTTGTAAAAAAAAAAAAAAAAACCTCACACAAAACTATCATTTATCTGCTTCCAGCAGTGGAACAACAACATTTTGGGGAGTAAATAGAGCTAAGTATCTAACCTTAGCAGTAATATCTAGCATGGCTTCACATGAGGAAAAAAAACAAACAACCTTCAGAAACCAATACAGCAGTTTTTCTGTCTATTTCTAAAATACAACAAGTGAAATTTCAGGTATTTTAAAGACAGATATCCTAAAACCAGCATCACCTCACCTATCGAAGACTGTTATACCGTTTAAGAGATTTTAAGGACGGTAGATACGGAAACCGCTGATATCTAGGGCTGCGACTAACTGTTATTTTTTTTTTATTACTGATTAAAATGCTTATCATTTTCTCTACTAATCCATTATTTAATTTGTTGATAAAATGCATATTACCATTTCCCAGAGCACAGGGTGACTGTTCAAAATGCTCTGTTTGTTTGACCAACAGTCCAAAAGCCAAACATATCCAACCTACAATGATATAAAACAGAGAAGCTGAAACCAGCTTACGTTGCAAAGCGACTCAAACAAAAAAGTTGCCTGTTAAATTTCTGCTGATAAACTAATCAATTCATTGACTAATCGTTACTGCTGTAAACCAAAAATGACAGAGATCCAATGGCTTCTATGTGTGAAAGGGATAAAAAAAAAACAACAACACATCAACTGAGGAAAAGACTTCATATTTCCACCCGCATTGTTAGACTCACATGAATTCTGGGAAGTAAAATCAAAACACTATAGAATTGTCTGATAACACAAGAAGATTCAAATAAGGAAAATGATGAAATTTCACAAGATTTCTGAGCGAACTGCGACTGAAAACTGTGTCCTGTTTTCTGATTTTCAGGGTTCAGGGGTCCTGATGGGGAGGAGCAGCCGCTGGCCTGGCGGTGCTGGTAGCGGTGGCAATGCCGGCTGGGTAGTAAGGGGGGAGACCAGCTGCCCGGGGAGCGCCCATTACGAGATGGAGCCAGAGATAAGTGCTCTCCCAGGCCCCCTTTCACAGGCATAATTAGCACACTTCTTATCTGCTGCTCAATTCACATTCACACCCGCCTGCCATGAATGGAACGTGAAAGAGAGGCAGAAATCGGGGGGGAAAAAGAGAGAGGTAGAGGGGCAAGACAGAAAGATGGGAGGGAGGTGGAGAAGGCACGGTGGAAAACCTGTTCCCAGACAAACCGTCATTTGAGAAAAAAAAGAGAGAGACATGTGCGAGTTAATACTGCGACCGCCTCGCTCTCCCTTTCTCTTTTTCCATCCTCCCAAGGAGTCTTTGAACTCCTTAACAAAAACAGTGGTTTGTGCATCAAACTGCAATTTGGTAAAACAAAGCTATCTGAGGGTATAATCATCCTAATCAGCAAGAAAAAAATAAAGCCTTTGCAGATATTTCTAGATTATTCCGCCCTTGGTGATCTATTTCTCCCCCCATCTTTTTCATCAAGCACAATTGTGGAAATCTTCCCAACTCTGCCTCCGACAGACACGTGAAAACCTTTAATAATAACTCCTTAGTGCTACATTTTTAAATTGCTTTATTAAGGAGTTAAACTGGTAGTGTGTCTCCTTTTTTTTTTTTTAACCCCCCCCTGTTTCCAACACACACACAAGCTTGTATTGTGTGAGCTCCCTGCTCTCTCTCTCTCTCTCTCTGGAAGATAACAGGGGCCCCTTCGTCTTACTGAGCGAAGCTAATATAAACAAGTTTGTTTGGTATTGAAACACTGTCGACTGCTAAACTCCTAACCCACAATAAAGAAGACATATGTCATTATGTCGATAAATCATCGCGCTGATGCACTGACACGTATTACATGTTGGATGGATATCTACTTCTTTATGTTTCTATGTTATATATATTAGTATTGAATGTGATACGATCTTGTATTCTGTCAACCTTACTGGCAAAGATCATCAGTTCAAAAAGCAGTTCAAAACATTATGTGAGCATGTGAAGATACTGTCTTTGTGTGGACTAATGTGTGTGTGTGTGTGTGTGTTTGTGAATCAAGAGTTCAAGTGCACCGAACGCTCCGTAGGTCAGGGATTGGCTTATTTGGAAACCAACAAGTCTTACACAAAGCTGAAGGATCTTGATTTTTCTTCCTTTGATCTTTGGAAGACATCCACCAGCCATGTGAGTGTGTGTGTGTGTAGATGTTATATATGCAGGTCTGGAGTTTAAAGTTTGGATATATGGAACATCAATACCTCTGAGGATTTCCACATACTAGATATTTTCCTGTATTATGAACAAAAGGCCACGATTTGCAACTTTTCTCCTAACATTTACATATATATATATTGAGCTTCGATGGTGAAAAAAGAAGAAATGCTGGTTTTTGTTCACGTTTTCTAACTGAAGCAGAGTATTTTTTTTTTCTTAAGTATCGAGTCGTTTCGAGCGTATTCGCGTACCTGGCTCTTGGAGGCTGCCACCTTAGCGAACAGGGCCTGGGAAACTTTGGCCCTCTTCATCTCCTGCTGGATCTCGTCGTAGATGGTGGAGTTGATGTTGAGTATGCAGCTCTCCGTCTTGCCGTTCCACTCGCTTGGCAGAGGCGACGGTTTCACCTGGTGACGACAAAGAAAATCAAGAAAATCCTACACACAAAAAAAAAATCCCTCACATTTCAAACTAATACTTTGTCAGATATTGAATTCTTCATTGTGTTTCATGCAAGTTGAGCCACTACGCTTTATTTTAGCAGCTATGTGTGACTGTGGATCTATTTATCTATGTGTATCTGTACATGTTTTGTAACTGAGCAACAATATTCTCAGACTTTCTGACACCAAATGACGCAAAAACTACTGTAAATATAAAGCTTTTGAATATGACAAAATTATGTTATTCCTATTCTATAAATATCTTTGACTATATTTCAAACCAAAGCTGAACTAAAAGAGAATATTAACCTTGCACGTGTTGTTCTTTTAATGTTTCCTGCTTTACAAAACACGTAAATACTGAAATATCAATGAACTGCATGCGAGCTCCAGTGTGTGAATTATCTATGAGAATGTGTTGCGTTCATATTGGTGGTGCTGGGTGAGAGGTGAGAGGGGGGTGGAGTTGTTTGCTCACAGGGGAAATGCCCACAGGGATTCGGGGATTCCAGTCCTCGGGCCTTACGCTGTTACAGTCTTCCCTCCGGGGCTACAGTATCGGGAACACAACACAACCATATTTGTTCAGGCTCACATGAGGAAAAAATAGAGGGAATTTGGCTAAACACGGGCATGCAAGCACACTCACTCATGCATGCATCACACACACACATATATATACACTGAACACCCACACACACACACACACACACACACACACACACAGCAGCACCACCGTTACTCAAAAACACTTAGACGTGTTGTACGAAATGCTAATATTCTTATGTCAAGCTGATGATTAAAAAATAAATGCAAGTCAAGTGAAATCAAATCATCTCCATTCAGCGGCTTGTTGGATCTTGACAAAAATCCTTTGACAAGGTAACAAGTATCCTAATAAAAGCATTACCCAAGAACCATTAGCATATGAATCATTCCATACGAGGTCTTTTGAAAGGAGACATCCACGGGGTTGGGTACGAGTACAAGTGCAAGGCATTCAAATAAACCGTAATAACACCAACAGCTACTAACTCGCGATACAGCCTGTGATAAAATATATATATATATATATATATCTTCAAGTATTTGTCTAGACACCCAACAATCACATTAATCCTCAAATTTGTGGTGAAACTGGAATGTCGGAGCATTGCTGGGCCTTTCATCCTGTTTTTTTTTTTAATTTTTATGACGACTCGACATGGGCTTTTTCAGTCTGAGTGGTAGGTTACCATGTCAAGCTAATTGTTAAGGCTGGGATGTGCACTAACTGGCTTTGGGGGAGTTGAGCCGACCCATCAACACACGTGAGAGAAACATACCTCTGCATCTGTTTTTATGAGGCCTATAAAAAACCCTCCTCTGTCTCTGGCTCAATTGCCACCCTGGCTGATTTATGTGCTTAAATTCACACTGCATTGCTCCATAGGAGAGGCTGGCAGATGGCCAGGTGTATGAGTGTGCGAACGTGTGTGTGTGTGTGTGTGTACGTGCGTACGTGGGTTCGTGCATGTGAGAATTGCCTTGTGTCGGAACAGGTCTATATGATAAATGTCGATGGGTTTTAGTCATACAGGTGAAGTATATTAGGCCTCGAGATATACTACTGATGTGCGAACAGCATTCTTGATGTGAAAATAAAAAAAACCACAAACCAGAAGCTTTTTGCATGCAGTCTTGGATCATGTTTGAAATGGTTACAGATATGTATCAAGTAGTAGTCATTGTGTTCATTGTTTATCTTGCAAACCTATTTCTGTTTTGTTATGCGTCTCTATGACTCCGTAAGCTGGTTTCAGATATGCTAAAAGTCCCTTGGTACATTCATCCTGCAACCAAGTGGATTACTAATATCTGTTTCATCTGATGTGACTGTTGAAAACCAAAAAGTTGTACTTCCAGTTGTACATATTAAAATATCAACAGTTGGTTATTTAGCTAAAAATAAAAAAAAGACTTTTTCGTTCTTTTTTATTTTAATATTTTCTTGGGGAAAGTGCCACTCTTTCACTTTGAATGTCTTGTCCTGCACTGACACAGTCTTCTGATTGTAAACGTGAGCCGTGAACTGCAAAGTGGCCCTGCTTTAAGTTCAGCGCCACTGCTTCAGAATGACACTCTTTCTTTTTAGTTTTTTTTTTTTTTTTTTTGTAAGGGCAGCAACCGAGGATCACGCTGAGCAATTTAAGGGGAAGGCTCCATTTTGGAGATGGGTGGGCCCGTGCTTGTGTCTTTCTTTGCTCCTCGCCGAAATAAAAGTCCCATCTTAACCAAAGACAGGACAGAGGGAGCCTTTGTTAGCCCCTCTCACCTCCTAGATGCAGCTGACCGCACTTCAAATGGGCTTAAGTGGTAGAGCGTTGCCACATACCTTTCAAATGAGAGACACTGATTTTGCGGCTGGGGTAGAAAGTTGTGTTGTGTGGCACTCAGTGATTTTGAATGAGGGGGACTGACTAAAAAGACGAAGGATGTTTGATCTTTCACAGAGCTTGTCATCACTGAGTGAGCTTTATTTTTTAAAATGGGAGGGCTGTTAATGCTGCCTAATGCACGGTAAAAGGTCAAAATTAGCACAAAAAATTATCCATCATTTGTGCACCATTCTCACCTGTGTGGTGAGGGCGGGGATGATGTAGAACTCATTTACATGCACGGAGAATGTAGAGTATGTTCTCTAATGCGAACGTTGACGGAAAGAGTCGGCTTTTTTTTTTTTTTTTTTTTTTTTAACTTATTACACGTGTTTTCCAGACAGGTTGCAGCCTGATACAATGGAGAGGAATGCGAGGTGTGTAAAGCAGAACAATGTGCTAGGGTGGCGCTTGTATGCATACTCGCTGTCGTCACATGTAAACAGAGCGGTCTAATGAGAGCGGCGCATAAGTGTGTCAATCTTTGCATAGTAGAAAGTGTAGATTACATACTTTTTTTTTACGCCGAAAGGTGCGAATAGGAATGTCTGGATCGAATCTCCTGCTATCACTACAGAGACAGACGGTAGATTTACGGCTTCTTAAAATCACCTCCATACCTGCTTTCAACACTGACTGTATAATGAAATGGCCAGACAGTTCACAGGAATGAATCCCTTCACACACACATTGTTGGGTTTTTTTTCTCTCTTTGCTGTAATTTCTACAACTGCTGCACTTTTTCTTTTTTTTTATCGATCCACTAGAAAAGAGTTTTCAATTTTGCTCTCTTTTCAGCCATTGGGAACTTCAAATAACAATTCGTTTTGTTTCATTATGTTCTAAATTGGTGCAGAGAGATGTGTTGGTTACACAAACATTTCTCCAAAAGCAGAGTCACTCAAAAATTATCTCTGCCTTCAATCCTCAATGGTGGAGCATTGGCCCAAGAATACAAGGTTGTGCATTAGAGGAATTTGCAGAAGTGGTTTATTTAGTGGTATAAAAAAAAATGTTTGTAATGTGGTAAGCTGACTTGATTCTTGTTTCTCAGAACTGGATTTGGCTAAGTACTTTTTGTTAAACCAAGTACTGATACATCCATGGTTCCTAAACTGTCTGACAATCAGGAATTAATACTGCAATATACAACTTTACCCAATATGGAGGCAAAATCTGTACCCTTAAAAAAAACCTAAAACCTTCCTGTCAAGGCGAACTCCAGTTTTTCGCTGTTTGCGTAGTTGCGAGATGGTGGAAATGATTAGAGCGTGACACATCAAAGGCCCTGATTGACAGCCGGTGTGAAGTAGGATAACAAGGGGGAAAGTCCTGTCCCATCTTTATGAGCTTTTCGAGAAGAGCTTTTTGGAATTTTCAAGTGAACACGCTGTCCCACATAAGGACAAGCTCGCGGATGAGAGGTGGTGCGCCAAGCTGGCTTACCTTGCAGACATATTTTGGCATCTCAACGAGTTAAACGCCAAGCTTCAGGGCAGGAATGAAAACATTCTATCATCCACAGACAAGATTCGGGGGGTTTATGGGCAAGCTTATCCTGTGGCACGAGGTTTTGGAACAGGGCTCCATGGACATGTTCCCACTGGCATCAGCCGTGCCACAGGCAGCCAGAGAGCGCGCTGTATTTGCCGAACACCTTCAGACATTAAAAGAGAGGTTTGAGCGCTATTTTCCACGTGTGGCCAACATCGAGGACTAGGGCTGGATTCGAGACCCATTCAATGAGGAATCCTCGACAGAAAAGCTAAGAGAGGAACGCACGCGGAGCTCCGTATGGACCGTACAGTTCAACTCAAATTTAGTGAGCTCTCACAGGATCAGTTTTGGTTGGCTTCCGCATCGCCCAACCATCTCCCGCCACGCTATTGAGCAACTTCTTCTTTTCCCCGCTATGTACCTGTGTGGGTTGGCATTCTCTAACTCTGGTTTACATGAAGAGCAACAGGAGGTCACGCCTCTCTGTTGAACAGGAATCGCAAGTGGCCTCCTCCTCACTACCACCAAGGATTAAAAAACAAATCTGCGAGCACCGAGAGTGTCTCACTAGCTTGTAAGTAGGCGAAAAATATTTACAATAACAAATATTTTAATGCTGATTCATTTTGACTTAATGTTTTCTTTTGCATTCAATGTCAACTGTGTTCATTTTTTGCATGCCAGTTGATTTTCATTCTCAATTCTGTTGATATGTGTTTCTCCCTCTTTTCTGTTCAATTACCTCTTTATTGTAATTTTGTGACCTGTCTGGTTTAAACGTGTGTGTTGCTGCTTTCAAATGAAATTCTTGAATTATTTTGTTAATAAATAGTTGCTTGTCAAATTTGATTTGGCACTAGTAAATAAAAAATAAATGTTTACAGTAAGTGATACGAGTGGTAACACGTGTTCTAGAGATTATTTTGCTCAGATATGATCACAGGTGTGCCTTCAGAGTTTGGCTTGCCGTTTGGTGCACCCTCGGGCACAAAAAAGTTTGAAAAACACTGCTCTACTTTCAGGCTTTGTAGCAATATAATGGCTCTCACCACAGCTGATGAGTATCCCTCAAAAATGTAACTACACGTCAGTGATCGGTCCCAGATGTGATTGGTCTCTTTGGGTGGCTTTCTGTTTTATCCTCAACCACTGATAGCGTTTGTTGATAATGAAAAAAAAAAACTAACCAAAGGTTAAACTTCTCATTTATACCAATCAATCATTTATGTTATTAAATTTATTGCTGTGTGGTCTGGAATAAAAATTCCACTTTCCGTGATTGTTTGTTCCTTTTTACAAAGTGAATAAAATCATGTGAACATGATTACTTTGGGTGTATAACAGACGCATAATACTGGCTTATAATGCATGACACATTCATCTCGTGTTGCAGTGGTGCTACAACAATTGATGGGTTAAACCATAAATCACCTCCTGGGCTGTAGGCATGTACAACAGGACCACCAGAAAACCTTAAGTATATCTATAAATCTGCTTCTACCCCTTGACTTTTCCTTTTGCTATTCTAACGCTACCTCACTATAAATGAAAGCTTTTACACATTAAGGTTTATTTAAATTAAATCTATAGAGCAGCCAGTCTAATAACTACGTCCAACTGAGTAACATTCAAGTTAACATTAAGCTATCTGTTGCCTGCAGGAAAACATGCACAGGGAGGAATATAATCTCTGTTACCTGTACAGGTCGGCTGGGTGGAGTGCTGATAAGTGGAGCGGAGCCCATAGCGGAGGCAGCGGTCAGGCTGCGCTCTCTCTCCTCCTGATAGATGCGGTCTCGCTCAGCCTCCGGCAGCTGCAAGAAGTTCTGCATGGCGCGCAGGTTGACCAGCAGCGACTGAGATGCTGTCTTAGGGTCTTCCTCTTTGCGGAGGATCTCAGACAGCAAGCCCTGCATGATGTGGGTGGGAGGAGAGAGGGGAGAGAGCAAAGAGAGTTAAAAAAAAAAAGATTGATTGAGATGTGGTGATGGAAAAGAAGAGGAAAGGGTTGGGTTGGTGGGGTTCGGGATGGCAAGCAAGAAGAAGAATGATCACATTAGAGGATTCTTAAACAAGACAACAAAGGAGAAACATAAGTGTAAAAGGAAACTCTAATGACAATGGAGATATGTCGCTCTTATACCCACTTAAATTGTAAATTAACTGCCTCTAAGGGACTCAGCATTTAGACCAGTTTGTTACTCAACACAGTATTTTCGAAGAGGCTGGTAGAGTAACAGGTTTTTCCCGTGTATCTACTTTTCTTTTTTACGCCCTGCGATCATGACAGTGTCAGTGTCTCCATCTCTAAAAAGCTTTCTCTACGTAAAGCATCCGCTCTATACCCACCATCGTTATAAAAAGACGTTATCAAAGAGAAAACTTTACTCGTCCTCCTCTAATATACTCATGACTCTCTACAGAGCTTTTGTCTCATAGTAGAAAAAAAAAAAAAATACTATTCTGTTGTGTCAATTCATACCACTTCATCAATGATACATTCTCGGATGACAAAACTAGTTTACCGAAGCTTGTGCACAACCTTTAAAAAGACATTAAACTGGGTTAAGTGTAATTTTGCACATCTTGGACATATTCTTAGAGCCGTATGTTTCTCTGGATAAGAGCTGCGAGCTACAAGCCTGAAATGTGAAAGTCTTGTACGGCGGGCAATCAGTGTATCCTCTGTTTACTTTTCAATAGCGCTCAATTCCATCATTATGAGACAGCGATGACTCCATTATCAGAGACGTGTGATTGGGCCTTTTCATCAGCTCTTGGCCACACACTGTGCGAACCATCGCTCCGCTTCTCTCACCATCAATAGGTGTGATTTGGTAATAAAACAAGGTGATGGGGAAAAACATCCTCAATTTTTTTTTTTTATGTTTATTTTTTTATTTATTTATTTTTTTTGATAACGCAAGTCCTCTTGGGAAATGAGTAGAGCTGCAAATATGTACTCGGTTGTTGTTTGTCTGACTATTAAAATGTATGCGACTAGATGTGTCACGTTCAAATAGGTAGGTCTGTGGTATCCAGACAAGCATGAACAGGATCACACACATGAAAACCAGACTCGGAGTGACGTTTTTATGGCGAGGAAGGCTGTGCATTTAATGTACACAAGTATTCATGGGATACCATAAGTGGCATTTCTAATTTTATTAGTACTGTGTGTGTGTGTGTGTGTGTCTGCACATGTGTGTCTGTCTGTCTGTGTCGGCATTCTTCAGTATGTGTGCATTCTTATCATTCTTTGCCATCAACCATTTCTGTCTCTATCTTTCTGGTCAATCAGTTTCCTCTTCAAAAAAAAAAAAAAAAAAAATTAAGAAAAAAAAAAAAAAAGGTGCCCTCAGCTCCTCCCCCTCCGTCTCTCCTCAGGACTACCTCCTGCATCGACAGCGGCTCCTTCATGTCACTACTCAACAACCCCTCCCATCCCCATTCCTTTTATTAACGCTAGAAAAAAAAAAAAGAAAACACACACGCCTAATAAATAATCCTCCAAAGGCAAACTCTCCAACGGCACATTGGGCTAATTCCTCATATCAGCCACAGATAAGACTGTTTGTGTGGGAGCTTGCCAATCTCCACAAAAATACCACTGTCTGACTCTACTATATGACACACACACACACACATTTTCTTTTGGGGGGTGGTGGTTGAGTTGCTGCATGTTCTAATTCTAATAGATCCCTATCAGTTTCTGCTTTTTTTCCCCCCTTTTTCATACACAGCAACTTCAAAGCTAATGGAGTCGTAATGAGGTTTGCTGTCACTTCCTTCCACCCCCCCTCTAATTCAGACAGTACGTCTTAAGACATTATCGCTGCCTTCTGTGTGTATCTGTGTGTGTGTGTGTGAGGCCTCTGACTATGAAGTGAAACCACATATTTTGGCAGGGAGAGAACGCACGCCCTGACCAAGCCCGGGTCTTTCACCTGGCAGGCTGCCAAGCTGTCTTGAAGTACAGTAAAGGTGCTACTTTACTGGAGTGTATGAGAATTATGGATGAGATACAGTAAAAGCTATGGAAATAAAGAGATTCAACCAGCAGGCCTTTCTTAATATATATTAGTATAAAAGGTGACATTAAAATGTTTTGTAACTTCTTGTGTGGAATCTTAGATAGAGAAGGGTCAATTTTAAGTGAAGTATTAGCTATGGAGAGGAAGGCGGTTTGAGTTCAAAGGACGAGCAGAAAAGGGGGATTGTTGAATAATCTCTTTTGGTTTGACTTATTAGTTTCACCCTTTAACTTTGCTGGTGCTGAATGACATCACCACCAAAGATGCACTGTCCTCCAGGAAGCAGCAGTTTTCCAGGAAGCATCAAGCGCCCATTTAATGGGATCTTAAAAGGTACTGTTTGTAGTCAAACAGACTGTTATTACCTTATGAATATATGGGTCAGACTGGGACATAATGTTAAAGATAAAAAATTGAATGGTATAAAGAAATAAATCATATTTTTAATCAACCTTGAATACTGAAAGATTATACAACTTAAGTTCCTTTTTGCCAAATATTAATAAACTGTCAAAGTCCATGACAAACATAAATACCATTGACCCGCATTATGATTTCATTTGGTTAAATCTGAGAATACTCCAGCCAAATCAGAGCTTCATCATCAAAAAGGAGAAGCAATGGGAATGGAAATCGAATTGATATAAAGCAACTCTAAATAAAGTGGTCATTCTTAGTAGTTACAATCACTTTAGTAATAACAATAATTTGAGAAGTGCCTTTTATTCTAGCCCATCTGTCTTCCCTCCTCACCTGGGTTCTGTTGAAGGCCACACGGGCGAAGACGGCCTGTGAGATGCCGGCCCGCTTCAGCTCGTCCCGAACCCACTGGTAAATCTCGGAGGACACCTCTGTGTTTGATGCCACTTGTGGCTCCAGAGGCTTGTTGTGGGAGTTGCGGTTGACAGGTGGGTGGTTGAGGTACTGCTGCGACAGGGACTGCTGCGCCAGCAGCCGGTTCACTGCATACTGCTGGTTGAGGATCTGTGCCATCACAAGCTGCTGGTTCACCAGCTGGGGACTGATGGGCGTGGACACCAGGCCTGGGTGGTGTAGACCGGGGAGCTGGGGCTGTCGGCCGCCTGTCTGACCACTGTGTGGTGGTGGAGCGTGAGGCATCGGGGGCACCGGCGAGGAAGGAGTCTGCTCTGCTGTGCTGCCGGGGATGGGCTGCTGCTGCTGGGAGAAACCCAGGTGGTTGTGGTTGTGGTTGTGGTTAGAGCCGGGTGGGGAGAGGTCGGACAGGCCGTCCATCTCAGCTGGAGGAAGAGAGGGAGGGGGGGGGGACAAGGCGAGGGACAGAGAGATGAGAAAAAGGACAGGGTCAACTATTCATAAGTTTACATTAAACACCACAAAGAAAACACAGGAGGGGAGACTGTAGCCACTGGAGGAGAGAGGAAAAACCAAAACTACAAGAGCTGGAGAATCTGCAGAAAGTGAATCCTCAACCTCAAAATCATGACTGTCAGTTTAATGTCACCATGTCGCCATAGTCTGCATCAACTCAGCACATATATTTGTAAGCGCTAACAACAAAAAAAAGACATAGTGTCTCAGTGTAGATGTCTGTTTCCCAACCAGTGCCCTTCACAGGCCCTTTTCTTCCCTGATTGGATATGACACAGCTGATCAGCCAACGACTGGTTAAAAAAAGAAAAAGATGGAAACTCAGATAAAAGAGCTTCATTGTGTTTGACCTGTGTCTTCCACAACCCATGCCTTCGAAATTAAGTTCAGAACGTCTGTGGCCTCATCATGTGAAAAAAAATCTTGGAGAGACAGTGGAGTGTGTGTATGTGAAGGTACAGGAATAATATGTGTGTGTGTGTGTGTGTGTGTGTGTGTGTGTGTGTGTCCAGAAAGGCAGAAGCAATGCTGATAAATCTGATTCACTAGATACATCCTTAATTCTAAAATAAGGAACACAAGCTAGCCAATATGACATTTTTAGGGGAGGATGGCCTAAATATAAATGTAGGGAGCAGTGAATGGAGTTAGGCCATCGCGGGATACAGTATCTAACCTGAGAAATGGTCTTGTTTGAATGTACCAAAACTGATCTGACTTGGGGAAAGAAGAAAAAAAAAAAAAAAAAAAAGTCTAGATGCCTTCATTTTAATGGCATTTTGGAGAGTTTTGCGGCATCTCTTGCTTCGGGAATCTTTAACGCCATAATGGCTGCTAGGGAATATTTTAAGACAGGTTTAAATTATGTGCTTAGAGGATGAAAACAATGATTTAACATTCAAAGTACTACCCACAGCGAAGTGAATGAGCATTTGGAGCAGCTGAATGTTTTCACGTTTCCGCCTGTCTTTAAGGAATTCACATATGCTGAGGCTTTTTTTTTTTTTTTTTTTTGCATGCACTATATTGAGTGAGTGAGTGAGGGGGCAGCATTTAAGAATTCATACGGATGGCAACATTAACACCTTAGAAGTATGCTGCGGCCTCCACATCCCACAGAAAAGCATCGTATGGGATTGTGAAAAGCGTAAATTGCTGTTGTGGGGAAGGAGGAGGGAGGAGAGAGAGGGAGGGAGGGAAGGGGGGGTTGGTTGGTGGAGGGGGGCTGGAGGGGAGTCTTCAACAAGCTGAATTTTTCAGCAGATGAAAGATTAAGTGCATGGATGTTTTCCAAAAATACCCACAATAATCATGTGTTTGAGCTGCCTGTTTCTTAACTGTCAGCAAGCACAAAACACCCGGCCAAGACGGGTCTATTGAGCGTTTGTCGAAAACAAATGATGTGGGGGGAAAAACAAAACAAAAAAAAAATCTTGGTAATAATCACATCTCTTCCCATAATCCCTGGCATTCCCTGGCTCTGATGGTATGGCGTGCCTATTCACTCATATGTGAATGTGTGTGTGTGTGTGTGTGTGTATATATATGTGTGTGTGTGCATATGCTCGCTCGCACAGACTGCTGGGGGGCATGCTCACAACACACAAACACACAGGCACACGGAGGCATTTCCATGCAAATTGAAAAGAGAAGGGGTGACAGAAGAGCATGGCAGGCCCTGGGAGAAAAAGGCTGCCACAGAAGCGGGAGTCCTCGTGTGGAATCCTGCCACAAAAGAGCCCCGGATTAAACACACAATGGGAATGGGATGTGGGCTGAGAGAGGGAGGGAGTGTGTGTGTGTGTGTATGTGTGTCAGAGAGAGAGAGAGAGAGAGAGAGAGACATACAAAGTGACCCAACTCTCTCTCTCTCTTTCTCCCGTGTTGGCTTCCCTGTACTAGGATTGCCACGTCAAAAGAAGAGACACCACATTTGCTGGCGGGCTGGTAACACCACTTCAGCTGGCAGAGAAGCCGAGTAGCTTGCCAGTACCTGTGACCAGGTACTTATTCGCTCCGACTTCAGGGCTCAAACCGCTCGCTATGAACGCAGCGCGGTGAAGTAAATGCAGAGTCACATGTGACGACACTGCCAAAGCACAAAGGGATGACCACGCTAGTCTCTCTTCCAGCCTTTCGAACTTGGCGTTTCACCAGCGCTCACTCTTCCTGCCATTTGTGGCAACCTACAGCAGACAGCAGGCCGTCATGAATATTGAGGTTGGGGGAGTTGCCGCAAGGCATGCAGCGGACACCTGAGGCTCGTGTGCCAGGGTTTTTGTGTCTGGGGTTTGGCTAACATACACGTGGGCGCACAGGTTTATGTGTGAACGTGTGCGAGAACATCTTCAGATGTTATCGCTGTCTCTGTGTATGTATACATTTGTGGTTTTGTTCTTATCAGGACTTGATGTCCCCAGAGAAGGGGGATGCAAAACACTTTAAAACGGTGTGACTTGCTTCGTTAAAGTCAGTAGGAAATAGCATTCTGATGTATTCTACTTTAAAAAAAAAAGAGAGAGACTTTATGTTAAGGTGTATCCAGGGTATACAGGTTAAAAATGTACCACTTGAGCTATTTTAAAAGATTAGATTATATATTAGAGGTTATTACAGGTTGAGATGAAAAGGGGCGAAGGTAAGATCAATTCCAAATTTCAACTGAGAAGGAGCTAACAAAGTGAATAAGTCAATTTTTATTTTAATGTGACTTTAAAGTTCTATTTGGCTTTGGGTTTAAGAATAAGATTATAATTGGGATTCAGTTTAGGCAGGTCAGGCATGTAACATTAAGCATTCAGTTTAGACATTAAGGAAGGAACGTAGCTCCTCACAAGTTAGACAAATGAGTTGAGTGTGTTTATGTACTTGCATTAATCAAAAAAGGTAGAGAGGACAAAATGCTATTCACAAAGTCACATTGTGCCCCCCAATTTTGGACAATCTAATTCAAATATATATATATATATATATGTATGAAAAGTTGTGGCTGGTCGGAAATTTCCAAGAGCAAAACTCTGATGTCTGAGTGCAAGTGAATGCAGCAAGAGATGACACCAGCTGCCGCTAGCTGGCCCTGCAGCAGGCAGCAGCTCTTCACTGATGGCTTTTTTTTCTCCCCCCCTGCTAAATGTGTGTGTGGGGTTACCAACTTCCACTAGTAGAGATACAGAACGGCCGCAGATGGATAGTAGCGGGGTTGTTTTGTTGAAGCGTGTTTTGTTTAGTAATAGTAACTTGTGTTTGATTGTGTGCGAGGGACGGATTAAACCTGACTAAACCCAAACATTCACCGCTGCTTACGGGCGTCTCCGGATTGCCTGCAGCTACCGACATCTCTGAAACTGCATTGTCCAAATTTCACATCAGTCATGCAAGTGCAACATACAAAAGCACTAACATCGCCAGCTCCGTGCCCCAAACACGATGGCGATGGCAGAGCGGCGCTGTCCGTATTCCCTCCCGTTGACTCCGAGGGACGCGAAGAAGCGGACGCAGCGATTCGATGGCTAACTTTGCTAAAAAAAACTTTTGCCAAAATATGAGATGTTTGTGTCTTGTTATGTTTGTGGTGAAACTCGCGACACACTTTTCTTTGTTCAGGCTGATTTTCATCTGCAGGCTCTCAGTACGTTTTATTCAGCTGTGGAACCAGATGAACGGTAAAGAGACAATGTTGTTTTTATCTCATATTCATAATGTAACACTATTGTTAACCTCGCCATGGGATAACATTGGTGATATTAATTGTTAATAACAACAAACACAGACAACAAATGAACATACTGCTCTATCTCCTGTATCGGTTGTATTGGTTGTTCTTCTCAGTAGGTAACAGTGGAACATAAGTAACCTTTTAATGGCAGTAATGTCTCATTACTTTTAAAAGTAACACTGCTGTTTAATCAGCATTACTGGATAAACAGAAGATATCTTGGGTCATTGGTGACAGGATAGGCGTATGTTACATTATTTTAAGGCTAACTTATGGGCTTATGTTCAACAAAAAAATACATTTGGAAAGGTGGAAAATGGAAGATTTGGAAATAAAAGTATCCACTGATATCTAATGCCATGCTAGGCACGTAGTGATTAGGTTAGGGTAAGTCTACAGGAAATGAAAATGTCCACACAATGTCATCTTTAGTATCAACAACAAGAGTGTGTATGTGTGTGTGTGTGTATGTGTGTGTGTGTGTGCCCAGGATGCGACATACCTAGTGCATTGGCACGTGGGCTCTCACGGAGGACACATGTCCCCAGGTAGCCCTCCAGCTGGGAGGGTTGGCGCATGCCTGCACAGTCGGATGGCAGGGTGCACACAAAGCACACACACACACACACACACACACAGAAAGAAAGAAAGAGAGAAGAAAGAAACACAGGGTTACGGGTTTTTACAGTGCTTCTCTCCCACTCCAGTTAAGCAGAAATATGACATTTAAAACACTCTGAGGCCAGACTGACAGCTGCTGGAGCCTAACTTAAAAATGATTTAACTTAAAATACTTTTAAAAAAAAAAACAAAAAACAGTCATTACAAAAATGTGTAGGAGTATGCAAGAGAATACAAAAGTACAGCAGGTCTGAAGTAAATAATGTTCCCAGCGTATGTTTCCACTTTAACAGAAGAAGAAGAAGAAAAAAAAAACCCATCAGATAAGATATGATCACAACATGCTATTTGCATGGAAGCTGTGAAAACATTTTGATATAATATCTCATCTGTCATCACTGTGAGCAGTAACACAGTGGCAAAGAAAAAAGATTGCTCAACAGATTGTTAAGCCTAATATCTCAACATTATGCTGCCTTATGAGCCCCGCAACAGAGTGGTGGTCTGTTTAATCAAAAGACATAAAAATATATCGGAATTCTATCTCCAGTCAGGGTGCTACTGGTATTATATAACCTCATTTCCTGGTGGGTCAAAGGGGAATTTTTTTTAGATAATATAAAGCATGCGTTGTTAGAGGGTTGATAAGAAAATCTAATTGAATTTCAGACTAGGCGGTGGCCTGTTGAAGTCATCGCTGCCTTTTGTTCGTGGAAAACTAAAAGCGTTATACTCGTAAAGCAACAAAAAAAATAAAATAGTCAGAGGCTTCACTTTGGCTTTAATATTAGTGTTTAAAGCGGTAATGGATAAATGAAGGATGACACCGCGTTCGACTGCTAAACTGTAATCTTGAATTATTAGATAACAAGATAAAATATGTATTTCTGCTTCATACAACTGCAGGAAGACAAAGAAACGGTTGGTTAGAGAACATATTGTGTTGGTGACTGGTGTGTGTGTGTGTGTGTGTACGTGTGCATGTGTGTGTGTGCAAAGAGACAAAAGTGTGACACCATACTTTGCGCCCCTCCGTTTTGCTTACCCATCATATCTTTTGTCTTCTTGAAATGTTTATACCAGCGCCCAAATTCCTGACACTTCGCCGCCGACACATTTGCATAGTAAGTGCTGTTCACAATGGAGGAAATCATACTCTGAAAGAGAGAGATTGATTGAGAGAGAGGGAGAGAGAACGACAGAGATACTTTAGATTCTCATTGTGGAAAATACAGACATAATATTAAAGCTTGTGAAACATGCAGTAACACTGTAGCTTGTCAAAACAAATAAAAGATAGGGACACAGTAAAAACCCAGCACTAAAAAAAGCCAACTCAAAAATATCAAGACATGCAGAAATTCTGATCTCGTCTACTAAAGGTAAAACAAATTAAATCAAACAAGGGTTTATCTGTTCTTTTTTATCAAATGCCGTTGAGTTTGTCTGAACATTTTTATTTCAGAGTGGGTAAATTATAAGGTCAACTGAGTTCTACATCTGTTGAAATCAGCAGAAAAGATATTTACCTTCAAAAGGAAAGAAGATAACAGCTTATTTAATATCAGCATCTGGGGAGTCGGGCGATGTAAACAGATAAACCTCTTTTATTTCTCAGCTCTTTATTTATACAATCTGTTAAAGACAACAACTTCAAGCAGTTTGCGGGCTGCAAAGAGCATGTCGTTCTCAGACGCATGTGTGCTCCCATCTCCCCCTTTTACAGCTGACTCTTTGCCCTCTCTACATTTACTTCAACCGTCCTCCTTTTCCCGGAGAAAAACAAAGAGGCAAGATATTTTTTTTTTTTCCTTCCTCTTTCAGTTTCATTAAAATGAATGTTTTAACACCTTGGTGCCCTCCGGGTGAATAGCGAGGTTGGTGCAGGAGAAATTGTTTTTGATTGTTATAAATATTCAAAAGAACCAAACCATCTGTTTTCAAATTACAGGTATGCCATCTTTATCATTTTCTATAATATATGCACTTCGGAGGATGGCGGGGGGAACCTTCTGGCAGAGCAGCATGGCAGTGCGAATACGGTGAACTGCTACATGATGATACCGGTTCTCTGGTTCCAGCTCCTCTGCACGAAAGGAGGGCGAAAAGGTGGGAGCTGCACCATAAGAAAAGGTTGATCTCTGAACTCCTGACCTCGTCATCATACTGCATGCACCCTGCATGCTCTAGTACCACTTCTAAATCTAAAAGACGTGCATACAACGGAAGTGTTTCAGCCATGTTCTTTCAGTTGTCTGTCTCAGAAGCGTGTGTAGGAACAGATATACACACACATCTATTTTAATCCATAGATGTCTGCAAAGATCTACGTAATAACTTGCGTTTCACTCACACTATACATACGTAACACATACCTAACCACAACCAGAGCCATATTTTTATACTTCAAGTCTATTTCCTTCACTCTTCCTTTCACTCGTGCAAAAACAACAGTGACACACCAAAAAAAAAAAAAAACTTTACAGGTGGCACGAATGATGTGTTGCAATGCTCATGAGAGGATGCAAAAGTAGCCGTGTTTCCTTTTTCATAGTGCAACATGAAGGGGTTAGCTCAAGGCTGAACTGAAGCAAAAAGCTAGTCAGCTTTAAGCACAGTTTCAACCAGGCTTCATGTGATATCTTCACCTACAAAAGGGAGACATTTGTGACCGACAACACCACACAAAAGTTTATGAAAGCTCAAGGTCCTCAAAGACATTGGCTGTGCTAGCTCCCAGGTCTCAGTCCAATTGTGTTAAAATGCAGCTAAGAGTGAAGCAATGTTGAGGAAGGAGTTGATTTATCCGTGTTGTCATTCTTCACCTTTCAAACCAGAAGCGACAACCGACCTCAACCTCGCTAACGGTTACGGACGTGACTCTCGCCACACCTGCCCGTGCCAGGTATTATCAAACTGCAGTCGCACTCTGTCACACCGGCTCGGATGCTTATGTTTTCAAAGTCAAATATAGGCAAGTGAGGCAAAGAGTCACGTTGGTGACTGCAGCTGGGTGTGAATTTGAGCCAACCATGCTGCGGCGCATCATGTCGTCATGATGAGAAACAGGAGGGTGAAGAGGTCTGCGTGTGGACTCGCGCGGTGTAACAAAGCAGTCTTTTATACGTACGATTGAAAAGCCTTCATTCAATGAAAACCCTGATAGAGTTCAGGTTAAGATTAGGAAGTCAAAACTGCCCTTTTTTTTAAATGGCTCGTACATTTATGCATGAAGAAGTTTATTCTTTTGCATTCATGCAAGATCGCTATTAGGAAACAGTGACTTCAGGTTGATCCTTCTATGGGTTTTAAAAGTGATCGTTCCTGTTTCTTCCGGACAAAAGCCAATGCAAATCAGAGAGTCAGGTTTTTGCTCTTGATTTACTGCCCTGCAAAAAAAAAAAAATATTTGGGATGACTATTGATAGAGCGGCAAACCACACATTCCAGTTTAACCTGGTTCTGGCAAGTCAACTCCCAAGCTAAAGATCTATCTGAAAGCCATACATTTAAAGAAAGGAGCATTCTCCTTTAAGTCAGAGGTGTATAATGAACTCCTCTCCTCCAGCCTGCCATGTTTTATTTACAGTATATCTGGGCTAAGGCGGCTCGAGGCAACAAACAAGAGGCCTGCAAAAGACGGTGTGCCTTTCTCTCTCTCTCTCTCTTCTCATCTTTCTCTCTCGCTCCCTCTTTCTCCGCCATCTTTGACACAGATGTTCTAATAAACGCTCCTCATTAATCAGCCCTCTCCCTCAATACATCACTCCACCTCTCACAGGGGGCCCTGCGTGTATGTGTGAACGAAACAATACACATACACCTATTCTCTCTCTCTCTCATGTCACACACACATGCATACACACTAAGTGAAATCAAGCAGATAACCAGAGCCTCTGCTGCTACTGCGGTGCCAGCGGGAGGGCTGTGCTACGGCTTGTCAACAGGTAGCAAGGCTGTGTGTGTGTCTGTGTGTGTGTGTCTGTGTGTGTGCGTGTGCTTGAACACATGTGTGGACCCTTTAAGTGATAGCCATCTGCAGCACAGAGAGCTTATCAGCAAGACCAGGAAGTGGCACTGGGCTACTATCGGTCCCCAACATCTACTCCACTCCCCATCAGGGGAGACAGGAAGAGAGAAGGAGAGAGTGACTGTGTGTGTGCGTGTGTGTGTGTCTGTGTGTATGTGTGTGTGTGTGTTAGAGAATAGCGGTGCAGCAGGCAGGTACTGTAGGCACCCAGCTGCCAGCATTAGTGTGTGTTGCACACACTGGCAAATGCAAACACACACAAAGTACAACCCCTGCAGACAAACACACTTGGTGCTGCTACACAAATGCACACATGCAGATTAACACACGTGCACATACACAATTAGACACACACACACACACACACACACACACACATTCCAACTTAGCCTGATGTCTTGAATCAGCTCGGGAAAAAAAAAAAGCGCATCCCATTTGCAACACTGTGCCTTGACTCTCGCCAACATCTAACACAGCTCAATTATGGCACATATCCACCTCAACTGGGGTGACCCCCTCCTCCCTCAAATCTAATACACACACACACACACACGTGCACATACATACACTGGCAAGCAGGTTGCGCCTATGGCAGCCGAGGTGGTGAAGGCCTGCAAAGATGGCATTTTGATGACTATTTGCTGCTACGCAACGCAGCAGCTGGTGCATCAGGGGCCGCCCAGTGAGAGTGAGCAGGGGGTGGGCAAGAAGAGGTGGTGGTGGTGGTGGTGGTGGCAATGGGAAAGGGTGGGGTGAGGTGGGGGAATCTCGTTTGTTGCCATAGTTTCTGCGAACATGGGCAAAGGGGGTTGCTAAGCTTGGTAGCAACCTAAGAAATAAAAATAAATAAATAAAAAAAGCCTGACTGGCTGATTGAGGCAGAATCAGAAGTTGCATCTTGACTATCCTTCTGCAAACTATCAACTACTTCAAGGATGCTTCAGATGTGCGTGTATCAGAATCGATTCCTGAGGCAGAACGACAAATACATTTTCTCTCTCTCTCTCTTGAGTTTTCTCATGCCATTTGTAGGCTAAACACACAAAGCATGACTCCCCACTGCAAAAGAATGAAACTAAATGTTTGACAAGGCCCTCAGACAAAAGCAGCAGTTCACAAAATAAGCCCCCCCACTGGACTGCCCTCCCTGCTCTGACTCCCCCCCCCCCCCACTCTCTCTTCAGAGCCCTGTTCAGAGGTGGGCTAATTCTCTTTCACTCGCTCGCCGTGATTCTCTCATCTGTTAACCTCTCCTTTCGGCCCCGGGATTACGCTGCAGAATATCAAGGAAGCACTAATCCTAAAAAGGTGCCAATCTTCTGCGCCCTCCTGCAACGCCCCCTTTCCCCTCCTACTCATTCCCCCCGTTTGTCAACTCAGAAACCTCCGAGGGTGGGCCAAATGCTTCCTAGCTTCCACCCCCCCCCCACCCCCCGGTCTCGTCAGACAACATGCAGGCGGGTGACATCACTGGTCACAGGGCAGGGAGCCCATGTATCGAAAAACAATGTGAGGACATCCCTCAAACGTGACAACCAGTCTCCTAAACCAATTGGGTTAAGGAGGAGCAAACCGCTGCTCTATGGGTGTAGCAGGCCACATGAAACCCCTACAGAGTAACAGATGTCAGACACCATCATGGCTGCTATGTTTGCACAAGGCAGATATAGATACATGTAGATATTAGGGGTACCAAGTAACAACATGGCAGAGCTGGCAAACGTCCTCTTTATGACAGCTGGCATTAAATACTTTCAAAATACATTAATATTTTAAAGTTTGCTGATTTAAGAATAGATACGGCGATAAAATAAAGTGAAATATTGCTGAGTCAAATATCATCACATTAAATGCTGTAGTATATCTATGTAAAAAAAAAAAAAAAAAGCTCTGGTTTCAAATATGCAGTTTATAGTTTGTCACTTTTGCTAAAGAGGGATGCACATTTACAACAGAAGATAAAGGATGGAACTGGAAGATAAGAAAAAAAAAATGGACTAGCCATGCAGTTACCACTTGAATCTATAAAGGCTGACTAGATTGTCTGTATTTGTCAGTAAATGTAATATGTTTTAAGATCCATTTAATGTCATTTGGAACTGATTTTAAGACCAAATTGGCTGTTAAAATACAGAAAGAGTGAAATAGATGCGGTTCTAGATATTTTCCTGACCTCCTTTCATCCCCACTGGAAAGCTAAAACAATCTTCAGTTTAATTTAGAGACTGGTGTGTATGTGAAAATAGCAAAAATGTGTGTCTGAGGAAGAATGCGTGTGCCTGTGTGTGAGATCCTCTGAGCTAGTGTGTGCTCTCTTCTGAGCCGTCTTCACATATGGACCGTAAACAGGGTGATTACCAGACCGGGCTGGGCTCCACCTGAATGCCACCCAGGGACTCTTTACATCATCAGCGCACTGCTCATGCCCGGCTAAACACACAAACACACACACACACACACACACACACGCTGGTATAGCAGCAGCTCACAGACACACACATACATACACACACACACCACACACGCAGCTCAAATGAGGGTCTCCAGGTGACCATACGGTGGCCTAGGAGGGGAGCTGGCTTCATACTGAAACTACGCACACCCTTGGATTTAAACACACAGACATGCAAAACACAAATAAAAATTTCCACATGCACGTTCCTTCTGCGTTGATATACATTTCACAAAGCTACTCGAGCAAATACACATATCTCCTCGCACCGTAACACACACACACACACACATTATTGGCCCCTGTGAGAGATATACTGCCATTTCATTCCATTCACTCCAGAGCTGCCTCCATGATATACTGACTACAGCGCCTGTTAATACAATATCTGCACCAGTGCTTTCTACTCCAACCTCCCAGTCGACAAAAACAACAAAAAAAAAAAAAAAAAAACCACGAAGAATATAACACCTAAACATGTGAACGAACATATCTGCAGCCTGATGTGCTGAAATGTTGAGAATCGACTAAATGAGGAGAAGAACAAAAACAATCCAGATTGTTCTGGGCTTGGGCCAATGTTTATCTAACAATAACCATACGTTCAACAACACCTCTGCTTTTTGGCTGCCGTTGCATACAAGTCTCTCTGTGTACGTGTGTGTGTGTGTGTGTGTGTTTTTGTGTCGGGGGCGGTGGTAAAAAAAAAAAACAAAAAAACAACAACAACAAAAAAATAATCGCCGAAGAAATAACAATAGCCATTGATTTTAATTTTCTATGCCGATTCTCTTTCCCACTTGATCAAACTCAGGGCATTTGATAAGTAAAAGGATAAAAGACGGAGGTGATGGAGATAGTTTTTTTTTGTGTGTAAGTATGGTAGCAGGGGGTGGAGGGGGGCTTTTTTCTTGTTTTTTTTTTTTTTTTGTTTGTTTTTTGTTTTTTTGTTTTTTTTTTGAATAAGCAGACTGGGCTTCAGCACCTGTGACAAGGGACATTCTTTAGCCAGAGAGCTCTGATTCATGTCTTTGAGTAACTCCTTGAGGGCGTTTCTTACTGTAGAGTGGCTCCATTGCTCGGGCGGCAGGTCTTCCAGCTTAGGACAACTGTGGAGAGAGAGAGAGGAGACATATGGGGGTGTGGGGTGAAAAGGTGGGAGAGGGGGAGGGAGGGTAAGGAGGATAAGGATGGGGAGATAGGGAGAGGCAATGGGGAGAAGGGAGGAGGGGAGGGGGGGGGCAGATAGGGATGCAGAGGGAGAGGGAGGAGAGAGAAAGGGGTTGGGGGGGGGGTGGGGAGGGGAGAGCATGAGAAACAATTCAGATGGAGAAGAGACAGAGATAGAAAGGAAAGCTAGCAGCCCTGATGGTATCTTGAATGAAATGATAAAGTAAACAAGCCACAAATTCAGCAACACAATATCAAAACTATTTAATCTTTATCTAAGTGTTGGGACATTTCCCTGATATCTGGAGCAAAAAAGGATAATAACACCAATCTTTAAATCTGGAAATAAAAAATGACCCGGACAACTATCGAGGTATATACGTGTAGAGGAGCCACTAAGCAAGTTATCTAGCAGCAACCTTAACACGCAGCCAGACTTCCTAATCCAACAGCACTGATTTCAAGATTTAAGACTCAGAGCTGCAACTAACAATTACATTTATTATCATTTCATCTGATGATCATTGTTTCTATTAGTCGATTAATCATTTCGTCCGATAAAATGTCAAAAAAATGGTGGAAAAAGACAACAGTTACCAGAGCCCAAAATAACATCTTAAGATTGCTTGTTTTTGTCTGACCAACAGCCCGTATATTTTAGATATATATATTCACATATATATATATAAAATCAGTTAGACTGAGAGGTAAACACAGAGAGAGGAAACCAGAGAGAAAGAGAGCTGAACACACACGGGCCCCCGCTCGTTTTTTTCTGCTGCAAGCGCCCCTCCAAGACAGACAGATTTCATTTGGCGCATCAAGCAGATGCATCTGGAGATTGCTCTGTCTCTCTCTCTCTCTCTCTCTCTCCCTCTCTCTCTCTCTCTCTGGCTGCCTCACTCCCTCTCCCTCTTTCATATTCTCCCTCTCTCTCTCTCTCTCTCTCTCTCTCTCTCTCTCTCTCTCTCGTTCTCTCTCTCCTGATTGTTCTGATTAGTTAATTACTTTATACAACACATCTGCTGGATTGATGCATGAATTATACATCAGCTGCATGTGGCGACTATTATTTCGTGTTACTTCTACCTTCCTGGCTCATTGTGCTTGGCGAAACAATTTAAGGTGTTACTGGCTAGATTTCTGCGGCAGTCGGGGCGGAGGGGGGACGGAGGGGGGGGGGGGTTGAAGGGGATGGCAGGGCGGGGGGGGGTGGGGTAGAGGGGGAGAGAAGAAGGGGGGAAACAAAATACAAAAACAACAATACTGACAAACAATATGCAGCAAAGAATCTAAATAGATTTATATATCAAACAGATTTGCCGTTAGCTGGTGCTAGAGATGTGGTGGATTCAGTTGTGCATCAGAAACTCTCTGATTTCGTTTGAAAGATGAGAAATATCTTTACATGCTGGGTGGGAGAGTGACAGAACTGCCCGGTTTGCTGTGGGCAGCTACGTCATGTGTGTGAGACATATGTTCGATGCGTTTCGTGTTGCACGTATTGCTGAATTACTTTTCATTAAACCTGCTTTGACACTTGACAAGTGGGAGAGATGGGAGATAGAGTGAAGGGTGATGAGTGTACGAGTGCATGAGACACTGTGTGTGTGTGTGTGTGTGTGTGTCCATAAATCTGTCAGTTGGTGTGTTGGAAAACGTTACGAGCATGGAGATAACAGTAGACTGGAATAGAAAAGGATGCGTGCAACGGTCGAGGCTAACATCTGCTTGTAAGGAAAACACACAAGCCTTACACACACACACTCACACACACACAAACAATGGATTTTCCAGAACACCTTAAACTGCTCCAGCAGCTAGAAGGCCTCTGGGGAGAAGGAAGTGAACAAGAGGAGGGGAAGGAGGGAGAGACAGAGAGACAGAAAGAGAGAGAGAGGTAGTGGAGAGAGACAGCTATCCATGCATTCAGGGCTAGCACGCCGGAAATAAACACAACCTTCTGTATTCTGACTGGTCGACGTGTTCACATCAGTCTGTGTCTGTGTGTGTGTTTGAGTGCTTTGTCAGTGAAGGTGGGTAGTGGCGGCGGTGGTGGTGGTGGTGGTGGTGGTAGTGGTGGTGGTGGTGGGGGAGACAGACAGAAGGAGAGGGGAGAGAGAAGGAAGAGGCAGAGCGAGGTAGAAAAAGAGTAGGAACAGCTCTCCAGAGGGTTGCAGAACACTGGGTTAGCGTGCAGCTGGCACAAGCCTCCACACCAGCGCCACTCGGCTGTTTGTGTGTATCTATGTGTGTGTGTTTGTGTGTGTCTATGAGCCCGTTTGCATCCATGTCTATAAATGCTTGTATGCTCTTGCTTGTGTGTGTATAAATACGTCAAAACCTCACACCTACAAGAGTAGCATTTAGCATACAATATGGTGACTGATGGCAGAAGACAGCTAGCAGTATTCAGTCTAAAGGGGAGAGGGGGGGGAGGGGGGGAGGGAGGGGGTTTAGCTTGTGCGTGTTCTTTATTACATGCTATGTAGATTCAGAATATATTTCACTTAAAATAGCCAGTGCAGCCAGGTGTATTTATGGAACTATTTCAGGTGAACAACCGTGTATTCATCTGCTGCAGAGTCATTTTTAGCCCTGCAGTCTCCACTTGCCCACCACAGTCATTTTTTTTAATGAAAAGAGTGAAAGTAGTTCTTGGGTCAAAAACAGCTACTTTATTATCATATTTCACGTACGTTTTGCCAATCTACGATGCAAAAAAAAATCCCTTCAAGATGGTTAAAATTTGAATTTAAAGCGGTGGAAATCCTGCATTTGCTTGCTTTGAGAGATAAATCTACTTGATCACTCATCACAGTCAACGGTTAATTGACAAATTGACTAATCTCTGTTTCTTTGGCATCATTAGGTGTGTAAGTTTTTGGTGTTCAAAGGGGTTTTTCCCATTTCCAGGGAAAGGTTAGACTGTGTGTGTGTGTGTGTGTTTGAGTAATAATGCTATTCTCTGTATCAAACATGCAGAGGACATCACCAGATTGGCACCTGCCTCTGGACATCCAGCACGTGCTCTGTGTGTGTGTGTGTGTGTGTGTGTGTGTGTGTGTTGGAAAGAATAATAGTCAGAACTGCGCCTCTTTACGTGTCAAAGGAATCCATATACTTATGCGTGTGAGTGTGCGTGTTTCTAACCTGTGCAGCTGGATCTTAAGCGTGACCACGTGGTAGACATCCTGCAGCATGTCGGCCACCGTGGCATCCGGTGCGTCTGTCACGTATGACAGGGGGACGGGGTTCCACTTCCCCACCTGAATCATACCTGGACGATTCGATGCGTACAAGATGCGCGCACACACACACACACACACACACACACACGAGCACCGTGAGAAAGCATGGACATATTATACACACACACATGGAAACAATCACAAATACAGACATGTAAAAGCACACCGAAGGACACGTGTGCAAAGATAAAAGAAAAAAAAAGAAAAGAAAAGAGCACATCAGCGCAAAGTTTAGCTCACTGTCACTCAGCTACCAAACTAAACAGAATACATTCATTTCAAAATAATAAAACATAAACATTTTAGTGCCGTAAACACTCTTCATATGCTGCATTTGTTACTGACATCACAACAACCTTGTGGGAATGTTTCTTGAGACCAGCTTTAAAAAAAAAAAAAAAAAGAAGGTGGCAGCCCACACAGCAGGAAGTGAGGAGGGAGACTGCCTGTGGGAAAGGTGGACTAGTATATGTGTGTGTGTGTGTGTGTACGTGTGTGTATGATGGACAGGCTATAATAAAAGAGCATGCTAAGAGGCACCTTGAAACAGCCACCCTCGGCCTGCGTGTGCTCAAGTGCAATTAGCAGACCCTTTCCTCCGCCTGCCCCTCCCCCCTAATCTGAGTCACTTGAGTGTGTGTGTGTATATAAATATACAGTAAAGGTGTGTGTGTATATATATGTATGTATGTGTCACTTGCTTAAATGTGCACTATGTGAGTTAGCATATAAACATTTTTAGTGGGTAAGCCTGTTCGTATAGACTGTGTGTGAACAAGCATGCATCAGTGTGGGAATGTGTGTGTGTGTGTGTGTGTGACTTGAGCATCTCCTGTCTGGGATCAGTGTCAGGATGTGTTACTGTGGCTTCTGATCTGCTGGCGGTAGGCTATTATGGTCACAGAGTGTGTGTATGTGTGTGTGTGTGTGTGTGTGTGTGTCTGAGTGTGTGTACAAGTAACAGCATGTCAGAAAACGCTGTAGAGAGGATGTTAATGAGTATTAAGAGGGATAAAGCAAGACAAGGAGAAAATGAAGACACGATGACGGGGAGGGGAGTGGAGGAGGAGGGAGGGTGGGTGGGGGGGTGGTCGACGAGTGACATCGGCGCCCTTTTACCTTTGGCCTGGGCCGCCGAGCTGTGGGAGTAGCCCAGTGACAGCAGGGCCATCTCGATGAGCTGATTGAAGAGCATGTCCTTACGCACCAGGACGAACTCGGCGTGCTCCTCCTTGCTGTCGAAATCCATGGGATTCTCGTAGTGTTCGACCACGCAGAACACGGGCAGCATGTTGCCTGAGGACACGGGGGAGACACAGAGGAGCGAGATGGGGTTTCACGTTTCTTCACGTGCAAACTTTGACCTTCAGTATTGTGCGTTTGCGGAGGGGACGGGATTAATATTTAGTGCGGATGATTAAATTACACTTGAGGTTGAGTGTCAGGGGAATATGAGTGAGTGACTAACGTTGCAGCTGAGTGAAAGTTCTGGAAAGAAACGAACTAAAAAAAGATGTGTTTGGATCACAAAGATATTGTTCACCTTTTTAATAAGGCGATTTCCATCCAAACCCTCACCTCTCTGTGTCGGCGCCCAAACTCTCACATCAGCATGAAACTGCATGATTTTACCTCTTTTCTTATTTAGACATGCTTTCTTTAGTCTTGTAATTTTCCTGCTCTTCCTGTTGAGTTTTTTCAAATCTGTAATTCTATTTTCAGAAGCTTTTTTATTAATTTTTTTGGAGGTTTCTTTTTCCTGCAGTTTTAATATAATGACATAATATTACAGAAATGTTGCACTGTGTGGCCTGCAATGACTAATATGAGTGGTGCATGTTTAATAAACAAACATATATATATATATAAATTATAGATAGAGTTATCACCTTTAACTCAGTGTGAGCAAACATGAAGCAGCCGCAAAAAATCCTTCGGCTCGTATGTCTTCTTTTTGGCACAATGAACAGTTTATTCGCTGTCAAGGTGCTGGGATCACCTTAGACTTTGCTTCTGCCTGCCAACCCAAAATCATCTTCCCATGATGCAGCGCTTCAAATCCCGAGCCACCCCTGCGCCCTGAGGTTTACTAGTCTGTGTCAACAGTGGCTCTGCTGTTAGGTGGAATGAGCAATCCTTGACTGCCGAAACGTTCAAGGGAGCCACTGTGCAAATATCACCCAATATGCCATTTTTGCTAAAATAACATCCCTGAAATTTAAGGAAGTTAAAAGCTCATGCAGACAACTTGGGTCTTTTGAAGTCTCGGTCTGAATGACAACTGTAGACTGAAAAATAAAAAAAAAATCAGTCAAAGTGTTGGTGAATAATCTATACAGTAGCTTACTGTACCCAGTAAATCCTCCACCGTTTATGAGGTGCCCTGTTGCCCCTACTCTCTCTGAATGTGTCCACACTACTGTCACCTGGACAAATTTCTATATATTTATTGTCCCCCGGTGATTAAAATGATTCACATTCTAATATTTTCCAATCCCAGGCATTCCAGAAGATGCACACAGCTCTGGCAAAACAATCAATAAGCCGACAGATGCCAGGGAATGTGCTGAAAGAGCTGCTTTTCTCCTCCCCCGATTTTAATAGATAAAGATCTAACAATAAAGACTGCTGTGTAGGTTCATTTGGGGGATCAATACTGGCTTTGTTTCCAGGGAGCCCAGAGAGGGCTGCGGTAAATATTGTTTCGGGCTCGGACACAATGCCCACTGTGGGCCCTCTGCGAAGCCTCCGCGGCGGACTGCCCGCCTCCCTCGGCAACTTCACCCTTTTTTTTTTTTTACCCGGGAAGGAACTTAAGTGTGGTAGGGGAGGGTGGCGGGAACAAATGAGGAGTCTTGGAGGAACAAACGTCGTAGGAGGGCCAAGAGAAGCTGAGATGATGAAGGTGAAAAATTAGGTTCTCTCAGCTGGAGTGCGACGTGTAGATTAAAGGAGCAAATAAGAGAAACGACCCATCAGAGGACACTCACACAGCTACATTCCAAGAGTTCCTGAGTCCCTCTCGCCCCAAAGAAAAACCAAACCAGCCAAACAAACAAACAGATGAGTTTTAGCAGCCAAGTGCTATTACAACTCCGAACCTACAGGTTTTAAAACTCATTTCCAACCCACTGAAAAACAAAACAAAACAAAACAAAAAAAAAAAGCATAACTATAAAAAAGGTTCATGTTTTTGGATAGCTTCGCCCGCCGTGTTTTTCACTAGACGACACCAGTTTTATTAAAAAGCTATGTCATAATCCCAAAGTAAAAGCTCCCTTTGAACGGCAATGGCTCTTAAAGGACCCAAACTTTCCCCTTAATAAACAAAAAAAAAAACGTCGGAGCAGGAGGACTGCGGTTGGAGAGAAGAGCAGTGACACAGCGCTATGCAGCACGACACAGGGATAATTCTCACAGTGCTCTTCTATTAGCTATTGTCTGGGCAAATAAGTAGGAGTGTGTGCAGTCGGTGTGTCTGCTGAGATGACTAAAGAAGCATTGTAAAGGTTTAAGAGTTTTTGGAGAGCATGCTGGGGGTGGTAGTGGGTGGAAGGTGTATGTGTGTGTGTGTGTGGGTGGAGGGGGTATTTAAACTGCATTTAAATAGCTTTCTTTTATTTATGTGGTTTATTATTCTCAAAAACACGCACACACAAAGTTATTTCAACTAAAACTGTTTTATAATCAGTCGTGTATCAACTAACGATTCGTTCCTTTCAGGACTAATCTGTCAGTTATTATTTTTGATTAATTTATGAAGTGTTTACTCTTTGAGATGTGAAAATTAGTGAGAAAGGTCCATCACAATTTCCCAGAACTACACATCTTTAAATTAAAAAACTTAATACTCAGTTTATGAAGATATGAAATAGAGAAAATCAATAAACCCTCACTTTTGAGATGCCGGAAGCGGCGAATTTTGGGGTATTTTTGCTTTAATAAACTACTTTAATGACTAAATCGATGAATCAACTCATCATGTCAGTACAGACACACTCTCTCTCCCTCTTACCTCTCTTGTGGCAGGTCTTCAGCAGGTGTCCGGTGGGTTTGTACGGGACCCCGGCTAGTTTGGCCCCGGTGCTGCCCAGCCTGGCCCGGCCCAGTGGGCTGCCGTTCTGCTCCAGCCGGGGCAGCTTAGCCGGCGGGGCCTTGCCCTCTGCCATGCTGTTGACCAGCTCAGAGTTCTCCTTGCCCAAACACGCCTCGCTGAGATGTTCCATCATTCTCAGCACCTCTGCTCACTATCACCTGGGGAGACCAAAACAAAAAAAAAAAAAAAACACAGAATAATTCAGCTGTCAGCGGAGGTATGCGCGAGGCATGAAAGAAGCACAAGAATGAGAGGCTGAAAGGTGATACGAGAGTAGCAATGAACACAAAATCTTTTGTGTTGATATCACTGACATGCGAAGACGTGAAGGGACATTTTTATAGAGCAAAAAAAAAAAAAATGTTCTTTAAGTAATTGAGACCTCTGAGAACAGACCCATTACGGCAATAACTGTCAATTCGACTCAGTTATGACGACTTGGGCCACAGTGACGTTTTCGTGCCGCCTGTAATGTTCCTATTTTTCAACGCATGTATTATGTATGGGTGTCCCGCTAGAGATTCCCATGCGAGAGGGGGCAAACAAGCCTCGGTTTTTTAGTGCAAACACATTAATTTGCTGGGAGATTCCACTTGAATGAGTACAGTGCAGTTCAAGGTATAAAGGTTCTGCAGCGGTGCACGCAGAGAGAGAGAGAGAGAGAGAGAAAGAGAGAAAGACAGAGAGAGAGAGAGAGAGAGAGGGAAACTAACATAATTCGTTTTCTGAGTCACTTCGTGTGGCTTCACATTCATGATGCAGCTCAGAAGGGGGAAAGGCAGGCGAAAGGCCACTATGTAATTTTGCTTTGACACCAACACACACACACACACACATATAAAATCACTCACGCCATCACTAGCATAACTTTTACAGGTGTGAACTTTTATTTTTAGATATTTTTTTCTTCTTCTTCTTCTTCTTCTTTTGCAAGTGTTTAAGAGAGATATTCATGGCGAGTTTACAACTTTGGAAAGGGTGGAAAAAAAAAAGGTAGCTTTAGGAAACTTCCAAGTAGACAGTTGCTGACTCATGAGGGTAGTCATAAAAAGTTAGTGAGGGAAGAAAAGAAAACAAAAGGGGACGATAAGACAGAAACGAAAGATGGAGCTTCTTCTTTTTTTTTTCCCACAGGTGCACAGATACAAAGCCACACACACTGAAGGCTGAAGCTGCTCATAAACGCTTATTTTAGCTCTCGGAAGTAAACTTTACAAAGGTTTGATTTGATTAATAAGATGTTAATAAGAAAGAAAAAAAACTGCAATGGAAAAGTCATTAAGGTTGACACAACATTGCAGGTTTTTATTCGCTGTGCTGAGCTGGAATGCTGTTGTCAAAGAGTGACAAGGGCAAAATCATCCTACCCCCACGCAAAAAAGATCATGAACTCCCCCATTCATAACATGCAATGAGGCAACTAATTCCCCCCACAAATAGGGGGCCAAAGGAATCCAGACCCGGATAAAGTCTAGATCCAGGTCAGGATTTTTAAATGACCTTAAAACACAGAAAACAGGAGCAATAGTTCAAATGGACACATAAAGCCCTAAAGGAGAGGAGGGTTGAGGAGGAGGAGGGTGGAGGGTGGAGGGGAGAGAGAGGGGGGGGGAGTTAAGGGAGGACAAGTTAAGTGGAAAACCAACCTGAAAAGCAGCACTTCAGCACTGGAGAGCATACAACACCACCTGGAAAACGCGTCTTCTTCAAGTTTGGCCAGGGTAGAAAAACGACACAAAAAAAGAAAAAAAGAAAAAACCCGCAAAACAACTCTTCCTCTCTTGTTATCTCCCTCTCTCTCTCATATATATACACACACACATACATACATACATACACACACACACACTCACACTCTCTCGCTTCTCTCTCTACGTGTGCATGACAGAAAGAAGAAGAAGAATAAAAAAAAAACGGTTATTAAAAAAAAAAAAATCAGTTTTTAAAAAGACGCCTTCTTCTGCTCTTCTTCGCAGATGACTGGCAGACGGTGCGAAAAAACAACACCCCGGGTCTGTGGAAGAGGCGATGAGGTCGAGATGGACCGTGATAGGCGAACATTGGTAAGCGGTTATGTATGTGTGTGTGTGTGTGTGTGTGTGTGTGTGTATGTGTCTGTGTGTGTGTGTCCGTGTAGCCCCTAACGTTAGCTAATTCCGTCCAACTGGAGGAAGAAAACGGCAGCCGTTAGAACCGTTAGAACCGGCGACATTTAGCAAAAAAGTGGACGGTTAGCCGCGTCCATCGGTTACAAGTGAGGGCGACTTCTGCTTTAGTTCGCACCACAACACATCCAAATATCGGCAGGCAGGCAGCCGTACAGTACAGTTAGCAGTCGCCAGTATAAACCAAAGCACCTCGGACACAGTTGTAATAATAATAACCGCCGCCGAGACCCAATAAAACCCCCGTTGTGTATGTTCACGGAGGGGAATAACGTACACAAAAATGGCTTAACGTCGGCTTAGCTAGATTTGACTACCGGCAGAGACTGACTGAGAAAGAGAAGAGAGAGAGAGAGAGATAGATAGGAGAGAGAGAGAGAGCGAGAGAGAGAGAGAAGGAGAGAGAGAGAGAGAGAGAGAGGAAAAATAATAACCCGACAGTGTGATCTCGCTATCGCGTCGGAGGCGATGTGGAGACGATATGCGGACAGTCGAAACAGGTTCGCTAAATAAAACAAGGAGGAAAGGAGGAAGAGGGTTGGGGGTGGGAGGGGGGTCAAAAAGTGCGGTTTACTTTCCCGATGTCGAGGATAAATAAGGCTTGCTGTGGATGCATAAATAAGAGAGCTGCCTGCGATAGTAGGAGGTGTCCTGCTGGTTGGGGATTGGCGTCCGGACGGAGCTCCTCTTTCTTTCTATCTCCCTCTCTGTCTCTCCCCCTCTCACCCCGTCTCTCCCTCTCTGTCCCCATTAAATTATTAGTTGTATTGACTCATCACTCCCCCCTCTCTCTCCCTCTCTCTCTCTCTCTCTCACCCTGTCTCTCTGTAGCTCTCTCTCTCCCTCTCTATCTCTCTCCACTCCTCGCTGGTGCTGCCGCTGCCTGTGCTCTCCCTTTCTCCTCCTCATTTCAAATGGCGTGGTAGAGGGGGTAAAACATTTTAGGGGAAAAAAAATAGAAAGAAAGGAGGGGATGTATGTGTGTGTGTGTGTGTGTGTGTGTGTGTGTGTGTGTGTGTGTGTGGATGTGTGTGTATGTATGTGTGAGATAGAGAGAGAGAGGCAGAGGGAGAAAAAAGAAATAATCCCCCTCATAAAAACCAAATGATTCCTCCGCATCTCAGGCCGAAAAGTCCTGGCGGAGACAAATAAAGTGGAGAAAGTGGACTGGGAGAGAAGCCACACACACACACACACACACACACACACATAAACACACATGCATGCGCGCACATACGCACACGAATTGGCTGCACACACACACACACACACACACAACAGAGAGGGACGGTGTTGCGATTTCCGGCTGTGCGCGCAGGAATTTTTAATCAGCTTGATTAGAGTGAGGCGGTCCTGCATTTAACACGCAGATGCACGCGCGCACACACAACAACACAACTAAAAAACATTCATTCATGATGTGTGTATTCATATTTTTCTTCTTCTTTTTTTGTTGTTTTACTTTCGCTCAATATATAGTATTTATTCTACAAAATGCTGCATTATGCAGTGATGTTGGTCTAAAACAGCCACAAGGTAAGGTGAACTATTTGATCTGCGAGTGGTGAGTGGTGGTCAGTCTGAGGTAAACATGTCAATAAACAATAAAGAAACCTAAAAAAAAATGCATTCTGTGTTTACAGAAAGGAGAAAAAAAACTTTTATATGTCCCCACAACACTGATTTTAAAACCTCCAAAACCTTAAATAACTTACATGAGTTTGTTTAAAAATAAGAAGTGCAGTTAATTGAGTTTTATTCTCTTATCTTTAAAAATAAAAGCACATTTCCAGTCATGCTATCACCATTTCTCTACAGTTTGAGTTCACCATTTCTCTTATGACATTGTTTTATTTGTTATTTCTTGCTTTTATAGATTATAGAAATGCCCAAATTATAGTTATAGACTTACTTCTTACTGCATACGCTATGATTTGAGCTCAAGGAGTGATCCACGGAGTGTTCTCTTTAAACAATAATTCAAACACATCGTATTTATATGTTTAAAGAGGTATTAATTTACATCTTTTGATTTTAACAGACTGTGTTACACTAATAAATGTGTATGACTGCCTTAAAAAGTAGGAAGACTGTATCCTGCACACTTAGAAGTGAACTGAAATGAGCTACATCCCTGCTTGAAGGTTGCTGATTTGTTAGTCAGTATGAAGTTAGAATGATTTCTTAGGTTAATATCTACTTTTATGGACTTTAAAAATGGTACAAAAGCATATATGACATAATAGGATTACCAAACAAACAAAAAATATCACTTATATTTTCAGGAAGGGGCTGATTTATGTTATTTATTATTAACAGAAGGTCTGATATGAGATTTTAGATCAGTTTAATAGACCAGAGAGGTGATCTGTGCCATTAAAAAAACTAAAAACATTGTTCAAGATCCATATAAAACGAATAAAAACGTGAGTTTTGGAGGGGTGACCTTCCACCACATCATTATATATTCGAAGGTTGTTGTTCAATAAACAGCTATGTTCTTGCAAACAGACAAACAACGTGAAGACAACATGACATTTCTCATCTCAACGTTCAGCTACTGCAGTGTTATGCTGCTATTATTTCACAAATGTTACCTCTGTAGCAGGTCATACTGTATTATGTCAAAGTAGATTATGCCAAAATATTAGACAAGCTAATCTCTGTTGATACAGTCAACAAAACCCTGAACTGTCAGAGTGGTGGAAGGAACGAAAAAGGAGGAAAGAAAGGAAAAGGAGGGATATTCAGAGGCTGGAGGAGCGACACAGTCTCTGCAAACAAAAGCGAGCTGGAAGGTTTTCTCAAGTTGATGTGTGAGCTATTGTTGTTATCTTGTCATTATTTCATGAACCTTTCTCTGCTGCTTTGTTGTTCCAGGGCAAACTGCAAAAATATCAGACAAGGTAATCTCTGTTGATATTGTCAATAAGAGCCTGATATGGTGTTTTTACCTAACCTTAAGGTGGCCTAATAATACCTGTTTCACTTTGGCTTTATGAACAAAGGGCTAGGACTAATATCTGGTCAAGACAGGTGACAGTAAATGCACCAGTGTGAGGTGCAGATGCATTTGGCTCTCGATATGAGGAGGTGTGTGTATGTGAGTCAAAGTTCAGTGTTGATGCACAGAGGAAATGTCTTTTACACACACATGAAATGCAGTGATATTGACATAAATACAGTATACTTCAAGTTCAAACCAAGCAAATGTTCATTCATTCATTTGTGCTCCGTTGACAACAGACATGCATGCTGCAACAGGCGAGGTGGAGCGTTGCGATCGGCGTCATCAGGCCAATATCTAATTCACACAATGATGAAGTAGCTAGCATGTCTGTCCAGGTTGTGAAAGAACAAAAACAGGAAACCAACAGAAAACAGGAAGTGTGTATACCTATGACGGCGACAAAGGTTCCGAACCGACCATAGAGGTCAGGTGCATGTGAAATGCTACATAACACTACCTGCTTACTAATAAATATGTGCAGCAGGACTTAAAAAAAACTCCCAATGTGTGAGAGCATGAATACAGTAAAAGCACATCGTCTCGCACAAAGTCGTTTCATAAACAGTGCAAACCACAGGCGTGAGCTTCCACTAACAGGTGACGGCAGTCAAATTCTATGAAACGAGTATGAAGAAAATTATTCAAATGTACAGAAGCTGTTTGCAAGCTGAGCTTTAGAGAAAAGAGAAGAAAAAAAGAGACCAGGGTGCTTTAAAATAAGACCGAAATCGGAAGAGATGAAAAAAACAATCACTAAATAAGTGATGGTGTGTTGTATCACCATGCAGTAGAATCAGTACAGTTACACTTCAATGAACCCCCAGTTGTGAAACCAAATCATTGTTCCACCCACCCATGTGAGGTCAAAAGTTTGCTCATTTCAAAATATATTCATGGCTGAAAAGGCAGCATTGGAAAATCACCACAGAGGGCCAGCGGAGAAGCTTTTAACGGAAAGACACAATGCGAAACTCACCTTACAGACCTGAGATGGAACAATTGTCTTGAAGTATTGACACCTAGTTCGCATGAGGCGTACGTTTTGAGGGGGGCGGCTGCCTTTAAAAGGGTCCCGCATCTGTGGTTTTTTAACAGGAAATGTAAGAGTTGTTGACACTATTGCATAAGACCCCGACATGTTTGAGCTCTCAAGCAGAGGCCACCACTCTGATCCAGTGATCAATTCTCATCTTAACAATTCTCGGGGTTTCAGTGAGCTGCCAACACTGTGTACTAAACACAGCTGCGGTGTGCAGTGTGGTTAAATGGCTCCGCTACGTGTCTGAATAAAGGACCCGAACTGTGGAGTAATTACAATATTTTCAGAGGTTCATTTCAATGTGAGATATTATTCACAGTCTGAAAAATGTGACAAAGATTTTCACAAAGTCACTCAAGACGTGAAAGTAAAATTGACATATGAATCATATTGAAGATAGTGTCTATCTTTAGCGACATGATAGGCACATTAAAGAGGATGAAATTGGCCTGTCCACATTTTTTTTATTATCTTTTTTTAAGAATAAACGATGAAAATCAAGTATTGTTTTTTTTTCTCTCTACGAAATGAAGGTGCAGCATTTCAGAAAGTGTTTTATTTTGCAGAATGTACCTACTGGTCAGGTTCACTGGTGTCACTGTGATGTGTAGTAACATGAACTGCACCGGCAGGCTGCACCCCCCCCCCCCCCCCCTCCTCCCTTTCTCCTCCCACCCTCCCCCTCGAACACCCAAACCTTCTCCTCAGCGATCATTTTGCATCACCTACACCTGCACGGCATCACGGCGCAACATTCTGCATGTTGACATGTTTTACATGATGTTTGCTGCAGCTCCTGTTTCTCTCTTTGTTTTTTTTGTTTTTTTTTTGTTGTTGTTGTGTGTGTGTTTTTTTTTTTCCCTTGGCCACAGTTAGCAGCATTCGGAAAAACAGGAGTGACGGTGAAAGCGAGCCATTGTCGGCAAATGCTCTTTTCTATCTGGCATGACGCAAGCAGCCGCAGTCATTTCCACTGTGATTGTTGGGCACCATCAGAGAGCATCGATAACCCCTGCCAGGCCTTGGCACCGCCAACAGGTGCCGGCACTGCCAGCTAGGTTGGCACCGACATGGCTGTGAAAACCCTCTGACATCCAGAAGGGCACAGATTTGCACTGAATGCACCACTGAATCAACACTGCTGATTATCAATTAACATATACCGTTTTGTATCACACAGAAAAGAGGGAAAAATGGGTTTTGAAACACAGAAAGCTTGTTTAAAAATACTAGCTGTGTGCTGTTATAATCATGTGCTGAATACAGATTTAGCTCTGTTCAAGGTGGGTTTTTACAAGCCAGTGCGGCTTTGTGTCGGGGAGATACAGTACGTGGTGAGCTATGCATGTACACAAGTGTAATTGTTCAGGCAGGATTTTGTGCCTGTTGGCTACATTTGTAAAGAAAACATGAAAAATGACATGAGAAACATGACAGACCAAATGCTAAATTGCAACAAAAGACACCTCATATTTAAATGTCAGGAGTCATAGCATTACACCGCAGATGCATTTCATCTTTAGTGTGTGTGTATCACCACAGGTACTGTACAGTCTTATCAAAACTATCGGATCTGGCCCCTTCTTCTTTTCAACCACATTTATTTCTCAAAAGGAAAGAAATCTTATGCTTGTCTTATTAAAAAAAAAAAAGACACTAATAATCAACACACAAAGGGGTAAAAAAAGACTGAAAATGACTAAGAACATGTATAATAGTTGGCTCAGCATGCAGAAGCGTCTTTATTTACTGTGTCAGGCGAAGCCGGCGCCATCACTTACTGTACGTAGGTGTTGTGATGTCTTCATGCTCGCCACTCGTGATGCTTCTAATGGGCATTAATACGATTATTTGGATTACTAATACAAATTAGTCTGCGCATCCAGTCTGAGCTAACACAAACAGCATGGGGGGGTTAAAGCGCTGTCACCGGTTCGACTTTGAGCTTTCTGCAAGTGTCTCCCACAATAAAAAAAAAAAAAACACACACACACACACATAAACATAATAGTATTATTAAAGGCAGCGAAGGATTTAATAATCTGTCGGGGGAACGTGTCAAAACATGCCTGCATCAGTGTGGGTGCACAGATGAACCTCCGCGAGACAGAAGATGTCATGTACAATGAAAAAAGGAAAACGTGGGGGGTGTACAGTAGATGCCGTGCAAAACCATTAAGCAGTTAAATGAGTAATAAAAGTGACAAAAATGAAATTAATCTCTTTTATCTGAACAAAAAAGGGTTGTATTGGTGCCGGAGTAGATGGTATTGTACTTATAAACAAATACCGGTTTCATTTTTTTTAAATCATGAATGGATTCACATCAAAGAGAGACTCGACTTTTGGAACAAAGAAAAGTGCTTCGTGCCTCTGGCATCTGGAGGACACTGTGGGCACAGCGCGGAGTTTCAAAATAAGCGAAACCCACGCATGAACGTAACATGAAGGCTACTTCTCCAAAATACTGTACGGAACTGGAAATCTGAGACGCTCAATGATCTCTGCGAGTTTTAATGCGTCATCATTTTTGCCGGCGAGAGTTCCCACTTCGCTCGTTGCCTTCTCAGAAATACGATTGTTTGTTGGTGACGTTGATTGATTTCCCTGCAGAACTGTTAACATGCACACGTTTACAACCACGGGCTGGGTTGGAATCACTTCTTACTGAGTTCAGGGTCTCGGTGGTTTATTAATGTTTCCTCCTAAGACATCTGAGGACCATGAAAAATTGCTTAATCAGTTGTTACGAGGTAAGCACAGATAGACTGAATATTCCATAATGAACATATCCTCCAAATCAAATTAGTTTCATGTTTTCCATTAGCCTCTCATACAGCGAGTGTGGCTTTCAATTACTAGTGAAATAAGGTGATTTCTACATTTCTCATATGTCCGCGTTTCGGTGTGGGAGGAGGGAGGAAAGAGAGAAAGAAGGAACAAGGGGGATGTAATGAACTGAGAGTCGGCTCCTAAGTGCTTAATTGTTTTATAATCACATGAAGTCGACAGAAATAGAAGCGGAGCGAGTGGTCTCTCCACCTCAGGTCTGCTGACAGGAAGGCCTAACGCCAGTTGGCCTCGACGGGTCTCTCTGCGCCTCTGTGGAAGGTTTTTTTTTTTTTTTGTTTTGTTTGTTTTTTTTTTTTTTCCTTCGGCGAAATGTCTGAACGACAACCACCGCTCCACCGACACCCCTTGTTCTCACATCGTAACTCTCCACTCTCGAGACGCAGCCTTTTAAGACGTGTGGTGTGCACTGTACACAATGCAACTCCCACGCACAAGCAGATGCACGCCACACACACACACACACACACAGACGCATGTACATCTGCTCGGCAGCGGTGTTGCTTTGACGCAGTATCGAACAACACCTCTGCCTTCGGGGTCCGGGGCCTTAATCTGAAGCCTGCCTTCACAGTCAGCGTTGGTATCATCAGGTCGATATCAGCTATCAGCTACTTACACCAGGCCGGCTCAAGTGTCGAGCTTTCTCAGAAGAATCGTTTTTTTAAAGATTCGAAACTGTATCCCTGCCTTGTTTTTTTCACTTCCTCCTTCTCTCTCTCTCTCTCTCTCTCTCTCTCTCTCTCTTTTGCCTTTATCAAATTAAAAAGCCAATTAGTCATTAAACAATCAACGAGTATCAGAAGCAAGGACGTTTTTTTTTTTTGTGTGTGTGTTTTTTTTTTTAAAGAAATGACTTTTCTGTCACTGCTCGCTGGAACCCGGTCATCACATGATTGAATAATCAAACTCTAATCTCTGCCTCGTGGATTGCAAGAAATAAACAATTAATAGAGTTAGAAAGACAGGAGTGTTTGTGTGTGTGTATGTGTGTGTGTGTGTGTGTGTGTGTTAGAGATACTGAAGACGGCTTCTTCTTTTTTTTTCTTCCACGTTTGTGGCACTGAGAGAGGACAGACTGAAAGGGTGAGAAAGGTTGCCGCATCCTGCTGGGTTTTTCCTGAAGTGCAGAGGGGGGGGAGGTGTAGAGACGGTGAAGGGCACCAGTACCCCGGGCCTTGTGGGGAGTTCTTGAGAGTGTTAAGGAAATGAAGGTAGGCGATGGGATGGTGTTACTCGCCTCAGTGTGCGAGAAGTGATGCTGGAATGTAAGCGTGTTTGGGGGGGAAAGCGGCGCTTAATATCGAGGCTTAGGCAGAAGTATTAAATAAGAGGTGCAGACTTGAGAATGTGGTTCATTATCTACATATTTTTTTTTTCTTTGCACATTTAATCCCTTGTCAAAGGATGCATCATCCATCCACTGAGGAACAAAACAGTTGATAAGGCAAGGGTGTGTGTGTGTGTGTGTGTGTGTGAGACAGAGAGAGAGAGGGAGAGAGAGAGAGAGAGAGAAAGAAAGAGAATACAGTATGTGTTGAAATTGTTTCATTGGAGTATGTGGGTGGGTATTAACAACCTGATCTTAGCGGGATGCGCTTTCCTCTAAATCGCTCTCTCTTTTTTTTTTTTTTTTTTTCCCCTGAACAAAGCATTCAGAAAAACCTACACAGATCGGATAAAGACAAGCATCGGAATAAAAGACAATGAGTTTTTTTTTTTTTTTTTTTCCCTCTCGAGAAATTAAAAAAAAAAAAAACATACATTGAGATCTGTAATAATGTGATTTGAATCGTGAAAACTTACAGACGTACATGCATTTTTTAAATTGTATTTTCCACGCTAGCATGAAGCACGCTAAATAACAACAACAACAACAAAAAAAAAAAAACAACTAACATAGGAGGGATGTCATTTTGTTAAAGCGTGACAAAACCGACATGACGGACTTTGGGGTCTTTTATCTCCTGGGGAGAACACGCCAACCCATTTGGTTGAACAGGGCTGATTGTGAGGACCCAAAAACAATGTGACGCTTTTATCACTAAGCCAAGGAATCTGGATCAACAGTATGCAAAGCATATGCCAGAATAAATGCAGTCGAACATGCTGGGACAACATAACCCCCCCTCCCCACTAACCAGTCTCTCTCTCTTTCGCTCTCTCTCCCTCTTTTTTTTTTTTATAATATAAAGAACTTTCCAGATAATGACAAAATGAGCTCTAACTCCCGAATCACACACTAAGTATTCACCCAGGGTGGTATGTCTGTAACTGTCGGGAGAGGGAGGGGGGGGCTTTCTTACATTTTTGAGCCCTGGAATGCAGCATTCCCTATTAACACACCAACCTTTTCTTTTTCCAAACTAGTTGCAACATGTCATCAAAAAGAGAAGAAGAAAAAAAAAAAACGCTGGGAATCATTGTTATCTTTCTCCTCTATTAGCAATCATAACAGAGCTATTTCATACAGAGGAGGGATGGCGGGTGTGGAGGGGTGGAATCCCCAAAGAGCCACACATTAAAAAACGAGACAGGCCTCTTATTTACTGGCGGCAGTCTAATAAATACATTTGCTGGCAGCTAAACAGGTATTTACTCTGCTCCCTACCACAGGTATAATTTCACTGTTTGCTGAGCTGTTATTTTGCTACAGCGATAATTATCGAGGTGGTAAAGAAAGACGATTAATGGTTTTAGCCGAGATATCAGTCTCAGCAAAGCGAGGCACAGCCCAAGTCTAAACTCCCAGCAAATACTCGACAGTAGGGGTTTTTAATAATCTGCATCTTTTGCTGCGAGAATCCTAAAAACCACAAAACTGAGATGGTTTCTTCTTCTCTTTTTTTTTTTTCTTTTTTTTTTTTAATGAAGAGACAACATCTCTCCCCCTGGACATTTTTTTTTTTAAATATATTTTACTAAGAGCCATAAAACCGATGATTCAAAAGCATAATTCAATTTTAAAGAAAAGTGATGAAGCATTCTTTAATATCATTTCACAGCAAAAACAACAACAACAACAACAACGACCAAAAATCACAACCTATGCTCTCCAATGTGCGGACTAATTGGTCTCTCGGGGTCACAAGACAAACTTCGCTCATCTCGCCCTCTCTCTCATCTTGACAACCTGCACTTCGGCGTCTGTTTAACCTGACGATGAGTGAGAGCTCGGCACGCCAAACAAACCACTGTACTTAACTATTGTGGTCTACACTGTCTGGAGAGGTTTATACACCAGAAATTGCCCGTCCCTCCAGTTTCTACAGTTTTCAATTTAACGTACCCTCTGGCGACTTGAACTGACAATAAAGAAAGAGTTGTGATGTCAAAGTGTCACTGGGCTTTAAAAAAGAAGAAAAAAAAAAGAAAAAAAAGAGAAGACAGCAAGAGGTCTTTGTTTGTGACGCGCTACAAGCTGATTTCCTGCTCTTACACTACTAGAGTACAGTAAACCAGTAAATGCTGCGTGCACTAGTTTCAGTTAGTTGTAATGAAAACAAAACTAAGCTCTCAGAGGGGGGAAAAAAATCTGAGTATAACAAGGTTAAACCTGTAAGTTAGAAGCAAGAAAGGTAGAAAGGTGGAAAACACTTAGGTGTTTTCCCAGATCTCCTCCTAATTGTAAATCACAGTAAGGTTATTGTAAGAGCTGTGAACACAACAGAACGCATTCAAAGGAATTAATTACATACTAATAAGCTGCGACAGATGTTTAGGCTTTACTGCTGGATCTGTGTGACCTGGCAGTCACACACATACACACACAGAGAGAGAGAGAGAGAGAAAGAGAGAGAGAGAGAGAGAGAGAGAGCCGCTACCGTCCTCACACTCTGATTCTTATCATTCCTGCCAAACAAGTTTATGTGGAGATATTTCGCCAGGCAGATTGACATGCCGCGATGGATATGTATACGCGAGCATTTTTTGTGCCACTTTCACAACCACAAACTGATAAAGAAAAAGAAAGAAAAAAAAAGAGAGAGAGAGAGAGAGAGAGACAGAGAGAGACAGAGAGGCTGTAAATGAAGGCTCACAGCCTCTAAGAGTAAAACCGAGAAGTTCTGTTTCAACGTTCACAAGCTGCCGTTGAGGCTTTCGTCTTGTCTGAGGACTTTTACAAGAAGTGACACATGGCAGACTGAGACAGGAAAAGGGCTGTGTGTCATTGCTGTCAAAAGGCACTGACCAGATAAGCCACAGTGCCTTGAACTGCCACAGATCTGCAGAGATAAAAGGAGACGACTCACCGGTGCTGTGCCATAACCTGTTTTGTTCCCATGCAAGAGGTGCCATGCTTGACCTCGTAATCGCATGTGAGAGAGCAGCGAGCAGAGAGAGAGAGAGAGAGAGAACGCAACCCGACGACAACAACAAGGCGATAAACAAACCGGTGACACTGAAGGTTGAAGATCGTCCGAGAACGATTGCCCTTCGATTATCTGATCAAGTTTCTTATTTAAGACATGGTTTATTTTTATTGCGATCTTCTCTCTCCGCGCTTTATTCTCACAGTCCATCACGACTAAATTAGGGAGTTTAATCTTTACGACAGGTTATATCTACAATACAAACTCTTATCTATCTTACACGAGCGTGTTTGTGATACTTACATATATATATATAAATATAAATATATATATATTTATAACTAATCTTGAACATCACAGTAAAAGCCAGTGACCATGCCTGTGTGTGAAATGTCAGCTATTTTCTAGAGCAGAGTGAAACCTTTAAAAACCTGTAAACCACAGAACATCAGTGCCCACGCAGTTTTAAGATGGCAATACATCTTCTTATAACTGCTCTCTCTCTCTTTCTGTGTGTGTGTGTCTCTCTATCTCTCAAACACACACATACACACACACACACGTTGGGTCTAGTTGTACCTGAAATTACTTTATCAGCACTGTGACAAAAGCCACAAGGCAAACCAAACTGCATTACTACACCGTCTCTGTATCATCACATCTATCTGACTACCTCACACCAAGTCATCCAGAGAGTGAGCAATAAATTCATTAACTGTTTGCCTCCCCTGCTTGTGAGTTGTTGTGTTTTTTTTGTGTGGTTTTTTTTTTTTTTTTTTTTTTTTAGGTGGCTCAGTCAGTATGTTTCTGCTAGTTACACAAAGTGTTTCATGCTACAGCAATAAAAATGTTGAAGGAAGTTGACACGTAATTAAATAGTAAGTGTATGGAGAGAATAAATGAAGTGGCTCTAATGGCCTAATAAAAAGTATTAAAAGTAGATGGGCAGTTGGAATAGCTCCAGCATTTCTAATAGACATGTCAGCGGTTTGATAACAAATGTGATTTGTCAACGCACACACACACACCACACACACACACACACAATTCTCTTCTATCATAACGAGTTTTTAAAAAAAAGAAAAGAAAAAGAAAGTAAAACGCCTGCTTTTAATATAAACTCAACCTGGACATAAAATATATGTGATTTGAAATGAAACTTAAAAAAAAAAAGAGATAAATCTAAGCAACTTTATTTACCAAAATAAATGTATCTGTGGTTCCTAAAGTCATCAGGTCAACAGCAGCAGCAGCAGCAGCAGCGATGGCAGCATCACTTCTCTGCTCCTCCGCTGCGCCGCTGAATAAGTTGTTAAATGAATTAGAGGAGATGGATGTACTTAACCCCGCGAATATCACGAGTGCTTTGCTTATTCGTGCAGAAATGACTTTCTGCGCATTTAAAATTAAATGGCAACAAAAAAGTGCATTTATATTTACCATTAAGAATGACATTCATAATCTGTATTTTTTTCTTCTTCTTCTTCTTCTTCTCTCTTTTTTTAATGAAATATTAAATCTTTGCAACCACTTTTGGTCTGTGTGGGTTTTAAGTGTTTTGGAAGATAGGTCTGAATATTGCCTTTAATTTATTTAGACGCGAGTAATTTATCATTGTAAAATCTAAAAGGAGAGACACCTTACTTTTATGAGTCATGCAGTAAAGAAGTGCGATTTTTTTAAAAATATGCTTTTTTAAAAACAAAAAGAAGAAGAAAAGAGGTATGTGTGTGAGAGAAAGAGAGAGAGAGAAAGAGAGAAGAGTGACAGCACAGACAGATCGCTGAGGATAAACAGTGTACACTGTGAGACCGTACCTTTAAAGTCAGCAGTCGCCCGACCTCTTGTTTTCCATCAAAAGTTGAGCAACCTCTTGTCACTGCTCCACGACGAGAGATCCAAAAATAGGCAACTGCTCTGTGGGAGGACAAAAAAAAATGTTTTAAAAAGTCAAAAGTCCTACGGCTGAGGAGGGGAGGGGGGTAAGTCGTGTGCTCGAAACCGCACTGGCGGAGGTTGAAGTTGGGGAGCGCACACGGCGGATGGAGCGCAGAAATGTGAGCAACCGTGCGCTGCGGGCAGCGGGGGTGAAGTAGAGGAGAGGAGAGTAGCGGCATGTGAGGAGGGCTGCTTTGAGAGGGTGGCAGGTAAACGAACCGCCCCTCCCCGTTTCTGATGCTCAAATCGATGATTTGCCAGCTGTGGCGCAGCTTGTCTCATTGCCCCACTTTGGTTTTTACAGCCGCTCCTCTCCGACGCGCTGCTCTCCGGGGACACACAGAGAGAGAGAGAGAGAGAGAGAGAGAGAGAGAGTGAGTGAGTGAGTGAGAGAGAGAGAGAGGGGAGAGAGAGAGAGAGAAGTCACTGCCAGCAGAGCTCTCACACTCATTCATTTTCATATTTACACGCCACATGTTTGCATGTCAAGAAGAAGAAGATGAAGGGGGGGAAAGTCTGGTAAATAGTCGATTGCGCGCAGCGTCGGTGCGTTTTTTTTTTTTTTTTTGCTCCGTATAGAGTCAAAGCCTGTTGTTTTAACAGCGGAGGGCAAACTGCCAGCTTTCCTCCACGCATACCTGAGCGGAATATGAAACCATATAGCCCGGTATAGTCTGGTATACATCAACATGCTCTTACCGACATAAAAGAGCCGTTTATTAAAGCAGATGGGTTGATTTGTTTGAAAGGCAAAATAAAAAATAATAAAATAAAATTTAAAAAAAGTTTACAAGAATAATGAAGTTTGAACAATGCTTATTAAAAGGGAGGCTAATACTGCAGTCTGTTCTCTTGCTGTGTTTGCCGAAAGCTGTTTTTTCAATTAATTTCGCCAATTTAAACAAGGCTTTTAGTGGGAAATAATTATTATTCTGACTATTCTGAAGTGAACATTTTTAATGCATCATTATTGAACCAGACGCACTTCTGTTTCATCAATGCAAGCTGTTGCTTCCCCCCTCCTCCTCATCCTCCTCCTCCTCTTACAACTTAGTTTAACTCCGGCCATCACACACACACACACACACACACACACACACACACACACATAGACAAGCGCACACAGCCTCTCCATCACATTTAAGAATCATACCTCGGGCCTATCCACACAAAAAAAGAGGAAAAAATAAATTAAATATACGCTAAAAGAATGCTAATTTCCAAAAAAAAAATTTTTACGTGGAGCGCAGAATAATATGAGAGGTTTATTTTTTTCTTCTTCTTCTTCTTCTCTTCTTGGACATTTTTTAAGAACACAGCCTGAAGCAGAATCAGCCGAGGCGCAGAGGACAGTGACAGATAACGGGGAGGGTGAGGAGGGAAGAAGAAGAGGGATGTAGGTTTTTTTATTTTCGCCCTCACACTGTCTAAATGTATTTGTGCTATTTGAATGGATTTTTGCAGCTGTAACTGTATTGACAGGTGTATGAAAAGTGCAAGAATACACACACACACACACACACACTCACACACACGTCGCCTTTTTTTATTCCCCCCATGCCAAAGTCTGAAATTAGACGGGAGAGTTTCAAGTTTCAGAGAGCGTTAAATGAAATGAAATAGTCTAAATGAAGAACATATTAGAGCATATGAGAGGAGAAACGTCTCTCCATGGTGATCCTTCTTTACAACATGATGTACATTAATGTTTCCTACAATAGATTTAAAAAAAGAAAAAAAAATCAGGAAAAAAAATGAATTATCTTCATGCTTGGATGAACATTTTCTAATTTACTCATTCTGTTTGATTTTTATCATGCTTGTGTCCATATTGTGTGTGTGTGTGTGTGTGTGTTGCTCCTGCATATACATTTGTAAGCCTACAATGTGAGTGAGTGTGTGTGTGCATTGCAGAATGTGGGTTGCATGCACATTTTTATTTGTGTCATGTGTGTATCCTCATTTGTTGTGTGTATGCCTTTGTGTATATGTCTCTCTCTCTCTCTCTCTCTCTGTGTGTGTGTGTGTAATGATTGACAGTTTGCATCTGCACACAGCCAAACTGCTCTGCACTAGCAGGTGTGCAAGAGCCCACAGGTAATGCAGCTGTTTACTTACAATGTGAATGTGTTTCTCTTACCGGGTTTAGCATAAATAACACACTGATCCATTTACATTTACACTTAATTTACACATCCCATTGAAAATAGAATTAGTGGAAGGGAAAGAGGGGGAGAGAAAGAAGAAGAAGAAGAAGAAAAAAAAGGCTAAAAGATGCCGACACAAGACAGAAGGTGAGAGCCGAGGAAAAAGGTTTCAGTCTGAAGAAATCATGAGAATGATTGCGATTGTCCACGGTGAGCTTATTTCTCAAAGAGGCTAGAGAACGACTGCAGCCTTTATCGTAAGCTGATATGTATAAATACTTCTCAGAAAAGTGTATTTGTTGTGGTTTTGGGACTCCACAAAAGTTTCATTATGAAGCATCTGAGATCTGCATTTAAAAAAAAAAAAGAAAAGAAAAGAGGGAGGAAAAAGAAAATCACACTCACACACACACACACACACACAATCTCTGCATATGATTCACTCCAGCTCTCTCTCCTGGGAGACTGAATGGGAATTGAAAAGTTCCAGTAAAGAGATTCAAATTTGCTTTTTGCATAATTATAAATTCATGCTAAGTTAGGAGTGTTTTCATCATTACGGACAACAGCTGGTGATTTCAATGCAGCCTGTGTTTTATCCATCAATTCATGTTGTTGCCTCCGAAAAAAAAAAAAAGCACAAAAAAAAAAAGCCCCACATGTGCTGCAGTTGTCACTTTGACCACAAGGGGGACCGGTGAGTCTCATCTTAAAAAGTGAAGTGAGGAGAGAAGAGGAGAAGGAGGGCAGAGTTAATGATGACCTCTCTATATATATATATCTATGAGACACTTTGTATACTTTGGGGGGTTTTAATCCAGCTCGGTGGTGCCAAGATTTTATAGAGACTCAAAAGAAATGAACTCTGACCTCTGCATTCAAACGCAGAGATGATTATTAGTGCGGCGTGTGAGACGAGCTTAATGTAAACTGTTAATGTGCATCTATGTTGACGGAGCATACAAAGGGGGGGGTACATGTAAGCCACAAAAAAAAAAAAGAGAAACCAAATGTGTGTGAAGTGTAAACAAATCAAAGCAGACCTTGAGCTGAGACATTTCAATCGTCTGCACCTTTTTTTTTTTCTCTCCGAAAACAATAAATAGCACCTGGAAAATTACAAGGGTTATACACCCCAGAATTAATCTTTCCAACCCATAACTAAATAGAGAGACACTGTTGCATCTCCATCAAGTGGGTATATTTTAATTACAGGCTATTGACTACTGAAAGTAATTTGTCTCAGAAAGATGCCCAAGAGCTAAAAGACAGACGTCTCGTCTAAATCTGGAATGCTCATCCATTTTTTTCCTGCTCTGGTTTTGTGGTTTAGTCTTTGCAACTTTCTCCAGTAGATCTTTTATAATTGCTCACCTTTTAAAGATTAACAAGGATTCCTGAGGAGACTAACACTTGTCTACTGGTTTTATCTGGGGTAAGTGCTGGATTTTCACAGAAATTGAAATTAAAGCGTGTGTTTTTCTGCCTTCGCCTCCTCGCCTTTTTTCTAACTCAGAACCTCTTTTGAATTTTTTTTTTATTTTTTTTATTGGAAAACAGAAGCACTCACACAGGCTCACCTCTCAAATGAAACACTATAAATCCTCATTTGCGCGCTGCCAAGGAGGACAGTGGAGATGAGAGCCAATCAGAACAATAAAAGCTGACCCACAGCGGCGCCTCCAAAGCGCACACGCCTACAGCTGTTAATGGGATGTCAGTCAGCTGGGCGAAAGAAAACAGCCCCGAAGTGTAATTACTGTCTGGTGTGAACTCTCCCATCAGCTGTAGCCGCTTAATGTCACTTAGTACATTATTGCGTGTGGAGAGCGTCAGCTTGAACACGGATGTCAGATGCCCCAGATTGGAGAAGACTCTGTCTGTCTGTGTGTGTGTGTGAGTGGAAAGTTGCTGGTTGAATTCTTCAGGTATACTGAGATGTTTCCGCAACACACTCACCGTGGATCACCTGTCAATCAAACAGCGAGGGCCTTTTTCCTTTAAACTTCCTATAAACGAGACCACCCATGAAATCGTCGGTTATCTTTAGACTCTTTCCTCTTGACCCCAAATCAAATCTTATCATCAGTTTATCCTAAAGCTCCGGCTCAGAGTTGAAACTGGTGAAACCTGCTTGTGGATTCATGTCACATAGTTGAAAATAAGGCTTTATTGATCCCCAGGAGGGAAGAGAATTTAAATTTTGATCATAGGTATCAACTGTTGCCTTAAATTTAATTTTAATTGATTTTCTTGGTTGGTTAATTCTTGGGCAGCAGTTCTTCCTTTAATGTAATTATTTTCTTCACTCCTAGTCATAACACAACAAATCCTCCAAATTAAATGACAAAATACGTCATTACGACTCGCTTAAGCTTAAGGAACGATCGTGGTTAAAAGAAACCGACACTGGTAGAAAAACAGGAAGTGCACAGCAGTCCATGGGTTTTGTTGGCCCCATTCTTCCACCCTGACCTTCTCCTTCTGCGGACTTTGTGGCTCGAACAACATCAGATCACTTCCTCCTCTTCTCCTGACAAGAGTCATAACTCCTGGACGTCTTTGTCACTGGATGCTGTCGTGGTTCTTGGGGAGGTCAGACTCTCTTAACCTTCAACCGTCTAAACCCTACTGCAGCTTTTAACGATGATAACCTCTTGACCTGCATCTACTCCACAGTTCCCCCAAAAGCGTTGGCTGTCGGTCGGACATTGGAGCGACTGCTTTGCCTTGCGTCCTATTGAGCAGAGCCTACGTCATGAAAGCGAAAGTTAAACTGTCACATTAGGAGTAGGCAGGACGTGTAATGATGCCACACATTTGCAGGGTTTGCCAGCATATGTCCAAATAGTTTTCTGCTTCTTTGGCAAATAAAATAAACACATGGTTTTTTGCTATTGTGAGCTGCTTTTCACGTTGGTTTGTTCTCGTGAAGTGTTTTAGAAACCCGTTTGTCTCGCCCATCTACTCTCTATTGTCAGTCACACCACTGAAAGGTATAATATGTAACTTTCCTGCATTATACTGTCTAAAAACGACCAGACATATGTTATATGTTACTTATATCCCAAATGTTTCCAACAACGTGAAAACAGCTTCTTTCAGTGTTTTTACCGCTTTTGATTATTTTGATTATAAATATAATTGAATTATCTGCAGATAATTTGGCTCACAGTAAAAACCTGAACACCGAAGGAATCCTAACCTACAACAACTCCCATGATCCCACACTACTTCACGACATCATCAAACTCTTTTGTTATTGTTTCGACCCCCTAGCAGCAGAGAATCACATATTGTACGATGAAGCCTCCCAAATCTGTAAAGCCCACGTGTGTGTGTGTGTGTTTTTTTATTTCACCTGACAGATCACAAGGAAGTTCAAAGTAACAAGTACAATCTGGCTATGGATGATGACTAAGTAGATGAGGAAGATGACTAAATGCTGAAGAATCTAAATGCAAGTTAGCAAAATGTAAATGCAGAACAAGTTTGATTTAAATACATTTGAACTGATGTAAAAATAAGCCTGTTTGTCTTATTAAAAGTTTGTTACCATCATTACTTTAAAGTAAAACAAACATGATACAGCCTTACCTCAGCTGGACAATGTATGCACTAGAAAACTCTGCTAATCCCGACCTGTCTCAGATATTCCTGTGACCAGCAATTTTCTGCGTGTTCAGATGTGTCGGCTTTCACTCAGAAATGAATGAAAGTATTCATGAGGTCAATCCACAGCAGAGGAAGTTTTGACGTCTAACACTCATCCACTTTATGTAGCAGAAATAGAGAGTTAGAGTCATAACCAGAGGATTCAGGGACAACTGGACATCTTGCCTCTCGTCCAAAAAGCTTTCTCAGTTCTGAAGTCAGCTGTCCTTATTCATATACTATGATCTGGATGACTGAGAATCTTAACAGACAAGAGTCACTCCACAAACATTTTCAACACTACGGGCCTATTTTTCTTCATCTCTTGGGTTCTTAGTAAAAACGTAATCTCCAAAGGCAGCTGAAACTCCCACTGTGTATATATTGTTAACTATATCTATAATGATCGTTCAAGGCTTCTCATTTGTAAGAGCTTTTTGTGGGCATGTAGAGCGCACGGCGGTCGCTGACAGGAAAGCTGATTCTGAGGAAACTGACGACCGGATGGAGGTCGGAGTTGGTGCGGATGGACGGACGCTTCGGCATCGCTTAAAGGATGCTGACATTTCACGTCTAATTTTAAACAAACTGCTTTTAACGCAGCCGAGATATACAATTTTCCATGAGCCAAAAGAGCAACCAGAAAACAGGTGTTAAGATAAATGGTTTCATGACCTGGTGATGTGTTGAACTAAAGCAGACATTTCTTTATACGTTCATGTCATAGATTATTTAAGGACAGTTCACAGTCCGTCTTAAAACAATAGTCAGGTGCCTATGTGAACAACGAAACACATTTTTCTTCCTGTAATGATTCCTCCTCTTCATACTGACCATTAGTAGATCCCTTCATAATCGCTTCAGTGAAGTGATAGACGACAAAAACCACAATCTTCGTTGGTGAAAACATGTATTTAAAAGTTTATCTGAAGCTAATATTAGGCTTCAGCCATCGTAATTAGTCAAATTACGTGTACATCTTCCAAAGCTGCAGTCTTTTTTTAGTACACAAGTCCCTCTTTATATTTCCCTGGAGTGTGTTCTTGTTGAGCTGCAGTGGAGGAATAGTGACAAAAACAAAAAAAAGAGGAAAATTTACAGCAAGCAAAACCTGTTTCTGTGTTCATATGAGGATCTAAGTATTGTTTGAAGACAGACTTGAGAAACCTATCCTTTAAAGAGGACATATTCTATACATATCCAGGTCTATGTTGTTTAATCTGGAATATCTTTGCATGATTTACAGTTCAAGGAATGTGTTATTAGTTAGGGTTAGGGTAGGGTTAAAGACTCTTAAAGACTTTCACTGGCTCCACAGGCTATGTAAAGAGCGGTAAGCAGGATTTGACTTCTTTTTCTCGTTCTTCACTGGAAATATGAACTTGTCAAATACATCTGTACATGTTCAAGTCCACATTTGACCCAAAATATGCGAGTGGACAACACGATGAACCCATGGAGCAACCTTCCCCCTGCAAACGAAGCGTTCAGAGCAGCCTGAATCTTTGGCTTTTGACTTACAGCGAGCATTTTTACACACATTCACCTCAAGTTTTGAAACTTTGACTACATTTAACATAGACATCCAATATCATAACAGTGTAAAAATAAAAGAAAATCACAAAAAACATCATATGTCCCCTTTAAGAGTGGTGCCACCTGCATACAGACAACATGGCAGCGTCATGAGTGAAGGAACACGATGAAGACCAGCTGCGACGACAGAAAGTTCTTGACAGACATTCTTCTGACATCCATCTTTAAACTCCTCCTTTTACCGTCACCTTCGGCATCTAACGTTTCCCGTGTCAAGCTCGCAGACGCGGCTGGATGTCAGGCACATCAACCGGCGAGAGCCACAGGAGCCGAAGCGATACCAGCCCTCCGTGTTTGACATGCATCTCAATGCAGCGCCGCTGTCACAGTGAGACGCCATATCTCCTGGAGAGTCTATTAGCTGTGCTTAATTAAACAAATGTGATTAGACTGATCCAAACTCACACAACTGAATCCCCGGTAAGGAGTCAGCCATGAGAGGTGGCTGCAGAGAGAGAGAGTGGAGTCGCGCATGGTTTGGCTTTATTAATAGAGCCTATTACACACTAACGCACACCTCGGCGGGGAGCTGCGGGGCGTACGTGTGAGTTATATGCGTGCGCCGGCAGCGACGTTTTCAGGTCCACTCCTGAAGTTTGTCAATCACAGTTTAGTGCTGACTGTCAAGAGCAAATGGAGCTCGGTGTGTCGGGGTAAAGGTGATAACTAATAGCAGATTGATTACTGGTAATTTAGTGTGTGATATGTGGGTGGAATTTAGCTACAGCTGTCAGTTGTAACCAGGTGGAAAGCTACAGGGAAATTTCACCAACTTGTAAAAGATGAATCACCGACAGAGGCAGAGAAAGATGAGAGAGTAACTGAGTGTGCTAATATTTTAGGGGGATTTTAACTCTGAGTCATTTCAATTCACCATCAAGTGTAAAACGCTTTCTGTCAGAAAAAATATAAGTTGCTACTTAGAACTACTTAGTTGAGGAAACAAGTAGCAGAAAAGATGAAGAATCCCTGAAACTCAGTTAAAGTCTGAACTTTCTGTGCCCTCTGCATCTCATGAATTTGATGGTGCACTCATTACTCAATCACGGGCAACCTAGACATCCAGGGCAGTGCTATTTAAAACAATGGCCTGTCTATGTCTGACTGAGCTGAGGGGTTCTGATGAGCTGCTGCAAGTAATATGGCTCTGATATGTTATTGGGTCAATGCCAATTCAAACTAAGGAGGCCTTTAATAGTTTGTTAAAAAGGTCAAGTAACAGTTCACCAAGTTTGGTTCGTTTAAAGGGTCCGTTCAAACTTTTTTTTTTTTTTTCAAAACAGTCCTGTTATTGTGCAAACAGGCTGGACCTGCATCATCAGGTCAAAGAAATGACCAAAGAGGATCTCTTCCTAAAGCGATGTGTAGGAGATGGAGGGAGAAAAATCCACTTTCTGTGTCAAAATATCTCCTGAAGTTCAGCTGAAGTTGATACGAGGCTTCAGCAGTTTCTCTAAAGTTAAAGAATGTGGCTAATATTCTTCTTATTGTCAACAAATGTCATTTGCAGAGCCAACAATGGATTTATCTACTGACAAGTATCGTGCGTGTATCCAAAGCCTGACATATCATTATTGCTCTGTGCTGTAGATCTCCGTTGGTGTCCAAAAACTATTAAAAACATGTCAGTGAGCCACACTGCTGCACTGGCTGACATGTTCCTTGCCTCGTGAAGAGTTTGGTCTCAGTAGTTTGTTTAGTAACAGCTCCAAAGACGAACAGAAGCGATCCCAAAACACAAAGTAGAGTTTCAGTTTCTCTGCTGCTGACTGCTGTTTTTTTTTTTTTTTTTCAGATTAAAAATAGTGATGTTTTGTTTTTGTTTTGTTTTTTTTTCAAATAAAGATGCAAACAGCAAGAAGGAGGGATGAAGGGCGTATTTACGAGGATTTGTTTTGATCAAAAAAATGATACCATGCTATGGTATCCTACATAATAATATAGGGCAGGTAGTCATGATGTAACCATGGCAACATACGTAGACACCAGGGCTGTGTGTGTGTGTGTGTGTGTGTGGACTGAACTACTTTGTAAACACAGTTTAAGTTTAAGCTTCATTGGAGATGTCAAAACAGTGAAGCGTAGCATTAAGACTCTGATTCAATTAACTTTTTGTCCAAGTGAGAGACACTTCAGAGGCACAGCGGTGTTAAAACTGCTGTGCGGAGAATGTTAAGTACACAGGTGTCGATGTTTCGCTATACAGTATGTTCACTGGACAGGTTTACATTATACAAACACAGTTTTTCAAATGTATTTTCACTACATAATCAAGACACAAGAAAAACACTTACATTTTTTAAAATATATATATACTTTTATCATTATTACATTATTATAGTCATTATTTAGAAACAAATCTGACATGGATGTAACTGCACTGGGTGGTTTTATTAAAATCAGTGTTTCATAGAGGAAATTATTGTAGATAAAAGTGCTAATTGTCATTTTAACGCCACATAATCAATGTTGATTTTAAAGGGTAAGGCTGGAAATTTTTAAATATTTCTCTTAATGTCAACAAATCTCATGTGCAAACCAACAACCAACTGATCCTTCTTACAAACATTGTGTGTGCTTCCAGAGATTTTATTCCTCTGTGCCGTAGACTTCTGTTGTCCAAAAACTATTAAAAGCAGGTCATCGAGCCACACTGCCACACCGGGTGACATCTTCCTTTACCCTGAAGGCGATAGTTACTGTAGTTCGGCTCCAAAGTCTAATAACGGCGATCAGTCTGAAGACAGAAGTTCTGTATACGGCAGACGCCACTGTGCGTTTTCAGTGCTTCACCAGCGTGTTGTGCTACACATCACAACCTCTTGACTTTGAACTACACTGTAAATTTCTCAAAGAACTTCAATACAGTTTCCTTTTTTTGGAGCTGCTGCTAAACAAACTACGGTAACGATTGGGACCATTTAATCTTGTCACTCAGTGCAACGATGTGGCTCATTGGTGCGTTTTTAATGGTTTGTGGACATCAACGGAGGTCTACAGCACAAATAACATATATCAGGCTTTGGATACAAACATAAGTCCATTGTTGGTTTGACTGAACACATGATATTTGTTGACAATAAGAAACTGCCAGGCTTATCCTTTAAATATCAATACTCCCCCTACTAAAATACACATTTCTAGCAGCTACTTATGATATATTTCCTAACTGCAGCGGAGTTTACTTTTAGAAAAGTGTTGGAACATAGAGGCTGCTTGTGTCTATCTTTTAACAGGACTATATCTGTACTGAACCATTTATCCAGGCCTGCAATGCCATTTTTCACTGGTGCATCCATCACGTCACCATTAAGAATTGGAATGCCTTTAAGCCTCTTACGCACGTTTCCCTTTTAGCCACCATGACTTTTTTTGATAACACTGCAGCCACAGGAATCTCTAATTCTGCATAATTTTTTTTTTTTTTTTTTAGCATAACCTGGCTAACCTAATTGTGTCCTTAATGTCTGCCGCTGTACAAGTTAAGACAGATCAAGTAGGTTAAGGTAACTTATTGTTTGGTGACTGACTTGTAATGACACCTGTGCATGAATTGAGAGTCCAATTTAACACACACTGTTGCAACTGTTTTAATTTTCTTACAAAGTGAGCTAATGTTATTGGATAAGGAGGAACAAATGCAAAAAAAAATGTAACCATTGGACCAATTATGAGATGAAAAACAACATAATTCAATGCTTTAAAGCGTTAGCTGACCCCTCCTGTCCACATTTTGAAGTGACCTTGACCAAGACACTGAATCCAAAATTGTTCCTGATATCCAGACCAGTGTGTGAATAAGATATTTAAGTGCAATCCATGATATTATTGAGTGTGTCAGTTCAGCCAAACAGAAAATAAAAGGATGTTTTTATAGTACCGTTATGTGTGATGCATATAGTTTTATTTGTCCAGGTTTTGAGATATTTATTTCTGCCGCAGCCCGAATACAACAATGGGACTTTATGGTGCTCACAACATAAATAGAAGACATATAAAACTAACAGAAACAGAACTCACTCAACAGTTTTATATTTAACTGCTTTCTATGGTACAAAAGGTTCATTCACCGTCATTGTGTTGCAGTGGCGGCAGAAACCTCAGAGACAAATATCTGGGCAAATAAAAACAAAACTATATGCATGACTTGATATCACTAGAGTTATAGTCCAGCAGTTTACTGTTGCACTTCGGTAGAGTTTGGGGACTCAAAATAAACAGGTTTTTAAAAGGAGAGCTTAAAACTGATGGAGCGTATGCTAAGATATCTGGACTTTTACTGAGGCAGTTTGGGTTAAGTTGCAAAAATGCTCAATCCTACATTTCCCATAATGCCATTTGACCCTGTTTCCTGGCCCTCAGTTTGTAACACAGGGTTTCTGTGGTTTTAAAAGACCTAAACACAAGTAAGCCAAAGGCAACTCCTGCCCCAACCGCTGCAAATATACGCAACGTGGATGAGCTCAAACTCAGCCCTCAAGAAGGTGATGTATACTAGTTAAAATTTAATCAGTGTTTCCATGACAACAGCAGTAAACAAACATGGCGTCTGCTATTCTTACCGTGTACAGAGGACAGAATAATAGAAAACACAGAAGTAGCGTTGTGCGGCCTATGAATCGATCACGGAGGACGGAGAATTCCTGTCTGAATTGAGGAAGTCACAAAGTTCAGCTAGGGCATCGTTGGACTCACCAGCCTGATTGTTTTGAGCGGGAATGAACCCAAGTGGAAGGGGGTCCGCCTTCTCTTGATGTTTGAAATGACAGAATAGCTGCAACACTAATAAACACTCATTCATTAGAGCTGACCCTTTTAACACAACCGCGATGGATTTCAGCTGACTTGAAAGCAAAAAGTCAGGTCAGGTGATTTCTTTTTGCTGCGCACGGAAGCGCCGCTTCATTCGGAAGTTGGAGCACGGAAGTGTCACCGGATCATCCATCAATCCGGAGACATACGCTTGCAACGCATCACTTCGTTTCTAACAATCACTCATACAGTAAAACCTCTAATCCAGCTCACACTCTCAAGTTGCCTTTGACAGCAGCTTAGCCACCCTGCCATCCAGCGTAACACAGCGGGTGTGGAGAAGCCCTCAGGGGTGAGATATCCTCCGCTCCCCCTCCAACCCCTCCCTCTTTGCAATCCCCCCCACCCCTCTACCCCCTCCTCCACGGTTGCCCCCGGTGACAGTGACAGAAGTCTGTAATTGCCACCTCGTCAGACGGCTTCATTAAGACGAGCATTGTCTGCGCAGCTGAACGGCGGTGCATGGGGAAGAGACGAGCGCGAGCCGAGGAGAGGAGAGGAGAGAGAGCCCACAATGCAATTACTGCATCGCTGTGACAGGTGGGGCCTCCAATCCTCTGTGTCGGTGGGGCCCTGATGCATGTTGGGGAGCCGCAGCGGGCGCGCATCATTTTTCAACCCCCCTGTCATTAGTTGGTAATGATTGGATTATTTTGCAGATGAATCGCAGTATATGTCTTGCTCACAAACATTTCCTGGCCGAATTAATCAAAACCATCAAGGCAGAGCAGTCAGAGCGAATTAAAAAAACAACACGTCTAGATTAAAAATTACCGTAATCCTTCATCAGTGTGCTTTTAACCCTTTGACTGGGGGTGTGCTGTGGTGTGTGCCATCTTTTATGAACGTCTTTGGCAATGTGACAGTCTTTATGAATTGTAAATTATTGATAATGTTAGGGGTTCACAATGCAACACATTGACACAGCAATTAAGTAACAAAGAATGCTATCATGTTTTTATGCAGCTCGCTATCTCTAGATCATATTTGATCTCGTTTGACAATTCACACATTTTATATCAGCAAATGTAGGAAGTACAGAGCGGATGCTATATGTAGCATAGAGACTTCTGACACTCTGCTACGACCTGAAAAGTCAGGGTCACAAGACCAAATGAGGTCACTGAGCTTAGCGCTACTGCTAGCGTGCTAATCTGCCAGCTGACCTCTACAGGCTGTACAAGCATTTACTACAATGTGGGTTTCATAGAGTGAGCTTTTATTTGGAAAAAATGTGAATAAAGGGACCAACTTTAGTAGGAATTCATTATGTAAAATGATCTTTGTTACATTTGAGAACAAGAATTTGAAGGGACTTTCTGAGATCTTATATCTGTAATGCAGAAATTAGAAAGTATTAGTATTATATTATTTTCAAGGGATCCTCAAATGTTATCTTCAAAATTAACTAGAAGTCATGTTTGCATTAATATTCACAAAGATTATGATGTCATATTTTTCAGGGAGGTTAGCTTGATACATAGTGATAGGTTTTCAATGTAGTGAGACCACAGGCTGTCATTTGAGTGGCTCTTAACGAACTGTTTTCACCATCCTCCCCTGAACCGTCAAAATACAATCTAAGTCATCCTGTAATTAATGTGGACCGCCCTGAATTTAAAATCTTTGTTTTTCTACATTATCATTGGTTCAAATCATTCAAAGTGACCTTTAAGATACATACAAATGATTAGATGATCAATCACCATCCTCTTTATTTAGATTCAACTGTATAGATTAGATTAGAGGCTGGAGGTAAATCAGTCACACTGCAAACAAACTTTGTGTCCTGTGAGGAAAAACTGATGAAATAAAAACTGCTGTCAAGGAGCAGAAAACTTTTAACTGTGGAAATAACACATAAAATAGATCCTGGTAAAACATTTAATAGCCCTCTCTGTCTAAAGAGTACAAACATCCCTCTCCATAGTCATTTTAATAAACCTAAATCTCATGTACTGTGTCATGTCATACTGATTTTGTAACTTTCTTAGCTAACTATATGACAACACATTAATATGCAGTTTATGAGGCAATTTTCCCACAAAATGATGAGTTGAAGAGGCTTCTTCGACCTCTAAAGACTGGAGGAACTGCAAGGAGGGAACTGTCATCATATTTTCCTGCAACCTTGATTAATAGAACATTGAATAGTTTGTTTTGATTGATCTTAAACAGTCAGATGGTCAGTTTATCCCCAGACAGCCCAACTTACCCACTTACTCAGATCAATTTGCCCCTAACCTGGAGCAAGTTGAGCCACAGGAACACACAAGTCATTTTCAGGCCCCTTTTGTCATAGATGCATTCTTATAATTTCATTTGACAGGAGACATCCTGAAATAAAGGTAGAAGTTTTCATTCTCCTTCTGTCTCATTGTTCCTTACCTGGAGGACAACATATGTAGAAATTGGCTCATCTTATCTCTTTCCCCTAATATAGAGTGTTACCCATTGACCGTATGAGAGCTATGCCCCTAGAAACACGAATAGCATCACAACTTTTAAAAAACTGCATAGAAACGGTCCAGTGTTAGAAATGCACATACATGCATTTACCTTTTGTAGATTGCAGGCTGTGAGAGGACTTCAAGCTGGACACCACAGCAGATCAACACAGTGCTCTGGTTGTTCAGACTGAAGCTGCAGCAGGTGGGAGACATGTAGTTACGTCTCGAGTCTAGCTAACGTTACTTAGAAGTAGTAGCTTTTGTGCATGTGTGTTGCATAAAATGTGAAGGTTTCTTTTGTTTATTTCTATGATTTCAACATGGATTTGTCGTTCACAATTGTAGTATTATCAGGAGAAAAACAGGTTGGGACCCCTGGACGCGTTGATAATATTTATCAACACAACTGGATAAAAGTCTTTATTAAATGTGTTTTTCTCATAATTTTTACATTTTAAAGTGTATTCACTGACTCCATTTGAGTCACAGAGATACAATACTGCTTTGTTAAAACTAAACAGAAGCAAAAAAGAAAGTTTTAAAATAATTGTTGCAGTTAATTGCAGTTGTTGTTTGTGCTTCCTCGCTGTTTACCTTCTACAGCAGGGGGCGCCAACCTGTCGATCTTCGGGAAGCTCAAAGGAGATTTGATCACTTTGGTCAACGACAGACCAATCTGCCTAATTTGTAACTAAGCAGTTGGTCTGGCAAAAAAAAAAGTAACTTGGACCACGCCACTAACCCATAATTCAAAGACGACTTTCCATCGAAAAGCGCTCCAGCAAAGTGACTGAGTCGAAGTTGAAGGTTGCAACAACAGCGTGCTTTCGTTTAAGTCACCTTTTGGCTAAACACACACACACACACAAAAAAAACATTTACAGATGGTGAGTTGTCTGTCACTGCTGACACTTTACACAAAGACTGTAAAAACAAAGACAATATAAAAAAATGTGATCGTGAGTGTGCACGGCAACTGTGGCCAGAAGGACTGAGTTGTTATTGGAGGATGTGTCCCGACAAGCGCTCGGGGATTTATCGCCATGCAAATACGTCTCGCTGCAATCTGACGAATCTGCGGACATGACACACATTACGCTAATGGTGTTTGTTCAGATTGCCTTTGAGGACTCGCCCACGAAGAAAGATTTCCTCACATTTAAAGGAGAGGATGAGAGGTGAAGACATCTGCAAACGAGTTCAAACAGTGCTCACATGACATCAACATCCCCATTCACAAGTCGGTGACAGTTACAACTGACAGCGCACCACTTAATGCGAGACACACTCTGTGGTTTTATGTCTTTGTGCTGCAAAGACCCGGAGTTTCCCCGAGCTCCACACTTATCACTGTATGATCAATCAACAGGCACCTTTTTTTTCACCATGTGATGACACTACATGTGAGGATTGTTAACGAACGGGCAAAAAACGGTAAAGGCACGCACGATTAGCGATGTCAATGCGTTCAAAGCCAAAGTGGGGGACTTCTCTGTTGAAAAATGGGAGACTTGACACACTTCCCAAACATTGGAAAGTAACCTGAAAAGTTCTGTGTCCATTTGAATAAAAGCGGACAAGCATTTTCAGGAAAAGCATGTCACGGAGGACGCTGACGCTGTATTCGTCAAGTTGCGGGATGTGTTCTCCTTCGCAAATGGAGTGGACACGGAAATAACTGCAAAGTGACATTGAGATGCAAGCACAGAGAAAAGGACAGCAACTTTTGAGGACTTATAAGCAGAGAAAAATGTCCTCTCCTCTCCTCCTGCGTACTGAGAGTGAAAGCCTACTTTGGCTCCACTTATCTCTCTCAGATGGCCTTTTCAAGTCAAGTCAATTCAGTTTTATTTATGTGGCGCCAAATCACAACAGAAGTTATCTCAGGGCACTTTTCACATAGAGCAGGTCGAGACCGCGCCGTTTAATTTACAGAGACCCGAACATTCCCCCATGATCAAGCACTTGGCGACGGCGGCAAAGGAAAAACTCCCCTTTAACAGCGAGAAACCTCGAGCAGAACCGGACTCTAGGTGGGCGACCATCTGCCTTAACCGGTTGGGCTGAGAAAGAAAGAGAGAGGAGAGAGGTAGAGCGGTGAGAGAGAGAGAGATACAGAGAAGCATAATAACAACAATAGTATTCATAAAAATATGACTAATAATAGTAGTAGTATCAGTGGGCGTCGAGATGGACCAGGAGGACAGCAGGCGGTCTGCAACCCGACAGGTCCAACACATTCGAGACGGGAAAGCACAAAACTCTGGGGAGGATGCCAACTTAGTAACAGGCATTAACGGGGCATGAATGCGTACAGATGGAGAAGGAAAGGAGGAGTTGACAGATGAAAATAATCAAAACAAAACACAGGACCCGCCTGACTGACAGGAACCTCACTGACTGCGTGAGACTTCGCGGAGCACCAACTGATAATGTGCCGTAGCAACCGTCATACTGACTTTAGGGAGATTTTTGCATAGTTTGGAGTGAAATACTGCATATTGTACCTAATTGCTTGTTTATTTCCCTTTTGTTGTCATGTGGCATATGGTTCAGTGGGAATATTTATGTTGCTCTCTTTACCTAGTTAAATAAACTTAATGTATTGCAGTCATTCATATTTTAATTTCTGCCTCCTAAGGCTGGTTTTGAGAGAAGATGAGGGTATTTCGGTTCATACTGTGTCATGACAAAGCACACAAATAGTTAAAATGGACTGATTATATAAAAACAAAAGAAGAAGAGGCAGCATTATCCAGCATTTAAACATCTGTGTGGGCTTTCTTATCTTATATTTCTGAACAATAGATCTTTGGACGTGAGATCCATCAAAAACATTTGTCTACTTAACGCTCCGGCTGTCTCTGTCTGTCACATGACCTTGCAGGTCATAGCTATCCCCTCGAGAGTCGCCCTTATGTAACAAAGCGTCAAGTAAAAGTGATGTAGGGTGTTTGACTTTCATGACGTAAGCAGGAGTTTAATGTTGTCTTTTTTCTTTTTTTAAAAAATGTAATAATAGATATTGTATAAATAAATAATTTCAGAAATTGCATTACAAAAATAATCCAGGGGTTTTGCCAAATTAACATCGGCGTCGTCTGGCATGGTGTTTGGCAGTGACACCTAAATCATTTATCCTAATCCATGTGCAGTGAATGTAGACATCAACATCTAGCTTTGATATTATATTAGCAGAAAAAGCAAATAACCATGTCTACTGAAAAAAGAAAGGCGACAACAGTAAAACGCATTAAACACAGTCAATAGTTTTTTCTCGGATGAACCGGAGTAACGAGGACGACGTTTCTTGAAAGAGACGTTGCTGCAAAATTTGGTAAATGTAATTTTTTAAAGCTTCGAGCAACACAAACTACACCGGAGTCACCTCTGTTGCACTGGGACGGCGGCAGATATCTCAAAACTTGGCCGGAAAAAGCAAAACTATGTAAACATGGCTTATATAGCAAGAGGAGTAAGTGAGAAGATATATGTTATGGTCATTTAGGTGAATGACCCTTTAAAGCCTTTAATATTGATTCATTTTTATTCTTTTATTTTAATATTTTAGCCATAAATTCACTATCATGTTGATGAAGGGTTCTTTCTTATATCTGCTGTGAGACGGTGTCGTGTGTGAAAGCGGCAGCCCGACTCGCTCTCGTTCAGTCCACCCCCAGCGAAAAACACATTCCTTTCATCCATCGAAATTCCGCATGATTGAAATTGCCCTCGGTAGAAACATATCATAGCCATCCACGGCTCTTGGACGGCTCCCATTGGGCGGTTCAGCCCATGCCAAGCGTCTGGGTTGGCCGAGAGCCTCCAGGGAGGCCGGGGCTTATGTCTCCATGGGCCAGTAAGCCTAGAGGCCCCGTAGCCGTGGGAAATGTAGCAAATCAGGGGTGCACCTTGGCAGTGGTGCCCTCCTGCCCCCCACCACCCCACCCTCCCCACCCCTCTTAGCCTTAGGACTGTCATAGCTAAAAGAAGGCTAATGGTGGCCAACTGTGCAGCGAGTGGGTCTGGGGTGTTGGGGAAGCATGTCTGTAGGTTCATCTGGATTGGCGTTGATAAGGATGTGCGCTCTTCGTCCTCTGCCTATCACTGCCATGCACAGGGTGGGAGCCGAGTGTGATGCATTTCTGTTTCTCTGTGTGTGTGTGTGTGTGCGTGTGTGTGCAGCGGTGGCACAATGATGAGGGACTGGCAGACCATCTCCAGAATGCCAGCAGTGACTGATGCCACACCAGACATTCCTTTCAGAGGAAACGGCGGCGTGGTCAGCACCATGCCAGCTTCCACAGGCCCTCAGGACACCAGCAGCCCCCCCTCCCCCTTTCCCCTCCCTTCCCCTTCCTCCCTCCTTTAAGCGCAGACCACAGCAGTGATGGCACGAGCTTCCAACGAATGTGTGGAACTGTGCAAAGGGGAAAACAAACAAAGCGAGAAGATGTGTTCGGTCTCAACTTTTCTGTTTTTTGTATAGTTTCAGTTTTGTTTTTCATTTGACTTTGTCACGTATTGGATCACACAAATTATTACATTACATGATCACTGAACCAATTTCAAGGAATAGTTAAAAAAAAAAGAAGCTTAGATTTGTCTACTCTATACATGTTATGAATTATGTCCGATTCACTCCAGGAAGACTTTTGTAATAAAAATGTTATTTTAACTGCTGGAACCATCACAGTTATCAGTGACGGATCGACCTCAGTCACACCTAAATCAAGGATTAATATCTCATTTATAGGTTTAAGAAGCATCATACATTCCCTTATTGCTATATATATATATATATATATATATATATATATATATATATCCATCCATCACTAGTCAGTACAAGTTGACCTGCATGGTTTTAAACAGAGCCTGTTCCAGTCTGGGTTGCTGTTGACAGTCAGTAGATTCATTTATTAATTGTGTTGTGTTCAAGGATTCATTTGACGTTCGATGTTTGATTTTCACGAGTGGAATTGGAGAACATCCACATCACATGTGTGAGGAGAAGGAGGGGGAAAAAAACAACTGAGCAAACAGAAGAACGGCGTGGAGAGCTGAGAGTGTTTGTGTGCAGACTGACTCTAAACTCTGCGGACTAGATATTCTGTGTAGTCCTCACCTTTTTATACACTTTTTCACATTATTCTCAATTTCATCTCTTCTCTGTACAAACTGCAACTTAAGTGATAAATGCTATTTGTTTCTGTGACCGTTGTTAAACGCGACGTGCGAGTGTTCTCATAAGATTTGGGGACTTACCTTTTTCCCTCCAATCGTGCTGTACCTGATGTTCGCTGTTGTCCATTTACAACTGCAAATTAGAAATATGATTTATTTTTTTTGAATGTCAAGATTAAACACAGGTGTAGTTTGTGGGAAATGAGTTGTTACATGTGAGGTGTCTCGTAGGTTTTTAATAATCCTCAGCTATTGTTCCAGAAATACTTTATGCCTCTCACTGAAAAACTAAATGAGATTTTAAATTCAGGTTATTGTGTTAATAATAATACGGCAATTTGTTTCTGTTTTGTTTTGTTGTTATTTGAAAACCGAAAATTACATTTTCATCAAATATGTAAAACAGCGGAAAACACCATTGATGACTTTTCGTGACCCGCCCCCACACTTATGCAAGGAAACGCACCGCCATTGCTGAAAACAGTGGGATCCTGGAAATACCTGGATGTGACGTCATGTCTGCTGAGTTTGGCTCTTACCTGAAAAGAGAAGTTACAGGCTATCTGTAACGTCAGGGTTTGCAACTAGGTCACTGTAAGATATGAAGGTTTAGATAAGAATAATAATAAAAATTGAAAGAGACAAGTATCACATTTTGTGAATGAATGAATAATATGGAAGAATACTTGCTTAAGTACTGTTTAAACTGTTTGTCCATATTAATATTGAAGCCAAATGTCAGCTAGGTGCCTCTTAATTATGTAATTTATGCTGCGATTGTGTGTATTGTTTCACTCTATAACATGTAACCATGATCTCAGGTCAATAAAAAAAGAAATGAGTTATCGACTGTAACAAGAAATGCAGCCTAAATCATCTTCCTTTCACCTACTTGTTGGAAAAGTAAAATTCTCCTTAAAAAAAAAAAAGAGAAAAAACCCACATAACACAAGATATCATGAAGCATTCAGCGCTCTCCCTGCCAGAGAAAGCCTCTCCGTGTCGTGTCTCGGGTTATTTCAGAGGGTAGCGGGGTTTTTCAATCGCCAGAGCCCCTCGTGCTCCACCACGGCTTAAGTGATGACACAGAATGATTATAGCACAGTTAAATACCTGGCCTAATGAGCCATTTAGCCCTATTGACATCCGTAGCTGTCTCAGAGGTGGAGCGAGTACCACGTACATGCTCCTTAATCAGAACCGATAACACCATTTAGCCTTCAAACGCTAATCCTGACTCCCGGGCTCTCTCTGGAATCCACTGTGATTTCTCTGTACTCACGCTGAGAAACTTCACGCCTGATTCATTTTCAATTCCACTCTTCCTGCACAGTTGTAACTTCACTGTGGTTTTACAGCCATTATGACTGGTGAGTTTTTATATGACTTTTTTTTTTTTTTTTTGCACAGGATGTTGCTCAATATCTTTTTTTTAAAACGATTTCTTGCAGAGATCCCATGTGCAGCTTTTTGCTGTAACAGTGGTAACATTTATAATTAAACCACAATAAAACTGTAGGTATTTTTTTTATTATTGAAGATGTTTTGAAGGTGTAAAAGCAGCCAGTGGAAAACCTTTATTCTCGGGTTGATTTCCGTTTCATAGTCTACAAAAAATGAAACTGAAAAAGTGGTGACAAGTACTTCAGGTAAATTTGGGGCATTTCATTAAAAACACGTGCCACAACAAAGAGAATGAAAGATGAAGTTTTAACCATGGGCACTTGTTGAGTCAGAATGGTGTGAATGTTTTGATATTATTCAAGTTACTGTAAAAATTATGAGCCCTCAGCCTCTCAGCACCGTGAGAATATCTCACATGCGCATATGAAACCATTTCCTTTTCTCAGTGCTTCATTGTTTCACAGGTTTTTTTTTTCTTTAAAAAGCAAATCAGTTTGACCGGAGGCAGAGGAAAAAAAAAAAAAATCCTGCACTGCCTTCCAGCTCCATTACAAAAGTTTACCTGAAAAGATTTAAATGTCATATTCGAGGAAACGCGCCGGTTTTTATATCAAGTGCAGACAGGATGCACAGGCTGAGTTCTAGTAAACTTCAGTTTGATATGGAATAAACTGAACATCTTCTCTTGTGTCTTTGTGGTTGAAGGGGAGTGAGAAAAGAAGAACAACTGAGGTGAAACTCTGCTGCCAATCTGCTCATCTTCACTTCTGAGTGACGAAAATCAAGGTCAGTTAGACCAACGCACGCACGTACACACTCATACGGGCGAGGCAGGCGACACACAAAGGAAAAAAAAAAAAAGCCGACACTTGCAAACACCTACAGGTTGGGCATTTACATCCACCACATGTGAACATGAGCGTGCATTAACCCAAGAGACACACAGACGCGACATAGCCGCAATTCATATCGCCTCCAAATGAAATAAACTCATACACACCGCAGATATTTAAAAAAAAAACTTTAACACATTTGCACATACACATGCAAACAATAAGCCCACTACCTCCTAAAGAAGCCTTACTCCTAACACCTACATGCTGCAACACACACACACACATACACATAAACAGGCAGATAGGCGCATGCCCTGCCCACAACACACACGACCTTTAAACCATCCCATATACTCCCACACTTTCTTTTTCTCTCTACGCCTCACTACCGCTCTCTGTCTCTCTCACAAGTTTGTGCTTAAAGTATATGTAAGGACTTTCACTTACATAACACTTCCACTGGCTCCGAACCTTATTATAACTTAACCCTGAGGTGAATTTTTCATTCTTAAATAGCCCCTTCGAGCGTCCCGAATGTCCTCACTTTCCAAAACTGTCTGAAAAAATATCCCTTCTTTCCAAAAAGGAAAGAAAAAGGTCCTCACTCGCCAAAATGTCTTCACTTAACTAAATAAATGTGGACTTTTTAAAACTGTCCTCAGTATTTTCACGTCTTGAGAGTTTCCACACTCTCTAAAGACATTCTCGCTCTCCAAAAATGTCCTTGGTTTTAGAAAAAGGTCCTAACTTTCTAAAAATGACGTCACTATTTTTCACAACAATGTCCTCTTTTTCCAGAAACTGTACATGAAGGTGTATTTCCTCACCTTCCAAAACTATATTCACTTTTCAAAAACGGCCGCACTTTTTCAAAACCAATGTACTTTTTTTTGCTATTTAAAGTTTTCTTTCTTAATTTCTTCTGTTTAACACAAAACACAAAGGACATTACAAACTTAGGGTGCATTTTGTTTGTACACTTTGACAAAAGTTCGGGCTTCCTTTCTCCCAGCAGTGACATCCGACAGGTAGTTAACTAGTCACCAGACAGCAGACGTCTTTAGCTATATGCAAATTCTTCATCCTCAAAACGCAGCCTCGTGTTGGATATTCAGTACGCAGAGAGGAATTAGTTTATTATGTCCTTTCAAAAAGTCCTCACTTTTAAAAAAAAAGTCCTTAGTTTCCAAAAAACGTCCTCAAACTCAAAGTCTAAAAACTCAAACCGGTCCTCACAAAGATAGAAGCACAAGAACACACACGCCAGTCTGAACATACAGAGGTGTTGTCTTCACACGGAGCCTCTGCGGTCCCGATCGGTTCCTCGGTAAATCTGGTGTCCAGATGGTGAAAGGAGACATCAGACTGTTGTTCCTAAAGAAGCAGAGCCGCGTGAATCTCTCATCCACCGCCGTCCCTGCGGACCAGCAGAAGTGTCTACCGGGCCACGTCTGCCTGCTTCTCCAAGTGGCCACAGGGGAGGGCCAATTAGCAGTTCCCATGGAGAGGCGCTGTGGCCCTAATAAGAGACGGAGAGAGAAGGAGAATCAATTAAACCTGCGCTGACCCCCAGAAACAACAGGGGAGGATCCGCTTTTTAAAATGAGACAGCAGCGGGCGGGCTCGGGTTTAAACTCACGTCCTGGTGGATTTTGACGACGCTGACCTGATTTCAGACGTCAGCGTGGAACTGCGAGCTTGTATGATAGAGGCAAGATGTGTCAAGACGTGCAGGAGTTGAAGAAGAAGGGATGGACGGATACATTTACCTGTAACTCTGACAAACCGCCGTGTAAAAAAAACACAACAAAACATGGTGACATTTTATATTACGGGTCTGTAATTTCCTAGAAACATACCCGTACATATCTACAGTTTGTAATTTGGCAGTTGAGACACTTGCAGTAATTGATATAGTAAGTTGTGTGGATTTTATACGCAGCTGTCATTCATTTATTATTGGAAATGTTATTATCCATATATTTCGAATCGCATGCCCGTCTTGCCTGAAAACAAACTACTTCTCACAATACAGGTTAAGCCAGGTGTTAATTGGAATTAATTAACTGAGAGTGTAACAATTGAACCCTGTCTTTATATTCCTTTTAATTACTACTAAATAATATAGTTATTTGCAGCAACTTTTCTATAAATACACAATTATATATGAGCTCCTTTCGAGGGGGGGTTATAGGACAGATTTTCCACTTAGAGTGAAGTTTAAGTGTGAAGCCATTTTTACCTTTTTGCTCTTTGAAGGGAAAAAACAGACTCTTATACATATTAATAAAAATGAAAGCATAATGTTTCACTTACATAGGTGCAATTTAATACTTAAAATACAAATTCAAATGTTCAAATGGATGGATTAGCACAATATTCAAACACATTTTAGATGGTAAAGATTAAAATTGTCCTTTAGATTTGATTGGACCTCCCAAAAGTTGGTGGCTTTGCAAATTTAGCACGATACGGCGCTGTAGTGAGTCATGGTGCTGTCATGGTGCTGTTTTCCCTCACCCACACCTCCCTAATTTGCGTTGTTAGATCAAGAGGAAGAGGATGCTAGAGAAATTAATACATTAGAACATAATGAAACCAAACACAACACAGCCTACAATGACATCGCTCTGCTAAATGCTAACAGCTAAATGCTAAGTGCGCTTTTATATGATGGGACTAGCTAGCAGCCCAAATGGCATTTGATTAGATAAATGTATGTATCCAGGTTCAGTATGAGTAATAAGGAATATTTAAATGTGTTCTAGGAAGAAAAAGAGATGGGTTTTGTTATAAAAAAAAATACTCCAAAATGATTTTCTGCCATATTTTTATAGCAAGAGATAACTGAACAATTAACACAATGAGACAGAATTAGAGCTTGGAGAATGTATTTTTTTTTTATGTCAGCGTGTCTTTAAAGGTCTTTCTAAGCTGACAAAATGTTGTTTTTTTTAAACCTTTGTTGGTTTATAATAGAGGTATCACTGGCGAGCAGGCAGTTTCTGACAGATAATTTAGGTTTTCATGTTGGTCGTTATGATGTCTGTAGAATTTCAAAATATCAGCGATAACTTTTCGAGACAGTTATCTGCTCCAGACATGGCTGCAAGCTGAAAGCCTTTGTTTGTTAGAAAACAAAAAAATGCTCAACAGAAGGAAGTTGATGTATGTGTGAAAACTTGCAGATATGCAGTGCATTGTGGGTAGCTTCCTCTCATTTATGTTTTGGGAGTCGTCAACAAAGAACCAGCAGAGGCACCTCAGGAGGGAGGAGAGGCTAATGAAAAGTTTGATTATCTGAGTTGCACTCTGTTTTCCCCAATAATTCATACCAGAAATTAAATTCTGCATAGAGTTCTCTTAATTTGACTTTAATTAAACAATACTCTATAAATGGTACTTTAAATGACCAAATGTTCCCATGTAGCCAAGCAGAAGGTCCCCAGCCATTAAGAATGATATAAAGTTGGTCTCGGGAGGGGGCGGATGGATTCTGATCTGCAGGAATGACAGCTGATGACTTCAAAAAGTTAATTAACTTTTCAATTAGGACCGCATCTGACATTGCAGTTGTTTCTGCTATAGAACAACTCAAAGCTGCTCAGGGAGAAGCAGACTTGTGTAATAGATTGATGCACTTCAGTGTCTTTGAGCACTTGAATGATGGTTTGTAATGTGAGCATGTGGCATTAAAGTGGTTGTACCGACTGTCTTCGCTTTAATTTTGACATTAGATACTTGCTATTGTGTTTGTTATCATTTGTTTGATGGTCTAAGATCTCACTCAGGTAGTCTATATTTTGCTCAAATATAATATATTTACTGTACAACAGTTTGTATTGCAGACATAATGTTGTGCTTTTACTATGCTGGCAAAGCAAGGATGATACATACTGTAAAAATGGTCATTTAGATAGTACTGAATGACTCTTTATTATGATTACCATTATTACTATATTCTATAAATGAGCACAATTATCACCAGTCTTTTATTCTTGTAATTATTATAAAAGATAATTAAATATATTCTTATACACACCTGATGCGTAAGAGATTGAAATCTTAATTTTTTTTTATAAAAAAGTTGTATATTCCCACAAACTGTCAAACAAAAATCTAACAACAAAGCAACATTTTTGTCATTCACATATTATTTTATATTAATTTAGCATTTATAAGTATTGTCATTACTGTATATCTGCTTACAACTGCATTATAGTGCATCATGAACAAACTCTAAGTGTTTATACTTAAATTTTGTTGATAATGCACTTTAATGCAGCTGTAAGCAGATATACAGTAATGACATTTCTTAAGTGTTTATTGATGTATTTGTCAACAATTATAATTTCTCCTATGAAGCATCAGTAAAGACTTAATAAATGATTAATAGCACAGCTGTAATCATATTTAATGATACATGAATGCACACATTTAAAAAAATATCCTTACAGTGCATTATAAAACATTTATCATGAACATTTATTCATGAACAAGACAAGTTTATTTGTAAAGGCACCTTTCAACAACAAGGAGATTCAAAGTGATGAACATTTTAAAAAGAGTCAAATAAAATCAAAGATTAAAAAAATAAGCTAAAATTGAATAAAAACAGATAAAATAGGAAACCGACAAACAATTTTCTCAGGCTGTCTGCCACATCGTATCAGAATCACAAAGTATTTATAAAGAAATAAATACTTTATTAATACATATAATCTGTAAAGCTAATAAATATATACTTTATATGTCATATTTCATATAATAAATAAAGATATACTTCACAGTACATGATTACAACCGTGTTACATCATCAATCATCATTATATACCAGCAACAAATGCTTCATAGGAGAATTTATAGTAACCATTACATTAATAAATACTTAATTTCTAACTACACTTGCTGTGTTTAATAAACAGGTTATCCATCATTTATATACTAAATGCTAAATATGGGGGTTCAAATAAAGCATCGGCCTCCATGAATCAGCACTCAGTACTTTTGCTTTTACTTTGCTTAAACTTCGGCAAAGTGATGATAGTCTTAAGGAATACTCATCATCATCATTTCAGCTGGTGTTTGTTCACATTACGTAGCAGCTGCTGTGATAACGGGGCCAAAACTAGTGATTAATAGACAAAACAAAACAGAGAAATGAATAAATCTGTAGGTTTTTGTAAACATTTTCAAAAAAATCTACAAAATAATCCGTCCGTATTCTCCTCCGCGGAGGACGAAACTGCCGTTTGTGCATCTTCCATGACATCAGATCAGATATCTTCACCGTTTGCTTATAGCCTCTCTCTTCTTGAATGCAATGTTTTCAATTAGCGCATGGTTCCTCAATTTTCAGCTAATATTAAGGCTCTAATTGAAGTGGCTGGGTGGCTGTGTGCACTGACGTGGGGACAATGTGCTAGTGTGGCGCTAGTCATTAGCCTGACAGTGCCTTACACCTGGGGTTCATTCAGAGCACGGGTCAGAGGGCACGGGAATTTGTACGATAATTATTGACAAGCAGATGTTATAAAATCATTTATGGTAATGCAATCATAATAAATGGGCTTTGTGTAGCCGAGCAGATGAGCGGAGGGGGAGAAAGTTTAAGAGTGGAGGAGAGAGGGGGGGGAAAAAAGGAGGGAAATTTACACCAAGCTGCTGGAGTGATTGCATTAAAGTCCGTGCGGATGGTGAAAAAATGTATGGAGTAAAGAACACCTGCACGCAACACACACACACACACACACACACACACACATATACATAAATACAAACCTTGTGAATGGTAAAGAATGGTGGATAAAGCGGCTTTGTCGGCTGTTGGCTGGCGTCGGCACAATTGAAATCTGAAAAAAAAAATTAGCGATCATTTAGCTGAGACGCATTCAGATCTATATTCATTCCGCGTATCAACCTGATGTGATGTTATGTGGCAAAAAATAGCATCTCACCACTTCGAGTGTGCGTATGTAGGTAATTTCGCTGCATGTCTAGTGGCTTTTGATCATAACACGGCCATTTAATTATAAAAATAACCTCTATCCGCAGCATAAGGAGGCTCCTCACAAATAAAATATTAGGAACTAAAAGGGGTGGGGGGGGGGTAGGAGGGGAGGGGGGGATAGGTGTCTTTACATATATTGTCATTTGCTATAAGACACCCTATCTGTCTCTTGAAATGTGTTAGGAATTACCGCCAATTCCAAAAACATGCATTAGCCCCCACCTTAGGTGCAATAGTTCTTTTTACAGCGGGCAAATATCGCAACGAAACACGGCTGTGCGAGGCAGCTAACCTGGCAGCCGGCGGAGAATAACCCTGCACAGGAAGAAAGCAACCATGTTATCATGCACACACATGTGGCCTGGGTAAAGATTAAGCCGTATTCATCCCTGGCTGCTTCGCTCTCTCCTGCCTCAGTCCATCACAAGATATGGCAGCCGTTCAGCCAGGAAGCCAGGAGAGGTGCCATGGATTTCACGGCGTTCCCAAATCAGGCCGTCTGGAGACTCGGGCGAGGTGCTCCACCGCTCCGCAACTCGCCTCGGCTTTCCCACAGATCATAAGCTCTGTACTGATGCCGGGGGTTTGGAATTTTGTTGGAAGGGAGCGTCGGTGCAAACAGAGGCTCCCCTCCACCCACCCTAACACACACACACGCACACACACACATGCACACACACATACCCTCAATACAATCCCCTGTTGTGTGCATGGAATTGGGAATCATCTGCTGATTCATGCTTTCTGAGGACTATTGTTCCGCAGTGTGTTAATATTTTCTGGGAGTTTTTTTTTTTTTTTTTTTAGGGGAGTGGATTTACTTGAATGAAAGGCAGAGTGTAAGAAAGAAAATGATCATTTAGCATGGAGAAGTGAGGGATCATTGCATGTCCCTGCTGACATGTACATTATCACTGAATGGGGGCCGGGGGCTCAGCATGCTGTTGGCCTTGACTTGGGAGAGAGGCTTACACCCCAAGAGCTACTTAGGGGCCTCTCGGTGCTAAGCTGCTAATAATTCCTGCAGGTCCCTTTAAAAAAAAAAAAGGAGAAACACAAAGGGGAAACAAAGTGATGAATGCCGGGCGTATGGTAATACATCAGGCCGTGCTCACAATGAACCGGAGCCTTTCACAGAATAGGTGTAAGCGGGGCGACGAGAGCGGTCAACATTAATAATAATGAGAGCTCTACTCAGCAGTATTTTGCTGAGCAAGATACAACAAGGCAAGAAGGGAAATAGAAGAGATCCACGAGGAAAAGTGAGACAACTAACACTTGTTTTCATTAATCTGCTGATTGTTGTCTTAATTATCAGTTAATCATTGTGTCTGTAAAATTATTGACAAATGCTAATTATAATCCCCCCCCCCCTCCCCAAAGGCTAACATAGCTTCTTCCATCACTCTAAAACACTAAAATATTAAGTTAACTCTCATAATTTGACAAAAAAAGTAAGTAGAGAATATTTTGAAAATGACTGAAACACTGATTCAATTACCAAAATAGTTATTTTCTGTTGATGGACTCAGTTAATCTACTAATTGTTTCAGCCTTAATCAAATGTATTTTTTCATTGTAGGTATAGATTCTTAACATTTCTATAAGGAAGAACATATCAGAGCTTCAACCATGTCAATAAAAACATTAAAAAAGGTCAAAATGTGTAAATTTAGTTTGGCAAGAATAAGATGCGGTTTTGAGTTTTGACGTGTTATAAAAGACAGAAACCAAAGAGTTTTGAATATATAGTAACACACACACACACACACACACACACACACATAGAGTGACAGCATTGGTGTAAAAGTCACTGAAATTTTTGCTCATTTGCAACAGCTGTTAGGTGGTAAATCATCTTTCTTTTTTGTCATCCGAGACACACTCCTCATCGAGGGTGTTTGTCACCAAAAAAAAAAAAAAAAAAAAGAAAAGAAAAGAGGAGGCTGGTTTGCACTTTGCACAGTAATCACAGGTTGTTAAAACAAAAAGAAATAACATTTAATGGTATAAATTTATGGTGTGAACTTCAGCGATGAAGTCTCATTGTGTGGTCTAAACTTTTTAATGGAGGCAAATGAAAACAAAAGGCACTCTGCGTCGCCTTGAGAGAGCTCAGAAGCGATGCCAAAGGAGCCAGGTAATCACAATGGTGTATCCAGGCATAAATGATTAGCTTACCCATCTGAATATTCAAGGTGATGCCCGAGCCATTTGTGTTGTGCTTCCTACATCCTCGCTTCACCACACACAGATGAGGAGGGTGGTGGTGGTGGCGGTGGATGAGGAGGGGGGGGTGGGAAGCAGGCGCGGTGCTGCAGCGGCGAATCCAAAGTGATTTCCCTGTGTCAGTAATTTTTTATTTTCGAAAAAGCCAGTGGTGCAGTGTATTAGTCATAATTTATGTTTATCATCCCTTGTACCCTGACTGACTTCAACAAACCGTTTAACACTCTTAGCATATGTGCATATGGTTGCTTTAATAGCTATTCTGCATGGAGGAGCACTTTAAAGACTCTAAATCATTTCTTTGGACAAACACTAATGAATTATGTCACCACAAGTGCGATTCAAAAGTGCAGGGGGGAACCAGTGGTAATTATTTGGGAGGCTTGGAGGTTTTAATTATCAGGATGGGCTCCTTCAAAGTGTAGCTAACAGGATTCGGAGGGAGGACGGGACACGTCAGTCATTAGATCTTCTGACAGAGAGAGAGTCAACTGTGAGTGCGTGGAAGGTTTCACTCCCAGTTTCCTGAAAAAAAATGACAAGACCTTGAACGCTTCCAGGAAATATCTCGTCGTAAAATCCTCTAGATTTTAAATATACATTGTGAGGAATTTCTGACAAAAACTATTTTTGGTGTATGAAGTGAAAAAAAAAAAAAAAAAAAAAAAAAGATGGACCGGCGTTGAAGCTGCATTGTTGCCGGTAATGAAATAATCAAATGTTTTGTTTTGTTTCTCGCATGCGTTCAAGGCCTCGCTTCTCAGGGCGAACAATAGTTTGAGCATCCTCCTCTTGTACAGTAATAAAACATCACACCTCCTTGACTCCACAGAGTTCACTTGTACTAGCAGTTACACACACACACACACACACACACACACACACATACACGTACACACACAACTTTTTGGATTTACCTTTTAAATGTGAGAAAAGAGACATAATTCCCACAGTAGACATGTTTATCTGTTAATGAGAAGAGTTCTGTTATGTGTGGATACATTTATGCTGATTTTAAGCGCCTTCTCTCGGCTCTCTGGAAATAGTAACTTGTTTGTCAAGAGCAGTGCATGATTTTTTTTTTTTTTTTTTGCTTAATGCATTCAATTCTGCTACAATTTCATCTCCTATTTTTTTTTAATTATATTTACTGACATTTTATTAAGTTTGTTTATGAAGCCAGTGACAGCTCTGAAGGCTCTTCTCACCACACGGTGTGTATTTATGTCTGAATATGTAAGCAGGACCATTATGAATGTCCTGAAATCAGATTTATTCCAGTAAAAATATCCTCATTCCAAATCATTAAAAAAATGGCAACAAGCTGTGTTTTTCTTTTTTTTTTTCTTTTTTTTTTTTTCACAGAAAAAAATAGCTGAAATATGGCATGTGAGAAATGTGCAAGGTGGCCGTCTTACAGAAGGTGTAGAGGTGGGATAAATTTAATTACAGCTTCAAATATTCATTTGGCAAATATATCAAGGTTGGAAACACAGGCCCAGAAATGGCAAGCCAGCCTGGCAGGCGCTCACAATAGCGGATGGCAAATGACAGTAATCCATGAAAAGAGACCAGACATTTATAGAATTTATAGAGAAGGACTCGCCATTCCAGATCTCTGATTTTTGTGGGATTTGCTCATCGGCATGTTAAATGTAGGGAAATATATATATATATATATATATATATATATATATATATATATATATATATAATAACCCCAACCTGTTTTTCACCCCGTTACTTTTGGTTGCTAAATTTCCAAATTGATTTAGGTTAATTATTGAGCCACATGTGGAAACACGTTTAGCGACGACTTACCTGGATTTTTTTTCTTTCTTAGTCAAAATGAAGTTATCCACACATTAATAGACTTTGAGTGTTACTTTGTGCTTCTGAGTTGAATATTTCGGGTTGTATGTATAAAAAGGCAAGAATGTAAATGACAGTTTTAGCAGCAGCGAAAAAAAAAAAACTGAACTGAACTTGGAGTCATACTGATACTCTCAAAGAGCGGTTAATACTTTCAAGACAGAAATGAGCCATCTTCTCTCTGTGTCTTTTTTGCTCTGCAGGCCTCAGACGGTCACTTGATACAGTCGCAGAAGCAGGAAGCGCAACACGTGAGCCTCGCTGTTCTCTGATCTAACACTCCTCGCTCGCTGTCTCGTCTCCAGCTGTGCAACGGGTTGTAGCAGCGGCACCAGCGAGCTCAAGCACAGGTGAAGGCACACCAGGGCACTTCCTCTTCCTGTGACAGCGAGTGAAGGCGGCCTACTTTGCCTCCGTTATCGCGCTTTGCCTTGCGTAGGGTTGATTTAATCAGCAGGCTTTCGGGGAGGGGGACGGGGGGGGGGGAGGACGGAGGGGGGTTAAGGAGGGAGAGAGCCTGCCTCACCTTCCCAAGCCTGGAACCGGAGGAGAGCACGGGGGCGGTAAGTGGTTCTCCGAAGACCACACAGTCGTAGAGAGTCCTGGTGCTGGTGCCAAACAACCACCCCATCATCATCCCCTCCTCCCACCGACAACCAGATTAGAGTAGATCAAACCTCACCCACCTCACTTCCACCTCCAGGGGGCTCCTTCTCCGGCGCCGCTGCGGTGGCTCCGAGCAGGAATCACACTCTCAGGAGGGGAACACGGGGCGTCAGCTGGTGCTCAGGTGCTGGTGTGGTTGAGTTCTAATAATAACCGGGTACACAACAGTTAAGTCAAAGATGGAAATTGACAGTGACCTACATTACTAAACCCACAAACCATCTTTAGTTCACATCTTTCCTGCATGCCTGCATCATTGTAATTAAGAGCACACAGTAAGTGCACGTAGACAGCTAGTGCGGTAAAGGAAACTGATGGATATTTGCGATTTTAAAGCTACACAGATAAGAGATAATTGCCTGTTTTGTTGCTGCCTCTTCTGCTGAACGATGAGGCGCGATAACAAGCTAACTTTCAGCCAGCTCATAAAAGATTTTTCTGTTACGTTTGTAAAAAAAAAAAAAAAAAGATGTCTCATATGTCTTTCCTGGGAAAAATGTCACACAGGAAGTTATGTGTTTTTGTTTTTTTTTTTGTTTTAACAGAAACCTTTGTTTGGGTTATGAGCACCACCTACGAATACTTGGATGTCATCAACAAAAAAAAAAGAAAAGAAAAGAAAAAGACGTGAAAGTGTTTGACTCGGTGGCTTGATTGACAAGTGATGGTTGAACCAATGAGTGCTTTAACCAAAAGAAGAAAAAAAAAACCAGATTAACACGCATGCTGACTTGAAATTGCGCGGTCGACTTTAAAGTAGTCGAACCGCTGTTTTTTAACTTGAACTTTCTGACGAGCCTCTACCTGCGCGTCACCTCTGCAAAACAACAGCATTATCCGCCGCTGCTCGAATCAAAGACGCGTTAAGAACCAGAATAAATTTGTTTGCCACGACGGGAGCCAAATCATCAAACTACCTTCCACCCTCCTGCTGCATGAGAACTAGTCCGTGTGGAGGTATGGGAGAGACGCTGGCGGCAGGAGCGGTGCTGCTGCTGCTGCTGGTGGTGGCAGTGGCGGTGGTGGTGGGGGTACTAATCGGGAAGGGAAGGAGGGATGGATGGATGGAGGAGGAGGAGGAGGAGGAGGAGGAAGAAGAAGGGAGGGTTGATAAAGCCTGATCTGTGCCACCGGGCATTTATGGCTGGTGGGGAGGCAGGGGGACGGGGATAGGGGGAAACGGGTGGGAGGAGGCATTGTCTGCTGTGTCCGCGCGTTTATAGGATTGAGCTCAAGTTTCCTTTGTGTTTCCATTTTGTTGAGGGATTATGTTCTTTGAGAGAGTTGTGCAAGCAGGCAGGCACACAGAGTGGAGGCGGAGAGAGAGAGAGAGAGAGAGAGAGGGAGAGAGAGAGAGAGAGAGGATGGGTGAGGTGGTGGTGGTGGTGGTGGTGGAGGGGGGGGGGCATGAAGAGGGAGGGAGGATGTCTTTGTTCAGAGCGTTGATCATGAACAAGACAGATAGCAGAGGGTGTGTGTCTGCATGAGTGTGTGTACAAGTGAGTATATCTGTGTTTTTGTATGCTAGAGAGTGTGTGTGTGTGTGTGTGTGTGTGTCAGGGAGAGCGAGCAAAGCAAGATGTCAGGACATGTAACCAGCCATGTAACAATTTAAAATCAATTTGCCTCCCAAGAAGGAATTGCTCTGCGAGACATATTTTTTTTTTCCCCCTCCGAGCGTTTACAGGACTTTCATTCTATCTAAATAGATATCAATTACATAATCGCTTTTTCTTCTCTCCGCCTGGCCGCCGACCGGCTCTCTCTCTCTCTCTCTCTCTCTCTCTCTCTCTGCAAAGTTTGTCACACTGAGCTGGTGGTGTAATTGTCCCCCGCGCATAATGTTTTGTGATTGCTTGTGACATTAGCAGTGTCATTGATTGTGTCTTGTCAATGTGTCTTCATTACATCGGGGCACAGTTGTAATGAAGACACACAAACACACACATGTGAAAAAAGAAGAAGAAGAAGCTCTGACTGAAGCTGAAGCGAGGAGGGGCGGAGGTGGAGGCGGAGGTGGAGGTTGAGTTCGGTGAGGTCTGATACTTATTTCTGAATTGTGTCAGCAGTTGATGTTTCACGTTGGGAAACCGCCTCTCTTTTTTTTTTTACCCTTCAAACACACGAGTCCACAAGTCGCATCCAAAAACATTTCTCTCTCTTTCTCTCTCTCTCTCTCTCGTTAATCGATTGGTGATGGATGAAAGTCTGCGCCTCTCTGCAATTCATCAAAAATTCAAATAGAGGAAAAAGTAACTGGAAGTCTTAACTGGTGATAATCTGAATGCTGAAAGTTTTCCAACTCCTCTCATTTAAAAAAAAAAACAACAACAAAAAAAAAAAAAAACATCCTGGTGTCTTTACCTTGTTCCAACCCCACTGGGGTAACCACGCACCCATTGTGTTTTCCTCAACTTGTTAAAACACCACATGGTACATTTGCATAGGATAACCAACATATAGAGAATCATTTGCATGCCTGAAAGTGCACTTGAGTAACCGTAATTACACGTGACACCAATTACTCTGTTACTTTGTATTAAATTATAATGGAAAATTCCACTAGAGAATTGGAGCCTAATTGCATCTTAATTTGCATAATTTTGCATATTAATCACATCTCAGATGAATAATAAATTTCAGCAGATTTTTTAATTTATGCATAGATACAAAAACAAGTTGAAAAATAATTTGTGAGTGAAAAAAAAATCAGGAACTATTACTTAGAGCATTTGTGCTAATTTCTCTCATTACCCAACGCTCAAGTCAAAGATATCTCTACTCTTGATCAACAAGCTCCGCGTTCTGAAATCGAGAGTTAGTCAAAGCTTCAGTAGGAGAAGAGAGAAAAAGAAAAGAAAAGAAAAGAAAAGAAATGGAGAAACATAAATTTTTTTGGAAATATCCATGCATCAGTTTTACATAAAACTTTGTGGCTCTACAGTATTTAAAGCTCTTTCCACTGCAGAGATGCCAAATGCACTCAACAATGATAATTCAAATCACTTTCTGCCTTTCCCTGTTCTCTCTCTCGCTCTCTCTTTTTTTCTGGCCAACACCTGTGCCTGCTATTGTGTGTGGCTCCCTGCCAGCAGACACCAAATCCAATACCTGTAGCCCAGATTCAATTCAAATGTACGAAGAAAAAAAAACCCAAAACAAATCATATTTTCAGATTTAACATTCTATCTTTCACAGAGGGAAAGTTGACTGACTTATCCTCAACTCGATAATGAAGAGAGGCAAAACTAAATCCTCTGCTCTTCTGAGGCTGGCGTTACCTTCATTTTATGTGAAAAGAAATTTAAAGTTGGAATCAGAAGAAACGAGGAAAAACAAACACGTTATTATTATTATGTTTTAACCAGGCGGCGCCGTCCAATTAACGCAGCGTTTCTTTAACCTTTCGTGACCTTTTGACACAAGTTGTCAACTTTTTTTTTGTTTGTTTTCTGATTTAATTGCAGGTAACATTCAGACAAAAAGAATGATTTGGGGAGAGTTTGACAAAAATAAACCGTAGTCTGCGTCTAAAATCACTTCCTCGTTCCTTCAATCAATACAACATATATAATACACACTCTGTTCTTTACTCTGTTGTGAGCAGCTAAATTGATTTTGTACACTTTTGGAGTCACACAGCTGTAATTTTTGCATCATTGTAGGATTGTTAGAAGAAGCTAGAGGACTCTACTTATTTAATTCCACTGTAGGGATTTTTGAGGGCGCTATAAATGGATAAATTTCAGTCAGAATTTGATCATTCAAATGTAATGAGACAGTAAATATACTGCATTTTAGTACATAAGGGGTGATTCAGACAGTGTTTTTGTGTGTAGCTGAAATACCCTGTTAATTATCTCTGGACCCTCCAGATTTATTTTGTGTCCCCTTAGAGGTGTCCCGACCCCTAGGTTGGGAACCATCGTCACCACGTTAACATGTGAGAGGTGTCACCTGATATTCCCTCATGAACACCGAAGCTACAATATGATATGTATATATTCATTTTTGTGGCGTCCGAATCCTGTGATTTCACCCAGAAAACATTCACTCCAGAGCATCACCTATTATTTGCGGCGTTGTCTCGTCGTCGTTCATAAATAAGGCTCCGCATTTAGCCTTTGCTCCTTCCAGTGACCTGCCTCACACACTCTGGGCTTCCAGTTAAAACACGACATCTTCATCCCTGCGAGGAGCTCAGCTGTGTGGACAACAGTGCCTTTCAGTGGCACAACGGAGGAAAGAGCTCAGTGAAGACGCAGGCTGCAACATTTCACAGCTCACGCAAACATCTCTGTGACGCATGGATGGATGGCGTTTACGTTTCAAGGCCTTGGACATTCTTTGAGTGTCCTACAGGTTCACCTTCACAGATTTAGACTGTCAGGAATAGTGAAAAACACCCAAACTATCCGCTCAAATAGATTCAGAGAGTGAAAGAGTAACACAGGGCCTCAGTGCCATCACACCCACTTAAGAAAACCTGTACATTTTTAATGTTTTCATGTGAAATGTATTCAATTAACTGTTAATTTTATCCCCCTAAATAATGGTTTAACTGCTACTTCCAAGAATATACACCACTATCTGGGGTGAGAAATATAATATATCCCTTTATTTTATTTTAGGTTGCCTTAAAACATTTACATATAAAGATATTTTAAAGAATATCAGCCTTGAAGAGCACACTGTGTGTAATTTCTGTCCTCGGTTCGGCGGAAACAACACAGAGAACATGACCTCTGTGTCTTTAATGTTAGCTTACAGCTGATTGATTTTTGAGTCGGTTTAATTGGTGTTTATGGTGTTGATTTAAGTTTGACTCTTGATTGAAACTCAGTCAACCTGTGAGGCTCAAATGATTAAAAAAAAAAAATCAGTTCATTCAATGACTTTCTTTTCTTTTCTGAATGGCGGTAAACAGGGATAAACGTACAGTAGTCGTGTCTCTCTTCTCCTGGCTGCTGTTTGCATGTTGAAAAGTTAATCTCACGAGACAGTTCAAAGGTTAATTATCCACATGTTAAAACCAACATGTGTCCAAACAACTCATATATTCTTCTCCTACATGTGGCCTTTTACATATACATGCTTTCTTTTGATATCTCTCTCTTTGTTTCTGTTTGACTTTCTTTGCACCCCCCCCCCCCCCCACCCCCTACCTTCCTACCTCTTCTTTTCTTTTCTTTCATTCTTCTTCCTTCCTCCAAAGTCTTAAACCTGATGAAAATATCTTGATTATCACGTAATAAACAGCAGCCTGGACTCTCACTCTGCACTTGTGTGTGTGTGTTTATCTGCAGATTTTCCCCCCCAAAAAAAAGAAAAAAAAAATTAATCCCATCCAGAGAGGACTTGTTAATATTCTGCTCCATTCGACTCGCAGATGTAAAACGCATTCTCAACTGACACACATAATTACTGTGATACATCCCGGAAAGGTTTTCGTGTCTGAGCGCAATTTCAAATAACCGAGTGCTAATTATTGATAGCCTAAATAAAATTAGTTGGGAGAACTTCAGGTGGGCGGGGCCGCGCGCAGGTGTCTGCCTCGTGCGTGCGCGCGCGCGGTAGAGAGCGACGGGAAACGGCGCTGACCTGTAATCACCGAGAACAGCGGGGACTTAATGATGTTTTGGTCTGCTGATCAAATTTCACATTTTCGCACAATCATTTTGGGCACCTGCGCAGAAAACAAAGCCTGGGCGGAAAACTGCTGGCCTGTAGGAACAACTGGCTCTGTGTGCGCGCGCGTTTGTTCGTGTGTGTGTGTAGTGCACGTGTACACACAAAGTCACTTTCACTGGCTTTTCAGATGTTCTCACTCTTTTGTTGTGTAAATTGTACATGCACGCACAGACACACTTAAAGTTTGTCTCCTAGTTTTCTCAGACTTTATAACACACACACACACACACACACACACACACACACTGAGCAGACGAGACAGATTCATGGATATTTATCTCCCTCTACTGGACGGAAAGCCACTTTGCTCCCTTTATGTGCTCCTTGCACAAGTAACTGCACTAACACCGTTATTAAGATATGAAACATTCAAGCAGTTTAAAAAAAAAAAAAAAGTGAGATCAAATGTGTGTGCAAAAGAGTGAACACACGAAATCAGGTTTAAATATTAATTTACATGTGTTACTTTGAGCAGCTGAGCAACTAAAACCATCCTGAGGTCCATTATTGTTTAATAAGGGAACTAGAGTATCAATTAAAAATTTAAAAAATTAGTTTAACAAATGTATAAAGTTTCATTTCTGCTGATTAAGATAGATAGTCGCTGGTAAATCATAGATCAGAGTCGACAACCCCACAGATGGTGGTCTGTTAATAGCATAAGATGTCAGTATTTGCCTAAAGTTTATTCATTTATTTACATTGTCAGTGTTTGACCTCCATACATCCACTTTCTTCCGTTCCTCAATTGTTCCGTCATACTGTGTCCAGTATGAGCAGGTCACAGTTGACATAGTGGTGACTGGTGAGCTGCAGCAAACTGTTGAGTGAAAGACATTAAAGCAACATGAAATATTTTCAGGAAAATAAACATATTAAAAATATACCTCCTAACCCTCATCGATCCTCATGAGCTCATGCTGTGCAGCCAAACAATTGTTCAAACCCACACAACTTTTTATTTTTAATTCTTCTACAAACATACCAAACATGTCAGGCTGGATTTTGGAGAAAATGTGTAAAATGCCGCATGAAAATGAGACATCAAAAGCCATAAAAACATTTAATCTGGGCTTTGAATACAGTATATTAGTGGAATTACAGAATATATACTGTCACACAGGGTGGGATAAGATGATTTTTTACAACCTTAAAGCTGCTTAGGAGGAGAAAAAAGAAGGAGAACTGTATGTTAAGCGGTTAAAAATGTTTTAAAAGAAAAAAAAGAAGAGAAACAGCAGCAGATCGAGCAAAAGACTGAAACACTTCCCTTACTCTGCTGCAGAGAAAAGTGAAAGGTCATTAAGACGATCCTTGAGCCTTGATTGTTAAATTTCCAACTGCCCCTGAAGGCAGCAGTCATGTGTGTACACCATGAGGATTATGGGTACAGCATGGGGTGAGTTGCGTAAGGTTACCAAAGACAGTTGTTGTGATAATGGTGGTTGTCTCAGCGCCGGTCCTCCGTTCAGTCGCGGCCGGTAACGCTGCTCGCTCCCCGCTCTGATGCAGCGGATCACCTGCCTCGCTGCAGGCCGGGAGCTCGGCGGCCTCGCTGCCTGCACACCCGGCGTGGTCTGCGCCTGGAAGAGGGGCCCGACCTGCAGCAGGCAACCGGCCGTGTACCGGTTGAGGGAAGGGGGTGTGTGTATGCGCCCTCAGCGTCCCTTCAGCGGGGGGTTTGGAGCACAGAACCGGAGGTTGTGCAGGCGGGATGTCGTGTTCGCCGGTCAGAAACACAGACTGTTCAGCTCGCAGCCCGGAGCCGACGGCCGCCCGCCGGAGAGCCCCGGCGGCCAGCCCGCTATCTCTGTAGTCGGCTCGCCGGATCCTATCACATGGATCCGGTGCAAAGCCGTCATGTGGGTCGTTATGCTTTGGTTTGAGGTAGACACCATCTCTAAGGAGTTTGACAGAGGAGTAAAGCAGGTAAACACTGATACATGAGTACCAACAGGCCTCATATTTCCAAAACATCACCTTCTGTATTCTCCTTTTATGTGACCATGGCTTCATAGAGGTCAAATATGAAATAAAGTAATTGAAAAGCAAGAGGGAAAGCTTTATGAGAGCATGTCTGTAAATATTTTAGTTCAAACTTGAAAACAAATCTCCAACTCATGAGCTTAATTGGTTGGTTAAATGATGATTAACCAATATACCATATTTTGGCATTTGATGAATAGTTCAGGTGATATTTCCACGTGAAAATGTCACATAATTTAAGGTTCAAGCTTGTCAAATGTTCCTGATTTTCTCTGGTTTATTATTTTAAACGAGAGTTTGGGCTGTTGTTTAGATAAAATAAGACATTTAAGACTTCACCTTGGAGTTTGGGAACTCCTGACGAGCATTTCATCTCAACTTATGACAGTTTATGGACCGAACGATTAATCAGTTAATCGTCAAACTAATCAACAGATAGTTGTCAGAGATTGCAGCTCTGACAACTCATAAAATGCCATTTAAGTGTATTAATTTTTGTCAGTATCAGATTAAATGACCCCTCTTGCAAAAACCGTCTCACCTCAAGGTCCGTTTAGTAGCTGTTCTGGAGCTTTTGATCATATTACATGCACTTCATCAGCTGATGGACTTTGCCCAGCTGTTATTGAATTATAAATATTCAAATGTCCGTTTTTCTCTGAGCGGTCAAAGTCTTAAAAGCTGCAGTTAAAGCCTTAAGTGTTTGGAAAAAATGGAAATTTGAACTTATTTAAGTAACTGACAACAAGGCAAACTCAAGCTGCAAAACTGCTACTAAATGGCCCCTGTTTTGTTTTTTTCAACTGCACTTTCTACTGTCAAAAATATAGTTTGAACAGCAGGATATAACTTCTTCTTTTTTAAGGCTGAAAGGCTCGAGGGGAATTTAACATTGTGTATTAGATATTTGCTGGTTTAACACAAAGGTTTCCAGCAGTGGACACATCCATGCAGCCCACAAACACCTTTGTATCGACAGGAAAAGAGGCAATGACTCCAGGCGCTTCCATCGATCACCTTTTGTTGTTCCTTCATCCATCGCAGGCTTTTGTCCATGTCTCTAACATGATGTCCAGTGGCAGATACTGGGAGCTGAGGGGGATCGTGTCCAAGGAGGTAACGATCGCACTGTACACACAAATTAGAGATGCGTTCAAGTGCATATCACTGCTAGCACTGTGTAGAAGTTTGACATACTATATGAAAACGTGCACGAAAATGAACATATGTACTGATAGATTGATAGTAAAAGACATTGTGCTCATTTTCTTATAACTGAAACCTTAAAAATATGGTGTCAGCTTACCTTCAGAGCAAGCTGGCAGTCCCAACAGTGTACGAAATCCTTGAGAACTTCATCACAAGGGTCCAACAATCAATTGAGATGAACGGGTGTTAAAGGTTTAATCATCGCTGTTGCTTGTTTCTTTTGTTTTTTTGTATTGATTATCTCCGTTTTGTCATTCCAGATGGTAAAATATATTGAGAAGAAGTGTCGGTCTCTCACCAATGATCAGAGAAAACAACTAGCCGTCTCACCGGATGATATTATATTCATGCTGCCGGAAGACGTCTCTCTCGTCTTTGATCAATATGGTAACTTTACTTTACTTTACTTTACTCTGAGTGAGAAAGTGAAAATAGGACACTTGATTTTGCAATAAATATTCCACCGGGGTCACTTTGGGGGACGTTAATGACTTTCGTAAACTGGTTGAACTGCTCTACCGCCAATTTATTCCTATTAGTCAAAGATCATAAAACTGTCCGTGCTGTTTTTTTCCCAAGGAGGATTGAATGAAAGTGTCCTTTTAGATCACACGCCTGTCATCGACGACTACTTTTAAGGTCCTTCAACAAGCTGTTTAACCTTCAGCTGCACTAGTAGAGCGTCACCTGTAGAGGATTGTAGATACATACACATATCTCTCAGCTGCTGGACGCTCTCTGGTTTTCTCTTTCTGTTTGCAGGCAGAACGTACTTCAGCGTCATCATGAGGTTTTGGCTCCTGACGCCACACGAAGGCCCCGATGACCCGGAGGCCGCAAAAATCTTCAAAGTGGCCCCCAGTGAAGATGGCAGCCCACAGAAGAAAATAGTGACAGCAGTCTATGAGTAAGCACATGCAATCCATCCAAAAGTATGGATTACTATCAAATCTCCCCTCGTGAATCACTTCCTCGCAGAGTTTTTCTTTACTAAAATCTCATTTTTGATCATTAATTTGCTCAGATGTTCTTTGCCAAAATCTCTGTTTGCTTTTATTTCTGCATATAGAGTGTGCTAAATCACAATTAAAAGGTGGAAATATTTACTTAGAGGCATAATTATATGTTGGCAAAAGCTCAAAGTTACATGCAGGGCCTTCCAACATATGGCGTATCAGTTGTTTTTGTTGGGTTCTGTCGGGAGCCACAGCTACGCAACAACAACTGATGATGGTGGTGAGTTTAATGTTTCTCAAATAGATGCGGAAATAATAATAATAATGATATAGGAAATATGTTCCCAAGTGTCGTGTGCGGATGGGGATGAGAGATTTAATGCATCGCCTGGGAAAATGTTGAAAGAGACGCATTTAGTTTAAAGAAAGGAACATGAACACAAATCCTGATGTGGAGAAAAGTAACAAAAAGAAGCGAAAAAAAAAACCAACACTGACAGAAAACTGAATGTATGATTGTGTCGACGCAGGTGGTGTAGTGAAAGCAGCACATCAGTCGAGCAGCCGCAGCATCAGTTACAATAAAAAAAAAACCTTTTATACAACCTCCTTTTATACATATGTGACTCACCGCTGTTCCCGGCAGTCACTCTTCTCCCGCTTGTGCACCTGCTGCCAAATATAATGCAAGCATTGTGGCTCTTTCTGTAAATGCCCTCATGTTTGAATAAAGCCGCGAGGAACCTTGATGCGATGGATAGCTGCGTTCGAATGACTCGAAGCCATTAAGATAGATGAAGCCAAAGCGAACGTTACATACGTAATGTCTTAAAATAGGATGTTGAGTGTTTGCCAAAAAAGTAAAGAAGCCAGTTGTGTTTAGTGCATCACTTCAGTTGCTCTGATTCGGGTCTAAAAAAGAACTGCTGACATGATTTGCCACTGAAACAGAAAGGGGGGAAATAATTTCACTCGCGGCGCATGCAACAGTCAAAGCCTCTTTCCATTTCCAGTCAGTAATCCTGTTAGTTGTTGGACCACATGGTGTGGCTATTCTACCTAATGCCCACCTATCTAGTTAGCCAGATTCTCTTTCCTATTGTTTCAGGTCTTAAAATCCCTTCTGAGAAAGCCGGTTACACTTCAAATGTTATCCCAAAGGCTTGCAAACAGACAGTTTGGCAGGATAAGGGAGCCGTTTTCAGAATTTTCACCTCATTATTTTCAAGGTGAGACAGGAAACAGAACTTTTGTTTGAATGTCAGTGTCAGTTATAGTCAATCCGCCTTTCTCCCCCCCCTCCCCTCCCTCAGAGACTAAGAAGAGTTTAGATGCTGCTCTGCAAAACTCACATCTTCCTTCTTAAGAAAGAGAGATGAACTAAGAAAAAAAAAAAAAACAGAAGTAACTGTCATGACAATTAACAGAAAATATGACGGGGCGTCCCAGTGGCTTTGAGGTTTAGGGTGCTGACTAATTTCAGTGTCCCCAGATCAAGTCGTTAGAGTAATGCAACTTTTAGTCACTGCTGTTTACAACGTATTGACAATCAATGTCAAGAAATTGATGTGATGGGTTTTATTTTCTGTTAAATTATCCGAGAACCGGATGTTGACGTTGTTTTTAAAACCAGAGCGAACTATCTTAGCTCACGTTTAAAAAAAAAAAACCACGTCTGCCTCCTTCCTACCTCCCAGATTCCACCGAGAGCTGACGACCGGAGCCTCTCCTGATTGGACGGTCACCACCGTTTGGCACTGGCACTGGAAACAGTTTGAGTGATTTGACGCAAGGCTGCGAGGTCATCGGGACACGTCAACGGACTAGTGATTGATTGATTGTGACTGAATGAAAGGCAGCCTTCAACCGGACAACAGACAAAGGAAGCAGCAGATTAGAGAACTGTCCTTCTGGATCACATGAAAACGGACCGATAAACCACAGCAGGGACACTTTGCAGACCTTTATATTTATATCTATACACACACAAACCTACTTGAAGATCCTCCTTTGACCCTCAGATGCCTTTAAAACACTCCTCCAGTGATTCTACACACTTCCCAGAAAGCCACATGTAAAGTAGAAGTGAATCTGTGTCTGTTCTTCACCTCTGATCTGATCCATTTTAGCTTTAGATACATGAACCGAGGTCTCTGGAGGAACTTTTAAAAGATATTAATGTTTATAATTAATAATGTTAAAATATGCCACAAGTCTAGGTTGAGTGTTTTGACAAAAAAAAAAAATCTCATTCCACTCACTGGCTTTTTTTGGGCTTTTAGTTGCATCTCATGATCTTCCTCAGTGGATGGACTTTCATCAGTTGTTACTACATAACCTAAATATTTGATCACATGACCACAGGCGTTCATATATGGGACCAAACCTCCACACCTACTGTAGTTCACATTACAACAACTGAGCTAATGTAACTGAATACCTCCGTCATGGCTAACAAAGCTAGTAAATGGACCTGAAGTTAACTTTTTTTTTGCCAAATCACAATTTCCCAGGTGAAGATGAACTCAGATGCCCAATACCTCAATACCTCGTATGAATAAAGTGCTTGATCACAGTATCAGATTGTAGTCCTGATCCTTTTATTTACACATAGTCTGTTTTTACCCTGAATCACAATCGATACTCGTCTCCACTACAGCGACAGTAAGCGTCTCTGACACTGAAGTGATAACAAGCTAAGGGACTTGAAGACAATTATTGTGATGGTGGGAGGGCTGAACTTTGTTTCATTGTGTAAAAACAACAAAAAAAAAAAAGTACCAGTGTCATGAATGTTTTAGTCAAACTGTCTTAAAAAAAACAATAACTTCAACACTCTCTCCACAACATGTCAAAATAAAATAAACGTCTTAAAGTACAAACTGACCCCCCGACACTTGTCACAGCGTGACGCGCTACAAATCAAACATGAGCTGGCCTCAACTTTTTTTCAGCGCTGCAATGACGGGTTGAAGCATCAAAAAATGTCAATCACATGTGTCTTTGTTTCACCATTTCTACTCCCCTTCTCTCTCTCTCTCCACACAATTCCTGTTACGTTCAACAACAACAACAAATGGATTCTTGCCATTTAACTCTTTTCATTTACAATAACACAAAAAAAGTTCAGCTTTGCAGAGGGTGGCAGCTATTGCAGCAGCACCCGGTATGTTAACGTACATTTTTAAACGCACAAAGGCAGCTGTGGTAGTGTGTTTTAATTTAATAATACTAAAATTATATTTACTAGCTATTAAACACGACTTAAACACGCTTGAGCAACACGTTTTGTAGCGTTTTGTACTTTCTATACACTCCCTAACTCTGCAACAGTTCCTAACATTAAACTAATGTAGCAGTTGACTCTACATTAGCATTAAAGGTGAAGTCCTTATATACCATAACATTATTTTCCCCACATATGATTCATGAAACATATAAGGAACCAAATATATTAGTGTTCTGGTACTTCTGATAACAAGCAGCAGGCAACAAAATAATCCATTTTCCATAGCGAGCAGGCAGGGGAGGCGTATGTTCTGCCACATGGTTGTCGGCGACGTAGTTGACTGTTCCAGCAAGTAGAAAACATCACAACACGAGTCCCTTATACCAAGTGAAAATAGTTGTATAGCATCGCTGCGAGCGAGAGTGACAAATTCCAGCAGAAAATTCCCCCACCAGACAAAGTAACTCTCATAAAAACGCAGCCTGTGTCGGAGCCTGCGGTCATTGCCAGAAACGTGTCAGTTGTCAAAGACATCACAGGCTCATGAATGCCGCGTGTCATCCCATTCTGTTAAAGCTCGCCGCGATATTATTAATGTTGACAACATATCTGACAAACAGAGGATTCTGTCATTAGCGCCTGCTTATTCATGCGTAATGAAATATGCCGAGGATTATTCTAATTTTTCCTGCATAGTAATATGCGGTCTGTGGAAGTTTGCGTAGGGGTTTTTTTTGGTTCCAGTGGAGCATCTCGGAGAGTCGTAATGAGATTAAATGAGTGCGGTTAGCTTAGCACATGTCAATATGCTCATGGGTTATGGTGAGAGCATATTAAACAATTAACCACGCCTGTGCATCACTCAGTTTAATGGAAATTAACAGGAAAACAAAAACAAGTGGTGAATATACAAAAAGCTAATGGTTTTTTTTTATGTTTTATTTATTTATTTATTTTTTTTACTGTTTTGTAATTTTCTGACATGTGGATCAGCCACTGCTGCGTGCCAACCTGTTTCATTAATCTGGTTACCGAAACTGATTGCAAACAATTCCTTATTCCAAGAAACCATAAATTAATTGCGCCGTCTCTGTCAGACTGGCGTTTTAAGATTGATTAATAGAATTAAAAAGATAAATATGCCTGGAAATCAAATCTAATACTCTGACAGAACAGATGATAAGGTACGGAGAACGTTACGTCTCAGTATTTATTCTAGTCTTTTACCAGCATAGAAACGCAGGCTGTTATTGTTAAGTCCAAAGCAATCAATTAAAGATTTAACTCCGTCTCTGTCTCACAGCAGCTCGGTGTATCAACAAAAGATGACATGTTGTCTCCAACAAAAGAAAGATGAAATATTGGCACAATAAATGAGCTGTTTCTACAAAAGAAATCCAATTTTTCATTTTAATATAGAAACGGATCCTCTATAAACAGATATATAACAGGAGAAAACAATTTCTTTTGTTTGCTGACATGTTTATCTCTGAATTTGAAACGCTATTAATATTATGACTAATGAAAATGTAAGAGAGCAATTACATACAAAGCATTTAAAATGCCTTTAAATTGTTGTTTGTAGCGCAGAGACAAAAGAAAACCACAAATAAAAAGAAGCACAGTATTTATGCTTTAAAGGAACTACACATTTTCCTATAAAAATAAGTATTTTTGACTAGATTTTTTTTTAAAATCTCAGCTTTAATTCCCTTATTTTTGCTTTTTTTATTACCAATTATCTTTTTCTGCTCTATTTCTTCTTCTATTATTGCTTTTTATGCCATCCAGTGTTTAGTGCAGGAGATTCTCCACTGTGTGTTTGCACTTTACTGTTTTTACAGTCTAGGGAATTAGACATAATATTCAGAAAATCAGTGACGTATAATAGCAGACTTGAGTGTATTACAGTTGACAGTTATAATAATGACTGAATAATAGACTGAGAGCATTTACATGTTCTGCTTTGTACAACCAAAATATGTATTTTAATCATTTCGCAGCATGCAGGGAAGCCCCCCCCCTGCTTCAGATCAAAGTGTGAACCTGGTTCGTTTCAGGAGAAGGTTGGTTTCGCATCTCAAAATGAACCCACACTGACAGTTTGAGTGTCCTCTTTGAGAAATTCAACGGCAAAGTTGATTTATGGTTGTAAAAAAATGTGTTCTGTGGCATGTTAATGATTGTTTCTAATAGTGAAAATATTACTACATCAAACATGTTGTTTACTCAGCGATGGAGGTGCGGCTCGGTGGAACAGCTCGGCTCTCGGCGGTGCAAATATTGAAAGCAGGTACAGTGTGTCTCTTCGTATTAACCGCCTTTTGGTTCAGAGCTCAACTGCTGAAGCAAATGCATGAAACAACAGAAACAGCAGCCCTCCAAAAAATATCCTTTAATCCAAGAAATAGCTACAGAGGATGCTCAGATTAAAGTTTATATGACGAAATACATTAGTCTGGTGTTTAAAATGTTACGGTCCTGTCCCAGTTTGGCTTTATGTCGCCCCACTAGTTCCCTGGGGGGGGCGGAGAACAGCTAAGAGGTTGCGAGTTATATTTAAGGAACACTTGAGACACTGTCGCTCGCTTCACTGAGTCTCATAGAAACTAAATGCAAAAGTGAACCGAAACTCGGAGCAACAGAGCAGTTTATTTATGTTGTTACATACAGGCCACTCCGCTCGACAGATTTATTGGTTCGTGTTTATGTCGACGGCGATTTATGTTTCTAGTCGTGATGTTAAAGGTTCTTAGGTTGGAAATGTAATGCTGAAATTTTATTTGCCGTGTTTGCTCAGTATAACTTTTGCACTCTAAGTTTATGTAATTCTGATACAGTTTGATTTATGGCGGTTTATATATTAAGAGGATTGTGTGTGATTATATTGTAGACTTTTATTTTACTCATGGATGAAGTCCTGTTTTGATTTCTATTACCTTTTGTGTTTTGTCTTTTTGTCTCCAGCCTTTTTTTTCCCTCCACACCTGCCCTCCATCACTCTCATTAGCCCCAGTCTGCTTCCTGTGTCTTCCCCAGCCAATCAGCTCCCAGCCCGTCCTCATGTCTCTCCACATGTTCCTTGTTGTTTCATTAGTTCAGTTTGTATTTAAGTCCTGGTTTTCAGTCCGGTCTTATTGGATCCTTTGTTCTGCTGTTTGTTAAAGATGTTATTTTTCAACCTTACTCTGCCGACGGTCTCCTGCATTTGCTCTGCTCCACATAACGTTAAAAAAAAAGGTTTTTAGACGAGTTGTTCCCCTCCTATATTTATTGAATAACAGATTTTATAACCAAAATAATGCAACAAAGTGTCACAATTGGAAACATTTACCTCTGAATACGTGATAGCACAAAATGAATCGATTACATGCACAGGACCTGGTTCTCAATGGTGGCACAGAAGAAAATTTTAATTTGACATATCGTTTCTCGGACGTTCATACAGACTAAGTCAAGAATCATTTCCAAGAAAGCAAAACTCAAGCTGAACGCTGAATTTGTTTATTCAGATCCTCAGTAGCTGACACCTATATGTTTATATGATCAACAGTATAATGACAAATAAGTGTTATATCGCTCCAGATGTATCAAAATAGGTTTCCCACTTGCAAAGACAACGCTTAAAAAATAATGATAAAAAAAAGTCTTTTTGGTTGCACTTTATAAACTGATTTACTTATATAGATTACTGATAATGATAAGGAGTAACATTATGGTTATCATGTGAAAACTATGCAACTTCACTACTAAAACATGTACTTATGATGAACATACTGTTTTATGGACTGAGAAAATTCTCTGACCTTTTAAGCTGACAAAAATCCATTCTTCATGATATCAAAAATGAACTCCCATCAAGCTAAAACCATTTGTAGCCACAACGTTTTCACCTCATTTAGACTGAAATATTTACCGATGATGATGAGGAGGAAGCACTGCGCTGGTAAAACACTGTTTTCTACTACACTGCCTTTATTTCTTTGAGTACGTTTCGGAAAACCTCGACACAAACCTCCCCGGTTGGATGCCTCATGGACGCCAGCTTCCACACTTCCTCGAACGTCTCCTCAGAAATATTCACCCCCACGTTCCTGAAGATCTCTTCGATCTGTGAATGGAAGGATGAGACGCGTCAGTAACAAAAACTCTCAAACATGGTCATGTTATAACTGAGATTTATGGGGTTTTTTTCATCTTTTACTTCTGTTTATTTATCTATCTATCTGCAGCGAAGCCGCACTACAGCAGCAGGTGACTGTTTATATTCTAATCTGAACAAAGAATCAAATAATATGAAACAAGCTGGTGGTGGTGGAAGAGAAGTTCAATCAACTTTAATTTAAAAAGTAAACATGAAGAAAAGTATTAAACCCCACTGAAGTAAATAGTAAATCAAAAAAACAGACACCCTACAAAGAAAAAAGAACAAAAGAGTGACACAGAAGGACTATTGATTCTGCAGGGCACATGCAATTTAACAAAACTAATTCATCTTCTTCTTCTTCTTCTTATTATTATTATTATTATTATTAATAAGCCACAGCACCACCCCAGTCTTGTGCGTACCTCCTTCTTGGTGCGAGGGCAGAAGAAGTGTTGCTCATGAACGCCTTGGAGGGCGTGAATCGACGGATGCAGGAGATCTGCGGCCGTGGACGTGTCACCGTAGTTGTTGGCGTCGCTGACTCTCTTGATGCGTGGCGCCGGGAGGTCGGAGCGCACGGATGGGATCCCGCAGGTCCGGCCGCCTATGGGAAGAGAGAGGAGTGGATGAGATAGAAGCGAATGTAATAGAGATTATGTCCTTACAAAGAAACGTTAAGTGCTGCAGAGGCAGTTTAAGCACGTTTTAATGAATGACTAATGGCCACATCTTAGTGCTGTAGGAATAGTCTTTTTATTTTCTACGAGAATTAATAATTATAATATATAATAATTTAAAAAAGTTAATTTATGTTATGTCTCTCACTACAGTGATTTCAATTGTTTCATGATTGTGTCGTTAGAGAGACGTTTGCGTGTGAGGAGGAGTGTCAACACACTGGTAATTGACAACAACAATGACTGACTTTCTTTATTACCACTATGTCATTTTACACTTGATTCACCTGCTTCGCCCCTTTTACTGACTGTACTGAGCACATTCTGGCTCCAAACGTACAATGTTGTCACCCATAAATCCCACCTCGGCACATAATTAAATGGAAACTACAGTCATCTTGTTTATTATTATCTTCAGTCTACAGCACACACGTGTAGCGCTGTGTGAAAATGTGTACATGTATCTGATGCAAAAACACACTCTGCTTCTGACTTACTTGATGCGGACGGACCACTTCCCCCAATGAGGGAAGAGGTGGTGATGAAGTGGTCCGGGGCTCCCCTGGGTTGTCTCAGGGTCCTCACAGTCTTCAGAGAGCTGCCTGGCTCCACAGGCTCCAGGTCGTCAGGCTCGATCAAAGCCTTAGAGGCAAGAAGCTGCTCTGATTCTGACGAAGGCTTTGTCTCTGTGTCGGCTGGTGCCGTGCTGCTCTGGTGCTCTGCAGGAGACAACAAAAACAGAAAATGATCCAGAAAGTAGGCCTCCAGTATGTAGCCTCCGCTTCACCCCTGATGCAGAAGCATAAAAACAGCCTTAACTGAGCCGCATTCATTCGAAGCAGAACCAGAAATGTCCTAGAAAAGCATGCTTTGAGATTAAAGCAACTCAGTGAATACACTGAACTGACCGTTGGTGAGGATGCGTTGCTCCTGACTGTTGATGGGCATCTTGTCCTTCCAGTTTAGGAAGTTGGCAAACTCCAAGAAGTTAATTAATCCGTCCCTGTCTGTGTCGCAGTAATCCATCAGGTCATCCAGGACCAACCCGCTCACATCCAGATGAAACTCACGGCACACCTCCTGCAGGTCCTCTCTGTCAATCATCCCTTTGCCTTTCTAATGATTTACATAAACAGATGCAGATTCACACACAAATTCTGTCACTATTTGTTATTTTGGGCACCTTATATTCTCACAACTGTGAAACTGCAACTGGAGAATTGTACTGTGGTAGCATTATTTACTTTATAAACTCACTTATCAATATCCTAATAGCCTTTCTCACACCATACATTTTAACCTAACTCGGATTTCTTCAGGTTACTTTAGTTTAACAGTCAGCAAATTAAAAGCACAGTTCATCACCAGCATTGTGTAAAAGTGTCACCCCGCCTGTCCAGTTGTACCTTGTCATAATGCTTGAACGCCTGCAGCAGAGAGGGGAAGTTGAGGAAGTTGAACTTCTTGAGGCGGTGTCGCACTGCGTTGACCAGACTGCGCTGCTGCTCCCGGCCTCTCGTGTTCCCGCATTGCTCTGCGGAGTTGAGCGCACCTCCGACACCTGCGGAGGAAGCAGACAAAAGCTCAAACGCATTTTTTTTTTACAGGGCGCATCTGCTAACACGTGATCAAATATAAAAACGCAGGAAAAGAAAATATGTAGATAAACTAATAAACTTTACCAAACTCATCTGGCGGGGAGAGAATTCCAAAGGTGTGATCTGGTGAAACTTTCAAGTTATTTCCTTTCCTGAAAAGAATGAGATTAATGACAAAATAAAGTTAAACATCCGTTTGTAAAGTATAATTGTCAGGGTTAACAGAATTGGCCAGAGGAGGTGCGACGGAAACTAACACAGAGTTCAGTCTGCCAACTGGTGGCGCCGTCTTTTCCCTGGAGTCATCAGGTCTCTTCCAAACAGGCTTTGGATTATAAAACCTTTAAAAGTAAAAAATAATATTAGAAAAAGGTTAAAAGGGATTTTTTTCCCCCTCCAAAATTAGATTTACACTGAATGGATACATGTTCATTTTTCATCGCTTACTTCTGTGACTCTCCCAGCCAGCGCAGAGTTTTGCAAAGATTGCGACCGTCGTTGAAATGAGGCGTGAGGGTCCCAAACCTGCTGTCTTTACTGCAGTGACTCCAGTCATACTTCCTGTCAACTTGCTCCCCTGCAGAAGAGCACGCCGATGCGATCAACAAAAAAAAAAACAAATAGATTGATACATCTGATTTTCAACTATGAAATAATGAAAACAAAAAGATCAACAACATGCAACTTAAAGACAACATCACATTTAGTTACACTCTGACCAGCCAGCTGTTAGTTATAATAGTGAAGGCGTTATGCATTTTCTCAATATGAATCTGCAACTTAATTTTGCTTTAAGGTTATATTTCAGACAGATTTCCATTTCTTACCAGCAAAATAGGCGTTGTGGCTGCGGACATAAGCCTGGTGTCCTTCCTGAGCCTCCGTTTCCAACTCTTCTGCTGTTTTTGAAGGGTTAATAATCGCACGTACATCCGAACCTGCACAAACAGGAAGGTGAGACTAAAGTGAGAGAAGATGATCATCGCTTCAGTAAATGATTCCCGCCCTTACTTTAATTAATTATAGCAATTTAAAAAATCAGCACATTTTGGGAGACTAGTAATATAAGTGCTGGCTTTATGTGACATTTGCACATACTGTACCTTTTACTATTTTAACACCAAACGTTGTTTCGTCATTATACCAGGTGGGAAGTCCGGTATGCTGGTCATGTGACCTGCCCAGAGGCGCTTTTTGTCTGGAGGCGTAAACTGCTTCACTGAGCTCCTGCAGCTTCTGTTGGAACAAGGTGTTTCGGGATGGATTCAGGATGTCTCCGTCCTGTTGGAATCAGACAAAATTGAAGAAATTATATCAATATTCTGGTTGGGTGGCATCTAAATAAATAAAAATATTCCCCCTGGTGTGTCTTCCTCAAGCTCGAGTCTTCTACAAGAAGGAGTTAGAGGGTTCTGCGCAGCATCTTAGCTGTTCCCTAGGACTGCGCTCTTCTGGATGGGGACCTCAGATGTTGCACCTGGGATCTGCTGGAGCCACTCTCCCAGTTTGTGGCACCACTGTTGCCTTTGCTCTCCACACATCTTCTCTACCTCCTCTTTCATCCTTTGGTATTTTTCGAGCTTCTCGTGTTCCTTCTTCCTGATGTCGCTGTCGCTTGGGATCGCTACGTCTATCACCGCTGCCTTCTTCTGTCGTTTCTCGATCAACACGATGTCCGGTTGGTTAGCCATCACCGGTTTATCCGTCTAGGATCTGGAAGTCCCACAGGATCTCGGCTTGGTCATCTCAACCACCTGTGAAGGTGTCTTCCAGTCTGACCTCGGGACTTCCAGCTCATACTCAGTGCAGATGTTCCTGTACTCTATGCCTGCATGCATCTTACACCTATTATGCAGGCCTAATACCAGGAAATAAATTATATGTGTGTGCGTGTGTGTGTCCATATATATGTGTGTATATGTAATGTAATTGATTCACTTCTGTGAGTTCTAGCAGGTACTACACGGTTAAACCAAATGAACATACTTCAACGTCACTGTCGCTAATCTTCTTTTCTTGATTTAATCCATGAGCTTATATACAAAAAAAAGAGAAAAGAGTATTATCAAGGTATGAAGTAATTATTCAGGAGCGTCTTAAAATGCCAGAAGGCAAGGTGATATTTTTTTCACAATTTCAGTAAATCCTTTGTTTTGACAGCCTTAATCTCATCACAGTGCAGTGTAATGAATCATTCATTGACACTGACCCAAAAATATATCAACCCACCAAATGTGAGGTAGTAAAAAAAAAACCCTCCTTATTGCCTGTTTAACCCACAAGGATGTGTGTGTGTGTGTGTGTGTGTTTTATGGATGGTACTCACAGCGAGGGAAGATTTGGTGCTGACGCCATGAACGAGAGTGCCAGCAACATCTGGATCATTCGCCTTCCCTCGGTGCACTCTGATAGCGCCTGGTTCTGGTTGGGTGCTGTTGCGGAATTTCCTAACCACTGGTGGGGTGGGAGGCTGAAAAACAACAAATTAAAGTATTAAAGGATGGGCCCACGATTTTTCAAGTCTGTCTTAAAAACAATAATAAGGTGCCCAAAAGAACGATGAAATACATTTTTCTCGCCATAATCGTTCCTCCTGTTCGTATTGATGATTAGGAGATCCCATCATAATGCTCTTTCAGTGTAAGTGATGGGGGACAAAATTGACAAATCCTCCTTCTGTGAAAAAATATATTTAAAAGTTTATCTGAAACTAATATGAAAAGTGAGTCAAACCGAGTAGATATCATTCAGCGTTACAGTCTTTTTAGTGCCAAAGTCCCTCTTTTTGTTACTTTACTTCCACCGCAGCTCAACAGGGAAACACTGGGAAACAAAACACACATAGATCTCCTGTGATAACTTTTAACATTATTCACACATGCAGCTACATTCAGGGGACATCTTATGCCTTTTCACACATGCCATTGCAATGCTGGAACAGATGAGACAAGGGACAGTCCAGCAGATGGCGGTAATGCGACGCTTAGAGATGCCAACCATCATAAAAATCCACAGAAGAAGGCAAAACTCAGATCAAACTGTCAAACTAGGCCGTCCTGATCAAATATGAATCGAGACGATCTCACTGCATCGCCTATTTCTCGCCTCAAATGCTTCCAGAGAAGTTTGTAATGCGGCCGCCATGTTGAAAACAGACAAAAACCAAACAGCACCAAACTCGCACTACTTCACCGACATGTCAAGTCTTGTGATTAGCTCGCTCCCTCCACGTTTCATCTGACGGGCGTAACCCTTTGCATGCTCGTCCCTGCAATGTTACCGCTTTCATTCACAACACAGTCGTTACGAATGTTACGAGTTCATCCATTCACACATGAAATGTTCCTGAACATTTCAGGGATATACTGCATGTGTGAAAGAGGCTAAAGGGGGAATTTGTTGCTAAAAAAGACTTTAAAGGTGGCAGATATCCACTTGATATGACTAACTCAGACTGCTGCAGCCTCATTCAAGCTTCTTTTAAATATATTTTAGCACAAAATGACTGGATTTTGGCCTCCATCACTTACTGTACATTGACAGCACATTTTGAAGGGGATCTTTTAATAGCTAGTATGAACAGGAGGAATAATTATAACAAGGGAAACCTCTTTCAGTGTTCATTTGGACACCTGACTGCTGTTTTAAAACAGATTTGAAAAATTGCCAACCTGTCCTTTAATACAGTATCCAGCATCAGAGAGATTTACAGAGTTGTCTGCTGCTTCACATGATATTCATATTTACAGTTGTGCAAATGCACCCAGAGACCAAACTGATATTGTATACTACTACACTACTACTACTACACACACACACACACACACACACGCACAATATTGACTTACAGCTGGCACTTCTTGTAAGCAGGTCTTAGTCCCTTCTCCTACAGGTCTCAGTTTCCCAGCCTGGTGTTTAAGGAAAAATGAAACCAAAACATTAATACACAGTGTACACTATCAAAGGTTATTTAGCTAAAAAACCTTTCCTCCGTAGTAAGACAACGCAAGCTAGCGACTTAAAGCTGACTTACCGTCGGTATATTTGGAAAACAATCGGTGCATTTCACTTGGTAAGAAGTATTTCCGTCAGTCATAATTCTGTCTGTAACAGAAGCAACCAGTAATGATCTTCTCTTCTCTAATGTTTCCTGGAAAAACTTTGGACAACTTGCTGCACCAAATTCTTTGGTCGGCTGCCTGGACGCTGAGTTGTACACCTGTTTGGGTTCCGTTGCCTAGCAACGCTGGTCATTAGTTTAAATTGGAAATAGGATAACACGGTACTTTTTTTTAAAACGACTTTTCATGTTAATAAAAAAGTTAGGAGACCCCTTTTAAGACCCCTTTTTAAAACACGTTGGAAAAACAATTTAGATATTCGTTTTATTTAAGTAGAGACTATTCTTCTTGACTTAAAACAGTCAACCAAAAGTCTTAGTTTGTTGTTGTTGTTGTTGTTGTTGTTTTCACTTTATTGAGTACATGAATAAACATGAGGTACACTCTTGGCAACAAGGAGGTACACAGACATCAAAAGAAACAGAAGGAAAATTAAATAAATAAAAACTAATAAAGATAATGAGAAACACATGAAATGAATAAAACAACAGAGTATGGTTAAATAAATACATTAAAAACAATACATGAATTAACCATTAACTAATACAGCCTTCCTATTAGTGCAAAATGTAATAGTCTGTGAGTTCCGCTCACATTATGTCAGTTTTTTTGTTGCTATAAATGTGAAACTTAGCCATTTAAACCCCAAACAGTAACATACGATAAATATAAACAACACAATAAAGCAAAAACCTGCCATAAATGTAACACTGATAAACCAAGAGTCTTATTTATTTATTGCTGTGACTTTCATTTTCGCTATGATCGAAAAGTGGGGTATACATTACATGCATTATTGTTGTTGTTTTGTAGTGTTTTTATGAAGAGGCACATACCAGTAAATTGGGAATAAATCCTGACACGTGATTGGTCCGTCGCGCTGTGACGTAGGCAGATTGTCAGCTCCAGTCATACGATCTGTCATCATCCTTCGTACAATGCGAAAAGGGAAGTTGAAAGAAGTGGGAGAGGGACATCGCGGAGCCTTATGAAATCTAACGTCATAGCAGCCGGCTGGGCTCTCGACACACTGTGAACAGGACGCCGAAGTGTTTCAAATATTGTTCTCGGACACAACAGTCACGTTAACGGGCTTCATCTTTTGGGTAAGTGAGGAGCTACTAGTCGCTAACCGGAGGGCTCCTCCCGATGCGGCTACAGCTAAAGGGCCAAGCTAGTTAGCACAGTAACTTAACGTGGTAGGTTACGACAAGAGAATACGCATCGGTTGTCATGTTTGGATTATTAACACGTTAATGTGGACACATGTATAATATAATGAATGTTAGAGACCTTGTTTAGTCCACTGATTATTGCCGCAATTCGCTAAATTAACGTCAGACAGCTAACGTTAGCTAGCTGTCATTAGCTGTACACACCCAAACCTGCATCATCTGTGTTTAGCGTATCCAAACGTTAGCTTACATACATGGCAGATGTGGTGTGTTTAAGATTGGTGTGTCCGATGCTACCAATATTCACCCTACACATGTTAAATCATGCTTTATGAGAGGTAAAGATCGTTTTTTTTAGGATAAACATTCTGAACTTGCCAGCTAGCTATGTTGCTAACGCTAGCATTCGTTACTAATTCTTGCCAGTCAACAACAACATAACAGGTTATTTGCGGGTTAACTGTGTGTCGTAACGCGATTTCGACGACGTTGACAGTAATTATTTTTGGATTGCTACCTTGTGTTTACTCGGATGGTAGTATTGAGGAATGTCTTAAGTTACAGATCTGTTATTGTCCGGTTAATGTGGTTTGTTGTTATTCACAGACTAACAGAGAAAACTGCCTGTAATTTAACCTTGAAGCATATTCCCACGTATATATATATGTATATATGCTCATACCTGTGTCATACTAATCCCCTTTGTAACAGTCTGCTTCACATTACTTAAAGCCACAGGCAGGAGCTGCCAGAGATTTGTTATTCCAGATTTTTTTTTTTTTTTGTACAAGTGCACTAGTTGGTCAACTTTCTGTCATTGCATGAAGTTAAACAGATTAAAAACAGCTGTAACTTCCACCAGCAGCACCTCACATGTTTGTGTGACATCAAGCTACTGTCAGGGTGGAAATACGACTTTTAACTGTCTGCCAAACCCTGTTTTTGCCATACCTGTTACACTTTGCTGAACTGGTTACTATGGCAAGTAACCAACTATTGTTTGAAGAGGAAAGAAAGTTTGACGGAAACTAACATGAAACCGTTTTGTTGATTCAGTGTCTAATGAACTACAGTATATTGTATTTCCCGCCATTGTCAATGTGCAATCTGTGACATTTAGCCTCCAGATTGCGACTGCTTGTTTTTTAAAGAAATATGTAACGGAAATAAAACTACACGTAACATAAACATAAAGCGATAACATTTAAATTCCTCATTATTTCTCTCATTTCACACCCAAACAAATCTGTTCATAAGTGTTTCTGACACACACTGACCACGCTCATTAATCCACTCAGATAATACAGATATTCATTTTTGTCAACTGTGGTCTTGAGTAAACAACACACAGGTATGGATTATTATAAGAAATAGCAATTATATAACATCGACCAGGTTTGCCGCATTAGTACATTTTCCATTTTTGGAGGGTTACTCATGTCATGATGAGATGCAACCCTGGACAAGACTTTTGTACTTTATAATAAGTGTATCCACTCAGGCATTTGCTCTATCATGCACCTGCCTGTATACTTGGGGCCTGCATATAATTTTTCACATAAAACATAATTGTTAAAATAGCTTTTGCTTGTTGAGGCTTGATGTCCTCTGTGTGCTATGACCATGATGTTTCAGGCTCATTTACCTGCAGAGAGGAAAGAAAAAAAAAAGTATCATGAGTGATATTTGTGTTTTGTAGATTTCCCCTAATAAAAACAGCAAATTTGTGAATTTAAATCTGAACAGGAAATGATCTCCTAACTGGTTTCTTTACGTGACACTCACACTCGGCTCTCTTTTATCTCTCGTGTTTAGGTATTTTCCACAGTTTCCCACAGCACGTCAGCGTCCAGAGGAAGAGACCGGAGAGTGTGACATGGCAAGTAGAGGCGGAGCCACACGACCCAATGGGCCAAACGCAGGCAACAAGATCTGCCAGTTCAAACTTGTGCTTTTAGGAGAGTCGGCAGTGGGGAAGTCGAGTCTCGTACTTCGTTTCGTCAAGGGACAGTTTCACGAATTCCAAGAGAGCACAATCGGAGGTATGCACGTCCGCAAGCCCGCTTCTCTTCTGTGTACGAGCCTGCAAAACCGTATGAGAGGACTGATATTAATGGCGTACTTTTTATTTACATTTTTGCCACTAAGCTTGGCAGTCTTTTATCGGGAGAGACCTGCAGTGAACCACGCAGGAGAATAAGCATTGAATAGATCATCAGCATAAGGCTACAAAGCAAGCAGTTATGACAAGAGGAGTCGGAGGCTTAACTCCAAGTTCCAGAGTTTAGGAAATATTGGTAAGAGCAGAGGAAACGGGTTGAAAAGTTTGTTGAACACCCAAAAAAACAGGATAGTGGAAAAGAATACGTGATTCACTTAAGGCGAGAGAGAGAGGAAATGAAGAGATGTGTTTTCAGTTTATAACTGGAGGTGCAGAATTGAGAAACAGGAGCAGAGAACTGTAGAATAATTAGGTAAATTCCCAGACATTCATTCCTGATTCCTGGTTCCTGGTATGTCCAGCAGCTCATGTGACGTTCAAGCTGTCGCTTATCATCTGTATAATCTTACGCTTATTGCTTGCTGGATACTGTAAGGTTGAATCAGACTACATCCGTTCCCAATGCTTTGCTGTTTTCAGGCTCTTAGAACCAGAGAAACACCTGTGGAGGTTTAAAATCCTAGAAAACACACATCACAGAAAGGAAACCTGCTCACACTGGATGATTATTGATGTGTTAATCTGTATGTGTTTAAATGCAATGAAGAACCAATAAATAAAAATATATAATAGATGCATAAAAAGAAGGAATGTGTTAATCCATAACTGGAAATGGTTTCCTACCACCTTAATTCTTCAGCATCCATCCAGATTTTAAAAAAATGTGTTTGATATTACTTTAGTATCCGTTTTTCCAAATGCGGAAATCTGGACTAAATCAACCAGATAATCTTTCTGTTTGTGTCTCAAGCATTGGTCTTTAATTATTATCTTCTCGAGAAACACATTTCGTGTACCGCAGTAGTTAAGAGGCCCATTTGTCATTGGTTGCTCTGCTTTTGTGCCCCTGCAGCTGCCTTCCTGACTCAGACAGTATGTTTGGACGACACAACAGTCAAGTTTGAAATCTGGGACACAGCTGGTCAGGAGCGCTACCACAGTCTGGCTCCCATGTACTACAGAGGTGCCCAGGCAGCCATCGTGGTCTATGATATAACAAATGAGGTGAGAACGCGAGAAAGGGGGGGGGGGTTAATCTTTGTTGTTCATATTTGTAAAACGCATGTTTGTGATATTCTTTATGACCGGTGGGAAAAGACAAAATTTATAGCCGCCCTGTGGTAGTTTTTGACCACTAGTAGTGCCGTGGAGCAATGTTTTGTACGGCGCAATACACCTTCCTTCCACTTGTTTCACATTATTCGACAGAGTTGGATGTGGTAACACACAAAAAAAAACAAAGCGACGTGCCTCCAAACGCAGTGAGAGGAAGACCGCAAACTAGCAAAATATGCATGAAAACAATGCACCAAAAAAAAAAAAAATCAGTGTTGCAAATGTTTTTATGGAGGAAGGAAAATGCATTCAACACATCTGCTGGAGCTTAAACGATGCACACGATGTATTCTAGCGGGGGGAAAAAAAACACTGGATGTAAACACACTTTAACTACTGTGTTTGTTCACAAGAAAACTCCTCAGGGCGCCTTTTCTTAATGTCAACACAACTATCAGCTATTGAATTTTCTTGAATTTCCTTCAACTTAACTTTGATTAAAAAAAAAAAAAGAAGCAAAGCACAGAAAAGGTATGAAGCACCTCTCTGACACCTTCCACTCAGCTCGTCAATAGAGGTTTTACTGCCGCTAGATGAGCTTTTTAAAGACAAGGTCGTGAACAAAGTGAGTCGTTAATCTTCAAAACTCAGAACAGGCCTCCCCCCCTTTTTTTTTTTTCTTCTTGTGTGCACTTCTGCGAAGCATAAGTCGGCCTCTCGTACCGCACAAGCGGTGTTTCAGCTGCACCTGAGGACGCTCACTTTGTTTCATATTTCATCAAAAGCATCATTGTAAGTCTTTTTATCTGGACCTCAATCAAAAGATTAGCTAGAAGCCTTGCCAGACATCATGGGGAAAGGTTGTCCTGTTGTCCTCATCTTGCCATCACATGGGTCTTATTGTTATTTCCACTAACTGAGCCTCCCTCCCTCCCTCCCTCCCCACCCATCCACTCACTCACCCCCATCCTCTTTCCTCCTTGTTCTGTTTGCCAGGAGTCATTTGTACGGGCGAAGAACTGGGTTAAAGAGCTTCAGAGACAAGCCAGTCCAAATATTGTAATAGCCCTGGCTGGGAACAAGGCTGACCTCGCTAACAAGAGAGCATTGGACTTCCAGGTTTGTGTACTTGAGATCCTGATCAATAAACCGGAGGTTCATTAGATAAAGTTAAGATAAAACTTTCTTTTTTTTTGACAATTCAGCATCAGACGACACAATTAAGTCAAGACAATGACTCAAATACTGAAAATTTCCTATTAAATTTAACTATTATAAATAGCTGTGATAACTTAAGGAAGCACTTGTATGTTAAATAAAAAGGCTGATAAAATGAATCAGGCTTTAAATGTCCTAAACGGATCTGTTTATATTTTTTTAAAAAATGCCTGGATGGGGTCTGATCCTGCGGACTGCTTGGAAAATCCCCCCTTTGCATCCTCAACACTTGATTTCTTTGTCCATGTAAACAAGGAAGCGGTTAGACAAACATTTCCTAACGTCGGTTTCACTTTCACAGGATGCACAGTCATACGCAGACGATAACAGCTTGCTTTTTATGGAAACGTCAGCGAAGACCTCTATGAACGTGAACGAGATATTCATGGCTATCGGTAAGTGTCTCTTCTGAAATACTTAGGAAAGAGTTTAGTAATTATTATTATGATGATGACGTGACATTTGACTCGTGATCCTATTAAAAAAAAAAAACTAAACAATAGATCACAAGCTGCGGATGTGCGGGGCAGCTCTCGGGTGTGAATGTGAGGGAGGATGACGATGTATAACTTATAACCTGAGTGAAAGATTAAAGGCGCTTCATGTAGATTAAAGAGATGTTGCTTCATGATAAGATAATATATTGTAGAAACAGTCGATGACCTTTGATTCATATGTGTTTGGTTTTGGTTTTGTTCTCATATTCATACTACAAATTCCCCAACTTTCTCAAAAAAGGGTACTCCCCCCAACTCCCAGTATCACAATGTCTACATTGGATGATTAACAATGTAAAAGATAATTGAGGTTGTTTTTTTTTTTTTTGAGGTTATTAAAACAAGTTATCAAACACTGATCTGTACTTTTTGTAATACTTTTATATTTGGATTCAGCCACTATAAGCAGTGTTTTTTAATCTGTGTTGTTTATTTTTTGACAACTCAGCAACAAATCAAGCCAACGATTCAAATACTGAACATTTCTTATTAAATATAACTATTAACTATTATAAATAGGTGTTATAACTTAAGGAAGCACTTGCATGTTTAAATAAAAAGGCTGATAAAAATGAATCAGGCTTTATATATCCAATACTGATCTGTTTAAATAAATAAATAAAAAATGGCTGGATGGGCTCTGATCCTGCGGACATTGGATGATTAACAATGTAAAAGATAATTAAGGTTATTAGAGGTTATATTAGAGGTTATTAGAACAAGTAATCATACAACACTAATCTGCACTTTTTGTAATATTTTTATATTTGGACTCAGCCACTATAAGCCGTGTTTTGTTTTATGTTTTTTCTTAGTCTGTATTGTTTTACATGTTGTTGGTTCACGTAGTATTTTGTTTTTTTGGCGTACAGAGCCGTCAGTTGAAGTCAGCATAAGCGTCATAACACACCACTTTGTGTGTCTGGAGTGAAAACCACGTTAAACCAGCACTGTGCCGGTCGGGTTTTAGAGCGGTTTAGAGCTGTTTGGTGACGTCTCGTAATTGTCTGCACAGCTTCTACCTGACTAGAGGTCCAATTAGCCAAAGTGATTGTAAACACCTGTGCTGGTGTGCAGGAGCTTTTAAGGGATCTGCATCAAAAATGTTTAACTAAAGAAGTTGTTGTCCAATATATTTTATCAATAACTCTCAAACTTCCAGTATTGTTAGGGAGATAGTCCTCTTAGCTGATTTTATTTGTTGAAATGAACCAGGATAATATCTGGAAATTGTTACTGTCTCATGTATATGTCGTATGAAGTAACTTTAAAATGACTTCGATGTTATGTGATCACACCCGGCGATGTCATCACTAATCATTTTTTTTCGCTATGTCATTACAGCGAAGAAGCTACCCAAGAACGAGCCTCAAGCTGCCGGAACCAGCAGCGGGCGGAACCGGGGAGTGGACCTGACAGAGACTGCCCAGCCCACCAGCCGTCCTTGCTGCAGTAACTAACCCGGCCCTTCTTCTGCTCATCCTCCACACACACACATACACACACACACACACACGCATACACACACATACATATACCCAACCCCTCTGCCCCTCCCTTCCCAACTGAACAACATCTGGACATCGGGCTCCTCGGCTTCCTGACGTCAGACCTGACCTTCAGCCTCACTCCCCTTGGAATAGCTAAAGACTCTGTATAGCTGCATTTCTAATACCTTTTTTTTTTTTTTTTTTTTTTTTTTTTTTGTTGATGTTCGTTTTTTTTTTTTCTTCTTTTTCTTTTTTTTTTTTTTTTTAACTTTTTTTAAGAAGTGTATATCAGTATAATGGATGCATGTATCACTACAACGCCTAAAAAAAAAAAAACAACATAAAAAAACAAACAAAAAAAAAAAAAACTACACATTTTTATCTTTTATTCAGTTGGAAGACTAACCCCCCGTTTCAAGAAAGATGAGCGAGAGCGAAAACCTGTGAACGTGTGATTGTGTCGTGTGTGAATTCCCCCCCCTCCCCTCCCCACCCCACCCCTCCCTCCCGAGAGTGATTTGCTGATGAGAAGGTGTAGCCTCATTTGTCACTTCACAGGATCGACTGGATGATGTTGCCTGTTTAATACACTGTGTGCAGGTTAAGTTTTTTTTGTTTTTTTTTTTTTTTTGCTCACAATCAGAAGAAAAACCAAAATTGTTCCCATCTCGAGACGCCCGGCTTCTCAGACTGTTTTTATTGTGAGGCATCAGTGAGTCAAGACAGTGTAAAGCAAGAATCCCCCTCCACCATCACCTCCTCATCTCCACATCTGTTACTCAAGAAGACGTCTTTATCCAAGGCTCCTAAAGGAAAAATGTGCAGAAAATGAATTTGTTACTGTCCTGTTTTTTTTTTTTTTTTGGTTGAAAAGGTTGAAAAAGTCTAAAGAGTAAAAAGAAAGGAAAAAAAAAAACAGCCTCAGTTATGTGCAACCACTGTCATTTTTATTAAAAGCAACAAAAAAAAAACAAAAAAGAGTGGAGACTAATCTTCATCTGTAGAGTGATGTCACGTTGCCGTACGTTATATTAAAAAAAAAACAACAGTCTTCATGGTGTGTGAAGTGCAGGAACCTCGCTCGTCCTACAGCACCAGGAAGACCAGGAAACGACACCCGCAGAGGCCACCGAGAGGCTGGTATGACAGGATTTTTTTTTTTTTTTTTTTTTTTTTGTAAATTCAGCTTTGCTATCGGAACGAATGCTTCTTATATGTTTGCAGCATTGTTGCAAGTCTATCACAGATGTTAAATTCTGACACTGATATAACGGCTTCACTCGGAAAAGAAGAAAAAAAATATCAACTCGAAGACTGTTTTGAACGTCCTTCGCTTTGTGAATCTTGTCTTGCAGAGACTTGAACATAACGACGATTTCTATGTTTGTTAATCTGCTCTGTTTCTGTTCAGGCCAGTAGTCAACCTGCATCAATTTGGGGGTGATCTGAATCAAAGGGGATCATTATTTTTATTTTATTTTATTTTATTTTATTTTTTTTTAGAATAGAGCTCATACAGCACACAAACAGAAAATTGGACTACTACCCATTGTCACGAGTCTGTGGAAAAATATACTCTAATGTTGTTATAGGGTGCAATGTTGTCTTCTTCCTCCTTTAGTACAGCTTGCAGAGCTCGCGAGCTCACCAGGAAATTTATCTAGAGATTCCGAACAATTGTACAGTTCAATATAGATCTGCTTTTATTTTTCTTTTCTTTTCTTTCTTTATTTTATTTTTTTTTTATTTTCATTCTAGACCTTGTCACAAACTGGTCAAATGTTAAGCAGTGTTGGTCTTTTTAGGTAAATGTAGTGTTATTAACAAAATCCCTCTCTGGTGTCTTGTTACTTTCTTTCTCAGAAATGGTCCATGGTCATGTTTTGAAAGGAACTTTTATTGCATTGCACAGTGTTGATCATGTTTTAATTAATGACTGCCCTTCGATTTTATATGACGGACTGTATTGGACTTGCTAACCTACAGCTGTAAGCAGGTAGCATAATTAACCTAAGTGGTTGTCTCTCTTACAGCTCAATGAATTTTAATGATGTAAAACAGCATTACTAGTGATGGGCTGATCAGTTTTGAGTGTCTGAATACAACTTAATAAATTCAATAAAGAGGTCTCTTGTACGCCTTTTTTGCTCTGATTATATCAGTGGAATCGCATATAATAAGCTGTGAAGAAACACAGTTCGAGTTTCTGCATTTGCTGGAACCACATTTTTATTGTTACTCCAAGCAAATTTCATTACAGTCCATCTGATAGCTGTGGAGACATTTCACTGGGGAAAACCGCAAATGTCAACTTCATGGTGGCGCAAGAAGAGGTTATAAAGAGGCATTGTCACGGAAACATCGATGTCTGTACAAGACTTTTTTTGGTAACCGTCTAAATGTCCTCTTTAAAAACCCAAAAACGTCAACCTCATGGTGGTGCTAGAGGAAAAGTTACGGGATCACCAGAGTCTTTAGGATTCATCCTCGGAGAACCGTGAATGTCTGTAGAAGGTTTTATGGCGGTCCGTCAAGTTGAGCTATTTCAATCTGGACCGTGAATCCTACACTTCACCTCGTGTTAACACAATAGTGTTGTTTCATTAGACTCTTCCTACCTAGAAAACATCTACATTTTTCAAATTCTGCACCCCCAGTTTATAACAAAGACTTTCTCTTTAAAAAATCTGTAGCGTCCGAGCTCTGATAACCCTGATGAAGGTTATTTTTTTTTGACAAATTATATCTGACAAAGCTCCTCCGCAACTCATTTCACAGAGTGGGTGGCACTCCCTGTAATGAACAGTCTGATCTTAAAGTGTAAAATTGATGTGTTCGTCTGTCAATCAATAAGGAAAATAGCCATCAGTTGCGTTTTTATTCCTTTTTCATACTCAAGCTCAGTTCCAAGTTTCTTCTATATTTCCATCTCCTGGCCTCCTCCCTCAGCTCTGTTGGCTGTTTGCCATCCTGACGATTCACACAGCGCCCATCCTCACAGTCCAAAGTAGATGAGTCCTCTCTGAACTCTCCAACCAGCCCGATCACATGCTTGGCCAAGACTCAAATCTCTGAGCATAAATGACCTCTTGGTCCTGACAATTACAGTCCTTACAACTTGATTAGCAGCTTGCTCACCCGGCACCTCCTACACACCACTGGAGGCATGAATCAGTAAATGGAGAGAGAAGTTGTATGAAGTGAGAGGGTATAACTGCACAGGGATCAATAACCAATTACACTCAAAGTCTCTTAAGTGGACAAGACCAGAAAGTGCTGTGTAATAAAGGGGAAGTTCACCAAAATTATACTTAAAAAACTCTCAGATTTTCCCAACTTTTTAGATATATCTGACTTTTCTTCTGCCATCCAAGTACAGTCAGGGTGAATGAAACAAAACATGATGTCTAAAGAGTTCAACAGGAACATCTCTTTCTATAAATTATTCACAGAACATGTCTATATACTAATTCTGCAAAGAGATGTTAGCCTACTTTGTATGTTATTAAAAGAACCTAAAGAGTCACCCTTGATAATTGTGTGTTTGCTGACCTCCAGTGGTTTCATTTATCACCTTGCTGCAGTGCAGTGATTCACAGGTGTACAACGGGACGCCACAACATCACTGGTAGGTGTGGTTACAGCTGCAACAGAGCACATTTCTGACTACTTCCATCACTGATGCTGGCTGGGGGTCAAAGGTGAAACAGGTGTTATGACTCTAAAATAGGTAGATTTTGTAATAACACCAGTAAAGTGTAGAGATCGCACAGTTTAGAGGCCGTCCTCACACTTACCTATCACGCTTTTCATCTGATTCATCCGGCCGATTGATGGACTCCTTGTTGCCATTTTTGTTTTCTTTTGGTTTCATCGACTCAGAAGTGAAGATTTTTATTTTATTCCTAAATCTTTAACTGTGACTTGAGCATCAGAGGAAGCTCCAGGACGGGGGCCCCGGTGTGCCCGCTCCTCTATTTGGTCCAGTTAACCATTCATACACTGATTTCCACCAGCATCTCAGCTCTGTGGGTGCAGTCTGTGTGAGAGCAAACACAGGCTTGAAACTTTCAACCAGAGAGGGCAGCAAAGCACTGCTCCTCTCTCCTCCCTCTGATAAATCACACTAAAAGTCACCTCCATTTATTGATGCAGCAACATAAGTCTTGCCCTGGAAAATAAAACCAAACCTCATAAGATCCAGAATAGCTACCGAATAGACCTTGAAGTGAGTTTTTTTTTTATTAACTGCTGTTTCCAAGGTCAAGAATGGTTTTTGTCTGTATGGATATATGCCACTAGAGAATTAGTAAGTGATTTAGGGCTTTAGATCTGACAGAACCTGTATTTTGGATGCAATTGACTTACGTTTCATATTCACTGATAGATTCAGAGCTTATTATAAGAAAGATTTACACAGTTAATTTCATATTGTAAATGCTGCAAAAGATTTTCTCATCTCTCATTTTACATCAAATTATTTTTTTTTTTACAAGCGTGTAGGTTGATGATCACAAAGGTTGCAATAAGACATTTTTCTACATTCCACAAATTTACGTGTCGCTCTGCTCTGCCGTGTCACCATGTGTGCCCCCCTTTTTTTCTCCATCCTGACAAACCACCACTAACCACACAGACGCATATGATGAGTCTCTGCGTAAGTCGGATGGCTTTTTGCCTTCTTCACGCCGGAGTTTCGTGCTGCCAGAAAAGCTTCAAACAAATGTTGGGCCCTATGAGTCACTAGGTCGCATGCTGCTTTTCTGGGAGAGCTGCCCATCTACTTTGTCCCCAGAGTTAAATCACAAACCTTTGATGAATAGTTCAAACAAAAAAATGAATACCGACCACAGTTTGTGATTATAATCTTTCCACTGGGAGATTCTAAACCCTGATCTTTCCAAATGTCAATCAGGACGACCGACACTCAAACATATTCTGGAAATTTAATTTCTGCTCAGTGAAAGAATGTCATTCATCCCATCAGTCTTACTGTTTTGACTTATTCTCACCGCTCTCCTTGATCTTTTTCTAACCGCAGAAGGCAGCTTTAGTAGAAGAAAGCTCTGATAAACCGACTCTACGCTACCAGCCCGGTGCCAAACCGGCAAAGTTAGTGACTACTGGATTATTTAGCAGCTAAACACTCCGCTATGTTCACCAGCTATTTCCCTCAGAAGCTGGTGGAGGAAGCAAAACTAGAGCTAAAAGAAATACTGACTTTATGACTATGTGGCCAGAAACATGACAACAAATAGACAACTTGCTGAGTTCACCAAATGCATAAAAAGTGGCTTAAAAAAAAAAAAAAGAAGCAAGGTTAGAGCACCTGTTTTCTTCCACGCATAAAGGTTTGATAGTCTTTCACCTCTCTCCAGAACTGAGCTATAAAGGTGTCAATCTGCTCCAAACAAATTGTTCGACCAGATGTCAAGCACGTCGGTAAAAGTGTTTTTTTTTTTGTTTTTTACATGTTCTGATTGGCCACACTCGAAAGGAGGATGAAACGGTTGCCATCATGGGATCATAGGGAGGTGTGAGATTTTAAAACGCAGATAACTGCATTCACTTTCAGACCTGTCTCTCTTCAAATACATTGCTTGTGGTGCACTGGGTGTACACACAAAATGTGACGGAACTTCCAGTCCTTTCTTACTTTAATAATTAACAAAAAACAAGAAGACAACTTCTGTCTGACGCACTGGACTTCACGTCTATTGCACTTGTACCCAGTCAGCTACTTGACCATTTGTGCCATGGCTCTTTTTGACTCACTGTCCTCTCATGCTTGATTGGATAAAAGCATCTGACTAATGACAAAATAAATAGTAAATAGTAAATTTGAGAGAGAAATTCACTCTGCCTGCTAACTTTCTCACTGCTGCCAATCATTGCATGGCGTGGGCTTGCTTTTCCGTTTGTCAGTTTTTGAAAGTTATAGAAATTGTCTGATGTAGCCCCCCTAAATCTGACGTGTAGAAGGACTGGGTTTCAGACACTCTACAAGCACTTCGGATGAAGCATACTGGTGCCTTTACTATCGCATCTGGAGTCTCCTCTTTAAAGAGTTGAATGTTGAGGCTTGATGGAGATGGCTTTTGGACGGACAGATGTATTATTCACTTCCCAGACTCTGCACTAGTCCATAATTCTGGATGTAAAGCAATAATGGTGCAGAGTTTGTCTCTGCTCGTCTGAAGATATCAGTCTTTTAAAGCGAACTCAGCTGTATGCCGACTTTTCCACAGTATCGCTGGTAACAAAAATCACTTTTTGAACTGTGCAGGATGAGATTATCCTGTCAGCCTTAGAAGAAAATAAAGTAGGACAAAATGTTTTATGGGTGTTTTGACATTTTGCTCATGAGCCTGTAAACAAGATTTATTAAAGTTTTCTCATATAAACTGTGAAAACTGCACACGTTTTGACATGTTAAAGGATTTCATTACTCAAACTGAAATCTTTCTGTGGCAGAGATTCATCATATTAGTATTCTACGCTGTCTGTCACAGGAATGATGACAATTGGTTCGCTTCCAAATCTGGCCCTTCACTCTCTTTGGCAGACCTCCTGAGGTGGAAATGGAAAGTACTCGTTCCATTCAAAAATTGTATTTTTTGATATATGTGACAGACGCTGAAAATAAAGCTCACTTTGAGTTTAACCTTTCCTTTCAACAGTATATTTAAGCGTGTCCATGCTGTGTTTTCACAAAACCAAACACTGAGAATCTGGTCTTACTAGGTCTTAAATGGATTTGAAGGATTTTGGCAGTCACTCTTCTGTACGGAAATCCAGAATGAAGCGGCAAGAGGCACTTTTCAGAGGACATTTTACACGTTTACACAATAATCATCACTGCTATAAAGGTTTTTTGTTTTTTTTTTCAAATAAATTATGTTTAGCATCCGTTTTATTATCAATGGATCAGCTTCAGTTTCACTTCCTCATGTTCACTAAAGTGAGAAGAATAGAAACCTTTCAGTGGTACAAACAGGCTGATTGCTGGACCACCAATTATAAACATCACAAAATTATGTAATGAAGTAAAATAAATCATGAAGTTAGTATTTGATCAACAGAAAACGTGAAAGGAATTCCCCTATTTCTTTTCTCATGTATCTCAACAACACTCATACGCTCTTATCAACAGATTTATTGATTGCTGTGATCATCTGCTTACATACAAAAACACCAATACCGTAATAATTCAGATGAGAATAACATGAGGCTCCAGCAGTCTCAGGGTGTTTTACAGAATTACTTTCTGGACAAAACAATCTTTTTGTGTTCACAGACGGTGTTTTCTCGTTGAGAAGTTATTGGATTTTACGTATGGGCTGTTTTAACAGACTTGAAAATATGTGGACCTTTCCTTTAAGTGACTTTTTTCGTGTTTTTAATGGATTTTTAAAGATATCCTACATGCCCAAACAATCCATAAATGTTTTCAGTTCACAAATGTCCATATAAATTTGGTTTATTTTCTTTATTTTATGTCGTAACGTCCTCCTCATACTCTCATACTCATATAATTCATATACTTCACAGAGATACTTCATAAAAAATGAGTTTCAGTCAACTTAAAAACACTTTCAGGCAGGTGTGTTTGCATTAAGTATTATGCTGTTCATTAATTGTGTTCACATGACAGTGTTTGGGTGGTTTTCATGCTCTGACTTGATGACACACTTCACCCATGAGGTCTTTAAATCAAACCCAAGAAATGCTCCAAAAATATAATGAAAATATATTTCCTTTTGCTCTTTGAAGCAGGCAGTATGCTATACTGTTGTAACAGGTTTTATAAAAAAAAAAAAAAAACCATTGGGTTCACATGTTTAGTGCATTTCACTATGGTCGCCATGTGGGGGCAGCAGTGTACTGCATCGATATAATATTCCCATCAGCACATCTGGGGGGGATAAAAAAAAGATCTGTTTGGAAAAATGGCTCAGAATATAATATCACCTTCACTCACCAATAAAAAACAAATTGATGCATTTGCACTTAAAAATGTTGGCACGCTCGATTAATATCCACTCGTCACAGCCCATCAGTTTTATCACCAACTACATAAAATGGCAAATTTTGTGTTACGGTTATTTATAAAAAAGGATAATGCAACACTAGCAAGTTAACAGACACCTGCAAGAGAATGAGACTTTTTTTTCTTTTTTCTTTTTTTACAGTGTAGCTCTAACTTAAAGTTGCTATAAACATGTTTATATGAGGATACTATGCAGATTCTGTACTGAAGATTACTTGATTGACAAAATATTGTTGTTTCGTGTACTTCCTGCTTTTATAAAACAACGCCAGAGAGTCTGAATATACACTGACAGAAAAAAAAAGTTGAAAAATAAATAAATATGGAAAGAACTTCAAATCAGACGGTGAATATCATTACATATTCAAATAATTGTCAGTGTTTTGCAGCATCTTTGGCTGTAAGCGTAAAATTGTTGTGGTGTGTTTACGCTGCACTTATACAGACAAATTTCAAATATAATACCGGCAGTGCTGCCATAAATATGAAATACTCCCTGTACAGGTCTTTTTCTCAGAAAAAAAACCTTGCTGTCACCAAGTGTTTCAACAACTGTCTAGACTGAATTATTATTTCTGTTATATCATTACAGTCATTATATAAAGTGGCAAAACAGAAATGTGGGGAGGGAAATAAAATAGTAATTTAAAGGAAGACAACTGCGTTTTCCACCTTCGCTTACCAGAGACGTCAACAGACACATCAAAGTGCTGTTTGCCTGTCTGCATTTGATATGTCAAGACAAAACACAAGGTAAGACCCCCTGAAAGTCACGGCTGTTGCCCGCTGTGATCTCCATAGCCGACGGCGTGCGTCACCTGTCCTGGCTGTCACCGGTAACCCTGGGACGTCTCCATGGTGACAGCCTCATTACAGTGATAACTCTGCCGGGTGAAAAATATTTCCGTTATGTCCCTTGTGATGTTATGATGTGCAGTGTTCCGGTGATGACCAGGGGCCACTTCGGCAAAAAACTTTTAACTCCTGAGCTACAGGCTGAGAGATATTTCATCCACGTACGACCTGCAGGCTAAAGAAAGGGGGGGCAGAGGAAATGGTTACCACAGTGACAAACCACAGCAGCCTCAGCTCATAAGCTCCTGTGGTTTATCGCTATGTGGCTGATGCTTATCTAATCCACCCAGCTCTTGAGTGCCTCAGACCTCGACAGCAAAGGTCAAAAAAGGTGTTGTATTTCCATACCAAAAATAATAAATCAAGTTTTAAACCAAGGATTTGTTGGGGTTTTTTTTTTGTGTGATTGTGGTTATGAAGAAGATATTAGTGTGGCTTTCCAATCCAATGTGCACCACCTAAAGGTAAGTAAAAAGGTTAGATTTATTGTTAGGGTGTAAGGGATGCATGGTGCCAAACAAAAAAAATGATGTGTTGAGAATCACTGACATATCTGTTATATTTTTTTAGCCAAATTGTTATTCGTGGGCATGTGACTATTACTACTACAGTTTTTCTTGCCTGATGGTCAATTGCCTGAAAAAGCCTGTTGTTAATGGAAATAATACGCCTGGCTTGTGAGCCAAAAAAGGTTTTCTAGCTTCTGACTTTCCATGTTGTGCAGTAGTGTTTTTCCAACTTGGCCCATAGACTTTACATTATGATGACGTCACAGACTTTTTCCTTATTTTCAGTCATATCTATTATGTCGCAATTCATTCATATTAAATGTGGCCAAATAATGAGGTAAACGTATGTTAGAAGTAATCCCTGTGAGCAAAAAAGCACCGGCTTCACACTGCTCTGAACGCTCGGTTTCCAAGGAGTTGAGTTTATTTTTTCTTTCCATGGTCATCTGCTCCACACACAGCATGCGAGTTCGCTACTCCGCTCCGCTAACATTATGCCATTTTTCCATTGTTTTGGGGTTAGTCACACCGTCAGCCATGACTCGAGTCAAGCTGGCACGCTGCCGGTCTTTTTTTTACCGTTACACAGCAGAGCAAAGTAAAATAGGTAGTTCACCTGTTGAAGGTGTGCCGGTCGTGTTCAGCTCTTCATCAAACATCATCATCGCCGAGGCTGTTTCTGCTTGTGCTATCCCTCCCTGCGTTATTTCTAACCGATCCGCCGAACAAAGAGCTCCAAATATCTCCATATGTTACTGACCGGTTTTTAGCACCGCTCTGCTAATTCGGTGATGAACACATTTCATCTCCTATAAATTCTTCACAAGTCATTTAAAAGCTTTTAATACGAAGCAGCGAGCACCATCGTATGATAAATGACCATAAATTGTCAGCGTCGGGGGGCCCTGGAGGGTATAAAAGCCTGAACTGTGAGAGCTTTAGTGCAGCTCTCTACCAACTGAACTGACTGAAATAAGCTCAATAGGCCTGAGCAGAAGATAAAATCACCATTTGAGCCGAGCTTTTGTTTACTCTGCAGGGCTCCAGGAAGGTTATATTAAGAGATTGGGATCTTGCAGCCGCCACTACCTTGCATAGTACCAGTGGATCTTTCATCCAGTATCTCCAGTTCTTTTACAGATACTTTCCCTCCATATGGCCCAAATTAAATGCGTTAATGTCTTCTACTGGGATGCTTATTTGATTCCTCGAGGTGAAATGGAGCAGCGTAAGTATTTGTACTGTCATGCTGGGTGATATATGGGACATTCATCGTCATGGAAGCTCTCCTTTTACTAGTTCCCTGTCCTTGAAATTTATAGCACCTCTCAAATGTGTTCATACACGACTGCTCATGGACGGACAGTCAGACACACTCCCTGTGTGTTTATGGCTCTGTGTTATTCATCAGGGTCAAAGTGTCCGTCTCACTTGACTGGCATCTGTTTGAGCCAATAATTAATAGCTCAATAATTGATGTGCCCGTCATATGGCCAAGGAGATTATGGAGAGGTTAGGTCAGTCAGTAATGAATGCTAACGAGAGGTCACCAAACAACCTCTGCAGTATACTTGAAACTGTACACTGAGGCATCCATGAAGTAATGAATATTTCACTATTAATCATTAGAGTTTCTGCTACTGCAAACCCAGTAAACATTCGTTTAGATGAGAGCACTGGCAGAAAGTTTTCAAGGACGACAACTGACTATTCACACAGCAAATGCAAACACTGTTTTGAATTTTCTTCCCTGACATCATAGAAACAAACTCCAGTGATGGAGTTTGTTTCTATGATGTCAGGGAAGAAAATTCAAAACAGTAATAATTTCCTCAAATCAATAAAATGACATTTAATCCACTTAATTAAATCCTCAGTGAATTGTGCCAAACAGTTATTCTATTAACTTTTTTACAACTCATTACTCTCTCTATAAACCACTTGGATATAATGGATTTAATTTGACCTTTGCTATTTTAATATATTTCAAGTTTTGATGGCTAAACACAATGATATCTCTGACATATCTTGACAGAGATGTATCGTTGCCTCCTTCATAAGAGGAAAGCTATCGGTTATGAGGAAATTGTCCTCACCGAAGTGCTGAATTCTTGGAAAGAGGCAGCCTCACCGAAAAAATGCAGTTCAGTCAGAGACACTTGTCAAGGAATTGACCATTTTATAGCAAATGGTTATACAGTTAGATTAAGTGGAAAAAGCTTTTTTTTTTGCTGTTCGAGGGACCTCTCAAAGAATCTAAGCGGGGATGATGAGTCTCCTAAGAGTGCTAATCTCCTCTAAACAAACACACATGATCATTTACCTCGGTTAAAATCAACAATATAAAAACCACACAAAGAGTGGCTGGGAATGTAATGGGCAGAGTGAGGAGCGCACACCTGTGTGAATGTGATTGAATGTTACCAGTCACACACATCTGAAGATAAGTAAGAGATTGTGAAGCATATTGAAAACAGCTGAGGTTTTATCTGAACTAATGCTCCGCTCCATCGTCGTCCAACGAGGAAACAAAATAGGTTTACTACTGTACTTTCCCTAGTTGTGTGCCGGCACAGTTTTCCTGTGCACTTTCAGTTCTATTTCCAAAAAAAAAAAGTGATTTAGGTTATGAAGAATTCAAAGGTTTGTTAGCCACATACACAAATAATATCTGTAGTAATGGCGGCATGGCGTTCTCCTGTGACAAAAAAAGGGCTAAAAGATAAATAACTGTAAAACTGTGACATGTACAAAAGTCTCTCTGTGTTGGGCTTGTGGCTGCAGCAGTGTTTGCCTGACTGCTGAAGCTGCACTTTCTGTGGTGGTGAGGATCTCTCATAGTCGAGCTCTGGCTCTACATCATCCAGTGTACAAGCCCTGTGGTGCGGGGATTGTTGGTTTGATGGTATGGTTGGCTGAGCAAACCATCCTCTGCAGGGCTCTAATGCTGTTGCCAAACCAGCTGGTGATTTCCCCCATTAGGATGCTTTTATATCATAACTGATGGAAACCAATGACCAAAGCTACTGAAACAAAACCCAAGTTGTCATAATGTGAGCGCACTTTTTTGTATCGTACTTTGAGGTGGCAAATTATCATTAAACCGAAACCGAATTTTTAATCAAGTAAAAGGAACATCGGGATCTTCTCAATAGCCTCAGTAGAGCATTTAAGTGTCATTTTCACTAACCCTGGAGGACTTGTGAAAGACAGATTAAAAGAATCAGTGTCATGGGGATCAGAATTTCCTGTTGAACGCCCACGTTGTTTGTGTTTCCCAAGCCAAAGCACTGCTAAAATCACAGGCTGTAAATGCGATCCTTTCCATTTTGGTGTCTTTGTATAAAATCCAGTGTTAGCTGACAGGGAGCTGAGTCTCCAACAACCAGCTACTGGTAACTGGTTAGCTCTGGTTTTGCCTCAGGGGAATCTTAATAGTACCATTAGCTAGGAGGGCATTTGTCACTCGCTGTCCCCTGCAGGGGCTGCACAGTCCATGTGAGATTTGGACCAGCATCATTCATTCATCAGAAAGAAGCTCAAAGACAAAGCCCTCCTCATAGTTGTGGTTTTGGAAGAGATGTTAGTGGTATTTGGTGTTTTTGGTGTCTCGCCCTGCACTTCAAAGCATCAAAGTCTCTCGGAAACTGTGACTCATCTATCCCACAATGACACCGTCTGATAAAGGTCAGACATCAAAAAAACACACTGTTTTGACTTGGAAGGGAATGATGCATCAGCAACCTTGAGGAAAATACAGATGCGTGACAAATTAAAGGAAAAACTTGTCTAGGTCTGTATGCTTAACCCTTACACTGAGGGGATCTGGTGGCTCTGTTAAACTGTGGGGAGCATTTTGCTGGCATGGTTTGGGTCCACTTGTCCCCGTAGAGGGAGGGGTCACTGCAAAATCAATACAAAGTTGTTCTGAGTGATCCCCTTTATCCTATTATGAAACATTTCTATCCTGATGGGAGTGGTGTCTTCCAGGATGACAATGGCAAAATGATTTGAATCATATGCTAAAGCCTTTGCAGTCACCAGATCTTAATCCAGTCCAACACCTACGGGAGATTTTGCTTACGGGAACAAAAAGCCAAGAAAACCAATAACAGCAAAAAAATATTAAACAAGCCCAAACAAAACAAACAACAAAAAAAACAGAAAAAGCTCTGTAAGTCAAAAGAAAAACTTAAAGCACTGTACAATCTGTGCTATCTCCACGAGACAAGAGGCAATTTGAGCTAAAAATAGTGAATATTGAAGTTGAACGCTAATGTTTTTCTGTATCTGCTGCTGCACCGTTAGCTACCACGTTCACTGTAACTAGCTTAATAACAAAATAATGTGTTTGGGCTGTGGGTTAGATAGAGTTTCTCTGCCCTTGGATAGTAAAGGTAATAATTTAATGTAGCTTTCATAGCACTATAAGGCAGGGTCGGCTTGGGACAAAAAACAACCCTCTGCTGGGCTGACGACGCATATTCAAACAGCTCACATAGCGAGCAGCCCACCGGGATTTCTCCCAGCGCTCCGACAGTCCGACTAGTCTATAAGGATTCCAACTTGTTATCAAACTCTCACCATGACTGTCACTGTTAAGTCCAGAGGTGTGATCTTGAGTCAGATGATTTGGATTCAAGTCAGACTCAAGTAATGAGTCTGATGACTTCAGACTCAGCTTGAGAAAATCAAAGAAAACTTCACTTTGACGCCAATGACTTGCGACTTCAGCCTTTTGACTTTGATATCAAAGACTAAAGATTTCTGTGATGGAAGTGCGCAGTAACTTTAAAAAAAAAAAAAAACTTTTTTTTTCCGAAGAACAAACACACTCTCAATTAATCATGTTGCTCAAGCTGAAGGGAAGGACTTTGTTTGGCAGTACATATCTGCAGATCGCCAACAGATAATACCTCGGATCCGGACCTAAAGACTCTGCCGTGGTCATCACAAATCAAGTAGCAAAATATAAAAAAAACACTGAACTTCCAACTACATTTGAACTTTGAAGCCTCATGAAGAACAGTAACTTTAGGCTAACGTTACTGTTTTTTTGGCTAGCTATTATTTAAGCTAACATTAGCTACTTGCATTTAGAAGTTAACTTAGCAAAAATAAAATGAATGAGGCCTTGACACAATCTTTGTATCTAAGATTTGGTTGCCTAAATGGTGCATTTTTCAATCAATAAATATGTTTCATTGATGGGTGGACGGCAGTAAAGTTAGCAACTATCTCTAATGACTTGTTTAGGACTTGAAACACAAAGTTGAGGACTTGACTAGACTTATTGGTCCTGACTTAAGACTTTACTCAGGACATATCTGTCTTAATTTGGGACTTAATAGTCAAAACTTGAGGCTTTCTTTTGACTTTCGAAACAATGACTTTGTCCCACCTTGTCCACTGTCACATAGTTAGTGTACAACATCAGGATCAGAAGGAGATGAACAGTTAAACTGCGACATGATTTTCGGTGTCAGACACTATTATGAGTCACAATAACAGGAGAAGGCAATGCTGTCTATATTCATGAGCACTGTAATAGCACAGCTGTCAGACAAGTCCTTGAAATGTTTTGAATTGCACTCATACTGTTCATGTACCCCAGTTCTTAGCAGAGTCCCAGAGTTTTCGAGAGCCAGGACACTTCACTACCTGTGCGTTATTAAACTCGATCACACTGATTCAGAAACCAGTCTCTGCAAATCACGTCTGTATTTCAGTCAAGTTACTTTTCAAAAGAAAGAAAGGTTTGAATACCGAGACACAAAGAGCACCAACTCAGTTTGGATTCAACGATAACTGCTGGGTCTAATTCTTGATTCTGGGGAGCAAGAATTCATGCACCGATAAAGTAGATATTTGATTTACACTTAAATAATAAGAAGCAGCTCACAAAGCAATTGTAGCAGGCATATTAGTTTTGAATGTTGTCTTGGTGGGATTTCTATAAAATCTACCTAATTTGAAGTCAGTGGGTGATTATGTTGTTGTGGAGCAGGATGTTTCAAGGGATGATTTGTTGTTGTGGTGTAACTCAGATGCTATATCCTGGTCTAGGGATCGTCACTGCACTGAAATGGTGCAGCTCTCTGGTCTGTACTAGGTGTTATTAGCAGATGGGTCGACCATTGAGTCCAAACGTGTCCATAGGTTATTGAGATTAAGGTGTTCGGTTGGGAATCAATGTATCTGAACGGACCATGACTGTGTTAAACCATGTTTAACATAGACATCCAACATTATAACAGTTGCAAATCCCCTTTAAGTTGTAGTATGTTGAATTATTCCCACCACTTTAAATATATATATGTATATGTATATATATCTATGCACACATCTGATGCAATATTATGGTTTTTGCATGGTCCTTGTAAAAAAAAAAAAGTAAACAGATGATGTATTTCATTGAGGTTTCCTATCATAATTTCCGATCCCACAGAGCAGCAGAGACAGTTTTCCTTTGTCACTGAGGGATACTTTGAGGGTTTGGAAAGAGTTTGTAAAGCCATGTGTGCAGCCACTAAACATGCTAATCTGTTGCTGTCCAGCACAACATCTACTACTGGAATAAATGACACTCAATCCCCCCTCAAACCAGCAGAACACGGCCAGTAAGTCGGATGGAAACAAGCAACACAAACACACTTAGCCTTTTCTTTTCATCCTAAGAAAACAGCCACTATCAATGTGCCGCCGCGGACTGACAGGCTCGGAGCGAAACCTTGCATCATGACTACTATACCTCAACAGCAATGTAACATGAGGATTACTTTTGTCACAGATCCACCGTGGCACTGCTGCAAACACCGATGTATTCACCACACATTCCTGTACGAACATGTGTGGGTGGATGTGGATAGATAGATTTATGAGTGTATGTGAATGTGTACAGTGTGTGCATCTACTACGTGCACATATGTTCGTGTCTATGGTTGAATTTCGTCTTCAACTTTTCGCTCTCAACCTATTTTGGGCTCCAGTGAGCCACTTGAAAAAAAATGCAAAGGTGCACTGAGAGCAAACCTTTCAGTGACTCCTCTGCAAACCTCCCTTCTCGTTAAATCTTTATTTTTCGTTACTGGAGCCTAAAAGCACTCTGCAAAAACACACAGGACACTAAAACGAGGGCACTTTTAATGCAGGTGTTCTGTCAAATACACAAGCGGGACCATGTTTCAAAAAGATCTCTGCCTGGGAGCGAGGCTTTTTGTACACTGTGAATGTCCAAATGAAGTAAAAATGTCAAAGCCCTAATGGACTGGAATGTTAATTGAGGCATTTATCACAATGTTGAATCAAAGCTTTTACATGGACTTAGAGGCGAGCTGCCCGGACCTGCCAGGAGTCCCGAGGGCATTGTCAGTGCAGCTCATGTCGAGTATCTGTTACAACATCCTGCCAGAGCGCTGCGGCCTTTAGGGTTTCTCCTCTCGACCAGCTGTAAATGAAAAATGAAAAACAACTCAATACAACTAATGAAAAGCAATGAACTTCTTTCTTGTTACGGTGACAGAGGAGCACCGAATGATGAATCTGACAGAGGAATTTTTAGCTAACACACACACAGCTTAACTGTGCTGAGCAGGTAGTCAGCATATAAATCGCCTCCCTGTTTACTAAGAGGAACAAAGGTGAGAAGGGCATCGGGAGTGGAGAAACGAAGCCCAACAACAGCAGATGAAATCATCCTCTTATTTACCACAACGCAATACAACTTTTTTTTGTACTCTGCTATTAATACCATAATTGTTGTTTAGCAATTCGCTCGCTTTTTACCATAAAAATTTTAAGTTTAAATGCTGTACATCCCATTGGACATTTAAAAACCTATCTGCTGCCAAGTATTTCAAAAACAGATGTGTACTTGCTCTTAAATGTTACTGTGGGCTTGTAAATTCACTACATGCTTGTAACGTCACTAAAAGTCATAAATAACTTTGTCAGACGACGTGTTATTATTTTTTACAGGGTGAACAGTCAGTGCTTGTTGTGATTCTTTATAATAACCGAGCAGATTAAAAGGTGACGATGTGCTGCTTTTACTCCATTGTTCTGTTGTTTTTCTTTGTGCATCACTCAGCATAAGGAAATGTCATCTATGTGTATATGAGGGGAGGTTTTTTTTTTTTTTGATGACAGGAGCTGAAAATGACACATAATTATGACTCATGATCCGTGACAACAGACTCGCTGGAAAAGAATCCTTTTTTTCATATTTTAGGATCATAATGAGCTATGTGTTTTCATTCACAGCTTCATCAGGCCTGATGATAATGACACGCAGGTTTTTCCCATTAAAAACTAATGAAAAGCAAAAAAGATTCTTTGACACCAATTCGGTTTTTCCCAGGTTATAATAAATGTTATAATAATTAGGATTTTCCTCGCCTCCTTCTCCAGTTTTCTTGCTGTTAGCAGCCTCTCCGGACTGGTACCGTGTTAATACCTGCATCACAGCTGCTATTTAAAAAGTGAAAATGATATTTATCTCAACTTTTATTCTTTTTTTTTTTAAATATCACTATAATTTAAACTTGATAATCAGTGTAAATTGGCACTTTATTTCACTTTCACCCTTTTCTATTTGGGAGGGGTATGATTTTTGACTTAATCATTCTGATATTACTGTATGTTCAGTCAACATGAAGGCACGGAGCCATTATTATTACTATCATTATTTAAGAGTTGTTGATTTACAGTTTGCGTTGCCGCATCTCGTCATTTTTGTGGCCATGTTCTGCTGCTGTTTTTCTGGGTCTGGCTCAGAAAGATGACATCCCCATTCTCATTCCCAAACAAAGCTATAATAGGCACAGTTGTTTTTTATCCAGCTGGGGAAAAGGCCATCAATGAGCACAACATCATCCTTTTTTTTTTGAGTTTGAATCATTGTACAATTCAGTGATATGGGCAATTATTCATAAACCTGGAAGCAGGCTTCTGTAATTTATCATTTTTGGTAAACATTTTAAGAGAAAATCCACTCCGAATGAAAATATAATAAGAAATAGATGAGTGAACTGAGAAAATCTGGTATGTTTCACAGCAGTAGAAGAAGTCTGGCTCTCGGGATGGAAATGTTGGTAGAAATTTCGTTCCATCCACAGCACTCAGAAGATGAATGCCAATAACTTTGGTGACTTTTTCACCATGAGGTCGACATTTGTGGTTTTTACATGACGTATATCCACTATCAGATGGATTGCCATCACATTTTTTCATGTATATCCAAAGTTACTTTACAGTAGCTCTCCACTCAGCACTGCAACAGCTTTTTTTTTTTTTTACATGATTTCACTTTTCTTTCTTTCTTTCAGGTCTATAATGATTATTTTTCTTGACTCTTAATGATTCCAAGCAGCTCCGGTCCAGTGCAATATGTCAGAGGCAGCCAGTAATAGTTATTATGTAGGCAATTACATTATATTTCAATCTGTTTGCGAAAAGAATTGGATCAAAGGAGTTTAAACGATTTACCAGAAATGTCCCACTGACTAATTCAGTTACTGATAATAGCTGATAATATCGGGATATTTGTTTCCTCACATATGGCCCCTCTTTCTTTTGCGCTGCAACATGTGTCAAAACAGTCCGGCACCAGATCTTATTAAGCGGCACTTTATGCAAATCAAATGCACTGTGGCTGGACTCATTTACAGCGGTAGTCTTAGTTAAATACCCTGCTAAACTGAAAATCACAGTGCTCCAAATGTTTGCGTTCCCAATAGTAACTTGGGACAGGCTTAGTAAAAATATCCCCTTTGGTTATGTTAACATGCAGCTGGGCTGACAGAAGTTCATTCATCAGTTTCTGATGTCTTTTGACAGCGAGAAATGCTTTTTCATTCAGATATTACTCATATAATCACTTATTATTTTCAGGTGCTAGTCTTTCATTCTTCAGACTTATGTCTTATTGTTTGTGTTGTAAGAGGATACGCTAAAGAGATTATGCTTTAACTCTGTTTTCCTCCGACTTTAATATTTTTTTTATTGTTTATGACTATGAGTATGAATAAATAGTTATTGAAGATGACAGAATACTTGGTGCATTATTTTCCTGTTTCAAAGTACGCATTCTTTACAGACCATTTGTTACAGAATTTTTGAAATGAAATTCATTGTGTTGAAACATGCTTCAACTAAGGTTCGCTTGATTTTAGTATTAGTCTGGTCATCAACTGTAGCCAAAAAAAAAAAAAGAAGTGCTTTTCTCTTTTCTGAGTCACTCGTAATCTACATTCCAGCGCTCGCTTGGTTGGACACCCAGCTGTTCACAGCATTTTCCCTGCTGACGGAGAGGGAATCAGCCAGTGTTTTTCTGCTGATAGCTCTCCTGAACAGCAGATAGAGAGGCTCCGCATCCCACTTACAGATGTTTGTGATCATTGCTCCAGTGAGATTAAATGGAAGTGAGCTGGTGGCCAGAGATTCAACTCGCAGAGCAGAGGCCTGGTCCTCAGGCAGCCTGCTGTATTGGTTTTGGAGAGAGAGCCTGAGCTCCAGTGGAAAGAAGCTCCATCATCTGGCTGGACAGCCAGTTTTCATACCTCAGGGAGTTTGGGGGTAGATATGCTACAAACGAGGGATGGATGAATTAGCTTATGGGTTAGTTCACAGACTGAACAACTGAGTTTAATATGTAGCGTATGAGTTATGGTGTTGTGGTGAATTGGAGTGTCTCCAATAAGTCAGAGTTAAGGCCCTCAGAACTGCTTTTGTCAGTGATGTTATTTCCTGGATGGAAAGCCATCTGGGCTTTAAGATGTCAGACATCATGGATGTATTTATGGTGTGTGTGTGCCTGCGCATGCATGCGTGAATCAGTGTCTGTGAATTTTGTGTGCCTATCCAGAACATAATTAATGGGCTGACATTTGTCTGCCACATTTATGTCTTTTATTAAGGTACTGTATTTTTAGTCACATTTATCTTGATAAAACCGGATTAATGGATGCGGAAAAAAAAGAAAGCATTGTGGGTTGCTCAATTGCAGATGTATAGCTTAATCTCTCTAATCGTCTTCTCTGTGTCCCGGGTACGGATGTGGTGCAAACTCTGTGAGACAAACTAACCTGTATAGCACAAAGATAGAAGAAGAAGAGTTGCATGAGAAATCAAACGAGTCCAGGGTGTTGTAGATGCATCAGCTGCTGTTGATTATCAGAATCATCCACTCTGCTGTGTTATTAGCGGGCACTCACGCCGAAAAAAGTCACTGCATTTTAAAAAAAACACGTGAAGGTCTGTGCTATGCTTTCTTACAGAATAAAATACAATCCAGGAAGTCTAGTTGGAGTAATACATCCTTGAATTTCAAGGATTATGAGACACTAAAATACTGCACAGTGGTTTATAATACTGAGACAGGATTTTACAGTTTTGAAACGTTATCACAGTGACTCCTCAATGCGAACAATCACGAGGTAAACAGTAGAACTATACTGTTCCCATTACAAAATAATCTGCCAGGAATGTGTGAATACACTATAATTGATTAGCCGGTGCCAACGGTGCAGCTTTTTTTGTAGGACAATCCTGCATTTTTTGCAAAAGTCGTCTGCATCTGGATCCTCCATAGCAGCGGCCTTGAAATGAATAAACGACGCACTGATGTCAGTCTGAATAAAGGCTTATTCCAATAGGCTATCTGTCTTTTAGTGATGCAATAAAGTGTATACACGTCACGTTATCAGGTGCTGAACACTGTATAGCTATACCTTCCCTTGGCAAGCAAAAGGAGATGACTGTTGCTTGGCTTAACATCTTAAGACTTTCCAGAGTCATCTACTTTCAAGTCCTGCTGTGTTCAGCTTTCAAGAAACACGTCTCACTCTCTGTAGTCGCAAAACATGAGTGACAGCACTCACTGAGCTTCACAGGATCACCAGCGTTAACAAAGTAGGACTCTTTTTTATTTGAAATTATTCACCTTTTACACACTGACAGGTAATATACACAAGCCTTTGTGGTCCCTCTGGCCCGAGACATGGTCAGTGAGTGACAAATGTGTGCTGGATATCAACTAGGATGGCTTATGGTGGATGGAAAGCTCACACATACACGCAAACACACACGCACACACGCACACTCGTACACACATGAAGGCACACATGCAGAAGTACGCACTCGCACACACATACAGATATGCAAGGACGTATACAAAAACACACATTACGACACGTACTCTAACCATCTAACACAGTCTAGCCATCTAATGTAGACATCAACAGAGGAGGGGCTTAAAGTGCATACAGGAACAGAGGAGGGCCTTGCTCACTCTTTATGATCAGTAACAGCCTTTTAAATTATGAGCAACAGTAATCCTCCACTAAAGCAATGATCTTACTGCCACGCTGTATCTTTACAAAAAGCATATCCCTACCGTATTTTTAGCTCAAACTGTGCCTTGCATCATGAAATAATGACACTGCATAGTTCACAGGGTTTCGTGTTATACATTATTGCGGTACGATGCAGGTCCAAGTCCATGGTCCGGGTTATGAGCCATGAGCTGCAGCACAGCACAGAAAGCATGTATAGCCCAGGTTTTTTAAGTGGAATTAAGAGAAATAAATCCATCATGAGGAATGCTTCTCTGCGGTCCGATTTAGCTTTAAATGTAGGATAATCCATACGAGGAGAGGTGTGAAGTGGCGACGGTCTGATCACGGCATGAAAATGTTCAGTATCCCCGGATGCATAGAAGGAGTACAGATGCTGACACAACTCCTTGGCCTGGTCTGGGTGAAGCACATGGATTGGTCTTTGATGGGTCAAACAGGTCAATAAGGGGCAAATAGGACTTGCGGGTGGGAGGTCCTGACAGGCCCAGGGGCCGGGCGGAGCAGTGCAGCGGGGAGGGTCTGTGTCTGGAAGAGGGCAGGGGTCGGAGTGTGGTTAGTGGCGGGGTTCGTGCGGTGCGTGAAAGTGTTGCCGATGGCGGCGGCGGCGGCTGCTGCCACAGCTGCCAGATGAGCAGGTATGATCTGGGCGGTCAGAGGCTGGCACTGCCGCTCTTTACCCAGGGTCAACTTGATCTGGTGGAGAAAGACAAAATAGAGTCAGACCAGTTTGTACATGCACAGGGTGAAAAGATGTGAATTTTGATAAATCTATCGCAAAAGCAGTCGCATTATTTAGTAGAGCCTGTGTTTTCATTACAGATAGCAAAGCAGCACTTTGGTCAATAACTGTGAGAAATATAAACATGTTTTTCTACAAACCTCTTTTTTTATTTAACAAAAAAAAAATCAAATGTTAAAAGGAAAGATGAGCAGCCATACAAGTACCTTGGCTAAATAAAGTAGTCTGATACAAAATTCTGATTTAAATCAGAAACCTTTTGATCAAACAAGTAACAAACAAGATATCAAATCTCAAAAACTCAAGGTCAGTTTTAGATATTTGGTGATATTTGTACATATTTCAGTATTCAGTACCACAAGTAGTGAGTTTCAATACCTAGCACAAATATTTTCAACAGTTTTGATAATTGGTTAATCGTTTCAGTCATTTTTCAAGGAATAGTGCAAAACAATTCGCAGTTTCCAGCTTCTAAAATGTGAGGATTTGCTGTTTTTCTCTCTTCTTCGTTATTTTAAATTTACATCTTTGAGTTTTGGACTGTTGCTTGTTGTTGTTGGAAATTTGAGGACACATTAGGCTCTAGCGTTGCCATTTGTTTCAAAAAAAATTTCTTCTAACAGTTCATAGTCTTAACAAACCATTAATTATTCTGTCATGATTCTCCGTGTTATAACCCTGGCTCAGTAGAGGCGACACAGTGAAGTCGTAAACAGGGTTTAACTTGTAAAAGTACTCATTTTTATTATTTCAGTTTTATTATTTCAAGAAATTGAAAATAAACAGAAAATCATGGCTGAAGTCGTCGCTTCTGTACAGCCGTCTGCAGGCACATGGAGTCGAGGCCAGAGAGCTTTACAGGTGCCAGAAATCAGCTGCTAATTGCTGAAATTGTTCCAGATGATTTGCAATGGAGCACCGCTAACAAACAAAGGAAACAGCAATGGATATGTCAACCCGCCACATATTAAATCTTTTTTCAGCTGTTTGACTGCTGTACCTGCAATTTGGGCATCAAGCATTTGGTCAGTTTAATTTCCTCGGAGCTCTATTATTGTTTCAAAACCTAAACTCACATATCAAATTGCTGACCTCTTTTCTGCTCAACTTAAATAATGATCATAATTTTGTTGCAGAGTGTTTGCAGTGGCTATTTAGTTATTTCAAAGTCAGTCAGGAATAATTGCTGAGGACTGAGGAGTTATGTTTTGTGTTATGTATGCTATGTTTTCCTATGAAAGAAACGAGGAAGGAAGCAGATAAATGAAGAAAAAGGGGACAAATGAACAGAAAAACAGTCTAATAGGGTGAAAAGGTCACCAAAGTTATCTGGCCTAATCTTCTGTATCAGTAATGGAAAAGCTACGGTCTCACAGCAACAGGATGGCAGCAGTTGTCATGGGTTATCAATCACTGATTCAGTCATCGTAACCCTATGGGAAGCATTCTTTACTCTCCGCTCATCAAAGTAGCTCCTCTCCGTTAACCCAGTCAATGATGGGTTTCAGAAAAAGTCATTTCCCCCACACTGGTAACCCCCGAGCTTCGTCTCGGCAAACAGTGGGAGTGATGAATGCCATTTTCGGGGGGGATTCTGTAAGATGGAAAATCAGACTCTCCTTTGTCTTTCCTACATTTAATCCACATGGCTCCTCTATGTATGCTAACATACCTTTGCCATGTGGCACTCATAAAAAAAACAACTTTTAGCATTTGTTTTAATTTTCCTGGAGTGCAAAAAGGGCACATAGAGCAAAGAGTAACAGAAAATTATTTCAGTACACTCGTCTTCTTCTGTGGTTTGTCAACATGCCTGACACTAATCTGGGCTGCCCTCATGCAGAAGACCACAAGTACTTCAAATAAGTTAAAACTGACATTTACAATTACCTCTAAATAGTATTCGACCCAAGACTGCATTCTGCCTCCAGCGCAGACACTTCTTGATACATGCCATTTTGATCAATAAAATATCAAGTTTTCAGATTAAATCATGCTCCTCCCTGCCATGGATTTTTAATAAAATCCAGTTAACAGGTGATCCACTTATGAAAGTCGACGTTTTATTGAATTAGGTGTCGTTGAGCGGACGGAACGTGCCTTATCAAAGATACGGACCGTATTACACTTTAGAGGAGGTGTGCAGGATTTCTCGCTGATAACCAAAGAATCTTTGAACTGCATTTAAAGCATTTCTCTCCAATGTAAACAGAGCAAGAGAGAACGTTGCATATCGGGGTTGGGCACAGACATACGCTTTTTATTTGACCTGCAAACTTCAGACACAGGAAGTGGCTGAAATAAGAGAATGACAATGAACAGATGTCTGTGAAGATTCTCAGTCATCCAGGTCATAGTTATTCAAGGAGGGGTGAATCGAGGGCAACTGGACTTGGTTGTAGAGACTTGAAGATGTTTCGCCTCTCATCCAGTGGGGCGTCTTCAGTTCTGTTGGAGAGTCCCAGGTATATTTAACCTCTGTGGGGTCATTTCATAGACTGTATATAAAGATGAATGTCATGACAGCTCCCCAAAAGTGAAGCCAAAACATCTCAATCACCCCCTGGTGGCTGGCTGCAGTATAGGTCATAAGTCCCACCCCCTCCATGTTAGTGGATGGGACATGAGCCAAACTATTAAATCAATGTACACGTCTAATAAATGTTTCCCAAAGATGGTGTCTGTCATTTTAAGTAGGTCTTATCACACTGATGTATGTTCATGTGCTGATTTTTCTGCTAAGTTTATTTTTAATTAGTTATTTGACAATATAAAAAAGGGTCTGATGTCATGATTGACAGCTGTGACAGCCGCTCTCGAACCTCAGACTCTGGCTCCAAATGACGTCACCCAAGAAAAATGGCTATTTTGGCTTCACTTTTGCATAACGGTAGGAAGTGGAGATGTGTTGTCCATAATTATATATGGTCTATGGGTCATTATCAAGGTCATTGATACCACTCAGTTCGTTAGTGCTCCTGGCTCCTGGCCTATATTGTAGGTGGGGTATAAGTGGTGTCGTAGAGCTCCTTCTTCCTTCAAAAGAGTGTCTCTTATCTCACAGATGTAGGTAAACTGCTGAGTCTTGACCTGAGGAGTTGGGCCAGTCAGTCAGCCATGCATTTGTTTAATGGGTATTTAGTTTCCCCAAATTTTTCCACTTAAAGCTGTTGGATACTCTAACTGGACCTCTGAGAAAACAGCCACGAGATCCAGGAAGAACTCCAATACTGCAGGTGTTGAGGAAAAGAAGAATAAATGCAATCATCATTCCTTACGTGTCTCAAGTATCTGAGAAACTCAGAGGGATTTTCAACAAACACTGCATCCCTGTATTTTTTAAACCCAACAACACACTAAGACAGAAGCTGGTCTACCCGAAAGACAGCACACCCAAACACGAGAAAAGCAATCTAGTGTATGCAGTGAAGAATGCACCGACTTGTACATCAGGGAAACTAAATAATCATTAAATAAATGCATGGCTCGACACTGGAGGGCCAACTCCTCAGCAGTTTACCTTCACTTGAAAGATAAGTGACACTCTTTCAAGGACAACAATGTACAAATTTTGGCAAGGGAGGATGGTTTGAAAGAGGACTGAAGGAGGCGATCTACGTCAAAGTAGATCCCTCAACAGAGGAAGAAGTCTACAACACCACTTATCCCCCACCTACAATGCTGTCCTTTCATCCCTTCCCAGGAGACTTAACAACCATTCACATCTGGCCTCATGTGATAACTCCAACGCCTCTCGTTTACACTTGGCCTCAAGTGACTCCAACATCTCTCAACAACTGTCTTTACACCAGCCAAGAGCACTAATGAACCAAGAGGTATCAATGACCTTAATAAATGCACGACAGGGGTTACAATACCTGAGACTACCCACCAGTCAGAACTGAAGAAGCCCCTTTGATGAGAGGCGAAACACCTTCAAGTATGTACAAACCAAGTCCAGTTGCCCTTGATTCAACCCTTCTTTGGGTATGACAAAGAACAGTTTCAGATTTCAAACAATAAATAATGTCTCTCATGGTTTGATAAATCTGTCTCCCATGAAGCTGCTGTGCTTGTTGTGTCGACACTGGGACTTTTGTTGCTGATAAGCTGACTGAGGCGTGCAGTGACTCACCGGCTGCTTGGTCTGGCCTTTCTGTGGTTTGCTGTAGGGGCTGTATTTAGGTTTGGCTGGTTTACCTGCTGCACGGTCTTTATGACGCCGGCTGCTGATGTGCTGAAAAGAGAAACAGAAAACAAGTTTCAAATGAGGCAGAGAAGTGTCAGTCATCACTCTGCTGTGGTTAAAATGTTTCCTTTTTGCAGATTCAAATTATAAGAAGGAATGCATACACAGGATAGAACAAATCTTTGTTTCTATCTGAGATTTTGATGTTGACACATAATTTCCACTAATAGAGAGCCAAAGTGAAACCAGAGCTTCCAGTTTCTGTGAAGTGTTGAAAGAAATCCTCTTTCAAAATCACATTGATATTTGTAACACTAATAACTTAGCCTTGGACAATAACCTTACTCAACAATGTCATGTGGTTCCCTCCATGTGTCCAGATAAGAATGGTACATTGTCAAGAAAAACAATCTAATATTGTTTATGTAGTATTTACAGTTTCAACAACCTTTAACAAACACCATTTCCCCCAAAGGTCTAGACCAGCATGGGTTGAATAATGCCGCATTCATGTCATGTCATTCAAAACGTAATTATGAGTCAACCTCCAACCTGTAATTCTGAGTCTGGGAATTTCTGACTACAATACAATACAATACAATACAACATCTCCCACTAGGCAGAAGTGTCAACAAAATAGGTGTCAAAATGGCAACAAAGCCACCATTGTCAATAGTTCAAAGTAATTAAGGTAATCAAGGTCATTAGAAGAGAGAGTTGGTGGATATTATGGAAATGGGAGAAGTTATAATGATAAAAGTACCCTTGCTGCCACAATGGTACATTTTAATGGCAGCGTTGGTACAAATTAATCATCATTTAACTTTGTTAAAATCACAAAGGTTTCATTAACAATATTGAGTGTTATAGTAAATGCTCATTTATCTCAATAGGAGTAATAGACCTTGGGGAGCATGTTTAGTTTTTTTTCAAAAATGCTGAGAAGATAGAGTCACAGACACCAGTGGAGCAGTGGCAGGTGTCAACACAGCTTTGGCTCTTTATATTTAAGACACTTTATACCATATATACCATTTGGCTAGGAGTTAGCTTCACTGTGTCTACAAAGGTGGTCAATGTGGGCACACAGCAGGTAAGTCAAGTCACAGGGAAAGGAAAGAAAACCAAAAACGATGGTTGTCCGGCATAAAGCTGAATCAGGCTCCACTTACACTCACATACATGCTGGTGGATTACTTTTTAACATCACAGCTGTATTTCACTGTTTACTTTGAAAGCACCGTAATGAAAAATAAAACTGTTGCTGCCGTGGTAACTTTCCAGAGTTGCAAAATCCTGTGTAAGTATTACAAACCGCCGCGCAGTGTTTTGACTTCTGACAAGTCTTTAAAGGCATTAATCCGTGGCTCTAACTTTACTTCCTGGCTCATATTTCATTGTCTCATTGGTACTTCAAACAACACACCACTCTACTGAAGCCCCTTGTACTGTTTTCAGTCTAAAGGCCCCTAGAGACCGCAGTGCTCATTACATCATACAATAAGACAACATCAGATGAAATAATAATCTCACAATTTAGCAGTTCTTAGAGCCTTAAAATAATGTCATGTGGGTGGCTCTATAGAAAAGACCTTGGGGTAATTACAATAACAAGGATTTATCCTGTGGGGGCATGAATGTGCTCTAAAATCTTATAGTAATCTGTTCATTTTGATATTATTTTGAGTGTGCATGTGGCCTGACCAATCCTTTTGGGGATCATGAATATAAACAGCAAATTACACAGAAATCCTGCCACAAATTATTAAGACCAATGCATATGTCAAATGGGAGGTTTGACACGATGGTGGCGCTAGAGGAGGTCACCAAAAAGCTGTTCTTCTGTGACATACAAAACTATGAATACCCATATCAGACCTGCAGGACAATCAGTCAAAATTGTCATTGTTTCTTTTTTTATTACAGTTGCTTTATAGATGCAGAAGTACCTCAGCCTCAGGGTAGAAGCCATTTCAAGGTAGATAGCTTATCATATGTTGAGGTGGGCACCTGACCAAATGAGAAGGCGGGGGCTGGACTAAAAATACATCTCCTGTCTGAAGGTTAAAAGTATTAAACCTTTAAAGGTTTTATTGTGACTGTAGCCACCCATGGTGAAAATGACTGCAGTTATGGCTCTGCAAGATACTGTGCAGAAAACATTTACCAAATGACACATTATGTTCTCATGTTAAATACAGTACATGTTGAGCATGGACAATTAGTTTCTGATGTTGAACGAACGTCCAGAAACAGTGGATCTGAATAAAAATAAGTAAAATACAATGAGCTGGAATGACATATAGAAATACCTCATAACCTCGAGCCGATAAATAATTCAGTGTGGGTACATGTTGACAACAAAAGGCAGATTTCTGGCTGTGTTTAAATTTCACAAGTCCTTGCAGTGGATTTAACAGTCACACATTTCTTCTGGTTTTCTTGCTGTAACTGGATTTTGTCATGCTGGATTCCTTTCACAGAGAATCGCCACTGTTCAGAAGTACTCAGAATAAGTCCCAGCATGAAAAATTCATACAAAAGCCTGTCTGTTTTCTGTGAGAAATCTCAAGGTTAGCTCAGACAAAACAGAGTGTTTTTTTTTTTAAAGTATTGTAGATGAAATTCTCCCCATGACAGAATGATCAGCGGCTACAAGAAAATAAGATTTGTGGGATGCCCCAAAGCGACAACCATGATGCACATTCCAAGGAAGAGTTTTTAGCCAGGCAACACTAAAATAAATACCACAAAGAGATCAGATCATTGTCAGCTGTGTAGTTACCTAATTTCTCCCAACATCTTGTAAACTAGAAACCTTGAGCGAAGCCATTAACAGAAACTCTGTTAGCTGTTAAAAAACCTAATTTCGTGGCCAAATACTGTACACGCTTGACCAGATTTCTTAAGAGTTTTTTTTGCGAGATGTCTGCATGACAAAGACATCAGACAGGGAGATTTTTATTATAATGGCAGCGTGGCGGGATGAAAAAGAAAGACTGTTACTATAAAAAAAAAAAAAAGAATTAATGATATAATAAATCAATTAAATAAATAAATAAAATGTTTTTCACACATGAACAGGACTCCAAAAAACTGTTTGGTTGAGGTGCTCCTTGGATAGGAATACAAATAGACATAAAAATACAAGGAAACTCCAATGCGCTGTCTTTAAAAACAATTAAAATGTCTTTATTTTCATGGCACAGTCATGTTAGACTTTAAAAACAAAACTGTTTCGCGTTTCGGTATCAAGCCTTCATCAGCGACCCTGACAAAGGCTTGATACCGACCACTCCTTGGGAGCCAAAAATGCTACTATATTGTTCTAGTTTAAGCTAACATTAGTGAGTCTGTTCTGTGCTGTTTGATTTGGGGAAGTTTACCCTCCAGCAACCTCAGCAATGTTTACTAAGGTAGAGATACATCTGTGAAGCACCTTGGTTTAGTCCTCATCTTCAAAGCCTCTTCTGTTGTGAAAGGGAAAATGTAACCTCTGTGTTGCTTGTCCAAGGGTGCTTTTCTATAGTAAGTAACACAAACAGGGCTACAAAGAATAACATTTTAATAAAATTTTTATTTGTAATGTTGCTATTACGTGTGTAGTGCTTCCACCCCGTATAAAGGACAGCTGATGTTTGGCATTGGAAAGTTTCAAAAAGAGTAAAAAGGAAAAAAAAACTGATGTTTATGATCAAAAATATTAATGACACCGAGGGAAATTCACCAAAAATAACATGCCAAAGGAAAGCAAAAGACAAAAATAAAATCTGCAGCCTCTTTTGCAAGCCGCCGTCTACTCTCTGCCCTACTGACCACTGAATGGCATTTTACCTTCTCAGCCTCACCAAGCTGGAACGAACCATCTACTCAGGTTACCACGGGGTGAGCCAGACTGATACAAAGCTTTTAAAACGCACAGAACATTGCTGACAATCACAATTTTCTACAGTCACACACACACACACACACACAGCCATTACTGCACCAAATTATACAGAATGTCATTTACTACAGCACCGTTTTATCCTTCCTACCTCAACTTGACAGAGCTGCTTAGTGCAGCTAATGATATACACCTGTTGTCACTATCCCTACCATCACAAGAACTCTCAAATATATATATATATATATAAGTCATATTATGAAACAAAATACTCAACTGAAACCTGTATTATATAATTTAACATAACATTGGACTGAATCCAATGAATGGGGTAGTAGCAACCTTTTCACAAACTGATTCTACCTTTGTCTACGAGGAACTGGTGAGGATGCTGACTTTTTTTTTGGCTAGGACATGTAGCGTATTAAGTCTTATTCTTTTTAGCACACTACAGTATCATGTATGTAGTCATCATGTGGATATTTAAGACCCTTTAACAGGGTTCTTGATTTAAAAACGAGTCAGCTGGGAACATTAAAAAGTCAGCAGTCTGGGTTTTTTCAGCCAATTCATGGAGTAAGCGGCTAACTACAGGTTGAATCTGCTAAGAACAGTCGTCATTTCCAACAAAAACTGAGTCAGTTAGAAACGAGAGGCCTGTGAAATTTGAGATCCATTGTTTAAAAAAATGACTAAGATTCTTGAGCGGTAAGTCTGCCACCGTTATTAGTGTGAACTGCATATGCTGGAGGGGATTCGGGTTTAGCAAACGGTAAATTCCAGCACAATCTCATTACGTTCAGTTTTTGGCTATTACATCCCAACGTATGTCTTTCCTATAGTCACTTACTCCTCTCTCCCTCTTTTTGGGGCATAAAATGTTGGGACTTTTTTCTCACCTGCTTTAGCTGAGTCTCTGAGTTGACATGCACATCACACGTCTCACAGTAAAACGTTTTGTTCTGCAGGCCCGTTGACGATTTGGTGGATGTAGCCAGTTTGCTTTTGACTCCAGGCCGAGGGAAGGACTTGATGGAGCCCACGCCGCTCCTGGCCTCGAGCATCGTCTTGTGCTTCGTACCTGAAAGTTCAAACAGGAGGCAGCCCGGTCAGTAAATTAATTTAACCTACAGACTCTGCCTAAAGGGAGGACGAGATCAGAAGTACACGGTGTCTTTTATCCCTTCTCTGACCTGGGAAATATGAGGGTCAGAGTGAAAGGGTCGACTTGTAAATTATCCCGGCGAAATGACCCGGTTCACATCTGAAAGGTCAGCTGTCCAGGTTCAAACACAGTCCAGGTTCATACAGTGACAACGTTTGGAGTAAAGCAGCCATCATCCTGATAAACCCTGAGCTCCAGCAGACCTGCCTAAAAAAAAAAATCATTTCCACTAAAAGTTTAATTCTGTTACCCCTGGAGAGTTTCCTCCGTCCTGTCAACTTTATAATTACAGTTTTTATTTCGCTGCTTAAATGTCCCACGATATTTTCTGCAGTCACATTACTGTGCATATGGAAACGTTTACAATTACTGAAAGCAGCCTCTCTAATCTTTAAAGTAAATCATTAAAGAAAACTCTCAACAACACAGAAATTACCTCGAGAGCTTGTGCTGCTCAACATAATTTAAAAAGCAATATGGCCTACAGGGACTGGTGGAGGTGGAGTGTCATGTCCGCAGTAAGCAGCTGCGTCGCTTTTCAGCTCCGTCGGGCACTCCACTCCACTAACGTTATGCACAGGGTCTATTTTTACCACTAGCACAGGACAGGAAAAAAAAATAAATTGCTGTAACAAAACAAATGGGCCTATAGGTTGCCAGCCACCTGCAGGAGGGGGGTGCCGCAGCATCCCTAGCAACCGGTACCTCCCGTGGCTATGATTTGACCTGAGTTGTGTCATGTCTGGAGTTAAGTGATGGACTGGGAATTGAAAATGACCCCCTGTACTTTTTTACTCCAGACCATCAAAACCAATCCCAGACTCTCCTCACACAGTTAAATAATGATGACAAATGTATTGTGTAGTCCATGAAAGAGGTCTGGAGATGTCAGGGGGATGTTTCAAAGCTAGAGTCGGTTCTCCTTAGCTTGTGATGTTGGAGTAATTACAGCCTCGGTTTGTGAGTTACAGAGCTAAGCATCCATTTCTTTAAAAGATAAATACTCTGCAATGTTTCAAACACCCAGAAGGTCAATTAACAACACATTTCCAGAGTCTTCTAACCATCTGCTTGGAAAAATATTCAGTCCGCTGCACGATAAAAAAAAAAAAAGATTTTTAACCTAAGTTGTGACTCTTTGTTCTTTAATCTAAACAGATTGGTAGCTGGTAGGCTGACTGTGACCATTATTGAACTCTGCTTGAAGCTGAACAGGTGTCAATGTTTTGTTTCATGTACAGCTTTCTGTTATGTCCTCTTGTCAGCTGATCGTTATTTGCCTCCGCTCTCTTAGACTTCTGCTACATCCGCGAATAATGTGTGTATGAATGGGATTATTACAGCTTTGTTTGACTTGATGATTCATAAAAAATCTTTGTTTTCTTAAGAACAGATGTCTGATAAAAACCTAATGGAAAGTGGATACAAGGTTCCTATGGAAACGAAGCACAATAAAAAATTTGAAAATGTGTTTTTACGGCACCGATGCTGGCTGATATCCTTCTCCACAAAAAGCGTCAACTCACCAACAAAACCAATTCATCACTGACGCCGGCTTATGCAACACATGCAGTCTTTTTTTGCTGTCTGTACAAATATCTCAGTCACATTTACATCCGCAGTAAATGTCGCTCCCTTACCGCTGTTGTGAGCTTCCAGCTGCGACGCCGAGTTGACCGCCACTTTGCAGAGCGAGCAGTAGAGGAGACGGCGAGCTTTCTCCTCCTCCGTCTCCGCGTCCGTCTCCGTTTCGGGTTCGGCGGCTTCCAGCTCCGGGTCTGGTTCTGAGGGTGAGTTGAGCTGAGACGACCTCTCGTCCCCTCCAGCAGCTGAGGTAGTCTCTGGGGCCGTAGCTGCCGTGGTGCTCAGCACTAACGGCGAGGTCACAGGTGCCGGCGTTGGCGTCGTGAGGGTCACCAAGGACGGCAGGGGTTGTGGCGGTCTGAGGACAGGGGATAGCGGTAGGGGCGCCGCTCCAGGAACGCCATCTGCAGAGAGAAGTAGATTGTGTTTTGGTTAAGTTAACGCTCCATTCATCATTTAGAGGCAAATATGTTTTGTCATGTAATCTTCTATCAGCAGGTGGCTGAACATGTACTCATGTTTTCTTCTGTGTATGTTCAGACTTTAGAGGATACTCTCTAGTTTTTATTTGTTTGTTTGTTTGTTGTATTTCAAGATATATATTGAAATATTAACATGCAAAAAGTTGGGAGATCGGGACACAAGAGACAAAAACAAACAAAACAAAAATGCAAAAGAGATGTCGTTGGCGGCGTTGATGTATGAGACAATGAGCATTTTCGTTCAAGATGATTCCAAGACCAGGTTGAATGATTTCCAGAGCAAGAAGAGAAGAACGCAACGTACAGCTGGCTGATATAAACAATTAAACACAGATCCTAGATGAAATGTGTCCTTGATAGGAATATTACAAACTCTTGATAATTGTGGAAGCTATTTCTGTTACCAAACATACGGCAGTCATGGGAAAGGACGGCTCACTTCCCAAAAAAGGAACTAGATGGAAGAGATAAGCGCTCTCTCAGAGGAAACTCCATGTGTCAGCACAGAAAGCAACACTTCAACTGTAACAATAACCTGAAATATATAGATCTGCTGTTGATAAAAACAACAAGAAAGATAAATAAATTGCTGCAAAGATAAAAAAAAACAACAGAAAGCTGCTTTTCCTCCAAAATCTGTGTCAATAAATTAAACACCATAAACAAGTTTATCACTTAATGCATCAATATTCAATAAAGCATGCAGAGTGCTAACACATCCACTACCAAACACCAGCAATTAGAAAAGCAAAGCAAGGCACTCAGGGAAACACCCTCCCCTCAATAAAAATGTAACATCTGCTTATTCCAGCGTTAAAACACACATTATATATGCTGCTGACTTCTCTCTGATAAAACAGATGCTGCCCGATGCAGAGTCAAAAAATTAGGAATTCAACTCAAGATATCAGACATTTCACACTGTGAAGTTTCACGCTGTGGGATTTAAACGGATTTAGACTAACAAGATTGCAGGTTTTGTTTATTTTTTGGGGGGATAATTTATTTATTTAAACCGATTTTTTTTCTGTTTTCACATAATGATCGGCCATTTTTCTGGCTCTGAATCTACTTGTAGAAAGTTCAAAGCTTAAAAGACGCTCAACAGAAAATAGTGACTTCAGTTATTTTGTGAAATATATTGATATCAACTGATATGAATAGAAAAAAAAAGGTGAAATGTTTCGTCACATTGTCTCGCCTTATCAGAAGATATTAAATTCTTAACAAAGACAGAAGTATATATCTGAATAATTAATATTGTAGCACTAAGGAGAAAGTAAAGCTTCACTAAAATTACCAATTTACATTTCTAGATAGAAAGGAAAACATGACATAAGCCGAACAAGCAGCAGAACTTGCTCAGACTTGACTCTCTAGAGAGGAGATAAGTACTCTTGACTTATATTTAGGATTATAAAAATGATTTCTTTTAAAAAAAAAAAACAACTTTTCCAAGCTCACTAAGTGAGTTATTCTGAAGTTTGGGTAGTTGATTGATTTTGTGCTGTGCTTTATATGTGGATCATGACTGCAAAAACGCAACAAACAAACGCAGTCTATAAAACACTCAGTGTGCGAGATCACATTAACATGTTACACAAATAGCTGCTGCGCTCAGAAAGAAATGTCTATTTTGGAGAGGTGAGGGGAGGGGGGTGAGGGGGGGGGGGTGGCGTGGGACGACAGCAGCGGATCAATATATTTGACCATTAGAACAACACCACATGTCAGTGTATAGAATACAGAGGACTGCTGCCACATTCACGAAAATGAAATTTTGCCTTGGCGGCACCACCTGATCGATGCCAGTGCCTCTGAATTCTCCGCACTCCAGTGTCACGAAATGAAGATCAGACAGCCAGGAGAGCAAATCAATAGTGAATTATGTCATGCTATTTTTGTGAGCCATTATATACGGTCCTCATTTATTCCAGTGGAGGTGTCAGCCGCTGGCGCCACAAAACTGCTCCGAGTTACCATCGTCGCCAGTTTCACTTCTGCCAGAGGTTTTTAAAAAAAATTACATCAGTATTAAGAGCAGCAGCAGCAGCTATGTTTCTGCTATGACCTGTGGTGAAAGGAGTAAAGACATCCTTTACATGAGAATTATCAGAAAGAGCCTCTGGTGAAAGCTGAGATATTAAACGGTAACAAGGAATTGCAGGTTATTTTACTGTCGCACTGACTCTGGATGGAAAACTTTGGCTAAAGGCTTCAAATGTATGTAAATGTATGCATTGTGGATTTTCCTTTTAAGTGTTTCAGTGTTTGTGAGCATCCAATCCATTAACCTTTGGAATGGGGTTTGAGGCACTTTACTATTTGTTTTAATACACTCCTCTTTCAGTTGACTGACTCCGACTGTGGAATTTGCAGCACTTTCATGAAACTCGCTGCATGTTTTGAATGCAGATGCAGTTTAAAGTAACAAGCAGGTGCAAATGGTACATGTAAAAAAAACTGTGACATCAGTGAAAATATAACATCTAATGAGGGTTTGTTCTACAATATGTAAGGAAGTCATAAAAGTTAACAAACACCCTGTTTTTGCAGGGTTGTTGAGCTACAAAATAAAGCTCAACTGACACTGATAAAGGTTATTTTAGAGTAAGATAAAAACCTGCAAACAAAGTAAGTGATGCTAATCTTTTACATAAATACATAAACAAACATGCTTTAACAAACCCTACTAATATTTTGGTTAAATATACTTATACAATACTTGTATTTTGGTAATATTTGACATATAGACAATAAGGTTTGCTTCTAAAACAGTCACAGTAACAGTATATCTACACTGATTTTTCTGGTGTGTTGACTTCACTTACAGGAACCAAAATATGACCAAAATGAAACCATCCTATGACTCTATTATTCATGGCTGCACAGAGGCCCAACATTTCTTTATAACCTTCTGATTTGTTAAGATATTTTATTCTGAGAAACCTTGAATGTAGAAATTGTATCCCGAAGTTGTTTATTTATTTAGATGCACAATGGAGTGAGCTGTGGAGCACATTTTAAATTATAAAGAGACTGAAGTGGAGTCGGGCTGTCACTTTTTCAAAAAAAAAAAAAAAAAAAAAAAAAGTTTGACTGAATGAGAACACGTAATTAGTTCAAATTAATTTAAAGGCATCCAACATGGCCTAATGATAAGTTTTGTTTCTTCTCAGTGCATTTGGTGCTTCTTTTGTGAGGCAAGAGGTAACAGGTGTTGAGGTAATGTCACTGCAGGCATTTATGTTTTGGAAAGGCAGAAAACAGCCTCACTTGTTTTTCCATCTAAGTTGTTGAATCCAAAATACATCCACACATTACTTCTCACCTTCTATGTGGTGTCATGACTCTCCTGTTGGCACATTTTGATAGTTTCCCTCATTTTGTTAAGAGAACAACAGATCACAAATGGAAAAAAAGTCCTCACACTGGAGTTTAGCTCCCTAAAAATGTATTTGACAGAGATGCAATGATTGATCAATTAGTCAATCGACAGAAGATTAATCTGCAACTATTTTTATAATAGATTAACCGCTTTTAGTCAATCTTTTAAGAAAGAAAAGCCAAAATTCTTCTTGTTTCCAACCTCTCAAATGTATATGAATGAATATTTTCTGGTTTCTTTAGTCTTCACCATCAGTAAAGGGGATATCTTTGGGGTTGTGGACTGTTGGTTGGGTCTCCTTGGGTTTTGGAAATCAGTGATCAACAATTTTTGGACATTTTATAGACCTATCAACTAATCAACTAATCAAGAAAATGATCAACAAATCAATCAATAATGAAAATAATTGTTAGTTGCAGCTCTAAACTCAATGTTTCAACCCTACTAGGTCTTCATCTGGCCAATGGCTACTGGCCAACATGACAAAGAGCAAAGTATACCGACAGAAATTAGTTACATCATGCTAGCGTCATCTGTACAATTCCTTTTTGGTCGTGAAATAGATCAGTGATTTTACGAACGGTGGAGTAGAAACCGCAGACCGCTGTGTAAATTGTGTATTTGGTCGGATCATTACAAACTGAATATTTATTTATTTTTAATGATGTTTGAATGGTGGTTCAAATAAAAAGTGACAGCCCTGCTCTGGAGTGGTAAATAAATAAAACCACATTCAGCAGCTGCGATGCACCTCTTTCCACTTTGTTTTTTTTTGGCTGCTGCAGTTCTTTCATGCCGTTTCCTGACTGCCGCTGACAGGATCTGTCCGTCACATGACCAGGTGACCTTAAGCAAGGGCGCCTATTGATTACCGTTGCCAGCAGATCGAGTGTTGGGTGCTGCAATGCGCGTGGTGCAACTATGACTAATTCACCTCTACCTGTCTTGTGTGTGTTTTTCAGTAGACACTGCAGACGCCTGTGGACTGGACTAAGGAAGAATATCTGGCATGAAAAGGCCATTATTACAGGCCGTTACACTCAAACCCATGACTGGAACATTTATTTAAAGACTCAACTCTGAAAGGGGAACAATGACTTCACTTATTAGTTGTGCGTGATTTATGTTCTGTTTAATTTGAGTTGAGGATGACTAAACTACAGGGAAGAGCCAGAAAATCTACCCACTTATTCCAATCCAGATACTCTAAACACTGCTATATTTAAATGATAAAAAAAAAAAACCCCACAGTAATCTGATTACAGATAGAGAAGACGTGACTACTTTGCAGTGATAGCACGATTCAGTTATTTAAATTAATGTTCAAATTACATGTTTTTAATTAAAACAATACACCTTTTCAGGCATGTTGACAATCATCAATTGTTGTCAAACCTCATTAAAGACCAAAGTGTAACTTCGCATTACCACGTCCATCAAGTCCGGGCCATTACTACAAGAACAAATAATTAATCTGTGAACTATTTATGATGCGGCCGACCTTGTCACTCCTGATAAATAATGTTTACGCCACGAGCAGAAAGGCAGTGACCTCTCTGCTCCCTGCAATTAACGACCACCTCCTGCCCATCCGCTCCGGTGTGCCAGGCATCAAAACAACCTGAAATCACAGCGATTAACTCAGTCGATCTCACCGCGCTGACCGGCGACCAAAAGCTGCCATCACACCTGCTTCTCTGGGCAGCTTTTCAGTGGCACGGTCACCAGACTGAACGTGGTTCCAGAGAAGTGCGAGTAAAAGGTTTGGTGCTCCAGTGAACCGGCTGGTCTTTGCCTGTGAGCCGTCATTAAGCTGGCTTTTTTTTTCTTTTTTTTTTTTGCTCCATGGCTCTTGCCATGAGAAAGTTAAAATAAATGCATCATTAGCAAAATCTTAAAGTGGTGATCAGAGATTTTCTGGTTATCATTAGGGATTATTTTGTGGTGGCATGTTGTTGTTGCTGTGCTGTTTTTTCAGCTGAACGTCACAGATTGCTTTTATTGGCTCCCATTTTTCATCCCTCATTTATCAACAGCTGTGAATCATAATCTCTGACTCAACATCGAACCAGTGTTTTGAACAACAAACACATCAGCATACATGACTTGCTATATATTCAGTTACTAGTAGGAGAGTTGGGAGCAGGAATAGCCGACAAACGTTCTGGTTTTCTGTGTTACCTTGAATGAGAAGCAATGTTTCACTTTCTACTTCTACACTTGTTAAAGTATTTCCATATTTTATTTTCTTAGCTTTCTTGCCAAAAGTTAGATTAGAAGATCGATACCACTCTCATATGTATGCATTAAGGAGCTGGAGCCAGGAGGCAATTAGTTTAGCTTAAAGACAGGAAGCAGCAGGAAAAAGCTAGCCTGGCACCCTCTAAAGTTAAAAAAATACAACCACTTGACTCCACATTTCTGTTTGAGTATAGATTAAACAATCTGTTTAGTGAGCTTTAGAGGTGTTGAAAGACATTTTTTTTAAACTTTGAACTGAGCCAGGCAAGCAGTTTCCCTCTGCTTTCAGTCTTTATACTAAGCTAAGCTAGCCCAGTTTTCACCACTATTAAAATAATAATTGTAATATTATTTCAGCACTTACATAGAAGTTTATCATGTTCTGTCCCACTCATTATTACCTAACCCAATATAAAGACATAAACAATGCACCACACGCGTCTGAACAGGTATGACAGCTAACGGTTAGCGATCATGCTGAAGAGAGAGAGGGTCGGTCTTTTCTAAAGAGCTCCAGGAGTCTTACTCCTTCCTTCATAAAGTTCCTGGCAACAAGAACGCTGCGTTCTGCACACACTGCAAGAGTACATTTTCGGTCATGCATGGTGGAAATGCTGATATAAAAGATCATATTAAGATGGGCAAACATAAGCTGTGGTTTCTCTGAGAGCTGAGAGCTCCAGAAAAGAAACTCTAAGAAGAAAGACTGCAAAGCATAAAATACCCACAAATCTTCTTAAAGGTAACTTTCTATAAAAGCTCTTTCTTTTTATTGTTTTGTTATTAACAAGGGATAATTGTGATTTAATTTTTCGACATTTTAATCTTTGTAAACTCATGACCAGCTTTTGGGATAACATTGTGAAGATGTAAGTTTAAGTTATTTGTATCTTGTTTTGATATATTTATATATAAAAGCTGACGGAGAATGTGTCACAGTCGACCATTTAGCTGGCAGCCTGCATTCGTGCAAACAGATACCTTGACAGATGCCTTGGTGGTAAGTATAAGTGCATACATGTGCACATGCATGAACGTGTCGTACACTTAAGGGTCCCAATTTGGGGCTTTGAAAATATGATCAGCCTACGATGAACTGTTGACCAACTATTTACTTTTGAAACAGCAATGATGTCCATTTCCTTGTTGCTAAGCTACACTAAACACGTGAAGCAACCAACCCTGTAATGAACATACAGAGAAAAAGTTTCGTGTTCAAACGTAGAAGCTTGCCGAGAGCTTCGGGTTCATACTGTGGACATATGGTGACGTTTTCTACTAATGCAATATCCAAGTTAATTTTTTATAAAATAATTTTGTTGTCTACACTTTCCTTGTTCCAAGCATGACAAAGAAATGAAGACGTAGTATCAGTCACGTAACAACTGAAACCACTTGATCCCCACTTGCGTCCAATCGTGCAAGCTCCATTTAAAGCTACATCACTCCTGCTAAGAAGCTGGAACGAGTATATTTTCCAGTATGTAAGAGTAGTTAGTAATAGATATTAGTAATGGATATCTGTCTAACCTCTGTTCTTGGAATAATAGATGTGTGACATAAATTGGTAATAATCGACAACAATAAGAAAGGTTTCTGTATCATTTTGTGTCTACTTATTACAAAGCCTGCTCGGTGAGACTATCCCCATGTTAAGTCATGCATGTATTTGCCCTTGTGTTAGGTGAACCCATCCACCACGGTGTCATTAAAGAGCCATTTGCTGTTGGAAGGGCAGGTGATTAAAGTGTACTTTGGCTGGCCTAGGACGCCCTGCACTCTGGGAAGCCTCCAGTAATCCATATCCCCAGTCAGTGTGACCTAACTGGCTCTGTGAGGCCCAGTTAAGAACTCAATCCCCTCTCATTAATGGAGGTAATGACTGTGATCAATCTAAAGTTGGTATGGGCGAGCGGGGCCCGACAGCAAAGTAGGAAGGGAGAGAAGGAGATATAGAGATTGAGGCAAGGTAGGAGAAAGGAAAGGATAAGCAAAACAAGAACAAAAGAGGATAGATTTGGAAGACAGAGAAAGATGGAGCCGGAAAAAGAGAAGAGGTAAATGAAAGTGAAACTGGAAAAGTAAGCAAACTTCGAGGCAAATCAATGGTGGAACATCAAGTGTGTGAAATAAGAAAGAAAGAAAAGAAAGAAAGAAAAAGAAAGAAAAAGAAAGAAAGAAAGGGACATGAGAAGGTGAGGGGAGAGAGATAACATTAAAAGAGAGTAATCGAGTAAGGGACACAAAGGGAGCGTAATTGAGAGGGTGGGAGTGGCGGAGGCAACAAAGACGGAGAAAATCGAGAGAAAGGCAGATCAGGACAGGTGCTGCGACCCTTCCAGACAGGACACCGCCTCTTTTCTTTCCTCTATTTGTAGCTCAGCCTCTCTCGACTCTTCCCCCGAGATTTGCTTTGGGGATAGAGGAGAAATGCAGCTCTGAAATCCTTCCACTCTACTTAGGCTTTGAGGCAATCAGAAGGTTCCCCGGAGATCTGATTACCTTTCTCAATGAAGCTGGATTAAGCTCTTTAATTAAAATGATTGGGCCTTATTATATGCTGTCACAACTTAAAGGACAGAAATCCCTCATGGCTCTTGAGTTCTGTCAAATTTCATCTGACATCTATGAGGTTTTTTTTTCCTCCCTCCCCCCTCCTCCTCTCCTCTTGTCAGTATTCAAAGTGAGTAAATGAGAAAAGAGTCACGGTTGAATATTCTTAGAATAAAAGATTGATAAGGTGAAAAATTTGCATTCACAAATAAGTGTGCATCGAGGCTTGCAATCATCCTTTTTGTTGAAGGGAAAAAGGCGACATTATCTCAAATATTTAACAGCAGCAGGAGTCATTGATTTGAATTTACACTGATTTATCTCTTTCCAATTTCATCTGAAAGCAAATGATCCGCACCTAATTTCTGTTGGGAAGTTTCTGCGGTTACACGTTGCCATCCAAAATCCCCACAAATGAGAACATTTGCAGCGCCGCGCAGGTATGGAGCCAATCTAATCACACACTCATCAGGTTTTGCTGCTGTCTCCAACGTCTGTCTGTAAGGGCTTTTTCCAAGCCAGCGCGTATAGAGACTAAGGCACAAAAGCACTTTTTTTTTTTGGGGTGGAGGAGGGTGTCAGCCACCGATGGGGACCTGAGGACGGGAAGCTGTAGAGGGAAAAAGCCTGAGCTAGCCTCCTGCCTCCCCGCAGCCTGCTCCATTGTACAGCTCCTGTCAGTGCTGGCATGACTCCCCTGACAATCTGCTCTTTAATAGCTAATATCAGGGTACATTTCCTCAGGCATTGGACTGGAACTGAGAGATGGCAGGCTATGCTGTGGGCATTTCTCTCTCTACTTCTTTGCCTTCCTCTCTCTCTCCCTCTTACTCTCTCTGGTGCTGGTGTAAGGACACACAAACACACACAAACACACACACACACACGCAAACTTGACAGGCGGCCGCTGAGTCATCCGCCTAATCTATACTATCTCGCTGTGTCCAGCTGTCCGTCCCTGAACGCGCACAAGTTCACAAATGAAGTGAGGAACATGGATGTTAACAGTAAGTGCCATTTATGAAATCCACACTGTGATTACACGCTTTCACACGGAGTCATTATTACCCGACGATGCACTTAAGTTCTCCTCACATCAACTTAAACCAATCCGAGAAAGACTTATGAGATCTAAATGAATAGCTGTTTGTTTCACGATGGATAGTTTCCATTACATTGCGCAAGAAGTTGTTTTTTTGCTTTCATCTCTTGTTACATTGACTATGATCTTGCTTAACTTTAACCCCGGGGTTATTATTGTAGCCGCGATGACGAAGGTAGACTAACTCGAAGGAGGGAAATAACTAACCCGCACCACATGTTTGTCTAAATTGATCCTTTTAACCAAAAACATGATCTTTCCTTAAATCTAACCAAGTGATTGCTGCGCCTGAACATAACCAGACCTTAACCACAGCGCTGTCACATCATAAATCATGCTTATTTTTTAAGAGTGATTTGTGACGGTTTTGGAAAAGCACAGATAAATGATGCTGTCCTGCCAATTACTGCCGATAGGTGCGCCAGATTAGAAGAAAAAAGCTCCATGACTCATTCCCGGAGTCACAAGGTCAAACGATGTATTTGGTCATGAATGCACAATATTAATAAAGTACTTACTGACCTCTTAGCTTTTTAAAAAAGACACAACCAGGTGTATTTCTTTAAAAAAACAAATCATGGAATAAAGCGATCACACACCAAATATATCTTTCGCTGGTAACTTTAAAGCAAAACAAGCTCATTGAAAGCCAACTCTGAAAAAGCAGACATGGTTCTCTCCTCCCTGTTGTTTCTTCCTACTCTCTCCACGGCCATTACTCTTCCCTGAACTCGGCTTTTTATTAGAGCGAGTTTTGTGCCGCTGATATACCGTCAAATACTTCAGCCTTGCAGATAATGCAGCATTTACCCGCGTCGACAATTAATTCTTCTGACATCTGAGCACATTAATATTCATTACCCAGTGCCACTTGTGACAAACCGCCGCCCCCATACACGCACTGTAGATACGATGGTGAGATGCTGTAGAAATCTGCTGGGTTTTCTTTTTTTTTTTTTTTTTTGTCTTTTTAAGGGCACTGAAATGATTAATAGCCATTTGTCTGTTTGGTTATGACGGCTTGTTGTTTAAGGTCTCTGAGGTCTCTGCCTGTGTATAATGTGTTTACAATTTTCCCCAAGGCCTAAGTGTATGTTTAATGTCAGGGCTGTGTAGAGTCCATTACAGATGAGTATCTGAGTGCAGGTAAAGTGGGAGGAGGTCAAGGTCTAAATCTCACCTTTACTGTTCAGGCTTCTAGTAATAGTGGCGTATTGGGAGGTATATACAAAGGACAGTATATAAAAAGGGCTACAAATGCTACACTGTTCACCCAATATGGATGCATGTATGTCCTTTGTATGACCCATATCATACAAGGGAAGGTATACAGACTATACATATCATAATTTTCTCTGCAACTACTCCAGGCATCCTCATGCAGTTTGATAACAGAACTGGATTTACATACAACAAACAGCAAAAAGTTAAAGATGAATAGGCACCAATTTATCAGTTTCACCTTATCATTTCATCATATTTATGTTGGAACAGTAGGCAATAATAAGAAACTCTGAAATTAATACTGAAAATAATTATATGATTATTCTTAAAAATGATTATTTCATCCTCTTTCTTTACACAACATCATTTTCCCCAGTGAGTGTTAATTATATTACGCCACTTATCATCACAAATCCAATCAAGACAAACAGGGCAGATGGTTATCTCACAACTACCAGCGTCAAGCAAATAAATTAATTATTTAAAACGCAATTAAGACATAAAAGCTCATGTTTAATTTTTTAATTGTATGGAAACTAAAAAAATATGTTATCAGTCAATGTTTTGAAAATAAGTTCCATATGAACATTTGCGATTTGGCAGATATATTAATCACATTTGCTTCCTTATTCTTTGGTGCCATTACATTTCTTTCCAGTCACATTTGCTGTTGCACATTATTAATATATAAGCAAACATGATGATCATGAAAGGGATAATGTGAATATCTCTTGTTAAAAATGTCGCAGGTCAAGGGTTCCAACAGCACATGAACGCCCCCTCAGTTCTCATCCTTTACGTGGTCATAACATAAAAAGATGAGTGCAGAAGAGTAAACAGTGGAAACACTGATTTCTAAAACAAATGAAGTGCTTATCAGCAGCAGTCTGGTTGCGAAAACTCCGAGAAATGTGATTATTTTTAACGGTTTCAGTAGGAATGCATCTAGGGTTTCGCCAACACTGTTGCTTAACACCCGTGGACCTCCAAGATGGCAGCCAGAAGGTGCATTACATCACCTGAAAGCTCTCTTACGGGAAATGTCGACAAACTGCAGCATGGATTAGCTCAGGGGAAGATTCAGTGCAAATTGCTCCACTTAATGGGCTGACATTTGTGTAGCAGCTTAGTAACTCTGTGGGATGCGAGACAGGCTTCTGCCCGGTGTACAGCTCCTAAAACAACATAAAGACTAGCATATGGCCGGTGTGATGTGAAATATATCAAATTAACTACTTGCTAATCCTGTTTTCTCCAAGTCAAAAGAAACATTATTAATATTGTAATATTTGCTATATGTATATTTAAGAGCCAAAATCACCAAGCCCTCATTCCCTCTGAGATGTACAGTATAATATCTGGATGGGCATATGAATTGTTAAGTGGTTGTGTTTTCACCTCAATCAATCTGTAATCCTCAAGTGTGAATATGTCATACTCGATAAAATAGGTCACGGTGCACTATGAGCTCCAGAAATGTGCTCCTAATTTAAATACTTGTGGAACATTGGAAGAAGACATGGGTAGAGGTAAAATTAATCCCAGAGCGCAGCGGCTAAATGTGTTTCCAATTCCTTTAAAAAACTTCTATTGTTACAGTTGAAGGGGAAGACTTTCATTGGGCCAATTTCATGACTTAACACCAGGCAGCTTAAAAAATATTACAGTGGAGGAGACCGAGAGGGCAACGCTCCTCAGCAGCGCTTTCAGTCGCCAAAATCGTTATCCTCCACAGAACCAATGTGAAACACAGCAGATAAAATCCCTTCAACAAAAAAAAAAAAAAAATCTGCATCTGGTTCCTGTCAGGTGCTGAAAGTTGTAGTTAGTTTTTGTTTACTTTTTAAACATGTTTTTAATCAGAAGTTCCACCAGGAATAAGAATCATTTTAGGCTGACACCTGGCCGAGATAACCGGATTTAAACAGCCACCTGGCTGCAACGTGATGAATATTAAGTCAGCATACAACAATGTGCACCAGAAAAAAATGTAATTAAAAATTGAATAATGGGGAAACACAAAGTACAGCACAATATACCAAGGAATTATGTTCACACTGGACAATTACCTCACGTTTTATATATACTGCCAGTGTTCAGTGCAGGGAGTGGTGTGTCCTTTGTGTAGCAAGGCGGAAAGTAGAGGTGTGGAGGTTGAGGTTGCGGATGGGTGCACTTCTCACTTTCATGCAGGAGAACATTTTGAGCCTCATTACAGATTTGGAATTAAAGGTCATCTTTGTATTAAAGGGAACATAACATGCTTTTGTGATTTTGTTATTTATAAACTGTTATGATGTCAAATGTCTGTGTCAAACATGGTTGAAGATCCAAAATTTGAGGTGAACATATGTCAAAATGCTAACTGCAAGTCCAAAGCCAGAGCTTCAACCCGCTCCAAGTGCTTAATTTGCCATGTCCCCTCTAATTCCCCTTTTACCTGACGTCAGATTGATCGCACATGAACACAAACAATGGCGTCAGTTCTGTAGATTTTGTTGCTAAGGATGTTCCTCACGTTGTCCACTCACATATTTCAGATCGTATTTGGGCTCAAATGTGCATGGATGTATTTGAGGAAGTTTCTATTTCAAGTAAAGAACGAGAAAAAGAAGTGAAATCCTACTACTGTTTGTTTATGAAGCCTCCAGAGCCAATGGAAGTCTGCCAAGGAGCACAATCTGGGAGCTAACCAATCAGAACAGAGTGGGCTCATCAGGGGGCGGGCCTTAAAGAGACAGTAGCTAAAACAGCCTGTTTCAGACAGAGGCTGAACTGAGAGGCTGCATAAAGGACCAGTAGAAGATAAATAAGGAGTTTTTTAAACTGTAAATCATGCAAAGATTTCCCAGTAGAGCCCCAGAATATAAAAACAGACTTGGAAACATGCATGATACGTCCCCTTTAATCGTAACCACAGTTCTTACCAAAACTTAACCAAGTGTTTTATTAGCCTAACTCTAACCATATTTTATTTGCCATATCCACAATTTCCCTAACTTTGACCATAGCATAGCTGCCATGTGCAGATGTTGTAGAAAGCAAGAATGTTGAAAACGCTGGCATAGGATGTCTTCTGCGGTTTTGCAGAGGAGTTGAATATCATCATTCTTGTCTGACGTTAGGACTGCAATAAGGGAGGACATAGTTATAAATAGAGCTTTTACGTAATAAGATGGCAAACTATATGTCTTTATCAGAGTAACTTATCCTTTATCCTTTATCTGACTGTCCTGTGCGTCCTGCTGAGATCTCCCAACTCTCAATATGTGAGCACTGACTCGGCAGCCAACACAGGGCTGATATAATCAACAGTGAGTCCGTCCAACTCCTAAAGTAATTGCATGTTGTGTTCAGCAAATTTAAAATGCCCAAACAAAGGTGAGTTTATGGGTCCAATATTCATTCTTAACAAAAAGAAAGCAGCTACATAAAGAAAACAACAATTTTCAGGGATTTGCAACAGGCAGTAAAACACAAACCTTTCCTGTCTGTACCGTTGGGGACCTGCGAGGTGTTGATGCCCTTGGCGATCTCCTGGTTCACGGTTTCCTTGGTGACCACTGAGCCTTTGAGCTTACTCTTTGGAGCATCCAGGGCTTTTAGCTTCTTGGCATGTTTGGTCCCCTTGTAGTGGGCCAAGGCCTGGCTCTGTGAGGAGAACAAATAACAGGCTCGATTTAACACCGGGAAAGCAGCTGTACACAGGGCAAGGATGAAATGAAATATGAAAACTAGAGGAACACAGACAGAGTCAATGAAGCAGAATAAACATAATTAGCAGGGGACAGTTGATATGTCTTGCAGTCCAGCAAAAATGTCAACATTTGATTTTGTTTCTACCAGTTTTAGAAGAAAAAAAAAACCCTCCTTCTTTCACATAATGATTAATACACCCAGTACCTTTTTTAAAATAACAGTAACTCAAGTGCTCTATTTTTTGATCTGTTAAGTGAAAAACTTTGAGAGCATTATACTTCCCTTAAAAGGTTATTTCTGTGTGATGCAGCACTTTGGAATTTAAATGAATTTACTGCTCTACAGCGATGAACGGCTTCGTACAGTCCGTTATCAATCATTTTTCCTTGTTTCCAGCTTACTTCACTCTGAATATTAAGCAAATTTCATTATTAATAATAATACCTGGATCTGAGTGATTGAGAAATATGTGTGACCCTGTGATGTTTAATTTATGAAGTGGCTATTTGGTTAAAAGTCCGGACACGTAGCACCACTAAGATTCACCTTCACAACAGATTCATCCAGGCACACAGAAGTGGGACATATGCAAAGACTTTGAGCTGTCCTTGTTTACCTCTGCACACTTCCCTGCATACTTTGCCTGTGGCAGGAAGGAAGGTATCAGGAGGGATGCAGTTGCCTCTCAGAATAAATAAGTACGCCAACCACACATCCCCAGAAGATATTTGTAAGCATCTTTATTTATGGGCCACAGTGGGCATATTCACTAAAGACTGCTGGGACAAAGAGACCATTCCTGGTAGTACACTATCATTACCATATAAGTAAAACATTGTTCCTTTTTTCTTTTTATTCTTTTCCAATAATTAATGTCCATTGTCTTAGAATAGATCAGAAAATAAGATCATGATCTCATATGAAAGCTTGCGTGGCATTTCGGACGTGCTTACATTAGTCTAATTTATTTGACAATAGTTAACAGTAGCGTGCCAAGTTAAATAAAACAAGACAAGAGGCTTCATTACATGAGAGGAATGAAGTTGCCAAAAATTCATAGTTCAATAATTTTATTGGCAAAGGTCACGATAATGCTTGAAGTGCCAGAAATATTTTTTCTTCATCTTAGAAACCGTTTTTGGACGAGGTGCCACTTTTTCAAGCAGAGTGCCCGTCTCATTCTGACATGAAACTATTCATTTTAATCCACGTTCATCACTCTCCAGGTACAAAAGACATTACTTTTTTCTTTTTTTTTTTGGTCATGAGACACAGGTGAGATGGATGCACGTTAAATGCGACTACGGCGATCATTCATCTTTCATTAGAGCAATGAAGTGGAAGAATTGCCTGAATTCCAGGTCTGACATGCATGATTAAAACTAGAAAAGAAATCATTTGTTTTCTTTCCAGATGCTATGTGAGCTCTCTGTGAGGGGGGAAAAGATATCAAACAAACCAGAGTTGCAGGGTTGAAACAGAACGGTCACAGTTAAATTCCCAGTGTATCCATCATTAGCCATGCACCCCCAGAGCAAGAATCCTTTGGCCACCGTAAGTAAAGCTGAATGAGAACGTTAGCTAAATGATGAAAATATGGCTTTGATTATTCCTGGCACTAAGTCGAAAACAAACGTGTTGTCTGGTTTACTTCATTCGGAGGTAACAAAGCTGAATTTAGACATAAAGAACATTAAAATGATTTCAGACTGTTGTCTGCAGAGCTTCTTCCTTTGTAAATTGTTGAATAAAAAACCATTTCCGTACACTTTAACACAGCCAAGCTGCAGTCATATTAACAAAACAGTCCACAGCAGCACAAGGTCAACACGCAGAAAGAGATATTGAATGTGCATCCTATTCTGCTTTTCTAAAACTACAACAGTCATTCATGTTAACAATGGATTAAATGATTATGTGTGATGTGAAAAGTGTCACTTGTTGTAACAAACCCACAGATAATTATCACAGACTCTGCAGTTCCACTAGGGAGCTAGCTAGCTGACATCAGTTAGCTAACACTAGCTAACTGAGATAATAGAGCTAAAAGGAGAGTGAATATTGGATTTGCATTCATTAGATGACTAAAAACATGACTCTAAATTAATGCTAATGATGTTTTGTGTCTGCTAATTGTGTTAATAAGCAATTTCAATTTTGTAATAACAACTTAAAATGGATTATGTTAGTGTTATTTACAGCTAATCACTAGCTAATGTATTGATCAAAAAAATTGACATGAGGAAATAAAATCAGTTAAATAAATAATGATATACAGCGAATACGCCAATTTATATTTATATATTTATTTTTCTCTTACAGTAAGGAGCAAAGCAGAAAAAACATCTAAAATCTAAATTTTGACCATTAACCATAGACTCTGTATGATGGACGACACTCCCAGTGTGCAAAAGTGAAGCCAAATTATTGCCAACACCAGAGCTACTATCATGCTTTTGTGATGCATTTTGCAACCAGATATTTATATACAGTCTACAGTTTTAACAGATAGACAAAGCTACGTTAATACTTGAGGAGGGAGAGCATGTTCAGCCTGACCCCAAAAATAGTGTCTGAGATGGCAAAGTGTTCAAAATTCAAGTATTTGCTGTTGCTTTACATTGCAGTGGCTTGCTATTTATCAGATGAATACAATCCTGTAGTTTATGTAAATGTGTGCCATGATAATCAGTGATGGTCTTATTTTAGAAATTGTGTGGTCGGCCCTTTTTGTGTTAAAGTACAGCAATTTGCATTTCTTAAACTCCATATGCATGTCTATCTGAGTTTAGGCAAGAGAGGAGGATGAAATAAAGAATGTCCAAAAAAAACCAAATATGAACTTGAATTCAAAAGAATGAAAGAATCAGTCCAGAAATCTGGAAATTTCAGGGGAAAACCCTGAAATATCACATGATTGGAAATCTAATAACGAAATCACACTGACTTTTGTTTTGCTGAGGCGGGGTGGGGGGGCGGTTTTAGGTATTGAGACAAGGGAGTTTCAGGAACATGCTGTTCTGGCTTCATAATTTAATTAACTCAATGTGATTTAAATTAGAGTATGACCAATTTCTTCCATAAACAACAGACCGTTTCTGGTGGTCAGGGTTACTCTGAACCAGAAGATCAGAGGAAAGTTTACAAGTGTTACAGCTGTTTATGTTTTCTGCTCACATTTGGCTTTCAACAACTGTTTCCTAACTTGATGTTCAAATAAAGATATCTCACAAGCCCAACACTGGTATAATGATGTCGTTTTTTTTATTTGTGGAATAGTTTACTTTTTCCTGTTTTTTATTTATCAAGCTGGAGTTGTCTCCCACTTTTATTCGCAGCTCTGTGTTTAAGCACCATTTTTAGCCAGTCATAAATCTTTATGACCTAGATTCACAGACTATACTGTATATCAAGTTCGTACAGCCAGCAACATGATAAGGATGCAAATTACAGAAGGACGGTGTCTTCAAGGGCAGCAGATAATGCACATTAAAAACGTAAAGTCATGCAGATTTTTAGAGGAGTGTTCATCTTTTAATGAAAACGAGTTGGAGATCCCCGTAGCTGTTCCCCAAAATCACTGTTTCACACATGCAAAAACTCACCCACCCACATTCCTGTGGATAAGTGAAGACCGCAGCAAACAAACCCAACCCTAAGAATCACTGGTCATTGTTTTAACCCATTACACACGATGTGGGAGCCTTGGTGTCTGCAGGGGGGGGTGAGTAGGGTCAATATCAGGTATCATGGGAAGGAACTACACCTCAGTCTGATTCATTGTGTGAGTCAGACAGATGTCTGAACCAAACAGGAATAAACACATTTTTAAAATGTGTTAAATTTCCTTCTGGCACCGGCCTGCAGCCAGCCATCAATAAAGTTACATCAAAATCTAACGATTCTTGCACAGATTGTTGCTGTTAGGGTTGTTTCAGAGCTGGGAAAATGCTGAAGTATGAAAAAAAAAATGTCTAAGAATAAATGTCTGATGCTTAGATGAAAAATTCTGCTATTTTTCTGCACATGTTTATGTTACCAAGTCATCAGCAGCAATGTATTTTCCACAGAAAAAGAAAGACAGCAGAGTTTCATTGTTAAAAAAAAAAAAAAGTACAAAAGAGTGGAAACATTTCAACAACATTACTGAAAGCAAAACCCCAGAAAAGACACAATTAAGACTAACACGATGATCTGTAATTCACTGAACACCTGTGAGCCTCGGGCCTCGTATTTCAAATGATGCTGTTCTTATTTCCCCCTAAACTGACAAAGCAGGACTAATGAGAAAATCATGCCCAGGATCATCAAGATGCCGAAGGCAAACGCAGTCCCCATGAGTGTTGCAGATACTCGGTCCAACCATGTCATAACGTACGTCATACACGGTGTCGAGTATATCTCACGGCCGTCCAAAACAGTGCAGTTCTTGGAGGTATCGGTGCAGTTACAAGAATCGGGCACCGCTGAGCTGTTCCCCCAGTCAAGATATCCAACAAAGAATCCACAGCAGGACTCGGTCTTTTCCACCTTCTGAATCGACTCCTGGACTTCCTTTGGCTGTTCGCTCAGCGGAAGCAGCTGTTTCATGTGTTCCTTCACCACCTCTTGGGCGGCGGGAGTTCTTGATATGGCGCCCAAAGCTCCCACGGCCAACACCGTGAGAAACACTGAGAGCAGGCCCACGAAGAACAGCGCCAGGAGGCAGCGGTTGTTTCGGATCGTTCCGCAGCAGCCCAGGAAGCCAAAAATGAGAGTCACGGCAGACACAAATATCAGAAGGTTTATGGCTGGGAGAAGCTCATCAGTTATCTGGTCGTCGACTTGATTGTTTCTGGCGTGTATGGATAAACCGAGGATAGCGCTTCCACTCACAAAAAACAAAAAATTGAAGGCTAGAAACAGGTTCTTGATGACCTTACTCGCCGTCATTGTTCAACCACACAGGTCAAGCTCAAGGTTATACAGAAATGTGTATGTGCCGCCGGGTGCTAGCGCTTAAATATAAGGCGGCTGCTGGCAGAGTGGGTGGGAAGTTTTAACCAGGGTGTGTTGAAAGCTCGCTTGTTGCAATGAATGCTGACTCGGAGGAGGTTAAAAAGTTGTTCTTCCACTTGTTCAAGCTATCCAATGACAACACCTGCGGATGCTATCTGACAGTCATCCTTTGTAACAGTTTAGACAATGGGATGGCACGGAGGGAAAATAGTTTGAGATTGCTCCCCAAGTGCTTTGGAATATAAGAAATGATGGTCCTTTGTGACCAAGAAAATCCAGGTACTACAGGAATCGGGAGCTAAAAGTCGCCTTTGCACAGTCCTAATTGCATTTCTATCATATATGAAGTCATATAATGGATCGAACCTGCTGTTTTGTTGACATTGACTTTACATTCTCATTGTTTGGGATCACGTAGACTTCACTGCTGTACAATACTTTTATCGTGTTTGTGTCTTACTTTAAAAAGATGCAATGAACTATGAATGTCTACATTTTAACCCTGAGGTAGGTCATGTCCTTGAGTTCCTGGAAAAAATTCCTGTGGCGGGAATTAGACTAGAATGAGGAGTTACGTTTACATTTCTTTACGTCTATTTAAAGATAATTTACAGAAATAAATCTCCTTGACATTATCAAAATGTAAATAACTGCAGGTCTGCAAAGTAAACAAGTTAAATGCACATGAGTCACCGTAAGGAAACATTAGAAATGCATTAAATGTAAACAGATAATAATGTGCGTCCCGTTAAGGCAGCAGGTTAGATTATCCAGTGACTCATTTGCTGTCAACAAATTAGACTTGAATCCAGTTTATGATCTCAACTCATAAACAGGACTGCGTCTAGTAAAACAGAAACGTCTTAAAATCTTTTAAAACACAGAAACCCTTTTCTCTTTATGATCTCAGACCATTAACGGGTTTACAAACAGACCTTCTGCTCTCCTAGAGAGCGGCTCGGATCAGTGTTTGGCAGAACAGCACAGACAGATCCAGCTCCCTTCTCTGCACCGTCTCTCGGTCCAAGCTGCGCTATCAGTATCACATTATGATAAACTGTCCCTGGAGCAAATTAAGACTGTCTGCTTCAGTAAGAAAAAAAAAAAAAGACATCTCGGGGGTATTTCAGACCATCCCTTCTCAGCACCTACTTGTTGATTGGCAGGTAAACACAGGCTCTGTCGCCCTAATGAAGCGTTAAAATTAACAGCTAGACAGTAAATATATACCGAGATAGATTTCCATGTGTAAAATATAATAACCTCATTCTGAGTAATCACCAACACATTCAGTGTTAGAAATGAACTGATTACTTCCTTAATGAAAGAGGAATGACACTGCTATTTAGGGATACTACTGATTTAACAACATGCAGCAGGGGCAGTGATTTTCTTTTCAAATTTTTTTGATTACTTTCAAAATAGTATGGAAATTAGGTGCCGGGGAAATCGAAACCCATCTGCCGGTCCGTCGGTTAAATTTAGCAAGTTTGTATTAATGCAATGCGTTTTATTAGAATGTACTGAAGAGCGCAGATATGAGCTAATGAGTGCGGTTATACTTTGCAGTGAAGAGAGACTGTAATATCATCTCCATCCTGTAATCTACTTTGCTACTATGATGATGTTATATTGAAACATAGTGTAATAATCATATAGATAAAGATAAAGAGATCCTTTCATAATCAACCGAATCATCACGAACGTGGGCTCGGATAAATGTAAAGACCGTACCGTAATTTACAATGAGGCTTTCACAAACGCAGGACCCTTTTCAGACCACTTGAGCCATTCACATCATTTGTTTGTGCCTCATTTCAGTTTTAATGAGTTTCTACAGACAGGTCAGTGACGTGCTCCTTTGAAATGATAGGAAGCTTTTAATTGTAATCAGTCATTTTGAAGAATCTCAACGACCAAAGTTGGGTGTAGCCTGAAAGCACGTCCACATTAAGCCAGTTTAATTGTGTTTTTTTTTACCCCCAAAACCAAGAAACAGTCTTCAGATTGGATACATCTTAAAATGTCAGCTTGGTGTTTTAGTATGTACAGGTAAAAATGAGGTTTTGCAAAACAATGACATAAACTGTCTAGACATGATCTGACGCTGCAGAAACTGTATGTGACGTCCCCTCTGCTTTGGCTTCTTGCCAGTGGGCGGAGTTGGAGAGGACGTCAGGGAACTACCTGCACCTGGGTACTTTAGGCCTACAGCCTATTTAAGTGTCTTTGAATAAACCTTTTCCTCTCTCTCTTCCTTCCAGGCCTCCACCAGCAAGATGGGTTAGACTTCTGTTTTGCTTTGCTTTGCTTGCACACACACACTGCCCACTTCACCCATCCATACATTGCATCCATTACTGATTTAACTGACTAACATTGTTGTAATTTATAAGTTAAATAAGTTAACAATAAATATAATTTTAAAAGCTTTATTCACTCTTTTGTCATCTGGCTTCAGAGCCAGGTCATGACACTGTACCACTACAGATTCTGTTTACATATCCCTTAGATGTAGCGTGTCATTTTGCATTTTGTCTATAACTTTGTGTGATCGATCACTTTAAATACCAGTATAGCCAAACTAACAGCACGGCTGTTATAATTAACCAGGATTTAGAGTTTTTCAGACAACATCTCAATTTTAAAATAATGATTTCACTTCTGACAGCTTGTGAGGGACTTTAACATGTAGTGTTCATTTAATTTTATACTTCTCCCACTGTGTGACAACAGAAACAGAAAACTGTGCAAATGAGAACAACTATAAAATGAATTCAACTGTATTAGACTTGTACTTTGGAGTACAGCCACTCCAGCAGCTGCGAGGCTGTACTCAGGCACAGTAGTGCTTTTAACTAAACACCAACGTGGCAGAATGCTCACAGTGACTCACATGCTGATAATTAAAAGGATGTTCCTCGTCCTAGTTTATCGTGTTCACATGCAAATATTTGCTGATTACCACTAAACACCGAGTGCAGCGGAGGCTCATGGGAATGCCCATTAGTTTTTGCAGGTATTTGGTCGTGAATCGAAGTATTAGACTAAATTAAAATGTTGACCTGATAATAAAACTGAATGAAACATCAGAGGATCGCCAAAGCTGTTACAATTCATAACATCTAAGGAGGACAGACACGAGATTTGAGTCTGAACCGAAGTGGTGAAAGTGATGCCAACAGGGTTAAAATAAATCTGCAAGAAAACTACAAGTGCATAATAGTAGAGTTGAGGAGGAAATACAATCAAACGTACAATATTAGAACTAAGGACGGACGTTTTCCTATATTTTTACAGAGAAATTAAAACAAGAGGACAAAGAGGAGAAAAACATTTTTTGAAGATTCAGATTTTTTCTTTTTTTTTTTACAGACAATTATGTATTAAAGCAGGAAAAAAAGCCCAACAGGCTTTGCAAACAAACTCTCCAATTATCTTCTTCTACATTCATATCGAATGTGCTCCGTGCCTTATCTGCTTTAATTGAACTTACTCATAAAGTTACTCTGAAGTCGAGAGAAAAATAACTATTTTCTCAGCACCCCAAGTTCCCTCTTAGCACCAGTAGAGGAAAAATTCCTGGTGCCGGCCCTCGTCTCTAACGCTACCATCTCTAAATTTAGCCAAATTTCCATGGCTCTCGAGGTATGACGAGAACATAAACAAGACCACACATCGGATCACTTTGTTCCTGATTTGTTTAGATCCTGCGGTTTTAAAAAGGTGAAAAAAAAAAAATCCTACAAGGTCAATTTCTTCTATGACTGCATGTCTTTTGTTGTTGCTCTGAGTTGGCGTAATGGATGAGACTCTTTCCTCTGGACCAACAAATTGTCCAAGATGGATCCCGTTTTATAAAGCTAATAAAACCCGCCATATAACTGCTGCTTTTCCATCACACACTGCACTGTGACAGAACGTTAAAGTTATGATTTTTCCACACATCTATAAAATATATAATATAATTTATCCTCAAGAGGTCTTGAATATTTGTAGAAAAATTCATCACGAGCCGTCCAATGGCTGTTGGGCTGTTCGCTGACAAGTAAACAGCTTTGCAGTAATAGAAATCTAGCAGCTAACAATGTGTGATTTATATCCATCTTTTGTCTGATTCACACTCCTACAGATGACTGGATGCATGCATTGCATTTCAGGTCTCCTCTCTGGAGTTAAACCTCACTGTGACTCACCTATTTTCTGTCCCCTCTCGGCTACAGAACAAATTAAATTAAATTAAATTAAACACTCCGCAGCGAGTCAACAACGAAGAGAATAATTTAGCGGCTCTTCCCATAAACCTTTATCAACTTTTATTCAATTCTATTCACATTCCTCGTACATTGTTCTGTCATTATCTCGGTATATTGTATAATGTTGGTCATTTGCATACTCGCTTGCATGTTAATAACATCATTTTACAGCTGGTGTGTGACAAAAGTGTTGGAATATCTGGTTTGGTATTCGCTAAAAACCTCCTTAATTGTTCTTTGGTTACATGTTTGCTGCTGCCTACGAATCAATTTCACTCATCTGACCTAAGCTCATTTAAGACGTATCGGTCGGACGATTCAAATGCTATTCACATGCAAATTTTCTAACGCTTGACGCAGCAGTTTCAGACTGAAAACAACCGAGAAGCTGTTCACGCTCCAAAGACCCAAAGACAAAGTATTACACTCATGCATGCGCGAAGGCGAGGAATCGCAACTTTCTCGTTCAAAAACACATCACCATTCATCCAATGCTGCTCCGTAGTGCAGAAGATTCACCTGCACGTAATTATTGATGAATAATTCTATATTAAAAGTCAAACAATGAATAATTTCATACTCATGTGGGCTGATAAAGACCTATAGACATTTTACATGAAGTTTACATCACGTATTGACAAACCAGACTGTGGGTTGGTTGCTTGCGACGTGGAAATCAAATGTGCTTATAGTTGTTACTTCACAGCTTCACTCAGAGGCGGAGTGGAAAGAGGAGGGGAGGGAAAGGATGTGATATCATTTAAATACGGAGATAACAGCACATATTTTCAGTCTTTCATGTCATCGCAGTGATGGTGTTGCATTTGCTTGTTGACACCAGGCAAAGTGACACCAGGCATTAACATCCGTCTCGGGTGATCCGATCACAAGTAGACAGCTCTAACTACAGGTGTGAACGCACCCAAGACGCATTTTAGGAGATCCAATCACTCAGACGACATTTGGAGGCGGTCTGGGCTGCATGTGGCCACGTTCATTTAGTAGTGTAAACACATAGGAGGGGAACTGAATTGCTGCCTCCTGCTCCAAAGCTGTGTTCAACTTGTTTGATAAATAGGATAAAGAAATGCATTAATTTGTTTCTCTGTTTTTCATGTGAATTAAATGAAAAAAAAAAATCTACCTCCTGTTTTTTCACGTTCCCCTAACCTGTTTTCCTCATCACATTGACGATTGGAATAGAAATTAAACCAAAACCAGAAAACAAACGTTGTTAGATAGTTTCCTCTGTCCTGTCAAGTTGATAACTACGGTTTTTAGTTTTGCTGCACTGCTCGAAATAATGAGCTCAGGATTTATCAGGAGGACGACTGCTTTACTCCAAACAGTTTCACTGTATGAACCTGGACTGTGTGTGTGTGTGTGTGTGTAACAGCTGACCGGTTGGATGTGTGGAAGAACAGAACATTAATTTATTATGATTTAAACAAATAATGAAGTTATAGAGACGCAGCTGTGGGGAGATTGCTGCATATAACCCTACATATATATATATATATAAATATGTTCCGACACTGTGAGGGGGCGCACAATGCATTATATATTTGTTTATCCTGTTATCAAACAAGTTGAACACAGTTTTGGACCGAGGTTACACAGAGCCCCGGTCCTCCTGCTGGTTAAAAACGAATGAATTTGGTCCTTTCAAACTGAAATGATATATGTATATATCTGCAGGTAGAGCGGGGAAGTGAGTTCCGATCACAAGTGGTCAATCAAGATGCATGTGGAGACGCACGTTAATGCCAGGTGTAAACAGATGTGCTCAGAGCTGTCCACTTGTAATCGGATCACCTGAGACACAGATGTTAACGCCGGGTGTAAACAGAGCCATAAATAGTTTTGTTTCTGAAAAAGAAGAAGGAGAGAGAGGTTGAAGCCCTGGTTCCTTTATCGTCTCCCAACAGCCAGCTAATCATTGTGTGAAGTGGTTGTGAATGTCGGTTTGTACGTTTTGGAAAGTTAAAGATCAACTGTTGCAAAAGGTGCAGGGGGAGGGGTTCAGTCGGCTTGTCCAATGTCCATCAAGTATGTCTGAAGGAGTATAGCGCCACCTTTAAAGAACCTGTAGCAATGCTAGCATCCTGTTGGGCACAGATATGCTTTGAGTGAAATGCAGGTAATGGACAAATTACATCTTTGACCTGATGGTGGCACTAGATGAAAAGTCAGGGGATCAGGGGATTTTAAATTCTCTAAGTTATCTCAACTAAGTTACTTCAATATCTGTAGCAAATTTCATGACAAGCCATCAAACAGTTGTCATGATATTTCACAAAATCAAAAACATTGACTTCATGTTAGTGATAGAGGAAAACGTCAGTAGGATTCGTCCTCTCGGAGCCATAAACGTCTGTGAAAAATGTCATGACAATCCATGAAATCCTCACAACACGGCTAAAAGCTCTAACAGAACAACAACTATATGACAGAAAACATGGCTGACATCAGAGCAGGCCGAGTCAGTCTCTAGAGGTCGTAATGTGGTGAGGGAGTATTTCCTGTTTATTTTCCCTTGTGTGTCTCTGGCTCTGAAGTATTTGTGACTTTTGAACTTACATTCATCTTCAGAGGAAAACTTGCTCACCTGTGAATTGAACCTCAGCTGGCAAACGCTGCAGGAGACGTGCTTCCTCTTGGCGGTGGGAGGGAGGCCGAGGGTGTGATGGAGGACGGCTTTCTGCACCGGGTCCATCTGGAGGACAGAGAGAGAGAGAGACACAGAAAGAGAGAGAGAGACAGAGACAGAGAGAGAGAGGCTAATTAAAACAGTGCTTAAGCGGACCTGCAAATCAACTTCACTCCTCCATCGCTCACTGTGCAGTAAAGAGAAAACAGGTTGCCTGGAGGAATACTCTTTGATTGTGATGAACGCAAGCCGATAGGTTTATTGCTTTCATCTCATTAAAATCGTAAAGCTGTGTAAAAACAGAACCACATGCATGGGGCTGACGTGTTTTTGACGTGATTTCATGAAAACAAATCTGGTTTCGATTCTATTTACGGCCGGCGTGTTTTTCAGCGAGAGTTTGGATTTCATTGTTTCGTGGTGGAATCTGCCATTCCTCCGCTGAACCCAAATTGCTTTCACACACTTAAATGATTCGGAGGAGACAATGCAGCATGTAATCCAGCATGATTCTGTCTAATTGATAACAGCTTCACTGTTTACTGTTCACTCTCCCGGCGCTGTATCAGAGCGTTAGACACTAACAACGCTAGTGCGAACTGAACATGCTGCTGCTTCATATTAGAAACGTTCAACTGGTGCGACAAAGGGATGGCTTTTATTGTGAAGCAGTCACAGGAAATGGTTGGCACTGACTGACTTTTTTTTTTTTTTGTCCGCAGATCATTTTTAATTTTTGCCAGAGAGTAGTGTAACAAGAAGGAGCAGCTACAGTGTTGAAGAGCTGCAGGCACATCTCCAAACTCCTCACCAAAGTAACCAACTGCTCTTATGTGGCTAAACTACTCAGGCTGTGTCATCCAAAATTAAAATGACTCACCCAGATATTACACATATAAATAAATAAATTAAAAAAAAACCTTGTTCCACATGGCGAGCACACACATTTTCATCTTCACAACTAGCCAGGAGCCTGGTTGTGCTACTGCTTTGCTTTGCTTGCACCCTGCTTGTCTGTTTTGGTATCTGCCTCCCTCTGTGTGGTGACAGAGCTTTGGGGAACGAACAAACACATCTGCCTCGCCGAGAAAAAGACTCAATAGGCACCACTTGGCTGGAGAAGGTGGAAAGGTGCGGGCGCCGTGTGGGAAGATTAATCCACCTTGACAATTGTGCTATAGAAAGCAGCCACAATGAAGTTATACTGTAAGCTTTCTGTGGATGTTGTTTGGCTGAACTGAAGCTGTTTTCATTATTTGGTATTTCAAAAGCACTGAAATGTGCAGGGCTATAAAATGCTTCTTTTTTTTTAATGTATTTATCATTGGGAGGAAATAAAGAGAGAAACTGAACTGTGGTACTTCAAGATCAGAGAAGCAGTGATACTTTCATATAAAGAAATGTAAACATATTTTTTCCATCCTCTTTAGATTCATTGATAAAGCAGTCTTGTGCTCTTGAACAACAAAGTACCACCGGACAATCTTTGACATGATAATCCTGGTTATAAAATGTTTTTATTATACTTATCATTGATTTTTCATCAGATTTACTCATCCATCTTTTGAACATTTGAACTGACAAATCTGCTTCACTTTCACTTTTGTACTTAATGAACATATAAAAAAAACAAAAAAAAAACACTTTCTGTCTTCGCATCAAAGAGAGAAAGTTACATTTTTATGAAATACACTTTTACAGTCTAATGCAATCCAATGTCATAACCCTTTAATAATAAATCTTATAATGTTTAGTTTTTGTTGACACCGTGTCAGAGAGGAGTTGATTCAACTCTTTCGTCATTTACGAGGTTGTACTTATTATACTGAAAGGATATTTCAGATATTTTGACTGTATTCACGTTGGCTATGGGCAGGTAGTGAAATCCGGCAAACAAACTCCAAAAGGGCCGAGGCAGGAAGGCGAGTAATCAGGTGCAGGTGACAGCAAAGGCTGGAAGGCTACAAACGCTTGGCAAACCTAGACAACCTGGCAAAGGCTAGCTGAACGCTGGTCTCCATATACAGCATACAGCGAGACTGACTGAATGAGGAGCAGCTGGGTAGCCAGGTGACGGGGTCAGGTGATCTCTAGAGGAGGGGATCTCACGCAGGGCAACTAGAGAACAGGTGACGGAAAACGAGGAGTGGAAAATTTCAGAATATACATAGTTGGACAAGAAAGGAGAAAAAAAAAAAAGAGGCTGAAGATGGAGACTGTGCAAACAATGCTGTGTTTTGGCTGGCGGCATCCCTGCAGGCCGGTCGGGGTGCCACAAACAGCTTAGACGCAGGATGACCTGGCTCAGAGGGACGGGTGTTGGAGTAAGATTAGAGACAAACTGGAATCAAAGTTCAGAAAAGGCAGTGGCTGTAATAGAGAAAAATGACAGGCTCTGGTAAGGAAACTTGAAATGGAGCTGACTCTGAAAGTGAGATTGATACAGGCGGCTTGGACTGATGGACACAAACAGGGTTGGGCCCGACGTACAGGGAATACAGACTCTGGGGGACAGAAGCAGGTACAGGTTCAGACGGAGAAGCAGAGACAGGGCTGGGATGAAAAGCTAAAAATTGGTCGTGACTGAGAGGACGGATTCGGTTTCAGTTAAAGAAGCAGAAACAAGTTCGGGCTCAGAGACAGAATCAGGATCAGGCAGAGGAACGACGGGACATATTGCTGATTTACTGCAGGGTTTTGAAATAGATGGCTGCAGTTGTACAGTATGCTCCCAATATTGTCTTAACTTAGACATCACTTTTTATGCCAAAAACCACAATAAAAATGGATAGTTTTTTTTTTTTTAAAAGAAAAACACACGAGTGTTCTTCAGAGTTGCAGATACGCTTTTAAAGGAGACACGTTTCCAGGTCAGTCAGGACAACGAGAACAACCTCGGCAACAAAGATTATGGAAGGATGGATGGCCTTTTATGGACATGCACAACAACTTGACAGGAAGGTTTGAAAAAAAAAAACATTGCAAAAAAGCATTCAGTGCAGACTGAAGCCCTGGCTTTGGTCTTACTGGGAGCATTTCTACACACATTCACCTTAAGTTTTGAGTCTATGTCTATGTTTATTTAGATATCCAACATCATAATAGCATAAAATCACGAGAAGAATAATATGTCCCCTTAAAGTAAACAATGAGTTTAAAATCTTAAACGATCTATGCCAATAGTCCTGCAAATTTTATGAATGTCTTTTATCACTTTTTATCTTTTTTCTTCTTTTGACAAAAAAATAAAGTGAGTTGTAATTTTTAAATGGTTGAATTTTCATTTATTGGATCCAGTCAACAACATCTGCCAAAAGGAAATCAAAATCCTGCTACAATAAAAATGTTCTTCTTGCAGCAAAACAATGACGGCTATTGAGCTGTCGGAGAATCGAGGGAGTCTCACATGAATCACTCAACGGCGCATAAGTTTACAGACAATACCAGTATCACAAAGTTGTCCTTGGAGGGTGTTTTTAGACACTTATGATCCACCGAGGCACTCGACATAAAAGGTTTTGAAGAATGGCATTGTGTTTAAGCACTGCAGCAAAATTCAGTGAGTGTGTTGACAGAATATGTATAACCCAAGACTGGCGCTGGTCTGCAGGAGGATTATATGTGTTTTCAGTGGGGTGTGACCCAGTTGGGCATCAAACTTACAAACTAAGGACACATGCTACATGCTCACGCTTTGAGCAGATTCTTTCTTACAGTATATGAGTACATACAGCATAATAGTTGCACTAATCGATATTTTTATGAACAAATGGGTCCAATGTGTAACGTGAAAGGAGATCATCACCAACTCTGCAGTCCCCTTCAGCTGTATGGAGAGTTTTAACGTGCGATTTGTTTTGGTTTTACAGCACACAACTTTACTATTTTAATTCAGTCTCAGCGTCCTCATGTTCGTCGTTTCCAGTTTCCTGTTCTCAGCCATAAAGCTCTGCTAAAATTCACTGTTCGCTACCTGCTGAGCAACAAACAGCTTACAGACAAAGTTAGCTACTAGCTGGTGAAGAAAGTGGAACATCTAGTAGCTAAAAAAAACAGATGTTTCCGTCTGGAGTTGGTGTAAACCAGACTAGAGGAAGAAGGAGAGTGAAATATTGGACTAACATTCATCAGATCAGCAGAACGAATGCTAATGTTGCTCCGTGTTGGTGTTGGGTTTACATCGACCGCCACAGCTTTGAGGTAAAAAGTATCATTTAGGAGGGTTTGGATTGGTTGGTTGATATACTTTGGCTCTAAAATGAAATAGATGCATTCAAAGTCAAATAAAAGTTGCAAACAGAACTACATAATGAGAATTAAACATGTTGGGAAATATATTTATTCTCTTTATTGCCAAGAGCCGGATAAAAAGGTTACTACTATTCTCATGTTGGTACGCTACAGATGAATCTTAGCTTAGCATAACCTTAGAAAAGCACAGTCTTTTGCACACCAATGTGCAATATGATGTATATTTGTAAATATTTTATTTCATCTGTCTCTTATTTTCCTTTTATTATATACTCTAATTGGAATTGGAGCTCTAAGAAGCCAAATTTCACTGCCTTCAACGTCGCCATCTGCTTTGTCGCTGTGCATTTGACAATAAAAACTCTTGAATCTTGAATCATAAAGACAAACTGGGAGCAACAAAGTGACTTCCTGGAGTCTCTGATTGTTGCCTGGCAACCTTATGGTGACGATAAGACTCCAGGAGGAAATAGTCTGGCACATAATCTCCTGTAAAAAAAAAAAAATGCAAATTGAAAGCATGTACACTTTGGTTTTTTGTACAGATTACATTAACGAGATGCAACATATTAATTTGTGAGCTCTAGATATGCTGGGAGATGAAGCCAGCCTCGTAATGAATGGACAGATGTGAGAGGGGTATCAATTTTCTCTCTCAACTTTCAGCAAAAAAAAAAAGCGAATAACTAAATTTCCCAAAATGGCAAACTATTCCTTTATATCCTTTGATAAAAAGACTTTACAGCTCTGAAAGGGAGAATGACCTGACACACCTATTCATCTGCAGAGAAAAAAAAATGTGAATTGGCTTTTAATGGAAAATACATTTACACAATACGGTATGTCATTGAAAAATTAAATGTTTTAAATATATACAGCAGGTTATTTTAAAGTAGCTGATGTCAGGTAGGAACCTATAGACTACCAGAGGTGAACGGCGCATATTCATATAATTTTCATATCAACCACATCTGTTCTTTTATATTCCATTGATTTCTATCCACGCTCTCAGCATGATGAAACACGCTGTACTAAATGTGTCGGCGGTGTCAAAGAGGTAGGAGCGCAAATGAAGCCCACTTCAACAGCTTGAATTCATTAGACGATATACAGTGAAATGTGCAGCCTGGCACAGAGATCAGCCTTTCACCCCGAGAACACTGAAAACTCTGCATTACGTTATACCAGAGCGGGGACTCTCCTCCTGCCTTTGCCCTGACACACTTTGCTGCCGAACTGGAGAGAAAGAAAAGTGTTATGCAACACTCTACCTTTGTACTGTAAATCTCACCCAAGTTTTTTGGGAAGAGAAAAGAGGATGACACATAGAGTTGGCGAAGCTCGCTGGCAGGGGGGGAAACACTACAGCAGAGAACCAGACGCACTGCAGCCTGCTGGGAAACTGGGGCCTGAGCTCTGGAAAGCTAACACCAGTTAAAAACATCTGGGCCACGAGAGAATGGATGACCTCTTACTAGAAACACGCACTGGGCTAGAAACATGTTATTTCACCCTCACACAGATGCTGTGAAATGAATCTGTAGTGATGAGGCCTCATGAAATGGTATGTTCATGCAAAATGATCAGGAGAGATTCGGGTGCTTATTCATGGAAATGTCATTAATCACTGGGTATAAAATTATTTTTAAAAAAAAAGGGATTGAAAACTCTGAATTTACTCCATTACTATCTATTCTTGGCTTGTTAATTTACCCACAATCCAGCAGCGAGAGTCCACCATCTCCTGTGCATCTTTCCATGTATCTTTTTAAGAAACCCCCCCCCCCTTCCTATCATGTACCATTTCATTCCCTCGCTGCACTGAAACATGATGTGTTTATGCCTCGTCTGCAGTGAGCAGCTGCAGTGCCAGGGACATGTTATTCCCCGAGCACTGCTCCCATCAGCCACCCACTGAGCCACACACTCCACATGGGCCACGCCTGCCAGGGTAGGAAATGTTGCCGGAGCAAATGTACCACTACACACATATAATCCATGTGCAAACACACAGTACAAACACCCACACACACACACAAACGCCAAAGCGTATCACATATGCCCATTTTCAAGCCTGCAGCAGCGTATAGTTCACTATCTCAGCAGCAAATTCAGTGTCATATTTCAAATCCCTTCCTAAAGCTGTAATATGCAATTTTTCCTCAGTTGGACTACTTCCAGCCACAACACTTGTCAATCATCTTGATGAGCTGTCTGTCTCGAAACAGCCTCTTGCCTGGGGCTGAGGTAACCGTAAAGCCACCACAGATGCTCAGAGAGCAGATGGTTGAACACAGTCAATCTGCTATTAAAGAAAAAAAAATGTTTGCAGTGTTTTTGAATAGGTCTTGTACTCACGTAAACATCTTTAACACTATCAAAAAAAAAAGCAATTTCAGGTAAACACAGAGGATTCAGGATCTTATATATGGTGGAGCTTTTCTATTATTGCAATGTAAAACATCTTCCTTAATGTATTTTTAAACCGGCTTTCCTTTCTGTGATTCTGGTTGTTCTTTCCCACTTAATGTGTTCTTCTTTTTAATCTCACATGTTTTTAATCATGTTTTTCTAAGCTCATTTGATGTTTTCTGTTGCCTTTACGCTAAATATCACCTATGTTTTCCAATTATCCATTGCATTTGTTCCCTTTTAGAGAAAATGTGTCATGGTTAATGTATCGTAACAATATAAGAAAATCTATCACCGCGCTCTCTCTGTCTGTGTGGGTGTCTCCTTTCATTCGTCTGTCTGTCTTTGATTCCCACTGATGTCTCTCTGTCAAGGGAAGCGTCGGCAGCGCGTCGACAGCGAGGGAGAATAAGCAGGTCATTCGCTGGATACTATCTGACAGCCCGCAGAAGGCCTGTCCGTCTCAAAGTTCAGCACAGCAGCCACCGCTGACGCTTCCTCCGCTCAGCGCTGCCAGATAATGTGACAGGACAAGACAGTGATGAGCTGAGATGGCGGTCGAGACTGGCTGACTTTTACAGCGGCCGACTGATAAAAGGGGATGAAAACACACACTGAGTACTATCCGCTTTGGTTTGCGCGAGGCTTAGTATGCCAACCTTCTGTGATATGTGTTCGGATGAGACAGAAAGAGTTAGTATCAAACAAACAAGCAGGCTTTAAAATACACAACAAAGCATGAAATAATCAATTACGTGACATTTTGGTTTAATTCGGCTGTCTGAACTCTTTATGAGGAGATTACAATCGCTTTGAAGAGGCAGTATGTCACATATTTACTGCCCTGCGGAATGAAATGACTATAACACGACTGCAGGGGGTGGGCTGATCAATACCAATAACTCAATGTTTACGTGGCCAAGTGCTGAGACTTCTGGCTTTGAAACCAAAATGTTTCTTTTTTCCTTTTCTTCATAAAAAAAAAACAAAAAAAACACTCAGATGCATAGTGAAGGACAGTTATTTTCTCTTCACAGGAACTTGCATTTAAAAGGCACACTCCATATTAAATGTAAACAAAAGGATCGATCTTCATCTACCAAATGGCAACCAAGGACAAAACACTCGGACCTACTTTTCACTTGAATTGACAGCAACCAACAGCCAGTAAACAGTGAAACGGGTGTATTTTGCTTATTTATCCACACAGAAAATGATGCTTTTCCATCTGTAACTCAAACTTTTCAATTATGTATGTGAGTATGTACATAATTTATGCGGTCCAACAGATTACAGGATATCTTGGAGGTGTAAATATGAGCAAAAGTGGAAGCAGCCGTTCTGGTTTTCAAACCCAACCAATTTTCTGGAGAGAAATCGAGATATTTGATTGTTTATTATTTCTATAAATGTTGTCTGAATATTGCCACAAGTGTTCCAAACAAGTCATCGTATCTAAATAACAAGGCATTTGTTAGTGATTGCAGACATGACTCATATTGTGTGTTTTCTGATTTGTCACGACATTAGTTAGGCAACTCAAACCATTTGGTTTAGGTTGGGAAATGATCTGAGTCATGGTTAAAAGGAACTAATGCTGGTAGGAGACAAGCCCAACCATCCACCCATATCTTCCTCCTAAGAGGTTTCGCAGCAGTTATAACAGCATTACGCTATTTCAGCCTTCACCAAATGAAAGGTTGCTTGTCAGAACAATAAATTTCAACAAACGCGAAACACTATTTTTCTGGTGGGGACAGTCTAATTTTGAAGGGCAATGAGACATGACACACTCTGGCCCAGTGGTTCCCATCCTGGGTGTTGGGACCCCCCAAAGGAGCAAAGGGATAAATCTGACGGTCATAAAATGATGACATTCTCTAGCCCAGTGGTTCACAATCTGAGAGTCGGGACCCGCCGTAGGGACAAGGGATGAAGCTGACGGGTCACGAGAGGATTAACAGGATAGGACAAAATCAAATACATATTTCTTCTGTAAAATTTATGTTTGTTTTTCTAACTTTTCTCTAACAAATTCCCTGTTTCTTATGAAACAGAATAGCATCCAAATGAAAGAATTTGAGACAAATAAACAATCCTTAACTGATCACAACTTATTGACATATTATTATGCTTTGTTTTAAGGGTATAAGGGCCAAAAATGTTTTGAAATCAGTGCTCTAAGCCAACTTATTTGCACAGGAACACTAGTCAACTTCAGCTGTTGTTTATTATATGATTTGCAGTTTAGAATCAACTGCTGATCAACTACGTGCACCGCTAATGCTGCCAAAACAATTTAAAACAAGTCCATGTCGTTAAAATGTATTGTTTATAGTTCTTTATTATTAAAAGGAAGAAAAAAAGAGCTTCAGAAATTCATCTCATCTGGCTGGAGGGGCATGTTGTTGTCCATGTTTGATTGAAAGCAACTGGCAGGTGTTACATCATAGGGGACAAGAGACAAAGAAAAAAAAAAAAATGCTGTAGCTACGTGTCATGGGCCATGTGTTGTTAGCAGTGGTACTGGAGAGAAAGGACCACACTAGCCTCTAACCAGACAGAAGTGACATTTTCAGGTATGTTGCTGTTTAATGTGCTGCAGCTAATTAGCTATTTAGCCTGCTAACTATTGTTAGCGGTTCACTTTTCCTTGGTGAATGTTTGTTTTGTGGCTCGTACAACAAGCTAAAGTGAGAGACAAGATGTATGTTCATGTTTGTAAGTTAGATAAGAAGAAGACTTCTTTTTTTTTTAGCAGGAAAGCTAACGTTGGTTGTTCAGAGTCTGCGGCTCTTGTGTAGCATGATGCTATCAGGCTCAGTGTGACCGCCTGCTCTGCCTATCATCGAACGCCACGTTATTGCTTTGATTTGCTGTATTGAAATTAAGTATCCAACTATGTAGATGGATAACTAATTTTTTAAAAAGTAGGGAGCGCCATTATAAATGTTTCCCTTTTAGTTTCAGATCACAGGACACGCGATTTACTGAGCAGACATGTAAGCTAATTTATTGGTTGGACTTTAAGGTAGATAGGAACAACTGTTTTTTTTAAATAATTTTTTTATCCAATTTTTCTGTTTAACACCGATAAGAAAAAAATCCCCACAGAAAATAACGAACCCGACTGACTGCACGAAAATATGCTTTCACAAATTCAGAATTTCTTTGCAATAGTAACTTTTTTGAAGACTTTATGATGATGTCTGTCATGAAGGTGTGTGTAATACTATTCAGAGTGAGTGTGTAGAGCACATAACTGTCCAACAGACACCTGTGTTATAATGTTTTATATACAGTGTAGGCTATATTTGAAACATGTATGACTGAGAAGAATATAGTGTTTATACTGAGTGGTCTCTTCACATGCTCGTGAGGTACTGAGGAATCCAGTCTGTAGTGGCAAAAGGGTATTTAAAATATACATTCATATCTATCAATGTACATATAGAAGGAGAGAATGACTGGTCAATGGAGGGCTCCACTGGTGAGGTCTAAATGTGCTATTCACGGCCGCCAGCCTCGCTTACTATTAACTAAAGTGGGATGAATGACCTGTCAAATGTAATCCTCCCCACTATGTGTCTCCCAATTACCTCCACCGCCTGACCCAGTCCGTTAGTTCATCATCAGCCGATGTTGTAGATTGTTGCCACACGGGAAAGACTTCAGAAATTAGCAATTCAAATCCGAGGGAGGGTTTCATTGGCTCATAATGAACGAGAACAGGCTTGCAGGTGTTCATAAAACAACACCGAACATCATGACACGGGAGGAAGGTAAGCGGGGAAAGTGAGTGACCACCAAAATATGAAGCCAGTGAATTTATCAGGGAGAAAATTGGGGGTTTCTTCTGTTATTGTAATCAATTTCGTATTGTTTTATATCTGAAATTGGGTCAATAGCATTGTCTGCTACAGAACATCTTAAAATCCAATGGTGTGCATCCATAACATCTATATGCAATATATGTTCACAACTTGTGAAGGGAAGTAGCAAGAGCACAAATTAATACATGCAAACACATAGTATACATACAGTGGATGGCAATTCCAGGACATATAATGGTTTTTGTGATTTTCTGTTATTTATATACTGTTATGATGTCGGATATCTATGTTAAACAAAGTCGAAACATGGAGTGAACATATTTAAAAATCCTCCCTGAAAGTAAAAAGCCTGCTCTCAATGTTCTGTTTGTAATGTTACCTCTAATTCCTCGTCAAACTGACGTCAGATCATTCAGCCGTGCCAACAAATGGTTGTCCGTTGTGAAGTCTTTGTCGCTAAGGATTACGGGTTGTAAACATCGTCCACTCCACATGTCCCGCTCAAACATGCACAGATGTGTTTGAGAAGTTGACATTTTGAGAAGTGAAATCCTTCTACTAAAAGCTAAAACGGCCTGTTTCAGACGGGGGCTGATCTGTGGGGCTGCATAAAGAGCCAGTATAAATAAATAAGGAGTTTGGTGAACTGTAAATCATCATAGACCTGCCTGGATATGTGCATGTTATGTCCTCTTAAAGGTCTTGTAATGTAAGCAGACCATCTTGACCGATGACATGTTTTAAATCGAGGATCCCCTTTTCTACACTCATTGACAATATCCGGATGACCACCTTTAAGAAGGCCGTGGTTATGAGATATTAGAGTATCCGCTGTATCTACTGTTGATTTTAAATTACTGCAGCTGTGGGAGCCCTAAGCACTAAATCCAGTGTGTAACCTTTTCAGTCATAGAGTGTACTAACGCGATATTTATTTGGAAATTATGTTTTAAAGTGTGCGATTCTGTGCAAATAATAGGCATAATGACTCTAACAGACACACGTACAGTTAAAGGAAGAAAAGACTGATAGATAGAAAGACGAGAGCAAGAGATTTGATTGTTGAGCGCTTCACTGAATAGGAAAATTCACCGTCTGTGCTTTGAATGAAATTCATGAAATCTGCTTTCTGCTTTCAGTCCACCCCCCTTTTTCATATTCTAATAGTTTTAACCGAGTTACTAAAGATCTGTTTGATCTTCGCCAAACTTAAAGCTTCCTTCGCAAAGCCCTTCGGGGGGGAAAAGTCTGTTTCCACTCGATGATTACACTTGTTTGTCTGCTTTCCTTCGGGTGGGCGGTTCAGACTGAAAGAGCTCTCTCGTACATGATACTTAAACAAGTGAGTGTGTCTGCGAAAGTGCAGTGTTTCTGTTTATTCCTTCAGTCCAGTTAGTTATTAATTACAGAATAATGGAGGGCTACATAGGTTTTCAAGTAGACTGTTCATTTCTTTTAATGCGTCTTTGTATGAACACTTGTCAAACAAGGTATCTTGATGGGAATTATGGACTAAAATTGCAGAATGACGACATGGAGACAAAAGAAAGGGGCTGAATGAATGCATCTTATTGTTAGGAAGGTTGAACATTTGTCTTTAGTTGTTTCTTTTCTTTCTCTTTATTTCTCTGTGAATATTTTCTCCACCCTCTAAACACTAACCATCTTCCAGCTCTTGACAGTCTCCTCCTTTGCAATTTCTTTCTCCATTTTTCTGTGGCCCTGACCCCTTTTTTTTTTTTTTCTATACTCCCCTTCCTTCCTCCCTCTGCTCTCTCTGCACATCTCTCATGCAGACACTGTGTTTTTCCCCAGGTATGAATGTTCCTTCTGCATTTCCCCATTGCTCTTCACCGCTGACCCCCCTCACACCTCTGGGCCCCATCAGGATGAAATATTGAACTGGGAGAGCTCCCCCAAGGTATTTGGCAGCCTCACACTCTGTCCCCGCTCTAGCTGAGATGAAAGATAAAAATGTAACGTCGTAACCCCCTTCTGCACCAGGTCCTCCTATAACCTTAAAGCATCACCGTCTATTCAGCACCATCATAGTGTTCCAACTGGCTGCTCTTATGGTGCTAATACTGGCTTTAATGCTACCACGCAGGCTCTTTAAAGTAATTATCCATGATATTTTGATCTAATTAAAGGTCTTTTTGGCTTCTCTCTCTGGCCAATAGATATGAAGCAACCTATCCATCAGTCTTGCCTGTCCAGTGAATCAAAGCTTTTACATCTGCTGTTCTAAAGACTAAGAGCCAGATGCACTGAGAAAATGCCATTTTGAAAATGTGCGTTGCGGTTTTCATTGAGTTTGGGCGTGTGTGAGTGTGTGTGTGTGTGTGTGTACCCTGGGGCTGTGCATGGTACAGCCCTTCAGGTGCAATCTGTGAGTGAAGGAGAGCTCATTGGCTCAGTTGAGAGGTGAGAGGTCACTAAGCTCAGAAAATATATGATAACGTATAACCTTGATTCCAAAATACAGAACCAGTCAAAAGTTTGGACACACTTGCTCATTCAAGGAAATGGGGAGCTGTGTCCAAACTTTTGACTGGTTCTGTATTTCCTTTGACCAACTCCTCCAGAGATAAACTGTTAGACTGTTAATCAAAACATTACTCATAAAATTGTGATGCTATAATCTTTACCATAAATCAGGAGGCAATAAACACATTTATAGGTAACAAAAAGGAGATGAGGCGATATAATAAGACAAATAAAAGATGCACAAGGCACTGCAAATAGGTGGAGAGAGGGAGACTGACGGAGCAGCAGAGGTTCAGAGCGGAGCAGGTGGAGGTAGGTAATGTTTATATGGTACTACTATACTAAGGTGAATGCTCACTTAAAAGGAAACTTCAGGATTTTTCAACCTGGACCCTATTTTCCCACCATTTTGTGTCTAAGTGAATAATGGGGACCAGAATTTTTGAAATCGGTCCAGTATAGAGCGAAAGAGATAAAGCCAGCAGCCACAAAATGGGCTGCAATCCCAGATAGTAAAATTTCTGTGGCCCTGATCCGGCCCGCACCCGACACTTTAGGCACTTTCAACCGGCCCACATGCCACATGAAATGATGGCACATGAGCGGTCTGCTCCTGTTGCCCAGATGTGGGCCACAAGCAAGTCATATGTCAACCAGATAAACCAGAACTGGCCCACATCCAGAATACACAAACCTGAGAGTACCACATCTTTACCAAAAAAAGGTCCACATTTGATTTGAGATATTTGGGCCATGTTTGCTATTTTACATGTGGGCCATTTCAGGCTTATATACCGTATCATTGCCTGAAGTGGCCCACTTCAGTTTGCTATCTTGGATGTAATCTGAGGGGGCAATTGTGCCCTATCAATCAACGTCCACTAGAAGTGCTTGTTTTAGCCACTCACAGGCTCAAATATTTATCATAAGTGTCTGACAAAGTTATGGAGAGGACCATACAGAGAAATAATAATGTTTCTCTTTACTTTTCACTTGATCCGGTCTGTTTGTTATTGTGTCTAACCAAATCTCACTCAAGTAGAAGTCTCGTTCTGACATCTCACGAGAGTTGTTAGCATAATAATTAGTAGTTAAAGCTCCAGTTTCATACTGCAGTGGACTAATAAATGAGTAAATCAATCCTTTATTAGCACAAAGTTTACATAAAAGTTAGCATTTTTTGAGTTAGCTCTTCCTGCACTTCAAGATTAATACATTTAAAACGTTGACTTAATTGAAACTGGTCCCACCATCTCTAGCTAACAGGATAAAAGTGCTTTTACAACACCAGCAAAATAAAAATAGAGTATTAAAAACAAACACACCTATGTCATCTGTGAACGTGTTGACTTAGTTGTGATTGACGTTACAAACTCAGAAAAAAGCTGCTTCCTGAGAGTAAGTGACTGAGACAGTAGCTAAAAATAAAAGGAGGGTCATCTACGAAAATGAGGAAACAGGAAAATCCACCTGTTAAACTCCTCCACCCTCCATTTTGATTGACATTTTACGACACAAGATATAGTCACCGTGGATATGGAGCATTTTGTTTTGGGTGCACATGGTTAAAAATAAATATATATGGGGTTATAATTACCGTTAGAATAGTGTCAGGATATTCGAAGTCTTTTTGCATATAAATCACGATCCGTTGAAGCAGTGAAATTCAAGCGGATGGAGTTCGATCGCGTTTTCGCTAAATTCCCTCGCAGGGTAATTTCTAATCCATCATTCTATCAAAGTGCTTCAGCTACACCCACAGGATGGAGGGGAGTGTCTCGCTCATGACAGGGTTCAATAAAAACTAAGATTAAACGATTTATCTTCTCATAATATTCCACCATGAATATCAAACAAGGCTGATACCGTGGTAATGAGAGAGGAGCCCGAGGAGCGTGGCCATCTATTGGATTTCCAAAATCAATGCCCCCAGATAGAAAAATGCATGAGCCACCTGCAAACACTGAATCTTAACAATGCAACGTACACGCTGTGTTCCCTGTAACGCTCCTCACAGGCCCTGCGGGGCTTCAACTTTCTAATCTTTCCTTCACTGATCTCGGCGTTCTTCAGCTTCAAGTTTGCTGAGCAAGCATGCTCTTTATCAACACTCACTGCTTCTCATTTATTCAGTTATACATATTTACGCATAATCCAGCAAAGCCTCATACTGTTAAATACTAAGCACTCATGAGCTTCATTTGGGGACCTTCTCTTGTGGTTATGTGCTCTCTTAAATCTGCGACACAGTGACACTTTTCCCAGCCGAAGCAGGAATTCAAACCACTGACTTTCAGCCTGGTTTCTTTAAATCAAAGGCAACTGTCACCCTCCTTATTGGAGCTTTGCTGCATGAAAGATTTACTTACAGATGACTCTTGTTTTGAGCTCTCTAGGCGCACATTAACACGTTCATGTAAGCTCACGAGATTTTTATAACACACCGCTAATGAGAAAAAAAAAACATATGAGAAAGTTTACCAGAGAGGAAGTATCACTACAGACACGCAGGGTGTGTCCGAAGACCTCGCACCAGAGGCATGCGGTCGCTCGAGCCCCAGGCTGCCTCATCAAAATGACAATTTCGTCCCGGGAGTCTGTCACTCTCGTAAATCCCTGGGTCAACCTTGTCTCCGTGCAAAAAGACACTGCTTAATTCTCCCTCTGGGACTGATGTGCTTTTCATTACAGAACCATGGTGTTGCAGGTGCAAACCGCTCGCTCTCCAGCTGGTTCTGCTTTGACAGTGAAACATGGTACAGCAGGAGGTTAACCTTAATGCATGCACACACAGTGGAAGGAGGGATGGATGTCACAGACGGAGCATGTTCAGCTCTGGGATACTGAGAGACAGCTGTCTTTAAGGGTAATAGCACGCAGTTAACCAATTCTCATATGTGTGCAACGTGTGGATTGTTATAGTTTCGATTATATAAACATTTCTTGGAGGCAGAAATGATCTCTAGTTGAATTAAACCTCAATGGGCAAAGACAAACCACAACTTTTCTAGCAAAGTAACATCAGACTCAGGCCTCCCATGAGACAAGACTGTCGACATAAGAGAGGAAGAAGATTAAACCGTGAAGGCAGCGCTCTTCATTTAAGCTGATAAAATTTAATCGTGCTGCCTGAAGTAATTTAGGTTATCTAGTGAACTTAGCTGAATATCTAAATTCAACACAGCCACAAAATCCCAGAGTCATCTAGTTCAGCGGTTTCTAACTTTTTAGGCTAGTAATCCTAAAGCAAAGGAATGTTGAGTCATAACCTTTTCTCTCAGGTTGTAAATGTGTATGTGTTGTGTGCAGTTTAACCAAAAAGTGATGCTTCTTACTCAGATTGTTTCATTTGAATCATTTTTTATAGGCTCCAAGGGGTAAAACTACCCAGTATTTCACAATTTTTCAAAAAAGACTGAGAGAAATGAATAAAAAATAAACATAATGTGTGACAGATTTTTGCATTATTACTATTTCCAGTCAGATTTATCTTTATTCATCTCAGATGTATTCAACCCAGTCAGTTATTTGTACCACATTTTTAAATCATGAATTTTATGGATGTAAATTAATTAATCAGTACCATTTTTTTAAAATATTGCCAGATTATTTTGCTTACACTCTCAGCTTCAACCAACAAGGGATAGTTAGATGTCTACGTGCAGGAGGAAGGATTACACGTGGACAAATAATATAGCGTGGATGGCAACAATTGTACAATCTGGAGAACGCTCTAACTTTTCGAGTCCATGCCAGAGCCAGTGAGCAATCAAAACAAACGTGTACAAAACAGAACTAGAAAAAAAACAAACTGTCATCTACGTAGTAAGCAAGGTAACATTACCATAACAAATGATCATTTATCTGTAATTGTCTCACCATGACTGACATAGGAACAATAACAGCACCGGCGCTACTCTCATTTACATAAAACACATCAAACAGTCATGTCAATCATATATAACACATTATATCCACTGGATTTAGATCTCAGTTAGCAGGATGGACGGATATATAAAGGAATTCTTCAGCCTCTTGCGTTTAAATTGAGGGACTTCTGAGATAATTGAGGGAACTTCTGCCCTCTAATCACCTAGTAGAGAGCAGAAGTTGGTACTGTCCGTTTAAAACATGCAAGGAGTAAGAAGAGATACTGTTAGCAAGACTACAGGTGGCGACATGACCAGGTCCTGAGCAAACTGCTGGAAACGCAGACAGGACGTGAGCAGAGTTTGTCCTCCACCATTGGACCATCACATCGAAGAAGTCCAGGGATACCAGGGGATAGTTCCCACCACAAAGGACTGGAGGATGAGGGTCAATCTCAGGAGAAAGCTCCAGTTCCCCAGTGAGATCACCAACACAAGCCTCCTCCCGGACGTAGTGAAGTGGTCCAGCGGCGCCAAGACTGCGCTCATCGATGAGCTAACTGTCCCATGGGAGGAGATTATAGAATCTGCCTCAGAAAGGAAGAGGCTGAAGTGTTCAGATCTTTCCACCGAGTGCAAGGAGGCTGACCGGAGAACCATCATCTCCCCAGTAGAAATAGGATGATGCTTTGTCAGTACATCAGCTATTCACCTCATCAGCGGCGTGGGAGTAACTGGAACAGGCCCGAAAAGACCTGGCTGAAGAGGCTGAGAAGAGCAGCTTTTGGCTCCGGTTGAGGAGAAAGCAGGGGGTGGCAGGGAAGACATCCTTGTCACTGCTCCACCACCAGGAGATGTTCTGGGTTTAAAGGAGCTAAACGTAGATCGGCGGTACCCGGCTGACGACTGCTGAGCGAGGCCGTACTGCATTACAGCATGACGCTCTGCAGAACTGATCTAAAAAACAGTAAAATAATCTGGCTACTGGCTCCAAATGATCTAAGTCTATGAAGACAAATAAATTCTATATGAGGAGTGATAGAGTGGCATCTATCATAACAAGAAGAGACCTCGACCTCAGAGGCAGCTGACAATCAGGAGGAAGGCTGAAGATAATTTCTTCTGTCTTATTAGTTTTGACAATAAGAGCGTTTTTGTCACACCATTCAACATGTCAGTCGGTCAACATTACACTGGTAGAGTCTGGGGTCATCACTGCCGCTATTTTAAAAGAAACTGGTCGGACACACTGGTGTTGCAATCTGCAGTGTGCAGTGTAAACAACACGGGTGAGCTAATGCAGCCTCGAGGTGCTCCAACATTAGTCCTGATCGGAGAGGGAAGTCTATCATTTACTTTTACTAGCTGTACTCTGTTTGTGAGAAAAGACATGTACCAGTAAATTAAGCCTGGATTGAACTGTAACTGAATCATTTTGGACAGGCATGACATTTTGGCATTCGTCGAGGTGTTTGGAGATGAGATGCACAAGTGCGACAACTGCATCTTCTGTGCTACTCTATTGCTTTATTGGACCAAAATCCTTTCCAATGATTTCATAATAACAAATGCTAAAAGTGCTATTGGCCGAAAATCATTATGCTCTTTAAGACATTGTTTTTTTGGGAGACGTTTAATATGAGAAGTGTTCCAAGCTAGTGGAATAGTACGAGTGTCAGCGGACAGCTGAAGGATAGGTTGCCAGACAGGGGCCAATTCCCTGGCAAAGGATTTCAAAACAAGTGCACTGCTTGAGTCAAGGCCAAGGGCTTTCCTTGAGTTATGCTGGAAGATGCACCCGACTTCATCCACAGTAATGACAACACTATCTGCACAAGTGGGGGTAATGGTCTTAAGTAGATCTGCACATTTCTCAGAGTTGTCACTGGAGTCAAAACAAGAGGAAAAAGCCATTTAAATCATTTGCAAACACAAGTTCATTGTCGGTCACAATGGGTTTGTTCAACGATGACATTCCTGTCATCCTCCTCATAGTGTCCCAGATTCAGGCGCTGTCTGTGTGCCTGTTTGGCTTCCCTTAGTTTCTTCTTTAAGTCGTTTTCCAACTGTTCAAGTTTGGCGAAGTGTTTAATTTTAAGTTCCATTTTCCTGGTGTTGATTTCTTTAGTCACATACGATTTCTTATTTGGGTAGATCTTTTATCTTTTTGGTAAGAACAACTAGCCGGAGACACAGATTAAATTATCTTCAATTTAATTTAACTTTATTGAACTCAAATTGTTCTGGAAAATCAAGGCAATATGTGCTGTTTTCACGTGTTGAGCTGTTTCAGAGGTTGCAGCCTCGTTCTTCCTCTCTAAATCTGCATAATGTAGCCATATAATGCCACGCTGTGTTCATTTGGGTTTGTTCCCTTTTTATATATTTTTGAGGAAGGACAATTTTCAGATGCGTCTGACATTGAAGTGCAATCCAATGTAATCTAATTCAATGCAACGTCATCTGACAAAACAATTTCAACTCAATGTGTTCCATATTATAGTCTTTTGGGAAGCTTTAACTGCATCTCGCAGTTAATGAACGAATAAATTTTAAGTGCAGATTCTTTTGTGGGTTTGAACATACTGGGTCTATACTGGGGAAAATACCGCCTCCGGGAAGTAGCCATGCACTCGTACTCTAAAGTCTGACACTCTCAAAAGCTCTCGCCCTTAGCCTGCGTTCTCAGCTTTATGTTACCAGACTGGCTGCCAGTGGAAAAAATGAAAGCTTTACAACTTCAACTGAATTAAAAACTCACTCGAGTACAGTGTGACAACGTTTAGCTTGCTTTAAGCAGTGCAGGTGGTGACTGACTGACACATATGTGTCCCTCACGGATCACCGTAACTGTATGTGCTTGCTGCTGAGACCGCTCAGTACGTACAAGCACATATATTCCACTTGAACTGATTCAACTTGGCTGCTGCTGAGACTAATACTCGTACATTCTTGCTGCCCTCGACACTTCACGTGCCGAACAGACCAAACACACCACTAGGGGGCTTCTGACTTCACCAGATTCAATCATGCACATTAAGTACGAGTTGGTAGATTTTTCTTCATTTACTGGAAAAATAATACACATGTAGCATTAACACAATTATCACAGTAAGTAGAGGAAACATTGATTTTATAAGTTATCAGCTTTATGCATCATACAGCCTAATATTTTGGTATTATTATGAAGCATACTTGCTTTTCCTTCAACACAATCGTGCATACTGTTAGCATCATCTTGTGATCTGATGCCTGTAAAAGTTCACAAAATTCTCAATACATTTAGAAGTCTGGACACCGGCATATTAAGACAACACAAACACTTATATTTCCCAGCACTGCTCACAGTCTTCATCATTGTCTTTATCATTCATTACAGCATGTCAGCTCAGTCAACGTCTATTTTTTGCTGCAACCTAACAGCATGTGGGTAACCGCAGCGATATGCAATAATGGACCTAAAACTGTGAGCATCCCGACCTCAACCAAGCTTTGTCAGCATTATGATAATCTGTTCAACATTTGTGGTCATGAATGCAGGATATAAAACGACAGTATTCTCAGCAGAGTCCGGTAGTTTTTGTTCCAGCAGATCAGTTTTAAACAAACAGGTTACACAATGAGGTGAAAGGTGACAGCTTGGGTGAACCTCAAACCTCGTACGTCTCATAAAGGCAGAGCTTACGCCGTTGTTTACAGGAGTCCAGTCGCTTTCTGTGATACGCTCACAAACCCAGAGCCCCATGAACTCAAACACACAGTGCTGCTATCTGCTACATACCTTTAAGGAATCTCAAATTGAGTAGTATTCCCTGTTTTAAGATGACCAGATGGGCAGTTAAAGATGAAATACTCCACAAAGAACCCCAAGCGCATGACAACACCATCAAATAAGCAAAAACAGATTGCTCCTGTCTTCCATTTCTATCTTACATCCAAGCCTCTGGCGTGCAGAGAGATCACACTGAAGCACAGGAAGGAAACAAATATATATCACTGTCCTTTGATTCAAAACCCAGTGTTCATCAATTATCACACCGTGGTTGAAATTGCACAACATTTAGACACTTCAGGGAGCTTTGAGTGTTGTAACGGTACCAGTAGGTGACTCAGACAAGGAGGAGACACTGGACTATAGCATCAGCTCTGCTTCTCCTGGGAAGCTGGCACCGAGCACCTCCATAAAAAATCATCTTGAGCTCCCCACTATTATCTCTGCATTCCACCGGAGAGAGAGCGGTGAGCTGGCAGCTATCCAGAGAGAGTGAAATATTATCGTGGGAGAACACATCAAGACGAGCTCCGCCAACATAAAGCTTCCACTCAGTTCAGGGGGTTAAAAAGCCCCGGAGCACGAGCTAAATGATAAGGGCCGCCGCTGTGCCGCGCATTAGACAGATACACACTCCGCTCCCGGTCCAGCAGGTGTGACTCGCTGCGAGGAGGGGCGACTGGCATTGCGGTGGTCCCGCTCACTCCGGCTTTGATCATTCCCCGTCGTTTTGTGGGCTCGCATGCTTACCCCGGGAATACAATTTATAGAGTCCATTAGACGTTTATGGGACATGTGTAAGTCAAATGGGAGTCTGCAAAACAGCCCTGACTCACCCTTTGTTCTTTTTTTATTTTGGGCAATTCTTTCTCATTTGAGAGTCAACAACAAAATAAATGGATGAAGCTATAGAGTGGGAGGCGCTGCTCGGGCTGGATGTATTTCAACCACTGTAAATTCCTATTTTAATGCTTTCTTTTAATGATGTCCTTGATGTTCCTCTACATAGAAACATATGAGTCTCCTGGAGCATTTGAAATCTATAGGGTTATATTACAAAGCTATTTCTGTAAGTATGGTACATGGAACCACATGAACTTGTTATGAGCGTAAGTTTTAATTAATCAATTCATCTTTGAGTGGAAGTCATATATTTTTGGCCTCTTGGGGGCAGCAGAACAAACAGTAAACACAACAATGTCATATGGCAAACGTGTTAGCAAAATGTGGCCTATTTGCACATCAGTGTTCACTTAAAGATATGTTTCTGATGACCTGTTTGAAGTAAGTCCAACAGTCTCCCTCTCATTTGGTTTTTTCAGTCTCCTGAGGAAAATATTTGTCTCTTTAGCTGCTAAATGTTCGACTGTGTTCACCAGCTGCCTGCTACTGCTACAGCGAACTGAAAGATGCTAAAACGTTTCATTGAGCTGAAGGAGGAGGGGGGGAAGAGAGGGGGGGGGACTGCTGAGTTGGGCGATAAGACTCCTTTCGACACCTATTCTCAGAAATCGTGTTTTTAAGTACTGTAACACTGATAAGCGTCAGCCATCATTTGTAGAACACTTTGTTGGGATTAACTGAGGTCAAAACATAGTTGCATGCAATAGTTGCTGAATTTATTTTTACACTGACCCACAATCCAAACTCGATTCAAACCGCTGACTGTATTATCATCTCTACAAAGTGAACTCTCCACCTCTCGCTCGCTGCGAGTGGCACACGTGCAGAATTTTAAAGCCCGGCGATTGGACGTCTCTTATCAATATGCACCTCAGAAGTCACGGTTAACTTCACTCCTTGTTATTTTTCGTGTATACAGGTTTGTACCTTTGACTTTTATCGAAGGAGCAGATATTTTGCAACACAGCTGCTCTTTTTTTTTGTTGTACTTATGATTCAAGGGTTGGCACGGTAGTTTACTTAATATTTTTTACAGCGATCAAAGAAATTTGCCAATTTGAGAGTCTTTAGTGTTCAAAACAGCTTGTACAGCTGTGTTGATATCATCTGTTGCCATTTTTCTGTTGCTTTTTTATTTTTTTTTATTTTATTTTTTTTTTGTGTGGATATAGCTCCGTAGCTTGCTACACAGGAGGTAAAGTCTTCAATTTCAATCTGGCCTACGAAGCTCAATTATTTCTTCGACCGGAGGAAACAACCATTAATGAGCACAACAACAGACCTGTTTGAATCACTGAACAAATCTGTGTGCGGTGATTACTTTGGAAGTGCTCCAACTGTCTCTCGCATTACATCATCGATACAGAAAATGAACAGGCCTTTTACTTTCATAAAGCCAGATGCCTAAAATACCTCCTCCTACCTCGCAGCTCACTGTGTTATGTGCTTTCTCAAAGAGCACATTTCCATTACAGCTATTGATGCTAACATTGACTTAGAGGGGGTGGGCACACATTGAAATGGACTGTGATGCTTACGTGAGTGCAGACTGAGGCCTGTGTGTCACTGCCGCTGCAGGACTACAAAGCAATTTCCCAGCGTGCAGATCTGCACGCACAATCGATAAATCACATTCCTGATTACTTTGCAGGGGGAAATGGAGTTTGTATTGTTTCTCCAAGACAAATGTAGGCTCCGGGCAAGATAGATCTTATTTTCAGAGCCAAAGAAAGACAACCCCAACACACACACACACACGCCTTCGCCTCCACACACACCCCTGCTCTGTTAAACTGAATCTACTATCCCCCCCTCCTCCTCCTCCTCTTTTCACTTTTCTCTTTCATTACACTCCAAAACTCACCGGTTCCTGTTGAGTTCTCTTTCAGTTTTGTTCCCCTCCTTTTCTTTCTGGTTTTCTCCATTTCTTTCAAGGTGGCAATTTCAATAACTCCTCCGCGATTGAATCAATTGAAAGTTGCAGAGCAATCCCCCGCCCCCCCCTAAAAAAAAAGTTCTTCACAGCTCACTTTCTGTTTCTTTTACTGCGAACCCGGCCTCTTCGCCCGCAAAGTACTGCAACATGCTATCCTCAAAACGCGTCCAAGTGTCCTGATGTTTACTCTCCAAACAGGTCAACAGCAACAACACATTGTGACACATATGTTTTGGTTAAAAAAGTTAAAAAAACCGTTGAGGAATGATTCGATCGTCGCGATTAATCTCCTTGTTTTCATCTCGGTGGAAGGATTAAATTGCCTCTCTAATGGTTGAGGAATTCTTCAGTCTTTCACCCAACAGCAACAAGAGGATGCAATGAATCATGACTTGTTTTTCATTGTTGCTCTTGACTTCATTGTAGTTGTCCTGAATCCTTATTCTGACCCTCGAGTGAAACAAGCAGAACCTTGAATCTATTCCTTGATTATATGAAAGCAAGTGAGGAATGTTAAAGCAGACAAGCCCAGGATTTCTTATTGAAAAAGATACGTCTTTATCAATTTCAGCTAGATATATCACTGATGTGTTTATCTACAGGACAAGCGAGAGTGCTGCTTAGGGTGTCAGGCTCTCTGACACAGTGAAAAAAGGGCCCATGACTGTAGTGTTTTTGGGGGTGAAAAGCATATATTGTGCAATATATTAAACTGCAGGTGTCTTGGAGAAGAAAAAAACCAGACTAATTCATGCTCACCAAATCTCAGCTTGAATTGTTGCTGTGTGAAATAAACAGTGGAAGCTATCGTGGATATAAACAACGCTTTTGTTTTGATTATGGACAGACATGTGGATACGCTTCAGATTTTACCTATTAGTCAGCACTGTGTTAGCTTTGACATCCAGTGTCAAAATGTTAACAACATCATCAGCTCTGTTCATTTCCGCACACGAACCATCAACTCAAAAGCGCGCGTTACGTAACGTGTGAACACCTTTTAGCAATTAGTGCGCGTAAATTATTAATTCGAAACCGAATGTTTTGTTCATTTGTGTATATGAATTAGTTCTTGTTTTTTCCTCTATGACTCCGACTCCGGCTGGCTCCGTAGTGTGTGTCTAATCCAGTGAACAAACCTACCAAACCAAAATTGAAATACTTCATCGCATGGATGCAAAAATCCTGTAAATGTTAAATGATCCTGCTGAGTGATGTGCAACGTTACCCACATCGACCAAATGCAACAAAAGATTTTAAAGCTCCCTCGGCAGGAACGGTTTCGTTAAAATGTTGACAAATTATATACGGTATATTATTGTATTACACGGCTCCGTCTCGTTTATAGCGGGCAGATAGACGACTAAATGAAGATGAAAAAAATCTAAAGGTCAGACAGCTCTGCCCTTGTGATGCGAAGGGTGAAGTAACAGAAGCATACCTAAAGTAGTTCATACACCGCTCAACACCTGGGAATAAAAACAGGATCACTACATGTTCCAATCTTCTCCTCCGCCCTGCTCCGCACTACATCATCTTGTTTGTCTAAAAGCTCCTTTTGAACTGAGGTCTCCTGAGAGACCTTTTTTTTTTTTACCCCCTGTGCCTCTGTGCTCATGTAGTTACATGCATGATGTCTTTTTTCATGTCCCGAAGCCACATTTTTTTGTATTCCTCACTGGGAGGAAAAGAAAGAAAGCAAGAGAAAGAGAGAGAGAGAGTATGTGGTAGGATAACAAACATCTTTTCTTTCCCTCCGGCTAAGAACTTCTTGATTTTGTCAGTCACTCAGCGCAGAACAAGACTGCACAAAGGCTCAACAAGAGACTTTTGTTGTTAGTTCCGTCTCATGCGGGTGTGGACACGCGCGCACTTTCACTGTTTACTGTTTCCTTTTGTACCACGTATGAAAAAAAAAAAAAAACACCTCTAATAATGTGAATCTCACCAGGATGAAGTGACTTCTCTCTCTTCTCTGCTGCAGTGCGTTAATGGAAGAACTGTCATCATCATCTATAGATTCACTCTGGGTTTTTTTTTGTTTTTTTTGTTTTTTTTTGAATAAGGGAGCATAAATGTTTATTGGGCCCCGGAGGCACGTAAGCAAATCTGACCTCATCTCAGCAGATACAAGTGTGTTCTTTCAGTGGGAGTACAGATGGAAACCAGCTTCGGCGTGATCTGTAAATCAAAAAATCTGCTGCACTTAATCGAACAGCTGTTTGGTCTCTGTGCACAATTAGAATCAGAGATTTGCAACTTCTAATAAATTGCTTGATTGAAGCCATATCGTCCATATGCAGAGGTGCAGACTTATTTACATGCTTCAAATGCCAGTATTTCCATTTCTGTAGCTTGATACTTAAACTCCACCACATTTCAGAGGGAAATATTGTACTTTATACTCCATATTTTACATTTAACACAAGATAAACTTATAAAATGTCACCAATATCAGGTTTTTTCTGTCTCTTTTTCTTCCGACTGTCTTTATATGCTTATCTTTTTCCCTTTGTCCCTCTTACTTTCCCTTTTTCCTTCCTTCTCTTAGATTTCCAATCACCTCTTATTTCCTTCTTTCACCTCTCATTTATTTCCTCCTTCAGTTGATGTGAAAGCAAAAAAAACTAGTTACTTCAGTTGCTTTTACCTGTACCGAATGGGTTTTTTTTCCTACCTATGGTACTGATTTCCTGTATTTCTTCTAGCACTGTTTATATGATTTGTAAAACATCTTTTGCTACCCAGCAAGCCACCCCGCTGCATGACACCTCAAGTAAAACCTCCTCCTTTGTTGCTCCCTCGAAACCAAACTTACACGGGTGATGAAAGCGCCGCAAAAAAGGGGGGCTTGTGTAGGCAGCACAACAGAAATGTAGAGCAGCAACTTGTGTATGAACTCTTTTATAAAGCTTCTGGTATCATCCCCTACTTTAGAACTGCACCGCATTCGGATGGTGATTAGGAAACCTCAGAGAAAAAAGTTTGTGAGAATATGCGAGAGATGGAAAGGGGGGGGGGGGGGACGAGAAAAGAGGCTGAGAGAGAGAAAATCAGAGGGTTGAGAAAGCGAGAGACGGTGTGTGTCTGTGCGACAGAGAGCGAGAGGTGATTACTTTGTGTTAATCTAGTATCAGCTTTCCACCATTTGGAGACTTCCCAGTGCATTACTCATTATCTGCAGACAAGTCTGTTAAATACAGATTAGACGGGGCAAGAAAAAGGGACGCAGTATTCCTGAACTTTCTCATGAAACTCTCTTTGCAGAAACGATCCGTCTTCTCGTGGGTTATCTGGGTTTTTTCTCTGTGATGTCCCCGATTTTTTTTTCTCCCCCCCCCCACTTCAAGTTTTTTTTTTTCTCACTCTTCTCCAGCTGTGTGCCATATTTCAACCTCTCTTTCCAGCAGACTTTAAATTGAGCTATCCCCCCGTAATTCAAAAGAAAGACACCGAAAAAAAAAAATCTTTTAGGGCTTTTATCTGTCAGGGTTTTACTTTTTTTTTTTCTAGGAGTCATCGTATTTTTTTTTTCTTTTTGATGACCTTGCTGATTCGAACCGCGCGAGGCCACATATTTCCTCATAATTACTTTCTACTTTCAAAAAGAAAATCAATAGATCCTTACGAGCGTACACATGAGTCCTGGTACAGTAAGTGCACATCGGGGTGAGTGCTCCATTTAAAAGGTAGCGCCTCACCGCTCGCAAATCCAATAAGGCCTGTGCAGCCACATGCTTCCGTTGCATTTCAGAGAGCCGTTCGTACGGGTTATCAATACTGGAGAAATAGCCAATCAGAAAAGTGTGTCTCTGATATGTGACACGTCTGAGCATTTAAAATGTGTAGGATTGTTTTTCACAATAAAAGAGCAGTAAATAAATAGTTTAACTAAAAGAAGAAGTAAAGAAAAAAACAAGACGACAGGAAGAAAAACAACGCATTTCAGTCCCGCGTCGTGCCTTCAGGCTTCTGTTTTATTCATGTAATTAAGCAAAACCCAAAAACCACATTTACAATAATGAAAGTGGTCTGGATGACATCTAGTTAAAAGTCTTCACTTACATGAACATATGTAAGCTTTTATGAGTCAACATATTGCCCGGTCAACCTCATGACACATATAAGCGCCACAGTTTAGTGTTCTTTATTCAACTGAATTCAATTATATTCAAAAGACTCTATTCGTCTCTTATGGGGCAATTTTTTTAGGCGAGCGAATCATTCATTCACACACACACACACAAAGCCAATATGACAATGTTGGAGAGAGTTAAAATACACTAAGATTAATGGCAGTGGTTGGTCTGTAGCTAGCCAACAATATATAACACCACAGAGGCACATATTCTCTCTGAAGTGTCAAAAGTACAAGTGAATTTTTTCAGTTTATACGCGAGATAAACTGAACACTTCTTGTATTTGTGGCTGTTCAAAAGTCTAATGGCCTCTGGAGTAAAACCAAACTTCCCTCTGATTGTTGTACGTACGCGTAATCAACACATTCCTGACGGGATTAGGGTTAAAGCAGTCAATCTAACCTTTGTAAACACTTTCATTGTTCTGAGAATTCGCCAAAAAAAAAAAGAAAGATGAACCCAGGAGTCAGTTCTGTAACAAATGGCTGTTTTCGAAGAAACATTTAATGCTCCGGCACTTATTTGACTTCTAAGATTAATGTTTGTCATATTCTGGACAGAACGACGAGATGCCAACGTGTTTCTGTGGTCGAGTTAAAAAAGAAACAGATGTTAACAAGGAGAGGAGTTTCTTCTCCGCGGCCAAATTCCACAAAGAGAAATGAGTTTTGGTCTTAGAGCCTAAAGACAGAGTTGTCCATAAATCACCAAGATAAAGCGCAATATGCAAACTTTCTGAGACAGCGCATTATCACGATAATAATCATTTTCCATTAGTGCTTCTCTGAATTCTTGCACTTGCTAAAAGAGAAATTATGTCATCTGTAATGCAAATGCACTGACATCTTCCGTGCTCATTTTGCATAGTTTCTGTCAGTAGTGTTTAACAAAACAGACATTTCTCTCACACATGGATGTATCATTTTAAGTGGAGCTTCAGCGCCATTAAACATATTCCTTCCGATTTTCAGACTCTCGCATTAAAGCTGTAAAAGCGTCGTCTTAATAAGATGTTTTATGGGTAACTGTGAAAGAGAGCGTTTTTTTATAAAAGGACAAACAAGAGCATGAACTTGACCGTCGGACCTCACTGCCTTGAAGTTAAAAGCTGCTTATTGTAGCTGTAAGGCAGCGATAACAGCTTCAAATAAACATGTATCTCCAGAATATGTAGATTTTAAGAAATCAGTAGAGACTAAAGAGACAGAGATAAAGACACAGAATCTAAAAGGTTTTGGGGGGGAAAAAACATCTCAGAAATGCAAAATTCACTCTTCTTCCGCTGCTCAAATCACAGCACGATATCATTTAACGTGACCTTAAGTGGCGGTCAAACAGCCTGCGGAAGCCCGCTGAACAGATCACATGACACGAGAGAGAGATAAGAATGGCACTCACGGTGTTGAATCCTGGGAAGAGGCTGACCGCCGAAGCTGTATCCATTGGAAACGGGAGAAACTGCTTCATGCCCAGTGAGGTCTGGACGGCAGGCAGGGTGGGACGCATCAGGGCAGGCATGAGGCCATTTTGACATGTGTTACCTGTAGGAGGGAGAGCGAAGGCAATGTGTTGAACCGCAGACAGTAACCGAGAGAGATATGCTTGAGCCAAAATCTTACAGTTTACAGCCAACTGAACCTGCTGAGTGTGACATGTTGCCTTTATCACGCTGTCCCTTTCGCACATCTTATATGTGTAAGTCATTTCTTTAACTGTGCATTTGTGCTAGACAGACAAACCTTAGCTTCACTGCATCCAAAAAATTCAGTTGAAATTAATTTAATTAATGCCAGAGATCTCGCTTTCTTCTCTTTCTCATCTGATAGCATGAAAATCTCCAATATATCTACTGTTATGCTTTAACCAAACTTTGAATCTAATACCTTTTAGGCATCACCGTCGCTATTTCAAAGCAAAAAAAAGTATCTGTTATTACTGGGTTTTTCTTCAAGTTTTATTCCAAGCGCTTCATAATCTAATTTCCTATCCACACTTTTGGGGATTTTTCCTTCTTTCACATCGGCGTCCAATGTTTGCGGAAGAATATTCTCAACTCACGGTTCACACGTTGGAGATTTCAAACCACATTTCACGCCGCAAACCGTGAGAAAGAAGCGACCATGAGTGGACCTTGAGTTGATATTGTTTTGTCGCTAATACTGATCCCAGGCAAGTTGGATAATAACCTTGAATCTCATATGTTTTGGGGATTCCTTTATTGAGAAAAACCTTCTAATATTGATGTTATTCCTTTAAATTTTCATACATTTTTATATTTATTTCATGTTTTTTTAATATTTCATGTCTGCAGGTTTGGAAATTTTCATTATCAACACAACAGAAAGCAGCAGAGTACAGTTTCAAAAGGACTTTGTCACAGTAAGTATTTCATAAAGCTTTATTATTTACTGTATTTACCAATACTTGTGCATTTGAATGTAGGTCTTGGACTTGTGACGGAGCATTTGCATAATCTGCTACTCATAATTAACAATTCGACTACTTCTTCTACCGCCATCACGGTTCAAAGAACGGTCTCCATTACTGTTAATCGTCTCAAAGATTAAGTCTGTGATTCGCCGGGCTGCGGGCTTGCGAATTTACTGAATTCAATTTCTTCTTGTAATCACAATCAGACCAAAGCCGAGCAACCCCCGAGAATAAGTTGTACATGCAGATGACCACAACGTGATGATGCGATGATGTTTATCTCTCCGAAACAGATGTTCTCGTTCTGAAATTGTCCCCATAAATAGTCTTTGTGGAATGAATGCGGCAGGCAGTGTGTCTTATGAGATGATTCAATGGCCTGGCCCACAAATCTCTAGGAAAAACAAAAGTAAATACTTCACTTTTATTGTCATGTGAGTGTGCCACGCCAGCAGAGCGCTTTATAAACCACGAATTGGAAACAGCACAAGGTTGGTTTCAACACGGTGGGATCAAAAAAAAAAAAATGTTTGAAAAAAAAAGGGCAGAGAAAACCGTTGCAGCCTTCCAAAACATTAGGAATTAAAGAAGCCATTTCGCAAAGCTGTAATGAGGACCAGAGGGATGATTTTTTTTTTTATCGCTGCACATTTAACAACAGTGGAGCTCCGGGCCAGTATGACTCTAAAGCGCTGGCACATACAGTATCAAACCACCGACTTGAGACAAATAAAAACAAGGTTTGCCTCGTTTCGGTCCCTAGGCAGTGGTAAGGGGTAAATAAAAAGCAAAAGTCATAAAGAAGAGAAGAGGGGAAAAACCACAGACTGTCCCCCCCCCTCCTTCTCTCACTCCGTCTTCTGTCTTCTCCCTCCAGTCGCCGGAGCGCTGCCATCTGTTGGAAAAAGAACACATGCCGTCTCTCATGTGGAGGCACGTCCTAGTCCCAACTTTAACAAAGCATGTCCTTCTGTGGAGATCATCCAACTGTAGCATCTCTCGACATGCCGGGGCCCTGACGTCAGCCCACAGGCACGCCTCACCTCACGCTCGGCTAGATCCACCATTCATCAGCCCGACGTGCGCAGTCAAAACAGCCCCGTTCAGACGCACACGCATCGGGGCTGATGTTTGGGATAAGTCTGCAGCAGCGGGATGAAGAGTGACAAACTGAAATGTGAATTTGTTTGATAGGGGTCATCTTTGGCTTCGCTGATTGATAGGGGATGAAATCTGATGTGTCACCGCGGTGGAAGTCTGTGAGTTTTCGACTCGGTAACGTCACCACAGAGGTGATTTGTTCTGCTGAACTAGAAATAACAATCGAGTCTTGTCGTTCTATTGACAAGGCCAGTGGTGGAAGAAGTACATACTTTGCTTAAAGCTGTACTAATCAATATTTATTGGATAAATAATGGGTCGACCTATTATGTGTCGCTTGTAGTGACGAACCCACAGAGAATTATCACCCGACTCTGCAGTTCCCCTCAACCCTTTAAGATCATGGATTCGGTTTTACACTCGCAACTTCAATGTTTTGACAGCCCTCATCAATGTTTCCGGCAGTTTGTTTTTGCTAAAAACCTGCTAACTGCTCAGCACCAAATGGCAAAGAAAATTTAGCAACTAACCGGTGAACACAGTGGAGCATTTAGAAGCTACCGAGCCAGATATTTCCCTAGGTGGTGGAGAATAAAACGGAGCTAAAAGAAGAGTGACATCGGATTTACATTCATCAGTTCAATTCAATTCAATTTTATTTATATAGCGCCAAATCACAACGCAAAGTCATCTCAGGGCACTTTTACATGGAGCAGGTCTAGACCACGCTCTTTAATTTACAGAAAGAGAAACCCAACAGTTCCCCCCATGAGCAGCACTTGGCGACAGCGGGAAGGAAAAACTCCCCTTTAACGGGAAGAAACCTAAGGTAGACCCCGGCTCTGGGTGGGCGGCCATCTGCCTTGACCGGTTGGGTTGAGAGAGAGAAAGAGGGGAGGGGGGGGCTAATGCTTATGTTTAAATAGGCAATCGGTAGCCATATCAGCTCTATAAAGCAATAATACAGCTTGTTGTGGCGACCCCAAGTGGCAAAGAAGTAAATGAATGCAGGTTTAAGTAAAAATAAGCAGTTAACATAATTTAAATACACCATTACAAGTAAAAGTCCTGCATTGAAAAATCTACCTCAGCTGACTTTAGCATGTCAGAAGCATTTTAATGATGCAACTTGGTAAAGTGGAGCAAATATTCCCACCTTATGTACAGTTTGGTAGTGTAATCTATGACAAAACATCATATTTAATAAGTTGATGATATATTTTGTTTGGGAAATCCGAGTCTCAAAGTAAACAAACTGTCAGATAAATAGAGTAGAGCAAAAAAGTGCATTATTTCCCTCTGAGATGTAGTGAAGTAGAAGTATAAAGTAGCGTAAAATTGTTATGTAAAATGGATATAAAGTACAGATTTGTACAAATTTCTACTCACTGTAAGTAGAGCACTTGAGTGAATGTGCTCTATTTGTACTACCGGACACAGCGTCTACTGCTTACTGGATTTAACCTGTTCCAACCTCACACATCCTCTTAAAGCTCACGCTGTTTGAGATACAAAAAGACACATTGATTTTCTTTTTTCCTCCTGTTGTGAAAGGTAGAACAACAATAGTGATCCAGCCAACATGCCCAAACACAAAAGCACATTCCAGCCTGCAGCAGGGGTTAGTGTTTCAACTCTCTGAAGTCTGATCATCTGTCACCGCCAGAAAAAGTGCAAAATATAAGGCGGAGGGGGGGGGGGGGGAATGAGCCCGTGGCTGCTATCCTAAACTTTAACCCCGACCTCCGAAGCATCACGCCAAGTTCATCGCACTCCAACACAACAGGCTCCGGTAGAAATGCGCAGATGGCACCCGTAATTATCACTTTGTTAGAGGTGTCAATATTTGACTTGAGTTCAGCTAACAAATGTTAATATTTGAGCTGTTGGCAGCTTATAAATTCTGACACCCAGGCCCAGGTGGGCTGAGTCGTTGCAGCTGACATCGCCATCTATTTTGCATAACGAGTCACTCAGGAACTCGTTCAAGAGAGTCGCTGTATACCGAAAGGTCAGCAGGTGACAGTCATTAAAATATGTGGTGGAAGACTCTCTGAGCAGCCTGGGAACTCGGCACAGGCAGCATAAAACTGTGGAAAAAGAGCAACCTGGTCCTGTACTCTGTGTTTCTGTCAGGAGCATTTATTGAGATGATCAAAAGGGAAATGAACCTAAACGAGTTCAAGGCAAACAATTAGAATAGGAAACATAATTTGAATGTGAAGCCTGTTTATATATCAGTATGCCCCAAAATCAGCCCAGTACTGCTCTGTTTACACAGTGAACGCAGTCTGAATGAAGACTTCTCACTATGAGCTCCTCATGCAGGCACTCGCAGCAAATATGCGACGGCTAAATGTGACTTCCAGGAGTGTTTGAGGTTGTAAAATGTTTGTCTATGTAAAATCCTGAACCACAGATTTGTATTTTAGGCCACACAGAAAGCTGCAAAGAACTTACTCTCTGCACCTCTCAATGAACAAAGAAGAAACTGACTAAAATTAGATTTTTTAAATACATATAAATCATAAAATGCAATGCGATCAGTCCCTGATTAACCTCCAAGTGGGCCTCAGTGCAAAAATGACCATCTGGACCCCTAATTAACCTCGTTCTTTTTCTTCTCTGTGCATTCTGTACTGGATTCAAATGCATGACCTGGACCTGGCTTGCTGGTAATTTGATTAAACACAAATTAATTTGAGAATATGCAACATGTGAGCACGCTACTGCAATAATGAAAGTCTTAAAAAACTAGATATTTGACACTGGGGCAGCATCAGAATCAGAGGGATAACATTAAAGCTGCACTAAGCAGTGTTTTTTATACTGACAGTGGATAAAATGAGGATGTGTAATGTGAAAAATGTCGCTCACAGAGAAAAACGCACAGAGCGTTATCACCTAACTGTGGCGTTCCTCTCAGCTCTGTGTAACCAGGTTAAAACTACAATACATTGTAATAAAGTTTATGTTAAAAGAGAGTTAATTAAGGTTGAAACACACATCATAGTTATGGTTTTTTTTTTTAAAAAAACAACTACTTCATAAAAGATTAAAAGCTGCAGTGGAATAAGAAAAGTTTAAAAAGATACTTTGCGAAGAGCAGAAAGAGGAAGTGGTACTCAAGAGTAAGCCAATCATTGGTTGAGGTTTGGTTGGATCACGGAGATTGGTGGGAAGAAAAGGAGAGAAGAAGGAAGAGCTTCAGTGAAGTTGGGTCACAACACGTGTGTAGTTTGTTCATGTGTGTAGCTGGTGTCTACAGCTGCATTCAGACTGCAGGCAAAAGTGGCCGAAATCCCGATTTTTTTGCTCATATGTGACTCAGATCTGTTTTTTTCATAACATAACGTAAACAGCACAAATCACATGCAATCTGATCTTTTCAGTTCTGATTTTATATGTGGCCCTAAATCACATACAGGTCTGTTTTTTTGGGGTGGGTTTTTTTTGCGTTGCAACCTCAGTCTGAACAGTCATATCGGAATTTATGTGACTTTTACGTCATTCCAGGCAGTCGATACAACCCAACTCCTACATACTTTCTCAGTGAGATGGGTCGCCTGAACTGAGTGTCTTTCTACGAGGATCTTGTGAAGAGGTGCTGACAGATTAAAAGTAGCCCTGACATCCTGAAACTTTGGATGAAATCTGTTTCTGTGAAGCCGTTCGCACCACGTTTCCCACCACTCCCGGCTCTGACTTCGCCTCCACACACACACACACACACACACACACCTCTGTACAGAAGTAGTAAACATTGCTCCACAAATAACCATAATTAAAAATTTGTCTCTCTTTCTCCTCATGCTCGTCCTCGTTATCATCTGCTCATGAATTTGCTGGCTCGCGCTGCACATCAACTTACAAATGAAACGCTGTAAACGCTGACTTGATTGGCCTCATAGGCATGTGACGTCTTTGTTATTGTTCTTGTGCACATGCGGGTCAGTTCAGGGCCGTGATCTGTTGAACAGTGAACAGCCAAACAAAAAAATCGGATCTGTTTGCAGTGTGAATGTAGCTTTAGATTATCCAATCGACAGTCATTCTACGAGCAGCTGAAGACATTTTCTATTTGAAGTGTGGTGCTTGAAGTTGTTCCCGTCTGTATATTAGCTCATTAGCCAATCAAGTGTAGTCATAGCTAACTGTAAAGCTAACCCAGCTTACACTACAGGCTTTAGGTCATAGTTTTCAACGTTGAATCCTTGAAGATTTACCAGATAGCGCTACAAGCTAACAAGTCAATGCAATCCTTTGACCACATGGGACGAACCACGCCATCTCTGGACACCTGCATGGCGTCCTGTTCCTCACCAGAGACCAAGAGACTGCCAAAAAGCTGCAGACTGGACTCAGAACTAGTAACCAAGGTACCCCACTTGGGTCTCTCTACTCCCAAGCAGTGAATCACACCTGCAACAGGAGTTTTTATTTTAATATCTGCTGGCTTGTGTGTGTGTGTGTGTGTGGTGAGTGTGGGCCCGCTGATTTCAGTTGCCAGTTTAAATTAGAGGTAATCTGCATTTCATTTGTAGTGTGTTGTGCTCCAGTTGAAGAGAATTATTACTGTAACTTTCAAGTTATTCAAAGGAAAGAAAAAGTGAAATTTCAAGGAGACTAAATTCTGTTTAATTTGTTTATTTTGAGAACTTTCACAAAAAGGAAATAATAGAAGTTCATTATTCCTAAAAACTGATTCCAGCGTGATGTTTGGTTTTTTCCTTTTACTAAAGGTATTTAATCATAGGGGATAGATATCATTAACAGTTTGTTCATGGAGTGATGCACTCATTTCATTGCAGCAGTCTAATCACTCAAATGTGGGATACAGTGTATAGATTTGATAGACGTAACTTAATAAGGTGTGTTACAATTCATTAGCGGTGAATAAAGGGACTCAAGACAAGAAGTTTATATAGATAAAAGAGAAATAGGACATTATTATTATCTAGTATTATTTATTGTACATTAAGTTAGTTGAATCAAATAACTCAGGACCTTTCCCTGATTAAACGAGGGATAGGTGGACTGCATCTACATTATTGTGTTTCAGCATTTTATAGCTCATAACCCACAACTTCTCTGTTTGGTGCAGTCTCAATGCTCTTATCAGCAGCAGGCAAATGTTTTTTAGCCAAAGAGCTCTAAAAAAAACAGTCTGTGCACTGTTCCTGCTCCGCATTAAATGGCAGAAAGACAAAGTTAGCTTATTAGCCGGTGAACCCAGTGGAGTGTCAGCAGTTTAAGTACCAGATATTCTTCACGGGAGATGGAGGATGCCAAAACACAACTAAAAGGAGAGCGAACATTGCTCTTACATTCATTAGATGAATGCTAATGTCACTCGTTAACACATGTCAACTTTATAAGACCGTCATATGTTACACGTCAGAAACTTTCAGCTCGTTGCGGAGTTCCTCCTCCAAGAGGCCAAGCAAAACTGCTAAGTGCAGCTTGAAAGCCTTCAGCATGTTAGTTGATATTGTGCGTTAGGGGTGCATATCCTTAAAATAAACTTTAATTAATCAAATTACCACAAACGAGTTGACACACGCTGAACCCGGGGCGTTTGGAGTGTGCCTCTTTTTGCCTGCTTTTCCCAGAAATGTAATGATGCAGTGAAGCAAGTGAAATGGGATCTGACTTTCTGGAAACATTTGAAACAGATCAGAATTGATGAAAGTTTTTTCCCCCACTGGCCTTTGTTTATCCATTCTCTTTGAGGCTGAGCTTAATGATGCAGCGCGGACTGTACAGTACGGGATGTTAAGAGCAACTCATTGGACAGGATGTGGACGGCTGCTACTGTATCGTGGCGTGCCTCAGACTGTCCTCTGCGCTGCCCTTCCTGAAAGATTCACTTATCTGGGCTCAAGCGTTTTTACTCCTGCGGCAGTATATCGAGAGAGAGAGAGGGAGAGAGTAAAAATGATGTCTGGAGGACGCCGACTGGCATTAATAATTAATCATCTTGTGCCGCTCTCCTGCACCTCCCGCCTCCTCTTAGTGTCCTGAACCTGGCTGCTCCTCCGATAAGATCTGTCCAGAGGCTGAGAGTCCACGCAGCCCGAAAGCCTCAAAATAAGTGGATTGCTCTCTTGCGCAGACTTCCATTTCCCTCAGCAAATATAAATCCAATTATTAGATAAATCTGAATTCCACTGAAAGTCATTCGTATGCTGATGACTGTCCAGATGTGATTAACACCTTTGTGTTTTGACTGATTGTATTCCGTGACCCTTAACATGCTCTGAGATCAGCACTCTCCTTCAAGCGGGGGGGATAAAATCATTTCACCCCAATTATAATGAACAAAGTGAGTACAAAGGGTAGATTTAAAGCATTCTTATTTTTTGAAAGCCACACTTTCACTGATTTTCCAATTAACCTTTCCCGAGATAAACTCTTATGTTCTTATGAAATTCCATAAATCTCACCGGCGTGTGGCATTTTGGCTCCCAGCTACACAACACACACCGCCTCCACCCCCCCCTTTCAGATTAGTATACTGTAGCTCTCGCTGCTGTCATGAGTGTAGCTCACTAATAAACACAGCTGTCTCTGAATCGGATCCAACAATCACTTCCCATGCGCTCTGTAATCTGAGGTTAACCAAAAAGACGTTTACATGCTGCTAAACGCCGACCGCAAAGCCAGACACAGCGGATAGATTTCCTCTGGGCCTTTGACTCAACAACACTAATAGCTTGTATGATTGCAGCGCACACTCAAGACCTATTAGCCTGCTGGGTTACGGTTCCTTTACTGGCTGGTTTTGATGTATGCGGACAGCTTCTAACGCAGAGGGGACATTTCCTTTTCATCTGTTCGTTTTTTTTTTACTTTTCGGCATCTTGTGTTTTGAAGAAGTCTCGCGGAAGAATGTTGCGGTGCTCTCTCTCTCTCTCATGATATGTCATCGGATATAAATCACTTTACCAGAAAACATGTTCTAGTTAAATAGCAGCTATGCAGAGCTGGTGAACAAACAGCATTATTAATCTTTCAAGAGATGCCATCTATTTCCTCCGTGCAGCGCAGTTGTGCACTCAGGATTGCATTCATAAATGCTAAAACGATGCACATCCTGTACGCAAAGAGTGACCTTTACCCCTCTGAGCGGTGCAGATAAGATGTTCTTCTTTCTTTTATTATTATTATTATTATTCTTTTACAACATGACATGAGTATAAAATACAGACAAAGCAAAGCATCAGCAACCACAAAAGCCTGCCTGAACTGTTAGTTGAGGTCTGGCGAGCTTCTCCACTTTTCACTTCTCATGATTCCGTGTTAAACGGGGCCAATTTCAAAACCCATCCATCCAAGCCAGACCTGCATCACCTTTATTTTCTCTTTGCTTTCCAAAAGCTGCACACCTGACCGACATCGGCGGCGGTGGATCTGGAAGAGCTGAAGCTGTCTCTGCACCTGACAGCTTATTCATTTATAAGCTTCCAGCTTCCCTCTTTCCCTCCCACCCCCACCAACCCAACCCTCCTCTGTGTGTATGGCATAACAAGAGAAAATCCTTCTCGCTCTTACAAGCCACGGTCTGTAACTTCAGATCACTTTAATCCCCGGGATAAAAAAAAAAAAGAGAGTCTTTCATTTAACAAATCACCCCCTCAGAACTCCGGATCCCTGTGTAATTATTCCTCCGATGTGACTGTAAGCCAGCCGTGAGAAGAGCACTTGACGAGAAGCCGCTCGCGCATTAAGTCTTCCTAAGCCTCCTCCATAAAAACTAATGGAAGGGGGGGGCCCTCCTTAGATTCCTCTAAATAACCTACACAGAATATAAAGTGGTTCTCAAGACACAAGCATCTCCGAACTTCCTACAGACTGTCAGTGGGTCAAACAGCCACAGTGAAATGCAAAGCTTGGATTCAACCCAGTCACCTGGGACTTGGTCTAATAAAGCAGAACATGAGCATGAAAAGGGGGTTATCTGCACCGGTGAGCAGGTTCATTCAACATTTTTTAGGAGACCTCTGTGTGCAACTTCACGCTTTCTTTCTTTCTTTCTTTTTTTTTTCTTTCTGTCTTTCTCTTCTTTTTTTTTTCAATTTTTAAAAAAAATTTTTTTTAGCCGAAACAGCAACCAGCTCTCCTATCCATCTTTTTGACTTTCCAGAACAAGTAACAGGCAGGCTGGAACACATTTACACACATGTTTAGAGGAGAAGTGTGTGCACCTATACTCTGCATTTTGACTGTGATAGAGCACATGAACACACACACACACACACACACACACACACACATATAAAACCACTGCTTTCCTATGTGTGTAACTTCACACTCTTTTTTTCCTTTAACGGAAACCAGCGCTTCTTCTGTTTCGTGCTTTTAGTATCCAGAACAAGTGAGAACATTAGATAAGAGATATTTGCACACACACACACACACACCAACACACACACACGAGGATGAGATTATGCACGTAAACACTACACACACACAAATATATATACATACATATAAATAAATACAAACACACGCACTCACCAAAAAACATGCTGCTCTCCATAGCTCCTCAGGCTCGGGGTTCTGCTGTATTTCCTCTCTGGTGCCCTGCCAGTGTGTGTGTGTCCATGTACAGCAGCCTGGGCATGTCTCATACACTCCTCAGGGGTGTGTGTGTCTGTGCATGTGTGTTCAATCCAACAGCAGCGTCAATGGCCAGTCTGCATGCTGCACTCTGCACGCCGCTGCTGTCTGTGGACCCCCGTATCTGCTTCTCTCTCTCTCTCTCCCTCTCTCTCTCTCTCTCTCTCTCTACTCGTACTGGTCCTCCCTTGCCTCTAGCGTCCCCTCCCCTCCTCTTTAGCTCTTCCCCTCCCTCGTCCTCCTCCTCTTCTGTCTTCCTCCTCCTCCTCCTCCTCCTCCTCTCTGGCCCCTCCACACTCTTCTTTCTTTTCTCTCTCTCCGAGGTGTCTATCTACATTTTCCAGCAACAGCCTCTTCTCCCACAAATACCTCTCTCTCTCTCTCTCTCTCTATAGGTGTCTCATCTTTGTTTTATGTGTCAACCAAGCCTCTCTCTCTCTCTCTGTCTCACTCTCTCCTTGCTTTCCCCCGCTGTCTCCCCTTAATTTGATCTGATTCCCTTCTCCCTGCTTCCATCTCCAGCTCGTATCCTTTCCTTTTTTCTTTATCCTGACTGTTCCCTCGCTCTACCTTGGTTCTTACTCTTCCTTATCTCTCTCTCTCTCTCTTTCTGTGTTTCTACCTCTGTAAATATCTTAGCAGTGGTGGGGGTTTTTTTCTCACACTCGCTCGCCTTTCTTCACTCACCCTCTTTGTCTTTTATCATTTTCTCCCTTTCACTCAGCACATTTACACACACACACACACACAAAAATGGTTACTAGGAGAAATAGGTTATATAAGAAATTGGACAATAGTTACTAATCCTGATCCATGTCCATGACTGTCATGACTTAATATCAGAAAATCCTGGTCATCTTTTAGTCACTCGGGCGTTGAAAATACAAACTAACCAGGTGGTAGACAATCTTCCGTGCTAATCAATATTTGATATGAACAGTGGGACGGCTGACAATGTATAATGAGGAAGGGGTCGCTTGTGGTGATAAAAACCCCTACCCGACTGCCGTTCCCCTCAGCTCTGCGGAGCATTTTGGCATCTCTTAGCTCATTGTTTTGGCAGAAGGCAGCTGTTTTCAACAAAAAAAAAAAAAAAAAGCTTCACACTACCTGCCAAGCATCAAACAGCAGACAAAAGTTAGCAACTAGATGGTGAACATAATGGAGCGTTTAGCAGCTGAAGAGACAGATTTTCCCCTCAGGAGGTGGTGGAGATCAAAACAGAGCCAAAAAAGGAGAATGAATATCAGAGTTACATTCACAGGGAGGACAGAAACACGACTCTAAATGAATAATAATGTGGTTCTGTGTCTTTCTGGTGTGTAATAAGGCAGTTACGTTCACCATAACAACTTCATGAGCTGATAATATGACAATGTCGTGTTCGCAGCTTGTTGTGCTACCTCCCCCCGTGTGGCCTCCAAAAAAAAATAGATGAATGCAGGTTAAGGTGGAGGAAAAACATCAAGAGGGTGTAAAATAATGAAAAACATTGTTTAATCCAACAGACAGAGATATCTTCCATTAATGTAAGAAACCATTGGCGGCACTGAGAGCACGGGAAAAGACCTGTGCCATCTTCGATTTTACTCGGTTTGTATCGACTTTTATGGAAGACACATTCCTCTCTCTGGATATGTTATGCTTTTCGTTAGCGTTACACCTGCCAGACGTCATTTTCTATCTCAGAAGTTTCTAGTAAGGTTGTCCAAATGGGCTTTTCATGAGCACCTGAACGACCGAAATGTTTGAGTTTCCGACACTTTCAATTTTTAAGCAGACATTTGGATGAAATGATTTGGGGATACGAGCACTGCTGCATGTAATTATATTTGCTTTAATCCCGCTGCTCTGGCTCAAGTCTTTGTCCTGCACATGCATACAGTTGGGTTTCGATTATCGCTACCCTGATTATAGAAACCAGATTTCATGTCTAAATGATGTTAAAGAAATCAGATTACCGCAGAAAGCCAGCTGTAACCCAGTTACTTAAGTGCAAAAGTGCACTGATTGATTGTCTTTTTGTGTCGTTCTCTCCTTCCTCTTTTACACTTCCCTTTCTCACCCTTTGTTGATCACTCGTTTTCTCTCTGATGCTCATATACACATTTCCCCGTCTCTCTTTTTGTTGGCTTTCGCTCCCTTTCTCTCTTGCTTTGCTTTCACACAGTCGCTCTCTTTCTTTCTTCTCATGATTCTTTCTTCCCCTCTCTGGCTGGTTGTAATCAGACTCTACAGGAGCTGATATCAGGCTGCTGCTGCAGCCATGAGACACTGCTGCTCCCCTCTATCTGTGGTCTTCACACAAACACACACACACACAGACACACACAAAAACACACAGAGACACACACAAACACACAGAGACACAAATACACACACACACACAAGCACATATGGGATCTTTGGAAGCTAACACAGGCACAAAACATGCACAAGCTGCACACATACTACACACAAACTCACAGATACAGATGCACACATGAAGACAACTGGCTGCTCTAAACCATGCACACACAAACACACACACACAAACATACACACACACACACAATCGCAGACTTAGAGAAACAGATAAACAGCCACACGCTTAAATAATAAAATATGCATACTCAAAATACTGGAAGACACACACATATACACACAAACACAGAGACAACAGGCAAGCAAGCACATACACCCACATGCCTCCTATTACACACACACACACACACACACACACAGATAGATACCATTTATTCTCTTGAATGAAAAAGTGTGTCCAAACTTTTGACTATACAATAAGATCCACACATCTTATACAATGCAATGAAAATATGAATTATATTATTGTTATATTATTAGTTATATATTATATAGATGGGTTTTTGAAAATGATATATCATTTTCCAAGCAAGGACATACCGTATATTTACATACATTTTATTTCTCCTGCTGCCGTCTTTATTTCGTTCAGTGAGCTGGCAAAAAAAACAAAAACAAACAAAAACTTTCCTGTGATATTTTTCTCACGACATCTTTCTTAAAAGGAATCTTTCAAGTTGAGGACAAACCCAATGACTAGCTTAAAAAACTACAAAGACTGAAAAAAGACCACACATGAAGATTGTTTCCACCCAACTGGTACCAATTTTATAGTCTTTGACAGTCATGAAGGAGCACAAACCTTATCACACTGAACGACTGCTCGGTAACAACAATCTAGCAAATCACACAAGAACAATACCAATTATCTTTATTTGTTCTTTTAACCAAAACAAACATAAACGGCAACCAACCACTTCTAAGTTTAAATGCAGTGCAATTTGTGGTGAAAAGACAAACAAAAAAAACCCCCCAGAAAGTCGTGGGTAATGTGGTCTGTAATTGGAGGTGAACTTCAGATTCAGTCGTAGACACCGGGACCACACCACACCACACCACACCACAAACTTGTCTTCTTCCGTTTATTCACTGGTACGTCTCCCTCGGGTGACAGAAACAAGTGCCGTCTTCGGTCACCCGTGTCATTTGCAAATAACAACTAACAAAAAAAATCTTTATGAGGATAACCGGCAGCGACAGGATCCGAAACACATCACACACTATATGATTTTATCTGCCGGCCGTCAACACCGACTGACACGGGCTGAAACAGACCCTTCAACTCGGGTCTGATTAGCCGTCACGCCTAAATCATATTCATATACACACGATATATATGATATATATTATGTGCCTTCGCCTTTATTAGGTGATGTCATCTAAACAACAGCAAGCGCTCTCGAACAACATGCCAGCGTTTCTTAAGTCTAGCTTTGTATTTATTTCGTGGCTCACATGTAATCATCGCTGAAAAATGATGATTGCATAACTGGCATGAGATTAGAGCTGGAGCTAGTGGTAGTATATCATCGCTGCTTCCCACGTGATATGATATTTATGTTATTGTCATAAATGGATTTGTCTGCCGCTGTCCACACAAACCGTCAGCAGTCCTTTGTATTCTTTTATTTTATTTTTTTTTTGTCTTTCTAGTGGAGACAAATAACTTGGAAGGCTGCAACAAAGCTCTCCCTGTTCACATGAGCAGAATCAGAGAGTCCCTATTTATACCTGGTATTAATAAACATATCGTATCTGGGTCTAGATAATAAAATAAACATCACCAAACATTTTTGGAGGTATTGAGATGTTTCTCTAGTGTGTTGTTTGTAATGTTTCTCTCTAAGAAACATGCTGACAGATGCAAACGACGACTGTTATTTCTGTGCACATATGGGCTCTTGTGTTGACACGTGGATTATAAATATATATATATAAATGTACAAGAAACATACCTGTGCACATATTTGCACCTGTGTTTTTGTGCAGATGCGGTGTGTTTGGACAGCGCTGATGACAGAAGTTCAAACAATCCCGAGGGGTCCGCGCGGGATTGTGTCTATGTTTGTCTGAGTGTGTTCATCTCTGTCACATTGTGGCCGTGTCAGTATTCCCACACGTGTTTAACCTCCGCCTGAGTTTTGGCTCGGCTATCTCACACACACACATACACAGACACACACACACACACACTGTCTGATTGGCCCACTGTAACATCGCTGCTGAAGGTCAGACGGAATTGACCGATCCTGAGCTCCGGCCGGCGTTATCGACTGCAAATGAGACGCTTTCTTGATCAAAGCGATGTCTGGCCGCACACACACACACACACACACATTGAGATATGTAGCTAGGCAGCCAGTCAGTTAGTGACATCATCAGCTGTCCCCTAAAAGAAAAAAACAAAAACAAAAAAAGTGGCATAAATAAATAAATAAATGCAAACTCAAATACAATAAATGTTCTCAAGTGCTGTGTGTAATTCCTCTCTGCTATCATCTCCTTCAGGCTCCTCTGTTGCGGCCATTTTGCACAGCACAGATGTTTTCAATTAATCTTGAATTCCCATTCTCCCTGTCCACCCCCCGCCTCCTCTCCGGACCCCCCCCACTCCCCCACCTCCACTCCCCCTCCCCCTCCTCCTCTCTTCCCTCACACAACAGCTTATTCCAGTAAATAAGTTTATTCTATATCTGAAACGGCAGCTCTCCCTTTCTCTACTCCTTCATCTTTGTCCTCCTCCCTCCCTCCCCTGCAAATCTTCCGTCCCTTTATCCCTGTTCCTCCATCCTGTCGTCTTCCGCCCGTGCGCCGTCTGTGGCGAATGTGTTTTTTAACCTTGACTCGCAGGTGTCGGTGGCAGAATGGGGCATTATTTGTCACCATAAATAGCGGTTAAGCAGTGGCGGCAGCCCTGCAGGAAAAGCCCAAGTGCGCCGCGTGTGAGTGCAGCCCAGGATACTTCATTAATCTTGCTGTCACTTTCATGACGCTTTTCATTAGTTATAGGGCTATCTGATCAACAGGCAGACTCTCGGCTTTTCAAAGCCGTCTTCACGGCAGCAGCCTGAGAGAGAGAGGAGAGAGGGAGAAGAAGAGCATAGAGGTTTGTAAAGCGATGGAGAAAAGGAGCCAAAGGGCAACAGAAATGAGACTCCAAGAGATTCAAGTGAGGAATTCTGATTGTCTTGGCCTCTAACAATTCAACAACGTCTTGTGGGAGGTCGACTCATGCGGCGCCACAGAACATCCTGCTGACCCTTAAACAGAAACATTGTGTGACGGACAAATTCAGTAAGTGGATAAATCTATCTGAGGACTGAAATCCATTAATTTATCTATTAATGCTTCTTTTGTTCCTCTATGGCAATACGCTTATTTGCTTTCTTGCCGCAAGTTAGATGAGACGATTGATACCACGATCATATCTGTCTGTTCAATATGAAGCTGGACTCAGCGGTCGCTCAGCCTTTGCTTAGTATAACGAGTGGAAACAAGGGGAAACAGCTAGTCCGTCTCTGCCCAAAAAGTGTTCAAAATCCGCCTACAGGCGCTTCTAAAGCTCACTGATTAACAGGGAACAAAATGTCAAACTACTCCTTTAACAAGGATTTAATTAATTCCAAAATTATATTTTTAAAACAAGCAGTAACAAAACAGAGGATTGAGATAGTGTCGCCAAGTTCAATAGAAATAAACTTAGAAGTGCTGTTATCTGTTTTTTTTAGTTTTATTTTGATCCTCATTTCACAAAAAAGCCGCCATGAATTGAAAGGAAGTGAACAGGGAACAAAAAGCATCATTTTCCTTTTGTTTTAAATGAAAGAATCAGGTTTAAAGCTGGATATGAAAAAGGTTGGTTGCGGCGTGTTTGTGTCAGTGCTTATTTTCTTGCAGCACATGCAAGATGAATATTTGTCAGCTTGTCCATGCTGACAAGTCAGCGTAATGCAAGATGTTGTAATACTCTGTAACATCTATTACAGCCACGCCTCTCAGGAGCACCCAAACTGAAATGTCATGACAACAGAGAGCAGGAGGGGGGGGGGGGGAATAAAAAACAAAAATTAATAAGCTGAAGCATTTCATTTTTTTTACTCGCTCAGGATCAAGGAGTGATTATGAGTCATTCACAGAGAGGAATATCATAACTGCACAAGTGGAAACTCGACACCAGATGGGAAAGCTCTGGCCCACGTCGACTCGACCGCAAGCTTTTTCTAAGTAGACCGATTACTGCGCTGATGACCGACGACTGCGACGGAGAGTTTATGAACTGCACTGCTACATAAAACTGCACCATGTCAAATGCGGCTTGTGTGTAACCCACCTACATGTGTGCTGACGGCGTTGCGGCCTGCGTCCCTCCCACTAAGCCTTCTGGGATCGAATCTGGTTTCCCACCATTTCCTCCCCATGTGTTTTGCATCAGCGGGTTGAATAGCGTGAGGCGGCAGATAACCGCTCGTACCTGCGGGGCAGAACTCTGACTAAACAAAGTCGTTTGGAAGAGCTCCGTTCTGAAGTTTGATATACACCGACTGAAACAAGTGGCAGTGTTTCGAAACAAACCTGGCGTGCAAGTAAAAGCACATAACTGTTTCCAGCCACGGCGGTGAGTCATCCAACGACCCCTGTGTTGAGAATAGTTTTGAGCTTTGAGGATATCATCAATGTTATATGAGATATTGAGTGGAGGTATGAGCTCTTTTCTGCTCCGTTAGTCTCAGCCTGCAGTCGTTAAGAAATAAAATGACACGAAAAAACCAAAGAAGTGATATTTCCAGTTGCTGTTAGATTGAAAATGGAATCGAAATTGGGTCTCAGGTAATCAGCCTGAAAATGCTGCGGCTGCATACTCTGCAACGCTCGACCGCTCGCCAAACTGTTGATCCATCTCTCGTCCTGTTTTTCTTTTTTTTCTCGCCTTCAAGTTCCTCAGCAGAGAGGATCAAAGTGTCCTCGCAGCGCTTTTCAAAATCCACCATCACCACCACCAACCCCCCCCCCCCCTCACTTTTACCAACTGAAGTAATTGGAAACAGATAGCGAAGTTACGGCACCCTGGATGGGTACTGTGATGATTGTTAGCAGGGTGGTTTCAGAGCTGGAACAAGGAACCCAAAAAAAAAAAAAAAGATTGCAAAGCAGTTTAAAAGAGGTCGACTGCTGAATAGTTTGTCTGTGATACTTGATGTGAACATCCTGAACATCCTAGTCAAAGGAAAGTAATATGCATGTTCCCACCGAGCACAGTACGACTGCTACCTTACACCTTAAAATATTAACATTTAGGGAGACTTTCTACTTTTCCTGCTCTACATATCAGAGGGGAAATATGTTGTTATCCTCTCTGCGTTCTACCTGACAGCTGTAGTTACTTGTAAGTTTGCAGATACAAACGGTAGGGTCCAAATGTCTGAGACCGGAAAAATGGTTCCAGACTTTTGGACCCTACTGGATATATCAGTATCACAGTTGTTGGGTGAAAATCTTGGGTGAACTTTTCAGAAACATGCTTGTTTCATCTAGATTACGAAATGACTTTTAGGCATTACTCTCTATTGTTTATCTTCCTTTCCTTTTTCTCCCTCCTTGCTTCCCTCTAACTTCCCTTCTCTCTCTTAACTCAACATTTTGACTTCCTTTCACCTGATAATTAACTACAAAATAGCACAAAGCTAAAAGTATTTCAATAAGGAGACAATTGGACGTGTATAACAATATTTATTACCATCGATGTGAAGCATATTCATTAAAGGGATAGCCAGTTAGCTTAGCTTAGCTTAGCTCACACAGCAAGACTGGAAACAGGTATCCTGACTGTTTACCTGCCTTTATAAATCCTCCATACGCCGCTTACAAACTGTCCAAAATGCTGCAGCTAGACTCGATCCAACAGATGGTCACATATTACTCCATATTAACCTCACCGCACTGCGCTTCCAGTTAATTTTAGAATTAAAATTTTGGTGCTCACTTATAGAGGCTCCACAGTATATTATGGTCCTTCTGCACCCCTACACCACATACTGAGCTCTTAGGTCCTCCACCCGGGGCTTTCTAAGTCTACCTCTGACATATTTTAAGACTAGGGGAGATTGTGCTTTCCAGTCAGCAGCCCCTAAAGCTTTACAATAGTCTCCCAATAAGCTTAAGGTCCTTGGATACTGTGCACTCTTTTAAAAAAGGAGCTAAAAACCACCCCATCTGTTCAGACAGGCATTTGGGTAGCATGTGGTACTTCATGTTTTAATTTGTCTATTTTGTCTGCTCTCCTTGTATATTTTATCTGGTGTCTTTGTTTTTATTTATTTTGATTGTATTTGACTGTGAAGCAATTTCTAACTGTCGGTGAAAGGTGCTTTATAAATAAACTTTTCTCGCTTGCTTGCTCTGACTGAAGGAAACGAAATGTGCCTACTACCACCTTTGAAGCTTGCTAATTAATATGTGATGCCCCCTTTTTTTTTTCTTCAACAATGTGTAAACACAGGAATTCTCCGTTTTACGTCAGGCTACATGCCGACTATTTCGTCAGACTGCAGGAAGTTATTGCTCACTCGCTTCCAGCTCCTCCATCCTGGAGGTGATGCTAGTGATGGGGAGGAGGTGGGTGGGTTGTGCAATAGTGTGTCCGAAACAGACAGAATGGCAATCGTATTTAAAGAGCAGCAGCCAAGAACTGAATAGCTCGAGGAACTCGGGCAGAAAGCGCATTAGTCACATATGATGATGTCAGAGTTGTGAATGTAGGGGGTTTTAAAGGACAGCAGAAGTGACAGAGATGATTTGGGTGGGAAGAAAGCAGAAATTCACCACCAGAGGCTTCTTTTAACTTTATGTTTTTGTCGTTGTCAATAAAGCCCGTGAACCAACAACGGGTTTGTTTGTCTGCCGCAATCATCTAAATGGAGATAAATGGATAAATATATAGTTTTAATTTTTTTTAAAGAGGCTAATTAACCTGGTCATCTTAACTATGTTGCGTATGTTCATGGTAACGGAGGAACATGTGATCCCTTCAACACTAAGAAACATATATTACCAGACTTAGGCCGTATTCAGACCGTTGAGCAGAGGTGTGCAGGGGGTGTGGGTGTGTTTGTGCTCCAGAACGAAACTGCTGTGAAACAATCAGAAAACAACGTTTTATTGATCTGATTCTGCGGCTTTCTATCTACCACAGCTCCCTCTCTTCATTCACTCTCTAGCTTGCTCTCTTTTTAAAAGAATCTGACAGCAAAGTCTAACTTTACTTTTTAACGTTATCAAAAAAAAAAGAAGAGAGAAATGTCCTCCCTTCCTCCTAGTAACATCTCTGTACTCCCTCATGGCAGTCAGATCAGTCTGATCGCCAGCTGTGATTGGCCACCGCAGCGTGACGTTGGGTTTGCGCTTCTCCAAAAGTTGACTCCGGCTCGACTTTCTCCCTGCAGACCGCTGCGGCAAAAACGCCTGCAGCCTGAACGCACTACCTCCATTCAAATGAACAGGAGGAAGCAGCGTTTTTTCGCCGCACCGCCTGATTCGGCCTGAATATGGCCTAATTTTCAAAACATGTGGTTCAAGTGGATTATGATATATGGTTTAAGACATTTCTGTGGATGTTTTGATACATTTTGACATTTTTTTTTCTTTTTTTTTTTTACAGTGACTCATGGTCACTGTTGGAATTAATGTTAACTGTGGTGAATCACAGCTTTTTGACAGCTGCTGTGCTCTATGAAGCGGCAAGCTACCAACTTTTCAGAGGCATCTTTCAAGACCACAGGGGTTGAGTATTCAATAAATGAAAAGACTCTCAGTGGCTTATTTCTAGTATCCGGAGTTAGACCAGTATAACGTGTCAATATCAGCCTTTTTTTTTGTCATGTCGCTGACCTTTCATACGAATGAGGTTCCACCCTGTAAACTCTGTAATGAAATCTACATTTTTTTGCACACATTTCATTTGTTAATTTAATTGTTCAATTATATCAGGAAGAATGACACTGTGTCCGCGGTGATGGGGCCGAGGCTAAAATGGAGTAAAATAGTCAGGAATATGCTCTGAATACATAAATGAAGACGGAAGCACTGAGACACATTTCCCTTCGTTTCAGCCGAATGCTTTTATCAGAGTATGGGAGACTTCAATTATGCTGAATGTTTTGTAAGTGAATCTTTCATTTAAAGGCCGTAATCTTTTCCAGTGATTCCTCACCATACAGTATGTGGTTTGCGCTGCCTTGACAAGCTACTAATCTTGGGGGGGGGGGGGAATTAGATTAGTATACGTTTCAAAGGAGAGCTGTCGAGTCACATGAGTCTTAATGATGCGTCAGAGGCTTTCTGAAGCAAAAACACTGGATGCTTCTAGTGTTTTGATGGAGAACGTATCCCTATTAGTCAAAAATGTTTGTCGGTAACATTTGTTTTATGAAATAGTGCAGAAAGTCCAGTAACCTTGATCTGAAAACATCACACTGACCAAGCAGAAAACATCAGGGAAGTCATGCTCCAGCAATAAAACCAATTCCAGATTTACTCTCCAGCTTGGTTGTTGTGATTCCCTCCACCTCCATCTCCCTCCCCTCCCTCTCTCTCTCTCTCTCTCTTTCTTTCCACTTTATCTGTCTTTACAGCTTGTAAAGCCGAACAGCCAGAAAGAGACGAGCCGAGGTATTGATCTCAGGGGGGAAGGGAAAATTGCTGCAGTCTAACGAACACAAATTGGTGTCAAAAGCTCATCACTCGACTAAAAGACAAGTTTGCCTCAGATAAATGTTTACCACCGCTCAAAGAGATCTGACGGAAACATGAGATTAACTTAAGTGCTTAGACAAAAGAGGCAGCGAAGATTAAAGATTATTAAAAGGGGAAGAAGAGCTTTCTTAGCTCAGTAGAGAGCCAGAGAGATCAAAATGTCAGCTCTGGTGTTCACTTTTACTCTGCTCCCATGCTTTTGGACACAATATGGACACGCAGGGTTGTAATGAAGCACCAGCTCAGCGCAGGCCTTTTGGCTATGGAATCGCTCGGTGTGAGGAAAGGAATGTCAAAACAAGAGTCGCGCAGTATCTGTAAAAACATGGGGAGTCTGGTGGACACTGGAATGATGTGATCTAAGACAACAGGCGTCTAAAATAAATTTTGTTTGTCTGCACTTCGGCCGCCAGAGCCTGTCACTCCCCAAGATACAGTGGGGGATTATTCACTCAGCTCGCTCTCTCTCCCTTTTGACACGAGTGCAGAGAGAGAAAACTTTAACGGTTGAACCTCTGCTTCTGCCAAACTCTACACGCAAGGTTCCCAGTTTTAACAGCGTCTAATTGGATACTCATGTGTTCCTGACGACCTCCTCCCTCATGCAGTTTCTTTTAAAAGAAACCCATCACCGGTGCTAAATCAGGAAGGGAACGCCGTGTGCAAGGGATGGCAACTATCTAAACATCTGTTTTTACAAGGGACACAAAGTGTAAACTGCGGGGATTTTTTTTTTTTTTTTTGCAAAGTGGGTCTGCATTTCGTTACGGCTGCAAATGATAACAAACAATGACATACTGTAACATTAATTAAGACAAAGTGCAGATGTAAAGATTCATTGAACTGGATGAGATCGCTGCTGCGGCTTTACATGATGAAATGCAACTGGCCGGCTACGTGGCCAATCATCTGACTTTTGTTATCTTGAAAGGCGAGGAGGTACCGGCGGTGGAATGTCATTAGCCACACACCGGAGACAGCTTTACGAGCACTCGTGACAAAATGTGTCGATGTTGTGACATTGTCGAGTCAAGTTTGATTCCCAAGTATCGTAAGAGAGGCTGCACTTTATCCGACTTGATCTCTGACTGGGACTCTTTCCCCCTCTTGTTGTTGTTGTTGGCCCTCTCGGAGCTTAATTAAACCTGCCAGGAACCGTTTCTGGCATTTCTGTGAGAATAAATCTGAGAGTTCACTAACTAACACACAGACCCCTGGCACTAAAGCCGATCTGGTGCGGTGGTATCGATTGCAGACCGTGTGGCTCGACCGAGCCTTCAGGATGTTGGGTCAATGCAGATCTGATTTGCATCACCGTCTCAGAAAAGTGAGTTAGAAGTTTGATCCTGAAATCTCCAGCTGCATGCTCGGTGCGGCTGCTGAGTGCGTATTGACGTCATTATAGAGGCTAGAGAAAAAAAAATGACAGCTGAGACAAACCGAGACTTATCTCTACTGCGCTTACTGTTTGATTGTGTTTCCATCCGGATCAAGTGTCAAAGCATCAGCCAGGTATCATGAAACTCAGCTTATTTCTTTGGTTGCTCGGTTGTTTGTGTTGTCAGTAGGCGTCTCGCTAGAAGACAGTTTATCCCTTTTTATGTTTTCTTGGAAAAGGTTGCTCATAACAACCTACAGATGAACTCAACATAATCTTTCACACTCCAATAAATTTCATTTTTATGTAAATATTTCGCTTTGATTTGTGTATTTGTTATTAATTTATTTCAACGTTCTTTTCCAGTTTAAATGTAAAAACAAACTTTTTTTTTTTTAGAGGGAGATAGCTGTTTATTATTATTACTATTAGCAAGAGTAGCATTAGAAAGTAATGAGAGGTAGCATTAGGAAATAATGAGAAGTAGCATTAGAAACACAATTTGAACATCTCTCCTGTTTATAATACGTGAGTAAAGGTTTCAGGTTGCCTGTAAATTAATGTTGGGCACAGACTTATTTTCTTAGTCTAAGTGTCCCATTTTTCAAACTGTGGAAATCTCTTTGCGGAACAAAACTCACTGGATATTTTCCTCACAAGTGGTGCAGATCCGTGGCTTTAAAAGATCAATTTTCCTATCAAATCTGTCTTCATTAGCTTTTCGAGTACCAAGAATTCGCTTGACATCAGGAACGCACGGGCCTGAGTAAGCACTTTGTTGCCTACAGTATACAAGCATGTCATACATCCACTTGCAGTGATTAAAATGCATTTTGTGACCCCATCCAAAAATTTCTTGGCTGGTCAACAAAGGCTGCCTTTGTTGACCATGCTGAAAAAAATGTTTACTGTATTTTCCAGCATCAGTGGATTAGCGAGTTTGCGAGCAGAGAAGAGAAGCTGATGAAAATGAATGCAGCAGGTAACATATTAGTGAGACCTGTGCTTAATAAGTTGTTTATTTCCCATCAGAAGGATGTGTGTGTGACAGATGTGTTTGTGTGTAGAGTGGTGTTATTTCACTTAGGTGTGAATATGTATTCACTTTTGTCTGTCGTGTAATTAACATGCAAAGAGATGATGTGATTTCTATTTCCCTGCTGAGTCCAGCCTGTGTGGAGGAACTGTTTGATTATTTATGCATAAAAATGAGAAACTTGTGCACAAATTATTAGTTTGTTCAATTATACATTATTCATAATCAAAGTAGTGACTACTTAATTAAATTCCTCAAATTAAGTTATTATAGTAGTACAGTAGGAACTGTTTTTATGGCCAAGACATAATGTCAGTCGTGTTTCAGGCTGCATCTGAAATTCCTCATTTTTACTATTTTGTAGTGTTATCTGAATGTCTAGAGTCATTATATCCCATATAATTAGCTACAATTATCTGGCAATGCAATGTAAAAGGATAATGTCATGTATAATCAATCCTCACTACACAAGCATGCATTTTCCAGACAGTAAATAGAGCCCTGTAGTATTTTCATTATCGATTAATCTGCCAGTTATTTTCTCGATTAAATTGATTAATCATTTGGTCCATAAAATGTCAGAAAATGTGACAAGAGTGTCCTGTGTCATACTGAAAATGTCAAATCTTCCAACCCGTTCTCATTCTCAGGTTGTCAAAGTAGCGACACTTTGTCACGGCCTTTCAGCGTCTGATACGGACTCACAGGACGTCCTTTAGCGTCTATATGAGACGCACCGGGATTTCAACTGACTCCGACCCACCTGCGTCATTCAACGTGGAGTATCATGGCAGTTTGTTAAATTTAATCTCTATAATGTATTTCAATTGGAAGTATCTTTCATGCCTGCACTAACTGTTACAAATCACTGTTAAAAATATAATTATGTTTTATGGTGTGACAACATTGTGGTTAAGGTCTGGTTTAGGGAGAGATCATGGTTTGGGTTAAAAATGATGACTTGAAACATGATTGGAAGCAAACAGTGGTCTCCTGCAGCAAAGTCCAGCTAAGTCCACTTTTTCCACCCAACTCACCACCTCTGAACGAGGACATTTGTCACCTTATATAGACGTCATCCATCTCATGGTGTCTATTTCAGACATCATGGGAGATCTATAGATGTCTATCGGACAACCCCGCGTGTTGAAAAATGACACTAGGGTGACAAAGCATCGGTATTTTAGGGGTGAGGAGTGAGAACTTGCTGAATCTTCACATTTGAGAAGCTGCAAACAGCAAGTGTTTATTGTTTTGGCTTTTATAAAAATGACTAAAACAATTATTCAATTATCAAAGTAGTTGCTAATTGCATTGCAGCTCTTGTAGTGTCAGATAGGCTTGTTTGTTTTTAATCTTGCCATCTGGCATAAAAGTGTATAATATGACAGTAGCTTTGCGGAAGAGGAGGCCAAAAATTAATGAATCCATTCTCTGATTTATTCCATTTATCCTTGTGTTCTTCACACTTGTCTCATTTGTATCTTGTCTCTGTCTCATTTGAACCATGTTTCAGCGCCCCTTGTTTACTTTTCGCTGTCCAGTTTTGACATTGTGTCTGTAATTCAGAATGTTGTCAAGTCAGTGCGCAATTTAAATGAGCTGTTTGGAGTTAATAACATTTAGATTTTGCCTTGAGATAAGTCTGCATACTCTCGGTGAGCTGTTTGGAGTTAATAACATTTAGATTTTGCCTTGAGATAAGTCTGTATACTCTCGGTTTTGACCTCGCTTCACATATCTTGGCATATCTTTTTATAGGACAACAGCTGCTAATTCATTCACAAAAAGCAATTTAAGTAACTAACGGGTTTGAATTACTAATCCTTGTGAAGGAATTATGAAAGAATTGTACCCCTTGTACTTGCCAGGCTTCATAGTTTTCTTCATTTGTTTTCACATTATCGCCCGTAACGCAGGCAGAAATGTGTTTCCTCCACCTCCGTTCATGCTTCACTGGGAATTCTACTTGTATATTCTTTTATGTATTCTTCCATAAGGCTTCAATCATAAATTTCACACAATGTATAACTCAATAAAAGACATAACCTCGAGGTTATTTACAGGGAGCCTCCAACTACTATCATCTGGGCCCATAATGCATGGAAAGAATGTGCAGCTTGTCACAGGATGACACCCAAAGCCCAATAAATTCCACTGCCGCCACTGCACCACAAGATAAATGGAAACCCCCCCCCCCCCCCCCCCCCCCCCCCCCCCATCTGAACTAGATGCACCCCGCGTCCCCTCCACCCGTCCACCACCAGCCACTCTTCAAGGTTACCCTAAGCGATGCACTTTGCGAGGGATCAGCACTCTTTATTTTCGTGGCAGTCATGAGCTCCATACAGCTGGCGTTGAAGACGTCCCATCTGAAAAGGAGGGGGAGGGGGCGGGGGCGAGGGGGGGTTCATCACATGACATCTGGGTGACAGCTGACTGAACCGACTTGGCTGTCCACATGGAATAACAGAAGAAGAAAAAACATTTGTTTGTTCAGGTTCTAGTTTAATTAATTTTGGAAAAACAGTGACATTATCTGTCACGTTTCCCACCTCTCAACACCCTCAAATCCACGGTATTACCAAACTTCTCAGGTCATTTAATCTGCTCTTTCCATAGTTCCATTTCTGCTGTGAACTAAATATTTTAAATCAGCGGGATAACAATAAATATAGCTTTTTTTTTTTTTTTTTTTTTTTTGCTGTCACTCATTTGTTTTTCTTTCCTCCCTCACACACAATATCTCAGACACAGGTTGGAGTTTTTGTTATACAAACACAGCTGCATTGAGAGCAGAAATAATCATGTTGGTTGGTTAAACTTCAACTCACAGAGTCAACAAATCTTAGTTTCTTTTTTTTTTTTTTTTTTCAGAGCACAAGAAGGAAAAACCGTGAAGTGATGAATGAGAAACTCTGATTAAAATTTAAACAAAGGTCTGAGGTGAAAGAAATTTGACAACGTTATAACACGTAGCCATCTCCGAGAAAGGACGTGGACGCAGACGCCAGATGTGCATGTTCTACTAGATGTCGTCATACACGGATGTCTTTGCACGTTTGTCAATCCCTTGTTCGGATTTTGTTATAGCCGAGTAACATAATTTACTGCTTCACTCTGTCAATAGCCGTGCTTCCATCAGATCCACGAGAGGATTTTAAGAGAGCTTTTGAAAAACGTGAATTAGGTGCGTTTCCATCGACCGGGTTCGGTTCGAATAATCTCGGTTACAGAAACTTAAATAATACACCAGTAAACAGAGAAGAAGAAGTAAAGGCTGCCAACTGGAAACAAAACAAATCGTTATACTGCCTTGACGAGAGAAAAATGGAGAGAGGTCTTCAGGAATTTGTTTCAACTGGGCAAGTTATCATTGCTCTTTCATGTCACGCTACACGCTATCCAGAGACGCTGGGAGACACGGAGAGCTGAAACAGCTGCTCAGTCATATGAGTTAGACGTTTGCTGAGTCATTATTTATTCTACAAATACGTTTCCAAAAACCATTTCGTGCATAAACTCTTTTTTGACATTTCCAAAATCCGCCCAGTCGAGCATTAATTTTTTTTTTTTTTTTTTTGCGAAATTGAGGAAGTTTTTTTTTTTTTTCAAACTTTGGCGTTTCCATTGAGCTTTTCTAATCCGATACATCAAAATGCGTAAAAAAAAAAAAGGTTAATGGAAACAAGTTTTTTTTTTTATGAGGAGAAGAAAGTGTAAGGGGAGATTTGAGTCGAGATTATTTTGTCACAGTAGAAGTCAGGTAAATTGTGTTGAAGCTGAACAGCTGCTGTCAGCAAGTAAGCTGCTGCTCAAGTTGCAGAACGACCGAACTGCGTCCTCCCGTCCCCCGAAAGCCGGAGCCACTTAAGAGAAAGAGAGAGAGAGAGAAAGAGCTTCTTCAGCTCATGAAGGAAGACATGAGGTTACAGAGAGAGGCAGAGAAGATCAGAGAGAGAGAGAGCGAGGCTTCTTCTCTCTACTCAAGAGATTAGCTGAAGAATAAAAAAATATTGAATAAAGGAATTAAAGTAATTGTTAAATACATTGTTTATTTCATTTACAGGGTATTTACAACTATTTACAACATGGAGTTGTGGTGAAGGCTGCTTTCCCTTGAGCAAACAGATGTACAAAGATTACACTTGTGCCATTAAAAGACCCAGCACCCAGGGGAGTTAATTAGAGGGTCCATCAGTAATGGAATAGTTTGGTTGTCTGTGTGAGGCGGGATTGAAGGCCGTTAGGCTCGGTTTTTATCTCCAAGCCAGGTGCAACTGATACATTTTATGGAGGTCCGATACGCCATTGTTTCCAAGATGATTCATACTTGGATCATTACCAAATTGTCAAGGTCACTAATGAACTTAGCGTCAATGGTAGAATAGTTCTGACTATGGTTAAAAGTGAGGTGGAGTCTAGAAATAGACTCCACGTTAGGTCATAAAAGGTAAATAATATGATTTTACATTAGGTTCTTTGTCCCGGGATCAAGGCCTCGGTTTGCTTTGTATTGCACAGTAAACCTGTTCACATTGAACTCATTAAAGTTTTTGAGTTAATACTAAGTTGGGGGAAACCTGAAGATTTATTTGCCCATCTGAGGATTTCGCACCACAAAGTACATAAGAAGCGGAAGAACAAGGTGTCTGCAGGTCCTTCAAAAGTTTTTATTTAATAAATATTAGGCGTTAGAAAATGTGTTTATGTATATTTTGGTTCAGCTGAGCAGGCAGTCTTCAGCCGCAATAATAAAAGTTTTGCTGTGTCCCGATTGTCTACTGCAACTGTCAAGGTTGCTAGGCGACAGGAGCAGCGCTTCGTGACACAAGGGTAAGGGCGGGAACAGCTGTTGACGCAAAGACCGTCTCATTTAACAATGCTTGGTTCTACGAAGGACGCGCCTTTGTAGACGGCGTCCTTTGAAGGATGCGGCCTCTGAATTGGGACACAGCTAGCGTAGCACATGAATGAGCAGGTGCACTTTAAATAAATATTACATTTATACCTACATTTTGTATCAATGTGAAGAAATACCTTTATTATTTTAAAGTATTCAATTCATTAGATTAGCCAAAAACAGACAATCCCCCTCCTACTTCCAAGTAGGTGAAGTTAGTAGACAGCAGTTTACAGTTAGCTTCATATAACAGCGTCTACACCGTTATTTTGATTTAAACTTTAACTTGACTTCAGTCTCTTTCTTCGCCCCAAAAGATTAATATTATTCTGGCGTCTTGAAATGTTTGTAAAACGTTCCTGTTTTCTGAACTTTTCAAATTTAAAAAAATAAACCGGGGACAAACCTCAAAAACTGGCAGAAACCTTCAAAGACTGGACCACACAGAAAGATTGTTTCCACCAACTGTCGCAGATTTTTCTTTTAGTCTTTGACAGTCAAGAAAAGGAGAATAAACCTTTTGACTGAGTTATAATCACTGAACGACTGTCAGTAGTAGGAGTTCTGGCGGTTGACAACCCCCGACTAATGCAACAAGAATGAATTGTTGCATGTTCCTGTACTAACACAAACATGGACGACAACCAACCGCTTGTACTGTTTATAACACGGATGTATGGTTTATATACAGTGTAATCTGTGCTGAAAAGGCACAAAGAAAAAAAGAAAAAGAACAGCGTTTGGGAAAGAAAGAGTGGACTGTAGAGCCAACAGAGGGAAGTGGAAGTGAGTGAACATCGTTAAACAAAGCTAACGTAGCTTTGGTTGGTATTTGAATTTATGCTGTAGAGACATTTTCCTCTCTTTATAACAAGCGGCATCGACTGGATCTGGAGACATATTCAAATCTCTACATATCAAACATTATATGGTTTTATTTGCCAATGATTTTATCGCTCAACACAGATCTGCTTCAACTAATCCAATAAGTCATCACACACAAATAATATTAATAATCAGCACTAGGGTTGCAAAATTCTGGGAATTTTCAGAAGTTGGAAACTTTCCTTGGAAATTAATGGGAATAAATCTGAAATTTACAAAATTGGAGGTTGGCCTTCAACAGGGAACTTAAATATAGTTGGAGAAAATATATTGTAGCATAATCTTTGCTAAAACAACCAGATTTACTTCAAGTACACTCCTCCATCACATGCACACTGCCTGCTGCAGGGCTATCGAGACCACGCCCCCTACATGCACTGTGCACTCCTCAATCACATGCACAGATGATTTCAAGACTATTGAAGCCACACATTTGAGCCTGCAGACTATCCAAAGTCAAGTAAGTTTTGATAATATTAAATTAAATATATATGAAATATATTTTATCTATAATAGTATTGATGTTTAACTTAAATATTAAATGAAAATAGGTGCTAAATGTAAGCTATTTTTCATTTTATTGACCATTTAAGAAGCTAGCTAGCTTATTATGCTGGTGGTAGCTACCTCAAACGTGATGCTGTTTCTTCTGACACCTGAAAGATGGTTTTCTGTAACCATACAAGAATTCATACATCAATTGTCAAATATTTTGACATTCCAGTTGTTTAGCCAGCTATATTTCTGTTCATGCCATTGCATTTGTGGGTTTTTTTGTTATTTTATTCTACAGAAAAAAAATTTTTTAATTGTATTATTTTGCATGTATGTCTGCTTATGACGAAACAAAAATATTTACATTTATGTTTGATATGATCCAGTTTGTTTAAATTACCCCCAATTATCAGTTAATTCCCATAAATTCCCATAATTCTCATGGAAAGTTTCCAATTTGGAATATTTCCAAAATTCCCCAGCTTAACTTCCCATGGAAAGTTTCCGGAAATTTTCCTCCCCTTTGCAACCCTAATCAGCACAGTTGTAATGTGTGTCCTTTCTCTTTATTCCCCGTAGGGTGTGCTATCATAAAGTCAATTAGCACCAACAGGGACACTGCATAGAAAGAAACATAAAACACACATTTTTTTCCAGGTTCTGGTTCTGACATAGTGGCTTTAACAAAAAAAGACAAGGTTGTGTTTCACAAGAGGATCATTTGTAGTGAACGGTGCAGCACTGTGCTAATTCGCTGCTTCTTGGAGGATCAACATGAAGGAGACAATCACTGCTGTCATGTTGAACTTTCCAGAGTTGTTCAGTTGGACCTCACGGAGGATTGCATTGTGTCGTTCAATAAGCCTGAACCTGGACTTACAGTTGTGTATTTAATCTTCTATCCTCACAGCGCTACATGACACCAACACAGCCGCGCCTGTGTCATTTTTCTGCAATGTGTCTCTCTGTGTGAAAACACCCTAACATGTCAAGACACGTATTTGTTATTAAATGTCTCTGCGGGCGACTGTGCCATTTATTATATAATGTGTTTATAACTGTCTTACTGTGATATTTTCAGAACTTCCATCAAAAAAAAAACATCAAAGCAAAAGAAAAAAGAAATGAGAATACAACAGGTGACCACACAAAAAGGCAACAGCCAGCGCTGCCATGTGTGTTTGAGTTTCATTACTTGCATGATGATGTATTATGTCGAGTCTTATGTAATAGTGAAACATGATACTTGAGGGCTTAAGTATATTACTAAAAATCGGTGCCATATGGATCTTGTTAAGTGTACAAATGTTGACCTTGTGTATTCAGCGGAGATTTAAGCTCTTAATCGTATGACGGGTGAGCGAGGCTGGAAGACTGGAATGAGGTCATTTCAAAACATGACTAATAATCATGATCAAATATCTAATTATTTATAATTTTGCAGGACTTTTGCTAAACAAAGTTACAACTTGCTGTAAACCAAGAGGAACACTACAAAGTTTTCACTACAGTGAGCTTTGTGAGGGCCTCAGTATAGGGAAAGTTGTTTTGCCTCTGGCTCCGTTAACAGCACAACCTGCCAACACCAACTTAGCACAATTCAGAAACCACACTGGACTCGACGGGCAAATTAACAAAAGCACCGCAATATAATGAGGTCAAAAAACAAATTAGTAGCAAGTTCATTAAAATTATTAGTTGTACAATAGACTTGCACAACGAAATTTTGCGGTTAGCGCTTGTCCAGCCAACACAACAACTAAATAAACTGCACGTCATACTGAGCGGTGGCAGAAAAAGACCTTTTAACCACTTTAGACCACTTAAGTCAAAGTAGCAATATAATATAAAAAAAAAAAAAAATCCTCCATGACGAAAAGTTCTGCCTTCAAAGTTTTACTAAAAAAAAGAGAAGATTATCAACAAAATATACTTAATGGATCGTGGTAAAAGCACTCATTATGCAGGCAAATGATCCCTGGCAGATGTTATATTATTATAATTATGCAGAATTTCATAATAAAATAAAGTCAACATTTTAAGCGTGGTCATTATTTTCAATTATTTATTGTTTTAGCAATTTTCCACCAAATTTCAGTTCTACTAAAGTGAACTTTGCCTCCAAATATGCCGACCTCAACAATACACGTCCAATATGGAGTCATCTGGCACTGATGTGATGTCAACAATGATTTTACCTCAGAGAAAAATGGTGGAAAGTTAATTTTGTGCATCTCTGAAGTCCCGGATTTATGTAACTCTACTGTCCAATCATTGCAGGACTTCAGGAAAATATGTCAAGCATGCTAGAAAAGAGAGGACAGGGATACAAGTCCTTATGTTTGTACTCTGCAGAATCCTACAGAGCTGATTTTTAGGATTATGCGGCGCTCTTCATTGTTCACACAAACCTGCTGAATGTTATTTGTTCACGGAGCTACTTGTAACTACTTTATATAGTTTTAGGATTAATGTGCTGCAGAGAGAGAAAAGTACAAATTTAACCCCCCTGGAAAATGTGGTGAAGTATAAAGCAACAACTACCTCAAATTCTCAAAACATGTTCAAGTTCTCACTGTGAGAATAAAAATATCTTTCTCTGCATTTCAACGTCTATTTCCATATGTAAAGCTTAAAACTTCAACCAAGAACTACCCATGTTTATTGAACTTGCTTTCATTTTTGGATTCCAGGGTTTATTTTTAACGTAATCTGTAAATTGTTTAGTCTGTAAATTTACTCTCTTGACAGATATAGCTGCAACAACAACACTTTAAAATCTTACAAAACTTTCCATGTTGTCACTTATAAAAACAATGTAGACAATGCGATAAAGTATGCAGACATGTTATTGCTTTGTCATGTTTCATTCGGATTTAAATTTCTTCTCTTTCATTTCTTTGACAGAGCTTTTTTTTTTGGTAAGAATACAGGAAATACTGCTTTGTGTCCCCATCCTGCCATTGCAAATTAACCCACAGGCGTAAGAAAATACACTCTCCAAACCACCCAGAAGTACACGGTACGTCTCGTCTAGCAGCCGTTTCACGCGGTGTTCTGAGTATTTTAGAGCAGATTCTTCCATGAATGTGATTATCTTTCTATCACGTAGGCATTCAAGCGGTGAAGCATCCAGCATGTTCTCTGTGAACACTGTCACGGTGATTTGCAGGTGAAATGATGTCAGTGCATCTTTGCTAAAATCATCTTTTAAAAAAAAAAAAACCCAACCAAACATTTCACAGTTTCAGCCTCGAGGCTTGAACTTATTTTCACCTGCGAAACATCAAAAGTGTTCACTTGGTTTCAGCTGCAGGCTCGAGTCCGGAAGAGCAACTAAACAACGTAGACAGAGAAGAGGAGAGCCGATACAATCAAATTAAACAGACACAGAATATGATGCAGGCTCTAAACAGCCGGGGAACATGAAACACTAAAGGGGAAAAAAAACATTGTATGTAGAAGACAAACAAAGACTGTTTATTGCAGTTGTTGGGGAATCTGCAGTGTCTGTTTTATCAGCGAGGCCCTCAAGTCTGCTGTGTCATTAGTACAGAACACAAAGCTGAAAAGAGGAGCCCTGCTGCTTTATGCTCTCAAAACAGAAGAATAAGTGAGGACAGGAGCAGAGAACAAAAGAAGATATACGAGAAAAGAGAAATTCACAGAGGGACTGAACACCAAGGTGAATTTACAGACATGAAGACTGAACAAGGCTGCTGCCAACATCAAGGTGAGACAAGAGGAACAGGCTAGACTGGCATAGTACAGACACTTCTTTTTTTTATATATAAAGGATCCTTTTTTCCAGACGGCCCCCTTTTTTTTTTTTTTTTTGCTTTGATGAGATCTGCACTCGCCGGCAGGGCGACAGCGAGACACCATCTTATTTCACCCTCCCGTAAAGTGATGAACACAGCATTTCCTTGAAGCCTTATCTTCAGCAACACGGTAACACGCAGAGCGCCGCTCCATTTCAATATCTGCAAACATATAACCAGAGAAATGTGACAGCAGTTGTAGACCTGACTGCACCTAAGCTGTTATCACACAAACAGAAGCTAATGTGTTTAAACACTGCGGCTGCTTTAATGTCGATTCCTTGCTTCTCGATCATATGAAAATGTCATCAGAAACCTGATTGATGAGTTAAAACTCTCATATGAATCCTGTAATGTTACAAATGCGCTCCATTTATACATACAGGAGGGCCTGGTAACCCCTCACCTGACAAATAGGAGCTGACAACAGAGAGGCTTGTTCATTTATCAACCGAACAAAAATGTGATATCCTTTTGCATACAGATTGCAAAGCCTTATGGGAAAGTCACCCACCAAAGAGGCACATCTGTGATAATCTAAATCAAAACGTACTGGTGCAGTCAACAAGTTTTAAGCCTGGTTTATTTTCACATGGCGGAGAGCAGATGTAGAAGTAAACTTTCAGCTCTTTAACAGATTTTAAATTCTCTCTATCTTTAAAAGACAATCTGACAAACCGCTGACAGGCATGGACGAGAGAGGAGAAGAGAGACAAAGGGAAAGAAGATCTGATCTGTTTCACATCAGCGATATTTTTGGTAAAATGCCGCTTTGACAGACATGTTCCGTTCTGGGAGCTGTATCAGTTTTTCCTGATAGGTGTAACGTAATCACAGAGAACATCTCTCTGAGTTTGTTTCAAGCTTTTATTTATCGGGGGAGCGTCAGCCGAGCACGACGTCCCCCCTCTTCACTCAGTTACCCACCTCCGCTGTTTCAGCCAACAAACAGTCTGCTTTTTGCTGCTCACTCAGCAGCTCTGATGGAGCCCTTATGAGGACGATGCTTGTTGAGGGAGCGGGAAGCTTTATTCATTTATCCTCCCCCTCCACCCCCCTCCTTGCTTAACCACATTTTCCCACTCAGTCCGGGAACTGGTGGCTCTCCAATCACAAGCCTGATCTGTAACCTCTGCAGACGCTTTCTCACTCCATATGTGCTCTCACACTTAGCATAAAATAGCTCATGAATATTTTTAGCTTAACGTGTATTTGTGAAAAATGATTCTCCCCATGCTGTATCCTTTCTCTAAGTGCAAGCAGCAGGCTATTTAGACATTTTTGTAATAACATTTTGCAAAGTTACAGTCAAATTTGCAAAGCGCTCGTCTCCATTTGCTTATACAATATATTCAGCGGTTAGAAACTAAACATTAGAGTGATTAATTCATGATTATTAATATCTGATGATGATGGTTTCATTATAAATGAGGGCTGCTGTGTTAATGGAGGATGTTGTTTAACATCACAGGCACTGCAGAAATAAAGTTTTGATTAACCAAAAGGATCTTTTGTTATTTTGTTTTTTTCTTTCTTCATCAGCGTCGGAGCACTGGAGCAGAGTGCACTGCCTTTCTGGCCCAGATTTTTAGGGAGGACAAAAAGAGGCAACAACAGCCTCATTTCACCGCATTGCTTCAGCGCTGGCACGCGGTGTAAGGCACGCATTGCCCACTGAGGTGGATATTGAAAAGACAATGAAAAAAAAAAGAAAGAAGTAGACAGCCCAATCCATTACAAGACCTCTAGAATTACATTTTCCTCTGATACAGTGGAGCCCTGTGGGACCCAATACACTGTGTTTCTGGAGATGGAAACAATTTGGCTCAGGTTGGCTAATTCTCTGGGACTATGTACTCACTGACAGCAAAGATGGTGTAACACTAAAAAAAAAAAAAAGAGGATCTCACAGAGGGATTTTGCGACTGAAATTTATTGGACGTAACTCAAGAGCAGCGTTGCTCTCCCCCATAAGAGCGCTGACTTGAAACATCTGGCTGTATAACCTCTAACACGGCTGAAACCTGGCTGTGTCGTGAAGAATATGTTAGCCTAAATGAATCCACTCCACCCAGTCGTATTAATACTCTCATTCCTTGAGACACCAGCCAAGGAGGTGGAGTTGCAACCATTTTCAACTCAAGCCCAATAATCAACACAAGCCCCAAACTTAATCATAACTCATCCCAGAGTCTTGATCTTAATCTTTCACACCAAACCTGGAAAACATTAACATTACAGCCAATTCTATTTGTAATCGTGAACCGCCCTCCTGGCCCGCACTCTGAATTTTTATCTGAATTGTCAGACTTTTATCAAGTTCAGTCCTCAGGATAGATAAAGTAGTTATAATAGGTGCTTTTAATATTTATGTGGATGTTGACAATGACGGTCTTAGCGCTGTGATTTTGACTCAACTGGCTTCTCTCAGCATGTAAATAAACCCCCTCGCTGTTTTAACTACACCCTCGACCTTGTTCTGACATATGGCATCAAAATCAACATTTAATAGTCTTTCCACAGAGTCTTCTTTTATCAGACCATTACTTAATATCTTTTGAATTCCTATTACTGGACTACACGCCCGTTAGACAAAAATGATTTCTCCAGATGTCTATCTGATAGTGCTGTAGCTAAATATAAAGATTAGAGATTCCATCAGCATTTAATTCGATGCCATGTCTCTGCACTGGCTCCCTGTAAAATCCCAGAGAGGAATTTAAAATCCTTCTCCTCTACCTACAAAGCCCTTAATGGTCATCCACCATCACATTTTAAAGAGCTCATAGTACCGTATTACCCCACTGGAACACTGCACTCCCAAAATGCAGACTTAATAGTGGTTCCTTGAGTCTCCAATGGGGAGCAGAGCTTTCAACTATCAGATTCCTCTCCTCTGGAACCACGTTTCAGTCCAGGGGGCAGACACCCTCTCTACATTTAAGAGTAGACTCAAAACTTTCTTTTTTTTTGATAGCGCTTATAGTTAGGGTTGGCCAGGCTCGTTGTGTCCCTAGTTATGCTGCTATAGGACTAGACTGCCAAGGGAATTCCCATGATACCCTAAGCTCCTCTGGTCTCCTCCCCATCTGTAACTTGGCTTCTTCCCCATCGTGATTGCGGATCGCCTGCTGCCATAATCCTACTTGACGCCCACGCCCAGTAATATTAGTCATATTTCTACTATTATTATAGTTGTTATTGTTGTTGTTGCTGTGCATCTCTCTCCCTCTCTCTCTCTGAGTTAGCTGGCCACCCACGTAGAGCCCAGTTCTGTTCAAAGGTTCTGCCTGTTAAAGAGTTTTTCCTTGCCGCCGTCGCCAAGTGCTTGCTCATAGGGGGAACGTTAGGTCTCTGCAAAGTACAGTCTTGACCCGCTCTCTATGAAAAAAATGTGGTGAGACAACTTTTGTTGTGATTTGTAGCGACACAAATGAAATTGACTTGACTTAACTTGATGAGTGAGCTTTAACCTCGAGCTTTTTTTCTCGTCGTATGCTGACATAGTGCTGCGTTTTGTGTGTCAGCTGTGCGCCTTTTGTTCAGCAGTTCGGTTACACAGAGAAAAAACTGAGGGGAGAGAGAAAACTGGATTTGGGAACAGATGGCTCCCCTAGAGAATGGCTGAAGGGTACAATTCAAATTAAAACAAAATAAATTATATGAGGTGGTTTTTTTTGTTTTTTTTTTGATTGAACTGTTGGAGGGGAAAAGAAAAGGGGGGAGGGAAGGAGAGGAGGGGAGAAAGGTGATGTGAAATGAAGCGCTTTGTTGTCTTTAGCCATGTGGATATCAGTTTTTAATTTGAGATGCTGTGGGATTCGGGGACCGGCATCCTCCTCAGTGTTCCAGGAGGTGAAGACAACATCACAGACAGCTTATTGAGGTCGCCGCAGCAGTTGTTTTGCTTTGATGATCAGCATGAAGGCGCCTGGTGGTCCAGAGCTGTGACGAAATCCATTCACGAATCACAGCACACACTCAGGATAGCCAACAGTCTGTGCCTGTGCAAGCGAGATCATCCAAACGCAACTTATGTTATGTACAGGAACAGAAAAGCATTGAGCAAGAAAGCTGCTATTGCGAATCAGTAGTCAGGAGGGAGGCATTACACTGCACTGAACCGTATGTGTACGATTAATTTACTTTCATTCCTTTCCTGTTGCAAGATTCGGTGATATATATACACTTTAAAGTCCCACAGGAGCACCATATAAAATCTATTAAACCAACTGCGCCGTTTTATTTATTAAACTGAAAAACAATGCACCTTATTGTAGCTTCACAGTCGCTGCAGAAACCCTTTTTTTTGGCAGATTTACACAGGCAAAAAGTGCAGAGAGTTTTATATAAAGAGCATCTCCGTTTCTTTTCCCCTCTTCATCGGTTCTTATTTACCTGCTAAGAGTTCTGCTCTGTTTTAATCGTTTTAAATCATTTTAAATGGCTTACTAAGCTTATAACATGACTTTTACAGCACGTTTACAACCGAGCTCAGTCTCTAAATCCTTAAATTAATTCACTCAGCAGCACTTTGTCATCTCTCATCCCAGCTATTGTTTGTTGGTGTTGTTTTATGGGTTTCAATTGGTCTCTGCTGTTTCTGATTTCCTAAATGGTCATGGTAACAAAACCGCAGATGCACCCAATATTGGCATGAAATGTCAAGTGCTAAAACAACAAGGAGCCGAAGCAAGTATTTGAGATTTGGAGCATAACAAATGAGCGTGATACCTAAAAATACCCTAGTTTTCCCACCGAGGGAGGATTATGTGGCGGAGACGGAGAGTAGAAAGTAACCATGTGGAGGTTTCTCATTCCTAAAAAAATGTTTTCTGCTGGCAGCTATGTTTTCAGTGTTTGGCTCGTTCAATATTTACAGCTGCACTGACTGATTTTTGACCACTGGAAGACAGAAAGTAGCAAATGTGAAACAAATGTGTCAAGTTTTTATGACGAACGTGTTGCCAAACAGTTTCATACCTGCACAACCAGCAGACAGAGAGAAATATGAGCATCCCATTGGACGTGTTTCTTTGACAACTGCTGACTGTTAAATGTCCCATGTTCACTGGTGTTGACGTAGGTCTGGTTTGGTCCACTCTTCCCACTTAATGTCTGTGGTTAAAAAATAAAAAAATAAAAAAATCATTGGTTTTAAAGCTGGAGGGACTCAACCAAGGAGAACAACCAGCTGAAACTGAAAGTAAAAAGCTGCAGAGTGGAGTGTTGATTCTAGCACCTTTTCATATTACAAAGCACCCTTTGATTCAACAGCAGTGCATTGAATTTACCAAAGAAGAAAGAAGTTTTACACCTTATCTCATAATTATGACTTAAACCCACATGAACTGACTTGTAAAAGAAAGGTAAAGAAAAAAAGTTTTATATCTCTGTAGGATGATGTTAAGCACTTTTAGTGGATGGGCATTAAAGGTGCGCAATTACCTCAAAGGATTACATTGCAGCGAAGCTCTTGCACAATACTGGACCGATTTCAAAAATCGTTGTCCCCATTAGTCACTCAGACACAAAAGGAGGAAAATAAGGTCCAGTTTGAAAAATACTGAAGTTTCCCTTTAATATCTCCAAGTGTCTCAAATCAAGGAAGAAATAAAGCAGCGCCATCATACTTCTGTCTTCTCAAATAGCAATAATTGATATTTACCTTAACATTTTCTCATAATTACAACATCAGGATCTCATAATTACTTTTCTTGTAATTATAAGATTGAGTTCTTGTAATTATAAAATAGTTTTCTGGTAATTACAAGATACTTTTCTTACAATTATGAGATCTGGATGTATATTAAGTAATAACTATGACATACAGTCATAATTATGAGTTGAATACATCAACTGAATACTCCTACTGATGCTGCAACATGACTTAACAGCTCATTCATGAGACAAATACAGTTCAACACTGGTCCAAAATCATTGAAAAGAAGTGCATACAGGATGTCTACGCTGTGACACGGCCTCCAACATTTTTTATTTATGATATAACAACAATGTAAACAAAGTAATAACACGGGCAAACTCTCTACTTTTTTGCTCAGGAACCACCTTGAGGACATGAGGAAATATTTCAGGGACCCGGTCAACAGCGCTGCGTTTAACAATGTCAACTCGTGGCCTCGGTCTGGGAATGTTGGATGTTGCTCTGGACATACAGATTCTTCTGTAGATTCAGTGTGCTTTCACTTCCACTCCTCTTACCCAATCGTTTCAGTTGCCTGAATGTTTTGCTGCTGTTTTCACTGCTTAAAATTAGCTGTCAGCTAATAAACACATAATAAACTGAAGCAAACTGCAGGTCCAATTCATGTAATCATCACAGTCAAGTTCACAGATGAGCGCAATGTTTGTATTTTTTTTCCATCTTTGTTGGTATTTTCTATTAAATCCCCACATTTTATTAGAGATGTGTTGCAAATCTGTGTACAGCAAATACACAAACTAACCGCTTAGGCCTACACACGCTAATTGTTTTCATGCTGCATAACATTAGTGGTATTTTCAGTCACCTCTGTTTCTCCCATACAAACCTCATGACATATGAGAAGGAAAAAACTGATAGATGAATGCAATTTCCTGTCGACCTCGTGAAAGCAGCGTGACTCCAGTTTAGCATTCCTTCAAAATTGGAGATTCCAGCTACTTAACCCCGTCGAACACATGAAGCCACTCAGCAAGATAAATACACTCTTTAGTCCCAATAATTCAATCATCTTATATTCTCTTCCCAAGTATTTAGAAGGGGCATGAGCAGGTAAAAAAGGAAAAAAGCAGAAATTAAATCATGTATGTTGCAGCTTCAAAAGACACAGAGACCAGTCAGTGAAACAGGATTTTACATGAAAGATTTCCATCGCTTGTCGGATCTTCATTCTTTGTTTGAGAACAGTCTGCACATGAAGAGCTTTGTTCCAAAAAAATCTGAGATATCAATGCAACAAAAAAGTAACATAAAAACCCCCTTTACAAGTCTCTGAGACGGAGAGGATTTAATCTTCTACAGTTTATACCGCTGGAATTTGGAGTGATAGGTGATTTATTTCGAATTTAGAAACATAATCCTGAGAAGACTGACAGGACTGTGCTTGTGGTTCAAAGTGAGTTAATGGCAGTCAAACAACACGCTGTGTCTGGAGCTGAGAAGCTTCCTAAAGCCAGCGGAGATCACATGTTCAGAAATAAAGGCGGCGGCGGCGGCGGGGGGCAATATTGGAGATGCTATTTCCTGTTTCTAACCAGCACTTCATTCCACTCCATTCACTCCGAAGCCCAGAGCTTGTCAAAGTGACAGCTCCATTGACAGCACACTAGTGACACATTGAACCGGGCGAATAATAATACAGAGACTCAAACTGAGAATAGGAAGCCCCAGTTGTCCTTTGTCAGCAATGCTATTAAAATTCAAAGGAAAATAACTGAGTGAGAGACTTGTGAGCAATTACTTGCTGCGACTGCTAATCTCATCCGTACAGTTCAACAGTTCCATTTATTTATTGTAATGTTTTTAAATGAAAAGTTCATGTTTTTTTTATTGTGGTAGCTTGTGGCAAGAGCAGTCCAAAGTGAGGAGAATCCCCGGCAAAGACTCAAACACCACAAAAATTTGCAGCCATTAGCAACCACTGCTACCAGTGTACCGCAGGTTACTCTTAGCGTGAACTATTAAATTGATATTTACTGCATCAAAATGACTTTCAGGTGGTGGGTAAAGTAAAAGCATCTTGTCTACTACTACTACTAATGTCTGCTGCAACATTAGGAAACACAGACAACAACGAGCTGCATGTAATATACTGTATATACGGTATGCAAATCATCCCAGTCATTTATATTATTTTTAAAATAATGGGATCTGTAAAATACATCTTCACAAAAGTAAATCTAATCTTACACAAATCTAAATCTGTACAGTACAGCGTTGATTTATTGTGATTTTTAAATGAAAAGTTAGTGTTTCTCATCGTCAGGGTGCACTGATACCTACAAAAACAAGGCAAAAAAGAAATGCAGGCAATATAAATGTGTCTAAAATCCCTGTCTAAAAATCCCTCTGTTCATTTATCTCTCTGCTATATGTTACAGTATATATATTTTCCTCCCTCTCTCCCTACTCGAATTCCAGCAGACTCTGGCCGCAGGTTATTTGTCATCCCTCATTTCTTCTTTGATCCCACTGCTTTCCAAGGCTCAGGCTATTCAAGCCATCCCCATCACCCTTTTGTAATTAATAACAGGCTTCTTTCAAGGGATTTCTTCTAATTTGTCTTCTTTTTTCCCTCGTAACCATCCAGCTGTGTCTTCACGAGTCTCACAATAATCATTTTTTGGCAATTGTTGGTGCAGACTAGCAGGGAAATACACTTAATTTCAGAGACAGAGAGAGAGAGAGAGAGAAAGAGAGAGGGAACGGAGTGACTGTTGTATATTCGTGCCAGTGGGCAGGGGAGGATTGTTCTGTAGCTTTACTGGCCTACCTTGGACCTCAAATGATGTCATTTCCTATTAAAATAATTGGTCTTGATAGGGAACAGGAGGTATTTGATATTCTCTACATCCAAAAATATGAAACTAATTATTATTTGGGATCAAGCAGTTGTTTGTTGGAAAATAGAAAAGGATATTTGTTACTGCAGGGATAAATTCTGTTATTGTTCACTTATATCCTCTGCTTGTTAATCAGAAACAAGGTTTTAATCAGGAAAGGGGTATTAATCAGAAAAGAAATGGAGCTCAAAGAACACCGGGAGCTAGAAAACATTAGCTGCAAGTGCTGTGTTTTGCCTGGGAAATGTGCCAGTGCGTGTAAACTAGGACTTTAGTTTTCTGCACAGCATGTGGTGTTTAGTCGTGTCCAAGCCTCTTACCAGCCTTTGATCCACATGAGGGGAAAAAGGAAAACAGGAAAATAGCATACTTGAGTTAATCACTTCACAGCAAATGATTAACAAAGCTATTTTAAGCCGAGCTGGGGTATGGACCAAGATGAACTTAAAGGTTCTATATGTAGCAATCAGAAATGTCTTCTCATTAGCGACACCGGTGGCCGTTAAGTGAACTGCAGTCAGCGTCCTGTTGTTCACAGGAGTGCAAGTCTTTTCCATTGCTTCTCATAATACCATAAATTAACTATTTTGCACTGTTTCTGCAGAGCATCCCTCACTCTCAGTCAGTCAACACTCGAGTTGTGGCCAAGAAGTAAAGTGCTGTGACCGAGGACCAACGAGCTGTGGCCGAGACGCCACTTTCGGACGACCAACAGAAAAACCAAAAAGGATAAGTTATGTTCTGCTATCTCTCTGGAGCTTGTTTTTTTGCTCCTTTGCTGAGGAAATAATATTGTTTCAGCTGTGTGGGCGACTTGCCATTGCAGGGGTGTTTTGTTGTGAAATGTGTGGTGCTTGACAAAGGCAGTTAGCTGTCTCATTAGCTGGAGAGCTAATATCTGCAGGGTGTTTCTACTCGGATAGCACAGTTTTGTTGTGGTAGATTGTGTTTGTTGACGTGATAATTGTGTGTTACGATGTGACTTTGGTTGAGGTCCTGTTAGGTTCAGGCACAAGAAACACTTGCTTAGGTTTGGGGAAAGATCATTTGAGTTTAAGTTACAATGATCACTCTGTTAGAGAAAGTTAGAGAAGTTAGAGAAACATGTTTTGGGTTAAAGTTATTACTTCCCTTAAGGTTACGATCTTTGTCATCATGATGACAGTAATAACCACATGGTTAAAGTTAGAGAACAATCACAGTTAGTTTTTTAAAAACAGTCTTGACTTGCAGTTGGAAGTGTGAAACTTGCAGTTTGTTGACCCAACCATCCACCCCAACGTCCTCATATGTGTAATTTGTCGCTATATTGTTCATCTTATCTCCACGGTCATAATTAGTACAGCCACCAGAGGGATTCTGCCACTTGAACGTAAATATAGGTTATTTTGGACCACAGCTAATTTCGACCTGTTGTGTAATTTTTCTTGGGAGGACAGTCAGCACACTGTGAACGTCATTATTTGTCCTATTCAATATTCATATATATCTGTGGTGGCATAGCTATATATGTATATAATGGTTACCCGGATACCCTAGTTCTACAAATAAGTTTGTAGCCCACTATTGCTCTTTATCCCAAAGTAAATGAAAGAATCTAAACAGGGTCCCAGTGGGGGTTATAATAAAAGAAGGATATGGCCTGATTGTGTATGATACATTAGTCTTGTGTTGCAGATCTGATGCTGAACTATAAATCAAAACTTTCTCTATACAATAGTTATCTATGGCTATAGTCACATCCATTTGTACAGTAAACATTTACTCCCATTCATAGTCTCTTGACTGCCTCCGGTCACGCTGTCATTTCACCTTTTCCCTGTGAATATGCACAGTCAGTCAATAGAAACAGTGATGTAATGCGTGTGAAAATGGGAAGTCATTACCTTAGTGATGTGTCATATTATTATTTCATACAATATCACGCTACCAGATGACTAACTGCAGCGTCACTCTGTTTACTGTTTGTGATCAAAACCATGACATCGCATCATTTTTCAGGGCTGAGCGTGGGGCAATTTTGTTGAAAGGCAGGAACGATGTGACAAACCGACACATATGCTTGTTCACAAACTCGAAATATCTTTTTTTTTCATGAGGATTGAGACAGAAGGAGTCTGATTAGTTGTTTATTTTTTTTTAGAGATACGAGTGTTTGAAATATACTGAGCGTACAGATGGATAGAAGAAAAGTGGATTTATGCTACGAGAGGGGTTTGATAAGTTTTAATTGATGCTTTGAAATGTTTCCACTGGTCACAGTTTGAATCCAAAATGACCATGAAACCATACTGAACACAACCACTGTTCTCCAAAATGAATAAAACTACAGCTACCTTTCAAGCCTACAGGGGATTAATGTTTTAAACTATAAATATTTTTGATAAAATATTAGTGTAAGCGTTGGCCACTGAACAACATTTCATTTACAAGCTTTGATATAAAATCAAGCCCACAAGAAAAAAACAATAACTAAACATCATGAATAGGATTAAATGAATTCGTGCCTCTCTTCCAATAATAATAAAAAAAAAAGGCTGATCATCAGTGTCAAGAGGTTGGAGGTTCCCACAGAGTTGAATGCACCACAGCACAAAAACAAATTTCAGCAACTCCACAATCACAGAGCAGCCTGCAGCAGACTTTTCATATCAAATAACGAGTGAAAGCTTGAAGAAGAAGAAAAAAAAAAAAACCCTGTTAGGGCTCATGAACATCATCATAAAAGATGCATAAACAAAGAAGGAGAAACAGTGAATTCGTCTTTCATCAGCCTAGATAAGCACAGCTGAGGGAATGGACTCACGAAAAAGAAAAGATTAGAAATGTGATGTGGGAAATACTCTCCAGTTACCCCATTGTCACTCGGACTAAAGATATTGGCCTGTGATATTTGGACTGTAGTAGTTAATCTGTAAGAATCTATATATAGCTATACTAGATAGTCTATATTTCTCACCACTAAGCCTTACAACATTTTTAGAAACTGAAACTGAGAATGACCCTTTCAGCAGCCTGAAGAATGTGCTATATTTGGACACCATGCATGTCATATATGGTGCAGAAACCATCAGCGGACTAATTTGGTTTTTCAGTCAACAAAACATAATCAACAAATCCTGCCAGCTCTTTTAAAAAATCAAAAACCACACATCCCAGCAATGACAGTTTGCTGCTTTTATTCATTTTATACCATTGTTAATTGAATATATTCGCGTTTTGGATTGTTGATCGGACACAACGAGCATTTTGAAGACGTCAAATTGGAGTCTGGGAAACTGTGATGGCCAATTTTCACTATTAGATTTATAATCAAACCAATAAATATTGCAGAATGAATGTCTCAATAATTAAAACAACCATTAGTTACAGCCCTAGTCTAATATAATAAAAATGATTTTAAATGGCAGTGTGGTTTGATATTTGCACTTTCAAATGTAGCTAAGGGAACATTAGATACTTATTAACATCTGTTTTTCAAATATTGCCTCATAAAACATATTGTTTAACAATAATTGTCAAGTGTAGCTTGTAAACCAGGGTGAGAAATGATGATATACTTATTTACTATACAGTAAACAAACAGGATAATGTGGTTAATAGGTGTGTGGTGCATAATTTCTGTCACACACACACACACACACACATATATTGGCCCACCACCAAGTGTGGCAGTAAACAGTGTTTTTATCTGAACTCTCCTCATCCAGTCTGATCTTATGAAACTTTGTGAAATTAGTTATGAAAGTTAATAGAAAACATTTCCCAAACTTAACTGGAAACAGATTTTTTTTCATGTTGAAATAGTGTGGTGGAAAATCAGCATGTGGAGTCTTTTTGGGGGGGTTGGGGGGGTGGATGGATGGATTGATGGATGGTTGTGTACATTTACCGTCAGCTCTGATGACTCTCATACAACTCATGGGTCTCCTACTCAAAGTGGAGTCATTCTTGTCCAACTACCCTATCCTTGACATTATTTTTCAGAGGCTACGTGTTGTCGCAACGGGCCCGATTTGAACAGTGTGACCTTGTCTTAAGTAGAAGTGGAGTGCTTGTTCAGAGGGCATGATGAAGTATATGGCAGCGAATCAGAAACCTCCACCGTGATGTGCTATTATCACTCTCCCCGGTGTCGCCCTATTTCATTTCCACTGTACCACTGACCTTCATTCAACAATGGATCCTGCTGACTTAAAGGTTCCTCTGTCCTTTCTGCATGGATGATGGACGCTCCACCTGTCCTCTTTCACCCAGCGTGAGCACCGCAACGAGGCAGATGTCTTTGTCAGGGGTAGAGACCCACACCGCCGCCGATAAGGACAGTCACCGCTACGGTGTTCTTCTTCTTTTTCCCGGAAATTGACTACAGGCTCTTCAATTATTCACACTGTTGAATAATGTCCTTCGCCATCTTTATCTGTGCTTATCCTGACTGGCGATGCTTATCTGAAGGTTGAGTAATGGCAAGAGTCAATGGGAAGTGGCAGGGTTTGTATAGACAGTCTTTGCTGTTGTCGTCGGATGTTTAGCCTGAATAGCGCTGCAATTTGGGGCAAGAATGAAGAGAAGTTGATAACATGTTTTCATGTAATGAGCTAGGAAGGCAGGGCGAGATGCCAACACATCAGGATGCCCATTCAACCAAACCTGTATGTGCCAGAAAGCTCAAAGCTCCTCTAATGAACGTGTGCGGTCAACAATGAATCCAATGGGTATGTAATATGGAACACTACCAAACTCTGCTGCATTGCAGAGTTTTTTAGCTTCTTTTGCTCATTGTTTTGGTTTTATAGCACATTTACTGTATATTTCAGACACAGTGCTCTCATCAAACCTGTTTCCAGCAGCAGCAGGTACGCAGTGAACGCTACCTGTCCAGCACCAAGCAACAGACAGATAAAGCTATTGAGTAGTTGGTAAAGAAAGTGGAAACCAGACATTATTTTTAGGGGTTGGTGGAGACCAAAACAGAGCTAAAAGAAAGGTGAATATTGGACCCACATTCATCAGGTAGATGGAATAATAACCCTACATGTTTAGGCATGTTTAACGCTAACTATAAAAACTTTATGAGGTGATATATGTCTCGTGTCTGTCATGTCTTGTCAATGAGTTCCTCTGCCAAAGATTGTTCCAAGAGACATTATAGTTTTATTATCGCTGTCTGGATCGCAGTAGCAACACGCCCTTTTCAAGTCAAGTTTTATTTGTGTAGCCCAATATATAACAAATCACAATTTGCCTCAAGGGGATTTACAATCTGCTATCTCTAACCACATCCTTCAGTGTCTTCCAGAGGTGTTGCCATGCCAGATTGGATACAGCCGTCAGTGCGTGCGTTCTGGGTCTACCCTGGGGTCATGCCAAGAAACTCTTCAGAGGGAGGAATCCTAATCATCAAAGTCATCTGTCTTCTTTCAATGTGAATATTTTTTTTAATTTATAGCAGCCACTTGTACCCGTAATCTGAGTTTTTTGACCTTTTACCCAAAGTTCAAGATCATAGGTGAGGGTTTGAACATAGATCACTTGGTAGATTGAGAGCCCATAGCTCAATTTCACGGTCATAACTCTTGTCTCCAAAAAAATGTAGACTGACTGAGCAAAAGGTAAAGATATGTATATACTTGTGAAAACATTCAAGTGCTCACTAGACTAACAAGTATTTAACCCTGAGCTTTGGAAAAGGTGTTTTTCTACCTTTGAGTGGAGGCTGTTATGGCGTGTTGACACTACATGCACAAGTTTGACCGTGGGATCATTTGTATTTATGGGAGCCAGCGCGCTGATGTAACCGAAGCTCAGCCTGCCCGCCATCATGATGGCTCTAGTCTCACACTAACAACAGTCATACTGACACTTATCTATAAACACTGAGATACATTATCCACTCTTCTGTTTGTTTTGCTGTGATAAACTTCATTAACCCGTCATACAAAACTCCCTCCCCGAAAATCTGTTGATTTACTGCACTTTCCAGATGACAACTACAAACCTAAAAGTGGTATGAACCCAAAATAAACTTAGATTTTGCTGTGATTTAATTGCATGAAACAGATCAAAAGGATGCTTAAACAACTACATCATAGTGCCCCATTTGTAAAAAAGTGTAGCTGCTCCAAAATAACATCGCCTAAAGGCAGCAACATTTCTATACACATAGACACACACATACAGTGGAACTCTAAAATTGTATTAACTCACCGGCATTTAAGATGTTTGTTATTAATGGCAGTAGCTGAGGGGGGTGTGTGTGACTCTGGTGTTAGCTCCGGCTAAATCAGGAAGAAGTAAATTAAGGAGCGAAAGTGAAGATAAATCAATTTTTGTATCCCAAAAGTTTAAAAAATAAACTTCAAAAATAAACAGCACCGGATTAGAGCAGAATCTGGTGTGCCTGGTGTGGTGGTCTGGTGTGTGTTTATTCCTCCAGAAGTCAGCAGCAGCAGCAGCAGCAACGTGGCTCTCTCCTCCAGAGCCAGGCTGGCTCTCAACAGCCGTCTGGTGGCTGAATCCGCTGGTCCAGCTCCGTGGTACGCTAAATTTTTTTGTTCAATTTGAATATTTTCAACTCGCACAAAGGCAGAAATTACTCGTATTTATTGAAATCACAAATTTCACATACTCATTTGAGTCGCCTGACACAAACAGATGTAAATACATGTTCATTCACAGCTTTGCATTGACTTTGTATGTATTCTCACCACATGAAAAATTTGCTCTCTCTGTTTGTTGATGCTATGGACGTCCTTAAAACCAAGTTATCACTTTTTTATTTGCTTTTGCAGGAAGTAAACTTGGACCCAAACTGTCTCCTAGCAACGAAACTCCATATAAAGTCTATTAAGTGTATAACTCATTATCAGTGTTTTGACTTATCACTTAATCCACATATTCAGAAGATCTTTTTCTCACAATTACAAAATACAGATGTCATATGTACGATATAGATGTATTATGGTAAGATATAAGTAGAACTATTAAATATTATATACATGGAAGTCATAACTATGAGAAACTGTTTACCTCTATAATATTCAGTCTCCAGGTCTAATAAACCCACGTATAAGCTTCTTAACTTGATGTTTTCATTTTAAATCGCGGTTAATCATACGTGAACAAGATTAATGTTTCAGATAATCAGCCAAATGTGTTCACATCATTGTCTTAGGTGTTAGAAAACAGCCTCAGTCAGGCCAGAGTAATCTCTTGTGTGCATGAAAATGTGCAAGTAAGGGCTGAACATAATTTTGATGAGTGCATAAACTCAGGTCGACACCGTGGAACTCAGTTTTACATAAAGTCGACCCATTTGACTCCACTGAAAGGTGAAAACTCAGTGATTTATAAAGATTTTGAAGGCGTATTATCAACCGAAAATGAGAGCCATTCTTCAATATGACAAGACAAGAAAGTACTCGTTCTCCCTTTCAGAGGGAATGTTGACAAAAAAAAAAAGAAGAGCTACGCCTGCGTCTCGTAACAGACAGCACATACCCGAGCTGTCAGCACACAGCGAGCACTGACACACACACACACATAAGCAAATCATTATGCTGCAGGGACGGACGCATGAGTACACACAATCAAGCACAATATCGAATATATTACCCACCGCACAAAACGCTCATTGTATACGTATTTTCAAACAAGTGTGTCATGGAAATGTGAGAAGATTAAATCACGGATGGAATTAAAACGTAAACACACTTAATTAAACTACAGCTACAGTATAATAAATAAATCTCAACTCTCTTACACGAAAGGAGGGATAGCAATCAAACAGTAAGTCTCCCAAATGGGTGACATGACTCATAGCACAATAATTTAATTTTCGACGGGCATTTATGAGGATGAAAACAATCAAAGACTTCCCAGAAGCTGCAGCTAGTATCCATTAGATTCAGTAGATTCTGCTCTTTGATAATAGCAATGCCCCGAGACAGACACCGGGCGATTCGATCTCCAGGCTCATGACTAATCTCTCACAACGATCTGTTCTTTTATAAGGCTTACATAATGTGCCGTCATTAGTCATGTTCCATGAGCCATATGTTGAGCTAATTGACAATAATGGTAACAATCAGGATGCAGTGGAAAAGCTGTGGAAAATAGCACACTGAACAGGCCAGATGTTTTTTGTTTTGCCTCCGTTCATGCTATCTTATTTCCCTCAAATATCATCATCATCATCTCGATTTCTCTCTGTTTGTTTTTTCACTTTCCACTTGTGTTTCAGGGTTTGAATCCCGTTTCTTTATGTCACACCCTCATTCACGTTGCTGTTGAGTCACACAAATGTAATTTTGTGACGCTTTAAACATGACAAATGAGATTTTTTTTTTTTCTCCACCTATATTGTGTTGGGGAGGTGGGGCAGAAGTCTCAGTGGCGTGTTTCTAAACGTTGACACATAAAGCATTTATACACACCGCTGGGAGAGTGGGAAAATGCGTTCAGGGCACAAAGCCTCTCTAACCACATATTTTTCTTTCTGGTGTTGTTAGATAAGGAGAAGGATGATAAGAGTCAAATGAATGATTTAAACCACAACCATTATTATTATTTGGAAATGTAAATAAAGTTTTTGCTAGCTGAAATCCATCCATACACACACCTCCACTTACTCTGCTAGCTGCCCACAAGCTAACAGTCATATATTGTTTTTTTAATGACAGGTAGGAGTAGCAATTTGCTTGGTTACGGTTATGTAAGATGTCAAGATGTTTTACAGGAAAAGAGGGATTTTGCTGACACATATTTAGCATGTAAGTTATGAATAATTAATACAAGGACACAGGATTAGTTCACTGAAACCAACTGCTGGTGACAGAGCACCTGTAGTTTTTGGCATGTGGTCTTGTTTTTTGTTTAAATAATCAGCTGTTTTGGCTGCTTTTAGATCTAAAGCTTCACATTTAATCCAAGGTTATTTAAAAATAAAAAAAAAATGTACAGGACAAAACATGTGTTGCCTTGAGAGTTATTGGAAATCCACTGAAATCAGTCTGACCCACAGCAGAAGCCAAAAGACTGATATTAAAACCTGGCAGCTGCATTTGATAGTACTGTAGCTGAAGTAATACAGATTTATTTAAACAGTGCAGTGTACATGATTCATAGCATTAATTAATAATAATAATAATAAACTATTTATATAGCACTTTTCTTAACAGTGTTGCAAAGTGCTTCACAAAAATACAAAGAGATAAGAAAGAATAAAACAAAAATAATAAAATATAAATAGATGGAATGAAATAAAATTGATAAAGAAGAAGTTTCGGTTTATCATCAAAAGATTCAAAAATGGTTTAATTTTAAAAATACATCCTTAAACTCAAGAGAGAAGTAGATTTCAGACGAGAATGTTTTCGTCTGGTTTGAAGATAAATAATAGAAGCTGATTATTTTTCCATTCTTCGGTTTAAAAACGCAGCTCTCGTGCTTTATCAGTGGAAAGTAAAAAGATATGAAGCTCACAAGCCTTTTTATAATATCGACAATCATCCTTTAGAAATTTATAACAAAAAAAAAAAAAAGAAGAAGAAGAAAAAGATACCATGAGCTCAGAGTTTTCCTGGGAAAGTCTACTGGGTGGTTTCATGATCAGACATCAAAACAACGTGTCTCTACCCTTGTAGGAAAATACACATTAAACATCGTCTTGGAGCACATCGTAGATCTGAACGTGCGATATGAAAGTGAAGACAAAATTTGATAGATGTGGGTAAAAACTAATCGAGGCAGATATACCTTCCCGCCTCACCCCCGAGGAAAACCCCTCCACCATCCAAGGCTGATGGCTGGAAAGCACTCCACATCCTATCTGTTTTGATCATCAGATTTCTGACAGCACTACTGATTGTAGATCACATAACATGTTTACAACGAGAGTGTCTCCTCCTCCTCCTCCTCCTCCTCCTCCACTCTTGATTTGCCTTGCTTGCAGATTTTCCTCCATATGCAGCACTTTTCTGGATGCCATGCATCTCCTGATGAATGACGGAGACCTTTGGCCCCCTCAGCTTTCTCTGGGAGTGGAAGCCATGAAAGTCTAAAAAAAAAAATGGCGTTCAGTAATTCACTAATGACATCCCGCGCACTTCAGACATGAAAATAATAAATGTGATCATTATCAGCATCTCTATACTATTTTAACTGCTTAAAATAAAAAGAACAAAACATCATAAAACAAAAAAAAAAAACTGCAGCTACTATGTTCATTTTTCCAGGTTTTTGCCCCGAGGCTATAAAAATCAGTGTTGGACCATTTTCTCTTTGTTTTGTTCCAACTCGACCACACTATGCCAGACTTGCTCAACCTGAACAATTAGAGCTGACCCATAGTCACAGCATTACTGGTGGTTTGGCCTTGTGTTACAGCCTGGCTTTTAGTAACAGCGGGTAAGAGACAGAGAGAGTTTGGAAGTGCTGGTGCAGTGAGGCTTTCCATCACCTCAGCCACTTAACGCCCGAGAGAATGACCCATATGGAATCCATATGCATGGCCTGCCTTTCCCTGAACGGGTTAACGTTGGTCACGGCCAGGTTGTCATGCTTCAGGGGCACCAAGGCTTTGATGGAGCACCTCTTGGTTTAACGCCAGAGCCTGTGGGATTCGGTCAGGCGAGTTCTTTCCTGGAACATCTGAGGTATGTCGAGTGACTTCAAGCTGCGGTTTTGGAGCGTTTTTGTTCATCATATGTTTTGTTTTTTGGCTTTAAGAGAGAATCTCCATATGGAGGAATAAGACATATAACAACAATGGTAACTGCAAAACACCCAGGTAACAGTTTTATATCTTTGGTATGTTATACATTCGATTTATACTGATGTCATGCTTCTCTGTGACCGTCTCTTTGGCACAGAGAACCAAAGTTTGCTTTCCACCTCGAAGCCTTGCGGCGCTATAACTCTTCAAAAGAGTTCATGCGCAGCAGAATGGGCTAATTGGGTGGAAATGTGTTGACATTTCACCAACACATCTCTCCAGAAGAAGTTCCGACAGTAGCGTGAGATGTATCCAATCAATTATTCAGACGATCTAGGCATGAATGAGACGAGCGTGCACCCGGCCTCCGTTGGACACACAGTACACATTGGCCTCCTGCTTCAGAAACTAATGGTTCGTTTAGAGAACGTCTGCTACATCTGCCTAGTTTTCTGCATGGAGTCACCTGTGTGCACTCGTGCATCTCTCACCTGGAGGTGACACCGTGCACTCTCACCCTATTCATTTTATGTCGACTGGCCGACGCAGCTTATCTATTTCATTCGTCGCGGTCTTTTATCTGTTTATCTTTTTGTATTTTAAATCTATTTTATTGACTTTATCTCATCTTCTTTCTCAAATTGTTTCACTCTTTAGATTCGTTCTGGCTTATTATCGTCTGTAAAAGGCCGAATCATGGTGTCCACGTCTGCACGGCCGCAGGTGACATAAATGTCATCATCTGCTAATGTCTCAAAATTTGTGGACTGTACACACTACAGGCGTGCCGACAGCGTGTTCACTTTTTCATGTTGTAGCGCCACATGTAGGAACTCCTCAGCTTCATTCAGACTGAAAACAACTGCGTTAAAACACTGCTAGGGGCTGTAAAACAGTGAAATACGATCCAGCACAGTTGGACTAACATATCGCATTTAAAGGTTTATCAGAAAGACGCTTCTGTGTACGCAGAGCCCCGATTATAGTATGTATAGAAGAGGGCGCGTTTCGACGGGCAATTGGCCTTAAAGCACTTTCAATTGTGCTAACCTGTACAAAATGTTCTATATAAATAAAGTTTGTTTGATTGTTTCATTGATTGGTTGATTAGTGTGTAGAGTTTCTTCCATCGTGTGTCACAGCGTTAAAATGTTTGTTTGTTTTTCCCGCCATTTCTGTGTTCAGGATTTTTTTTGGGCAGGCCTGAAACGGCGGCTCGATGATGTAGAAGAGTCACTGGAGCACATGCACTCACAGTTGCTATTTTTACCTCGGGTTGCTTTACAAACTTTCATCGGAGACAACTGGGATTCCACTTCGGTTAATCCGCTGTCACTGATGAATGGGGTCGTTTCGATCGACTTTAGCGCTCAAGGATTTATATTTAAACCCAGCGGAAGCTTCCGTTGACGGGTGGAGCCGCCAAACAGCTTTGGCTTCAGCGTCGGCTGTTCAGCTGGGAGGACGGACAGAGTCGACGGATGCGGCGCCGCCCCCCACCCACACCCCCCCTTTCAGTACCGGCTGTGCAGCTGGGAGGTCCCCGGCCAGAGGGAGAGTATTTGCTGGGCTTGTATTGGGTTTTATTGGGGTTTATTCACATTGAACTGCTATTACTGTTTAGGCAGCAGTTTGTGGACAGATTTGTAGTTCTCCCCGCCAACTGGAAGATCTCACGGCTGTTAGAAATTCTCCAGACCTCCGACTCGCAATGTTTTTCCCCAGATGTTTCAGTCTGTGAATGTGGCCGCAAAGAAAGAAAAAAAAAAAACAGCCTGATCTCACAGAAATACATGAAACGACCACGACGACGCATTTACATGGCGGTGGCGCGTAATGTGTTAAAGTTACGTGCCGGTAAAACAAAAATAAACGGCAACGGAAAGTCAATTAAGATCGTTTTGTCAGACACACGTATACGACCCGGGGAAGTGACGCAGATCAGATGACGTCTATATAAGGTCACAAATTTCCGTATTCGGAGGCGGTGGGTTGGGCGGATGGCTCGAAAAGATAGATGGCAAAAAGTCGACTTCGCTGCAGGCTGCTGTTCGCTTCCTGTTTCCAACCGCAAGTCAGGACCGTTTTCTTAAAAAAAAAAAAACGTAACTTTGATTGTTGTTTTGTTTGTCGTTGCCATGACGACGGAGGTTGCCTTTAACTTTAAGGAAGTAGTAGTGACTTTCAAGTGATCATTTAAACCCAAACCACGACCTTTCCCTCGACCTAACCAAGTGTTTGTGCCTAAATCTAACCTAGACCTGAACCACAGCGCCGTCAAACCAGACGACATAAACAGCGATTTGTAACGGTTTCGGAAATGCAGCCCGATCTCACTGAAATATATGAACTGACCACCACCACCAGCTCATGGTCGTTAAAGAGGTCGTGGTCATTTCAACCCGTTTTCTGTGAGATCTGAGAGAAAAAGGAAACAAACTTTTCTTTTCTTTTAAGTCATTTGTCGATTTTTAATTGCACAAAATGTGCGAGCTGACCTCCTTCTCGTATAAAGCTTCCTCTGCTGTCTGCACCGTTTTCAGCACCTTAAAGCATCTCGGATTTCAAAGACTGATATAAATCCCACATGTGCTCACCGCCACATCTCCAGTCTGTCCCACATCTGTCCCTTCCCTTTTTTTTTTTTTTTTTTTTTTTACAGCACACACTCATTGGATAGTCTGATAGGTCCTTAAAATCCAATTTATCACTATTATGCGTTTCTGTGAACAACCTCCAGCCATTATTCAAATGAGGGCGGCGGAGAAGAGGCTCTTCCTGTGAGTTCGGACGCAGCCAACGGTGAAGTTGGTGGAGAGACCAGAACTGATCTTCCTGGATGTGATTGCCTCTAAATGTGATTGTGATTAGGAGAAAAATACTGTATACAGCTACCATCTGTGTGTGTGTGTGTGTGTGTGTGTGTGTGTGTGGGAGAGAGGAGGCGATGGGGGTGTTGCTGATGGGAGTGGTCATGTACAGGATGCAGTGTAGGGAATTGAGGGGAGGAGATGAGGAGGAGGAGGCGGGAGAGGGAGGGGGGGTGGTGGCGTTCATTACACACACCAGTGCACACACATAACCCCAGCTCAGACACGCAGCCATCACTCACACACACACACGCACACACACACCTGCCACACATACATTCCTGCAGGCAGAGAGGACAAACCGCCTGTGATTCACCTTCCTGTCTGTCACACAGCTCACAGACTAACATGAACACATTTGCCTCCTCTTCTTTCTTTTTTTTTTCCAGCTTTCTGTCCTTCTTTCAAAGCACGTACAGTTACAGTTCATTTATTATTCTTTTATCTTTCCCTCACTCGCTCCTCTATTCATTGTTTGAATAACAGTACAGCACTCATCAGTCCTGTTCTAAATGTCAACACTATCCAAACAGACAGATTACTCATGTTTCCACAGAAAAAAAAAACTTTTGGAGTGCAATTACCTCTGTCTGCCGTTTTTTAGCAGCTTGTAAAAAACTTGTGAAAGCACAACAGGCCTTAAAAACTCACAAATGTCTATCTAATTCCCTCTTAGGGTTTTACACAGAGAGAGAGAGAGAGACAGACGGGTCAGGTGGTCTTGTCTCGCACTTGTAAAAGTCTCCGAAAAAACAAACAGTACTAAATGGACTCAGAGTGCATGAACTCGTGTCTGATGCAGTCAGGTCTGAAGGATGATTAGGATTCAAAACACATGTCGAATCCATGTTTTCACACGTGGAAGAAAAAAAAAGAGCGTATTGTGAAATTATGTCACACACACTTGACATAACTGACAGTTTCATGTCAATGTATCAGATGAAATGTGAATAAAGTTACGTGTTAAAATAGTTTCACATACATTCTGTTCGTTCTGATTATTTTAATCAACAAGTTAAGATCTGATTTATTTAAGAAGCAGAAATAGAGGTGAAAATTAAATGAACAAGATATCATTTACAGCTTTTTTTTTTTTTTTTTTTACTGCTGCTTGCTTTTTACCACAAATGTGGCTCATTATTTGGGTTTTCTTTAACATAAACTAATAATGAATCCAATATCTTGCCTCTTTTTATTTAAATGAGTTATTATTAAGTTTTAATTTAACATTTTAAAAAGATAATAATAATGCAAATATTCATCTTTTTTTTAAAAAAAAGAGCTATTTGCAGCGTGCACAGTCGAGTTTGTTGTTAACATTTTTATTTTCTTTACTTAAAGGATTTATGGTGCATAATCAGCACCTCATTTGCATTTTCTCCAAATGATTCTTTATTTTTTAAGTGGTTGCAAGAGGATTTTGTTTACTGTGAACTATTTTTTTAATGTTCTGTTCTTGCAGCAGCAGAAAAGCAACGTTCACAGGGTCTTAAAATAAACAGATCGGGGGATATTCTTTGTTGAAAATTGAAAACATGAAAAAACTACAGCGATCATTAAGGATAATCCGTCCCGCGAAGGCCCGGAGCTCGCAGCCATCTTGAAGCTATTGAGCAGAGAATTTTGTTGGTTTCTATCACTCCTTGACTCCCATCCCATTACAACAGATTCAGGTCAGGGACCTTGACGAATGATTGGCTGTGTCTATGTGACCCACTGGCCCAATCAGCGCAGGACGTCTGGATGAAATTGCAGGGCAGATAATGTTGCTGGCAGACTCATCATTAATTACTGCCCTTCTATCAATATCTAATTATGCTAGCTGTCTGGCTGAGCGCGAAGGAAGATGAACCTCATACTAGAAGACTTTATATTGGCAATATAGCCACCAAGCTGTGATGCCGTCCCTGTTAAAGCGGCCGTTTTCCACTCGGGTCATCACTGCCCACAGCTCGGCTAGAATTCATTTTAGCTGTTTAATCAGAGGCTATTTTACTCCGGGGATGCAAAGTGAATGCAATTAAATTCCATTAACCACCTGGCAGGAAAGATAAAACAACAGTAGCGTGAGTCTGAGAAACAACGCCGGCTCACTCACACCTCATATGTTATGTCTACATTAACTAATGGTGGGTTCATTGTTTAATATATAGATATATTTTTCCCCACCAAACACGACAGATTTGACGGGGATTAAAGCAAGAAAAGATTTGTGAGCCTGAGAAGTTGTCCGGTAGGAAACGTCTGCAATGTATTGAACCATTATATGAAGTGTTGTATGAATTTAAAACTGCTGTACGCCTGAAATTTGGCGTGAAGCCTGAAAACTTTAATCCCCGTTTGAGAGACTTATTTGTGCTGTTACATCATTTAGAGTTTAACTTAAGGAAAGATTTTAGTTTAAACTTATTTTCACCTGGATGTTGTTTCATGTTTCTTTCCCCGCCGCGAGAAGATGCTGACCTCGGATAACAGAAAAACACATGAGAGCAGCTCAAAATATTCCAGAAGAGAAACTGAAGTTTTGTTTTTTAAAAGCAAAAGGAAAGAAACACTGCTGAATGTGCACCAGAAACAGAGGAGGCTTTTGAAAAGGTCCCCAAGCAGAATCCCATCCACCAAACACATCTCCGACTAGCCACCAACCAAACTCTAAAAATATCTGGTCGGTCTGATATTTATTATTATTTTATTTACATGGCACTTTTCAAAGTCACATTACAAAGTGCTACAAAGTAAAAAATATATATCAGCAAACATAAAAATAGGACAATCAGATGAAAAACAACAGGCACATAGAGGGGTGGAGGGAGGATTAGAGCCGAGCAGGTATTAGCAGGATACACTAAACAAAAAAAAAAAAGTTTTAAGGAGACATACTGGTATGTCTGGTATGCTGGAGTATTAAAATAAATCACAAACTGTCACATTGTTTTTTTATTCATTGAACTGTTCAATAAGATCTTTTGTAAATTTGATCTCATGTCCAGTTCATGCTGGTGAATTTTCCCTCTCTTTTATATATTTTTTTATTTATAAAGGTTCTTGCCTGGAAAAAGTCAAATTTAGTCACAGTGTGCTTAATATATTTGTGTTTGCAGAATGATAGAAAACCCTCATGTCATTATGAACCCTGCAAATCCTGCACAAACAAAGTCAGTGGTTGCATCGTAAAGGAGGTTTTTTACACACTTTTCCTGTTTTTTTTTTTAAATAATTAAATATAAATTCCTGGACTCTTCCTTTTAAAGCATAAAAAATGTGATAATAACAATAATTAGTCTTAAACATACTGCAGAGCGTGTACATTATGTTGTTAAATAACAGACCCAGAGGAAAAATATCCATCTTCTAATTAGTGTTGACTATTCAGGGGCGCTTGTTCAGAGTTGGAAAGTATTGATTCGCGATTTTGTTCATCCATTGATCCATTCTTGTTCCCTAAAATTGTCCAGGGTGTGCACATTGACAGAAAAGACATGTTAAGAACAGGAACAGGAGTTTCTGCTTCTAAATCACCCAACAAAAAGAAAAAAAAAAGAAAAGGAAAAAGAAACTCTCTCAAACATCGCCACGAAATCTAAACAAAAAAGCAGAGAGGATGAACTTAAGGTACTTATCGTCATCAAAAGGGATATTTATAGGGCGCATAATGTCTCAGAAATAACAGTCCTTGTATGTTAGGTCAATAAAACAGCTGAGGGTAAAGACACACACCAGATAAAAGTTTGGACCTCTAACAAAAATACCATTAAGGTAATCAGCGTGCGGTTGGAAGCTCTTCGACACAGAGACACAGTGCATTAGCTGAGGTATGTGGTGAGGAGCAGGCTGGTTATTTTGGCAGTTAGATCATTGTTGCATTAATGTGTTTCCCTCAAGAGGACGGTGCAGCTGTCCTTGAGTAAAGCACTTAAATACTATTGCCTCAGTAAACACTCTGCTGCCGAGCGGTCGAACAAGGGAAAGCACTGCGGATGGATTGGTCTGCTGTTGTGTGGCTGAGGTGAAAGTCGAGCTCAAGAACGGCACTGTGTTTTAATATAAAAGTTAAAAAAAAAAAAAAATCCAGACAGTAAGAACGAGCAAACATTAGAGAAAGCCTCATATGATTTTTTTTTTTTTTATATAGTTTCACGGGAATAAGAGAAAGATGCTAGTAAGCTTTAATAAACAACATCCTGCAGGAGGCGGCTGAGTTTATCGTCGGTAAACAAACACAAACTTTTCACAATATGGTTGTCGCGGCGCAGCATGGAATCAAATTAAAATGGGTTTTGGAGAACATTTCGGTCTTAAACTCCACAGAATGGATTTGGATGGGTTTCACAATAAGAGTAGGTCATCCATATAATAAAAAACATGAGAGGTTTTAGTGTTCACAGGTCGTGGAGGTCAGTGATCATATATCACCATATTTTTTGACAGTTTCTTACATAGAGATTTATGCAGGGATTAGATTTTGAGGTAATCAAAGCACTGAAACACAGGCTTAGGCTTCCTTAAAATGTTAACTTATGTATTTAAGGTTTCCTCCTTATCTTGGTTTTATACTTAAGGAAGTATAAACAGTGAAGAAAACAACTTTAGGTACTCCTGACTCAACATGGCCCGAGTTTATGACAGTAAATGAAGTAAATGAACACATCCCGAACAAGAGAACCCAAAGGATTCGCTTAATGATGAGAGATTGATTCTACATTATAGATCTAACCGGCAGTCAATCCACGATTTGTCCGACCGTCTCGAGTTGGATCGCTCTTACTTTCCACAGCTGCGCTCTTCCAGCCGTATTGCAATTAATGATTAACTCCAACAGTTTTGTACGCCGGGATCTTTCCAGCAGCAGACAAGAAGGTACTCACCGAGTCTCAAACACCTTCATCCATCTGCTGAACATCGCGGCGAAGTTCCCGTCTTCAACAAGGAGGAGGATGAGATAGCGGAGCACCTCTTTTAATGTTCCCCCCGGCTTCCCAGGAGTGTAATGAAATCAACAATACATAAATATATCTCGTTAGGAAGATGTCATCGTTGTTATGAATGACTTCTGTGAAGAGATTTCTTTCGCTGTCAGTGATAAAGTTAATGTTAACTTCGAGTCACATCATATTTTAAGTTAGCTGTAAGTCTTGTTGGATTCCCTTCTGTAATTTTTATCTTTTTTTTTTTTGGCCAGAACAGACTAGTTGTCATATTTTTTTAATTTTTTTTTGGACCTTTTCACCAGACTTCTTGAATTCATTTTCATTGTAATTTCCTCCTACATTCACTGTGTCAAATTTACCTCTCTGTACTTGCTTTTTTTTATTATTTGTATTTCATTGTATTTCTCCAGAAGTATAATCTTTTCCTTCTCTGACTAATTAGCTTTTCATGTCTTCTTTTCTTCCAGTTTTTTTTTTATTTATTTTTTTACTAGACGCCATCTTTGTGAGGCAATAACAGGTATCATAAGCGCCAGTGCAAGCAAACAAACGGTCTCGGTGGAAACTGTTTTTACTGCTATGAACTACACACACGGATTTCTAAACTGAGAGTACAGATTTACACATGGCTCTTTTTTTTTAATCTCAGTCGAGCTCAGGGAGGATCTATACTACCTACTGTAACACAACACGTCAGTAAAGTTTTCACACAGGACAAGATTAAGCGTTTTATTGACCCCCCACGTCTGCGAGGTCAAGTTGAATTCGAGTAGTGTGAATTCGGCGTGAAGATACGAGAGAGTGACGTGATGTCATGTTGATGTTTCCAGCAGCTAGCCGATGAGGAATGAAATAACAAAGCTTTGTTTGGCTTCTCTTTTTAGTCTCTTAACTTTGTACAAACATTCAACAACTATATAAAGGCAGACATCCATCACAGAAGAAGCAAAGACAGCCATTTCCCCTTTGAGAGCAATCTCAATAATCCAGCATGCAACGCAGCCAAAAGTTGTGTTTTGATTAAAAAGTGCAGTTGCTATTTTTCTTCTTCTTCTCTTTTTTTTCTTGGCTTTCTCGGCTATCATCATTTTCACTCTCTGTGCTCGCATGTTAAATCTAAAACAGGGTGCCAGAGGTTGATTATGAGTGATTTTGAAAGCTCTTTCTTGGAAATACACCTGCTGATGTGCAGCTATAAGAGAAGGAACAAAACAAAAACAAAAAAAAAGATAACGAAAAAATGTGCCTGTAATATTTCTACCGTCATATCTGAGGGTGCTGCGCAGACAGACAGCTTGTCAACAGTTGTCTCAAAAGCAGTTTGTCACCTCCCTGCTGTCTTACCTCCCTGCTTATTTTTTAAAAAAAAGACTATAAAAACCTGTAGGTCAATTATTTTCAGCAAGCCTCTGAGCGCAGATTATTTCACAGACGACTTCTGGGAACAATAATCAATGCTCCCGGCTGTCAGCAGGAGCTACCTTGAATTGGAAGACCAGAATAACTTATGGGATTTGTTAGGTGGAGGGGAAAAAAAATGTTTTGTCATTTCTCCCTGCATTGTTCAAATGCTTCTTATTGTGCTGCCACATCACATTCTGCATTCAACAAATCTTCCAGCGAGTCTCGTCGGGGGGGGGAAGAACGCTGTGTCAATAATCTTGTGAGCAGGGGATGTCTGCTATTATTTTCTCACACTGACAAGTTCAATGTTCTTGTAAGGACATATTTGCATGGACCTGTGCAAACAATGTTAAGGCAAGGAACAGTATAATACGATTGACTTAATTGAATTCTGTGGGGAAACTGAGTCATGGTGGCTGCGAAGAACGGAGAGCTGAAGAAAATGAATAAAAAGGCAATTGAGGATATAAATATTTATAAGCCTCTGTGATGCTTATAAAAGTTCCCCCCGTTTGAAAGAAACCTCAAAATGATGGCGTTTGACAGACTGCTGCTAAAACATTAACATAAAATGGAAGAGTGAGCAAAATTCGAATGAATGTCGTTATGAGGAAGGAAATTCTGTTTTAACTGTGTAAAGAAAAAATAAAAACCTCTCCATTACCAGTAAACCTGTGCAGCTTCTTATACGAACAGGTTTATTGTGCATAAAACTCCACATAGATCTCTGCAATTACCCTCATGCAGAGTGGAGAAGATTACAGAAACCTCACCGTGTGAACAAAGTGACATAAACCTCAGATGATTTTATTGTAGCGCGTTTTATGGTGATGTTACTTCTTCTATTTATGTAATATTCCTACAGGCTGGGAAGAAGGAGAAAGCAGTTCAGAGAAATCCAAAAACAATTAACTCTGATGTTAGAGCTGCGACTATTTCCATTACGGAGTCATCTGTAAATTCTTTTTTAGATGAGTTGATTCATTTTTTATTTTTTTTTAGTCTACAAAATGTCATAAAAATGGTGAAAATCAAACAGTCCAAAACCCAAAGATATTCAATATGACAGTTAAAGTAGGGGTGTAACGGTACAAGACGTTCGGTTCAGCTCCGTGATCCAAACGGTTCCTGTCAAAATAATTTAATAATCCATTAACTCCGACATGTGGAACAATAATTATGGAGGATTTTTGGGATGTTTTTCAGCATAGATCTATTTATAGCCGTTTTTCTCTTTGTATAGTTGAATGATTGTATGCATGTATGCTTCAGGCGGCTGTTTTGTTCTCTTTTGGGCCGGGTATGTTTAACCTTGTAGTTTCTCTCTACCAGATTTGTTACACCTGTTGCTTTTTATGTTGATTTCTGTCGCCACACCTCTTACATACGTGTTTGCACACATGTGAATCTTATTGTAATCACATGTTCTCGTCATTGATTGGACTTTAGATCTCACCTGTTTTTCCATATCTGTACTTTTCATTTCTTTTGTTCTTAACCATGAGGACGGCTCGATTATAAGAAGATGGATCTGTGAGTGCTGTTGCTAACTATAGAGCATGTTTCACTCAGAATGTTTTCGCTGCTCATGGGTGTATGCTAGCTAGAGTGCAGCTTGGGTCGTGTATTTCTGTCGTAGCATGACCTGAGTAGTAACCAGACCAGATCTCGATAAATTCCTTGTGCCAAAATTATGTAGAAAAACAGGGTCATTTGTCTCAATATGATGTCTTCTTCAAAAGTTATGTCGATTTTTAATATTTTCGCCAGAAATCCAAGATGGTCGGCAAACATGGGACAATATTTTGAGTTGGGAACATGAAAATTTGTTTACTAGACGTCTTGAGGATTAGAAAATTATATCAGTGAGGTGCATAGGAACCCTACTAGACTAAGAGTAGTAACCGAGCCCAACCCAAACCCGAACCAGACCCAAGCCTGATGCAGTTAATGTACCGGTAAGCTGTGTGTTGCATTTATCTGATGTCACATGAATAACAAACCCAGCACTGAACAGGATGTAGCCCAACAGAGACGGCAGGTCCATCATTTTTATTCATTTTTACACTATATTTACACTAAAAAGAACTTGAACATGACTGAACCAGCCGAAGCCGACAAACTGAGCCCAAACCGATTTTTGTATCTACTCTCTAATGCTAATCACCTTAGCCAAGGTAGCCTGGTCACCCTGTTCTGCTGCTATCAGGATGACAAACGACAGACTATTAACACCGACTGAGTGCAACACTATTAAATCATTATTAGAATATAGTGAAACAATATCATGTCTCCCCTTTCCCCTCCCCTCTCTCCTGTGACGGTCGGCCGAAGTCGTTCAGAACAACTATGAACATGTTTGTTTTGGTCGGACAGCACATGATAAAAAAGTATTGCAGTAAAAGTAGTGGTTTGGTCCCTCTGACTGATATATTATTATATATGACAACATTAGATTATTAATAGTGAAGCATCAGTGTTAGAGCAGGTGGAGCTAGTTTACACTACTTTATATACAGTTAGACCATAAATAGCATAAAACAGGTGTCAGCAGGTGTCCTTATTCCTCGCAAGAAACAGAAAAGGTTGTTTTCCTTTTTCCACTGCAGTACAACTAAACTGTTTCAGTAACAGTTTTGACCAATGAGCCATTGTTGGACGTCTACATTTATCAAAATATAAAGACCAAAATGTTGTTTTCTACCTTTCTCTATTTTTTTTTCTTTTTTTTTTTTTACACTAGTGCGTTGTGCTTTCCAGTTCAACTCTGGATATGTATCTTTTCTTGCATGTTAAACTCATCTCTCTATCAATGTTTCCATCAGCGCTGCTCATATAAACGTCGCACTTAATTCATCATTCACAAAAAATGTTGCCTGTGAACAAAATCCAGGCAGAAATTGTGTTTGCCAACACAATATAATTAGGAAAACGATTTAGTCCTATGTGAACATAATCTCAGGAGATTATAAATACGAGACAGAGTCGCGGAGGAAGATCATGAATCATTATTGAAACAGTGATTTGTAACAGTTTTAGGACGGCACTTATAAACTTGATGAACTATGTCATCCTGCTGATAAGACTGTCAGATCAGGAAAACTCTTATATGAGTTAAAGACATATGAATGAACGAGGACGACTTGTTGAGAAAAGCAGCGTTTGAGAAGCTGAAACCAGTTTATCTGTCATCACCAGGCCCACAAGGAATCTGCGTCTGCACAATCCGAAGATTTTAAACCAAAATCTACCTTTAAGTTTCATGTTTGAGTGTTTTTTGGGGGGGTTTTTGTCATTTTTAGAAGTTTTCACAAGATATTTGGTGATGTTGAGGTCAAGGGCCAGTTATTAATGTATGTATTTGTTTGTTATGTGTTGCAGTGTTAATTGTTGGGAGATGATTAATGGTTGATGTGGCCCTCTGCTCCATAATGAACCTTTTAGCATTTTGGTGGCCATGTGTCAATCTGTATTTTTATGCTGGTTGACATTTCAAACAAACGTTCACACTTTGTTTTTAACTGTTTGTGATGAAATAAAATCTTATTTAATTCAATGTTTCTTCTAAAATCTAATAAATATTTCTTTCAGCCTGCTTGAGGTAATTTTAGGTTGTTTTAATGTTTTGTGTCTCTGCTTATTTTTGCTCAAAAACATTTATTATCTATCACATGACAAGCAGAAAAAAACAACATTTTGCAGATTTTCACTCTGGATCGCCGCTGAAAACTGTAAAACAATTTGTTTTAATTCAACTTAAAGGACGAGCAGTGAGGTTGCAGATTGCAACTAGCTGAAAGTCCCTCCTCTAAAACCCTCCTGCCCAAGTGTGTAGGCTGCGAAAAACAACAAAAGGCCCTCTCTAGATCCAGTCTTTGGTTTGTCCGTTGTGGGCTACCGTACAAACATGGTGGCCTTCATGGAAGAGGACCCGCTCCCTATGTAGCTATAAAGGGCTCATTTTAAGGTAACGAAAGCACAACAATTCTTATTTTCAGGTGATTATACGCTAATTAAAACATACTTATGAATATTATGTTCAATTTCAGCCAATAGATCCCCCTAAATCCCACACACTGGTCCTTTTAAATCCTCTGTATCCACATTCACCGGTAATCAATGCCGCCGATTCTTTTCTTTTTTTCGTCCACGTATCAAAATGTGAAGGAGGGAAATTGAGAGGTGTAGCTCCGGGTGACTGCATGCAGGATTAAAGTTTATTGTATTCCTCTGGCTGTATTGAGAAAAATGTGAGAAATGAGAAGCAGGAGAGCGTCTGCAGGATTATCTCAGCCAGCCGTGTTGTAACAGGCACTCAGACGTGGTGTTCCTCGTGTTCCTGCAGACACTTGACCTTAGGGGGGAAAAAAAGACTTTATTTTACACCTCAAATCCATGTCTTTGTCAGCCGTACCGCTCATCTGAAAGGAAATAAACTAGTTCTACGTATACAGAACATCTCCATCCCTCCATGTTTAGTGTAGTTAGATAAACTGTGGCTCCGAGTTCATAGGATGCTCGCTGTAATTAGTACCCATGAGACCTTTTTCTCTGCAGAGTGCTGAATGCACTCCTCAAAAAGATATAAATTTTTACTTTAATAAATGTGCTTGAACCTACAATAACTGACTTTTTTGGGCGCTTGCAAGCAGTGGAAACAAGTTGACCTTATAAATAAGTTGATGTATTGAACTTGTTAGTGAACAGTTGCTTATTCCTACATCCAGCAGTTACAGAACAACATTATCATTTATTTGGAGATGCATTTCCATTCATCTTGTTAATGCTTTCTGCTGCATTTTAGCTTTGTTGCTCTCTAACATCTTCTGAGGGAAATAACTTACCCGCTATGTTCACCAGCTCATCGCTGACTGTCTGTTTGCTGTTTTGGTGCTCAGCAGGTGTAGTGTAAACCTATGTGCAAGACAGTGATGTGCTAAGATAAAAAAGGCCTTGCTGCTAAGTAACTTGCTTGATGTGAGTTGTTTAGGCGGGGTTGTGTAGACCATGATGCCTTACATCAACTATACTAGAAGTAATCATGTTATGTATATCTCACACTGATTTGTAGAAGCTATAGGAGGCGGTGCGTTATGAGGCACTGGTTGCTGCACACTGTGCATTATGAGGCACTGGTGCTGCAGGTGGTGCATTGTGAGATAATGGTGCAACAGATTGGGCAGGAGTGTAAGTAAAAGACAGGTGGGCGCCTAGTCAGCAACTTGAGAAGAAGCAGATGTGATGAAAACACATTTTTGGGTTCATAACCTGTTTTGTGATTGGTCAAAAAGGTATGGGGTGACCACACGAGGCGTGATCAGAGCTGGCCAAACAAGCCGCGCCCTGTCCGAAAAACGAGTCGGGACATGTACGGTGTTGTCTTTTTTTGATGCTGTACGTGTTCTCCTTTTAATTGTCGGCATTAAAAGTACATCTTTGCCGCTCAGAAACTTTTTTCCTTGAACTCCTACAAGTTTTACGACTAACGAGACGATACATCACAGGTAGAGTACCGTTGGCATTTAGAGCTTTATCTCTAAAAACTGCTGCCTGCTGCGGCTGACGACGACGCTAAGAGAGCAGTGAGAGTCAACTGAAACAGTGAAGTTGCAGCCGGACAGCTAAACGACGACACTATAAAGCTCCGTGAAAAGAGGCGCTGAAGAGTCACTGATGACGCTCACTACGAGCGACGCCACTCACGTTGTTACATGAATATTGATTCTACTGTTTTTTTTGTTTTGTTTTCTTTACTTGTGGTGTGCTAGCTTTATGTTTCAGTCAACTCTGGTGGACAATAAAGTTTCTATTCTCTTCTGTTATAGCCACTTTGTTTATATTTGGTCCTCCGCTGTAAGCTTACGTTTCCCCTTTTATAGTTTACATCAAAACTTGTACATTATGTTTAATAAAGCTACTGATAGCAATATAAGTACAAGCCTCATGTGAATATAAACAAACCTTTTCATACATTTATCATCATTTTTGGTCCAGACACCCTGAATCTATCAGATCAGGCCGTTATTGGTCTGATTACGTAATTAAGCGGAGAGGAAAAACTTCAGTTTAGTTTAAAGGGGAAAAAAATTCTCTTTCTCAAGTGAATTGAAGCCAGGTTACCTATTATCTCCATTATCGAGAGTTCCTGTTTGCTATCTTGTTTTATCAACATCATTTCCTCTCAAAGTTAAACTGTGAAAATGTGCTTCATGTTACACTCTCACCAACTTAATATGTTCATATATGTATGTTATCAATAATAGGATTACTTATTTACATCCTGTCTCATTAGTTTCCTTTCTGCCTCACTTCACCTCCGTTATAACAGTTACTTTCTGTCTCTGCAGCAGCTTTTTATTAATACATTTATTTATTTTTCCACTCCCGAAGAAACGTTTGGTCCGGTCGGCCGGCACCTTGTAGACGTAAAGCCGCTCCGAGAGGCTTTACGCTAACCTGGATTCTCAATGCCCCGAGTCAACAGGCCCCAAGGACAAACCAGCAAGACACACAGAGCCTGGAGCATTAATTATTTAGAGTAGAGAGGGATGTCGGAGGCAGATAAATGTGTTTTACAATTCCACTCTTGCTTTTCGCTGCAATCTAAGATGAAGGGAGGTGGAGGAGGGGAAAAGGGGGAGGAGGGGAGAGGGGTTTGGAGGGGCGAGGGAGCACAATTGCCCATTATCATGCACTTTATCTCCTCAAATGAACTCCAAAACAAATGCAATCCAGTAAACTGGAAATTGACAACAAATGCAGAGGGAAGAGGGATAGAGAGAAGGAGGCTTTGAAGATCTGTGTTAGCATGCATGTGTGAAAATTACACTGTGGTTCACTTCAAAACCTTCCTCTAATTTCTGTGATTTTCCTATTTGCGGCGGAAAATGGAAAGGATTAGGTTCAAAAGAGTTCAATGATCTTTAGACTTGTGGAGAGAGAAAAAACAACTGCAATAAGCACAGCGTACTGAGAGGCTGTACGCGGTGTTTTCTTTCTCCAAAATTAAATCAAATCTCATCCCCATTTAATGTGCAGCCAATTTCATTCTTATTGTTTTCACCTTTTGGTTTTTCTGCTCATTTTATGTCCGAACTTAAGTTTGATGTCGTTTTTTTTTTTTTACTATTATTTTCCACTTTTATGTCAGAATGAAATTGCAGCGCTCAGAGATTAAAAGTCCCCTCTCTCCCACACAGGTGTGTTTAAATAACTCTTTAAACAGTTTCAATCTCAATTCAGGTTAAAGTTGCCAAAATCTATGAACTAATAACAATGATGAAAGGGTAATTTGTCCCGCTCTAACAAAATTAATAAGACAGCGAGGGAGCTTTCAATCAAACCCTGTCTGTACAAGCCCACACAGATAGGAGAGAGGAGATCTAATCAGCCCACTGAAAACAATAGACCACTGCTGTTGTTTTTTTTTTTTGTGAAGCTGACGAAGTCATTATTCGCACAAACTTAAAGAAGTTGCTTGTCAGGAACATGTGAACATGGGTCGCTGTCATCGTTGGGCATTAACAGATGACCGAGTGACGCCTTGCAGAACATGGTAGCTTAGTGAGGAGGCGACAAAAAGAGGAGTGATGCAACTCCTGGACTTCCGAGTTGACTTATTCACATGTCGTGTCTTGCTTGCAAACATCTACCAGGTAAGAAAACACTCACACTTGTGTTTGTTCAGCAGCTGCAGCTTCACAGTAAGGAGGGGGACTTTCTAATGTTTAGGGACTTGCAAGAAACATTTTTTTTTTTTTTAATGAATTGGTCAAAATCAATGTGGTCAAGCTATGCTGAGTTTTAATCCCTCGTGTGGTTCAAGTTCCAGAAACACTTCCCCAAATTGCAACATGATAATATCTTTCATTTACCCTCCGTGCCTGGTAAACATCATGCTACACAACCCCCAAAAAAGTTGTAATCTCAGGAGTCTGAGATCACGTAACCCTGATGAATTTACTAGCTTTCTTTCTCAGACTTGACAAAGCCCCTCCAGAGCCTAGAAGACACGATGCAGCTGCGTTCACAGGCTGAGCAGCAATAACTATTAAATTGACTTTGACATATAAAATCGACGGAGTTCCCCTTTAAAGAACACGATAACTCCGAGTTCCCTCCGGTCTTTACGACTACTGACGACTTTTAACTGTTGCACGGCCGCAAAAAAAAAAAAAAAGCATGTTTATGAGGTTTTATTGTCCGGGCTTACGTCAGCGCGGTCGTATGCGATGAGCGGCGGGGTCAAGTGCTGGTCGGGGATACGGATGAATTCAGACTTGGAGCCAAAAATGTTCACGGTGAAGCTGCTAAGAAAAGCAGTTTCCTTGGCTCCTTAAAACATTTTGTAGATACAACATTTTCCCCCTGACGGCAGTAATGTGTAAATTATGCATCTGAATATGTATGCAAGCATGTGTATGCCCCTGAGTGTCTGAATGTTTATCTCTCTATGTGTGTGTGTGTGTGTGACTGTGTGTGTCTGGGGGTTTGTCATAGGCTACTTTCAGGGACTTTCACACGAAAGACCAGTTGATTGGGGACAACAATCGTGTCCCTAATTGTGAAAAAGCAGATTTTTGAGTCAGTGGTTAAGGTTAAGGATCAGTTAAGGTTAAGATAAGTCACCAGGAAATTAATATAAGTCTATGTAATGTCCCCAAAAGTGACAATGTGTGTGTGTGTGTGTGTGTATTCGCCATCAGTGTTGCATCTGCGAGCTGTTTCTGTTCTTGCGTGGGCAGGAAGATCTCAGCATCGCTGCACGCTCTGTCACAAAATGCTCCACCTAAACGCCTCTACTACTTATCTTCCTCTGGGGATTACAAAGCATTGCAAATAAAATGCCGAGCGGCGCAACCGACAACAGTCACATTATTGTAGCACGACTGGCGATAAGGCACTGTGTGCACCGCGGGGTACTCTGTGTGGCCTTTCCGCAGCTATCTGAAAGTGGAACACACACAGAGAGAAATGAGAGTTTTGTAAGAGATTCTTTACCGCATGAAATCTCTGTGATCTGACTGTTTCCCGCCCCTCTCAGAACAAACTCGCCGATCACCTCCTCGGCGACGACGGCGGCGGCGGAGGAGGAGAGGCAGAATTTCGCCGGAATAAGAAGCAAAACAAACAGCCTCCTCTGCCACTTGCTCCTCTATTCCCGGTGATACAATCACTCAACCACTCACATCTCTCCCACTTAATTTCACCATCACCACCTCATCACTTCCCTCCTACCCCCCTCAACCCACCCCCCACCCACCCCTCAAAACACAGAGGGCCCTATCCTCCTCGCTCTGCCTCGCCACGACTCTGCCTGCAGCCACGAGGATGGAGGATGTCATTACCGGAGTTATTACAGCACATTTTCTGTATCATCCAGCAGAAGACAAAACCTACACTCTGGCTCTCATCCTCAGCAGCAGGGGATAAAGGGGATGAGGATAAATCTAAAACATGGGGATGCGCTTTGCTGATGATTAGCATTTATGCACAGTTTTTTTTAATCTCTTCATGGGAGGCTTTCTTTTAAGGTAGCTGAATTTTTTTTTTTGCCAAATCTCGGACCTCATCTCTTTGTACTCCTGTTCCGACTACTTTCAAGTCATAAAAAATGGCTTTATGAGACGGTTTTTACTTCCAAGACAGTCCAATAAAAGCAAACTAAAACGGGTGATGTATTTGGCCTTTGGCTTCTAATGGATCTTCAACACTCTTAGCTGAAAATTGAACTGCTCTAAGTAATCCCTTTGTCTGCAGAGTTACCTTACGCGGCCGCTGCCGTTGCTGTGGAGAGAGGCAAATAGCAGCCAGCTGCTCCAGAGGTGGAGCTGGGTAGCTTCCAGCTGAGAATGTGTGCAATGTGTATCAATGTGAGGCAGGCCGTCGTTGGAAAACAACGCGCACGCTCAGCAAAAGCCTTGGCTGGGTGAAATAAGGTTAATAAAACCTCACAGCTTCCCAGAACAAAGTCATGAAGGAAGCCTTGTTCTGTGCTGAAGGTTTTTTACCAATTATATCAGATTATCTGCCCTTGAATGTTACGCTCCATGGAAACTACTGTCCCAAATGTCAGAGAACTGCCCTGAGCTCTTACCATGCAATCCTAGTTAACTAGATGTAAACCATAGAGGTGATTTTTCTTTTTCTTTTTTTCTTTATGAGACAGTGAACTTGTCGTAAAAAAAAAAAAAAAGGTACAAATGTGCACACAGAGTACTAAGAAAACATAATTTTATTTGTCACAGTTGCAAGCCCAAGGGAGAAGTCAGCTAATCCACTGCTTTTCCTTTAGTTGGCAAAGTGGGGAAAAACACAGTCTAGTGAGAACAGCAGCGCTCAGGGTTTGAGTTGCTCCCCTCAGCACTTCAAATCTCAAAAGACATTATCGGGATTGTGCACAACTGTGAAAGAAAAGTCCCTTTCTTTGATTGAAATGGTGTTCTTTTTTTCTTTATTATTTCCACACAAGTACAGATTTGCTGATGGTTTGTTTTCTCGTGTCAGAACTCATATTTACAATATATCTCGAGTTGCAGGTCGGAGCAAAAAGGGGCACAGAGCAAAACACAGAGAGAGAGAGAGAGAGAGAGAGAGAGATGAGCTGGCTGAAGCGGTGATGGAGCAAAAAGCTGAGTGAGAGAATCATATAAATCAGAGCTGATCAAAGATTTGCTTGTAGAAAGATGGAAACAAACTGAATGTGGAAAATCTAATGACAAGCGAGTTAAAAAAGAAACAGGATTTGGTCGTCTTCCTCTGTGTACTGCTGTCTCTCCTCATGTCTGTACGTGTGCGTGCATGTGTATTTCTGCATTTTAAAATATGCTACTGCTGTCACCTGCAGGGCGAACGCTGCACTGCACGCCATCCCCACGACCGTCCTGATTTGTTTTTCCCTCGCCAGAAAAAGTCAACATCATTAAAAATAGATGTAGCTGGAATAGAGCAAATCGCTTCTCCTCTGTCATGCATTAAGTTTGCATGGATTTCTCCCTGCAAATAATTTCCAACGGGTTGTTAAAGACAACTCAGCAAAAGTCAAGCAAACCCCGACGGACTCTCAGAAAACAAATTAACAGCAGAGAACACAAAATGCAGTTTCGGTTACCGTACAAAAAAACGAAAACCAAAGTGAGTCAATCAAGACACATGTAGTGATAAACCAAACAGTCTGACTGCGATCAAAATCGATCAGCGTGATGTGGGGAAAAAAGAAGAAAACAGAATCCAGGTGGGAAAACTGACAGATATATTTTGACTTCCAGCTGCTCCAACATTTAAATATCTGCATCTGACTGAATTCGAAGCAGACAGAAGCTGCTGCTGCTGCTGCTGATGAAACACATCTGAGTCCACTGCTCTGACAGAAACATGTTTATTTGACACTGAATGCGAAACACCACATTGTTTCATATGCAGATAACATTGCTTTTGCATGATTAGAATAAACACCAGCAGGCAGGCAGGCAGCGAGACTGAAAGGCTTTGATTGCACCTGATTGTATCATAACGTGCTGAAATATCGTTTGTGTTCAAGTTTTATTGCAAACTTTTATACCCACTATTCAAATGGAGTTACGGCCGCAGATTATGAATTATCATCTTCAGACCTTTGCCTCCAAATTAACTCTGTTTTGATGATGAAATAATTATTTCCTTTTGAAAAACGTCGACTGATGAATTTCAGATCGCAGAATGAAACCTTTCGCTTTTTCAAAACGCGTTTATTCAGCGATCTGCCGTTTCATCTCGCAGATAAGCTGAATAATTAACATGTTAAGCTACAACGAGACCTTTTCCCTCATTCATTTTTTTTTTTTTTTTTAAATTTTTATTCATCGTTTCCTTTCAACAACTGATACCAATTATGTTTGAGTTCAAAAGGGGATTATGATCATGTTGTTGGACTTCAAAGGCTGATGTCAATCTGTCCTCAAGGGATTAATGTACAAACCCACCAGCTTCTAGTGATGAATAAACAAACATTTTCCACATCTTTTTTCCCGCCAAACATCTTGCCTGGCCAAAAAAACAAAATAACAGCCGTTTCAAAGATGCTGAAACAGCTTCTCCTCGCTTATCACGGCCAGACCAAGCCTTTATGAGCTGTGTGCAGGGTTTGATAATCACCGAAACGGCATCCAAAATGTTTTTGTTATGACATGAAATTTTTTAATATAATGTTCTCAAATTTTTTTTATAAGCAAAAAATGAGTTATATGGCACACACAAAGAAATCTCATAATTCTGTATAGTATTCCTAAAAGCTTCTGAAAAATGTTACAGCTCCTGCAAATCCACCCGAATTTATTTACAGCAGCATTTAAACTGCGAGGTTTGGTGTGAGGTTGCCAACATTTGTTATGTGGGCGCTCAGTTACATTGTCCATGAATCTCAACATTTGGTAAACCACCCAAAATGGTTTATTTGCTATAATCCAAACATTTTTCTGCAGCTCCCCAAATAGCTGCATCTATTGGTGTAAATTCATAAATAAACACAAGTGCAATTTGGCACCTCAGAAGCATCTGCAAAGCCCCCCCAGGGAGGATATTTACTAAAACTTCTGCAAATCACAGTTTAGGGGTACAAAATTTTGCGTCACCACAATTTTTCAATATAACAGGTTATTTACTGAGACTAAATATGCAAAGGAGCGAAATAAATCATATGCAATGGTCTACAAATGTGTTCACAATGCCGCTAAATCCCCAAAGTTTGTCATAATCTCTCCCATATTTGTTATTTTTATAACCCGACAATGTGTTGCAACACCCAAAAGTCTCAAAATGTGGTATTACATCTCCAACTATGACCCAAAAACCACATATTCAGTTCAGCACGAGACCTTTGTCTCTCTCTCCACTTGTTTCCTGTCAATCTCTTTGCCAATAAAGGCAAAAAGTGACCAAAAAAAAAGTTTTAAAAATATCTTTTGCACCAAAACCTCTCAGTTATTATTATTTTCTATAGTCTAAAAATTTGTTTAAGCACCCACAAATCTTAAATTTTAGCATAACACCTGCCCACCATATGTGTTGCTTGTTATAATCCCCAACTTTTTATAGCATCTGGATGTTCTTACAGCTTCCCAAATTTGTTGATTTTGGATTCTGCGTCTGAGCGTCGAATTCTGACAAACAACGAGCCGAAGATTTCAGAAAAAAGAGTTTACATGTTCAGTCTGTGCGGAGCTCCTCTCCTCGCGGCCTCAACAACCACTTACTCTGCCTCCGCCTCGCTGCGTCTACAGATGACAACGTCACAGTTTGTTTAATGATAATAACTCACCGCCACTGTCCGGAGGTCAGAGGCTAAACACACAGTAAGAAAACAAACGCCGACATGAACATAAACTTCAACTCAGAAACGCCACCGTTTAATCTGTGAACAGTAAATTCCTCTTACACCACTTCCTATCCACGCTGCGATCCCCCCAGGAAGAGTGTTTCCCCTCCTGCCACATTTATCTTGCATTATATGTCCTGTATGTATACAGCAGAGTGTTACTCGAGACAGCGCAACGATGAACAGCATGCAGGGAATGCAAACAAACCATTAATCTCCTCCTGCTGAGCAGGAAAACAACCCACACTGCGAGCATTTCCTAAATACTTTCTCTCGCTTATTTAGACTATGCTGTTAAAGGCTGTGCAGATGATGCGGACGATAAGGGCACCGGGTATTTGATTAAAAAAAAAAAAAGGCACCACAAACAAAACTGTTTATTAATATTTCACTGTGAGGAAACGTCTGATTCAGTGTCAGTATGTTAAATGGTTTAAAACGACCCCGTGTGTTTATATGGAAAACGGAGTATGAATAAATAATTAGAAATAGCAGCACCGCTCTGTCTCTCTCGCTCTCAATTACAGTCACAGTTGCAGCTTTTTATTATTGGCCTGTAAAAGCACCTGTGCTGCCAAAGTGTATAGAGAAGAAACTAGTAAATAAATGAGGGAAAACAGAAACATCTGGTAGTAAAAGTTAAAAAAAGTTGTAAAAAGATTATGCTAAAAGAGAATATACAAGCGTCTTACAATATATATGTTCTACTTTGTCTAAACGCATCAGATCTCTCTCTCTCTCTCTCTCTGAGTCATGGAGTAGAAATCAGGCTCCCTCACAGCCAAGCGAGTAAAGAAACCTTCTGGAAACTGACCAACACACACATGATGAGCAATCAGATGTGATTGTGTTGGTAATTGGAGAGGAGTTTTGTGTGGCGCCGTGGCACAACATAGCTGATTGTGTTTGAATAGCCGTTGATTGATTGTAGCCCTGCTGCAGCCAAACTGTGTGTGCCGTGTGTCCCTTTAAAAAAAAAAAAAAAACACGTCCTAAAAATTGGTTCCCAGAAGGAAAGAGTCATAGCCGCTACACTTGACACTTGCAACACTCTTTAGGCCGTAAATTTTCCTCAAACCGCAGGACTGAAATTACTCTATTGAAGAGTCGCTGTTGAGAATACATTTGAAGAGGTGGAAGGGTTTATGGCAAAGCACCATGCTTTATTAGAAATGAGAAGACTGTTGTACGTTTGAGTCATAAAAATTGTTGTTTTTATTCTATTTGTCCCTTCAAGAAATATTGTTTTCTTTTTATTCTGCTGCAGAAACTGGAATAAACGTGTGCGACCAGTATGCTTCGAACCATTACGTGTACTTGTTGGATCTTCAAACCATGTCTGAAATCCTTTCCCGCCACACCTTTCTGTCGTCTGAAAATGTTTATAACTTCCCGAACCCGACGGTCCAACAATATAAAGTCGACTTCGCGCGGTAATTAGCCAGATGTGCGGTGGTGAAAAAGTCGGCAGGATTTCTTAATTTTCTATCCAGTTCTCTCTCTTTTTTTTAACTTCTTCACTCAACTGCTTCCATCGCTTCACTTCCAATGCCTCTCATGAAGAGAGACTTTGAGTCCAGCCATTTGGAACACGTAGAAACATATTTGCCTTTAGATGTGGGCGTACGACGTTGTGTTTGTAATTTGTTTAAAGCTTTGTTTTCTCCAGTGACAGTTCCAGTAATTAAAAAGAAAGGAAGAGCGATTATTGATTCGTTCCAGCGCTCACAGTGGAAATTTTCTAAAAGAGGAGCACAAGTAGTGTTTTGGGGATTAGAGCCCATCGTGAAGTTATTATTTTCATGAGGCGATAACCTCGTGAAATCACTGCAGGACACTGGTGGTGGTGGTGGTGGTGGAGATGTGGCAGATCTGCTGTGTGGCCTCCGTCTGAAGACAGTTTTTTTTGAACTGCATGCATGTGAGGAGATGATGAACTGAACCTGCAGTTATTAGAAAACTCTCTGAGCTCAAAGTTACGTTGCGGTTATGGAGTATCACCTTACATTTAAAATGCATTAAAACGGGGGGCATCCTGGTGGTTGAGCGGTTTTATACTCTTTACAATTTATTCATAATATTCTCAGTTTGATCCTGGCTGGGAATCTTTGTTGCATGTCATCAGCTCCTCTCTCTCTCTCTCTCTCTCTCTCTCTGACTTTCCTGTCTCCACAGTATATGGTTATATTATCAAATAAAGGCATAAATCCTATGAAAGTGGACGTATTTTGCAGATATTCAGATCCATACGTATATTCTTGGGCTCTAATGGAATATCTTTAAACAATTTACAGTTCATAAAACACCTTATTTATCTTTTACTGAGCCTTTATGCAGCCCTTCGGTTCAGTCTCTGTCTGAAACAGGCTGTTTTAGCTCCTGTCTCTTTAAGTGACTCCCTTATAAAACTTGGTGTTTCACCCCGGGGGCAGCGTCTTACATCATGCGTCACACACAGAGCGTTGTGTGCCTGACGCTTGTCAGTTCGCGTTTAGTCGTCTCACCACTTTTTTGGATAAACTAGCGAAACCGTCACCTAAAATTTGCGTATTAACCAAATCTTTACATTAACTCTAAGATGATACTTACAGGAGACCTCACGCCTGATTGTAACTTCAAACGGAGATGATTTTTTAAATTTATTTATGATCATCAATTTACAAAGATACACTTTAGATGTTTGCTTCTTGTGCTGCTGGAACGGCTGCAAACTACGACTAAACTTCCCTGCTGTTTTCCTGGCTGTCGACCAAATTGACCATCATAACATTAAACTGGAAAATATGTACAACTAAATAGTGCTAAAATATATTTAGATGGACTAAATTATGTCCAACAACAAAAATCTACTCAGATGAGAGTCTGTATTCTGATATTAATGTAGTATGTTGCATCAAGAGATTCCCAAACAAGCACATTATTAATTTCCATGCAGGTGTGAGACCAAATATACCAATTATAGAAAAACATGATTAATATATTGTGTATGTCCTCATACTTGACATACATCAAATAAACTGATCTCATGTTGTTTGTGTGTATTATTCAGTCTAGTTTGCTTAATTTTCCAGCTTTAGAAATAAAACTAGTTCGTACTTTAACACTCAGTCCAACTTCTCATTTTCATCAAACTAAAATAAATCATGATTTTTATTCTGTATTCTTACAAAGGTGCTTTCAGGTTATCATATAAAGCAGCCTACAATAAAACCAGGGGCAGTTTATTTTCCTAATCTCCCAAATCACACACCAAATGCACTCTACCTTCCTCACTTATCTACTTCTATTGCCAGGAGGAGGATACTAAAAGGTTTCTGTTCTGTCTATCTGAGGATCCTTAGCATGAAAAAGTTTGGGAACTCTTCACCAAACTACATTTACGACAGTTAATCACCAGAGGCAGTGCATGTTTCAACTCCTTGGGTCTCATAATTTGGATATATTAGTGTTTGAACTTCCATGTACACAGAAGCAAGATCAAATATACAGATTAATATACAAAATCAATCTCTCGCCTCTGACTAGTTCAGAACGCAGCAGCTCTGCTTCTTACTGGTTATAACAGACAACATGACATGACATCACCCCCCCCCCCCCCCCCCCCCCATCCTGGCTTCTCTCCATTGGCTCCCTGTTTGTTACAGAATTGATTTTAAGATTTTACTCATCACTTTTAAAGCACGTCTGGGTCTGAAGCTCCAAGCTACACAACAGAAACGCTGACCCCGTACGTGCCAAGCCTTAGATCCTCAGGTGGGGCCCTTCTGGCTGCTCCAAAGTCGAGGCTTAAATCTAAAGGTGACTTTGCTCCTGCCATCAGGGCCCCTCAGCTTCGGAACGACCTGCCGGAGGAGATAAGGTTAGCAGAATCAGTAACTTCCTTTTAAATCACTTCTTAAAACCCATTTCTACAGACTTGCTTTTATGTGATGTTGTCTTTTTTTATCGTCTTTCTATCTTCTTTTAATCTTCTTTATCATCTCTCTCTGTTGTTTTTCATTGTCTTCTACTGTCGTCTTCTTAATGTCAGACTTGTTATTGCTCTCTGTGTCGTATCTTTGCCTTTGTGTCGCACTGCCTTCGCTTTGTCTGTCAAAGCACTTTGGAAACTATTTTTTTTTTTAAAGGTGCTATATAAATATAGATGGTATTATTATCGATTATAGGGATACATTAACAGAATATTATGTTCATATATGACATGCATCTGCACAAATAACCTGTGTAGTTTGTCTGATACCATCAAAACACCTCCCATATCTCACAACCTGCCTGTAAGAAGATTTCACTTTGCATGTGTGTGCATGTGTGTGTGTGTGTGTGTGCATGTGTGTGTGGCTCTCCCATGCTGCAGCAGCATTTTACCCATCTGTGAGACAAAACAAAAACACAACCCATTAATTGAATAAAATAAAACCAGAAGGCAGAAAGGCTGGTGGGATGTGTGCGTACATAAAGGTTGATTCACATTCTTATAAGCATTGTCTTGTGTGTTTTTTTTTTGTTTTTTTTTTTGGCACATTGACTTAATGACTTTACCAGTGTCTTGACAGATGTACAGTCTACCTGAAATAGATTTCAGCACATTTTGGAGAGGATCAGACTCACATCCTTGGGCTTGCAAGACAAAAGAGGAAACATCTGTGTAACATAAAGTTAACTTCTCACTGTTAGCTAACGTTAGCTAGGCAATAAATTTCCTCCGATATTTTCATGGCACATGATATGACACACTAGTGTTAGCATGACTGGATGGTGCAAATTAAAAGTACAGAACACGGGATGAGATCTTCACAGAGCTCACAAAAGCATGTACTGCTACGTCCTGCACAACCACACCCATCCAGGTGAAATACCTCGTTTTTAATGAGTCATTTCCTGATGAGCCCTCGATGTTCTGATTGGCCAGCTTCTTCCAGTTCTGGAGGCTTCGAAAACAAACAGTAATCGTCGGATTTCACTTCTTTTTCTCTTTCTTAACTCAAAATGCCAACTTCTTAACTACATCTGTACATGTTTGAGCCAAAATCAGATCTGAAATATGAGAGTGGACAACGTGAACAAAACATGGAACAACCTCAGCGACGGAGTCTATGGAACGGACGGCTGCTTGTGCCAACAATATGATGTCATCACGAGGAGGAAGTAGAGATAACGTTGCAAAGTGCAAGCTGAAGCTCTTTCAGGAAGCATTTTAACATACATTTAACCTCAAGTTTTGGATCTCTGACCATGTTTAACATAAACATCTGACATCATAACAGTATAAATATAACAGAAAAACACAAAAATCATGATGTGTTCCCTTCAAGTCTTTAAAACAAAAAGGTAACATTGGAAAAAGAACACGACCTGCAGCAGACCTGTTATAAACTCAACCAACTTTGAAGAATCTGCTACATCATTTCCGTACATACCGTACGGAAATGAGTGAAATTGAAGTTAATGAGCTAAAACTTGTAAAAAAAAAAACACTGGTATGGTCTTTTAAATCACATCTGAGTCTGATGAAGGAATGAGCTCAAAGGAAAAAAGTGACTATTGGAAACACTCACTAAGTCAGCTGACAGTGAGTTGACCGAGCAGGTAACATTTATAAATAAAGTCCTGCTCGTTTGTGGGAATAAAATACATTTCGAATGTGAAATCAGAAACTCCGATGACGTGACATAACAGATGTTTTTGCTGGACTGAGACATTCATGGACCGGGTCACTGGTTTCCATCCAACACCCAGCTGCTCCAGTAGAGCTACACCAGTGACCACCAGTGCTGGGAATCTCCCCGGGCCCAGCGCCACGAGGGGGCTCGAGGGGGGTTTAGCCAGTATAATTTTAGGCTATTTGCATCGGTGTATGATAGGGCCACGCTGTCCATAGTACTGAAACGGGGAGACGGCGGAGATCCACAGACAGACAGACAGACAGACAGAACACGTCACTTGGTTCTTGGTGTCTTAAACTGCTCGCTTTTCATGGTTGTAAATAGAAGTTTCGGCTCTAATCCCATTTTCCCCACATTGTAGCAATCCGCAGACAGAAGGGAAACAACAGGGAAGTGAAGGGACAGTCGGCGAGAGAGAGAGAGCTGCAAGCCACAGCCAGCTGTTCCAATGAGCCTCCATGTGCTGATTTTGCCAGAAAATTGTTCATAAATTCAAAAAAAAATATTTAGCTCTCTCCGCTAGTGCTACTTTGCCGCCGTATGTTGTTGTTATTTAGCCTTCCTGAGACTTTTGCATGGTTAAATAAAATGTATTTTATTTTAGAAATAAAATGCCCCCCCCCCTCGCAATTATTAACAGCCTCTTCACTCACTTCGAGCCTGGCAGCGAGCCTGAAACTCCCACTTGCGGTTAAGGGCATGAATAAAATCAGGTTGCTGATGAAAGAACAGCGGGCATGCTCCATAAACCTGCTCCGCGGATGCATAAAGGTGAAGAAACACAGAAAAAAAAAAATCATTTATTCTACTAATAGAGCTGCAGGGAAAAGAGGAAAAGCTAAAAACCATATGTCTCTGTTGCGATAATGGCAACAAAAAAAAAAAAGAAAAACCCTTTATTCCAATAAAGGAGGTATTTGCTCAGAAAGTCCTTCTCAGCTGTGATCCAGAGTGAACTGGAACGCCTCCAACTGCACTTAAAAAGTGAGTTTCACGTGATTGACCCTGAAATAGAACAAGACAGCTATAAAGTGCTCCGCTGCATTCTTGGATGAGGTCTGTTTCACTGCTGTTGCGGAAAAGCCTTTTGTCTCCGATGTTGACGATTTGAATGTTTTATTATTAAAGGGAAAACTGAACATTTATGTCCCTTTTGGGCCTGAAAATGTCAGAATTGAGGTTAAAAAGTGAAACAGGCAGACTATAGTCTATAGACTCGATTTTCTAACCTCCAGTAAAGTCGGGGGGGGTTTATTTTATTATTCATCTGACATTAGAGACATGCTCCTTGCCTTGGCTATTACCTGAGGAGTGTGACCTCTCTTCTCTTCCAGCCGCTTGCATATCTAGCTAATAGCCAGTTTTGAGGACTCGGCGCTATCAAAGAAAAGCTATACAAGTCCCTAAAGACCAAATGCCTTTCTGTGACATTTCAAGAGGGCGATTACACCTGGTAAAACATTTTAAAGCCTTGAAGGATCATTGAGCATCAAACGATTCCGAGCCGGGGAGTTCATTTTTTCCATGCTTAAGGGACTACATGGGAAGCTTTTAAACAGCCCCCGTCCTCCCAGCGCTCCGCTCCGCCGCAGAACCCGTCCCACTCTGAATAGAAAGATGATGGGGTTTGAGTGGCCTTGGCGTGCCGTGGTCTGTCTCCTCGCGGGAGCTGCAGCTGCATCCAAATCAATGTCTCCCAGTCTGAAGTCGGTGGGAAAGGGAAAACAAGACCCACCAGAGTAAACACACACACACACACACACACACATACACACACCCTTTCCCACCACACCGTCACGCCTTCTTCACTCCACTGCCGTGACATTAAGATGACAGCACCAACATCACCATGGCGGTGAAAACGTACACACACACACACACTCACAGATGAGAAACATGAGGAAGGAAAGGAGGCCCGCTGATTAGCACAGGTCTCACAGCCCCACCTTGTGTTCAAAGGCAGGAAGTGACACACAAACACACACACACATACACATGTACACACATCTGGAGAGTAATGCTATCCCCATAGAGCCAGAAAAACTGATTGTTCAGACGAGAATACACAGCAGCACAGATTCCTCGTTTACAAGCTTGTAAAGCAGACTAACACACACACACATACAGATACGCACATGCACTCAGATACAGTCATAAAACTGGAACAAATGCTTATTGTTAAGATATTTTTTTTATGCTTTAAATTTGATTTTCCGGCCTTATTTATCATCTAGCATTCACGCCGGCGAAGCACGTTATACCGAACTGAACTGAATTGAAGGTTTGAGTATGAAATGATAATAATAAGTGATTGTCAGATCATAGCTTAGCAACCAGAACTACACACAGCGGTCTAGTCAAGCTTTTGGGTTTTCTCCATGTTGAAGCAGAGTGCATGGAGCAGTGGAGAGTGATGCTCTGTTTTTCAAGAGTTTGGAGGGTGCTGCTCTCTTTATACCTGTCCAAAAACAAAAACAAAGGAGCCAGGAGGTGTCAGGGAGGGAGGAAAAAACAAATTTATGCCCTCGATTTAGCATAATTTATCACCCTGGTGTCATTAGTCTTGTCTTCACGCTCTCATTATGGATTGCTTGGATTTAAAAAGTGTTTAGAGATATCACAAATAACAGGAAGCTCTCCGCCGCTCGTAAAGGACATCTTCATCAAGAGATGCCCGAGTTGAGCCGACGACATCGTCAGTGACCCACACACACACCCGAGTCACCACCTGTTTGTCCCCCGACCATCTGGCAGGAGGTTCTGGACTATCCAGACGTCCACATCCAGAAACAGCTTCCGTCCCAGAGCTGTCTACTTCTGCACAGCCATCCTGTCATCCCTGATCCTCATACATAAATACTACCTCACTATATAATGCTACAATTGTTTACTGTTGCTCTGCACTGTTTTTATTGTGCCATGTATGTTTTACTGTGACCGAGAAACCAGCGTACAAGCTTCTCATTATGCTGTAAACCTGCATATTAGTATGATGACAATAAAGTTGAATTGAATTGAATATGTGGGTATATTTGGCTGTTAAACACAATGTGTCATTTCACAGGATATCGGACTGTTACGCCATCAAAACTTTGTCGTTGATTTAAAAAAAAAAACTGCTTCATAATGTCTTTGTCGTCGTCTTCTTCAAACTTTTAGCTGACTCAACGTGCAGAGAGGAGGCGAAAATATACATATTCAAATGGGAGCATGAATTAATGAATGAATTAGCGCACATAAATTATTCATTTGAGAGCACACATTGTTTGTTTTTTCCCTCCGTTATCTGCTCCAACGTCTGTAGAGAGTCGTTAATGTGTCCAGCTAACTAGCTTAACCTAGTGGTAACTTATAGTGTCACTTCAGGCCAAGAATCTTTAACTAACCACAATCATTTGAGCGCTGTTGACAAGTTGAACTGTCTAATATTTCCTCACTGCGTGGAAGCCGGTCCTGGGTGCTATCAGATTTTAGGGAACGTTAGCAACTCTATTGTCTCTTTTGGGGGAAGTTTACGCACCAGCAACCTCTACAGCGTTATCTGAGATTATCTGAGTTATGCTGGCAACACATACCGGTTAGTCCTCATCCTAAAAAACACTTGTAACTTTATAAAGTGAAGACAACCTGTTTGTAAATTCGAAATATGTGAGCTGAGCAGCTAAACTGGGTTGAACCAATCTGATCTGATCTTACTCTTCCTGATGAAAAGGGACTAAATAGCTACACTGCGAGAACGATGCTGACTTTTTGCACAGGACCTGTTAACTTCAGCCTTGTCAAGTGCTTATTTAAGACCCCTTTTTACAGGATACTCAACAACTTAAGTGGAAACATTAAACAGTCAGCTAGAAACAGCATTTTCAACCAACTGGTGGAGCTAAAAGTAGCTTAATTAGCAATCGTAGTTGTCATTTTAGCTGGCAGAATCGCCCCTCAAACACTAGAAATAAGAAGCCTGTTTTTATCTACTTCTTTCTGAAATCAAAGGGCAATTGTTTAAAAAAAAAACTACAAAGTATTGTGAGCAGCAAATCTGCCACTGTTACTCTTGTAAACGGCATATGTTTCATGCAAGAACAGAAAAGCTTCGGCTGGTGTAGCAACAGCAACGCCTTTAATGCTCTTTTCATTTTATGATTTTGTTTCATTGTATCTTTCTCCATCGTCGCTGTTGATTAGTTTGTTTGTTTTTTATGATTACTATTACCACGTGCCTCTAAATCAACTCACGACTCCCATGTTTAAATGTGCCATTAAACAGTAAACAGCCAGTTTTACAGATCGCAGCCTGGATATCTCATTGCACGCTGCTGTGCACAACACAGGGTGAGATCATTGTGAATCAGCAGAACAGCCGAACAGATGAATCATGCTCTTGGCATGAAATTCATCACAGTCAGCCAGCTGACATGATTCATTATTATATGAATAGTGAATACGTATAGAGTATATACACTGTTATATTTGTTGATTTTTTTTTTTTGCTTCATACAAATGTCACAAGCTGAGCTCAGAGGACTGGGGGGTTGACGATAATAAACCTTCCCCACACAAGGGAGTTTAAATCCGGTTGGTCCTTTACTTCCCATGTATCGCTGTGGGCCAGCATGAGCCCGACTGCCGCATAACTTTGACTGTTTCCAAGTTCCCAACTTGTACTCCCATGTGAGTCATCTTGGCACTAACAAGATCTCAGCTTGTCCCAAATTACATGCTTGTTTTTTGTTTATTTTTATTTATATATACATATATATATATATATATATATATAATTGTTGGCTTCATTTCAGCATATGTTGCACATGAGCCGATCACTCACGCACATTATTACAGATGGATTTCATTCTGTTTCTTTGTTTCTCCGTTGCCCCTATCCCCCTCCCCCCCCTCCTCACTGCAACATCTGTGTCAAATCTAAAGAATACAATGTCACTCCACTCAAGCACACTTAACACTTATCCATCCAATCTGCAGTCAGGCCCAATAACAAGGATCTGCCACGGGACTCGCAGCCTATTGCTTCTGGACTGGTGTGAGGTTACCGGGAGGAGGAGGAGGGGAGGGGGGGGGGGGGGGGGGGGAGCTAGCAAACACGGAGGACCAGGTTTTGGATTGTTCTAGGGGTTAAACTTTATCCACAGGATTTCCATCACAAAAGCCTCCTCAGCAGTGAGCAGACGTGACCTTGGGGCCTGCCAGGGACAAACTGAGGAAGTGAATTCGCTGAAGCGTCCCCCATTCACGTGTAGGCCTAATAGGTCGCTGTCTATCACACCGAGCGCCCGACCCTCGCCCCACCTCCTCTTCCCCTTACACTGGCCAGAGCCCCTTTATTATGCTGATCTAATGACTGTGGAGGGTAATCCAAAAGACCTTCGTTAGAATGAGGGTGGCGTGTAATGTACTCAGCCAGATCTGAACTGACACTTGGTGCTATACCTGCCAACTTGGGTGAGCTTGAAAGGCAGCCGTAGTCGTAGTAGTAGTAGTAGTATGAGTTTGTCCTACTACCTTGTTGTTGTTGTTTTAAATTCAACATCTAATTTATTTTGTGTTTTTGTTTTTTTTAACTTTATTGATCTCACAATGGGAAATTCCTCCATCACCAGAGCACCCTCAGAGGTACAAACGGACAATCAATACAATGCCAACACAGACAGAAAGCAGCAGAGGCACAGGAAACATGCGACACACAGAGATAACATGTTGCTGGGAGGCCGGTTTACAGATGATGTCTGATAAGTATGTAGAGTTAGGTTGGGTAATATCGCAGACAGATGAGATAAACATCTCAGGAGGAGCAATTGTGAGAACAATGCGCTCATAAATTAGATAGCATGTGGATTTTTTTTTAACATATATAGTCATTCACAACCATTGTATTTGTGATGTTAGATGTTTTGCTAGTTGGTTAAGGGGTTTCTAACAAAGTGCTTGATCATTTAACATCTGAAACCCCCTTTCTGGCATTAGGAGGGGGGAGTTTATGTCACTTTAAAGCCGGGGTTTGCTTGAAATATGCAAGTTTATACAAAGTGCCATCCAAACAGTCTAAAGGCAAAAGTGTGATTGTCAGATTTTTCTCACAAAGTTATAAAAAAAAATGTCTAAAAGGAGTAGGGGAAAGGGGTTTTTCGGATGCCATTTGATGGTCTGAAAAGCACTTCATGTGAAGCATACTGTCCCCTTTGTGCGGCGATCGGCCAGGCGTGCAAAAGTGTGAAAGTACACGCTTCCCCTGTACAACCGAATGCAACACTATAAACACCCTCGAGGAGGGATTACCCAAAAGTGTTTGCTGTTATTCCTGTTTGTACAATTAATTGCACCAAGACTCTACAGCGCAGCGCCGACGTACAGTCATCGGGTGTGGCCACTCAGAACAGGAAGAAACACTTTTACCTTAAGACCAGATCAGATCATGATGTTCAGTTTTGTTTCAACTATTCTGAACCCTCAAGTCCACATAAGTTATTATGATGGGCACTTTTATTATTGGATTGTTGCTAACCAGCTAATCTAGATAAATATAGTTACGCTGCTATTTTTTTTAGCTATGCTAGCAGCGTGACCTTATGGATAGTGTCGGTCGCTCAGTTGGTCCACCACTCGGTCAAGACTGAAATATCTCAACAGCAATTTGAGGCATCGACTGCTGTTGACATTCATGGTCCCCAGAGGATGAATCCTAATGACTTGACTCTTCCTCTAGCGCCACCGTGAGGTTGACATTTTTGTTTTTTATTGAAACATTTTAACAACTAAGGTTATTGGATGTGTTGCTAGGACATTTAGTACACACATTTACAGTGTGTTCCCCAGAGGATGAATTTTAAAAACATTATAATAACACCTAGCACCATCATGAGGCCACAATGTCATTCTGTCCAGCTCTTTGTTTTAAGATTAAATGCTTCCAAAAGTAATGATATTCCCCTTCAGACTCCGCTGCGCTTTGTGTTTAGTGCTAAGTGGCATCTTTAGCAGCTCAAATGGTTAACATTATACCTGCTAAACATCAACATGCTGGCGCTGTCATTGAGAGCGTTTTAGCCTGCTGATGTGAGTAGCTTGAACCATAGCTGTGCCTAAGTACAGCCTCACAGAGCAGCACGCATGGCTGTAGACTCTCAGTCTTGTTTAATTAACAGTGAGAGCTTTATAACTTGGTCTCCTCTCTAACTCCTTCCCTTTTTTTTTTAAACCTCCACAGTCCAGCAGACCATTTGTTAGGTCCAATACTACAACCTCATGATATGTAGACAAGGATTGTTCAAACCCAGAGCATAATTTCTAATTCTAGTCTAGAGACCAAAGTTTCCCAGAATACCAAGTATGTTAGGCTGAATTACAGGGAAATGTGCTGAAAAAATGATGCACCAGACATCTAAATCCAGTCCATGTAATGCACTGGTGCAGCCATACAAAATAATAATTCCCTCACATCAAGCAGTAAGTGTAGTGCAACATCACCAAAGGATATGAATATATAAATACAGAATATACACATATTATTGTGATGTTTTCAAGCTGTGAGGAAAAAAAGTATATTTGACTTTTAATTTATTTATTAGATACACATATATTTAGTCAGAAAGTTGAGGTTTTCTGGCATTTCTCTGCCTCTGAAATACATGAAAAGGGAATAAAAGATACAATAGAGCCATGCAGGATTACCAACTGAGGCCCCATAATCGTTGTGTGTCAGTTGGTTTGTGGTGATCTGATTAATTGCCAAGTTGTTGGGAAATCAGGGTCTCAAACTGGGTCCTGCATCGCTACCTTTCTAAATTTACATGCCGTATATTTCTAAATAAACTGGTGTTAACTAAAATTATGACAGACAGGGGATCAATGGAGACCCTCAGTAATTTTATTTTTCCCTGGGGCCCTTCTAGCTGATTAATTACGCCATGCTAATGAGTCAAGATCATGATCAAGAGTTGTTTTTTTTTGCTTGGAAAGTCGGAGTTTAGCTAAATTAAATGCTGATTTCTTTCTCTTACTCTAGCAAAGACTAGACTTTTTTACATGACGCTTTCTCTATGATCATTTGCCACGTTCGCTTAGTCAACCTCTTGTGTGAATGAGTTTATTTCCTGTGCAAAATCCAAACAAAGACTTTGATTTTTGAGAGCATCCACTCCAAAAGTCCTTCAAGGTTTTTAAAGGAGGACTCGAGGCTTGAAAACGTATCTCTTCAAGAAACCTTTTACATGCCTTTCACCTCTCTTTACCCACACTTGATTGTTTTCTTTGCTGGCACCTGATCTTTTTCTTGTCTAAAAACCTGCCAGGCTTTTGTTTCTTTAAGTATTGCACTTACACTTTTGTTCTGGGGGAAGGCAGTGAATATTCCTGGCAACAATTCCTGGCAACCGTGGGTTTGTCTCTTGTACTTGTTGTTGCTGGTTAGGAATTAGATTTCACTGTACTGTTGTGCTCATTGTAACTCATTTTAAATGGTGTCATTTACTGTGTATAAAGAAGTGAAATGTGAGGATTAATGTCATCATTCTCAGCCTAGTGTGGACTTTTCCCAAAACTATGATTATTATTATTATACTAAACGCTCATGTTGAGTTTCCTAACATGGAATAAAGAGTATTTAAATAAATTTTGTCTTGTGTAGACAAAGTACACTCGCATAAAACCTGCCATGCTGTTGCACACTGTCACACCTTGTGTCAAAATCCTCAGACTATAAATTTGACAGCAAAAGCAAACATCCTCGGCCCAATAAATCACTATGTAAACAAAACACGAATAGCATGCCGCAATCACAGACTGAGCATCGACGTGTTTTATTGATCTTTGTGCAGTCACGCCACAGGGAGCTAAGAAAGTGAAGCATATTGGATAATTGCGATTCACTATTCTTGCTTTATTTGAGGAAACTCCGGCAAAATATGCATAACTGTAATTAACTTAAATTTAACACAGGAGGAGTCCGTTTCGAATCGGGCGCCGGTTTTGGAGTCAGTTATTTAACAATTTATTCCTCATAGTTTCTGACTGAGCCTCACCTCAGGCATTCCTACAGATCTCTGAGGATTGAGTCTTGAGGAGGCAGAGGAAAATGTTGGAAAAAAGAACAATGCTTCCAGTAACCCATTACCTCTGACTATGGGGTTAGTAATCCAGATAATAAAGGCTTTAGCTTACAGTGTGGGCTTTGGAGAGTTACAACGATTATGCAGGGAAAAGGGTTAAGTGTTTTACTCAAGGACAGTTTGAGTCACAACGAGGGATAACTATATTAATGTTACATATACAGTATATCTCATTAACCAGCATTGGGGGAACTTTTCAGATCTTTTAGTTAAGTAAAGGTGGCAATGTTGTAATGTAATATATGTAATAATCACTCATAATTAACAAAAATAGCTCATGAGTTTTTATATTTTATATTATATGATGGTGTGTCAGTAGCATTTTAATGTTGCAGCTGGTTTAGTGAGACAATTTTAACATTTTAAACTGTTGGTTAGTTAAATCTATCATTTATAAACTCATCATATGTTTTGCATGTAAAAAATTTAACCTGTAAAGTGAGCAATAGTGCAAAAAGTGCATTGTTTTGCCATGTAGATGTAGTGTAGAACAAAAATATAAAGTAGCATGGGATGAAAACACTCAAGTAAAAGTAGCACAAATGTGTATTTAAGTACCGTACTTGTGTAAATATACCTAGTTGCACCACTTACAACACAAAGATTCACAAAAAAATGCAAGAAAATGCCATTTCATAAGTAATCATCTTGTGATCTCAACCAAATTATTGTTTCATAATGTTTACATTTTCATGCAGCAATCGCCTTGTCATAAAAAGCTTTCACATTCCTCTGGTTTATTTATCTTTTGTCTTGTTACTCAAACTACAGATTATGAACTACATAGTTTCTGAGCGGTTTAAATGCTTTTACAGTCCCCTGCACTGGCTCGGAGTAGGCCCCCATGAGGAGGGCTTTATCCAGAGCAAGAGTCATATGGTTGCAGTTATCTTGTTGTAGCTGTTTTGTATTAAACATAATAAGGGCCATCAAATGCTGGTAAAGGCAAGACACCGCTTGTAGACCCTCCACTGAGGCCTGTTCACATGTGACACGATAACAATTACATGTAAAACCGCCGGGCCGGCAGGAATGTAAAAGTTGAAACATGGGTACTGGATTAGATCAGAAGAAACGTTAACAGTCCCAGTGGGGGAGCTGGGTCATCTCAGCAGCGGAAGTGAGCATCAAAGAGAAATACAGGGACGACAAGTAAACACCACTAGAGTACATGTTCAGGTTGCTGGAGCAGATAAATAAATGAAGAACCTTCATCTCTGATGGCAGGTACACAGATAAGCATTTCACACTCTCTGGTTCGAATTTAAATCTATCTTGGTTTTGAGTAACTTTGACATATAAGTAGTGATGTTTATTAAAGTGCGCTGCTGCCGTAAATACACCGATAGATGGACAGAATAAAAATCAGCTGAGGAAAAATGTGAGCTTGCATGTAAATCCAGGTTGTTTCCATGGAGGCAGATAACATGGGGCTTCATGTACATGATAGGGCCGGTGCCAAATTCTGTATTTTTTCATACTTATTAACTGTATTTCAACTTAGTCTGATTTTGAAACAGAAACCTGATATATTAGAAAGAGTTTGTAGAAACTGATTGGTAGAAATCTACAAAATGGAAAATAGTCCTTCTCAAAAATGTCTGTATAACCTAATAATCTCTAAAAAGCAAGTTTATTAGTATATCATTTATTATTCAAAAGGAATAAAAACCTTCTGTGCGTAGAATAGCAAAGTTGAAACAGGTTTCTCTGTGCATCTTCCAGCAAAACGCAGCTGAATCAGGTGCTTCTCAGTTCGAGGACAAGCAGTCTTCCAGAGAACAAAAGGGACTGAAGCACACTGATTAATTCACAGCCTTTAATTGTGCAAACAGACGAAAGTTTCGACACCACTGTGTCTTCATTAGAGTCGGTGGTGGAAGGAGTGTTAAAATCCTTTCCTGAAGTAAAAGCAGAGCCGCTGTAGTCCAAAAATCCTCCATAACAAGTGAAAGTATGGAAGCATTATCACCAAAATGACTTAAAAGTATGAAAAGTAAAGATACTCATCATGCAATATATTATATTATCTGTTTTCTTCACTAATAAATACATGTAAGAACATTTAAATGCTGTAGTTCATCAACGTGCAGCCAATTTTAGATTAACACTACTGCACCATATTATATAAGTGTATCATATGTTTGTATTAAGGCACCACTACAGCCAGTTAAGATTATAAAGGTAGCACCACAAAGCTGTAATTTTCAATGAGAAGTGTGTCTGGTAATTCACCACTACATTTATGTGTGGAGGTGTGTTTGAATCAAGAATACACAGACACAGATTTTCTGAAGACTATAATTATATAAACAGAACCACGCAGCAGCTTCAAGGCGATTAAAAGTCAGCTGCCAAAGCCTGTAAAGTGGATCCATTTCTTTTTTTTTTTTTTATTTGTCATGTAACTATGTAGGAGATATTTAACCTGAAACAATCCAGTGTGGACTGAAAGATTGTGGCTGCATGAAAATGAGAGGATTGGAGCTGGAGTGTCACTACACACAGATTTTTTTTTTTTTTGTTAGAGATGGAATAAGTGTTAAGTGCTTTGTGGGTGCTCGGGCTGGATGGATGGGAGAGTGTTTGCTCCGTTTCAAAGCGAGCGAAACTACTCAAGACTTTAAATATTCCATGAAAGCGCCGCAGTAGCGCCGTGTTGTTTGAACTAAGAGAAATTGTTAAACCAAAGTATTTAATTCATGCATTGACTTTTTCCGCTAAAATCACACAGCTGTTTCTTTGATTGTGGAAGTTCAAGCTCACCAGCCAACATAATGTAGGTCGATAATATTGTTCTGCCTGGTGTAGAGCCCCGGGCCCTGTTCTCATTTGTTACAGCAAAAACAGACAATATTGTTGTGTTTCAAATGCTGCAGGAACAACATGGATTACTGGAGTGCTGTAAAAAATATCACAAACCACTATTTCAAAAAAGAAGGAAAATACAGATAAATGTAATCCACTGCCAGACTTCATTTGTGTGTCATTAAAATGTGCACAGACTGCTTCAAAAAAAGTTGAATGCTTCATATGAATGATGCCTTCTGGCTGCTTCACGCTTGACACGACGCACATTCATGTTGCTTTTTCTCTTTCTAGTAACAATTATGAGGTTGATAATTCCAGCTTTTTCAATTCAGCTCTCCTCAAGCTCTTCCTCTAAAGGGAATTTAGCAAAAAAAAAAAAAACACCTCAATGAACAAGGAGTTTCAGTTCCTCTTTTTGAGGCAACGCTGGCAGAGCCGCTCACAAATTTTGAGGTTGTGAATGTGACTCTAATGTGCACAGTTGCGCAGTAATTTAGACCATGCACGCTGTGATAGGCCCATTCATGAATCAGCCTTTGTTCAGGCCTTTGGAAGCCAGGTTCAGATTTTCCTCAAAGATTTAACACAAAGCAAATTCTCATCTCGCTTTATTTGCATTCGTTTGACAGCAAGAGGGCTTTTTTTACAGTTTGTGTTTACAAGCCGCAGACAGACAGCTTGAAGTGACAGGACAGACATGTAGCGATACAAACTACACGAGTCTGTGACAGATCTGACTGTAACGGACTATGAAACTCCTGTTTTGAGCTTGGATGTTCATTATTGACCTCTGGGAGCTGTGTAAGTAACAAATAATCCATTTGCAAAGATCCGAATATCCATTTTCTCTCATGGTCACTAAATCATATGAGTGAAAGTCAATAAATGCTCTGTTAAGTTCAGATTATTTTGTCAATTCCAGCCGCAGCTTCTTTCTGACACTCTTTTTTTCTTTTGCTGTTGCTGCTTCTGTACAATCATGAAGTACAAATTGATCATTTATTCAGTCCACTTGAGGCATTTTTGACTCCAGTGGACATATCTACACCTGAATGGGCAACATGTGGAGCGAATCTGTTATTGTTTGTTTGAATGCCTCCTCAAATCCTCCTGGTTTTCACTTCACATTCAGTCTGTAGGCACCTTTAGGCCTCTGTGTACATACAGTATGTTGCCATACTCAAATACATTAAACCCTAAGCACTGTTACACTATGTTCATGTCATATCAAGGTGACCGTAATTACCTGTTTCTGACTTCTAAACACTGTTTCCCTCGACACCCAGGCTCTGATCTATCTGACATCTCGGCACTTAAATAGGAAGTGCCTGTAAACCAAACATACACGTCAGCCAAAGTCCGTCATTAAAGGTGATTGAACCCAAATGTAACGGCTATAGAGCTTCATATATTCCCTCTTCAGTCATACAGCTGACTCGAGGTGACGTAGACATGCCCTGCCATCCATCCCTTTACGATGTGATTGCGGCGTTCATAGCAGAAGGGCTTCAAAAGCTGTATAAGGAATTGAGTAACACATTTTGACATCTTGTTATCTGGACAGAGGCATTTCTGCGGACAGCGCGGCGCGTGAGGCATGTGTGTTTATACTTGACAGGAGAATTTCTTCTTGCCATGTTTTGTTTTGTTTCGTTTTTTTTTTTTCACAATTTGACATTCCCCTGAGCGGAGTCTGCAGATTTAACAGAAGCGGGACATTTAAGGATGGGTTCACAGTTTCCCAAGTATGTCTTAAAACAACAGTCAGGTGCCCATATAAACAGTGAAAGAGGTTTTTCTTCGTTGTAATCATTCCTCCTATTCATACTGGCTATTAAAAGATCCTCTTCGAATGTGCTTTCTATTTAAGTGATGGAGGGCAAAAATACGGTCTGTCCACACAGTCATTTGAGCAAAAATGCATTTAAAAGTTTATCTGAAGCTTTTATGAGGCTTCAGCAGTTTGAGTTGGTCACATCAAGTGGATATCTGCCACATTTACAGTCTCAAATTCCCTATTTGTGTTTCCTCAGAGAGTAGAAAGGAAGCATAGTAACAAAAAGAGGGACTTTGGCACTAACGTTGAAAGCTTCATATTAGCTTCAAATAAACTTTTAAATATGTTTTCGCACAGGAAGCAGCTTGTAGATTTTGGCAACCATCAATCTTCCAATGGTCGCTATGACAGATGACAGTAAGAAAAACCTATTTCAATGTTCATTTGGGCACTTAACTGTTGTTTTAAGACAGAACCCGTCCTTTAAAAAGGCTCAGAAAACCAAGTTTTTCCCTTGCAGATTGCAGAGTGGGGACATACCCTGAGAGTAGTGGGAGTGTGTGGGTCAAAAATATGCGAGTGCGTCATGGTGGACATGTAATGCCCATATGCAACAAGGGAAGTGCAGAAATGCAGGGGGCCAACATTTCCTGCACATATGGGACCCATCATTTCCAGCTACACCCCTGCATTCACATAGAGAAAGAAGAAAAAAACAAAAGAAGAAGAAGAAAAAAGTGATGTAGACATTTTATATGAAATGTCAATTTACTTCTGACAGGATTAATATTGTTGTCGTTTCATTTTTCATTGTTTTTAATTGATTCATTAAGTCTATCCAGGGCCTCGTCGCGCGCAGGCTACCTCTCTCTCTTTCTCTCTCTCTCTCTCACCAATGCAGCCCTCGTGCACCAGCAGTGCGCGCAGGGTCGGGAGCGCGCGTGGAGGCGGTCCGGGGCAGCCTCAGTTTTTCTGTAATCGCTTTTCTGCTGCTGCTACCTCCAGTTAAATAGCAAGGACACGGGAGCGAGCAAGACGGGCCGTGTGAGGATATAATTTCTTCGGTACCTTGGGATTACGACGCGGAATTGCAGCATCGACGGCCAGCCGCCAGGTAATATCGACACACGCGTTCAGCCGCCGCTCGTAGATAGGCGAAAAGTAAGTAAATGTCCCGTGAAAAGTGTCGTTTTCCAGTGAAGAAGAAGAAGGAGGAGGAGGAGGAGGAGGCGGAGGGGGGAGGAGGAGGGAGGGAGAGAGAGAGAGAGAGGGAGGTGGAGGAAAAGAGAGAGAGGGAGAGAGAGCAGCAGGAGGAGGTGGTGTGGTGGTGGTGGTGGATGTGTGGGACGAGCCTCCCTTTGTGCCGAGGCTGGGTCACTGCTCTTCAACGCATACACACACACACACACACAATGTGGACACTCCAGAAACGGCGACGGATCCGCACATTTTGCCTCCTCTTGCTCCCTTTCTCTCTCCTCTCTCCCCTCTATCTCTCTATCTCTCTCTCTCTACTCCCCCCCCCCCGCCCCGATCCCCTCCTGGCCCTGCCGCTGCCGCTGACCGCCCTCCATCAGCCGCCGCCACCACCGCCGCCGCCGCCGCTTGCTTGCTCGCTTGCTTGCTGCCCGTTGGCTGTTTCGGAGGAGTCCGGCAGAAACGCCTTCTTCTCTGCGTCTTTTCATTTTTAGTTTACAACACCGAGGCCTGTTCAGCTCTCCCCCCCCACCACCACCACCCTCTGTTTTTGTTTTTTTTTTCCCCTTCTTCTTCTTTTTTAAATGCCCCTCAGCGGGTAATATTGTAACGCACCCTACTTTTCCGGCCTTGTAACGTTTAGCTAGCTCCCAATAACGTTTATGATCGCTTTTGTAGGACGGCTCGGTTTCAGTCCCCCCGAGTCGACCCCTATTGTGTGTGTGTGTGTGTTTTTTTTTATTATCCGCACTTATGTTGACCTACCCGGTTTGACAAAGCAATTAAGTGATATCTGACAACACATAGACATCTTAACTTGTCTCTGTTGTTATTTTTTTTGGCTATAATATCTACATATCGATCCTGGCATCTCTTAACGGCTATTGAACCGGGTACATTTCAACCGTTGATGGCCCCCTATCATTACCATGAAACGCCCCCCCGGGAAAGGCGAGCTTTTCCGCCACTTCACCTCGTCGTCTTTTGTTTTTTTTCTTTTAATTTAACTACTTAACCCTACCATATAGCTCATACATCTTATAAGTTCACCTTTTATGTAATATTTATTGTATAACATGTCCATTTTTAAAGCTTTTGTTCTTTGTCGTCTACTAAAAAAAAGAGGGGGGGTTGAATTGTTCCCAACAAAACCGGAGCAATGCCTCGGTCTTCACGGATGATCTCCTCATTTTCAAGTGTCTCTTCTGATCTGTCACTGATGAGATGTATATTACTTTTATCCTAAATCACCCTGGAGGGATCTTAAGAGCCATTTTATTCATCTAATGGGTCTTTTTTCCTGTCTTAACATTGACCCCAGATGATAATATTATCCCATATTTGTTGAAAGAAAGGAGGGAAGCAATTATAGAGGGCAGCATTAGGGTCTGTTTTATAAATCTAAGCCATATAAAGTCTTCCAAACAATTAATTATGTATAATATATAGACCTGTATAATGGCTCTGTACATCTTTAATCCACATTGATGTAGTCTTCTTGAAATGTCCTTTCAACAGCTTTCAATCTGCACACCCTTGCCCTGTTTTAACCCTCAGCCACATCCAGCTGTAGATTGATTCAATTAAACCCTCCTTAACTGTGGCTTCCCTCCTTTTTTTTATATCTTCCCATTTTGCTGAGATGGCACAGGCAAGCAAATATGACATTATAGCATCTTTTTATTGTCCTGCCAAGTGGAAACTTTGCTTTTTTTTTTTTGCCGTGCACTTGCAGGGGGATGGTGTGACATTACTTTGCCGTCCACTTTTTTTTTATTTCTTTATTTTTTTTTCTCAGGGCCCACGATGTCCAGCGAAGTGCAGAGACCGGACGACAGCCCCAGCACCAGCGGGGGAAGCTCAGATATTGAACAAAGGGAATCGGTACCACCTGAACAGGAGCGAGAGCAAGCACAGCCTAAAAAGAAGGAGACCAAGATCTCGAGTAAAACTGCTGCTAAACTTTCAACTAGTGCCAAGAGGTAAAAAAAAAAAAAGAAAAGAAAAGAAAGAAAGGAAAAAGCTTGAATCTGGCTCTGGAGAGCAGCATTTACACAGGGGTTGTTTGTTAAACTAAAGGCCTCTCCCTTTGTGCCCTGGGGGTGTGAAGTTATATAAAAAGACTATAGTCCCACATGCATTGTCATTTCAAACATGCATGCTATTCAGTGCGACACTAATCCCACAGAAAAAGGAGGTAACTCGCACAGCAACGGCACCGCAAGTGTCATTACTGTCAATTTGAAAGAGATATTCTTATTTCAGCCTCATGCTCTGCAGCACTCCTTCCTCTCCTACACCACCACCACCACCAACACCAACACTTTACCTCCACCAGTCTTAGCACTTGTTCCCAAAAAAGACCGGCGATGACAGAATTATGCAACCAGTTGAGCAGCAAAGGGTTGGCTGCGGCCGCTGCTGCTGCTGCTGCGGAGTCTTTTTATAACAGCAACTGATGTTATGAACATTTTTTTTTTTTTTTTGTATGTCTGTGCTTTACTTTAAAAAAAGCGTCGGTCTTTCTGCGAATGGCCTTCAGCACAACGAGGGCCTGTAACACGGAGAGGTTTCACTGTTGTCTGAAGTGCTGTGTTTATGTTAACGTGAGTTTTAGCAGCTGTATTTGCACTCGGTCGCCCTTGGCGGCATGAATCATCATTTTTTCACGGCTATCTGGTGTAAATTCTCAAAGCAGACGCCTTTTTATCTTCATGCTTAATGTTCCTTTTTTTTCGTTCATTATAGATTAATCTGCAGGTTATTTTCTCGATTTGAATCATTCGGTCATCGCAGTATCTTAAAAGCACAAGATCGCACCATCAGATGTCTTATTTTGTCCAACCAATCATCCAAACCCCCCCCCAAAAAAAATATTACATTTACAGTAGTTTATGACCAAGAATAGCTGCAAAATCTCACATTTCAGAGCCTTGAACCGGCAAATGTTTGTTCATTTTTGTTTGGAAAAAGTACTTAAAGCAATTATTCGATTAGCAGTGTATTTATATTGGCGCGAGTTTCACAGCTGGTGCACTCGAGTGCTCTTCACATTATGAATCTTTTATTTTGCAGAGCAGCAGTTATCTGCTGTAAATTCTCAACGCAGTCCAGTTTGTTCTCATGCTCGCTGTTCCTTTTTTGTATTTTTTTTTTTTAATTGTGTTTATGCAACTCAGACAAATGACTACAGATAACGCAGCATAGAAACAGCAACATGAGCATTTAATACCATATTAAGGCTTGAAATCAAAACAGTCCTCCGACCTTTCTGTGTGGACAGCAAACGTTACGACACCCGTTTACAACCTGCGTGGTGACAACCGGACTATATGAGATGTCGTCGAATGTTTTGTTGTGTTGTGGTTGAAGATATGATTTGAAAAGCGACATTTACTTCCTCACAAGCTTGAAACACTAGAGTTCATGCACTAGAGAAATGTCTGTTCCTGCAAAATTTCATCTTTTAACCCCCCCTCTCCCTCTCTCTCCTTAAAATAGCTCTAACAAAATAAAATCTTTCTCTTCCAGGATTCAAAAAGAGCTCGCAGAAATAACACTAGACCCGCCTCCAAACTGCAGGTAAGGAGACTGTTATCTTTTCAAGGGATTTCCCTAATGATTCATAAGCCTGTTCATACAGATGCTCAAGCTGTAATGGATGTGGATGACAGAAAGGCTCCTTGACACTATAAAGGGGGAAAAAAAAGGCCATGCTGTAATGCACCCGCTTTTGTCTCCCTTTCCCATAATGCTCATTGTTTGTGTTTCGGTGTTTTGAGATGGTAATCTCAGGTGAATTGGACTTGATTCGAGCCCCGTTCTGGTGTTATTGTTGCCGCTGCTGCAATCTCTGTTGAAAATGCAGCCCCCCCCCCCTTATTTTCTTTTTTAGATGACATTATTATGGTTGCACTGAAATGGTGGAAAACAAGCGGTAGTATGACTTTAAAACCTGTTTTGATTTTCTCGTGCCCCCCCCCCTCTCTCTCCCTTCGCTCTGCTGGGGATTTACCACAGACAATGGTTATTGTGTGCTGCTGCCGCGGCTCTCAACCCCTTTGAGGAAGAGATACGGTCGCGAGCGAGTGGCAGACCACATGTGCATCATCGCTCTCTCTCTCCTGACGTGACAAAAAGGGCATACCTTTAGGGATACGGCACAGGATCCAGCTTCTTTTTTTGTTATTATTATTGTCATTATTATTAACTTAAATAACACAAAGTGACACTGTCATTGTCACTGATCGTGTTTATTACAGCACAATCTCTGAATCAGCACTCCGGTGCAAATTAGGACAAGAGAAATCCTCCACAAGTCCATCCACACAAGATCAAGGAAGATCAAGGAAGACTTGCGGGAGACGTTGATGTTTCCTGACCGCCTCGGATTGGCCGTATTTGTTCGTAGGCACCTGCTTAAAATGATTAAGGAAAACAGCTTTGTATGACTCATCTGGCGATTTGGAATTACTACACCCTAGACAGCCTTGTTTATTGCATGAATTAATCACCCCTGCTGGGTATCATCAGAACCCCGACCATCATTAACGATAAACATTGAGCTAACCTTTTCATTCCAGCTCACAGCTCAGTTTTGTTATTGAACTGGAGGCTAGAAGAGATGTTGTTTTCCTCGAGGACTCTAATCTATTTCAAACTCCCCCCCCCCCCCCCCCCCCCCCCCCCCCTGCCCGCCCGCCGCCCCACTACCTCGCCAAAAAAAAAAAAAAAAAAAACTAGGTTGGCTCACATGAAGGATTTAGCTTGAGGACACGAGTAAGTCATTTGAAAGTAAAATAATCGCTAGCGGAAATTTCACAGTCATCGTCTTAGTGGGGGAACTAGTTGCCTGGGAAACAATTAAGCTTCTTCAAGATAATCCTTTTTTTTTCTGTGTGTGTGTGTGTGTGTGTGTGTTCCCTTCTCTGCACACTCAAAATGATAGCAAAATCTAATAATGTGTTTTTTCTATGATGCACCCAAATAGATTAGCCCTCTGTTAACAATGAGGAGGAGGAGGAGGGAGGAGGATGATGATGATGATGAGGAGGAGGAGGAGGAGGAGGAGGGAGAGAGAGGGACGGAGGAAGTGGGGGGGGGGGTCAGCTGCATTTATAAAAAACAACTAAATTTCTCATGCAAACGATCACAGCGCCATTTACATTCTCGCATGAATGAGTGCACACGGCAGAGCTAGTGTCATCATTTGTATGCCACACGCTTACCCCCCCCCACTCCCCTCTCACCCCCAACCCCCGCTGCTTCTACCGCTGCCGCCACCGCCGCAGCCACTGCCAGCCAGGTTAGCCTGAAAGGTTATTCATTTCATTCCCCGCGACAAATGGAGTCACACACTGTTGGCCCCCCTTCAGGAGGCAGACAGAGAGTTGTGTTAAAGAGATTCACTTGAGTACATTCAACAAACGCTGCGCTGGAAGGGTGGCGGTGGTGGCAGAGAGGGAGGGGAGGGGAGAGAGGACAAGCTGATGTATATGTCATCTCATCTGTCTCTCAGCTGAGGAGCTCTTCAGACTCTCTCGCCACTTTGTCCCGGTCAGAGAGAATCGCCGTCCTCGTTATGTAGTTAAAATCTGCAGTCTCCTTCTTATCACCTACAATCTCCACAGTATCGCCTTCAGGGCTGTGGAAGGTATCGCTCCACATCTCTCTCTCTTTCTCTCCCTCCCTCCCTCCCTCACTCTGCAAAATGGAGAGCCCTGCTTCTTGTCTTTTTTTTTCCTAGCGTAGATGAGCGCTGAGAGAGCCAGAATTTACCATTTAACGCCTTGGAAGTGTTGGCGGATGTAATTTAGTGAAACATCCGTGGTAGGATAACTCTTTAATAAAACACCCACTCCATGAGAGAGAGCGCCCCCGCCCCCCCCCCCCCCCCCCGGTAGCTGAACGGTTACCGGCCAGAGACATTTGTTGCACCATCCAATAAAGGCAAAAGTGCCAAAAATGTACTTTTAAAAACAAACAAACAAACAAAATATCCATCTACAGTTAGTGTGTTAACCTGCAGCTGCGTTTGATATCACAAATTCTTACAATAACCTGTCTGCGTTGATAAATCTCCGTAATGTTTTCTAGCTTTCTGTCACTATAAAGACTCTGTAATATTAATGCTTTTTTTTTTTTTTTTTTTAAAATCAATTTCCATTGCCGTGTGAGGAAAACTGTCATATTCTCAGCGCTGTGTCACCACTCGGAGAAACGCGAGCAAGTATTTGAATTAGTCTCCGAGCTTTATCTCACTCTCAGCATTGTGACAGCTCGCTTGTCACCTTGGCAGTTGTCATGCATCAAAACGCGAACGCGAACCATGTTGAAGCCCAAGAGGATTTGACACAGCAATTATTCTCACTGTCATACATGTCTAGTATATTGTACAGGCAGCTTGTGCTTTTTTTTTTTTACACTTATTGATGCAAATGAAGCAGCATTTGAAAGGAGTGGTGTGTTGTTTTTGTTTTTTTTTCTGTTTACAAGTTGCACAAATATTACAGTGATCTAACTGGGAATAAAACTCCGACACACGAGAGGAAACATGACAGGCTTGTTTTTTTCTGTTCTACTCTCAAAGCTTTAAAGATTTCAATTCATATTGTTATCATCTATAAGTGTCCGCTGATAATAAATTGTCTCACACGCAAAATTCAATCATGACTCGACAGTTGTGAATCAAAACTGTCGTCTAGTATCTTTAAAAAAAAATAAAAATCCACCTGGGAACTTTTTGGCTCATATTTTTTTCTTCAAAAAGACAAAAAAAAGCCAGAAAATATTCACATTTAAGAAGCTGGAAACAGAGAAGTTAATATAAAAAAAGAAACAGACTCAAATAATTAATTGATTATCAAAATAGTTGGCAATCGTCTACACATCTTGATTTCCCTGAAAGCAAAGCTGTTAAGATATTCAGTTTATAATCATGTAAATACACAGAAAAGCAGAAAATCATCACACTTGAGAAGCTGCAACAAATGAGTTTTTTTTTTTTTTTTTATTTTGCTTGGGGAAAAAAAAATCACTTAAACGACAAATTGATCATTAAAACCTCAAATCATCAAGTTTGAGCTTTTTAGATGAAGTAAATAAAATATTATGAGCCTCCGAGATCATTGAAATACAATGTAAGAGAATCATTTTGCTCTATTTCATATTCTCACTTGGATCTCACCCTTCGTCTCTCCCTCATCATCATCATCATCATCATCATCATCATCCTCCTCCTCCTGCAGCTCGCTCCGATATGCTCCTGTCATAACAAACAAAAAAAAAACCACTCCTTCCTTTCTCCCTCGGTTTACATTTCCTCACCCGTCACTTTTATCTCCTGCGTTTGCATCGCAGTCTCGAGTCTTCTTGTTTCAGCTGCGTCCTTAGTAAGACGCCGCGGCTGCTCTTCCTTCCTTACAGCGTCAACAGCGGCGATTCACCTCGTGTTTTCTGGACCGCTGTGCTGTTTTTTTTTAACTCCTCTCACAGATGCCCAGACATACACTTTTCATTACGGCTACAACAGAGCGATAACAGAACAATGTTCAGCTGTATAAAACATAGCAGGAAACATCAGGCTTTAGAGTCGAAGCATCTAAAAGCTTTTTTTTTTTTTTTATCAAAAGCCGCCGTTCGCAGCGGAAAAACCCATTGTAGACGAGGCAATCATACCAGTTACTGTTGGAAGAAGCTTAAACAGATTAAATGCAACGCAGCTTTAAGTCTTTTGAGCTTTTTTTATTTTTTTTTTTTTGAGTAACAAGTTCATCCTCCTTCTCTATCAGGTAGTCAGAAGTCACTTTTGGGAAATATAAGAAACCCGCTAAGTGAAGTGGAAGCAGATAAGGCTGAGGGAGAGTTGATGGAGGGAGCAAAAAAAAAAAAAAAAAGTAATTTACAAAATCTTAATCACTGAATGGCTCCCGTAGTGCTTTGAAAATGACTAACTGAGAGCACTTAAACTGTTGCACATAATGGTTTACAATGATAACGGCTGCAGATTTACTGCTTGCACTGCTTTTTTTTTTTTCTTTTTTTTTTATAACAGCGAGTCCTTGATTTTCAGGCAGAAATAGAAAAAGACAGCTTCTCTTTTTCTAACTGAACTGACAACTGTAGCTGATAGATTTATCAGCTGTTGCCAGCGAGCTAATTAAGCTAACAACTCTGTATTTAATGATGATAATGATAATAATAGTAATAATAACTTTATTTGTATAGCGCCTTTTCATGCACTAATGCAGCTCAAAGTGATTTACAACAGCTTCAAATCAAATAAAAGGTCTTAAAATGAACATAAAAACATGTAAATGTACACAAGATGGAAAATGAAACCAGAAAACTTGATATATAAGATCAAATAAAGTGAAAACACAGTACATAGAGTGCATATTTTAGTGGTGGAAGTTCGATAACTTTAAGTATTTCACCATGTGTACACAATCTGTAAGCCATAAGCAAACAGAACCTCCTTTTTTCCCAACGGACAGCGACTCGCCACCGCTTGGTTTAACCACAGAGCGTCTTCCCACGGGTTTAACCTCACTGTGGGTCTTATCTGCGTTGGGCGCAACCCGAAGCTGCCCCAGAGGGGAGAAAAAAAAAACCTCCTTAGTGGTTTTGATTGCTACATAGATGATGTGCTACTAAAAGATTTGGCGCTGCTTGTACCAGGCAAAAAGTCAGACACCATTTAATGATCCATCTAGAAGACCAGACGTCTAGATGAGATATTTTGATTGTTCAATAATAATTTAAGTCATTTATTAAGCAAAAATATCAAACATTTGCTGGTTGCAGCTTGTTTAAAGTTGATAATTTGAAGCTTTTCTGTCTCATAAATCAGAGTAAACTTAGTTTATTTGGCTTTAGGAGTGTTTGATCGGACAAAACAAGACATTTAAAGATGTCACCGTGGGCTCTAAGACATTATAACGGGCATTTTTCACAATTTTCTGGCATTTTATAGACAAAGTGGTTAATCAATTAATGAGGAAAATAGTTGGCAGATGAATTAATGATAGAAATAACCATTAGTTGGGGTCCTATTGCAGTTTAAAGAGACTTAGTCCTACTGTAACAAGTTTGATGAGGTTAAACTTAAGATATCTTTCATTTTAAGGCCATAAACTAGTTCGATGAACATGCTAACATGATTTAAACTAGAGTTCAATACATTCATTAGACTTTTGTTGGTTGTGTTTTTGGGTTCGGAAAGGCTTTAAAAAAAGCCAGACATCATCCTCCAAACCTTTTTTACATCTGGAGTATCACTCTTACACCGACTGACCATCTCCAACGTCAGCCTGGGTGCAGCTGTGTTACATGTTCGACCGCTGGAACAAACAGCCTCCTTTTTGTGTCTCTGAATATGTTTTTTTTTAAATTTTTTTATTTTTTTTACTGGTGTGATGTAATGCCCAAAAGATGCCCAAAAACATAGCTGTCACTCCCTGATGACATCACACAAGCTGCGAGGAGGAAACAAGTCTTTTCCACGAGTCGCTCACTCACAGCTGGTCGGTCCATCACATGCTTGCTTGGCTCAAAGCCTCCGTCGTCATCATCATCATCGTCGTCGTCGAGGCTCTACCAAGAAACCAGGCCGTCTTTTCGTATTTATTGTAGCTTCTGACCGCTAGTTCTCTTCTCACTGATGGGGATCATCTTCATGTCTGCGACGGGCTGCGTATTAGTTTTGTGCCGTGGCCCCTGGGGGATTATGTACGAGTGACACACCCAGCATCATTTTTCACAGCGTTACCATTAAGCACAGCAGGGAGAGTTATCAATATTCATGAGAAGGAGGGGGTGGAGGGGGGGTGGAGGACTGGAGGAAAAGGGAGGGAGGGAGGGAGGGAAGGAGCTCCAGGGTGTTTGGAGCTGATCAACATATTGTGCATGGCAACTTCAATAAATTATCATGGGTTGGATGTTTTGAGACGTGAAGTTGAAGCCAGAAAAACAAGTGAAAGCTTTTTTTTTTCAGATGACTGCTACGCTTGACCTTGGATGAATCGTCCCTAATCGATGTCTTGTTTCATAATCACTACCTTTTTTTTTTTTAAAATATAAATATTGATGAGTTATTTCCACTCATCTGTATCTGACGCTGACCTTTTTTTTTTTTTTTTTTTAGTGAAGGTCTCGTCTGTTGAACCTTCATCGAGGTAACTCCTCAGAATCACAAAGAGATGAAGAAAAAGTCTTCTTAGTGATGTTGGTGTGTGCAGGCGGGGGGTTCAGGGGCAAAATGGACCTTTTTTCTTTTTTTAAAAGTTAATGAAATGCTTGTGAAATGAAGAGCGAGGAGGCAAACACTAACTGGAAACAAGCTTTTATAGAATTTAGTCACATTTTCTTCCGTTGAGTTGTCGCATATATGGAAACGAACACAGGCTGTAATGATTTTAAAAGCAGCTGATTGCCTAATTTCCATCCGACAAACGGTCTGAAACACAAAGATATTTAGTTTACGACGATATAAAAACAGAAGGAGGAGTAACTTCTCAGAACGAAGCTGGAACCGGAGACGTTTTTTTGGCTCGGTCGCTCAGCGTCGGCAGCTTGAAAGCTCAAGTTTTGAATTGTTCATCTTGAACTTTCGGTGTCTTACAAAAGTAAACAAAGATGTTTTTATTTAATACTGGAATTTCCTGTGTTTGTTAAACCCTAAGAAACACTTTTTTTTTTTTTTTTTTGTTAAATCAAGTTCTTGAAATTGCTTCACTACTGGAAATTTCAAAATACAAAACCACATAAATTCAAACAGATGGATACAAATGTGAAATATCTCAGTCGGTCGGTAGTCACACTCAAGTCGGCACGATTACCGCCAATAAAACTGAACACTGAAGCAGTGAGAGAGACGGGCTGGTTGTTTCCTGAAGAGCCCGTCATTCGCAGCGATGGAAAAGCCATTAAACCCCGAGAGAGCTTCAAACTGCTCATTCGCCAAACATGTACGTAAATGTATGATATCTTTTCAGATATAATAAAAATGCGCTTTTAGAAAGGACTACTCTAGAAGGAGAGAAAAAAAAAAAAAACCCAGAGGATGAAGATGATGGATGAAGCCTGGTACAGCAGATGCAGATGGACGGTGCCAGACTGGCTTCTGCTGATTTGTTAGGGCCACTAGTCTTCACGTGCACCTATGAAACATCTGCTAAAACTTCATTTTTCTTCTCGAAAACGTTAAACCGATCTGCCTTCATCATTTTTCCTCCTCACATAAAGTTTTTTTTTTTTTTTTTTTGAGTGGAGGAGGGAGAGGAAAGAAATAAATTTGCTCCTATAGAAACTTAAAAGTAACATATGCTCTCTCTCTCTCTTTCTCTTCCTCTCTCTCTCTTTCTCTCTCTCCTTCTGACACCGGTTTAATTTATCCTTAATGTTTTCCACTGCGGCACTTGTTTGACAGTGAACACAGCCTGTCTTGATTCATGTGTGTCATTGAATTCTCAATGTTCTCATTTGTGAGGTAGTTTTTTCTGGCAAACATTTGTCCAGAAATGTTATTAATGGGTTTGCGGGGAAACCGAGCATGAAGCACAGCAGCGTGTGGACATTTTAGCGGTGTGTGAGTGTGTGTATGTGTGTGTATGTGTTGCCATTACGCCCAAGTTTCTTTTTTTTTTTTCTTCTTCTTCACAGAAGCAGTTTAGGTCATTGAGAATGCCTAAACGGTAATCTGAGGCTGACACGAAAGCAAACAGAAGATTCGTTTTTTTGGCAAGCGAACAAATACAGTAACTCACAAGTAAACAATCGCTCCGAGATCCCATTACTGCTGTGACTGGGATCAAGAAAAAAAAAAAAAAATACTGAATGGATTTCCCTCTGAAGTCACAAATCAAAGCTCCTGCCAAGAAGATTTAAAGTGCCTTAATGACATATTTGCGGTCTGACGGGGGGATGAAATGTTAACACACTTAATGTTCTATTAGAAACGTCGAAGTGAATAACATCCCGGAGGAGTTTCTCTGTGTTGATTTGTTTAAATCGCGGCTAACATGACATTTTCTGTACCTGCAAACCTCCCAGGCTTTTTTTTTTTTTTTTTTTTAAATATAGCGATAGAGTATCAGGACTCCTCTGCAGCCGATCTGGCAGCTCAAGTTCAGCTCTGATCGCTGACCTTTTTGGTTTTAAAAAAAAAAAAAAAAAAAAAAAGCCCATTTCCTCAACCGTACGGCCAAATGGCTGCCCAGAGAGTTTTTGTGGCGGGAGACGAGGAAGCTGAAGAGACTGTCTCCAATTATGGCTGAATAGACTTGTGGTGCAGGGCTGTGAAATTAGAAATATTAACGTCATACTCTCGACTAATTTGGTTCATAAATTGCAAGAAGCTGCAGTTTTTGTCTTAGAGGCAGTTTCCTCATGAATCCCTGGCCTGTAAACCTACTTTTTTTATTTTATTCAAGCAAAGCAAATGTGTATAATTTAACCCCTCCAGCAGACACACATGATGTTTTATGCTACTCGTCATATTTTTGGACATTTTTTTCCCTGTTTGAGGGTCCTGATGTCTTCATTTATTGAACTAAAGCTCCTTTTTTTTCTTCTCTATTATTATATTTGTTGTGTCATCCTTCACCCGGAGTACACAGCAGCTCTTTGTTGGCTAAGTGATATTTTTATGACTCATCATGATGTTGTGCTGTTTCCTTTATGCAAAGCCTGTGTATTATGGTAATGCTATATGCTCTGCATTATTCATTTTTTTTTTTTTTTTAGCCAGAGGCGAAACATTTGCTCTGCATCAGACGCTGGCTGCATGCAGCAGCAGCAACAGCAGCAGCAGCAGCAGCAGCTCAGATGCGGAGAAAAGAAAGAGGGAGAAAAAAAAAATGCTTACCACACCAAAAAAAATCTCTGTTATACCTCAGAAGCATCTTGCTGAATTAGAAAGGAGGGCTGAGGATAATAAACAGATCCCCTGCTTTACTTACAGCGCTGAGGACAAACCTCCAGAGTAAAAGGCCACTTCTTCAAACCTCTTTTTTTTTTTTCTTTTTTTTTTTAAGTATACTTCCTCAGTTTAATACTGACTGCTGTTTAGACTGATTGAGCCCAGCATGCAAGGCTGTTTCTCCTCTGGGAATAAATAAAAAAGAAACTGCGTTATTCCCTTTTTGCGACTTGGAAAGCATGCATCCACCTACTCACACCGTTTCCCTGTGTGTTGCTAGATAAACCGTCCAGTCAGTAATTGCAGTTTTTCATTGTACAGTTGAACAATAAAAGGCTTGATTTTAAAAAAAAAAAAAAAAAAAAAGAAGAAGAAAAACAAACCATGTCATTTGAGACAATAAAGACAAGCGAACAGAGGAAGGAGGTGTCGCCTCGGCTGCTGAGCTTGCACAGTAATTGGTCTTGGGGCTCTTTCACGGTCCGGGGGAAAGAAGATTGCTTCATTAAAGTTCCTCTTCTGATAACCGCAGCAGCCACACCGATAGAAAAGAAGATCTTAACTGAATGACGGTGCCATTAGGAGGAAGAAGAGAGAGGAGAAGAAGAAGAGAAAAAAAAGTACCCATGGGGAATGAACTGGAATGACAAATAATGCAGATAATGGCTTTATTTGCGCATGGCGGTATTCACAAGGCTTTAAAAATGTACTGATTCACATTCAATTACTGGTTTACTTCCCTGTTTTTATTATTATTATTATTAATCAGGCCCTCGGTGCAGCTTTTGACTCTGTTTACCTGCCACCGTGAACGGCTCGCAGTGTGAAAGGTCGCTTCATGAGCGTGCTCGCTTCGTGCTCGGCGGCAGCAACATGTTTGATGAATATGATCGCATGTTTTGTACGGTTACTTTTTTTTTATTCAAGTGAAATTCCGCCTCTTTGATCTTGTTCCTTTTTTAAATGTAACCTAATCTTTTCGATTACCCCCCCCTCCCCTCCGTGCTCCCCTCCCCCCTCCTCTCACTTCCCCTCACCTCTACTTCAAACTTGCAAGGTGCCTGCTGGGGAGAGAAAGTTTCTCCTTTCATAGATCACGCCAGCTGTGGTCAGCTTGGATTTATTCCAGTAATAATGGATTTCTATAAGCGAGCAGTTTTATTATCCATATTAAGTTTTCACATCGCTTCTGCAGCACATCCATGACATCAGTACGGGCGCACTCGTTCGTTACAAGCGATACTAAACTCACCCAAACATCCTTTGTGTTTTTTTTATGTAATCATCATCTTTGTATCAGCTGCAAGAAAGAGGTGGAAAAACATTTTAACAGGGTGTGAAAGTTCCTGGACAGTTTTCTGAGGAGGGAGGCGGGGGGGGGGGGGGGGGGGGGGAGATGGAAGAACATTTTTTTACTGTGTGGTTGCCTTTTTTTTTTAAATTTATTTTAATAAGGGCAGAAATTTCACAGATTACTCAACACAAGGAGAACTTCTTACATACCTTCTGACTTATAAAAGCCAGCTTTTATATAACTTTCCTCCAGAACAAGTAGCGATTAGAAAAATGCCTGAATATTTTGTAATGATGACGATAAAGGTTTCTATGAATGTGTCGGTGTTTTTTACAACAGCTCCCGGCGCTAACTCGGACATGGTAGGACTAGGTCTTTGAAGCCTCAGCAGCGTAACTTGTGTGGAGCTGTTTTCATCGACAGCGGACAAGCGACTGTGTGTTTGTGTGTGTGTGTCTAAATAGTCTTTTTCTGTAACACTCTGTTGCCTTAAACACAGTCTTTTTTTTTTTTTTTTTTTTTTTTAAAGCACACAAGACTGTTTTGTTCTTGCTGTTTTCCGCCTGCAAACTGCGGTTTTTCGACTCTCGCATTCCTTTTTAATAGTGGTCGCTCTCGCTGTGTTTTTCAATGATGTTTGTCTGGTCCTGTTATTGCAGTTTTTTTACTTCTGGAGTATCCTGAAATAAAACGGTTGTAGAGCTAAGAAATAGTTTAATAGTTTCCCCTCTCTCTGTCTCTCTGTCTCTCTCTGTGTAAATATGATCAGAATAAATTAATCCGCCTTACAGTGACACCTCTACTGCTCCCCCCCCCCCTTCGTCGTCTGAATGAGTGAGACCTATCTCACGACTCCATCTCTTTCATCAACTTAACCTGAGCCTTGATGTCTGTGGGAATTGGCTCTGGGTGGCAATAACTGTGAGATAGGTTAGCGATTTTTTATTTTTTTTTTCTTAGCTAGAGATTAGCCTTGGCTCTCATGCCGCAAGATAAAGGTTATCTTTTGGCATTGGCACCAATCTGCAGATCAACCCATCGCCTATGAAATATAAGGCAAGGCGGATGATTAAACGGCGTAAAAGAAGAGGGGGGGGGGGGGCCCGGTTTCACATGCTGCTCTGTGTATCGTGGGAAATGAAAGGTCATTCAATTTATATGGAAATTATTACTGCTGTCTGTGATTATGGGGCAACAGCTTGGATAGTTTTTAAGGAACGGAGAATGAAAGGTAGAAATGACGGAGCGGGCTTGTAGTACAGTGTTCCCTTTATACTCCGACTGTTTTCATAATCCTCGTATTCTGACGGAGAAACTGTCTCAGCGGAGTCTCTTGGGTTTTTTTTTTTTTTTTAAAGTGTCCAGTCTTTCTCAGCCTCGTTTTTGCTATGATGAGCCTTTTTTTTTTTGTTGGGAGCGAAGCAGCAGCAGCAGAGAAGAACAAGGCCCAAGTGTGTGTGTACGTGTGTGTGTACGTGTGTGTGTGTGTGGATGAAAATTACCTTCACAGGCACCACAAACGCCACGTTTTTTTTACAACTGGATCGACGCTGCTGTTGATTTATAAGTAAGACTTGAGCTGTTGTGTCCTCCCCCCAAAAAAAAGAAAGAGAGAAGCAGTGTCGAATCTGTGGTTAAACAACTTATTTCAGTGCTGTGTGTGTGTGTGTGTGTGTGTGTGTGTGTTGACCGAGGAAGCAGCCCAGCTGTCAAAAGTGGGTTCCTACATGAGCGTAATCTCGGAGGACAGGGCAGTGGCAGGATTCTCACAGACACCCGCACACTAATGTATCCCAGACCCCTTGAAACAAATGACCCAAATATTCAGTGAATCAAGGCATTTGGCTGACAGTGCACTGCAGATGTAGCGTTACTTACACAGGGGCTGTTATTATCGCAGCCTCGCAAAAACAAAAGCCCATAAGCAGCGCCGTTACACCGGTTAACGTCATGTATTTTGTGAGCGGAGAGCGGATACGTCTGCTCGGAGAGAGAGAGAGAGAGAGAAGATTTAGTTGTTGTTGTTTTTTTTTTCCCGCCTCCAGAGAGAAAGAAAGACAGAAGTGACACATAATATTTATCCGACTGTCTCGATTCAGAGACGAGTGTTGGATTTGTTTTTCTTCTTTACGCTGCGAATGGCTTCACGCTGTACATTCGATAAGTTGGTCGTGCCTGAAAAGACGAGAGCCTCGTCGTATGAGGACATAAATAAAGCTGCAACTAATGATTATCTTCATTATCTATTCATAATGTTGATTGTTTTCAAGGTTAATCGATTAGTTGTTGATGGTGAAAAATGCCGATCACTGTTTCACAAAGCTTAATATACAAGTCAAAATGAGTCCACAACCTAAAAATATTCAGTTTACCATCAAAAAGGATGAAAGAAACCAAACAATATTCACATTTAAGAAGCTGAAACGAGAGAAATTTAACATTTTTACTTGAAAATGACTGAAAACAATTAATCAATTGTCAAAAAAGCTGCCTAGTTATTTTTTTTTTTTGTTGATCAACTAATCGATAAAAGTTGCACTTGCAGAATTGAGACTTATATAATGACAGGATTAGAGTTTATGATAGTCAGCACTGATTAACCTGTTGATTATTTTTTCGATAAAATGTGAAAAAAAACACCTGTTAGAATTTTTCCTGAAGTCCAAATGGTTTCTTCAAATAGCTCGTTTTCTCTAACGAACAATCCAAAACCCAAAGATACTGTTATTATTGATATGTTTAGGACTGCGACTAAGGATTGTTTTCATTATTGATTAATCTGTCGGTTGTTTTCTTTATTAATCAATTAGTTGTTTGGTCTAAAAAGTGTCAGATAATGGTGAAAAAATCAAAATCACTTCCCCCAAAGCCCAAGAGGACATCCTGAAAAGTCTTCTGTTGTCCCGACCGACAGTTTATTATCATATAAGAGTAAATAAACTAGAAAATATTCACATTTGAAGAGCTGGAATCAGAGAATTTGGACATTTTTCTTAATAATAAATGACATAAAAACAGAAAATCTTCACATTTAACCAGCAAATATTTGGTATTTTTCCTTGAAACATCACTACAACAATCAATCGAATATTAAAATAGTCGCTTATTCATTTTCTTTGGATACACTTAACCACTCAATGGACTAATCGTCACATCGTTAGTCCTGACGAGCCAATAACGAGCATCGCATTCTGCATAACCGTTAACCGGGGTCAAGGAGTCATAAGCCACTTAAACCGCTGACATTAACGACTCGTTAATTAACGCGCGGCGAATCGGAAGACGAGCTGATGATACCGATGTGCTCCTCAAGCTCACCTCTCCCCAAAAACCAACGGCGGTGTGTGTGAGAGAGAGACTGTCAGATCCTGAATGAGCTGGCTCTCAACCAGCTGCAACAAAGCGCCACATGAATGCCCGAGCCGGTGGGGAGGAGGAGGAGGAGGAGGAGGAGGAGGAGGAGGAGGAGGAGGAGGAGGAGGAGGAGGAGGAGGAGGAGGAGGAGGAGGAGGAGGAGGTCTCCAAGCAACAGCCAGCGGTGGCATGCACATTCAGCTATTGACTTAGCCTTTATCCACAGGCCCTTGTGCGGTTGTCAGATCCCCTACAGCAATCTCGCCGCTGAGCGAGGACCTCTGCCACGGCCTCGCTCGTCTCTGTCTTTCCATCATGTCCAAGTTATTATCGCCACTACAGACTCATCAGCCTCAAAGGAAGTGAGCATCTGCTTCTATCGGGGATGGTGTTTTGGAGATGGGATAGCCGGCTCTCTCTTTCACCGCCGTGTCAGTGAAGCTTTTTTGTTAAAAGTCTTACCTTTGAGGTGTGTGTGTGTGTGTGTGTGTGTGTGTGTGTGCTCAGAAGAAATGTGAGTTTCACAGAGGGGAAGATCGCCCACAGCCAAGGAAAATAAGCCGAGTATTAAAGGTTCAAGAGCGTCGAGAGTTGTCACAACAACAACGTCAATCATCAGCCACATGTGGAAGAATTTAAAGTATCTGTTAATCTGTTCAAGTTGATTTATGGGCTATTTTAATTAGCAATTAATCTATTATTGTCTTGATTTTAATTTTGTGGTCTTCTCTCGTCTGAACATATCATCCAAAAATTAACCCCAATAAAAAAAAAAAAGCTTTGAATTCTCATATTTGAAAACCTGGATTCAGGAAATATTTGGCATTTTTGCTTCAAACGGTCGTTTCAGAGATTAATCGATCGCCTAACGAGTTGCAGATGGGACTAATTGATTCATCTCTGCAGCTCTGAATCGATCAGTCGGCTCCAAACTTTGACTTCAAAAGCCGCAAAGACTCACAAGTAAAGCAGCCAACCATCTTTTGAGGAAACTGGTCAGCTAATCAACTGTTGGGAGTCTCGGGGGTCAATTAAGGAGTTTTTTTTTTAAGTCTTTGAATGCAGAATATGGGTTTTTCTGTTACATGAAGAATCGTCACGTTAATGCATCTCTGCTTTGATCTAAAGCCGCAGCAATTAGTTGAATAATCACAACACTTCCTGACTTCACCGCCCGAGTCCACAGGTTTATCCTGGAAACAAGTCCTGGTTAAGTGGTTTCAGATAAGCACGTTTAGGTTTTTAGGAAACGTTACTCAAAAAAGGAGTGAAAAGTGCATTTTTTGGGGGCTTTTTCAGCTATAGATTCGGTTCACCAGCAGGATGATGTTTATGGGATCACCTCCAAAATAAAGTACAGTGTCGCTGTTCATCATAACGAAGGAAACACCCTGGGCGACAGCGCTGTTCTCTGAAGTGTGCTTTTTTTTTTAATAGTTTTTGGACAACAAGGCACAGAGGAGAAACGTCCATCAGACTTTTTTTTTTTTTTTGGCTACTTGGACACTAGCGCTCGTTAGCGGGATCAGTACGATGTCGGTTCCGGTGTGTTTTCACAGGGATTTGTTGACAAAAAGAAAAACACAGAATATCCTTCTTAACAAGCGCCAGATCACATCGGCACGACTGCGTTCATCCGAAGAGAGCGATTTGGACGGCTTTGTATGTTTTTTTAAGTCTTAAACTAATCAAACAACTCCTGTGACTTCATCAGCGGAGAATGTCAGACGGACCTTCGAGTAGGTCTTTTTATTGGACGGAGCTTTTCGTCTGACCTGTTATCTGATGTCAAAACCCATTTTTTTTTATTTTTTTTTTTTAAAAAAATTTCAGTCAAGGTTTGATGAAAAATATTGAGTTCCTCACAGAAGAATGTAGAGACAGCTGAAATAAGCAGCAGTCCATCCATACTGTGGTTTGCCCCTCAGTTTATATTGTTATGACAGGCTTTTCCAGCACAAGTAACTGCTGGCTATCAGATGTCAACATCTGTCTCTGTCTGCCTATAAATCCTTGTGTTTTGAGGTCATTTCCTGTAGTTGTCTCAGATATTGCTTTTTTTTTTTTTTTGGTCCGAGCAAAATGCAACACAGTTTGTTTGGAATAGAAACAAAAAAAAAAAAACCAAAACCCTGCACGTTCGTTCTTGTTATTTGCTGTGATTTGCAGTCGTGTGTTCTCAACCTGCCAAAACAAACAGACACTAATGTTGTTGGTACGCCATAATTTTTAACAAAAACTAATGTGTTTAATGTCAACATGCTCTTTAACACCTTGTCTGGCAGCAGTGTGTCCTTTTTTATATACATATATATACATCAAGAACTGGAAGCTATAAATTAATCCAATATTTTCTTTTGTGCCATCAAACAACAGAAGTTCAGATTGGTATATTTCTTATCGAGACAGCGTCGTGTCCACCTCCCCAGAGAAGGAGAAGAAGAAGAAGTCATCATAATTGGCTAATTAAAGAAGGCTTTAGAGAGGGGGCAGTGTGAAAAAGAGTGGCAAAGTAGATTAGTGGAAAAAATTTGCATGTGTTGACACTGACGGAGGAAGGAAATGTCTTAACGTCTAATTTCTATTTATGGAGAATGATCTATTGTCAAGGGCACGCCTGGAGCCAGATGCTGCTTTGCTTTTTTTTTTTTTTTTTTTTGCTGTTTTTGAGGTTTCTTATACAGTCACTTTCAGGAAATCTCTGTCTCAGATTATTGGTTTATGTCTAAATAAAAGTGATATCTCAGCCTTGAGAGAGGAAAAGCAAAATACTCTGTGTGTGTGTGTGTGTGTGTGTGTGTGTGTGAGAGAGAGAGCGTACTCGCATTTTTGTAAGCACATCTGCCAGCGAGCTAAGAGTTGGCGTTGAACACACTCATCCCTGGTAATTACATGAAATCAGAGGGATTGTTCATTGTCCCGGGCTTTGTGATCAGGACCTTGTTGTACCGGTCTCTTCCTGGTGCCGAGCCAGCTCAGGGTCTTACTACAAACAACAGCAGAGAGAGAGAGAGAGGGGAGAGAGAGGGGGGGGGGAGGGGGAGGAAGAGAGGGAGCCCCCTTAATATGGAAATGACATTAATTACTGGCCTATACAACAGATGTGACCTTCAGCCTCCACTCAGCATAAATACTCATCTCATGATAAAAAAAAAAAAAAAACTGGCTCCAGTATGAAGTCATTTTTGGACCGGCTGGCCTGTGAACACGTCTTTTTTTTTTTTTAATACAGTAGCTTTTCTCTTATACTGAACAGTCATTTACATGTTTCCACAGGTTCACTGGTGTGTCAAGTTTGCGTGTCAGCGACTCCCAGTAGCATGAAATCTAATCTACTGGGGGAGAAAAAAAAAAAAATCTAAAATGTTAAAGATAATCTAAACTAAAATAGCACAGCCACTTTTTTTTTTTTTATAACTGGCTGCAGCAAACTCTAAATCTCCGTCATTAACTTGTCAGAAGCTTGCATTTACCGCCTCAGCTGCTCCCTGTCAGCCCCGCTGGCAGCCTCGAACACCAACCAGAGCTGTCGATTCCCAACACGGTTGTCGCTGATTAACATATTAACACATCTCTTCTTCTTCTTCTTCTTCTTTTTTTTCCCCCTCTCCAGTGCTGGCCCCAAAGGAGACAACATCTATGAGTGGAGGTCGACCATCCTGGGACCACCGGGCTCCGTGTACGAGGGAGGCGTCTTCTTCCTGGACATCGCCTTCACGCCAGACTACCCCTTCAAACCCCCCAAGGTCGGTCAGCGAGCCAGCAGCAGAGACGTTCACTGTGGAAATATTTGGATGTTGTGTTTTTTTTTTTGTTTTTTTGGAGTAGTCGGGATAAGTGTAGACTTCCCACACAGGGTTTGGAAAGTCTGGAATAGTGTGGAGAATATGTCTGGGTGATTTTCTCGATCTGGAAAAAAGTTAAGAGATCAAGTACACGTGGAATGAAAATGAAATTGGCCTTGTAATGATACACACACACACGCACACACACACACACGCAGTATGACCACATACTGAAGACACGCAGTCACTTCATATTTTATATTTTTCGGTGCAGAATAATTTGTAGTTACATGCGGTCATGTGCACGGAGATGAATCTTGAAAGTCAGGGATGTCTGGTGGCAGAAGAAGTTAATTATGTTGCTTCTTTAATAGTGTTTTTGTACTTTTATGTACATAAAATAAGATTAGGCAAGTTTATTTGTATAACACAGGACAAAATATAAAAGCAAAACAAGTAAAAAAGTGTTGAAATTTGAGATAAAAAGCAGCTAAAAAGTAAAAAAAACAGGAGAATAAAAGTTTCAGTGCAGTTTAAAATATTAACCCTTAAAACTTAATTTAATAAAAAGCAGTTTAATTTGATGTAAAACTACTGAATGCTCGATTTAAACCTGCAATAACTGATTATTTTTGGTGGTTTGGAGGCAGGAAGGATGAGCTTTAAACACATAGCATCACCTTTTTAACTCGATATGGAGAACAGTCACTTCTTATACACACATCCGGCTGATGAGGAGAAACATCGGCGTTCGTTTTGGAGTCACGTTTCTGGCCGTTTAATCAATTTTTCTGTCCAGTATTCTTTCTTTTTCTCTTTTAGCTCCTGAGAAAAATAAATATCTGGCTCACTGAAAACATTTTCCCGATGCTGATGAGAGCCGTGAGACTAAAACCGGAACAGTTTAAGCTGTGAGCCACAAAAAAAAAAGAAAAACAAAAGAGCTGAAAAGATGCTCAAATGTTCCTCCATTGTTAATATAACAGATCAAGTTTATAGAAAACTATTAATAGTTGTTTTAAGGAGGAACGTCCAGCTTTTCCCTTTACAGATTTTCATGACTTTCTTGTCATAACACAGACTCCCCCCCTCCTCCTCCCTGAGAAGAACCCCCCCCCCCCCTCAAAAACTTTACTGTATTTCTTTGGCTACTTACTAAATATTAAAATGCAGACATGCCTCTCAGCAACACTCAAGTAGTGTCTTTGCAGATTTCATGTACTGGCTGAACGCTGGTGATGACAGGCTGGTTACCTCACGTACTGATGACCTACTTTAGGTTTGTTTGGTGGGGATGGGATGGGAGGAGGGGGAGGAGGAGAGGAGGGAGGGGGGATGACAGGGAAATGATGAGAAACAATGCAGAGCAGACAGATTTGCGCCAAGTTGAGTGTAATTACCATTTTAAAAAAGAAATAACGAGTCGAGTTATGTCATTATTATTCCGCTCTTCTCCAGGTCATATTGTTTCCTTGCAGCCATGTTGCAAAATACTCCATGATGGTCTGGTCTGGTCTGTCCAGGAGGGCTGGGGGGGGGGTTGGGAAACCTCCACACACAGTGTGTTAATGTGGGAAAAAATGAAACACCAGTGGAAGGAAATCATGATATCAAAACTAAAGGAGCAACAATACATCCCGCCGGCGTTACTGCAGCTTCAAATGAGTTAAATGACCTGACCTGTTCACCGCTCGGCGTTTGAAGGACTCCTTTTCTTGTGTGCGTGTTGTTTTTTTTTAATGTAGTGTTGTCTGCAAAGTACTTTTAAAGGATGTTGAGTGGATGTCATTACAGAAACTCGCAGACTGTCAGGGCCGATCTCCCTTTTTAGTTTGCAGTGCACCCGATTACCCTCTCACTTGGCCTTCATTTTCTCTCACTCCTCCTCCTCTTTCCTCTCTCTCTCTCTCTGTTATGCACACCCCTGCCCATGCTTGTTCATTCGCTCTCTCTCGCTCTCTCTCTCTCTCTCTCTCCTCTTTCCCTCCGTCTTCGTCTCTTTGTGCTGTGTAACTACCAGCTCTGTGTTTGACAGCAGACTCAAACAAATCCACAGGCTCCGGCCCAGCTTGCTGTAGCCAGAGGGGGGCCTTGAGTGTTTCCGCCCCCTTCAATACCTCCTACCCCCTCCCGACACACTGTGATCTGCAGCCAAACACCCCCCCACCACCACCCCCTCCACCCCTTTAGCCCATAGCTGCCATACACTCCCTCACTATAGAAATGCTCCAGTGAGGCTCAGTAGCTGATTGCACTCTGGGAATTTTGGATCGAGAACCACCTCATCCTCGCTTTCTGAAATCTCAAGACTCTAGAAAAAAAGGAGGGGCGGGGGGGGGCGACAAGTTGGCCAGGTGGATCTGTCTCTGCTCCAGGAGAAGGAAGAGCACTGTGTCTGTAGAAAAAGGGGGACGAGGAGGGACGGGGGGAGGCGGGGGGGCTGGTTATTTATAACGTCCTGCCCTATGTGTGTTTTTTGGGAATGCCAAGGCTCATTAGGAGGTTTCCTCTAGAGAGAGGGAGAGAGGGGGGAGGGTTGGTGGGGGGTCAGGGTCATGAGGGGCCAGATGTTGGGTGATTGGAGCAGCAGCAGGGCAAACAGCGGTGTCGAGTGTCAGAAGCGAACAGATGTTGTCGAGCTAGAATCCAAGCTGAGACGGCCGACGGTAGGATGTTGTTCAGGTACATGTGACGGAGGACTACATGCTCACTGTTAGAGAGAGAGAGAGAGAGAGAGAGAGAGGGAGAGAGGCTGTTTACGACAAGAAGTATTTTACACTCAGATGTTTGGTGAATGAATCCAATAATATTCAGGGTGATGACAAAAACTGTTATTGCTGCTTTTTTTTTTTTTTGTGGTGTGGTTTTGATTTTACACCATGCTGCCCTCTGTTGGTCGCTCCGATCCATGAGACATATCATGAGATCATGGGGGAAAAAAAAAAAAGGTGTTGCACTGTGACAAGATGGAGTTAAAAGCTGTTTTTTTTTTTTTTTGTTTTTTTTTTTCCTTCAATCCATCAAGAAAACCCAGAAACCAAAACCCAAATAACACACGGTCGACTGACTGCAATAAAAAATATATCGTCCCTCTAGAGATTCAGTGTATTTGTGGTTTTACAGACAGACACACACACACAGACGCATCCAGCAGCAGCAGTGACAAACCGTGTTAAATGGACCTCAGTGGAGGAATGAAGCGGAGCCGTTATTCTGGTACTGATGCTGATACATCAGAGTTAATGTGAATAAAGGAGAACTCGTCCTCCGTGTCTCACCCAGGATTACTTACAGGTATAACAAGCGTCTCACCTCGGCGGTTCTGAAGAGCAAATTAAAAACTCATCTCCTCTAGACGCACTTAATGCTGCTCTCTCTCTCTCTCTCTCTCTCTCTCTCTCTCTCTCTCTCTCTCCCTCTCTTCGTCTCCCTGAGTCACCGTTACCGTTTTGTTTACCTCGTCCACCGTTAACATCTTTAACGGATCTTCTTCTTAACTTTTCCTCGCAGCTCTGTGGTTTCCGTGGTGATGCTTCGTCTTTGCGTTTCATCTACACACCAGCACGGCTCTGACTGATGGATTTATTATATTGACTGGCTCTTAAGGGATTAATTAATTATCATTGATTTGATTAAAGACCATTTTATTATCGTGTTTATTGTAAAGATGCCCAGAAAACGACTTTAGCTAATTCACAGGACACTTTCTAAAACATACTGCCAACAAACGGATGAATATTACGGTGAAACGATGCCAACGAAGCGGAAAGGTGAAACTCGTTCCTGCTGCTGTTAATCTCTGTAAACTAGAGCTTAAAAATAATCCAAATTTAATCTGCAACAATGTTGATTATCAGCTAATTTATTCAATATTTATTCAAAATTTATTGATCCCAGTTCCTCAAATTCTCAAAGTCTTCTACGACTGAATATCTTTAGGTTTAGTGTTGCTGGTTGAACAGAACATGTCAATATTATTTAATATATTATAAGTGAAACAATTATTCTGTTAATTGATAAAATAATCTTAATTATTAGTTGTTAGTTTCTGCTCTGGTATAAACCTCAGATCAGATTTGTTAGATTTTTCTTTCTTTTTTCTTTTTTTTTAAATATAGAAAATAATTTCCTGGAAAACACCCAGTAGTCATCTTTCATCCCAAAAACTACATAAAAAAATATATAAATATATTTCAAAGATGTTTTTTTACTCTTAAACTGCTCCGGTGACGCTGCTTAACGGCCGCTGATGCTGCTGGTTGTTGATATCAGCGACTTATAAAAGATTCCCTGGATGAAATATATAAATGAAAGAGAGTAAAAGACGTCAGGTGTCAGATTAGAAGTGAATCACCTTTTTAATTAAATTATATTTGCTGATTATATCTCATGTATCTTCTTGTTGTAATGAGTAAGAATTAGCTGTGTTTGCACAACAGGAAGATATCACTTCTGTTACTTCTGTTATTTTTGCATTTATCGGAAGCTCTGCGTGTATTTGTGTCTTTAAATACGGCTGCAACTAATGATTATTTACATTATCTAGTTATCTAGAGTTAATCTATTAGTTGTTTGCTCATAAAATGGTGAAATATGTCAACAGCTGTTTCTCAAAGTTCAAATATATTCAGTTCAGTTTCAGCAAAAACACTAAACAAACCACTAAATCCTCATATTTGAGAAGCTGGAGCCAGAAAACTTGGTCAAACCGATAAATCAAAATAATTCATTTCAACTTATTCATGTTCTGTCAACTGATTAATCGACTAATTGTTGCAGCTCCGCTGGATAATCTACATTAAATAATGAGAAGCCGGCTGTGTGATACGACACAATGGCTTCATTCATCTCAGGGTCATACAGTGTAATACATTGTTTGATTGTAATACACTGGAACAATATATACGACTAGAATAGCCGCGTTTCTGAGAGTCCACTCAGGGACACAATCACTGCGTCTCTCTCTCTTTCTTCTTTTCTTTTTTTTTTTTTTTTAATTGAAGGTCAATCAAGTAAATATCTGGTACGTTTTTAGTGCTGCTTGACGACATCAGGAGCCGTGTTGTCGGCTCAAAATGTCACCGCCTGCGGGTCAAATAGTTTGACCTTCATCTGCAACGACGTCATGGTCATTTTGAGTTTGAGGGTTTTTTTTAAAAAAGATGGAAGTGTCCCGCAGCAGCTTGGTGATTTTTATATATCAGTTTAAGAGTTGTTTTTTAAAGGAATAGTTCAACATTTTGGGAAAGAAGCTAATAGATAGATGAGATAATTGATACCGCTCTTATTTTATGGACAGATATTGATCTTTTCTTTCTTATATTCTCTTTCTTCATGTTTCTCTTTTGGGGAAACAAGCTCAAAGTAAACAACAATAACTACAAATGTACATCTTTTCATCTGGATTTTCTATTTGCTAACTCCCCCTCTGTATATGTTCTTCTTCTTCTTCTCTCTCTCTGTGTCTTGCAGGTAACGTTTCGTACGAGGATCTATCACTGCAACATCAACAGTCAGGGCGTGATCTGTCTGGACATCCTGAAGGACAACTGGAGTCCCGCCCTCACCATCTCCAAGGTGCTGCTGTCCATCTGCTCCCTGCTCACAGACTGTAACCCAGGTGAGACGATAACCCGACGCTCCGGCTTTTAACCGAGAGAAGTTGTTTTTTTTTCCGTGTCTGTCTCTCTGTCTATTTTGAATGTTTGTTTGTGTTTTGTTTCTTTAAACTAAAGGCCACATTTCAAGTTGACATGCAGGCACAATTACAGTTTCCAGACTATTAACGGAGTATAAAGTATAAAGCCGCGGAGCAATTCAAACCCTCATTGTTTCCCAAGGCCGTCTAACACACTTGACAGGTCTCTGGCAAAGTCGGCGGCCTCAAGTTGTAAATAACAAAACCACATTTTTCACAGCGGAGACGAGCAAAGTGAGCGAGTGAGCTGCTTACAGAGGAGATCCACAATGAGTGTTTAATGGAAAGAAAAGAAAAAAAAGTAAATACCATCACTTAAGGCACTAAAAGCAATAACAGATCTACTTCTTTTTATTTTTGGCTTGAAAACAAACTGTCACTCTCTTAAAGCGCCGTCTTCTATCGTTTAAGCGATTTGAACGTGTGAGCAGGCGGGACACGAGGGGAGTGAGCGCAGGATGGAAAATGAGCTTTTAAAAGCAAGAAAAGTCAGGAATTATTGGGTTAAACGTATCTATTAAGAACTCTTTCCACCTTTTTGAAGACTCGAGACGACCATTTGTGTGCCGTCTGACTTATTCAATATGATATATATATATAAATGACTTCTCTCCTCTCAGTCTCTTATACATACATATATATATATATATATATATATACAGTTTGCTGCTCCTGGAGGGTTCGTCTTTGCTTTTAATGTGATTAACTGTTCGTTGATAGAGCAGCTGAATATGAGACGGAGTCATCAAGTCTACATAATGTAAAAATTGAACGTTACGGTTTGTTCCCTGAAGGTAAAAACAGTTTTGAAACCTGCTGCAGCTGCTGCATCAGCGAGCACGATGTCAGTAAACGGACTGAATGACCTGGAAAGAAATCAAAATCTCATATTATTATTATTATTATTATTATTATTATTATTAATCTTAGTTAGTGGATGATGGAGGATTTTTTTTTTTTTTTAACTGCTATTTCAGGATAGTATTGACCGCAGGCTTTAAAAATGTTGATATAAGATACGAGCCTATAAAAACTGCTGCGGCTTCGTCCGAAGTCACTCCCTATTTACTATATAATATAATACGAGATATACTTTATCGTCCTCTTAGGGGAATGTGATATAACGCATCCTCCCTCGGACAGACTGGGAGGCTATAAATGTTTGGGGACTGTTCAGCGTCACATCTTTCACCATCTTCTGTTCACAGTGTTTATAGTGTTTGTGATTCCTGACCTGCTGAGTGTGAGTGCTTATACTCAATGATTTACACACTCTCTCTCTCTCTCTCTCTCTCTCTCTCTCTGTGCGCCGTCCAGCCGACCCTCTGGTGGGAAGCATCGCCACACAGTACCTGACCAACAGAACAGAGCATGACAGAATAGCCAAACAATGGACGAAGAGATACGCCACATAGACTCCCCGACGCCATCCGTCCCTTCTTCCTTTACCTCCCCCGACCTCCTTCCATCGCACCTCTCTCTACCTCTCTCTCTCTCACCCTTACGGCCGAAACACGCCAGGCACGGACGCGGCGCGACACGCCCGTCGAGGCCGAGCGCGTCCGTTATAATCATCCGAAGCTGCTACACTGACCACGGAAGCCGCGAGCAACCATGCAGGCATCGCGCTGCTCATCTATTTTTATGCGGCTGGTCTTCTTATTTTTTATTTTTTTTTATTTTTCTTTCTGTACGTGCGGCTACGCTGCCCTCCAACAGGTAAAAACTATATATAACTGTGTTATATGTCGTTTAAAAAAAAAAACAAAAAAAATGAGTACAATCTATTTAAAAAGTGATTTAAAATAAATACCTCATCGTACCAGAGGCAGTGCGACGCAGCAGTGCGACCTTGTGGATTTTTTTTTTTTTTTTTTCATTGCACATTTAAAATAAAAATCAATCAACGATCCAGTTAATTAAATCAGTTCCAGTTAATATCGCCTCCATAAGCAACTGCATCATCACGTGGCAAAAAACTCAACGTCTGGCACGCAAACCACACGCTACGAAGACGGAGTCTGTGTAGCAGGTAAAAAAAAAATTAAAAATAATAATAATAAAAAAATAAAATAAAAACCTCGCTCTGCACCGCCGCCTACGTGATGCGTCGCGTCCGTGCCTGATGTGTTTCAGCCGTTATAGTCTGTTAAAGCACACTCACTAAGTGCAACGGTATTCCTGCCCCTTCCTGTCACCCTCCTCTTCCTCTTCCTCCTCCTCTTCTTCCTCCTCCCTAACATTTTATCTACCTTTTCTGTGTAAAAAGAAAAAGAAAAGAAAAAGAAAAAAGGAAAAAAAAAAATCTAAACAAAAAAAAAAAAAAATGTCCTTTTGTTCCTTGTTGACTTGAAAGCTTCTTTTTTATACAAAGAGTAGATTGGGATTTTTATTTTCCAATGTCTGAATGTTGGAAGTATTGTATTGGAAAAAAAAAAAACACAGAATATTATAATTATCATACGCATTGTCCTCCAGCTATACAGTATGTATTCTCATTTTCTTAGTGGCACCTGGAACAAACATGCAGAATATATGCTTTTAGTTTTTTTCCCTTGTTTTTGTTTTGTTTTGTTTTATTTTGTTGTTTTTTGTTTGTTTTTTTTGTATTTGTCATCAGTATATTATCTGCATGGAACAGGAAGCATCAATGGATCCGTCATGCTTTTTAAAACTTCCTCTGATTTTGTTTGTACTGTATGTATTTTTTCAAAGGCTTTTGAGGCAGACCACAAAAGTATAGGTCTGCCTGTGAAAGAGGCAGGACTTGTATATTTACTGGCTACCCGCCACCTCTGCAATTGCAGAGTGGTTTGTTGTGCACTTGTATTACTGAAGCACCCAATAAAACACACTGTGGTTGGCTTGTGAGAAAAAAAAAAAAAAAAAAACTCTCCGTCTACGCTTTGTGTTTTCCCGACTACAACTTCCACACGCTCTGATATTTACTGTACATCCATTCAGGAATCTTCCACTCGTCTCTCTCGCTCACACACCTGATTATAAAACTTTACAGTCGTAACATCGTCAACACAAATTAACTGAGGTGTGGCTGACTTCTTTTTGTTATCTGGAGACCTTTTTTTTTTTTTTTATTACCTGTATGAAGGAGCGGTGATGTTTTCATGTTGGGCGTGCTACTTCGTGGGATATCTGAGGAACCGATGAGTGCATCTCTGTTGTGGATAAACAAGCTCTCGAGCCGAGGAAGAAGCGATTGTGTTTTGGCAATAATCCAGATCTCAGGTTGTCGTCTGTTATGTAAGACCTTTTATCACAGTTCAGTTTACAGGATCAAGAACTGTAAACTGTAGGATTTATATCTGCAAGACGGGAAATTAACCAATTAAAACACTCTTTAAACTGTAATTAAATAACTTTTTTTCATGTATTTCAGCACATTTAAACTGTTATTTTCCTTCCTTTTTAGCCGTGCTACAGCAAGGCTTCGATGATGGAAAGGTTGGTCTGATGGTCGGTCAGTTCGCAGCTTTGATCTCGACTAAAATTTCAACCTTGCACATTTCAAAACAGTCAAAAAAACTCTTTTTTTTGGGGCTTTTTCCCTCCAGCGCCTCCACGAGGTTTTGTGGTTTTTTTTAAGGGAAATTTCTCAACAGCTACCGTATTGGATGGATTGCCGTGTAATTTGCTTCAGACATTTATGTTCCCCACAGGACGAATTATGAAAACTTTGATCCTCTTACTTTTCATCTCTCGCCGCCATGAGGTCAGAAATTTCAGTGTGTTCGTTATTTATTACCGAATACATGAAAAAATAATTAAAAATTAAGATATTTGTTAACAAGCGACATGAGACAGACAAAAAATATACATAATTAAAGAAGAAAAACTTCTCTCTGCGTCAATTTTTATACACATATACAGTATAAATCAGCATAAAAACACACATACATGCATATCAAGACGTTTCATACACCAAAAAAAACAAAACTTTTGCTTTTTTCCGCCATTTCGGACCAAATTTCAACATTTCCTGTCCTCTTGTTCTGAATAAACAATATCAAACCATGCCAAATAAGCCGATGTCTTTTGAGATAACGTTATTTTTGCTTCTATCAGACTTGTGGATCATGAGAAATTCAGCATCAAGGAATCATTATTTATTAATAGAACAATTGGGAATTAAGAAATATCCACTGACTCAGTATCCACTTTCTTTCTTCGCATCCTTAAACCATGTGATGATGTGTCCCAGTACACCCGCTCAAACACGCCTCGCTGCTGCCGATGCCAACAACTTCATTTGATATAAAATCCTAAGTTGGTAATTCGACTGTTATTGGCAAGATTTACAGTTACCAGCATGCTGTTATGACACAACTGGGAACATATTTTATTGAAGAGTGCGTAAGTCGCTCTGAATTTGTGAGAGCTTTGTGATTGTGACGGTTTCTAATTTGGCAGTGGGATTTATCAGTAGTGTGCTCACACAGTCAGGATTCAAGCTTCTACATGGTTTGATTTAATTCACACGTCACTACATCAGCTTGGAATAAAACTACATTTTTACAGTCAACAAGTCGGAGAATTTCTCTCCTCTGAAGGAATATTTCGCTCTCCTATGAGACAAAAAGATGCTCCGAATCCATTTGTGATCGAGTACAATGTGAATAAAAGTTTTATCGTATTGTTTCATAAAGGTTTAACCCCAATATCTGTGGTTGTGGAGTCAAACTCTCCAGCTGCAATCAAGGATATTTAATATTTCACAAGGGAAAGGAAAAGAGCAGGTGATCAAGACGGGATGAAAGAGTCTAATAAAAAAAAAAAAAAAAAAGCCTTTGTTGTACCAGTTGCTCATACTGAATTTATTGAAAACACACCACGGACCGTTTTGGCATCACAAATTAGTCACTTTAAAAGAAAGCTTTTAAGTCTTTTCATCTGAACAACAGCTGACTTGGTTCTTTGCTCTGTTTTTATTATTTTATTTTTTTTATTTTATTTTATTTTTTTACAGATGTGGTTTTCCCCCAGTAAAGATCTCGGTGTAAATCACACTGTCAAACAATCTACTTTAGATGTGGATGAATGTTCTGATTGGCCAGCGATATGCATAAATAATGAGGTGCCCATTAGTCTGTGAGTCAGTAGCCAGAAGGCTGTTTGTCAACGTGTCTCTTTAACGTGTGTTAATGGATGCTGAAATAACAACACCGGATATATTTATATTTTTTTTGCCAAAGATTAGAGGAAAGGATTATGATGATGATGATGATGTGTTGCAGTATTAAAACTCGTCTGCATTAATTAGCTTTCAGGGGATCTTAAAATGATATAAAGTTGTTCTTCCATGACACTTTAAGCTGTGCAATAGATAAATCTAGTAATTTAATTCCCTCTCACCGTCAGGTTTGTTCCTGTTTACTGGCTCCTTTGAGGCATCTGTGGGTTTAGCGCCGCAACTAAAGATTAAACAAATGATTATTTGAATCATTGATATTTCTCTCGATTAATCATTTAGTCAAGGAAATGTTAAAATAAAGTGTAAAGTTCTTGTCACAATTTCTCAAAATCTTAAAATTGCTCGTTTTATCCGACCTACACTATCAAATCTGACAAAGAAAACCAGAAAATTCTCACATTTGAGAGGCTGAAACAGCAAATATTTGCCATTTTAGCTTTAAAAAACAGCTGAAACGATCAATCAATTATAAATAAAGTGGCTGATTGACTCATCCAGTAACTGACCACTAGTTTCGGCTCTATACTTGGGTTTGAATTTTCATTTTTACTGCAATCAAGTGTTGAAAACAGACAACATAAAGTTGTTTTCTCCCTTTAATCCTAATGGAGAATATATAAAGCAAGACTTAACGGGTTAAAAACGAGCACGTTATTGTCAAAATATTGACACAGCAGTGTTCATAATTTGACAAAATTACCCTATTAACCTTTTACAGTCTTACTCACCAGTGGGTTACAGTACATAATGTACTCCACGGCTCATTTAACCGCTGCAAGGCTCTGTTTTCTGTGTAATTTATTAGTATTTGCTCCAGATGTAGTCCAAATAAGCCGAAATGTCGGTTGCAAATGCCGGATGCAGAAATTACTAAAACTATCCACATTATCCACTTGAGACTATGAAAATATGCTCTTAGGCTCCTGCATGCAATAAATATGTTCATCTCACAAAGCCGATAATTATACCGTGTTAGTCATGAGTAATTCTTAGATGCATCCACAGACATGTGGTCAGTTTAAGTGGTTTTTCAGTTTCTGTGGTGCAGCAGCTTAGTCATAGCTGAATTTCTATCCGATGAACATCCCTGAATATAGTAAATAACACATCACACTTTTCAAATTGGTCTCTGTAAGTGATAAAAAATTGTCTGGTTATGCATTCGTGGTTAAAAATGTAATAATCACCTCATAAATTAAGTGGAGCTTTTAGGCTTGTCTGTCAAATATAGAGCCGCAGTCTGTATAATACAGTCATCTATTTATTATGGTTTGGTTTGTTATTTGTTTGTTAGAATTTCATCAGGTAAGTCTTTGATTTAATATAGGTCAATGCCTCATAAATTTCACAAGTTCACAAGTTCAACAACTCCTTGTTGCATGTTGCGGCCACATGTCCCGTCAAGACGTGAGCAAGCACGTTGAAACCCAAAAGTATTGTTAAGTCAATCAAATTAGATTCATATGAGTTGGTTACAGCTGTGGAAGAAGAATTCAGATCCTTAACTTAAATAAAAGTACCAATACAGCAATGTAAAAATACGGCATGCAAATTCCTACTTAAATAAAAGTACTTAAGTATTATGAGTTTGTTGTAGTTATATTGCAGTAAAAGTAGCTGTTTGGTCCCTCTGATATATTATTATATATAACATAATTAGATTATTAATACTGAAGCATCAGTGTTAGAGCAGCATGTTATTGTTGTAGCTGCTGGAGGTGGAGCTAGTTTCAACTACTTTATATACAGTTAGATAGTTTAGTCCACTGGTTCCCAAACTAGGGGTCAGGCCCCTCCAAAAGGGTCAGTAGATAAGTCTAAAGGGGCCGTGAGAAGATTAATAGGAGAGGAAAGAAGAAAAAACAAAGTTCTGATACACAAATATGTTTTCTTTTTTAAGACTTTTTCTCTAATGTTTGGTTTTTGGTGAAATATTGGATCATTTGAACGTTTTTATATGAAATGAAACCATGTGAGAAAAATCACTATTTGGTGGAGCTGTTAAAGGAGAGGTTCACGAGATTTCAAGTGTGTCTTAAAACAACAGTCAGGAGCCCGAATCAACCCTGAAACAGGTTTTTCTCGCTGTAATCATCCCTCCTGTTCATACTCATCATTAGATCTCTTCATAATGGACTTACATGGTGATGGAGGACAAAACCCACAGCCCTCCTACTGTGCAAAAACATATTAAAAAGTTTATATGAAGCTTCGGCGTCCAAATGAGTCAAATCAAGTAGATATCTGTCAACGTTTCAGTCTTTTTAGTGCCAAAGTTCCTCTTTTTGTTACAATACGCCCACCGCAGCTCAACAAGGAGGAAACATAAAAGAGGCAGAAATGTGGCAGAAATCCAGTTGATGTGACTAACTCAGACTGCTGACGCCTCATATAAGCTTCACATCAACTTTTTTTTGCACAAAATGACTGGATTTTGGCGTCCATCCCTTACATTTAACGCACATTTGAAGAAAAAAAAGCCAGTATGAACAAGAGGAATGATTACAGCAAGAAAAACCTGTTTCAATGTTCATATGTACGGAAGCCGAAAAGGGCTTTATTATTATTATTTTAATGTTGTTATCTTGAGATCACAAGTTAATTATTTTGTTATCTTGAAAAAAAACAGCCGTGTTATCTCTAGATAACGAGATAACCGACCTGTTATCGCGAGACCACAAAAGGTTGTTTCCTCTTATTGCTTACAATGTTTATCAGAGATTAGAGTGTCATGCTAGCATGTATAGATGGCATCTCGACAACTGTAGCAGCTGATTTAAGCTGAAAATGTCAGATAAAGGAGTACCCATCATTATTAACGGCACCTTTTATTAATGACGTCTGCCTCACGGCCAAACGGCAGGTTGATGATGGGATGTTTCATGTAGGAGAAATACTAAAACAATACTTTTCAAGCATTTTTATTTTATTAGACTTAATGAGAGGAAGGAAAGTGGGGTGGAGAGAGGAAATGAGAGCCAAGATATGACAGATTTGAGCCCAGTTACTTGTGCTTGGTCTACAATAGTTGAGATATCCGTGTGAGGAAGACGTGGAGAGAAAATAGGAACGAACAAATAAAAATGAGCTCCACTCGTGATAAATCTTGTGATAAATTATCTCATTTAGAAATCTTTCTCGAGATACATTAACTTGTGATCTTGAGATAATGGATTTAACAAATAATTGCAAACAAGGCCGCTATCGGCTTCCATACATACGGATTCATCTGACTGACTTGAAAAATTGTGAGCCTGTCCTTTAACAACTCATCGACATCTGAAATGTGACGCTGGCTTCTAATCTTTAACAATGTGTTGTATTTTTAAAAAACTTGTGTCAAACAGCGACGTGTCGGTTGTGAACGAGTCCACTCAACAAGGCGGCTCCCAGTCTGAGGTCGATTTCTTTTTTCTTTCTTTGTAAATGAATAAAAGACAGAATAATATGCTCATGCTCTCTATGCACTGACTGAATTGATTGTGTTGTTGTGTGTATGTGTGTGTGTGCGTGTGTGTGTGCGTGCGGCCAATCACGTCTGATGACAGACACAGATCAATCATACTCTGCATTCATGTGGGAATAATCGGAAAAAATTAGCTCCTGATTGGGAAAATTCACATGAACGCACCCTCGAGTCAGAACAACTCGGAAAGTTGATGAAAATTTGGAAGATTTGCTGACTTTGATGTCACATACGCAGAAATATTGTGGCTGAAAGTAAATGTTTGGTTGATAACAAGAAACTTTTTTTTTTATTAATTCACACATTGTAATCAATTTTTTGCTCACAGGTATTTTGTAGTTTGGTATTAGGCTGTAACTGTTAGTTGCTGTCCATGAAGATTGACCTAGAGTAGTTAGAAAAGTTATTTATTTGCATTTGCACCCTACCTGACAAGTCAGGTAAAGCAATATTTTGTTTTCTCTTTGATTTGACCCATTTCATTCAGCATTTTTAACACTGGCCTGACACTGTTTTGGATAGTTCAATATAAATAAAAAGTTCAATACACATGTGTGATAGTGTTTTATGTCTTTACATTATTTAAGGTATTATACCAAACATAATGTTATAAGGTTTAGTATAATTACATTAAATAACTGAAGTGATAAATGTTTATATATCAATCTTAGGTCAAAATATTGCTAAATTTGGCTGAATTATAAGAGCCAGAAGTGGTACTAAATGAAGAGTCGTTTGGGAGCTGAAAGAGCTGGTATTAATGAGTTGAGCCAAATAATCTGGCTCACTAAAAAGAGCCGGAATTCCCAAATCAAAAGTGTCAAATCTTCATCTGAAAACTGTCAAAATAGTGGAGTAAAAAGTACAATATTTCCCTCAGAGATATAATGGAGTGGGAATATAAAGTAGCATGACATAGAAATATCTCAATATTATACTTCAGTACTTGGCTGACTTCCACTACTGGCTGGTTAATATGTAAAACACACATGATGGCATGTTGGCTGTGCTGTTTCCAGAGTAGGACCGGTGCCGTTCAGCCCACTGCAGCCGAGGTAGGCTACTTCCGTTCCGCAGAGGGCGACAGGCACCAGCCAGCCTAGACTGTGGCGGAGGTCCAGACACAATAGACTGGGTAAGTTTTATTAGCGAGCTAAATAGATGATTTAAGACCGACATACTACCGAGTGGTCACACTATACATTTCGGTCTATTGCCTGTGTGTGCTCTCATGTGAAGTCGGAGGTGTGTTGACCGACACACACCCGCTGAAAAGACGAGCAAACAAACAACACGGCCGCGGTGTTCGGTCGCAAGGAAAAGGGGCTCCGACTATGTGCTGGAACGGAGCTGTTCCTGGCTACTGCCTGAAATTCTCACATTTAAACTAGCCTTGAAATACGTCTTTGTAAGACCCGTTAAAAAATATACACAGCCGCGACTTTTCTCGCCATAACCTGTGTAATTTACGTGTATATTTATATTAAAGCCACCCGGGTTGTCGGCTCACTTGTTAAGGGATGCTTAGCAAGCAGGTTTACCCCACGCCGCTCCAAGAGATAGTCGTATCCCGAAAGTCGCTGGGCCTGAGTGTTCGTTGCCAGTTTGAGGGGGGAGGCAACGGTTAGCAGGTTAGCCACAGCTCGGTGTAAAAGGGGGAGGGGTGGGAAGGAGGGGGGGTCACCACCTTGATAACATATAACATCTCAGCTACATTTATTAGTATTTAATTACTATATAGTAGTCTTAGTTTGAGTTGACGGTTCTTAAATGGTTAACTTCATAGCGTGCGGGTGTGAACTGTGCACTCAGCTAGCACAGCGGCTAACGGCAGTTTGTTTAACCGACACGGAAACGCGAGCTAACAGCAGGTATGTAGAGAAAACACACACACACACATATATTATTAGAAAGACCACCTGGGCAGCTGATTAACCTGTCAGGATAATTTACTACGTAGTAATTAAGTATACCAGTGGTGGAAAGTAACTAAGTACATTTACTCAAGTACTGTACTCACAGTTTTGAGGTGCTTCACGTGAGTATCTCCATGTTAAGGTGCTTTAAACTTCTACTTCGCTACATTTCAGAGAGAAATACTGTACTTTCTACTCCACTACGTTTATTTGACAGCGTCACTTACCTTTCAGATGATAATTTGACACAATGGAGAATATAACAAGCTTTTAACATACAAACACATAGTTAAAGATGAAACCAGTGGTTTCCAACCTCTTTTTTTGAGGCTGTTGACGTCTCTCAAAAAGCAGGGTGTAGTCGGGGTCGCAAGTTGTTAACAGCTCCACCAAATAGAGATTTTTTTGTCCCTTTAAACTTCTCACATGGTTTCATTTCACTAAATGTTCAAATGATCCAACGATTGAAGAACAAAAAGTCTAAAAAAACTGAAACTGATTTGATTGAACTTTGTTTTTTCTTCTTTTCTCTCCCATTAATCATCTCAAGATGACCCTCAGTTTTATCTGATGACCCTGTCAGAGGGGCCCCGACCCCTAGGTTGTGAACCACTGGACTAAACTAACTAACTGTATATAAAGTAGTTGAAACTAGCTCCACCTCCAGCAGCTACAACAGTAACTATCTAACATCTAACACTGATGCTCCAAACCACTACTTTTACTGCAATACTTTAACTATATTTTGCTGCTAATATACATCTAATATTTACTCTAATTATTATGTTTTTGCTAGACTTTCTGATGGTTACTTGTCTTACGGTTATCAACAAGAACATGTCGGGGTGAGAGGCAGTAATGTGGAGGGTGAAAAATAACCAGCAGTTGCTTTTCTAAAAACATGAAAATGATTGTTTATAAATAGTGAAAGTCGTTTGCTAATTATGAAACCTGTCAGCGATTGAGGACACTTGAGGGGCAACTTCACACTTCGCTTAAAAAGTCATTTTGAAACTGCTCCTCCTCTTGCAGCTGTCTTTTTTTTTTTTTTTTACATAAAGGACATTCAAGTCTGTCTAAAAACAACAGTCAGGTACAGAGATGAACACTGAAATATGTTTTTCTTGCCATAATCATTCCTCCTGTTGATACTGACCACTAGAAGATCCCTTCACAAGCCGACTTCTGTGCAAAAATGTATTTAAAAGTCTATTTTAAGCTGATATGAAGCTTCAGATGAGTCAAAACAAGTAGAAATCATTCAATTTTACAGTCTTTTTAGTGCCAGAGTCCTTCTTTTTGTCCCTCTTTTTGTTTATTTATGCAAACTTTTAAATTATTTGCTTTGTTTCTTGCCTCAGGGTCCGGCTCTTCTCCAATCCAAACCGGTATGTCGGATGAGGATTCCCGTGCCAGCACCAGCTCTTCCTCATCACCACCTTCGTCCAGCCAAACCAGACAGAGGGACACGCCTTGCAAGAAGAAACGGGAGAGCAAAGCCAGCATGAGCAAGACCTCCAAGCTGCTTTCCACCAGCGCCAAAAGGTAAAATCGGTTAATAGCTTCTTGAATTGGCTCGTTAAATATCTTAAATAAAGCTTTAAATAATACTCTGTAACAAGTAGAAGACCTGTGTGAGACTGCAGAGACTGTCTAGGAGCCGCTGAGGTTGTGAGAGTGACGCTAAAATGAGAAAAGCTGATCCACCTTAAGCGAGCCCGGTCAGGTTAGGCTAACCCAGCGTTGCTAACTTCGGGAGTTAACCTTCTTTCGTTTCGGGGAAACAACAGACGTCACTTTTCTCCGTCTTCATCAGCATTTATTACACACTACTGTAACTTAAACTATACATTTACTGCTAACCTTTTCCTCCGCTCTGCTCGCATTCACCGCCACTTTTCTGCCACCGCTCACTCAACCACACACTTGCTACACACACACACACACACACACACACGTATTACACACTTCTCTATTCCTTAAAAGGAGCTACCAAGAGTTTCCCAGACAATGACACAGATGTTGACTCATGTTTCGAAACAGCAGCGTTGCACAGATGCTCCCAAAACGCTGTTGATTTCCAAACGAATTGATATTTGGCGTTATTTTTGGCGTTAAAGAAAGATTATTTTGGCCTGGGGGGGGGGGGGGGGGGGGGGGGGGTTCTCGTCAGCAACGCCTGCACAATTATAAAGGAAACACTGGATAAATTGACAAATGCAGGCAACGTGATTGTCAGTGCAGCTAAAATACATTTTGATATCAGGAAAAAAAAGCTACTCTGATATCCGGAGCATCGAGAAGTGCGTTTTTTATTTTTTTTATATTACTTCCACCTTGCATCATCGTCAGTCATTCAAGAATAAATAAATCCATGAAAGAAAACGAAGAGATGCTAATTTATCTCCCTGACAGTAGCTTCAGCCGTACATAATGTACACAGTCACAAGATACATACGCCGCTGTTTTCGGTTAAAGTGCACAAAGCTTCCCTTTTTTTTCCCACCCCCCTCTCCTCCCCTCATCTCCTCCTCGTCTCCTCGTCTCACAGTCTTATTATAGCTGACTTTCACAAACACTGTTGCTGTGTTTACACAAGAAAGCGATGGCATAAATTACATGACTCACAAACAAACTGATTGATTAGTTACAGAGTTTGTTAGTTGTGTTTTTTTTTTAGGGGGGGGAGAGAGTTTCATAATTTCCTCTCGCTCGTGGGTGAAGGAAAAACATCTTGAGAAATCTTTGTGGTCATCACGGGGGTTTTTTGTTGTTGTTTTTGTGACAGAGTGAGATGATTTGCCAGCGACTGATTTGTAGATATTTCTTTTTGTGTGTGTGTGTGTGTGTGCAGGATTCAGAAAGAGCTGGCCGACATTACTCTGGACCCTCCGCCAAACTGCAGGTGGGTTTCACTCTTGGTTATATCTGTCCTGATACCATCTTCCTTTCATTTATGTTACTTTTCTGTCATTAAAAATGCACTGATCCTATTATATCTACCCTGATTACTGACTGTTTTAATACCTAAACTCAGATATTAAACACTTCTTACTGCTTGGGATCATTATTCAGGCTCTAACTTCACATTAAATCTTGACGTTTGTCTCCCAGGATGATTTTTATGCTTTTGCAAATTTTCCAATTGTGATATGTTATTAATTGTTGTCGATTAAAGGTTCATATAATTGCATCATGACATTGAGAAACAGCTTTTAAAAGATACGATCGCTTTTTTTTTTATTTTTCAAGCCTGTCTTTGATAAGGATCAGTTAAATTTTTTATCATTAATTAAAGAGTTTTTGGCGAGATATGTGCTGAGTGTGAAAATTCTCAGAGCTCTCTGTTGGATAAATTATTTAATGGGAACACTGGTGTTTCTGCCCTGAAATGTCTCGCTAATTATTGGCTGAGATGCACATTGATATTTAAGCTGACAACATTATTTCTTCATTATAAGTAGAGCTGATTTTCTTTCAGGCTCGTGCAAATTTTAGATGTGTCGTCCTCAAAGATGTGAAATTTAACAAAACAATTTCAACTCGAGCTCCGCTGAACAGATTTTTCCGCATCTTTCTAATCGTATCTCAGTGAATGGAGTTTATAATCTTAATACAGTGGATTTTTAATTAAGATTATTTTGTTAAACTGCTGTTTCAAAGTTTAAGAATGAGCCGTCTCACTCATATAAATATAAAATAGTAATAACAGAAAGTAAAACACAGCGTTTAATATGGATCAGTCACACAAAGCAGCATCAGTCGTTCTCATGCTGTCGATTGTTGTAGGAAAACTTAAATTATGATGCAAGACGGGAGAAGAAAAAACAACATTAAAATGGCAAAAAACATTTCTCTGTTGAGCTCCTTAAATAAAAACATGCTTTTTCAGTTGAAATCTAAACGTGACCTTTCTCAGGGGAACGTGAACCCCGTGGCCGGTGTAAGATGAGAGCCGCATCTGGAGCCAAAAGTTTTGATTTTTCAAAGGAAACGTTTGGTATTTAGCGGGAGGAACGGAGCCGTTCCGCAGTCGGTTTTTACTGCAGTGCTGCGATTAGAAAGATTATCCTTAAAACAGGACGGTCTGGGTTCAAGCTCCTGTCTCAGCAGGCATCCTCCCTCCTGCCGTGTCTTAAGGCAAATCACTGAAGCTCTCCGTGCTCCAGGCTGCTGCTCTGCAGCTGAGCCTGACCTTTGACCTCCCTGTGGAGGAGGAGAAGGAGGAAGAGGAGGAGGGGGGGAGAACAGGAATCTCTTCTATCTTGGCTCAGTAGATCAAACAAGCAACCTCAGGCCACAGACCATCCCAAAAAAATGAACACCGTCTGGATATTTGCTGCTAATGAAAGTAAAGACTGTGATATTTATTCAGCCGCAGCACAGAGCTGTGACGTAATGAGCAGCGAGGAGTGAAACGGAAAGGATTTGAGGACATCTATAGGCTGAAAGCATGGTCGCAGGAAGCAGTGGCGCTGCACCCTCGTCTGCAGGTGGCTGGCAGCCTGCAGGCCCGTTTGTGTTGATCCAATAAATCATTTTTTTTCCTGTTCTATGCGAGCCGGTCCAGCAAAAATAGACCTGTCGGGTGATGATAGTGGAGCTTAAGTGGAGGGAAAAACACCTGGATGTGAGACGTGCTGCTCACTGACCTGGTTGACACGTGTTGGTTTGAATCGTCTGTGGCAGCCCGACGCAGCTGCTAACTGCGGGACGTGACACTCCACCTCAACCGGCCCTTGTAGGCTGTGTTGTTTTTTTTTTAATTATGTTTCCAGTTGATTTCTTTTTATTGTGTGTTGTATTGATGGATGAGTGTTTTTCTTTCGCCATTTACTTTAAAGATTAGAGAGGCCGTTTCCTGTAATTGTAAACGTTTCCATGTGCGCAGTGATGTCATCGCAGCAAAACTAAAAAACTGTAGCTTTAAACTTGACAGGACGGAGGAAACTCTGCTAAAAGAAGCTCTGATGGTGCTCGGGTTTTACCAGGAGGACGACTGATTTACTCCGAACCTGGACTCTGTGTGTGTGTGTGTGTATGTTTGACCTTTTCAGATGTGTAGAAGGACACAGAACATTAATTAGATCCTGTCAGCCTGTCTGAGAGATTTAAATAATCAATGAAGTTACGCTGCTGTGCCTCATACGTAAATGCACTCAGCTTCACTCTCACATGGGGAGAATCACTGCAGGTATTAAATAAACTCAAAAAAACATATGTTTGAACCTGAAAAACGTTCCTGTGGCCATGTTTCCTTGACATTACTGAGCAGAAGGAAGGCCACCGGCGCTATAATCAGCGACATAATCATTCGAATTTCACTCTAAGAAGAGGAAACAACAAAAATACAAACAGTATGATAAAACTCATTAAAGCCCTTTTTTATAGAAATTGTAGAGATGTAGAAATGTAATAAATGTTCTTCTTAAATCCAGACAATCTTCAGTGAAGCTTTCAAAGACAGAAAGTCGACTAAAAAATAATAATAATGATAATAATAAACTTTATTTGTAAAACACCTTTCATACACATTAAAAAAAAATTAAAATAAATAAAAATGGAAACAAAAAATGATTAAAAAAAAAAGATAAAACATGTATACATATAAATACACATACATTGATAGATAAACAAATAATTGAGAATATCAACAGGAAGAATAAAAGGTGATAAGCAAGACAAACAGGAGATGCATTACATTACATGCATTACATTAAAACATTAAATGAAGTTTAATGCGGCTCACTTTGTGTCTGTGAATGCATCATGGACGCAGGACGACGATGTCTTTTTAGTTGAATTGAACAAATTAGGGACGGATGACTGCGGTGGAAAGTTGTGACACTGACGGACGGATTTTTACCATTTTAGTCAGATTCATAATAGTCTACATAATTACAACAGTGGAGCATGACAGCTTAAAATACAACCTGTCTCAGCACGTGATGTATTTAAAAGCGAGGTAGCTCGTATTACAATGATGTATCTAATGTAATGACTTAATAAACACGAGAGGATTCACTTATTCTACAAGAGTTTGATGGCATTTCTATATTTTTGCATTTTAAATCAACATGAACAGTTTGTGTAGACAGACTAATTTATTTGATCTCCGTCTTATGAAACATTACAGATAAATAATTTCTGATTCGAGTGAGCTTTTACCCAAAAAAAGTTGATTATTCAGACGTTACAAGCTGATTCACTGTTTTTAAGTCTCTCATCTTGTCGGCATTTCACAGAAACGACTTCTTTAACTTATGGAGAGAGAGAGAGAGAGAAGAGGAGAAAAAAAAGCGTGTTTATGCCAGTTTTCGTAACTGTATCCAAGGTAGATCAAACGCCTCATGAATGCACATAAGAGCAGAAGGATGTTTTGAGGCTGAAGGCCCGTCTGAGTCGGGAGGAATGTGCTCATATAATCAAAATCAGCCACTTTTTAAGAAGTCGAAGGTTTTTTTTTTTTTTTTTTCTTCATGTGGCGAATGTTTTTATCTGTCACATTTACAGTCGCGTCTTTAAACACCCAGTTAATCAGCCCGTACTGCGCTCTCTGAATCGATTTTTCTACAGCGCAGCGTGTCACTGAAACACGGCCAAACATCCGTGTCGACTTTGATCAGGAAAAAAAAAAAAGCAAAGCAGAGTGCAACATCTGCCCCGCCACCTCCCTCCCTCCTCCCCCCTCCCTCCCTTCCTCCCTCCCTCCCCCAGGAGTTTTGGATCAATGCTATTATGTCTTGTATTACGACCCCCCGGAGGGTTCAAGACCGCATGTTCTGCATGTTAGACGGATAAAGGCCGGGCTGCTTTGAGGCAAAATCAATGACGATTACAGATCATGATGCATAGATGCGTCACTTGGGGGGGGGGGTCGCTTTGAACGAAGGCATCTTCTGAATGATGCACAAGAGGAGGGGAGAGGGGGGGGACTTTCTCCGCTACACACACACACGTTTAAAGAAGAAATAAAATCATTATTCATGAGCGGTTACTGCTAACGTTACTGCTGCTTTTTAATATCCAAACTGTGACTGTTACATTTATTTTCAGCCATCAAAGACACTTTTCTTTTTGATCTTTTTTAGAGTTTAAACATTTTTCTTTTCTGCAGATTGAAGAGTTATTTTAGTGGAAAGTTCCCTTTTTTTTTTTTTTTTAATGACACAACTCGGGCAGATCTTGAACGCTTTGCTGCATTCAAAGTCAGTTTTAGTTCAACCCCTCGCTGGAAAAAGAAACAACACCCACAGACACCAGTATGCTGCCAGTAAACTCTTTATTTTTTGTTGCAGGGATTCATGAGATTATACAAACAGTGCACGAACAAATATGTGACTTTCATACTGGAGCACAAACTTCATTGATTACTCCCTTGATGCCTCCATTTGAACTAAACAGCGGAGTATGATTTATTGATATATTGATAAATCTTCCTCAGGGTTTCTTTTTTTTTTTTTTCCTTTGACTTTATTTATTCAGTTCACTGTATTTCTTTTCTTGTATGTTTGCAGATCAGATTAACGTAGCAATGACGCGTGTTTAAGTCTGTTTGTTTTTCCTGGTGTTGTCCCCCCCCGCCCCTTCAGCGTTATTGATGAGATGGTGTGGGTAAACAGTAGAGTTGAAAAGAGCAAACATTGATTCCTTGAAAGCTGCATCATGGAGTACAAAAGCAGATCAATCTATTAGTCCTTTAAAGCATCTGAAAACATAAAAAGAAATGGAAAATTTACATCTTTTATGTGATTGTGCAGCTGAAAGTCTGTTTTTTTTCTGCCTGCAGTGCTGGACCGAAAGGAGATAACATCTATGAGTGGAGGTCGACCATCCTGGGACCACCAGGCTCCGTGTACGAGGGAGGCGTCTTCTTCCTGGACATCGCCTTCACACCCGACTACCCCTTCAAACCCCCCAAGGTACCGACATCAGCGCCACCCGCAGAGTTTTACACTCTGATTTAGCTCTAAAACGATAATGAAACAAAATGATAGAAAACCTTAAATGGAAAGCTGTACTTCATCGTGACACCAGAGGTTGCTGTTCACAAGAAATTTAAACCGTCTTACACACAAATCTGAAAACCTGACTGGAGCTTTAATGCAGCTTTATTCATAAAACACACTTCATTAGTTGCTTTACATTTAAAAAGAGACATAAAAACATCAAGCATATGCAACACAGTGTTATTATAATAATAATAATAATAATAATAATAAAACTAAAAGCACTTTAACCAGCTCCTGATCTAAAACCAGAAAGCCACTTTGAAGACTTCTGAAGACCTGAGAGGGCTGATGGTGGTTTAGTCTGTCAGCAGGTCATAAATATACCGCAGACCTGAACCATGTAGTTCCTTAACAACCAATCGGAGACGGCAACTAACGATTATTTTCATCATCTATTCATTTTCAGTTTATTTTCATGATTATATCAGTTAATTATTATGTCTATAAAATGTCTATAACGTCCATTTTTTAAAAATTTATTACCTTCAAAACACCCCAAAAATAATCAGTTTACTATCATGTACGACAAAGAAAATAATAATAATATCTTTACTTATATAGCACCTTTTTAAAAACAAAGTTTACAAAGTGCTTTGACAAACAAAACAAAAACAGAACAATGCAAAGAAAAGGCATGAAACAGGAAAGAATAACAGATCTGACCTTTAAAGAAAATGGTGGTCAAAGACAAAGAGAGACAATAAAGAAATAAATAAGTTTAAAAGAAAGATGATTAAAAGCAAAGTAAATATAGTAATAATGATAAATAATAAAAGCGAGTCTGTAAAAATGGGTTTTAAGAAGTGATTTAAAAGAAGTTACTGAATCTGCGAGCCTTATCTCCTCAGGCAGGTCGTTCCAAATGTCGCGTTTCCATCACATGGTACCAACCCGCCTCGCCTCTGGTACCAGGTACTTTCCTGAGTGTCGTTTTCCATTACAAGGTAGTACCTCCTCCTCAGGGTTACCTGGTCGTCATTAGCAACAGCTCATGAATCTGCCATGACGTCATCTTCAGCACGACACACACCTGCTCTATCAGCAACCAAACAGAGGAATGTCTGCACCGTGGTCAGTTGATGACACGTTAATAGTAGCGTCACGTGTTTGAATGATTAAACAGTTGCGGCTGGAGCTTGGCTATTTAAAAATGGCAGGTTTGCACATTGATGACGCAGTGACGATCCTCTCTGACCAATCAGTGGTCTTGAGTGTTCTGACATCACATTTTGGTACCAACTCTGCTTTTTTGGGACTTCAACGGAGGTGAAGGTACTTTTTTGTAACGGGAAACCAAAAAAGGCGAGTCGAGTCAAGTTGAGCCGGTACCATGTGATGGAAATGCGCCAAAAGTCGAGGGGCTCTGATGGAAAAAGCCACCGAACATAAAATCATCACGTATAAGAAGCTCGTTACTGGTTAATTTTCTGTCAATCAGTTAATTGACTGACAGAAAATCAACCTGACGTCAGTAAACTGTACAAAACTCATTTACTCCACATGAAAGTTTAGAGTTTTCACTCTTCTGACATCAAGTTTTCCTTTTGAAAAATGTCTCTTAAAGAGTAAATCTGGTGTTTTGTTCTTCCGTCTCTGTATCCTCAATACTTCCTGACTTCCTGCCCAAAAGCTCGTTCATTCCTAGAGGATGTAAATCCTTTTTTAATACAGGTTTAAACACATAACACACATTTTCCAGCAGCACACTGTAGTTCTCAGTGAGCAAACAAACAAGAGCGTAGTGTGTAAATGTATTTGAGTATTCGTTTTGGGACTATTTTTAGCCACGGATTTGGCGTTCTCGTGAGTATTTACAGCAGCGGGAGCGGCGTATGTGGGATTCACTGAAAATAAACCACCTGAGTTCACATCCTGTACTTCAGCAGTTTGACTCATTGATGTTTTAATAGTTTTTTGGGGGGAAACTATGAAGCTCTACAGCATGAAGGAATTACTGGTTTTCATCTTTTCATCCTCCTTTTTAATCCCACGAATATGCGAATCATCAACCAACCAGAATAATTAAAGATTCCTTCACATCGCTCGCATTTAACTAACAACTATAGAAAACACGTCGGAGCGGAAACAAAGTGCTTTACTGTCAGATCTTTTCACCGAGGCGCAGCTTCTCCTGCTGTTTTTACAACAGCGCATGAACAAGCAGAGCTCATGATGGTCACAACAACAACATTAATGTGGTTTTTCTGGAAAATCTGCTCTTTGTTTGAAGTCTTTTCCCTGATTTTTTACATTCTTCAGTGGGGGGGGGCATAAATATGTGAACTGTTGAACACTAGTTTCTTCTGCAGGTTCAGAGAAGTTCAGATGAAGCTGCTTATCGGACATCAGTGCACTTTTTTTTCTGATATCTGTGACTTTCTTCTTCGTTCAGTTATCAGGATGTGATGGATCCACATTAGATGTTTTTTATTTGTCCCCACAGGATTATTTGAACCAATTAAGTTACATTGTGTAACAACTACTGTCATTATGGTGGCTCTGAAAATGCCGATCCTGATTGCTTTGTTTGTCAGGCTTATTTGAAGTGGGATAAAAGAAATTAGATAATAAAAATAGTGAGAATAAAAAACAATGCACACACACACAAAAGGAAAAAAGAAAAACCAGCTGTGACTCCGGGGTTCGAGCCAACAACAGACAGACTGTTAGAAGTTGAAAGCTTCAACAGCCTCATTAAAAACATCCACCGAGTTTGACGATGTTTTTGACAAACTGTCATTGATTCGTGGCCAGATTTACGCCACAAGCCCGTGCACGTGTTGTTGGAAGTGACGGCGCCCCCTACGGAGACATTTCAAAACAGTTTTACACACGTGATTCAACGTCGTTATAAAACGCATCCTGTGAGTTTTGTAACAATTGGACAAACATTTTCTGATTTACAGTCTGATTTATGTTATAACACACCTTTTTTTTTGTACCTTTAGCGCCCCCTATTGGTCGATTTGAATGAAGCTTTCAGGGTTTGTTTCAGGTACTTCAGTGGACACTTCCTGCGAGTTTTGTAACGATTGGCCCAACAGATGTTGACTGACATCTGTTTATGTGCAGAGTCACGTCCGTTTGAAAGTCTTGGGTCAATATTTTTAACTAATATCAACAAACTTTGTCCAATAAAAACTCTCTATCTATCTAGGCCGTCTGTGGATGTTTAAACAGAACTGGGCACAGCGTCGTTGCTCAGTGGCGCATGAAGCAAAATAAATAAATACATTTTAAAAAATCGACTTCCAGCTGTGAAAGTACTCAGATCTTCCTCATCGTGCGGCCCGTAGAGCGAGCGCACAAGTGATTTTCGCTGACCGAGCCGGCTACTTCCTGTTTAGCCTCCCAGCTAACTTGAACGGGGGGGATAAAACCATTCGATCGTGCGGCTCTTCTTGGTTTTTGAAATGCGAGCAGACTGAACGGATTTAATTCTGATAGTGAGACGAGTCGTATCGCCGGGGGGTGTGGCGTTCATTAAAACATTTATCACTGACTTACATCATCATCTACGTCTCGTTCACAACGTCAACAGGGGGAAAAGTCTGATCAGTGTGCATCAGGTGACGCTGTAATTACTAAGGGTGGATAGATTCATCTGGACTTGCAGCTCTTGGTTACCGTAGAAACATGGCAGTCCACATGGCAGACTCCATGGAGGAGGATCTGCTCCCTATGTGGAAGGAAAACACAACAATCCTTATTTTCATGGGATTATACACTAATTAAAACACACTAATTATGAATATTTTATTGCATTCCTGCCATTAGATGCCACTAAATCTTCCACACTGGTCCTTTTTTAAGTGCGACTATTATTTCATCCACTAACTGAAGGCAAGCTGTTTCAGCATCTGGTGGTTTTTAACACCTGTGTCAGACGGTTTCTTTTGCTGTAAATGTGTGTAAGAATGTAAATGAGCAAACGGTGATGGATGAATATAGATCCGGCCGGTAACACCAGCTCGTGTTTGGCTCACTGAGTGTAAACAACAACAGGAAACGAGCCTTGTGAAACGTTCAGAAGGCAAAAGTGAAAATAAGTTTTGTTTTTTTTTAAAAATACTCAAACACCCCACACCTTTCATGCGAGAGTCTCAAAGCTGCGAGTGAAAGCGACACGTGAAAAAAACAACAACATCAAAACTCCTTCAAAACGCTTCAATTTCCCACAACTCACTTGTTCCAACAATGATTTTCAGTGTTCAGCATCATTTACTGTAAATAAATCACTTGCTTTCATTGTTGGTCAGTAAACTGATAACTTAATGAGAAGTTTCTACTTCTTAGTAACATCTGTGAAAGTAGAAGTCATATCACAGAGATATTTTTTTTTTTTTTTTTTTCCAAGAGCTCTTTCTAATGACAGTGTTTCCCGGCATTTACAAGTTCCTCTTTTTAACCACCAGAGGGCTTTCCTCTCCTGCAGAGCAAAAACAAGACACTGAATACTCTGCATGAGTCCACTCCTGACTGAAACACAACACTAATAATGATTTATTCCTACGTTAATTAACCTTTCTCACTTGAAATGTGTATGAAAATTAATATTTAAATCAATTTAACAGGAATAAACAACATCCTGACTGTCTCTCTCTCCCTCTCTTTGTGTCTTGCAGGTAACGTTTCGTACGAGGATCTATCACTGCAACATCAACAGTCAGGGCGTGATCTGTCTGGACATCCTGAAGGACAACTGGAGTCCCGCCCTCACCATCTCCAAGGTGCTGCTGTCCATCTGCTCCCTGCTCACAGACTGTAACCCAGGTAAGACGGAGACAGAGAGAGAGAGAGAGGGAGAAACGTGCGAGTGTCCGCGGTGGCTGTTAGAGTGACACAAAGCCCCCTGATTAGTCATCAACCTGTCTCCTTCCTTTCTAGTCTCCTTTCCTTCTAGTTCGCTCGTTAAAAGCCTCAGCAACCTTCTTTTTTTTAATTTTCCGTCCTCTTCGAAATTATTTCTGCGCTACTTTTTGCAGCATCAAACATCAAATCTATGAGGAAAAAAGGACAAAAACACACAAACTGAAGTGCTTATTGCTCCTGAAGATCATGTCCAGCAGCATTTGGAAACTCGTCTTAGACACGTAGACACAAGGTCAAACTTGTCTGAGGTGTAAATATTCAATTCAATTTTATTTACAAAGCGCCAAATCACAACACTTTTACGTGGAGCAGGTCTAGACCGTGCTCGTTAATTTACAGAGAGAGACCCGACGTCTCCACCCGCCCCCCATGAGCAGCACTTACAAAACTACAAGTCACCAGGTTTCCTAGTTTCTAGTTGTTCTGACTCATTTAAAGGCCAAGTTTTTCCGCCCTGCTGGATCTCTTCAAATCGTTTCCTGCGCTACTTTTTCACGGCGTCAAAAACATCAAGTCGCCGGTTAGCGGTGCAAGCTAGAGCTGCTTTTTAAGGTTCTTCTTTTTAACTTTTATGAGGCCTTGCATGGACTCGCACCACCTTAACCTGTCGAAAACAAACAAAAATGAACAAACATTTGCCGGTTCAAGGCTCTGAAATGTGAGATTTTGTAGCTATTCTTGGGGGGTTTTGGACGATTGGTTGGACATAATAAGACATCTGATGGTGTGATCTTGTGCTTTTATGTTGTGATGATTGTTTTTCATTGACCAAATGATCCAAATTGAGAAAATAACCTATAATGAAAAGCCTCCGTTACGTGTTTAAAGAAGCGTGCTCAGTCGAAATCTTTTAAATCAAGACTGAAAACCGACCTTTTATTCACTACATTACAGCCTCCCCTTTAAATTTATCCGGGCTTTATCACCTTGTAACATCTATTTAACATTGATGTGTTCCACTTTTAATTGTTATTATTGTAAATTAATTGCTTTATGTTGTTCTTTTTAAACTGTAACGTGTGTTGGGACCGTGCTGCAAAGTGATTCTGTACTTTGAATAAAATTGAATTGAAGTCTATGAGATATTTTCACGACAGGAGACACTGAAATGCATCTTTTGATGTGAGCTGAATCACCACGTATTTTGGTGTTTTGGTTGTTTTTTTTTAATTAATTAACAGCATCTGGAAACTCGAGTCCCACAGATGCTGGTAAATTTTGCCGGTGCTGTGACAGGAAACCTAAAGTAGGCAGGGTTTTTTTTTTTGCATTTTACCGGCTGCTGGAGGCCGCGGACACACTTGATTTGTTCGTACAGCTGTCTTGTGGTTTTATTAAAAGATTGACAGGAATCAGGTTTTTTTTTTCTTTTTTTTTTTTTTAACCAGTCGATTGAACTATCTGATTGTGCACATGTACAATAATTAAAAAAAAAAAACCCTCAAGAAGAAGAATCTTCACTTTTTTTTTGCTATTTAACTCGTTTAATAAAGATAAAAAGCAATTTTAAAGGCAAGAGATGAAGAAAATGTCAAAATTAATGGTTGAATAATTAATTAGACACGTTTCTAATAATCCCTTTTTAGGGGGTCAATGTTTTATTATTTCTACATGCAGATTAAACTTAACTTGCGAACCTTGTTTTCCTCCGTTCAGCCGATCCCCTGGTGGGAAGCATCGCCACCCAGTACACGACTAACAGAGCGGAACATGACCGAACGGCCAAACAGTGGACAAAGCGATACGCCACATAAACCCACAGAGGACGTCAGAGGGGAGAGGAGGAGGAGAGGAGGAGGAGGAGGAGGAGGAGGAGGAGGAGGGGTCGGGGGCTCTGGGTGGTTTGTGTTGGGGGGGTTATTTCTATCTCAGATTTTTAGTACTTTATTGTCTGGTATATTTTTTTGTTTCCTGATTAAGTTATCTCCGCAAATATGGTAATAAAGGAACACAATGGAAAGGAAGTCTTGCCTCTGCCTCCTTTTATTTATTTTTTTTTTTTTTCATTATGTTGTTAACTTAATGGTGGGTTCATAATGGGAGCCTGCTGGACAAATTACCAGTAATCGCCGAGAAGGGGAGTCACACGTCCCTGCGTCACTGTTACCACAACTATGACAAACACGACTGGTAACGGTGGTTTTTTAATAATCTGATGTCATTAAAAGGTCATCGTGAGCACATCACATTTTAACAACATCTTCATTGTCTTCACGTTCTCCGGCTGCTGCGACGTCTTTTTCCGACTGGTTCAAGAACTTCATATATAAACATTTACAGTCGTAAAATATCAGCCGAGTAAATATAACCCTGTAGCACCCTGCAGCTTCTCTATATCCTTTTTTTATTTTTTATATTCACAAGGTCTGAATTCACAAGGAAGTGAAAACAACCATCAATAGATAATATCAAAACATCACCAGTAGTACCAGGAATGCTTTGTCATTTGTTGAAAGAAGCTACAATAGTGTCAAGATATGATAGAGAATATTTTTCTGGTATCGATTGGAACTACAGTGATTAGTCAATCTATAAGTATTGACCGGAAATTAATTAGCAACTATTTTCATAATCGTTTTGAGTCAGGAAAAAAAGCTGAAATTTGATGATTCCAGCTTCTTAAATGTGAATATTTTCTCTTTTTTTTATCCTCTATTACAGTAATCCGAATATCTTTGAGTGTGGGCTGTTGATCTGGAAAAAAACAAAGACAGTTGGAAACTATCATGAACATTAATTGTGACTAATAATCGGAAAAAAATGAACAATAGATTAATCGATGATGAGAGAAGTAGGTAGTTGCAGCCTTAGTATCAACCGCATGAGTGTAAACACACAGACATTTATCAAGTTAGAGTTCAAAGTCAGACAAAACCGCACATTAAAAACTTCCGTATCTTTATTATTTTGTTGTTGTTTTTTTTAATTATAGTTTGAAGCTGAATATTTATAGACACGACAGGCAGGTGCAGCGTTACTAGAAAGCAGCCTGCAGCCACAAAACTCACCGGTTAGGACAGACTGTTCCTCATCTTTTACTTTTTATTAAATGAGCATCACAACAGAGTCCCACTGAAAATCAATAAATTGTTTTATTGAATTATTGCCCCAGCCGTAAGTTCAGCCACGTTTGCCAGATCGACGTTAATGTTTAGTCGAAGGAGCTTCCCACTCTTTCCGGGTCGAACAAAGCCGGATCGTTGCCAGGTAGCAACCAGCGGCGACTCTTAAACTTCAGTCCGAGCTTCAAACATTTTTATTGACCCGCAAAAACAGAGACAAAACACTTGAAGATCGTTTAATATTAGTGACATTTTCCTCTTAAGTGACGTCATCCTTCCTACATCATACACAGCAGCTGCATCTTATCAACCTGTTGGGAGAAAAATAAAGCCTCTAATAAAGTATATAAATCACAGAGGTGGTAAATGCTCACTTAATAACAACAAATCCACTCACCTGTCCTTGGATATCAAACACAGGAAACCCCGTCTTTCACCTTATCTGTAGCGGGAAACCTGCACGTTGAGAAAAGGCTTTGTGTCAGGAAGTGGTAGAAAAGAAAAAAAAGATCAAATCACCATAATTATATTAGTTTGATTCAATTAATCAGTTTATATCTCCCAGAATAATATCAAGAAATGTATTTTTTTCCTTATCGTAGTGCAAACTCAGCACAGAAAAATCAACATAAATCACAGACGTCACATGAATAGAGATAACTTGCTTAGTTATTCCTCATGGGGAAACTGCAGCAGCGTACACAGGAATTACCAAGCAGATATTATTTATAGAGATGTGAACGCTGGCTTGTTTTTCCCCCCTTTTATATTTAAGGAAAAAGTAAATAATGAGTTTATAAAAGCAAGAAAAACACTGAAAGGAAGTTTGTTGTCATGCTGAAAATGTTGGTAAAGCTGTAAATTAGCTAAAAATCTGTTAAATATTTACTAAAACTAGTAAGATTGCATGTAATATTTAGCATCTGGGATGTTTACAGTAGAATATAAAGTCTCTAAAAGTGTGTCAGCTCTAACAGAACTTCTGATGGCTAAAAGGGTTCGATGATCTTATTTCCTGCAAGCAGTGAATCATCCCCCCCGAGTCCTGAACTCTGCTGGATCCGGTAAAGCAAACCCTCTCAGTCTGTGTGCTAGTTAGCTGTACACATAGTTTTTTTCTCTCTTTAGTTCTTTTTTTCCGCTAATGAAAGACCCAAGCTTTCCACAAACACAATATATAGACTTATTTATTTAAAGCAGCAGAGGTTAATGGGTAACTAATGTCAAAAACACAGCTCGCTTCAAACACGTGTAATAACAAAACCTAAAACTTGATTTGAACAGATTCCTCCGGTCAGCAGCCGTAAAACGTTAATCATTTACAGTAGACGTGGAAGCACGCTGCTCGACATGTGAGATGTACAACAGTAAACACAGCAGAGTGAGTAATGAGTACAGTACACACAGTAAACAATCACTTTATTATGAGTAATTCAGTTTAGGAGGATGAATGACAAGAACATTGTGTCCCAAACAGCTACAGTATAATCTGCCAATGATACTAATAATAGATTAGAGTACAGTACCTGCAATTAGCCTTTGTTTTGATAGTATTCTGATTATTATTATTGACACTGAAGCAGGAAGCAGATCCAGATCTTTAGATATTTTGGTTAAAAAACAGTCAAAAAAGTGAAGAAAAAAAATTCAGTAACTACATTTTAGTGCAGTTAGGATCCGAAATATAGTCATTTAAAGAAACAATATGTCAGAAATGCCAAGAAAAAACACTTTTTGTATCTAAACTATGAACCTTTTTCCCTTCCTGTGAGATTATTTGATATTTTTTCATGACTAATCCTGATCTCCACATTGTAAACTTAAAATTTATCCAAGCAAATATGATTTCTGGGAACAAGCTAACCCACCTATTGTATAAAACTGCACTTGACTACATTGGGTTTGTTGGTGTTAGTAGCTAGCAGAGCGATATCATAGCAGGAGGTGATGTGTTTGGATGTCAGTTGGAAAAAAAACCCATTTATAAACAATGTGGTTGAGGTCTAAGTCTATTAATTTCTCTTCCATTGTCAGTAAAGCGTCAACCGCTATCCGGTGATCCAATCAAACTGCGAGTGTCTAATCAAATCGCCTTTCCTTCTCGTAACTGTACCTCACCCACATACTGTTCCACTAGAAAATACATATCACCATATGGACTCTAAAGACACTCTCACTGCTGCTGTTAAACTGTGACCTTTAAGTGCCATTGAAACTGCATATATATAAACTAGAGGTTGGAAAAAAATAACCGTATTTAGCCCCACCATTTTTCGCATTAACTCGGGGAGTTTGGGGACTTCCAGGTTGCTCGAAATAATAACAATTTCACTTTCAGTTTGCTCCTTAAAATTCGGCGTAACTACTGAGTGTGAAAGGGGAACTGTTTTGTTTACAGATCAAAAGCTTGCTGCACAGGTGTAATCTCATCGCCATGAGATCATACACACTGAGAAGACAAAAAAAAAAAACTCATCAGCACGATACAGTTATTTTAATATGTAGAAAGTTAAAGCCACAGCACTAACACAGCAGGGGTTAAAGGTGAAAAAACATCTGGGAAAATCTGATCAGGAGGGGAAAAAGCTAAGACGAAAGTCTCCAAGGCGTCAATATGAAGTCAGCTTGAATGGTTTTAATGGAAAAATAAACACGTGGTAAGCAGAGATCCACACTAGAGATGCGCTGATAAGGTTTTTCAAAGCCATTGCGACCATCTAATCTTTCCCACCAGTATCATCTCGTACTGATAAGCTTCTTTTTTTTCAGTTTTTAATATCTAGGATCGTTTAATTTTGTTGCTAACAGTTATATGAAACAGTTTGGCCTCTAAGATAAGGGAAAAAAACCACAATATTTTCATGAACGTTGATCCAAATTTACTTTTTATCTCATAAACTGAACAAAAATAAAAACATGCAAAAGTTCTGATTATTTTTACAAGGTCTTCAGAAACGGCTCTTCAGGCCTGAAGCATGTGAACGATCGTCATTAGTGAAATGTCAGTAGGTGAAAGGTGTAAGCTTTTGTACTCTGACTGTTCACACCTTGTTTGAGCAGTCAGCAACTATTTGTTCCTCCAAGAAGTCGTGTGAGAAAATGAAAGTTATTGATACCCACAATGCAGGGGAGGGCCACGAGAAGTTAGCAAAGTGTTATCAGCTTGCATTTTCCATGGTGCAAAACGTTAAGAGACGTCGGTTTCTGAGAACTGTGGAGGTCAAGATGAGATCTGGAAGATCAAGAAAAAAAAAAACCCTCAGAGAGAGAGAACTGCTCGTATGCTGGTCAGAAAGGCAAATCAGAAACCTGCAGGAAGACTGAGGAGAGGCGGTGCGGCGTCGCTCGCTGCTACAAACAAGACCTTCATAGAAGAGTCAGCAGAAGAAAAGCTTACCTGTGTCCTCACATCATAAAAACCCCAACGTCGGAAGTATTTTGGAAACAAGTGCTGTGAACTCATGAACTTAAAATAGACTGTTTTGGCCGGAGTCAGCAAAAGTATGTTTGGAGGAAACAAGGAGCAGCATTTCATGAAAAGAACAGCTTGCCAACTGTAAAGCACGGGGGGCAGATTCATCATGCTTTGGGGGTTGTGTTGCAGCAAAATCTGGAAGCAAACATCATAAAACTACAACAGGAAAATGATCCTAAACATACCTGAAAAATCCAGCATGGACTAAAGTCAAGAGACACACAAGCTAGAAGGTTTTGGAAAGGCCCTCATAGTCTCCTGACTTAAACATAACCGAAAACCTGTGGGTGGATATTAAAAAAGCTTTGCATGCAGGACTATTGCAGAACTAGGAAACCTTTAGCACGGAAGAACGGGAGAAAAATCCCAAATACAAGAACTGAAAGACTTTCATGTGGCTGCAAAATACGCTTGCAAGCCGTGACATCAGAGGAGACATTATTAAATATTGACTATATGAAGGGTGACTCGACTTTTGCATGTGACAAAATCATGTTTTTATGTTTCTATTTTTGTTCAATTTATGACGTAAAAAGTATCTATGTATTGTTGTTTGTGAAATACTGTTTTTTTTTTCATATCCTAGAGAGGATGAGTTTACATTTTTCAATAAAAAAATCACCAAAATGTTTAATTTGTCAAGGTGTGGCCAAACTTTTTCATACAACTGTGTATTAATATGATGTTTCTGCATCCTAACAATACAGACACCTGCAGAGATAAAATCAGTCCAAATAAAAACCCCTGTGAACGCTGTTTTTATTCAGACTTTCAGAAGAAAAGTTTAATGAAATCTTTGAGATCTTTGTGTTGTTTTACTGGACTGAATTATATCATAATGTGTTAATGTTTCGTGTCTCTTTAAAGCAGTTATGCAGGAAGATTTCACTTACGTTAAGTGAATGTAGTCAAGATAATACAAATATTAAGTAAAAGTATCGATTAATTTATCTTTATTTTGGCTTTCAGCACGTCTACTTATCTGCATATGTGCTGTAAACACACATGTATACATACATAATAACACGCTGATACACATATACATACTGGTACATTGTAAATACATTATAGCAACAAAATAACAAAACTACAACTGATTTACCTTTATGCACACAAACAAAGCAACACATTTAAATTTGTTTACTTTTTTAATTACTTTGAATATCTGATCTGTATCAAAGACTTTTAAATCATCCTCACCCTTATTTTTTTAAACATATATATACTCCTTTAAGATAAAACAAACATGTTCTGAAGTATTAAATTATTCATGTAAAAGTACGGTAAGATTATATATTATAACAGTCTGCTGCCATGTAAGCAGCCTTTAAACATTGCAGCTGCTTGAGGTGGATCTAATTTAAGTATTTTATAGATATTTTAATGTATAACCATGTATAATATTTAATGAGACGATGATACGGCTTATATGTAAACTATGAACAGGTGTAATCTAGTAAGATTATCTAGTAGATAACAAAATAATAATAAAAAGAGTCCATTTAAATGTAATCAGGTCTTGAAAAGTCTTAAAAAAGCATTAATTTAAGCCTTAAAAGGTATTGAAAAGTTTTGAATTTCATTCTCAAAGGCCTAAAATACTTTTTCTAGCCTGCCATCAGCAATAATGTTAGTTATTTTGTGTTTTTTTTATGTAATTTTAGCAAAACCTGGCTGGAAAATCCCCAATTAAAAGAAGAACATCCAGTCAGTTCAGATAAAACCACTTCTGCAGGAAGCTGCTGTATCTTCATTTATTTCACTTTAGATACTGACACATACAATATTAACATAATAATACAGTGTAATAATATAATAATGTCCTGTCAGACCCACTTCATGTCACACTTTTCAGCTACGTGTGATCACTTTCTCGTTTATTAATATCCTCGAAACAGTGTTTCTCTCTCAAGATAACACTTTGTAGATGCAGAGTGGGAAGTTTGGTAACGTTTTGACCGCCTTGACTTGTAAAAGTTGCTGACAACTGATGACAAAATGCAAAAATGATGACTTTGAATGTCGTCCTGAGTTTCCGATAATAAGATTAACAAGATTGGTCATGTCATCTGAACCCGTGTTGAACTACGTGACTGACAATGGAAACGCTGCATTGATTAGCATCTGATGAAATGTTTGTGGTTTGTTGAATGCAGCATTTCTGTTTTGTTTTTTTTATTATTGGTTAATCTATTGATCTGATCTTTTTCTGCTGTTTATCTGGGTCACGTTTAATGAATAATTAGTTTACTACTATTGGCGAGGGATTGTTAAAAACTACCAGGAAGCTGTGACATTTATTTCATTTATTGCACTTGGCAAAATAATATCAGCTCTTATCATAGCCAAATGTTTTTCATCGATATCTTTCATACTTTAACAGTGAAACAGGTTTAATAGTTGCCTCGTCATTGGGGCGAGGACAGCAGAGAACACCGCTGGAGCGCAGCAAGATCCAGTTAGGAGATAAAAATCCACACTGAAGATGTCATCTGAGCCGCCAGACGGATACTTTCTGCCTCTGCAAAACAAACAATGCCGTCTATATTAGAATCTCATATCTGTAAATATCATGTCCTTGATCATCAGAGTACAGACAACATTTAGGACCATATAAGATATACAAACAGGTGACAAATTGAAGGAAAAACCAACATAAAGCCTCTTAGTAACGTGTCGGGCTGCCAGAACAGTTTCAGTTTGCCTCAGTGTTGATACTACGAGTCTCTGAACACCATCCGTCAAGAGTATATTCCCTCATTTGGTGTTTTGTTGACGATGGTGAACACTCACGTGTTAAACTGAAACTGGGCCTTGTTCAGCACTTCCACACACATGCCACAGGGCACAGTTGCTAATTACATTATTGTACCATGCAGCATCTCCACTCATTTATTTAGGTTTTTCCCTTTCATTTGTCACATTTGTCTGTGCAAATATTCATATATAAATGTTAAAAAAAAATGTTTCAGTTGCAAAGAAAAGAAATTTAAAGATACAAATTAAAGTTTAAAGTCTATAATTTGTGAGAATTTATTTGTAAAATCTTTCTACATGGTATTAAAAACACTGTAGATGGAGTCTAATGAAGTAGAATAAAATGGAAACTATCAGAGTAATCTTTAATGATGAAATATGTTTACACACAAAAGGGGTTTGACTCTGTGGCTTTCTCAGAATAACAACAACAATCCCTAGAAATATACACAAGCCACAAATATATGACAACATAACTGATGAAAACGTGTCTGCCAACTGTAAACAGGATATAAATAGTGTCAGGAAGTGAAGAGTGCTGAGATAAATAATAAACGGTCATAAAAACGACTTTATATACACACATGTAAGTACAGTAAACCAACACACTGACTCTTTAATTTGTCCTTTAAACTGAAGGGATGATTTTTAAGGCGCTTGCTGCAGCTTGTAGGTATAAAAAAAACTATTAAACTATTTAAAAAAAACAAAAAACAACTTTATGATGCATCAGCTGGAGCAGGACAGCAGCTCACGCAGCGTGACTGTACTTTTTTACTGTTCGGGGTTTCACCCTTCACGTTGTGCGCTGCAACGTGACCGCTGTGTTACCATTCCCTCTGTTACGTCGATCGGGACGCTAAGCTCCGCCCCCTCCGGTGTCCTAAAAGTGTGTCACTGGGTTAAAGTATGGAGGGGCGGGGCCGACAAATGGGTCACATGGGTGAGCCCACTATTGAGAACATTTAGTTCTCTTGACTCACCCGCAGTCTCACAACAAGGGGGGAGTTCCTCCGATTCAGCAGCACCACAAGACGCTCCCCGACCTGCTTATTGCTCATGAGTCACAGACAGACCCGGACCTGCAGATTTATTCCCCGAAAATAGGAGAAGCAGAAGCAGAAGAAGAAGAGTCCTGACAGGAGCTAACTTAAACAGAGCACTTTTTTTTCTTCTTGAAAGTCGTCTTGCTTTCCAGTTGCTAAGTTTAGTCTGCATCGTTTTTCCTAGAGACTGACAGACAAGTCCCGACTTTTAAAACAGTTCATCTCTGTTTTGAGAGATATTTTTTTCTCTTTTCTCTCCTTTTCCTCGATTGGAGAGATGCCTGAGGACATGGGGACAGCCAAGCCCGGTAAGAGAACAATTTTTTTCCACATACATATATATATAAAGAAGTTGCTGCAATGTTAAAGGAATTGTGAAGAAATAATAGGTTGTAATGTTTTCATTGCATGCAATGTGCAGGAACTTGTTGCAATAAGGGTTTTTTTTTAACATTGACTGGAATGAGGTGACCTCTTTAAATGCTGATCTGACACATACATTCAGCTTTACTGTGCCTTCTCTTGTCTATCTGTGGAGAAAAATCCAACTAAAGTAATGTGTGGCAGTTAGAAAAAAGCTTAAATGTGTGTATATATGTGGCTTAAAATCTATGGATGCATCACAATAATGATCTTGAGGTCAATACAGGCGTTAAGAAGGCGTTTATAGAGCAGTACACTAATGAATGGTGACCTGAAAACGGTTTTTTTTCTTGCTGTTATGCAGCATCAAAATCGTCAACTAGGGCTCAGAAAGTTAACGTATATTTTTAAAAATTATTTCATTTCATTTTCTTGTGATTAAACGTCAATTAAATCGTATCTGTATCCCGGTTACCGTTTGTTTTAAACCGGGGTTAGGAGTGTCAGTGCGGCATTTACATTTGACACAACAACAGTGTTCCACTTCCTCGCTCCTGCTCACATGGACAGCGTAGCCTAGCCATGTGCCCGTGTGTACACGCTCTCTAGAACACGCTTCTGATTGGTCGAGAGGCGTTCCCCGACGGCACATTCACTACAGTGTAACTCTGCTGTGATTGGCCCGGTGACGCAGAACGTTGCACAATTCGTTCTGTACACAGCAAGCCCGAGCGCGAGGCACCACTGCGAGGTACACGTGAGAGAGAGAAAGAGCTCGAGCGAGCTGACCTACATTTCTGTCTCTTCCTCCTCCTTCGCTTTCACAGAAATGCATGACAGGTCCACGTGTGGGTGGGCCGTGAAAGAGAGCAGTCATGGCTGAGGTTAGGTAATCATCTGCTGCTTGCGGGCGGCTCTAAATTTAGGGTGGTTTTAGTGTTTTAATGAAGAAAAAACACTTGAGTTTTTCACATAAAAATTCCAAAAAAAAAAAAAAAAACGTGGCTCAGTTTCTGCTTAACCTTTTGTTTTTGCGGGAAATTCAACTGAGCTTGTTTGTTTTAATTTGAAACCTCCACCATTCACAGTTCATGCACTTTTAACACACTTGGGCTTGGGCGTGAAATGCCAAAGACTTTACTCAAGAGTAGTCATAGCAACCGTTTAAACCGAAAGTGTTTTACTTGATGAATGAAAAGTGAACAATTTGCACACTTTTATCGCCTGGAAAGTTTTCCAATGAATCGTGCCTGTCCAGCAATACATTTAATTATGAATTACAAAACTTATCACCAACAGTTGCTGTCAGGACAAACATGTTATTACATAATCTCTCCTCCTCTTCAATGGTGGATGTTTTTTTTTTCCCTTCGTCGCCTTTTGTTCCCACAACTGTTATGTTGCTCCAGTGCTTCAGTGACCCTGTCTGGGAGTCAGTCAGCGGAGCACACTCCCATAGCATAGAGACCCAGGCATGTTATGTAACAGTGTTATCCAACCAGCAAGGACTGGAGGTGATAAAGCAGGTCAATCATAGCAGTGATTAAACACACACACACACTTCTGCTGTTTAGGTGTGTCACAGGCCCTTGGACGTGTTGTACTGCCAAAAGTCAATTTGGCACCAGCGCTGCTTTTTTTTTTTTTTTTTTTCTGTTTTGCCCTGCTACTGCGGTTTACACTTTAACTAATGTTATTGTCTCTTGGTTGCTTTAACTTTGACATGCTTGATGCGTAGTAGAGTGAGAGAGAGAGAGAGAAAAAAAAGTCGGAAGCTCTGACACAGTTTGTTGATTTTAGTTGATGGCACAATGAAAACAAGTTTAATTGTGTGTTTAACAGATTAAATGTCCACATTTTCCTCATTACATGCAATAAATACAATACAGAGACACTGGATGCAACGCCAGAAATATCTATACTATAAAAGGTTGTTAATTATGAACCAGGAAGTAAACTAATCAATTTTTACCTGCTCTAACAGGAGGAGTCATCGCCTACATCTCCTCCGGCTCTGCCTCCACCCCAGAGTCCTGTATGAGCACCAGCCCGACCAGCAGCAGTGGCGGCAGCGGCTTCCTGTCCACATCGCCGCCTCTCTCTCGCCCCTCGTTGCCCAGCAGGGCCGTGGGCATGGTGGTGGACATTGCTCCGCCCGCCAAGAATGGGTCCAGAACCGGCCACGGTATGGATAAGGCCGGGCGCTCTTCCACATCCGCCAAAAGCAGCATCACCAGTAAGCTGATTATACAACTCTAGCAATTAGAAACTTATTATATTTATGATCTTGTGCAGTTAAATGATGGTTTATGGTCGTTTCTTTTTCTCCAGAAATCAACGGCATGGTGCTGCTGTGCAAGGTATGCGGCGACGTGGCCTCGGGCTTCCACTATGGCGTCCATGCCTGCGAGGGATGCAAGGTGAGACAAGTTTCTGGAATGACACGTCTGTGTCTCTACTAGTTTGATTCATATCCTCGCAGCGACGGCACTCAAGCTAACTTAACTGACCGCTTCACGTTGACGATCCTCAGGGCTTCTTCAGGAGAAGCATCCAGCAGAACATCCAGTACAAGAAGTGTCTTAAGATGGAGAACTGCACCATCATGAGGATCAACAGGAACCGCTGCCAGCAGTGCCGGTTCAAGAAGTGTTTGGCCGTCGGCATGTCCAGAGATGGTGAGCTTTATTTTTATATAGTTAAGAAAAAACCAAACAGAAAAAAAAACACACCTGCAGATTGGAGCATGAAGAGAAAAGAAACATTTTTAAAAAAATCCATATTCTGTCACAGCTGTCAGATTTGGTCGCATCCCGAAGAGGGAAAAGCAGAGGATGCTGCTGGAGATGCAGAACGCCATGAACAACATGATGAGCAACAACAGCCAGCTGCACAGCATGCTGCACGGCCACCAGAGCCCCACGCTGCCCATGGAGTCCCTGCCCAGCGACGCCAGCCCCTCGCCCTCCTCTTCCTCCTCCTCGTCCGCCTCCGAATCCTCGTCGTGCTCCAACCCCTCCTCCCCGCAATGCCCCCAGGACTCGGAGTCCGTGGTTTCCATGGACACCAACTCCAGCTCCGCCTCGTCTTGCGGGTCGGACAGCGGCGAGGACGAGGCCGTGGTCTCGATGAGCAGGCAGCACCAAGACGCCTTCGCTTACAGCCAGCAGAGGTCCCATCGGCAGGAGCAGGTCTCGCCCTCGCCGGTCACGGTCGCCCAGGAGACGGCGTGCGACAGTCGTATGGAGGAGCAACAGGAGAGCTGGAACAGCTGGAACAACAACGTGGTCATGAGAGGTTACCAGCACAGTTCTTACAGCCAACACGTCACCAACACTGCTTACAGGGAGGAGAGAGGAGTTTACCAGCAGCAGCAGCCTCAGCCGCAGCTCAACAGCGCCCCCAGCTGCGAACCGTCAGACGACAGCCAAAGACCGCATGAATTCAATACACATACTGCCTCAAGTGGTTACAGTGGACCAACCAACAGCATCAACAACAGAGCACACTTGGTGAGTTTCACAGAAAGTCACAAATTAATCCTTTTATTAGTTCGATAAAAAAAAAGATGGAGTACTTTTATTTTATTTCCATTTTTTTTAATCACTCTTTCTTCATTTTTTTCTCCTTCCAGGTATGTCCAATGAACACTTCGCCATACGTGGACCCCCGCAAGCCCAGCCAGGAGATCTGGGAGGAGTTCTCCATGAGCTTCACCCCCGCCGTGCGGGAGGTGGTCGAGTTCGCCAAGAGGATCCCGGGCTTCCGCGACCTCCCGGAGCACGACCAAGTCAGCCTGCTGAAAGCTGGAACTTTCGAGGTAAGAAGCGCTCGAGCAAGAACCCCCTTAACTCCATCTGCGCCAGTAGCTACTAGATCAGACTGTGTAGTTGTACTGGACGGCTACCAAAGTGTGAATGTGATCAGGGTGTTCCTGGAAAAAGAGAGCATTGCTCAGTTAAACCCCCCCCTCCACCTTCTCTGAATAAATAAAGGTCCCAAAAAAAAAAAGCAAACAGGAAAAACATAAACAGCTCGTGTTATTTTGTGCTCACTTTGAAGTCAAACAAGGCGGGTTCCTCAAATACCTAGAATTACAGGATCTACTGCGGCTTTCCCAAACAGAGCGAACTGTCAGCTGTGTGTGCTGACTAATATTTGCTCTGATAACAGTTGGAACGAGAGTGAAAGATACTTCACAAACTCTGTGTGTGTGTTAGTTTCAGACTGTGTAACATTGTGTTCGTCTTGGGAAAGCTCAGATACTCACATTGTTGCTATTGTTCCTTTTCAGATTATTTGATGTAGACACGTTCGGGTGTGTCAGTTTTTGCACCTGAGGCAATGACTTTAGATATATATATAGATAGGACGTCATAGAAAGTTTTAATTGGCAACGAGCCTTCAGGACATTTAAAACATCAGTGAAATATTTAAACCTGCATGTATCAAACCATTAACCTAAAAACTCTCTCTCTGTCGACTCCCAGGTGCTGATGGTCCGATTCGCCTCTCTGTTCAACATGGTGGAGCGGACGGTGACCTTCCTCAGCGGCAAACGCTACAGCCTCGACACGCTACGGTCGCTCGGCGCCGGCGAGCTGCTCAACTCCATGTGCGAGTTCAGCGAGAAGCTGATGGCGCTGCGGCTGGACTCCGAGGAAATGAGCCTCTTCACCGCCGTGGTGCTCGTCTCAGCCGGTAAGAGCAGTTCGGATGGGAATATGTTGATGCGTCCGAGCACGTCGGAAAGAGTAAACGGCTTTAATATCAGCGCTACGTGTAAAATAAAACGTTATTTCTCTGTATAATTTACATAAATAGCATTTAAAATAGCAGAAAACACTCTCAGGTGATATAAAACATGAGCTAAGACCTCCTGATCCTCCAGAAGCTAACCTTTTTCCTCCCTTCTTCTTCTTCTGTGCTCAGATCGCTCAGGTATCCAGGACCTCAACTCAGTGGAGGCCCTGCAGGACAAACTGATCCGGGCCCTGAGAAACCTGGTGATGCAGAACCACGACGAGGCGTCCACCACTTTCACCAAGCTGCTGCTCAAACTTCCCGAGCTGCGCTCGCTTAACAACATGCACTCGGAGGAACTGCTCTCCTTTAAAGTGCACCCTTGAAAGCTTCCTTAAAAAAAAAAAACATAAAAACAACAAAAAAAACAAAACCACATCCACACACCTCCACCAGGACCTGCCTCTCATCCCCCCACCCCCATCCTTCTGTATTTGACCAACCCAGATGTGTGTTTCTTTGTAGAATGTATTGAAAAGTTATTTTTTATTCTATTTTTGTTAAGTAGACCACGTGGGGTCTGAAGAGAGAAGATGAAAATGTACTGTATTTATAGAAGACATAGCTTACGCTTGTTGCACACAAACACACACGCACACACATATGCGCGCGCGAGTGCACGTGTGTCAGAGGTTCCTAGTTTTGCAAAGTTTGGAGGCACTTTTTCTATTTTTCAATAGAAAGAAAAGTACTTAACTGGCTTTTTGAGACGATAGAGAGCATAAACCAATGTTAATTAATTAATAGATAATATGATTTTTAGCATTTATGTTTCCTCCAAAAGCCATTTAATTAAAAAGTGTATTCTCTAATAAGCGGGCGAATGTGAGAGACAATACATACCTTACATACCGCATGTTTATTTGGTCCAATATTTTGACTGATACATGTCGGAGAGAAAGGCAAGCTATCGGAAAATGTATTGAAGAATGTGTGACGATTGCTGCTAATGCATGGCTGTACTTAATGCGAACAATTATACCTGGATCTTCTCCCCTTTTTGCCTCAGAAAGCATCAGTTTTATTGTTTTCAACTTTCAAATTGTATGTATAGTGTATTATTGTTTTCTTTTTTTTTTATTTAATTCTTTTTTTTTTTTTACATGTCAACTGCCTGTACACTGCCTGATGATGTCTGTGGGGAGTCGATGACGTTATATTTTTTTTTTCAGCAACACTACATTTGCACAAGTTCTGGAGCAGAAAAAACCCAAGTGACACAAAAAGAAAATCCACCAACAGTGTGACACAACGTCATGTAAACGTTATCACACCCGAGTGTTTTTTGCTGTTTTCTCACTTTCCAGTTTTTATGACAAATGTCTTTTTTTTTGTTTTTTGTTGTTTTTTTTTTTTTTTAAAAGAAATCAAACTTTGTGTACTTTCAGCACTGAATTGAAACTTGTCATCCATTTTGTTGAAATATGTTTCTTCTACTGGCACACTGCCATTTGTAAATAACTATATAAATAAATATATATATATATATATAAATATATATATAAATATCTCATGAACATAGAAATATGAATGATATAGTATAAATAAATACAAGTGAAGAATATTCTGTGTATTGTGTTTTTTTATTGATATGCAAGTATGAATACGTAGCAGTGAGTGTGTTCGTCCACGAGGTGGCGCTGTTTGACAACAGCCGCTTGAATTAAATTTAGAAAGTGACTTTTAACTGTGAACAACTTTGTCCCTTTAATTCAGCACATACTTATAATTTAACCATATTGAACAAGATGCTTTAATCTGACTCTTTTCATCATCAGGTTTGAAAGAACTTTAAGATTAAATCAAAGATGTCTCACAACTTTATGCATATTTTTCCTCTCTCATGAGCGACCAAGTCCAAAAAAAAATCCTATTCTGACCTTATTTTTTTAAATTAATAAACACTGAATCTAATATTTTGTCTCAAATGGAGATTCGGACAGTGTGAAAGTCAGTGAAACATCCATTTAAAATGAAAACATTGAAACTATTGAGACGTATTTTAAGTGTTGTTCATCTTATCAACAGGTTTAAACTTTATTTAGACCTTTTTGGTAAAAAAAAAAAAAAAAAAAGGGAAAATCTTTCAATCCAGCGGAGCAAAAAGTCCATAGACGTTTTTCACAGATGATATAGAAGGAAAAACAAACATGTAACTCAAATCACTGATGACGACTTTACTACAAGACTTTAACAAAAAAAATCCCAGAATTGGTGAACAGCTCACATTTCTCACCAGATGACACAACTGACTACACAACTACACAGCTGATAAGAGGAGAGATCCACAAATGTAAACGATACTGATATTTAATTAAATTCAACAAAAGTCAGTCTGTTTGTGTTCACTTCCTCCCTCTTCCTCCTCCTCCCCCAAGTCTTGTTCTTGGCGATGATAAAAATCAAAGCACGAGTGTGAACACCATGACAACACAAGAGCTTTTCTTTCAGATCTGAAAAATTCGACTGAGACGGCCAAAATGAGGCAAAGGTCCCGTAGTCTGTGTGAGGCTTTAAGGTGCTGCCAGAAACTTAAGGTACCAGGATAATAACTGTTGATCTCTCCCTCTGGGTGGTGGGAGGGGTGTGACGTCACCTCTTAGTTCAGGGGCGTGGTGTCACAGGGAAAGTCACACATTTTTGGGAGGTTTAGAGAATAAAAATGTTGGATTTTCTCCAGAAAAAGGAAAATAACTTCTGTTGTAGTGAAAGCCATAGAATAGGACTGTGATCAGTAGATAATTACACATAATTTATTAACTTAAAAGTACATTTAAGTGTCAAAATGCTCTTTAATGTTGTTAATAAACCTGTGCTTTTCCTGCTATGTCCTATCAAAATATACAAAAAAGGTTTATGGCTGGGTCCGAGTCACTTACTGTTCACTATATACAGTACATAGCGTGTTCACTATGTTGTAGTGTCGTCTGCACGTCCAGCGAGAATCATTAAATCCTCTATATCGGACTCAAATGACCTCACGATGCAGCGGCGTACAATTAAAGGTCACTGAGAGCTAACAAGAACAAGAGCAAGACTCAGAAAACACTCAAAATGTGACAACCAGTCTCTAAAAAAAACAACCAATTACAGCTTCAACTGACAATTATTTTCATTATTTATTAATCTGCAGTTTGTTTATTCATCTCATCTATTAATTGTTCATCTATAAGATTTCAAAATAAGTGGGAAAATGCCCATGGAAACTGACGAGGCTCTCAGATCTGATGATAATGCAAAACACTGGATGAAGAGCAGTAAACACTAATCACCAGTCGGATGTTCTGTGTCGTAAATGTGACGAGAATTATAATCAGATTTTCAATGAATGCTTAAAGATTGCTTTGGAAACTTGAGTGTGGAACAAAATGACTCAACAGCAAACAAAATAAAGGTCAAAATTTGCATTTAACAAGCTTCTTTTTCTTTTGTTTAAACAGCAGAATAGATCAATCCGTGATTTTCTCTGTAACCGACGACCTTTGTTTGACCCCTGAAGGATCATACATGTGTTTTTTGTATTTTATTTCATCTTGTGCGTCACCTCAGCTTTTCTTTGACAGTCAAACATGTCGCCACCGTCACGTCATTTGCATTCAAAGCTGTCCGCATGTTTCATTCAAATCTCGCTGACCGCACAGCGACAACTTCCACTGTGATCAGATCGTGATGTAAATGAAGCAATGAGAGGGGAAAAGTACTGGAGAAATGCTGCTGAACATGAAGCTCCAGAAGGGATGCAACTTTATCGTCATTATCAGTTAATTCACTGATAATTTTCTCAATTAATAGATTATTTGTGTGATTCGTGGAGTGTCAGTCAGAGATCTTAAGTCAAAAATGTCCAGTTAGTGGTCTAAAAGAGATCCAGCAACCACCAACCGGACGTCCTCAGTGTCACGTCAGGACATTTTCACCACATTTTACTGTTTAAATCCAAACCATCATCTTTCCCAAACCTGAACCTGAAGTTGTTTTTGTGCCCAAACTTAACCAAGGGCGTTAAACGGCATGCAAAATGGTTAAACATGTGACGTCTGCACTGCATGCAAATAAATAAATAATCAAATTAAAGCTGCAAGCAGCGTTAGTTGAGACCTCGCACTCCGGCTCGTCGGGGTCAGATCACTTTTTTTTTTAAATGAGGGCTATTTATCAGTGTGGTGTGCTTTTATTTTGAAAGTTTGATAGACATGTCTGTCTTGCTCACACCTGTGTCATCAAAATCATGCAAGTTTGGGGCCTTTTCACTTGAATTAGTTACTCAATTAGTAAACTTCTATTTTTAGAAAAGTTTAAAGACTTTTAACCCACATGACCTGTTCAGAGTTTGATTGACGTGAAGTAACTGCAGCTGGACACAGAAAAATACTCCTATATTTGAACAGGGAGTGTGAGCGAACACACACCTTTTCAAACATTTCCTGTTTTCACATAGTTTCAGATACAGACCTCGTTTGAACTCTAAATGAGTCACAAGACCTCACCCTTAGGTGACGAGTGCTGTTTTACAGTAGTCCTCTGCCTTTTTGGGCTCGGTCCCTGTTGTTCTTCAGGTTTATTAAACCCTAAATTTGATCCCTAATAATGTAGTTTTTGGTTTGCATTGTTGATTTCTGGTCGACATTGTGTGTGTATGTGCGGTGCTGTTGTGTGTAGCTTTGTATGTGTTTTAAATGTAACGGACTGCAGATGAAAATTAGCTTCAAAGCTAACTCAAATGTTAAAGGTTACGTTTAAAACTGTACATTATCCCGATAAATACAAACACAACGACGTAGTTTGAAGGTGTAAAGTCGTGTTATTTGTATGCAGATGGTGGAACCGGGTTGGCCGGTCACCAAAATACCACACAGAGTAGCAAAACGAGTTTCAAGGTCATGAAAATACCAAACAGTCGGAGTGCTAAAACACGGCCCTTAACGTTTACCCCCCCATCAGGTTCAAGTAAAATTCAATCTCAGCATGTAAACTTTTTTTATTTTTAGCTATATGAAGTCAGCTGTGGTGACAAATCCAAACACTGTCACGCTCTGACACCGTGTTCATCCCAGTTTAAAACCCTTTAAATCCACTTTAATCTCCCTCATTTCCATTGTTTAACTGCTGCACACGAGATGTCTCCTCACTGTAAAGTCATGTATGTGTGCACCGGAGGCTTCATACTTCCACGTATCACGCTTATCGGCAGGTTTGTGTGTTGCGTTTACTGCCACAGAAAAGGAATAAATCTTTATATTTGCAGAACCACAGTTCTCTGAGCAACCAAACGTCGCTTTTATCTGTCGTTATCAGGCTTATTAAAGCAACCAGGAGCTCTATTTGTGGCACAAACTGAAGCTTCAGTTATCAGTGTTGTGATATTTATAATTGGCACTCAGCTGATGTATGAAATAAACCTCGGAGTTATTGTTATGTAAGCTAATTTGGAGCAGAAAAGTAGTTTTTACATATGTGTATTGTTGGAAAAATCACCTGTATTAGCATCACAAAGCAACAAAAACCAATGTGATTGTGTTTATAGCATAAAAAAAAGTCTCTTTATTCACTTTAAAGTTGGATGTTTTGTGTTATTTTCCCATTTTCTTGTTGTTTGCAGTGAAATCAGAAACGTGTTGTTACGTGACTCTGACTCTCCTCTTCTTACTTACATAATTTTATTGGTTTTAAATGTGTATTTTTGGTTTTTCGGTTTTTCCTGCATCACTCAACGGTCGTCGCTTTGCTGAGTCATACGACCTGAAAGAGAAGCCTAAAGGTAAAAAAAAAAGCAGTGAAAAAGGATCAAAAGCAGGATTTATTTTGAGCTTCACTGAACGTTATTATGTGTACAAAGCAAGAATATCATGTGTCCTGAATTTATTAAAAAAAAAGAAATATCTTGCAGCATTTCTTGAACATCAGCAACAACGGCAGCAAGAAAAAAAAAGGTCTTTGTGAACAAAAAAAAAAACATTTGTGAATAAAAAAGTTAATAATAAAAACTCTGCTTCAGTGTCTCACAGTTATTAGTTATTAATCTGAGTAGTTTTTGAGACGTTCTGCTTACAAACAGACAAACGAGACCGAAGACAAAATCTCCTTCTGCGTATTAAAGACGAGGACTGATCGACTCTTTACCAGAGGAGCATTATGGGTAATGTCCCGCTGTAGGTTTTAACCATGTGAATGACCTGATAACACTAGAAGGTTTGTCCACAATAGCAGTGAAGAACACTGACACATATTTGTGACTCTTTGCGAGGTGAGGAGTTAAAGTCTGCCTAAAAAGTTGCTGGATTTGTTGTTTGGCACTTATTTGGGGAAAAAAGTCACTAAAGAGGTTTTAAAAGTCGCCAAATATAGTAAGAAAGTCACCAAATTGCCAACATCACCACCGATCTTGCAATTGTCATCATTTCAACAGCATTTAAAATAACTATTTCAATATGTTTTATGTCTAATTAACACACTGAAATCAGATCTATTACATTATTATTATATATTATAATATTCTATAATGTTATTATTATATTATTTCTTTTGTTTTTCAGTAAATTCAAACATGGATTATAAAGTGTTTATGGTATTTTTTAAGAATCAAGAGTGAAATTTTTTTGTTTGTTTTCTGTCTTTGACCACAAAACAAACAAAACAACAAACAAAAGTTGATTTTCATAAAAAAAAATTTTTAAAAAAAAGGAAACCAGTGACGTTTTGGTAGATTGTGATTTAAACAGAATATAAATCACTATTTTTTTTTTTTTTTAAAATCAATAATGTATGTTACGTGTGATTAGTGGGATAAAACATAAACACTTAATCACCTGATATTCGCTCCAAAACAATGATTCATTGATCTTTTTCTTTACTTATTCATATTTATATTGAATTATTCTGTCCAACATTTTATTTGAGGGATTTTTTGTAAAATATGACGCTTTTAAAAAAAATATGACACTACTTTCTCCAAACAATCCCGTGACGCCATACGTCCAGTTTTATAGATGAGAACAATACAGAAAACAATACAGTCATGAAATCAACAAACATGTCACTGATGATGCAAAATGACGATTTATAAGTGTCTCAAGTCTGAGTTTACTGCTCAGTCAGGTTAAACTTGAGCGTCTCTTACATATGAGGAAGTGAATAAGTGAGTTATTTCCTTCGTGAATACCACCATGTCAGAGTGAAACACGCTGATGTAGCGACCAGTAAAGCATGGAGGACATCAGCCATGACCCAGATGGGAAATATGGGCCATGATAAAAAAACTCCTGAAGATGGTGAGCGACTGGTGAAACAACCGCAACCAGTTACTGATACTGGGAACCCGGGCCAGCAAATGCAAATAATGCAAATAATGCAAATAATGAACCACAGAACAAGGAGTGATTAAAGTAGGCAAACATATCAACTAATTACATAGAAAATAGTCTGAACTTTTGTTTCTGAATGTAATTTCAGTCACTGGGTTAAATTTTTACCCAGTTTGGGTCAATAAAGCACCAACATGATACTGGGTTAATGTTTTGACCCAGTTTAAATGTTATTTTTTTATTTTCCTGTTTGATTATTAACCCAAAATAAAGCTTGTTATAATCTACTCTACGCTTATAACTTATACGACACAGTTTGTTAACAATTGATGATAACTTTTATGTCTTTTGAGTGTCATATGCACATCATTTTGTATAAAAAACAATATATTTGTGACAGTTTTTAGCTAAAGTCTGGGTCAGAATAACAGCTTGCTACTGCTGTGAACCTGATGGTGCAATCTTAACCCAGTAACTTTTAGAGTGTATGGTTTTAGACAGTTTTAAATCGGATTAAAAAACAAAAGGACGAGAAAAAACTATGAAACCACTTGTTGAAATATGTTCCCGGCATATTCCTGCTTTAACCACGTCTACTCATCTCTGCATATCCAAGTTCTGCGTTTAGAAACAGAACAATCTCCTCACAGCCAACACTACTTTTAACTCTGGCTTTTATTTTTATATTATAGCCAGAAAAACATATACGGAAACTACCAACGCAGTGACATGGAGGGACGCCCGGGGCCCCGCCGCAGAACACGCCACACGCCACACAGACCCGGCTACGATCGAGACGCTGGCCATAAAGTCAACATGTGTTGTGTGGATTGGCTTGTACCGACCAGACCGACTGCTCCTTTACAAATTGGCAAAGTGCAGCCAAATAACCGCAGCGGTGACCGGTGGTGTGCTGCTGAGGATCCAGACCAGCTGCGGGATGATGAGAGCTGCAGCAGCAAGAGTTCATTCTTGTGCACGTAAAGGAAACCACATTTCACTTACTGCACATGCTTTTCTGTTTATTGTAGCAGTGTTTATTCCCTAAAAATGAAGATTCAGACCATTTCTGACCTCTCAGATCCAACTACAAACGTTTAGATCAGGTAAAACTCCCTCCAATGTTCTCTCTCTTTCTCTTTCTCTGCACAATAGGCATTGAAACCACAGAGACACAGCAGCGAACACTTCAGTTCAACCTCAGACCTCAGCATCAGTTCTCACTGACATCACACAAGGGTTTCATTTCTTAAGAGATTTCAGACCATAAAAAAAAAAAAAAAGCAGCACATCCGACCACAAGATCAAAACCTCAGGCATCTGACCTCAGACCTCAAGAAATACGCCCTTAGAAACAGACGTTTGGCATCAGATCTCAAGCACGGGCCCTTAAAGTTTAGCTTCAAGTCTGCGTTAAATGACGGTCAGGTGCCAAAATGAACACAGAAAAGTGGTCTGGGATTAAATCTAAAGCCCTCCGTCTGTGCACAAATGTGTTTAAAAGTTTATTTGAAGCTAATATGAAGCTTCAGCTGTACAAATTAGTCAGTTCAGGTGGATATCTTCCAAAGTTTTACAGTCATTTAGTGCCAAAGTCCGTCTTTCTGTTATTATACTTCCACTGCAGCACAAAAAAGGAGTTTTAAACTGCAACTCTGGAAGATATCTGCTTGTTTTGAGTCGAGTCAAGAGGCTGTGATATGTAGCGCAACATGTCAAGAGGGCGATTTCCAAACCAGCCAGTTTGTTTTCTCTGATCCGCACCAGTGGATGAGTTGGTAAACCACATGATACGATCACGCTGGCTGCTCATTGGTTAGCCGTGTTCCGGTCAGGAGCGAGAACATAAAAAACAGGATATGTCTCTTGCATCTTCTTTTTAGCAAGTAGAGATCAGCACAGATATTTTTTTTAACTTTAACACAGTAAATATATATTAAACACAACAGGTGTGAGTTTGGATTAGTGACTATTAAACCTTCTTTTTCTGGCCGCCATGAATGTTTGACTCCACTTATCTCGGTTTAGTTGCAGGCCAGATGTTCCAATTTAAAAATCATGGCATCCAGTCGTCAAACAGCAAGAACGGGCTTGTTTTCCCGCTTATACGAGGCCAAATGTGGACGCTTTAGAAACCCAATACAACTTTAAAGAGGGGTTTGACTAACAGGGAGCCTCTTTAAACCTGTCATCCTGTTCCTGCTAGTGTGACAGTACAAATAAGAGATATATTGCGCTAATAAATAACCCTTCAATGCTGCCAGGCTCCAAAGTGACGGTTTACAACTGGCTGTAAAAGAAAAAAGAGAGAGAGAGAGAGAGAAAAGACAAAAGCAGAAGGAAAGCTGAGAGTTTGTTGCAGTTCTTACCATTTGGTGCCATATTTGAGATGCACAGGAGAGGAAGATTAAAGCGATTTTACAGCTTTAAAGAAGCCTAATGTGTTATTTGTGCAAATAAGTTCCTACTTAATAAATGAATTTGTATATTTAAAGGAGATTTATGTGACGACTGTGATCTAAATCATGACACATACAAGAAATAATAGAGAAACACTGATGTTCTTATCCACATGAGTAGAGCTGCCATTTGAAATTGATTAAACTTTTATTATTATGAAAGGAGAAAGGGGGGGGCTTGTTAAAAACCAGCTTATCCCTTGGTACCAGACTCTGCTTTGGCATGAAAACTGCAAAGGACATGAATCATTCAGTGTTAATCATTAAAAGTACAATACAGGGTTATCTCCACTCGTCCACTCACCGTCGTATCTGCACACACGACCGCAGGAGGGAAACAATAGCTCCAGAGATAAAGCAGAAGACGAGTTAGAGCTGCTGTCGGCCAGTCTGTGAAGTTAAGTATTGACACTCAAGGTCTCGTTCTGACTGTTTCTCTTACGCCACCAACAGGTGTAAATAAATGTCCGGCGGCATGTTTATCATGACGGGATGCTGACGGGACTCCCATCAGCATTATGAGGTCGATGTTAAACATGCTGAAACAAGAGGTTGTGACATATAGCAGGACCAGCTTTCACACATGTGGATATAAAGTAGCGTTCAGTCTCTGGTCTCTTACATGAATCTGTACTTCTGTAGTTTAAGAAAAGATTGAAGACTGAGCTCTTTCATGAACAACTCTGCACTTGATGGACTAAAAGTAGAGAAAAAACAGAAAGACAAAAACTAAAAAAATAAAATAAAATCTGCTTCTTTGCACTCTATGCTTTGCCTCGCTGCACCACCTGTTGACACCTACGTCCTATCAGATTCAAACTTAAGCTTTATGGCGCTCACTCATGTTGTCGTCTCCAGACTAGATCCCTGCTCGTGTTGTATCAGTCTCAGATGTCTCAGATGGGCGTCACCTTGGATGAAACTATCTGCTGAATGAAACTGTAAATTGTAGTTCTGTGTGTGCGTTATATTGAGCACATAATTTACATTCCCTGCTCCGACTGAACAGTTGTTTTCTGACGTACCCGCTGCACTAATGAACCAACAATATCGCTTATTTGTCTCCACACGTCAGTCTTTTAATGGTCTCAGCAGCTCGCTAGCTACACGCCGTAGAGATACCGGAGACATCTATGTACCTCTGTTTCCACGTGGATCAAAACAAGTGTGATCGGCTCTGGCTTGTTGCCACTTTCACTGCGTTAGAGTACATATTTATAAAGTTTTTCTTCACTTTTCCCCCTGCACTGTCGCTTTCTGAATCTCTCTGTCTCAGTGGGGAGGCGCTGGGCTGTAAAATCAGGTCTGAGTCACGGTGAATAGCAGCTGTCACTACACAGAACTACTCTTCAGAGACTGAAAATGTGGGCGCTGTTTTTAGTCTTTTGGATACGTTTCCAAACAAACTACAGTACCCACAGTCCTCAGGGTGAAGGAACGGGCTCACTGGCGCATATTTAATCATTTTTTAGACAACAACAGAGCTCGACGGCACAGTCGAATATGATATATCAGGCTTTGGATTCATACACTTGTAAGTGGATCAATTCGTGGCTGGTTTGGTTTTGAGATGAAATAAGGTAAATATAGAGAACAGCCAACATCCTTTAAACACTTCCCTCGCTGCTTTCTTCTTATCAGAGCAGTCGTAGAGTATCTTTTACCCCCTGCAACAAAAAAAAAAATCACTGATGGATGGCTGAATAGATGCACTTTCACCACAGACTGAAAACAAACGACTGAGTGAATATGTAGGGAAGAATGATCAAGACGGAGAGATGGACAAAAATGTGAGTGATGCTAAATAGGACGGAAGAAAGAGGAGGAGGTGGAGGAGGAGGAGGATGAGGATGGATGAAGGAGGATAAAAAAAAAGGGGGACAAGGGGAGGACTGAGCTAAAGGGAGGGAGGGAGGTCCAGCAGCAGCAGCAGCAGCAGCAGCAGCGAGCAGCAGCTAGTAGCAGCAGCGGCGGCAGCAGCAGGCTGCAGGAATGTTTCACATGCCTGTCCTCTGGATGACCTCGCCTCCCTGGAGTGTGGGAGATACTGGGAGTAATTAGCCTCCTTTAACATTGGAGCTGTGCTGCCCCAACGCCTCAATAGGGTTAGCAGTGGCGTTGAAGGAGATCAAGTGTATTTATATTTTCAAACAAAATATCTCCGGCGTCCATCTTTGAGGGGCTCTGTCTCATTTTAGCGGAAATTTTTTTAGCCAGCTCATCAAAAAATGTTTTTTTTTTTAATGTGCTTCTTCTTTTCTTTTAAATTAATTTCAGTTTTTTAGGGCAGGGGAGTTGTTTCAGTCATTTCCAGTTGATGAATGTTGTAAATTAGGTCCATTATTTTAAAGTGGAACTGATTTCCTTTCCCCCTCCACCCACCCATCTTGCAGATGACCTACTTTATCTTCCAGCAGATTTAATTATGGATCCTCCTAACTGCAAATTTTTCTCACTTAAAGTCAAGGATCAAGAAGCGAAGTGGACGTGAATGAAGAGAAACGGAGCCTAAAAAGTATTGATTTTTCTAAAAGGCCACATGGTTTCAATCATTAAATGCCAATACTGCAACTTCAGTCTGATCTGCTTTCCTGTGCTGCCCTTTATGTAAAACAGACACCTCCAAGCTTCCTTTTACTGCCTAAAAACCTGAATGTTCACCAGCGTAAAGGTACACATTTTACAGGAGTTATGCGATTTAAGGAAGGTTTACTGTATGTTTGCGACTGAAAGCAACGTATCTCCTGAGTTTGAATTATTTAATGTGTTCAGACCTGAAGGTTTACGGTACATGCTCCTATGCGTGTGGAGAAAACTCACATGTCTTATGTTCAAAATGCATCAGTTTTTCAGTTTTAGCAGTTTCTTTCTTGATAAAAGCTTCTCAAAAGTCGCCATTTTTAAAATAAAATCCATTGTCACTGAGCTAAAAACACAACATTTTCCTTTAAATCCTGAAATGATGTGATTTTATAGATGTATGCACTAAGGTCTGAGGGGAAATGCATAAATAAATAAATGTACATATGATTGAACTGGATTTAAATGTGACGAACATGAATCACAGGTTTGTGTTTTTCATCTTTGAGCAAGTTGGGTTCGTGATAAATGTGTTGTTACTTGGTAATGATACACATGTCGATGATTCGTGATACATATCTTGTCATTTCCTGACTTTTATCGGCTTTTTTTTGGCCGGAAACAGCTGTCTATGAGTGTTGACGACAGCAGTGAGACTGAATCATCAGTGAAAGAAAAAGTAACTAAATTCTTGTAAAAGAAAATCAGAAAAATGTATCGAAAGTATCAAAAGTATTTGACGTCGAATGACTTCAATCAGTGTTAAAATACAAAGAGCCTGAAGCCCCATAAGATTATTTTGTGGACACAAGTTGTTATCTTGTTCAAAAATATTAAAAAATAATGATTATTCAGGACTTTTGGGGGCTCTGTTTTAAATATATTAGTGAATTATTATTTCTGATGTGTTAAAACTGAGATAATATGATTTTTTTTTTACTGCTCTGAAGTTTAAAGGTGCTGCACACCCAGGATTGACTTTCACTTATTTTTGCCTTTTTACGTTTTTTCTTTTTTAGAATTGTGTGGACGGACACAGACTGGAGAATAAAAGTAGCATAAACTGGAAATACTCCAGTAAAGTATCTCAAAATTGAGCTTAAGTATTCTTGAGTAACTGGACTGGACTCAACAACACAGTAAATGTGTCTCCTAAAACCAAAACAATAAGCTAAAAGAAGATAAAAAAGCTCTTTAAGTGCAGAAATGCTGATGGTGTTGGTGATTTTGGCGACATGAGTGACTCCTTTTATTCACTATTATGGTGCCAAATGCTAACATAAACGTTCATGCTTTTTAAAGAACTTATTATGTGATCAAACATAATTCTTTATAAATAAAATAAGACTCCAACGTGACACCATTAATGAAAGAATCACATTCAGCAGCTCATAATTATAAACAATAAGTGTTGCTTTGTAAAAAAAATCTTGTAACTTAAAATGTCTCTTGTAATGTCACTTTTAGGAAACTCAGAGAAAACAAAAACGTTTAAGCACAAAAAAATATAATTTAGTCATTGATGATAAGAAATTAGAGCTGCAGTGTTTAGAAAATTAATCACCAACTAGCTTGGATTTGTAATTTTGAGTCCTTTTTAAAGATTGCAGCTTTTCAAATGTGAATATTTTCTCGTTTCTTTAATCTTCTTTATCATCATTGACTCATTTTTGGGGTGTGGACACACGTTGTGGACATCACCTCGCGCTTTGGGAAACAGGGGTTGTCATTTTAGGACATTTTATAAACCAAAAAAATGAATCAATTAATTGAGAAAATCATCAACAGATGAATCTATAATGAAAATAATCATTAGCTGCAGCCTTAAAAGGTATAATCATTGATATTTTAGCATGTAGAAGATGTCAATGAATCAATAATTGAACTCTGAAGGAGACATTAATGTTTTTTCTTTTGATACTTTAAAACATTAAGTTGATGCTTGTTTGTACGGGGGCCCAAAAGTGACATAAAGAAATAAATACATGTGGAAATAAAAATCTAAAAGATCATTACTAACTTCCTCTTCTGTGGCAACATTTTCATTCATAAATTAATTTACAATCAATCCCTGTCATTTATTAATCTATTTCCGGTGTCACTTTTGGGCTTCCATACATTTAGCCTACTTTTTACTGAAAACTTAAAGTTTGTAGGACTTTTTTTTTGTTTTTTTTCTCCACCATAGTGTCGATAGTTTTACCCCAGTGGAGGATTTGAGCTGCACCGCTGCTGGTGATGTCAGACAGAGGCTGGGTCATCTGAAGGTCAGCAGCAGACGAGGTTCATGGAGAGTTCAGGCGCATACATTAGGTAACACCATCGGTCGCAGTGACATAACTAGTATGAAGCAGGTTGAGTTGAGACATTCGTCAATAAAGAAGAGATAAGACGAAGAAGAAGACGAAGAAGAAGAAGTCCAGGAACAAACTTTGTTATGCAAAACAGCCTCCGCATCTCGGATCCGTTTAATCTCTTTCTCTCTGCTGGAGCGGCTACAGTCGGCTGTCTGCTGGCTGCGCGTCAACATGCGCACAATTTCTGACGGATTATGGAGGATAAAGGTCTGAACAGGAACGCACAGACCTATCTGAATGTAAAAACAGACATGTTTTATTGCTGAAAAAAGAGGAAAAACTCTTTGCATCCATTACAAACTTGCATCCAGCGCGCAAAAAAAGAGAGACACCAGAGAAACCAGGACCCGCAGTGAAGGATAACACACATACACACACACACACACACACACACACACACACGGACTTCAACACCATGTTTGATTATATGGAATTTCAAGCTTTCGGTCCCGGGGAGATCCTGGACTTGTACGTCTCCAGCCCTGCGTGCATGCTGCAGGAGCAGGACCAGGATCTGGCAGCCTACTTCCCAGAGCTGATCGAGACGGACTGGCAGACTCACCGCTGCTCGCAATGTAGGTGGAAAAAGTGATGTTTTTGGGGGTTCGAGATATGAATCAATGATGCTTATTGGGAGCGAAAATATTAAAGTATAGTGTCATGATGGTGAGCAACATAAAGAAAACACCTAAACACAAATCAACAACATGCTCTAAATTATTTCAGGTGGATTTTCTCTTCATCTCATTAACATTTTTTTTCACCCTGCAGTTTATTTATCATATAATTTTAATATATCACGTGTTATATATGACAGTAAAGAGCAGGTTGGTGCTGCAATATAAGAATGATCCTCCTCCCACTAAAAGGAAAACACTAGAACATTATGGATCACTGGCACCTCAATCTAATAATCTATCATAGATAATAAATACATCTTGAACATCTTGAATTGCTGTTTTGTCATTTAATTTATGGGATAAATCTACTGAGCTCTGCCACGTTGTGTCTTCTCCACGCCTGGATTATGTCTCTTTTGCTCTTCGTGTTCAGTCGAGGTCGAGGTTTCCCTCCAGTCCATGTCTGGAGGACTTTACTTTCCACATTCATACATTCTTGATCTACATCTAGCTGCCTGTTTATTAGATACAGCCAGCTAAAACTAACACAATATAACATAATATAATGTATAATGATCAGCTTTGGTTGAAATTGTTCTCTTATAATTCAAGTTTATGGTCTTTTTGGAGACTGTAGCTCACCAGTGATTCACTACATTTATATTAGTGAGCAGAAAAACACTCAATATATGATTAAATACAGTTCAACAGCAGCACAAACTACTGTACAGCCTTCAAAATAATGGTCAAGTTACTGCATTGCTTCCAGTTTGGTGCACTTACAGTAATAAACCGGCAGCTGAGTGTTCGACAGGAGCTTTTTTTTATATATTTTCTGACACATTTTCGATACTGTACGTGAGTCGGTGACAGTGTGGTGGTGGTCTGCGTTTGGGACGAGGCAGTTTGGGGTCACTGCGAGTTCAGCGGACGGTCAGCAGCTTAGGAGGTCAGAGGAGACGAGACTGTTGAGTCCAGAACGTTTCAACTTTTCAGATGAGAAAAAACTGCGAGTTAAATCAGTTTTGCACCTTTTTTTTTGACTCACTGGTGTAATTTTTTTTACCAGAAAAAGGTAAAAGCAAGCTCAGATTTTCCTTCTCAATGAACTTTATTTATATATTTTTTCAGAGAGGGGGGAGAAAACAGCTTAAGACAAGACTGCAGATAATCAGATAAAGAACCAAATAACAATAAATGAGTATTGTGAGCAAAGTAAAACATACTGTTAATGAGTTTGACAGTTTTAAAAGCCTTTTTTTTCAATTATTTCAATAGAAAAGTAAATTATTTCAATGATTTATGGATGATTACTGTTTGGCAGGAAGCAGAATGGGTCCTCTCTATTGATATTAGTAAAGGTAATGCAAGTTTCTTTGCACTTGGGCTGCAACTAACGATTGTTTTCATTATAAATTAATCAGCTGATTCGTTTCTGGATTAATCTATTAGTTGTCTGGTCAGTAAACTGTATGATAATGGTGAAAAATGTCAATCACCAAAGCCCAACAGTCCACAAGCTGAAATCAGAACCTTTCTTCTTAAAAAATGACTCCAAACAATTAATAGTTGCTGATTAATTTAATAGTTTGGCAGCTAATCGATTAATCGACACGTTGTAGCTCTAATTTGTGTAGCACATTTCACACACAAGGGCATTTAAAGGTGCTTTACATAATGTATTCAAGCTTTTAAAAGGAAGATAATGCAAATTTTAAGGAATAGAAACCTTAAAAGTTCAGACCAGAGACATAAATGAATACAGGAGAGGTAAAGATGGTTCATGAAGGTTCAGTTAAAGGCAGCGATGAACGTAAACGTCAAGTGTGACCAAAAATAACGATTTTAAACGGCAAGAACGTTTGCAGGAATACACGAGAAATGATGTCCACGACTTGTTTCTAGAGTCTCTCGGTACCAAAACAAAGATCTTGAGTATGAAGGTCAACAGAAGGAGCAGTTAGCTTCAACGTCCTGCCTGAATCTTTTTGGATTCTTTGTCTGTTTATACTAAACTGATTTACACAATGCATACATCAGATAACACCACCCTAAATTGGAGGGCAGCCTCTTCTCCCCTTCCCCCGACCAAAATCACTTAGCGGAGCATTAGTACACCGCCTCGCCACACACACACTTTCTGTTTCTTCTCCCTCCCTCTGTCCCTCTCTCATCAGTCAGTTGGGCTCGTGGCATGCTCCTGCATTGTGTTGTGTTGTGGGAGAGCAGCTCTCGGGCTGATGGGGGTGTCCTCGTTTGACCCACTGATTTCTGGGTTCAACCGGAGGCCACGGGTTCAAGGGGACGGAGATGGAGATGAGTCATTTTTCTCGTTTTGTCCCCTTTTTTTTTCGGCTTTCTTCAATTGGAAAAACGGTGGAGGTGATCAGAGAGCCGGCAGGGGAGGCTGAGCCCCGCAGACGGGAGCAAATCCTCCCAAAATACTGCAGGAGGGGGAAGGGAAGGGAGGGGAAGGGGAATTGGTGTGTTGTGCTCGATGGAGTGAAAGGATTGAGGTTAAAGCTGTGCTTACAGTACAGTATGTGAATTTACATCCGCAGATGACAAAAAAACCCCCACAGAAACAAAAAGACAGGTGAGCCCAGCTTTTCTCTGGACGAAAGCATGACACAGCTTTCCGAATATAGTTTTGGTTTCTTACTTCCTGAAGGAGAAGTGCAGACACCACAAAAATCAGAGTCTTATTTCACAAAACTGAGCAACCTTGTGTGAATGTGAATTAGAGGGGGGGATGGGAAGCCTTTCTCTGTTGCCTCAAGAGTCTGAGAAGGGCTGATAAGACGGGGGTGTAGTTTTACATGAAAGTCCCACCCAGTGAACGGGAACAGTGCCTGAAGTGATGCTCTTTAATCACACTGTGAGATGAAAGTTTTGACTGTCTCTAATGAGTTTTCCCTCAAATCTCACAGCATTGAAATTGAAATCGATCAGACTAATATATTATTTAATCGGGCGCTAACAGCTCATCTCTGTGCGTCCCTTAGCGCCGACAGGTTTCCTTCTCAACCTGCAACTGGAATGTTTTTCATTTTCTAGTTTCCCACCTTTCTATAACTATTTCCCAGACGCTGCGGCTGGATATGTCATGAAGACGTCTTAAGAAGTCTAAATCCCCAAACAGCCACGTCCGACAGTCCAGCTGCTGTCAGTCTGCACAGTAGTGGGGCTGGAATGTAAAGTTTTTTTCCCGAAGGCTAAAGTAATTAAACGTCCCCCTGTGAGCATGAATGTGCGCCGAAAATTCAATGGCAACATGTCAGTAGGTCAATATGTCAATTAAGGCTGCAGCTGACAGTTATGTTATTGATTGTCCTCAAATGTCTTTTGTCTGATCGACAATCCATATTCAGTTTACTATCATGACTGACACATAAAAGCGTCAAAGCTTCACATTCAAGAAGCTGCAACCAGCCAATTTTTTAGCATTTTTGCTTATAAAAAATGACTTAAATGATTGTTATGATTATCAGAATAGTTGCTGGTTAATTTTCTGCAGATTGATTAATCGATTAATTGTTGCAACTTCAATTGAATTATGAGATTTGATATTTCGGCCTGCCAGAAAAGTCACAGAGATACCAGAGTGGAAAGAGTTCATCTTTGAAAGCGGTTAATTTTCTGGTAATCTGCCATGAAATTTGTGTAACTTTTGGCCTGATGCTGGTGCTACAGGAAAAAATCTGAAGGTCACGAGCACACTGGGATTCAATTACCTCAAGATAATGAATGCTCAGAGCAAGTTATGGAGAGTTTAGTAGATATCTTTCTCCTGACTGAAGTGTTGGACGTGCTGTGATCACTGTGCCTGCAAGTGGTGCATAAAACGTCTTCTGTTTCCCTTCCCGATAAGTAAAATACAATAACTCTCAGACTTTAAAGCGTATCACTTTCTCTCCTGTGTGTTTGCAGCAGTGGGAAGCCAGAGCTCCAGTTCCAGCTCAGATGACCTGTTCACCAGCCCCGCCTCCCCTCCGCCGCCTCCTCGCACTTACAAGCCCTGTTTCGTCTGTCAGGACAAATCCTCCGGGTACCATTATGGAGTCAGTGCCTGTGAGGGCTGCAAGGTAACACGACAGGCCTCCTCCTCTCTAAACAAATGAGTTTAGTATTTAAGTTATTCTCCGTTTAAGTGGTATGCAAAGCAATCTCTTTTATGCAAGTCATCATTTTGTAAATGTGCTTATTAGCTCCAAACTTCACAAAACAAAGTCTCTAATGTTAATTTAGTAATTGAAGTAAATGGAACTAATCATTATTTTCATTACTGATTAATCTGATGATTATTTTCTTGATTAACTGATTTGTTGTTGTGTCTGAAAATGTAAGAAATGATGCAACTTAAAATGTCTTATTTTGTCTTGCTATCCAAAGACATTCATTTTACTGTCATTGAAAACTAACAAAACCTGAAAATACTCATATTTCATGAGCTAGAAAGAGATAATCTTTGCATTTTTTTCTTAAAATTGACTCAAAACAATTAAGCAGTTATCAAAATAGTTAGCAATTAATCTTCCGTCGATCAACTAATCGATTAATCAGCTAATTGTTGGAGCTCTAGGAGCAAACTTGTTTATGTATAATATGTTTTTACAGCTTGTTTGTTTTGTTCAGTCACATTAATCTGTTATTGATTGATGTGTATTAACTCAGACAAAACATCAACATCATTATCAGGCCTGAACTTTGTCCTGATAAACCGTGTGTGTGTGTGAATAACATGATGTTCAGCCAATATTAACAGTGACATCCGCTCGCAGTAGAAAACATAGACCCACCTTTTCAAACATTCAGATTTCTGTGACATTTTTGTGACATTACAATCAAATTTAGTTTCTGATGCAAATCAAACTTTTAAAAGCAAAAAGGGATAGCTCCAATATATAAACTAAATCTAAATTATTAGTCTTTTGTGATTCTTTTTAACAGTTTCATCTGTATTTTTTGTAAACACAGGAGTCTATATTTTAAATTATGTTCATGATTTTTCAACTCTTTCAACCCTTTAAGTATAGACATGATTATTTTCACACCATTTGCACTCATTAATAATATCTCCTATTTCTTCTCCGGTGCCTCTGCAGGGCTTCTTCCGCCGCAGCGTGCAGAAAAACATGATGTATACCTGCCACAGGGACAGAAACTGCATCATAAACAAGATCACCAGGAACCGCTGTCAGTACTGTCGGCTCCAGAGGTGCTTCGCTGTGGGAATGTCCAAGGAGTGTAAGTATCTGATTCATCGTGACGCATGAGACCTCGTGAGACTGAAAACAGCCCACTGGACTCTGTGTCATGTTGAAAATCATATGTTAAGCCTCGCAGCATTTGTTAGATTATGATATTAGTCATTCACAATCCAGAAAATGCAACATCTGCTCTTACAAAATGAAACAAAAAAAAAGAGGAAATGATGAAAACGTTGAGGATAGTAGATAGTAGATAAGTGTGACATCAGCGTGACAGTCATGAATTGTGGTCTAAAGCTTATCGTTTGTGTGTTTTGCAAGACGAGTTGCTTAAGTGATTCATAAAAGCACAACACAGTGCAAGAAATGCACATTTAGTCCGACTTGAAAAATCAGTTTTATGAATAAGAAACCACTACTGTGACATCTGACAACAAAGGTCTGATTTGTTGTAGAGAAAATGATAATTTATGAACAAGTTCAGCTTTTAAAGCCCCAAAACAAAACCATGATTGGCTCTAGAAATTTAGGAAAACACCTAAAAAGTATGAGAACATAGCCTTTGACGTACTTTAGAAAGTCTCTCCCCTTTCTCTTGTTACTGGGTTGCAGTTAAGTGTGACTAAGCAATTATTAAACATAATCATATGCAGGAAAAAGATGACTGATGTGAAGACGTGACTAGCCGTCCAAGTTGACTTCACAACACTTCCCGTTGTCTCTCTCGTGGCTAAACTTTCACTTTTATTTGCTTTTAGCAAGATAGAGATTTCAAATTAGCCTGACATGGTTTTAAATCTCCTCTGTTAAGCTAATTAGCAGACTGGGATACACCAACCAAATCTGTATTAGTTACAGAGTTGATAAGTAGCTCAGCAGTGTAGCATAGCAAAGCTAATGCTAACCGTTTTATGTAAGTGAATGGAAAATGCTAAAATGATTAGCTTCTTAGTCGGGGAGTTATAGTTAAATAAAAACAGAGACATGTGTGGTCTAGTGTGCTAGTTAGCTGATTAGTCAACATAACTAGAAGACTACTGGTGTAGTTGATAATAAGCTAAAAAAATTGCATAGGAAAGCTAATGCTAATCGTTTCATGTAAGTGGGTGGAAAATGCTAAAACGATTAGCACCATAGTCCAGGAGGTATAGTTAAATAAAAACAGAGATTAGGGTGGACTAATGTAGTTTACTAGTTAGTCAATTAGTCAAGCTTTGTAAAGCAGGGTCCATTTGATACATGTGGTAGTTTATCCTATAAACTTTTCAAAACGTTTTAGTGACTGAATGGAAATTTGTACTTGAGCTGAAAGTGAGCTGAACAATCCTGAGAAACAGCCAAATGAGCTGATTTTGAACTTGGTTTTCTAATAGTTATAAACATTCATTTATATTTCTATTTATTTAACATATTTATTTTTGTGGATGTTTAATGAGACACTCAACTTTGATATCGTATATCCATTTTTACTATTTCAAACTTCCAAATTACAAATTTCCAGAGGCTTTAAAAAATTAGTGAAGTATGTTTTATTTTTCATTGTTACATATCTACAGGACCATTGAATTTTTCAGAATATGAACTTGCTTTAACCCCTAAATGTAGAACTATAATTTCAGCTTAATTCCTGTAATCTTCTTAAAGACATGTTATTTGTTACAGCTTAAAGGGTCAGTCCATTTAAAATGAAAATATATTAATAGATTATCTACAATTGTTTAATAATTTATTTTTATTTATTTGTTTGGTTGCACATTAAAACATTCCTTTTTTATTTTCATTTGTACACAAGGACATATTTATAAAAACACACTATAACCTACGCACCTATACATGAATTCAAAGTGAACCGCTTGTGCAGGAGCAGCAGGGAGCTAAAAGCTCATACTGAGAAATCCCCTAAAAATTCACCAGATTAACAGAATTACAATAAATCGACATAAGAAGAAGTGGACTTCCAGCACCTCTAGTGGTATCTAATCATGAAGACAGTTTTGGTTTCATATCCTCTGAGATTTCAGAGTGGAAGTGAATAGACTTTTGTTGTTGGTGTTCAAAGCTTTGAACAACAAAGTTTGAAAGAAATGTGTTTTTTTTTCCAAACAACATCCTGATTATGCGAGATAATCCACAGACTCTCTGTGTGCAAGTATTTTCTAGCTTTGCTAAAATGTAAACTATTTACAGACTGATATCCAGTGTTACTGAGACACTATATACAGAGCTCAAAATGTTATTTTTAAATGTTTGAATTACATTAATCTCTATTTTGGCTGCAACTAACAATTATTTTCATTATCGATTTATCTGTTGATTATTTTCTCAATTAATCTATTAGTCATTTGTTCTATAAAATGCCTGAAAATTATTTAAAAAAAAGATGTCCATCACTGTTTTTCCAAAGCCCAAGATGAGGTCCTTAACTGTCCATAACCCAGGGATTTTTAGTTTACTATCATGGAAGATTAAATAAACAGGAAAATATTCACATTTTAGAAACTGGGATTAGAGAATTTGGACATTTTTATCTTAAAGAATGACTCAAAACGATTAATCGATTATCAAAATAGTTGATCTGTTTATCTACGTAATGTTCCTCCTTTAAAATATGAACTTTTAAATGACTAATTGGGAAGTTCTCATTGATCTCCGGCACTGTACAACAGTAACTCAGACTGTGTTACCCAGAAGTGTAGTGACCTAGATAACTAAGTGTGTGTTACGTGTTGGGAACCACGGACAGCAATAGGGCAGCAGTAACGGATCATATCAGCCACATGTTCTCATTGTTGCCTCGTTCAGACACACACACACATTACATAAGTGCATCACATGTAGCAGACAGATGGATGATATGTAACTGCTTGCTGGCCGCCTCAGTTAGTGTGTAACATGATCTGACTTTTAGTGTTTACACACTGACGGGCGGACTAGATGTAGGGCATCCAGAGTGGGTAGGAGGAGGAGGAGGAGGAGGAGGACGAGGGAGGAGTGTGGAAGGCAGACACTGAGGTGTTGCATAATCCTGAGCTACCCTGACATGTGCATAGCTGCCTGAGCCAAGTCAGTGGGACGCATTGAAACGTGTTGACACCGTTACTGAAGCGTTTATGAAAGGCTAACCTGGTTAGGATGCATCAGCCTGCTTCACATGCTCCCTCATGTAAAAAAAAAAAAGATCTCACTGTCTACTGTTCACAGAAAACCACAGTCAACTAAAGAAAGAGAAAGAGAAACTGATGACAGTTGAGTTTTTTTTTTTTAAAGGATATCACTGTTATATTTTTCTTATTGTCAACAAACCTCTCATGTGCAGAGCCAAACCAACAACGAACTGATGCCACTTACAAGCATGTGTGTGTATCTGAAGCTTGACATATCTTATTCCTCTGTGCTGTAGCCCTGCGTTATCGTCCTGTTGCACTAGATGACATGTTCCTTACATCATGAAGAGTTTGGGCTCGTTAGTTTGTTTAGAAGCGGACGTTTCTGCTTCGCTGGCTTGTTGTACCGCATATCACAACCTCTAGACTTTGCACTACATTATAAATGTCTCAAACAACTTCAATATAAAGTTAAGAGAGTGCGATATGTGGCACAACAAGCTCGAGCAGCAGCTTATGCATGCTTATTGGTGTCGGCCGCACAAGGAAGTTCTCTCCTGGCACTGAAATCATGATCGCTGTTTTAACTCTTTGGAGACTACAGTACCCATTTCCTTTAGGGTGAAAGAACATGTCACCCAGTGCAACAGTGGCATTCATTGGCATGTTTTTAGTAGGAGGTCTACACAGCACAGGTCAGGCTTTGGATACACACACAATACTTGCAAGTAGGATCAGCTTGTTGTTGGTTTGGCTCTGCACATGAGATTCATTACCTCCAACCACATCTCTCAAATTTTGTTTTTAAATGCTTCAACACCACAGTATCATCCCTCAGTAATAAAACCAAAACTAAACTACACAAATACTCCTTTAACGTCTTATAATCCGCATCATCATTTCTCCCCCGCCCCCCCTGCAGCGGTGAGAAATGACAGAAACAGGAGAAAAGGGAAGAAGGAAGCGGTGAAGATGACGATCATGGAGACGTACGAGCTGACGGCGGAGCTCGGCCTGATCGTGGAGAAGATCTGCAGGGCCCACAGAGACACCTTTCCCTCCCTGTGCCAGCTGGGAAAATACACCACAGTGAGTCACCGCGAGAGACCCGACTGTTAAAATAATATATTCCTCGACGGAGAGAAAACAGCCCGCAGAGAGTAAAGAGAGTAAAAGGATCAAAGCTGCTCTCTTGGTCTAATAGTTTATTTGATTTCATTTGATGCTGATATATGTTTCATGATGAAGGATAACATGAATTTAACCATGTAGGTACGTTGCGGCTGCTAATGGATAACATCCAAACCAAAAAGCAATAGAAACATAACAGGATATATACACGGAAGTAGTTTATTTGTCTCAAAACGTGACACTTTACGCTCATTTTCTAAACATTGATCTGGAAGGAGAGATTATTTGAAGCTTAAAATGATTAATTATATAGTGAATTGTCAGAATATTAATGTGCAACTGATCTTTTAAGTAATTTTTCAAGCAAAATGCCAAATATTTGGTTGTTTTTAGCTCCTCAAATGTGATAATTAGGTCTTTTTCTTTCTCTTACATTAAAGTAAACTGAATAACGTCGGGTTTTAGACTGTTGGTCAGACAAAAAAGCAATTTGACGACGTCGAGGAATTTGTGTTTGGTGTTTTTTTTTTACTATTTTTTGATATTTTATAGACCAATTATCAACCAGACAACTAATCAGAAGATTAATCTGATAACTCAGAAGATTAATAGAAACAAGACTTCCAAACGCAGCGTTATTAAGGTGAAAAAGCCTCACGGAAAATGTAGGAAATGTCACCCGTGATCCGTAGCAAGAGGAGATTTTAGGGTCAGTGGCATTTAAAGCACCGCTACACATGTGAATATGTTTCGTCTTGTTCACTGAAAGGTCAGAGCTGCTCGCAGAGGCTGAACTCAAACATGCTCAATATATCTTTCAGTTCCTAAAAACCTCCGCTAAAGTTTGAAAATATAAATGTCATCTGTAAACATGCAGCAGCGAGAGTTCAGTAGAGCTGGGTCAATAACAAATCAGTTTATTGGGACGACAGTATAGCTTATTATTCATATTTTTTACTTTTTTGTGTACTTAAAACTTAAAAATGTACTTAAAACCCCCTCTTCAGCATGAATAAGCAGTATATAAACCTTAAATAAATGCTTTATAGCATCCAATAATGTTATTTTAAGCAAATAATGTGTGTATTTGTCAAAATCTTTACATACAAACCTCACATGAAAATCTTCAATCTCTTAATCTAATACTTTCATTCTATTAGCAGAGGAGTAAAATGTGCTTTGTCATTAACAATATATACGTGTAGTCAAAAAGCAACCAAGTGTTGTGACACACATCAAACAGGAATAACTGCACACAAAAAATCCCCCCTGTGTCACAACGTGTATTGTATCTGGGTGTCGCCCTTTTTAAAAAAGTACATGAATGGTTTCGCAAGTTGGCAGAAGCGAGCGGTGCCGGGAAGTGCAAAAAAGCGAAAAAACACTAAATGCAGAAGGAATAACAAACTGACAGCCTGTTGTGTCGAATCTTATTGAACCTTTTACTCAGTTTTATTGTGTGTTATTGCTGGTTTGTAACCTTTAATTTATTAAATGCCTTAAATGTTTTTTTAAATGCAATTCATGTGAAATACCTTGAGGTGCATTTCATGTATAAGAGGAGCTATACAAATGAAGTTTATTATTATATTATTATCATTATTATGCACTTCCTGGTTAGAGATTATTCAGGAATCATAAAAAATGCTAAATTCCCTAAATTTAATTCCTTAAAAGTATATAATATACTTTATGTAGAGATCATTTTTCACCATTAATATCTGTTTTTAACATTAATTATCTGACTCTATAATGAAGATAAATGGATTTTGAACACTGGAGAATTTATAGCCGCAATGTTTAACATTGTGCACCCCTGTGATTAAGATAGATACTGAAAAAACAGAGATCATTCTTAATAGATTTGGTTTAGCTAAAGATATTTTCTAATCTTTTCTTTGAAGTTGCTGGATTTTAGGAGCAGCTTTCTTTTAGTCCTTCGATGAGCACATTGTTTTGTTTTTTCGCTTCTATCAGCTTGCAGAGACTTATTTTAGTGATTGATGATATAAGTTGCCTTATAATTGTGTGGTTCTTCAGTTTCAAGTGCGAGTTTGAACAGTCTGCGCTCCATTAACAAGCTGATGAGAAACTATTTTGATGGTTAAATTGGCTTCACGTTTTAATCAAGTTGTGTCTTTTTATTGTGGCCCAAAGAGCTCTTTAACAGCGGAAAAACAAACATCTGACAGATTTCTCTCCCCGTCTTCTTCTCTCCTCCATCCAGAACTCCAGCTCAGACCACAGGATCCAGCTGGATCTCGGTCTGTGGGATAAGTTCAGCGAGCTCGCCACCAAGTGCATCATCAAGGTGGTGGAGTTCGCCAAGCGGGTGCCTGGTTTCACTGGCCTGACCATCGCTGACCAGATCACTCTGCTCAAAGCCGCCTGCCTGGACATCCTGGTACGTCCGTGCAAACTAAACCCAGTTGAAACAAATTGCAGTTTAAGCTCCGTGATGATGCCTGAAATAAGCGGGGAATCCTAAAGACAAGCTGGTGATTACATTTTACATATTCTACACTCACACACGCCCAGATTTTCTTAGTGTGAATGACCTGATTGACGCCTCAGCTCCTACTGCGATTCACACTTTCTGTGGATCTTGCCTCGCGCTGTCAGACGACATTCGTGCCACAGACGAACCAGCCTGGCAGGCTGGCAGACAGAGCGGCCCTCAGGCGGAGTGCGCTGCATGTTTTATTCTCCTTCATCCTCCCTCTGTCTCCTCTGTCATTCACTGGCAAGCCTCTCTGTCTCCGCCACCACTGGAGCCTCTTGTCACACCTGATGCTGATTCGCTGTGACGCTCTCTGATAGCTGAGAGGGAATTCCATGTACGATCACAATAACGCTCCTCCGTGTCGCATTTTTACACATTTTTTTTGTCCCCTGATGAGGCATTCTGGGACTTTTGTGTTCGTCAAAACCTTCTGGTTTGATCTTCATTTTTGTCCCTGCCGCCATGTATCTGTCTCAACTTAAAATATAATAAAATGCAATAAATACACAGTTCCAGTGGGCTACGCATGAGCTGCATATTTATGTTATTCATCAGGGACAGTGCACAGGTATCAACATTAAAGGTGCAGTGTGTAGAATTTAGTGAATGGACTTGGCAGAAATGAGATATAATATTCATAAGTATGTTTTAATTAGTGTATAATCACCTGAAAATAAGAAGTGTTACCTTAGAATAAGCCTACAGAGGGAGCGGGTCCTCTTCTACGGAGCCCACCATGTTTCTACGGTAGCCCAGAATGGACAAACCAAACACTGGCTCTAGAGAGGGACTTTTGCAAGGTTTGCAGCCACCGTAGGTTCTCCTAGATGTTTTAGAAGAGGGGTATACAGTTTGTTGCCATCGGTTACTTCACCAATAGATGCCACTAAATCCTACACACTGTTCCTTTAAGTGAAAATGACGCAGTGAGCCAGGATTGATTCATTTTCATCTGCTGTCTCTTGCATACGAATTACAACCAGACATCTAACACATACATTATACTAGAAAAATTATGTTATAAAAGAAAAAAAGAAGCATCATTAAACAGCATTAAAAAAAATATACAGCTAGAAAAATTAAAACCTACATTCCTAAGTTATAATTTATGACAGTTTCACACCCTCAAGCAAGATGAGTATTTATCAAAATGCTCTGAAGAAGGCTCTGTGCCGAAACGCATAAGTGTTTTTCTTATGTGATGTGAGCCAAATAAAAAACTGAAATGTTAATATTTTGTCCTCCTTGACTAGAAAATTGAGATGTGCTACGTTTTTTTTTTTTACATTTCTGGAGCGTGCCTGCTGTATTTCGGGTTTAGCACTCCACTGAGAATCCCATTGTTGTCTTCTTCAATTCACTACATAAATTAGGTTATAAAAGAAAAAAAAGAAACATTATTAAACAGAATTTACAGCTAGAAAATGTACATCAGTCAGACAGACTATATTCCCAAGTCATAAATATTTATGACACAGCTCCACACCCTCAGGCAGGATGAGTAGTTATCAAAGGCACATTACACATTCAGGAGTCCCACACACAAGTTAGAAGCCCTAAAACTCATAACGAACACAAACCGCTGATCACTTCCCACAACAGCCATCGTCCAGCGGCCTTAAATGGGATTATAAATATCATCTGGCTCTTAAGTTTTATGAGGAATGAATGAAGCTACTGAGTTTTGTCGGGATAGATTGAATTGATAAGACAGGCGGAGTGACTGAAATCCTTCACGGTGTGATGATTAAACATTTAACTTGTGGTTTTGTTTTAACGAATATGAAGCTGGAAGACTTTTATTGTGAGTCAGATGGAGGAAGTGTTGAGTTTATGTGAACAGCAAAGAGCAGCAGAGAAGATTTATCAGAAAACAAGAAGGCGTCTTAAAGCGGTTTTACACAGTATTACCATTAAACAGTGAATTAGAAATAACAACCAGCCTGTCTCTTTTATATATAAAAAAAAGAGCTCTCTTTGTCTTATTTGACAAATCACATTACAAATTCTTTGAAAACAAAGTGTGACAGTAGAACAAGTAGATAAATACATCAGGCTGGTGGAAACTCACCTGCTGGTCATTTGCTGATTTAATTCATCTTGATGTTTTGGCAAAATGTACAAAGATACTGAAATTGGGAAACACACATGGGTATAATTATGACATTCAGCTTGATTTTTTCCTCTGGAGCCAACAAGTTATTGAAACATTTGCTAGATTTCCTGAAGCTGCTTCTTCTTGACTTCTTTCACTTACACGCTCACATATAAATCATCTTTAAACGATTCCTAATTCACCCAATCTGTCTTCTCTCTCGTCTCGTCCAGATCTTGAGGATTTGCACTCGTTACACTCCCGACCAGGACACCATGACCTTCTCTGACGGGCTGACCCTGACCCGAACTCAGATCCACAACGCCGGCTTTGGACCGCTGACAGACCACGTCTTCACATTTGCAGGGCAGCTGCTGCCGCTGGAGATGGACGACACAGAGAGCGGCCTCCTCAGCGCCATCTGCCTCGTCTCTGGAGGTACTGACGCAGCTTCAATATAATCAACTTCAACTTCTGAAATGTTGAAATGTCGTCGTTTATGATCCGTCTTCTCCTGTGTGTTTGAAACAGACCGTCAGGATCTGGAGGAGCCGTCCAAGGTGGAGGTGCTGCAGGAGCCGCTGCTGGAGGCGCTCAAGATCTACTCCCGCAAGCGGCGACCCAGCATGCCCCTCATGTTCCCCAAAGCCCTCATGAAGATCACTGACCTGCGCAGCATCAGCGCCAAAGGTCAGAAACCACTGACCTGCTGATAAAAAGCTCTTAATTTATAACTAAGCATTTAAATAATATAATTACTATGAGTTATTGCATATATCTGTGAAGTGAAGGATTATTTTTGTAGTTTTAGCCTTCATCTCTATTCTCTATGATAACATTATACTTATAGTCTCAGGGCACTGAGCAATTGTCACAAAGGAGTTTTGACTCTGTTGGACCCTTTTACAAGCAATCTTAGCATCTCAGCAGAGACTGAACCCTTTGGGGAGAGCTGCAGAAGTCAAGCGGACTAAAAGAAAGGATAGGGTAATCTGAGTAAAATGAAAATGTGACAAAAGCAAAGTTCAGCTCTCTCTGCCTACAACAACAGCAGCAGCAGCAGCAGCAGCAGCAGCAGGAACTACAGTGCAAACATGATTATTCTTCAATAAAGCCGTCTTGAATCAAATCTGTAAGCTAATGAAGTGCCTCGAGTGCAGCAGCAGCAGCTGAAAGAGTGTGTGCAGAGCATCGAAGGCTTAAACGGATTGCTTTTTCGCAAAAAGGGTTCATTGTATATCGCATCAAGTAGAACGTGATGACATGAGTGCAGCGGCGCACTTAAGTCGTCACGCAGGTTTCACTCAATCTGGGAGAAGTGAAGCCAACCGTCCGCCCTCACCGCCCCCCCCCCCCCTCCCCCTCCCAAAAAAAAAACAGCTGATATGTTTAAAAAAGCACTCTCTCATGTCCAAACTGGAAAACAAAGCCATTTCTGTCTTGTGATACCATCAGATGGTATCTGGTGAAGGTCACGAGAGAGAAGGAGAGAGGCCTTGAGAGAAAGTTGTGCCTCTTTTTTATCAGATTACAGGTTTGCTGACAGACTTTTCTTCAGCATGTAGCAACACGAAAGATTTATAGCTTCCAGCTCTTTACTTCTTAGCGAGATAAGAGATGTCCTTTCTGACACAACGTAAACACATATAACGAAGGGATTAAGTCGACGTTTGGGTGCATTCTGGGTCCTCGAGGTATTCAGACCCAGTTTTAGTGAATTTTTAGTGATGCGTCCTCTTTTTTTTTTTTTTCTGCGTCCATTTCCGCAGGAGCTGAGCGAGTGGTGACGCTGAAGATGGAGATCCCGGGCTCCATGCCTCCTCTGATCAAGGAGATGCTGGAAGATCTGCAGAACCTGGAGAAAAACCAGAGGAAAGACTCGGGAGAGGAGAGTCGAGCGGAGCAAAACGCCGGCCAGCACGCGCGCACCGTCTCCTCACAGTATCTAAACTCCTCCTCCTCCGGCTTCTTGCTCTGAAGCCTCTCAGAGAACATTGCATCCCGTCTTACCTCCCCGAGAGGAAATGCTATAACAGTGTAAACTCCAGATGCAGTCCAGAGGGTTACTAGTGTCTTACCTCAGTCTTTGGTCAGAGAACTGTCTGTGAATATTCACAGATTGGTTGGCAGAGACGCCGCTGTGTTTAAAGAGATTCAGTTGTTACACTAACGTCTTCCTTAATTAAAAAAAAACAACAAAAAAACGCTAATTTCTGTGAGTTAAAAATCCTGCTGCAAAGGGGGACAAAAAAGAGAAAAGATGCAGTAATTTCTGTGACATGTTGCTTTTTTTTTTTTTCCTCCCCAGTTGCAGGATCCTCACACCCACCTTTCTGTGTCGGGTTTCTTCTGTATTTATATCTGCATGAGTTATCACATGGATTCTTTTTTTTTTGACCTCAGTAAAGAAACAATCCGTTTAGCAGTAGAGTAGCAGAAATAGTAAACATATGGAGCAAATTTCTGGAGGGTTTTTTTTTTTTTTTTACACATGATTTGAACCTTTTTTCACTCATCAAAGTCCACTGTTTATGTATTGATTTGCCCCACACGTGTAAATAGAAAAAAGCTCTGGACTCATTTGAAGAAAAAAAAAAAAAACGATTGGAGAAATAAGCTAAGATTTATTTGTGCAAAAGGGAAATATAAATGCAAAAAACTTGATTGTGAAGTTTTTACTCGTATCGGTGAATGTTCATAACTGGCACAAACTGATGTAGCTGAGTTTATTTAGGAAATTATGTAGGAAAAACCTGCTCAGCGATGCAGTTTAAGTTTGGTTTTGTTTTGTTTTTTTTAGTTTTGTTGATCAGAGGTTACCAGTGTTCAGAGTTAATACTCCTCCTGGAGCCAATAGTAATAATAATTTTACTTTAACCTCCCAAATTTAGCGTTTATTAGCAGTATATGATTTAATAAACGGTTTAAAACACACTTTAATGTAGTTGCAAGCAGATGTAAGCCTTTTATTATTATTATATATGTTTCCTATGAAGACGTACTTTATATTATTACTATATTGTCATTCATTATCAGCCTCCATTTATTGGAAATACATTAATAAACACATTATAGTGTGTTTTAAATCGTGTATTAAATGTTTAAACGCTGCTTATAAAAAGCTACATGACGGACTTAAAGTGAAATGTCGCAGCGTTTTGTTAGAAATCTTCCTGATTGTTTTTGCAGTATGAAATATAAAGAGTTTATATACTGTAAGTGAACTAATACACAACTTTATTCCTTCCTCCATACTCTAAATGTAAAGTTTTAACGTTTATCACATATCGGCTGGTATCGGCAGGGTTGCAATGTTCAGGTTTCAGTAGGCCTACTGAAGCTGAAATCAACTTTTTTTTTTTGATACCTTACTTTGATGAGTACTGTATAAAACTCTTTTTTTCCATTAAAAGAAATAAATAAAAAGCAGTTTTTCTTAAAAAATGCAGCAGCCGTGCAGGAATTTCTCCTAAATAAAAATATGTTATGTACTGTAGAAACGAAAAGAAAAAAAAATGTAACCACACAGTTATATGATGAAATAAACTGTCAACAGAAGGAAAGGGATTATGGGAAATGTAGTCTGCCATTTGAGAAAAACTAAAAAAAAGCTATACATACAGCAGCATAATCGCGTTAAGGCTGCAAAACACAAAACTTTAAGAAACTTGTATGAGATTTGTGCCTGAAAAACGTACATTCCACGAAACAGCGAGGAGTGTTTCATCTGTGTTTATCGATGTAAGTGTAATATCTACTGTAAACAAGCAGCTCATGTACTGTAAGTGTTCATGTGCCTACTTCTGACTGTGCCGACATTTTTTTTGCATATCATCTGGGGAAAAAAAAAAAAAAAAAAAAAAGTGTGTAATTTGCAAGTTTCTTTCAAACTGGAGCAGCGAGTGTGATTTCATTGTTTCTCTTATCCACATACCTGCAGTACGACTGTGATACATACAGTATAGAAAAAAAAGGATTTTTCTTTTTTTTTTTTTTTCATGGTGCGTTTTATTTGTGATATTATTAACAGATCACGTTTCATATGTTTTTGTTGGTCTATTAAAAAAAAAGTCTTGTGTACTGGATTTCATTTGACTCTTTCAATGTTTCCAGCTTCTGTTGTTTTCTGAGGCGTCACAAGCGGTTCATGTTTCACATTATGTGTGAGCTGGGAGGCTTTTTGAGGTCAGTGCATCTTCTCTCAAAATCACGGTTCATACTGCCCCCTGTGGACTCATTAAGGAAGTGCAAAACAGCAAAAATATTGAAGGTTGCATCCTCTTAGTTTATGTGTTTAATGGTGCATGAATAACGTACTTCACAGCACAACTCGCTGCTTTAAAACCTGCTGCACAAGTGAAGTATTTAAGCTTTCTCACGATTCATAATTATGCTTTGTTTACATCTTAAAAAGTCAGAAGTATGTAAGCTTTACAAAAGAAATGCAACATCTGAGATAGCAGGAGGGTTGGTGAACACATCTACAGCCTTTTGGTTCTTTATGTGCACAGAAAAAATGGGCTGAAATGTTACGTTTAAAAGATGAGAAAGAGCTGAATCTGTTTACTTCAAACTCAAGAGTCACCATGAAACCACGAGCCTCTTGGAATTCAGAAATCAGTCATCCTGTGGTCGAATCTCCCTCATTTTACATCTGCTTAATGTCGAACCTGCACAATTTATCCAGCTCACATAGTTCCAGCTGAAAGTGGACTTTCCTCTTATTTACAGCAAAGCAGGGCACAGTGGTTATTTTAAAAATGCCAAATGATCACAACTAGATATTATCTGCATTAAATAATATTTTATTTCTATTGCTTTCACAGATTATACTGACAAATCCCTTTTGGATGAAAGTGCATAAGAAAGCCTTCAGCTGGCTTCAACTCTTTAAAATTACAATGAAAATGTACAATTGATTACACGTTTTTGATGCTCACTATATTGAAAACCTGACTGCCTCACAAAGCTGCAGTCAAACATCGTTATACGCTTGGAGAATAAACACAGAGCGCAGGTGACGGTTAGGTTCCAGCTCTTTGGAAGCGAAATGTATGAGGAAATCTGGCTTTCAGCCACCTAAAAAACACATGCTGTGACGTGCGGTCCTGCAGCGAGGAGTTAAAACAGTCAAACTGCTGAGTCTGGTGTTGAGAATCTAAAGTGCTAACACAGACAAACCTGAAAAAACAAAACGAAAAGCTTCACACGAGCAGAGCGCCTGGACCCCACAGATAAGCTGTGGATAGTGGTGGATGTGAAGCCAGTTGTTTCTGTTTGTGTATGTGCGTGTGGGCGTGCATGCGTGTGTGTGTGTGTGTGTGTGTGTTTGTGAGAGCCTCATGCAGGTTGGAAGCTAGTTCGCTTTGATTTGGAGGTTTGATACGTGTTAACAACAAAACAAATCAACCTTCATGCATGCATGTGCATATACAGTAGAGTACAGTGCAGATATGTTCATTTATCTTTGGAGATTCACGGAAACATCACATTTGAACAAATAAACAAGAGCCTGAGAAGAGAAGCGCAGTGACATGTTATCACAGAGCACATCGGTGTGTCTTCAGACGCCTCTGGGAGTTTACGAGGATGAATATGGACGATGGTCACTTCTTTTTTGGTAGTTTCTTTTCTCTGCGTTCCTAAAATCAACACAAAAAACACACATACAGTCTCGTAAATGTTGTGAATTCTGGGAAAAGATGGAAAAACTACCTCAAGCTTTTTTTTTACTGAGAGTTTTTGAGCATTTATAAGCTTCACCAAAAGCCTGAAACGATGTAGTGCAGTTAAGAAACAAGTTAATTTATCTACTGTCAGATTAGCATGTAGATCACCTGCTGTGTGTTGCTTCATAGTAGCTGTTCTCCTCCAGCAACTCCTCTATGATCCCCTGAAAAGGAACATTTGCACAGGAAATCACTTCACCGATGACACACAGACACTCGATACAACCGTCCAAAACAGAGAAATTAAAGAGCTTTTGTTCCGCAATGAGACACAAAAGTGACACCTACTCTTAGAAAATAAAGCATATCTATAAAATTGAATGAAATATAAATGAAAACAAATTAATAAACAAGATAGCATAAATTCTTACCACCTTCTCAGAGAAACTGACCTGCATCTGCTCATAAGTGACTCCATCTTTGAGATTCCCGTCGCCTGCGAGAGGAGAATCGGCTGCGTTAAAAATCTAAAAGCTGTGCATTTGTGCACTTTCACACCTCTATTTTGTCTGTGGATGTCTTGTTCACTGGACATACGGGGTGAAGCTGTGATAACGGTTCTTTTACCCGAGTTGTGGGGATCTCCTGTGAAGCGGTGGACCACAGACCACCACTCCGAGCTGGTCGAGCCCGTTTCCATCAGCTCTGGAGAAGCCTGGAAGAGCTGCAGGCAAAAGAGGAAGGAGACGCTTGTTACGAATCCGAGCGATCTGATCTAATTTATGATCTCGCCAGCAACTTTGGCACATAGTTGACACCTACCGTGTTAACAAACAAGTCACGGCTCATCTTACCCGCAGACTCAACTTAATACTAAACATTTATGGGACTTTGTTATGACTGAAGTGGATTCGAGGAACCCGTGAGTCAACTGCACAAACCTTGCTGAGCTCCGCTTTCAGGTTGTGTGGGTCGCTCCCGTGATGGAAGAGGGACTTTTTAAACCTTTCAATGACTCGTCTTTTGATGTTGTGGTGCGGAGCCGGTGGAAGCTGTCAGGTTAAACGAGGACGATCTCAAGTCAAGTCTAACCGCTACTATCAGTGTGATGATTAAAAAACAGCTGGTTTTGCAGGTTAATAGCGACAAAGTTTTGTTTTTCGTGAGTTTGGAGCAGAATTAGAGGGCCAAAATAGTTATGAAATCACTCTGATAACATCTAAAACAATTGTATTACTGTACTTGAGTGATGTATATGATTTTGTGCAGCTGCACAAGGAGCCTCTGGACGGGATCGTCAATCTGCCGAAGCTTCTTCTGGGAGACACATATCCCTGCTGACACTGAGATAAGAGAGGAAAAAGCAAAACACGCTACCTGACTGAAGCTAAACAAACAGAGCGGACGCGTTTCATTTCATAGGAGACTTTTTACAACGTCCAACTTTCCGAATGTTATGTTATTTTTTTGGATTGTTTTGCTTGTGTGTAGTCTTATCTTATCTTGTCAGGGGATTTCATAGCAGAAGATTAAACGTTCCCATCAGGATGAAGAGATACCTGGTTTTGGTTTCACTCTGGCGGCAACAAAATCCCCACTGAGGAGAAATGCAAGTGGGAAAGGCAAGATTAATAAGATATTTCAGGTCAAGAATAAACTAGTGGTTTTGTGTTCTGGTGTATCTGCGTCAACAAACATCTGCCTTCATTTATAGAAGAGCAGTTAATCAAAGATGATACAAAGACTTTTCCCCCCAAGCTCTAACTCTAAGGCCAGATAGACCACAGATGTTAAAATGTGTTTTTAAAGTAAAGTTTCTTTTTTTCACTTACCCAGCTACAATTTGGTCAGGTGTAACGGAGGATCTGGACATCAACCCTTATATATAAAAAAAAAAAAAACAAAGCTTGGTTAAGTGAGAAAAATCCACAACACAGTGCTCCAAACAATCAGAAAAACTGAAGGCAGTTGAGCAATAATAAGAGACAAACAAGTGTCCAGCTGTGAAAAGTGTAAAACCGTGTGAACGTTAATCAGGGAAAAAAAAAACAGCGGGCACATTCGTTCTTTAGATGTGCATAAAGTAAAAATACTTGCAGGCAGATAACTAACCGTAGTGTTCTCCTGTAGCGGCGGCAGTAGTGTTTTTGTTGAGAGACACCTCGACGTCCTCATCTGAGGCGTCGTCTAGAAAACAGGAAGTCTTAATTATAGCATGTGATCATTTTTAATTGGTGTGAAATCCTGTGTGATGGAGGACAGATTTACCTTTGTTTGAACCGCAGGCTGCAGAAGAAAGTGGAGCCGGAGATTCAGTCTTCATTAAGGATTTCTCCTGGAAGCAGTGAAGCATATTATCAATTTAAAAGCATTTAACAATATCAAAGAAGTGTTTACAAGTTGGTACAATCCCAGAATAACAGTTAAGTAGCTTTTTGCAACTCGTGATCATCCTTTCAAAATCTACGATACCTGAGAGGAGACTGAGTGACGGCGGTTTGTCCTGCTTTTGTGTCTTTCCAGGAAGTACTGCTGCGCTCGTTTCCTGTCTCTCTCCGCTCTCCTTTCCAATGCATTCTGGGAAGCGTAGAGACCATCCATCAGCCTCATCATGAGGTCAGAGATCCTGGAGCTGACGGCCACAATGTCCGGCCGCTGGTCTGCATCTGGACTCAAACACCTGACAGGACGTCCCATTAGCAGAAAAGCTTTAATGTGCGTTACGTGACTTTCAACTGATTGATAAGTAGCAGGAAAAACACAAAAGTAAAATATGAAGTAAGAATTATACAGGTGAAGTGCGTTTAAGTGCCTACTTTTCTCAGATAAAGTGATCTAAAGTCTAGAAACAAGTATAGAAGGATAAATAAAAGCCTGTTTAGCATCAACGGATCAAATAACTGTAAAATCGTGAAGAGCCAAAAGTCCGATTTACCGTCAAGGTCTGTATATAACTAACGGAAACCCTTTAAACATGTCTGGTGCAGACGCAGTGCATCATTTATCATCAATAACCTTCATTTCAAAACAAAAGTCTCACCATCTGATCATGTCTACAACTCTCTCTGAGAAAACGCCGTCTTCAATCGGCTCATAAACGGCCTCGACGATCTACAAGCAGAGAATAAAGGACAAGAGATCAACAACTGAAGACACACAAAGAGACAAACAGTTTAAGTTTAGATGTGAATTTGATGTGAATATGTGTGTGTGTGTGTGTGTTCACGCTACCTTGTTGGCCAGTGACAACATGTTGCTGCTGTAGAACGGAGGCTGTAAAGTGGCCATCTGATAGAAGATACAGCCCAAAGCCCAGATGTCAGCTTTCTCCCCGTACGGCTCGTTCTTCACAATCTCTGGACTAACAAACACAAACACACACATCTTTACTTACGAGGACCCTTTTATGGATTCCCTAATCTTAACCTTAACCCCTAAAAACACCCCTTTGAAAAGTTTTGACAAGTGACGACTGAATAAAATAACCTCATTCTCCAAAAAATGTCCTCACGCTCGAGGTCTTAACATTAAAATCGATCCTCACAAAACACATGTTCTGACTAGCGGCGTTTAGCTGTGCAGATACTTTTTGTTTTTATTTGTCCAGATTTTGTGACATCTGTCTCTGATATATCCTCCAATAACTTCCCAACACAACGGACTGAAAGCAGCTGGATGCTCAGATTGAGTTCCTCACCAGGAGTAAAGGATGGTGCCAACCACTGATGTGAGCTTGCTGTTCTCCTGCTTCTGCTTAGCGAGACCGAAGTCCGCTTCAAGTAGGAGGAACACACAGTTTTATACTGTTATCATAAGAAAAGACAGGATGATATGATATAAATGAAGATGTGCGGTGTGGAAAACCATAAATACACACTCACTGATGGTGACTTTGTCTTTCTCCCCCAGCATGATGTTGTTTGGCGTGAGGTCGCGGTGGACTATTCTCTTCTCCTTGTGCAGGTATCTCAGGGCCAGACACATCTGAGGGAACGTGGAGAAGTTATATTTGTTAGTTTTAAAGTCGTCAGAAGGACTTTTTGAGAGACTGAGATGTTTACATTCAGCCCAAATGTTTTGTCCTTTGCAGAAAAAAATGATTTACATTCGGATTTTAGGCTTTTATTCAAGAATATTATCACCGAAATAGAAAACTGATGGAGAAAGTCCACTAGATAATGTGGGAAGACTTTGCTCGGGGAATCTTCTGATACTAATCTTACCATCGAGTGTAAATAACGCGTCAGTCAAAAGTCTCTTGAGATTCCAGTTATTCCCACAACTCTCAGATCATATACTTTTTGTCTGCTTTTGATTACCCACATAGGACCACCCAAAAATAGTGTACTGATCTTTCAGCAGATGTGCGTCTCGGGAGAAATGTCCCGAGGGAAAATAAGCTCAGCGGTTGTTACCTGTATGAATACGTTCCATAATCTGTCCTCGGTGAACCGCTGCCGCTTCTCCTTCAGAGAGTTGAAATGTTCGGCCAGCGGCACTCCCTCGATCAGCTCCATCACGATGTACAGCTTGTCACCTCAAAAGACAAACAGTTTCACTATGGTTAATAACATCGGAGGGGAGAGGAGGGGGGAGGAGGGTTGTGCAAGCGATGGAGGGCAGAAATAATGATCCTCCTACCTTCCAAAAATGTCTTGTAATATCTAACAATATTTGGATGTGTCATCTAGAGAAAAGGAACCAAGAAGCACATTAAATACACAAAATACAGAGCTTCTTGTTCAGAGAGCACGTTATCAAGTTAGAATCGAAACTTTGTGCCTGTTCTTTGATGATCGTGAGCTCAGAGATGATCTTCTCCACGTTACTGTCCCTGGACTTCTTGTCTTTGCCGAACACCGGGCTGTGGAGGTTCACTTCCTTCAGAGCCATAAGATTCTGCCCGCTCTGCTTTCGGACCTGCCGTCGAGTATATTTATTGAAATCAGTGACTCTTGATGTGAACCACTCTTGAACGAGAGACCCAAACCAATGTCGCTGCCAGTTTTAAGGATGTTCGTTGTACCTTGAAGACACTTCCAAAGGCTCCGGTGCCTAAATGGTCAAGTACGGAGTAACCGTTGATGACTCTGAGGGCGGGCCGGTTCTGGTCCACAGCCTCAATACTCTCTCTCAGACTGCCTAGTTCCTCTTCCTGCATTAGAAAAACACCGCATCAGTGCGCGAGATTAATTACGCTGCTTATTAATCCCCAAAACACAATTATACATGCTGTTATTTTACTGATGAAAAGCAGCTGAATATACAGATTAATCCATTTAGATCCTGTTTCCTCACAGTGTAGAGTGAAACTTGGGTTTGAAGTCCCTCATAGGCCGTGAGGTCCCGCACGTAATGGCCAACATCAATAAACAACTCAAAGAGGTCTGTGGGAAAGAGTCTGAAATAACAGCACCCAAACAGATATCCAGCGTTAGCCACATTCAAATTATACAAGCATAACTTCAAGCTGAAAGTTATACGTATATAATATATTTTAAATAATATGCTGTCTTTTTAAACTTTACCTCTTAAACAGATGTCTGTTTCTTTCAACGCTAAAGAGAAACCGGAGGGCCCGGAATGCATAACACTGCCAACGTGCACACAGATTTAGAGATATGTTACTTTCTAGTAGTTAAATTTATTCTCAAATGTAACTTTAATACATATATGAAGCCGTATACCTGTAATGATGTGACATTTGGGCCAGAGTTTTGCGGTAAAACCAACTTTGCTATTATATAGACCCCGTTTTCCTAAGAAAAGAATGTCAAAATGATGTAAAATGATCTACATATGGTCAAATCTGGACTACATATATATATATATATATATATATATATATATATATATATATATATATATATATATATATATTTGAGGGACTTTTCCTTACCTGCACAATGTGGTGAGCAGATGTGTCATCCAGACTAAGTTCAGTCAGAGCTGTACAGCAGGCTGGAAAAAGATTAAAGGGGAGGGGGATATGACTTAATTTAAGAACTCATACATGCGATCTTTTTAGTCTCGGTTTAATCAACAGCTGTGAACATTAACAACATGAAAGGACGACTGGAAACACTGAAGCTTTTTGAACTGGAACATATTTTACGTTTCCCTGTAGATGCTTACTGGAAAAGCTAAGCTGAATAATAAAATGTTAACAGTTTTAATAACAAAATGAGCGTCTTTAGACATCCCAGAAACAGAAAAAATTTACAGCCATTGCCTTCAAAATGATAGATAGAGTGAGCCAAGTCTCGGTGGTCAGCGTTCTCACTTCAGGAAAACACTGTTTACATTCTCAGCTACTGATGGAGACTCCTTTGGGGAGGGATTTTTCTGAGCCGTGCAGTGGTAAGCACAAGTAAAAAAAAAAAACACTGTAAAAACTCTCAAGAAAATGAGAGTATTTTCTGCGCAGTATGTGATAGTTGTGCATCCCCCTGACCTGACTGCAGGGCCGCTGTGTTATCCACCTCCTCCTGCGGGCTGAGCTCCTCTCTGATGTGCTCTCTCTGGATGCGGCCGGCCGCGTTGGCGCTGGAGAGCGTCTCGATGGACGAGCGGTCAGAGACATACTGCCTGTCGCTGTAAGAGTTATTATATATAAACACTGTGTCACAGCGCTAAACAATGTGAGTAACGACATGGATTTGTCATTTGTTTTTTCGGGCCTGAGGATGAAGCTTTTTTAACTGAACTCTCTTGTGATGCTGGTTACTTAGTTGTTACGCTGTCCTCTATCATTAGCTGTTGAGAAACACTGTCAGAGGTTTTGTTTCAGAGCAGCAAAGAGATTCTTTTCCAAAACAGAGCGCGAGCCAGAGAGCTGGTTTGGAGGGACAGAAATTTCAGAAACTATTTTGTGGAATAAGGCAGTCTAAATCTGAACCCTTTTCAATTTACAAACACTCTTCTTTACTCCGTCTATTGACTGTTGTACTTCCACAGAGTTTGGGGACTTTTAGTAATATGGGTGAAGGTTCAAATAAATGCTGGATTTCCCAGCGTGCAACCAACGGTTTTTGTTAGACCCTCTCTGCCTGGGAAACACCAATATCTTTCAAATTCCACACCCCAGTTTATAGTCTCCCAAGCTGAGATAACCCTGAAGACATCTGGGTCTAATGAAAGGTGCTATTATTTAAGGGGAAATGTTAGGATCCAGTTTTTTCAGAGCTTGACCCATACTAGACTAAAAGTCTGCATATCATCGCCTCTGTTGGTCTGATCATTCTTTTTTTTCTCCTCTCGAGTCCCCCCAACTTTAACGAGATGCAATACTAAATTGCTCGAGTGCTGCTTAAAGACCATAAATCACTTCAGTGTGGACAGAACAGTAATCACTGCAGCTCTGACCAGGGAATTTCGGGAAATGTACGCTACACATGAGTAATGTTTGTAAAAGTAAAAGGTTTTCCTGTTTTAATTTTGACTGCGGTTGTATAAAAAAAAGCAATTTAACTCTAATCCAATACCACAGTTTTGCACTATTGCTCGGTCTCACCAACCTGCTGAGCAGCCGGAGCAGCGGCTGCACCACGCCCCAGCTCCGGATCTCCGTCCTGGTGTCGGGATCCTCGCAGAGTTGGACCAGGACCCAGGTGATGCTCCACAGCAGCTTCAGGTGCTGACCGTGCAGGAGGCTCAGCAGCACCGGCAGCCCCTCCAGCTCCCTCACCTGGTCCCTCACCTGACGCACCGGGGACAGGAGCCTCAGCAGCTCCGCACTCATCCTGAAACAAACGAGGTTATATGAATATTAGTTGACATTTGGGATGGTTATAGAAACTTTATTAGTTTGTCAGGAACAAGTAATTTGTTTGTTTTCTTTTAATCTTCAGGCCTCATTTCCAAAGTAGCATTCTTATATTGTCTTTGTGTTGCAACCGTTAATTGATTCATGCCTCCTTCCATGTTTTTATTATCGTTTTTCATGTTCCTTTGTCGCTTTAAATCATATTAATCCCTTTATAGCTGAACTTAAAAAGCAATGCTAATTAAAATTGTTATTAGTTTGCTAAAAAAAGAGTCATATGTCAAACAGAACAACTGAAACTTGTAAGTCTCCCAGCGGATGAGAGAAAGGATGAGATGAGTCAAGACAAGACAGAATAGGAAACAGCAGCTTTGTGTGTTTTTTTTTTTTTTGTGTGTGTTTTTGTATTTTTATCCGCATTAGTCATTACAACACATAGACACAACATTTTATCTAAAACTGACAACACACAAAACCAAGTAATTTAAACAGTCACAGTCCTCAAATGAGAACAAGAAGCATCCGCTTACCTCTTTGACAGCAGGTCATATTCCTGCAGTATCACCAGGAGGTTCTCCACTATCGGCAGCTCCCCAATCTCCTCTTTGCATTCTGGGCTACAGAAACGACATAGTTAGCAACATATGGTACTATAAATGTATTTAATGGCTTAAATGAAGCATTTGCTTACCTCTCAGCCAGAGTGGTGAGTGCCAGCAGAGCTCCCAGCAGCACACTGCTATCTGTTGTGGATAGCAGCTTCACCAGGGTCTGGAAAGTGTTTGACTTAATTAGATCTTTTCCCACAAAGCACAATGAATGCAGAGAAATGATAATTCAGTGCAGAGAAACACAGACAACACACTCACATCCACTGTTCTCATACAAGGATAACATGACTTTGTGCCGCTCTTAATGTTTTTCATCTGTTTGACTGACTGAATATTTGCAGAGTTTAAAAATAGAGCCCGACTGGTGGAGCCTGAAGGCTGTGATGTTCACTATCCAAAATATGAAAATGTTGGATGGAACGGGGCAACAATAATGATGATTTTACTATTCTTAGAGCATTAGAGTATGCTACCTCAGGAAAATAAAGTACATTCCCTTGGGAAAATCAATGTTCATGACTATTTCCAAGTATTAATCTGCCAGTTAGATTATACAAATTCAACCTTATCTATACAACGAGTGATCAGTAGTGCATTGATACAGTGCACAGTAATGACTCCATATGATATTACATTTGGCTCAGACATATGTATGATTTTAAAAACAAGCAGCACTTAATCACAGATAACTTATCACGACTTATCTCTTACCCTGTGAGCGCCACTCTCGATGACCCAGCCTCTTTGATTTTCAACAGCAGACAGCTTCTGAAACATGTCTGCGGAGCAATCAGCGGACACAGCTTTGATAAGGAAGTACACAAAAAGACTTCATATTATCAGTGTCTCTCTGTGATATTACCCCTTTAGATTACTCACAGGTCATTGTGACCAGCTTCTGCACGGCAAACGCCTGCTCGCCACAGGATATGTACATGGCAGTGACAGACTCCATATACTAAAAGACATAAAGAGGAGGGATGAGGAGGAAAATAGAAGCATTTGGATAAAGCCTGTTTAGCCATGTAAAAAAAAAATCTTAACGAGCATTTACCCTGGCAAGTAAATTGATGCCTTGGAGCTGATGGAGGAGTTGCTAAAAGAGGAAGCAGTTATTGTTTTGAATCTTTTGTTGAACATAATGAACGTGGGAAGCATCTATACAGTATAATAAACATGTGAAAATAGCATCCGGCGGGAGAATCAAGTTGCACCTGATGGCGGGGGTCTCTGATCAGCAGTCGTAGGCAGATCAGGACTCTGAGGGCTGACTCAGGCAGCGCATGATCGATCCATTCACTATAGAGGGAGCAAACATCGTTAGTAACTTGAGCCGTTGGGGTGACATAAGCATAAATCCTGTCCAAGGTGTTTTACCTGCAGAGTCGGTTCTTGACCAGAGAGGAAAGGATGCCAGAGAAGAGTTTGTGCAGCGGGTGGCTGCTGAAACATCTTTGGTCTCTGTATGTTACGCTGAAAAATGGACATAGCCTTGTTGTGGTTAAATCCAAAATGGTACAGACGGTATTTGATTGTCTAAAGAAACAGTTATAGTTCACTCTATTTCTACCTTACAAACTCTACTGAAGTCAACAGGAGCATTAAATAAACAACAAGTTAACGTCTTAACATTTTCAAAATGCAGAAAATACAAGATATCTCAAACAACTTGTTCAATACAATACAAGCAGACAAATCATTACATTGTGGGTGTAAGAGATTAATATTTTGCTCAGTCATGCCTACATTTCCTGCACCAGTATGTTCTGGTCACATATAGAGCAGAGGATCTAACCTCAATACTTTTTACTAACACCTAAAATGTGTATATATTGCACCGAGTACTGAAAACTGCCAATTTCAGTCTACTTTACTTTAATTAAAGTTCTTGCATAACTTCTTGTTTTTAGACAACATTTAATATTTGAAACCCTTTGGCTTCTTTTGTCAAAGGAAACAACATTGTAACATTTACATTTCTCAAAGTAAGATTTAGAAGAAACCTTTTTGTGTGTCAATACAGAGATCATATAGGGAACTATTAACATTTGTTTATATATTACACAGCCTTCATTACATAGAAATACTTGTATACACCCAACAAAGTCTTTATAAGATGCTCGTTATTGTGGAAATATGGGAGATAATGTAGTAAATGTTGACTTTTTGGATCCACAGTGCATTTATTCAGTTCTTCTACACTTTGCTGAGCAAGATGGTTGGCAAATATGTGATGTACTTAACTTTATCAATCTGAGAAAAGACTGAAATAGAGCTATAATGGCTTGCTCATGATGTATTGTGGTCCTATGAACTTAATTTAACTGATTTAGCTAAAAAAAATGACACAATTTTCATTTTAAGGTGAACTATTATAAAGAGAACTATTTTCTATACGATTATAAACTCCCTGGGAAGGTGAACCTGAATTTTTCCAGCTCAGATGCTTCAGTGCTGATGTCGCTCTCACTCCTGTGTGTTCTGGTGTCCTTTGGAGGACGCGGGCCTTGGAATCTGCTGGCACCGCCGCTGCGTGCCTTACTGTGACTCAGTGCTGCCACCTGCAACACATGGTGTCTCATACTACACTGTGTATTCACAGACCTGGAGAAATATGAGCTGATTTGTATCCTTATCAAAAATGTCTAGACACACTGCCTCAGAGCAGCGTCATTTGTTGTTTTTCACCTCTTGTCTGGGGCCGCTTTTGGCGAGCAGGGACTGAAGCCGCCTGAGATCATGAGATGCCCTAAAAAAAAAAAAAAGCAACAACCAAAAAACATGCTTATCAGTTGATTAGTTTTTGTCATATCAAGGAAATACATTTTAAATTATGTAACAGGCTGTTAAATAACTGTGAGGAAATAACCCCAGCTTACTTGCTCTGGATTCCTGTGGTTTTCAGGGGCAATTTTTCTCCTTGTCTCACTTTTTTAACTGGGTTGGACATTTTCAATGCTCCCCTTTGTTTCCATGAGTATCCTGTGGATCAACTTGAAATATTTTTTCATACAAAGGGACATTTAGTCAGTCTGTACTGTTCCTAAGTACAATTTCAAGGTACTTTACTTTCCATGTGATGCTACTTTATACTTCCACTCCACTATATTTCAGAGGGAAACATTGCATTTTCTACTCCACTACATTTATTTGACAGCTTTAGTTACTTCCCAGATGTCTTATGCAGACATTGCAAAACACAGCTAGCTAGGGAAGCTTAGACTATTCGAGTTTGAGCTGGTTTTCTAGGTTAACTTCCAGTTTAAAAAGAGTCAAGTCAAAGTTTCTTACCCTTCCTCTAGCATCGCAAATTAACAGTAGTTTATATGGGTTGCTGGACACATTTCCTCATTAAATATCCTTAGTCATAGCTATAACCTGTATTAAGTTATGTATGAGTAAGCGACATCTTTGTTATTCTTGACACAGCAGACGCCCCGAAATGAGCAAATAAGAAGACACAACGCTCAGACTCAACGCATTTTCAACCAATCACAGCGAGCGGTATTAGACAGTTTTTGTTGCCATGGATACAGCAGACGCTATTGTGACATTGGAATGTCGTTGGACAACTTGACGCTACGCAAACATTCATATTGTAAATAAACTGCCGCAAATAACGTAAAATAGCAAAGAAATTGTGAACTAGTTTAATAAAATGACTTATACTATAAAACTTCTTATAATTATTTTATTAAAACTTATGACCCTGGTGACGTAGGAGGTGTAATCAGATCAGTGGTGGAAAGTAACTAAGTACATTTACTCAAGTACTGTACTTAAGTACAATTTTGAGGTATTCTTGCTTTGCTTGAGTATTTTTCCAGCCACTTTCTACTCCACTACATTTATTTGACAGCTTATTTTTCAGATGAAGATTTGACACAATGGATAATATAACAAGCTTTTAAAACACAACACATGGTGGTTTACAACCTTTCTGGCCTTTCGGGTGTTGTCAGGGTCATATTTCAAATGTCTACGACTTGTTAACAGCTCCATCAAATAAATTATTTTTCCCTTTAAACTTCTCACATGGTTTCATTTTAATAAATGTTCATTGTTCCAAAGATTAGAGAAAAAGTCTAAAAACTGGAAAGGATTCAGAACTTTGTTTTTTCTTCTTTCCTCTTCCATTAATCATCGCATGACCCCTCAGATTTATCCGGTGACCCTTTGGAGGGGCCCAACCCTTGCTGCTTACACACTGATGCTTCGGTATTAATAATCTAATGATGTCATCTATATCATATTGGTCAGAATAGTAGTTAATACTTTAACTACCATTGGCAACTAACACTTATGTGTTTTTATGAAGGGTTTTTCTGGAATATTTAATAAGGGAAAAGGAGTGGATATAATTTTAAGGATTTTAACGAGATAATTTGAACCTTTTTGTGGAAAGACCATATCAAATACAAATTATTATTCAAGTTAGAGTATTTTATATACATCTGGAAGGGATCTTTATATAAATGATCTGAATAGTTCTTCCACCACTGGCTGTAATTAGTTTAGGATGTTTCTGATGAAAATTGCTCCACAAGTCTTCTTGCGCGAACGGTTATTTATCGCGAGAACACATCGATACTCAAAGGAATTGTACATTCTCGCGAGTGTTGCTTCCTTTTCAGATTCACGTAGGACTTACGCCAGTCGTTCGGCGTAGTTCCGTTAGCTACGGGAGGCGTTACGTGCCTCATAGTGCGCAGCTCAAGTAGAAGCAGCGAGGAGGGGAATGTCGGCTTGTGAATGATCGGTTTTTGAGGCGGCAGGGAGCGTCAACGTTATGGGTGAGACCGCTGCTCTCAGCTACTGTCACAACATATTCAGAAAACCGTCTTATTTAACGGCAACTGTGATGATTTGTGTTCGCGCTGGATCCGCTATTTGAACAATTTTGGCTTTGCCGCTATTTAGCTTCTGCAGTTGTCTGAGCAACCAACGCCCAGTCGTGGATGGGCTGCTAGCTCGCTAGCTGTTAGCAGGCAGCCTAACCTAACGGGAGTGTCACTTCCTGTCTTTAGCTCTTTAGCAAACTGTAAACGTTTCTGTGTACGTTATTAGCTTTCATAATAAACCACGTTAACGCTCCCGTTGGGGTTACATTCAACTGTTTTGTAAAGCTTCCCTATAAGTACCAGCAGTGTGACTAACTAAGCTAACTTAGTGTCGTATGTTGGATTAAACAGCTCACGTTAACGCTAACTTGTTTGAACCGAGGGAAACGGCATGTAAATGCTTTATATTTGGCTGGTACACCCTCTTTATGTACGTTAAATAGCACCAAATTAAGCAGAATATAATCACTGTGGCTAGATATTCAGTTTGTCCCTGAAGACCTTTTCAAAATGCTTCAACCATTAATTTACCTTTGAATATTTATCTCAGCACTCCTCGTACTCTGTACGCTTTTACACTGTTTACAGGTCGCAGAAACGGTTTCACCTGTATATAGTCATTGCTTGTGTATATTTCTAAAGATTGTTGTGTTGTTGTTCCGTTTAAGTACATTGAGAGCCACTAAACCGGAGTCAAATCCCTTGTGTGCGTAAACATACTCGGCCGATACATTTCTGATTCTGAAAAAAATACGTGGAGAAATATTACTCTCTGTCGTTTGTGTGCCAGAAATGGAGCTGGATTCATGTGTGTGTGTGATCAATGGTTTTATTATACTGCTACACTATGGTTGGAGCAGCTAGGTTAGGCAATCAAAGTCAAACCTGGAGGATATGTCACGATAAGGCATAAGGAGGGCACGACTGCCATCTAATCTGGATTACAGTGGATCTTAGTACCTCAGAGTTCATGTTTTGACTTTTAAGTTCATTGGCCTCAGACTGTGACCTCCAAACCAGAATAATATGCTGGATGTTTCCCCTCAAACCAAAGTCATAAAACCGGTGTTCTGTTGAGGACAACCTTCTTGTAATAATCTGCACAATCAAACTACAGTTTACTCATCCACCACTTCCTTTAGCAGACCTGTCTGACACTGCCGGAAAAGGAAACAGATAGTTGTCATTTTAATATGACAGTTGCTTTTTTTTTTTTTTCATTTGTGGTAAAAGATTAATGGTGCTTTTGTAGGGAAACCAACTTGCAATGTAATAGTAAGATAAAACACAGTGAACACAGCAGGATGTTGCTGTGATTAAAATGTACATCCCCGTGAGTTAAATCAGCATATTAAGTAACATTAATTGATGGCGTTAACTCCGAAGACATGTGGGTTTGCTGCAGGCAGGAGATGCTCCAGCGTGAGATGCAGAAAAACCTCTCCTAGCCACAGGCGTAGAGCTGAAAGAAAGCTGCAACACGCTGAAAAGGGGCCTTTGCTTTACAGTGCAAATGACATTAAAGGAACAAGTGGAGCGGAATATGTACAACACTGGTCAAATGTCTGTGTTGTTACAGTCGTGCAGATCATGAATCATTTTGCCCCAGGCTTTAACTGCTTTGGAAACAGATTCTGGAGACAGGATGGTTTGTTCATCAGATGGCCTGAGATTGATTCTCTGTTGCTTTTTTTGTGTGTTTGTGCCCTCTCCTTTTCTCCTTTTCTCTCGCTCCCTGACCCTGGAAACGCTGGCCTTTCCTTCACATCGGGACCGCATCACATCACACTGACCTGCATAAAACAGCTGTAAGTATTTAAGAAAAAATCTTCATGTTTTGATGTAACTAGAGATTAATTTCTTTCGCCTGATGATGAGGATGATGGGACCTGTTGCAAGTTAATAATTTGTGTCATGCTTAATTACAATTTAAGATGTATGAAATGACGCTCACCACACATATATCCATTTAGTATCATCAATTTGAACATTTCACTCAGTGTAAATGTGATTTTTATATTCAGTGAAAGCAGGATATTATTTCAAGTTGCCAAATATTGTTGGAATTTTTTAAAAATCTTATCGTTTAATCCACTTGAGACGAGATTTGAGAGCAACATTGGGAACATTAGGGTTCAGGTGGTTAGATATTTGGGTTGGGATTTATGTTTAAGCAGCGTGGGAAGTTTTTCTTTTAAGATTTTCAGCTTAAAGCGATGACGCAAGATTAGATTTCTTGTATGGTTTTTGATGTTTACATGTTGTTGTTTTGTGTTTTTTTTTTTTTCTTTTTATATCCTGCAGCAGCAAAAGAATCTGGAAGGATATGTTGGCTTTGCAAGCCTCCCCAACCAAGTGTACAGGAAGTCTGTCAAGAGGGGCTTTGAGTTCACCCTGATGGTCGTGGGTAAGAACACAAGCTGCTCAGCTCTCAGTTTGCCCTTGTTTTATTTGAATCATTTCATTGTATTCGTTGCGCTTGGCATTTTTAAATTCTTCATTGTGGTTTGTTGTTAAGAGAAAGAAAGAGAAAGAGACTGTGTGTGTGTGTGTGTGTAGCCATATATATATGCAAGGGACATGCCTCCAGCTTTGGAAGTGTTAATTGCTGAGTCAGAGAAGAGGAGACCATTGTGTTTGCTGTTTATTTGAATTAGTATTGACTTCAGGTCCTTGACACTTTTGAGTCTCCTCGACTCCGAAACATTCGGGTTGGATTTATCTAGAGCTGCAGTCAGCGAATCAAAAAATGCAGACATTCTTTTAAAACTGTTGGATGTGGTGGTTGACACCGGGCCAAGATCCTCCTCAGCTGATCAGTCCCTGTTTGGAGGGAAAATGTTTCCTCGGGTCAAAACCATTTCCTGTGGTGGGACCAACAGAATTTGTACCCGGCATGCCTCTAAGAATAGCGCATCTCCCGTTGCGTTCACAACACTTTGCTCCCTACAGGATTTTTTTTTTTTGCTTACAGTACTGCTGATAAATTTCCAAACATTGTAGGGAGTTGTTTCTTCATTGCTGTTATTAGACACCTACGTTACAACATCATCATAACAAAGCACTTGGATGCTGCCTCGCTTCAGTCCTCTCGCAGCGTCCTTTTTATAATAAATTCTGGGTGTTGATCAAGCGGTCCGCTAAGCCCCGCTGTGAACAAAACGCTTCGTTTTCAGGAACGGTTACAGAAAAGAAAAAAAAAACAGGCATTGTATCAAGCAACAAGGAAAGTAGAAGAGGTCCTCTGGGCTCGTCCGTTCGTTAAATGCTTGCCATTGTTTTTTTTTAAACGGTATCATCCTCTTTTGCACGGACACACAATAATTCAGCTTTTCTTGGCTCCCGACGAAGCTGCGAGCCCACATGTCCCCGCTGTGCGACGGAATGCGTCACTAGTGTGGCGTGAAAGAGGAAAGGAGGATGAAAGATGGAGGGGAAGGGAAGGGAAGGAAGGAGATGGGACTGGTATTACCACCAGTGACTGGCACGTCTGTCCAGCGCCTCACGACTCACATGACCCGACAACCTGTTCAGCTCACACATTGCAGAGCAGCTCTTTTTTTTTTTTTTCTTTTTTTTTTCACCGGCCTGTCATCGCTTTGTGTTTCACAAGCGCATACCTCATAACACGGTTACACGCCATGCATAAAATGTACAATAAACAAACGCTACAGTGCGAGCTCCTCACATCAGCCTTTGACTGTAGCTCTGGTGTAAATAGTGGCTCGTTAAATATTGACTTGTGGCCATAAGCCAAGGCAGGCAGTGCCAGTGGTCATTTCCACTAATGATCCTTTTCATTGGGAGCTTGGAAACAAGGCACACAATGGCCAACCAAGCTTGAGAAGCCTCCCAGACCACACAGCCATTCAGCGGTACATAACATGAGTCATTGTCTGTGTTGTTTCCTTAGACTTTTTTTTCTTACTGTTAACTCAAATGGTTTAATGTCTTGAGCAAATGTCAGTGTCATCTCTGGATAGACGTGTGACCTTTGATTGTGTTTATGATGTCGACTGTGATCTTTGTGTGCCTATAAAACAGTTGGGTTGGCACACATGCGTTTCATAACGTACATTTGAAGTAGTTAATCCCAAGTAATGCGATACTTTACAGACTGTCTAACTGTCTAACAAGTCACAAGTGTTTCGGAAATATTGATCCGTCTTCTCGTTTTGCTTTTTTTTTCCAGGTGAGTCAGGTTTGGGAAAATCCACGTTGATCAACTCTCTGTTCCTAACAGACCTGTATTCAGCAGAGTATCCTGGACCTTCACATCGAATCAAAAAGACTGTACAGGTACATTTTTTTTTAGCAAAATGAGTTAAAACAACACACAAGCACTGATCTGTTTTTAGAGACAAAGTAGTAGAGTTGGAAAAACAGCATGTTTTTAAAATGCTGTGCTACATCGTGACTACGGCTGGGAAGATCCTCTACCCTACAAACAGCTTTGGCAGCGACCCAAAACCATCATTTTGAAGTTTTATTTTAAAATGTGACCAGATTGCGGCCGCACAACCAACAGACACAGATTCTGTGTCGCTGACATATATGCCCACTTAATTATCAGCTGCCTTTTAGAGTCTTTTAAGATAAATACAGTGATGTTAAACTTAGTGGTTTGTCGGTTAAGTCACAGCCGCTGCTGAAACCCTAAGAAACATAACAAATACATAATTTAATACAGTCAACATAACATAATCATATTGTGTTACAATCCCACAGAACCAAGTTTATTAAAATCAACACTCACCTATGTTTTTCTCAACTCGCCATGCTCGATGAAAAAGAACAGAAATAATAGTTTTTTGACATGAAAACCGTTTGAAATATAATAACAGGATGTGAATTATTGGGGGGTTTTGTGAGAAAGTTCTCAGATAAGATTGAAACATTGTTATGTTTGGGTTTTATATGGTCGCTGTAGCTCCTCGAACAGATTTAATTTGATAAAATACTTCTCACAGCGACGAGCTTTGATTGACTCTGGAAGATATGCTGTAAATATCTCCACATGGTTTAAATAAGCCAGACTCACTGTCAGCTGCAGCCATAAATGCTCTTATCATCATCTTCCCTCTAATTACGCAAAGTTGTCCTGAATCTTAAGTGCCTCAAGTGCTGCGCTTTATCTGTCTGGCTCTTTGACTGACAGCATCGCTATCTCCAGATGCTCGTGTGCTTTTTCTGGTTTCTCAGCATAGTTACCTAATAGCACGGTAGCGTGCGCCGGTGTGTTGCTACATGCCGCTAGCGTCGAATATTTTCTATGAGAAATAGATCATCTGTTAGCTTACTGTGATCTGTGATTATACACATTAAAAGTGAAAATGTTTTTGGTTTCAGAGACAAAAGTTTGCAGCTAAAAGCACTGAAACACAATCTGTCATTCTTCCTCCCTGCGTCAGGTGGAGCAATCCAAAGTTTTAATAAAGGAAGGCGGTGTCCAGCTGCTGCTCACAATAGTTGACACCCCAGGGTTCGGAGATGCTGTCGACAACAGCAACTGGTAAGTACCCCCCCCCCTCCTCCTCCACCAAGGCCTAAAGCTACCGTCCACCTCTCATCATTCGGCGGTCCTTCTGCATCTTTATCCTTTAACGAAAGCTTTGTCTCGTGTGTCGTGCAGCTGGCAGCCAATCATCGACCACATAGACAGCAAGTTCGAAGACTACCTGAACTCAGAATCGCGGGTGAATAGAAGACAGATGCCTGACAGCCGAATCCACTGCTGCCTGTACTTCATAGCTCCCTCGGGACACGGGTGAGTCTGGGAGACAAATGCATATAAAGACGAGAAGAAGAAAAAAAAGACTTTTTTGTTTTGTGGGCGCCTTTTTTTATTAGGAACATGCCAAAGCGATTGTGTAGTTTTAGTGTGGTGCTGTCTCAGTGGGAATCAAGCTCTTAAATGTCGCCGCGTTGATCAATACAAAGAAGACGTAAGGACTCAATATGACTCGAGAAAGGAAAAGGGTGAACAGTGAGAGGAAATGAGTGGAAAAAAGAAGGGAAATGAGGGGGTTAACGCTGCTCCTAAAGGTCAGAGAGCAAGTTTGTGACTAGAAGGGAAAGTTACTGGTTCCCTGAACTATCTGGAAAATCTAGAGAAGGGTAACAAATAAAGCTTTTCCTCCCTTCAGTATTTTTTTATTTAGCAAGGTGCTGAACAGTCAGCTGCTTTAGGAACAGCTCAGTGGTCAACAGCACCAAACTGTGGTCATACCGGGCAGCTCCTGACTGCGTGTGTGTGGTCAATGTGTGTTGTTTTACTCCTACGACTACTCCCCCCACCAACCCCCCCAACCTTAGGCCACTGCTGTAAATGATATGTGAGAGTGAGGAGTCTTGTCTTGTAAAATAGAAAAAGAGTTTAAACTTGAGGCTTGCAAAAGGGGAGAAAGAAGAAGAAGAAGTGGGGGAGGGAGAGGAGAGGAGGGTGTTGGCAAAATTCCCAGCAGGTGATAGAGATCGCCAAATGTTTCAAAAAAGAGATGACTGTGTGGAATTTTAATGGTTTTGTTTGTTACTCACAAGCCACCAGGTTTCTTCTTATAGCTACATCGACAGCTCCTCGTGCTTTTTCTTTCGAGAATCGCACCAGTTCGGTCAAAGAGGCGAAACGCGTGGGAGTTGTGAAATTGAGAAAAAGAGGCTTCAAGCAGTTATTTCCTGTTGCTAGTATTTGATGAATAACTTTTATTTAAATGCGAGTATGGGTTTAAAGGAGACGTATCATGCACATTTCTAGGGCCATATTTTTATTCTGGGGCTCTACTGGAATATCTTTGCAATGATTTACACTTCATAAAACTCCTTATTTATCTTCTACTGGTCCTTTTATGCAGCCTTTCAGTTCAGCCTCTGTCTGAAACGGGCTGGTTTTAGCTCCTGTCTCTTTAAGACCCCCTTCTTCTATTTGGTTAGCTTCGGAGGCTACGTAAACAAACAGAAGTAGTAGGATTTCACGTCTTTTTTTTCACCTGTTCTTTACACAAAATGGCAACTTGTCAAATACTTTCTTTCATGTTCAAGCACAAATCAGACCTTCGCAACAAAGATTAAAGAACTGACGATCGATTACGGGCATGTGCGTCGAGCTGACGTCATCTTGTCGGGAAAAGTTTTTAAAAAAAATAAAACTAAAGTGTTTAGAGCCGGCTGAAGTTCTGGCTTTTGTCTTTGCAAACATAGAGATCAGACACAGTATACAAATGACAGAAAATCACATTAAGCATAATATATCCCCCTTTTTAAATTTATATTAATATAAAAGCTTTCCCTCCGCCGACGTTTTTAAAGAATATACCGGAGCGTAATGGAGTAAATGGGAGAATTCGCTGTGTGCCGTTGTAGGTCTGGTTAGTGTTGTTTGTGTCTGCTGTGCAGAGCTGCTCAGTTTGCGAGTGTGCAAACGCACGCTGCGCACAGAAATGCCCTTAAAGCTTTTTTTGACTTTCTGTAAACAAAAAAGAAGAAGAAACCTCTGTCCTTCCTCCTCTTTGTCCTCATTCATCTTCTCTCTCTTTTTTTTTTTTTTTAAGTATATACGACCTTTTTATGCGACATTGTGTTTGTGCAAGCTTGTCCTCTGTACCCAGACAAGGAGTACTTTTTAGCCTTGAGGATGGGCAGCGTATGTTCTCAGACAAACACAAACACACACTCAGACACACACACACACAAAGCATCCCCCTCGTAACACCAGCCGACTGCTCTCACACAGCAGCACAATGACCTCCATCACCGAGAGACAATCCGGATATTGAGCTCACAGTTGAACTATGGTGACTGGTTTTCCTACCGCGTTGGTGGTGGTGGTGGTGATGGTGGTGGAGGAAGAGGAGCAGGAGCAGGAGGAGGAGGAGGAGGAGGAGGGATGACTCATTAAGGAAATAATCACCCACGTCCATTCTCCATTAAATCAATAATCGCAGCCTTTTCCAAAACTGTGGTCGAACCCCAATAAAAGAGCTGTTTTGTCGGGACATTGTGAACATCAGGTAGGGTCCCATGATTTCCATGGAAAGCACAGACGGAGTCGCGGAATTTGATAATAAAACTGGAATCAATTGTAAAACGCGGAATATCGTGGAATTTGCCAAAATGTGGAATCAATTTATAAAAGTCTGGGTTTTCCCGACCATTATAAGACTTAGGCTCAGAGCCCGAGACCAATGACTAGAAAAAAAAAACCTATGCTGAAAGTCTCTACCGCATTATGCTCATGATTTATGATATTTATTTACCCATCTATCACACGATTAGAAACTCTTTCTCATGACAAAATGAGCTTAAATCGTAAATCTCAAGAATTCAGAGGAATTAAAACGGAAAAAAAAATCAAATGGATTTCATTTGGCTCTAATTAGGGAGTAAGTTTATTTTGTGTGTAAAGACACATGCTGTCTTAATATATACACACACACACAAAAAAAAGAGAAAGAAAACAATTACATACATAAGAGAAAATAATCAAAATGTAATACATTTAAAAAACCAAAATGCATGTCCAAACAGCAAGTAAAGATTTTATTGTTTATTGTGCAATAAGGAGCAAAAACCAGAACAAGATGGCGAGCGGTCGGCATCACGGAGAAGACGATTTGAAGTCTGATGCAGCTTTTTTTTAAACTTTATTTTTATTTCGTTTAGACAGCAAATAAAAACAAGAACATGCACTTACAAATGTACAGGAGGGACAAGAACATTACTTTGTTACATATATGAACTATTTGTCCATTTTGCGCTGTATATCTCTGATTTAATCGTTCCATTAATCGGACTTCTTCCACAATGTCGAGCCAGTGGTTCAGTCCAGGTGGGTCAGTTTTTAGCCAACTTCTTGTAATGGCTTTCTTTGCCGCCAGGATCTTTAACAGGTATTCATCCTCTTTACTGATTAAATCATATATATATATATTGGGGTTCAAAAGGAATATTGTAACCAAGAACTTCCCCCATAACTCCCAGCACCACCATCCCAAAATGCCTGTATTTTCTTGCTGGATATATAGGAGTGGCTGACGTTCAGTTGCCCACATTGTCTCCAGCAGCCTTGGTGTTGACCTGTACTTAATTTTTGGTGTAAGAAAGAAGTGAAACTAAATTTTTCCAACCAAACTGCCTCCATCCCTTTAGAGCCTGTTGATGTATGTTGGGTCTTACACATGAACCGCCAATCACTCCCAGACATGACAATATTAAATCTCTTTTCCCATTTCTCTTTTATATACGTTGTGTTCCTTCCCTGTAGTTTCAGTAAAGATCTATACAGTTTAGAGACGATTCTTATTGGAGTTTTATTGGAACTTTTTTCCCGCTTAAATGTGTTTTTGCTCTTTTTGTCTTTGGACAGTTTGGGGAAATTATGTGCTTGTTTTTTGGGGGGGTTTATATCACTTTCATCTATTGGACGGCGACCGACGTGTGTAGCCGATCCTGATGGGTAATGAATCACATGACTGTTGATGTTTGTTGAGTTTTTCCTGTGTTTGTAGCCTGACAACGGCACGTTCTTGTGGTCGGTTTGTGTCGAAGTGGAAGAGAGGGGGAAAAACTCCAGACCTTCATGTTTGTTTTTATTGTAATTTATATATAATTTATTAGCATCCTGTTGACGTAGATGCTACTGATACGGTACATCGGGGATCTATTATAACGTCGAGTATCAGCCAACATTTAGCAATGAATCATCATGTCGGTGTGATGTGATGTGTTTGTGGATGTGTTGCTGCAGCACGAAGGGAACTGATGTTTTTGTGACTTCTCCATCCACCAACTGTCTCTGTTTAACATCTGGTTTGTTATAACCGTCGTGTATGCAACAGCACTGCTTATATATCGCCTGTTAATGCTGCTCTTCAGTGTATTTTCTTTTTAATCTGATATCACTATCAGCTGTTAGTGATTCGGGTTTTCTTAAAGAGAGCGTCGGTGCGGCTCTGTGTTGTGTATTGACCTGCATGGCTGTTGGCTACGGGACAAAAATGCATCCCACTCTACCCACTAAAAACAAAATTCTGCTTCAGGGCAGATTTCAGGATATTTCCACTGTGCCGTAAAAGAAATCAAATGAAGATGAGATTATATTTTATAAGAAGAAGAAGAAAGGGGGAGAAAAAAAAATAAGATGTATAATACAGAAGCTGAAACCCGATGTCATGTCACGTTACTTATCCAGCTCAGAAAACGGCCAAGAATAGCTGCACTTTCTCACGACTACGAGGTCATTTTCTTAGACATAACAAACATCAGTCAAGCAACGCTGATATATTTCTATATTTGGTTTAGCTCCACTTATCCTTTTAGCTGTCTAAGGAAGAGTTAATGACTTAAATCCAACTGCCAGTCGACCCCAAACTATCCTTTCTCCCCTCCTGTCGTAACACTAAAACTAAACACAACAACAACTGTTGGTACAGCTGGTACAGTTTTTAAAGTATCGATACAAGTTACAACAGAGTAAAAACGATCCGATTTGAACTAAAATGTTAAAACAGCGTCTTTTATCTCTCTGCAGATTGAAGCCCTTGGACATCGAGTTCATGAAACGGTTGCATGAGAAAGTCAATGTCATCCCGCTGATCGCCAAAGCAGACACCCTCACCCCAGAGGAATGCCAACAGTTCAAGAAGCAGGTCAGTGGTTTCCACAGCTGCATACTACAGCAGAAAAAGTATCCTGAAGGCCTTTTTTGTGTTTTTTTTTTTTTTTTTCTTGTTGTGGTTTTTCGGTACAATGGCAACGCTGTGCGTCACGAAGCAGAGCAGAGAGTCTTTGGTTTTACAGCTGTTTATACAACAATGGTCAATATGTGCTGCGCTGTGGAAGCTTTTCTGTAAAGTATGAAGTGTTTTCATTATTATCTTCTTTGCTAATTATGAACATTGTTTATACGTGTCAACACATTTTAACCAGTCATGTTGAGTTTCAGTTGAGATTAAGTCATTTTAAATGGAGAGGGGGGAAAAAAGCATCAAGCAACATTAAAATCGTAATTTTTTTTTTAAAAGCAGATGTGAAGAAAACGATGACAAAAAACAAAAGAGCGTCTCAGTATTCAGTGTGAAGTCAATAAATTAGCTCTAGACGGTGTGAGGAAAGCTGGAAAACTGCAACATAGCGTGCGTTTTAAACTACAGCGAAGATCGTGCTGCATCTAGTTTCACATTTTTTAAGTTGTTGTACCGAAGTAATAAACTATAAATTTGTCATCAGCTTTACAGATGTGGCCCCCCCCCCCCCAAAAAAAAGCCAAATCGGCATTCCTGAACAGCAGAGTACGGAGAGCGTGTGACCACAGAAATGTACCATTGTGTGACAGCACATATAAAATCATATGTTAATGTCGTCTCAACTGAAAGCAACATATATATAAATATATATACTTCAGCTATAAAGCAAGAATTTATATCAGATTACTTCATACGATTGAATTACTTGATTGTTTTTCCTTTCTCAACATCAGACTACGGTTGTTCGGTATCTAACAGAAGTCAATAAAACTTCTCTCTTCTTCTCTCGCTAGATCATGCGGGAAATCCAAGAGCACAAAATCAAGATCTACGAGTTCCCTGAGACGGATGACGAAGAAGAGAACAGGCTGGTGAAGAAGATCAAGGTACTGTGTGTGTGTGTGTGTGTGTGTGTGTGTGTGTGTGTGTCACCTGCCAGTTATAACACTAGACTCATACATTTGTGTTTAAATTATACCAAATATTGTTCTGTCTTGTTGTTGTTTTTATTTCTAGGACAAGTTGCCGCTGGCTGTGGTAGGAAGCAACACCATCATCGAGGTGAACGGCAAGAGGGTCAGAGGGAGGCAGTACCCCTGGGGGGTTGCAGAAGGTACGAATGATAAGTTTGAAACGCAATGAAAGAAGCAGAAGGAGGTAAAACATCTAATCTGGGCTACTTATAAAAACATAAAGGGATTTAAACCCCAAATATATTAAAGAAAAGAATGTTTTGTACTTATTCAATACGTACAAACGTCTCTAAGGCTGCATTCACACCTAATCCGGGTCACCTGCGGCCAGTTTGGCTGCTGCAGTGCCGGAAAAGTTGAGCCTGAGTCAACTTTTGGAAAACTGCTACCCGACGTCACGCTGCGGTGGCCAATCACATAGGTCAGCGATTAGACCGGAAAATGAAAAGATGAAAGACCGGAAGAGGAACGTTGTTTATTTAGCATGTAGCATTGTAGCATTTCAGCGTTCTGCTTTGGACCGAAGATGATTGATATTACTTTATTATGAAGGTGAAGGAGGAGAGACTCATCGCCGCTTCTTTTTCTTCGTCTCTTTCGTCGTTTGATGGCGGTTTGCAAACTACTTTCATGCATATTACCGCCACTTTCTGGACTGGGAGGATTAAAAGTTCACAACGTGACGCCCACAAATCCGCACTGACCTGTGGCGATTCGCCGCACCAGCCGGATCTGGTGTGAATGCAGCCTAAACATCATGACAGCATTTCTGAACAGCTGAAAGCCGTTTCTGCTGTTTGGTCGCCAGCCTACAAACAATATTACACATTATTTATGCTAATAATTTGTTTACATATGAAGTATAAAGACTGACTTCTTGTTTTTTTTTTTCCTTCCTAGTTGAAAACAGTGACCACTGCGACTTCACCATCCTCAGGGATATGCTCATCAGGTACTAAAAATAACAACCAGCAGAAGGAATCTATATCAAATACACTTAATAAATACTCGAGTCAAACAGCCAGTTGATAAAAGGCTCTTTAAAGATTGTTTAAGTGGTTTCTGAGGAGAGAAGTGCAGAGTCTTTGATAGCAGGAAGGTATTTTATCTATAAAAGGGTCAATTAATATCATTGTTTGACTGTTTTATAGCTGAAGCATTAGTCGGAGAGCATTTTAAAATATTTAAACTTCCTTATTCGTCCGTTCCCAGAACTCACATGCAGGACCTGAAGGACGTGACAAACAACGTCCATTACGAAAACTACCGCAGCAGGAAGCTGGCTGCCGTCACCTACAACGGAGTGGACAACAACAGGGCTAAAGGACAACTGTCCACCAAGTAAGTCCTGGACCCGGAGCACTGGAGACAGTGGTTGTAGTTAAAAGCAGGCAGGTCAGGTTGTTGTTAACAGATCATGAACAGAAGAGGAATTACTGCTTACTTATGTCAGTCTGTAGTTTATTAAGCCAAATTCTGCTAAATATTTGCTGCTGTTTTCACCTCTGGTAGGAAATTTGAGAGAATGAATCATTATCTGGAGGCTTATTTCTGTTTTCAAGCTCATATTTGGTGAAAATGGTGGCAGATAAATAACAGAAAATGTTTAATAATATATTTTAAACCAAGCGAAACCACAACAAGGTGCATCAAAAAGTTAACAGTACACATTATTTAGCATTGTCAGCATGCTGAATGAAATCTGCATTGATGTTTACAGGTACAGATGTTGCTAATAAGTAGTTTAAACTACATGTGTCGTCTCTTTTCTTTAATGTGTTTGATATATATAATGTTTTGTGGGCTTTAGATATTTTGTTAAAGCAACATTACCGACATGCAGCCTGTAGGAAGAGACTGCAGGCGGCTGAGTTGTTCTCACATTACTTCTTCTTATCTTTTTAATCATGGATTTAGATTCCAGGTTTTTGAATAAAAGAGAGTCAACGGTTTGATATTTCATTCATTCGTCCAGTCGCTGGTCTCCTGTTTGAGGGGGGAGGTGGGGGGAGAGGGAGGAGGGGGGAGGTATTCGAAGCACACTTGAGTATTTCAAGTCGTAGCCTCTCGCTGGACTACTCTGCACACAAGTGTGATTCAAAGCACCATGCTGCTTCCTCACTCGTGTAGTCACAAACAGCTGGCTAATACACTAAAACAGAGATTACAAGCTCTTCGGCCCGAGCACGAGCCTCACAAACTGCCGACGCTAACGTGCAGCTGCTAATGTCTTTGACACCCAGCTCACAAAGCCCACATTGTTATTTTTTTTTTTTCCACGCTTTCTTTTTTTTTTTTTTTTTTTTCCATTCGCAGTGTAAAGTCGTATGAATCACAGAACACGTTTCACGGACTGTAGTTTCATTTTAGTGCATGACCTCATCATTGCATGCTGTGTGTGTGTGTGTGTGTGTGTGTGTGTGTTTTTGTGTGTGTGTGTTTGGTTGTGTGTGTTTTTATTTTTTAGACTTGACACAGTTGAAGGAATGTAAGTGGTCATTTTTTTTTTTGTTTGTTTTTTTTGTTCAGTCCCTTGTTTCAGATGTTCATTTCTCTGTATCCTTCCTCTGTTCAACCTCTCTTTTGGCTGCGTCTCGACGTCATCTCTCTCCTCCCTGTCGACTAGACTCTGCTTCCCTCCCTCCCTCCCTCCCTTCAACTTCCCGCCCTCGTTAGCAGAAGTTTCCAGGAGCAGCGGGAGGAGGGAAAACTGTGAATTGCCACACACTTCCTTTTTATGAATCTCATTTTTTGAAAGGCTTAACCTCCTCCACTAGTAATATCCATCGCTGTTTTTCACCTGCCGCTGCTAGTAGCCCTGCTTGGATCGAACACGGAGACCTGCACATGAAATGTTGTGGAGCGGTTACCAGCGGTTACCAGATACATAATAATTGCCTAAGCTCCTGTCACTCATCTTAACATATTCTCTATTTTCAAAAGATATGAAGCCTGTTATAATAAATATAAAACTATAAACTAAGTCCATCATCACACCTAGCCTCTCACTAAGGCTTTACAGCACATGCACGTTTGTTTTCTTACTTTCTACAGTTGTTATCGAGTACTTCCCTGCCTGTTAGCCTCATTTTTATCAGTAACACATTGCTCTATTTACCCTAAAACATTTAAAGGATTACTACAAAGCCTAACTTTAACACTTTTAATATCTGGAGATGTAGAAATATACTTAAAAAATGACGTCTCAAGCAAACATAAACCCCAAATTTATAGCGTATTACTGTTTTAAAGATGGTGTAGCTTCCTCTTCCTGTGTCACAGGAGGATAGATCAGACTCTCCTCCCCTCATAATCACAGGTAACCTCTCCGCATATTTCATGACGGGTCTTTTTTTTTTTTTACTCACTTATCCTGCAACAAAAACATCCCGGTGAGCTTTACTAACCTTTTAACCCGCCGCCCGCACTAACAGTCAGCGTTCACAGGTTCCTTGCATTTTGGGGGGGGGGTCCTCTTCCTGGTTCTCGGAGATGTTTTTTTAAACGGTTGTTTGGGTTTCCCCCCCTGTTCCTGTCACGGCCTTGTTGGATCCTGTCTTGCCTCTCGTTTTTTCCTCCTGTTACCCCCGACATGTTGTTGTTGTTGTTGTCACGATACAATTCAAGCAAACAAGTACAGATGTTTTAAAGTCAGTTTCTTGTCTTCAGAAATCTGCTTTTTTACTTTTTAAACTGGGATCCAGTTGGCATGTTTTCAGGCGTTTGAACCGACTTCCCCTCTTTTTTTCCGGCTCTTTTCTCCTCTACTCCTCCTCTTCCTCCTCCTCCTTTCCTTCTTATCATCTTCTTCTGTAAAGTATTTCCTATGTGCATGCCTTCCAGAGCAGATGCTGACATTGGATTTCAGATTATAGAGCAAAATGTTTCAGCTTGTTAAATTAAATTAAGTAGTTTTTTTTAATGTCGTGACAACGCTAATAATAGGTGGCATACTGATGACTCTGTGTAGTGCTCGTCTAAAGCTGTGTGTGTGTGTGTGTGTGCGTGCGTACAGGAGTCCTCTGGCCCAGATGGAGGAGGAGAGGCGAGAGCACGTGACTAAAATGAAGAAGATGGAGATGGAGATGGAGCAGGTGTTTGAGATGAAAGTCAAGGAGAAAGTGCAGAAGCTCAAAGACTCTGAAGCTGAGGTAAAAACACACACACACACACACACACACACACACCTGGTTTAATGAATAACACAGGTCATGCCCCTGGTGAAGTTACTCATCGCTGTCTGAGCTCATTCCTTCCTCTTGTGTGCAGACGTGTTTCAACAGCTACAAGTGTGTAAATGAATGTTCTGTTTATCCGTTCCCGCTTTTGTACGCGTCTGTTTTATGTCTCAGGAAGTGTTTATTTAAATAAGAGCCGTTTACGTCTGTGTGTCTGTGTGTGTGTGTGTGTGACCTGCTGACCGTAGCGCTGCCTGTAAGGGATATAAGTAATCCTTTTGTTATTTCTATGAGTTTAGATTATTGCAGCAAAGTGAAATAGTATCAAAGAACATTACAGAACATATTTTAAATAAAGGAAAACACCGAAGATGTTTCAACTTTTTAAATATTGTCCAGTCAAACCTCCCACTGCTGATATGAAAGAGCTTCCTTTGTTACATAAAAAGTGTGTAAAAACAGAACAATTATAGATGTATCAATAATTAAAATGACTTGTTTGGGGAAAAAAAACATTCAGCATGTTAATCTGGGACAATTTTTAAAGTAAAAATGGAAAAATAATGAATAGAAGATGAATTGAAAGACAGTAAATGTAACATTAATCATACTTTTATGTGAAATTAATGATAAATTTCAAAGTTATTTCTCTTGAGATTTAATTCTTTCTAGGCTCTTTTGATTTCTCTTTAATTCAGTTATAATATCGTCATCTAAAAAGCTTTTTAGTTCACATGTTTCTTAGTTTACGTGCTGTTCTCTCGCTGCTTTTGAGTGTAAAGTACTGACGGTCTCTTCCTCTTCCTCTTCCTCCTCCCGTCTCTTGTCATCTCTCTGCAGCTTCAGCGACGTCACGAGCAGATGAAGAAGAACCTGGAGGCTCAGCACAAGGAGCTGGAGGAGAAGAGACGCATGTTTGAGGACGAGAGAGCAAACTGGGAGACCCAGCAGCGCCTGGAGCAGCAGAAACTGGAGGCCTCCAGGTACCACCGACTCTCACTGTCACTCATCACCCTGTTTTTTTTTATGGTTCAACTATTTTAACAAACCCAAGTGTGTGAATTTAAACTTTTTAGCAGTGAAAAGTTTTTCACATCAGTGGATTTGTAGGAGAATATTTCATTTTCTCTCATTTCTCTCGTTAAAAATGTGTGAATTCTGGATTAAATGAACACTTCAAATCTTTAGTTATCAGTAAAGGATGTGCACAAAATAACATATATGTGACATGTAAGAAAGAAATGCATCAAATACAACAATCACTGTATCAAATACAACCTTTTTGGAGATTTTAACAGATCAGTTCATTGCTCTGGTATTTTGTGATTAGCATGTGTTTTTAATTTAGACTTTTTTTTTTATAGACAAATTAAGAATTATTCATTGATTAACTCATTCTGAAGATTAAAAATAAGTCACAAGCCTGTAGAGCAGTTACACTCACGCTGGGGGGTCCGGACTCCGAGGGATCGTGGATAGAAACGAGACACAAAATTTAATTTATTCTCTCAGACGTTTCTCTAAACTTGTGAATTTCTAGATATTTTTACCACTTCAGGCTAAAATTATTCAGATTCAAACTAGGAAGAAAAATCTCTCCGTAGTCAAACTAGTCATAGACGTTGCTTTGTTTTAAGGGTCACAAGCTAGATACTATATGTAAGGCGAGTTTATTTGTATAGCACATTACAACAACAAGATGATTCAAAGTCCTTCACATAGAGCATAAAAGGCATTAAGACAGAATATAAAAGCAAGGTACAATTAAAAGTGTTACATTTGGAAATGACATTTAAAAAAGAAGCTAAAAAGGAAATAAGACAAAAGTAACAGTGCAGCTTAAAATATTAAAACTCTTAATGTGGTTTAATGAAAGGCAGCAAACAGAAAAGTGTTGAGCTGAGAGTCGCTGCAGACCTGCAGTTTTCTGGGAGTTTGTTGCAGATATGTGGAGCATAAAAACTGAACTCTGCTCCTCGATGTATAACATGTATGTAGGAATACAGCACATCAATGCATCAGTCTTTTTTTTTTCTTTTTTAATTTATAAAGTGACGTTTGTAGAGATGAAACTTGAGCAGCTGATTTAAGTGAAGTTACTGATTGTGTGTGTGTGTGTGTGTGTGTGTGTGTGTGTGTGTGTGCGTGTTCCCTCTCCTGCAGGACTCTGGAGAAAAACAAAAAGAAAGGCAAGATCTTTTAAAAGACAGTCGGCAGGACCACCCCAACTCAAGTTAATTTTGTTTGCCAACGTTGCCGGTCAGGACACCAGCGTGTGGCACTGACACCCCCCCCCCCCATCCCCCATCTTCTCTCCCCTTTTCTTCCTCCCTCTCCTCCTCTTCTTCCTCCCTCTCGTCCTCCTCCTCCTCCTCCTCCTCCTGCTCTGTCTGCCAGCACAGCTGTGTTCCTGCTCCCAGCCACTAGAGGGAGTACTGGGGGTTTATGTGGGTATGTGAGGGGGCGGCGGAGGGGGGGTGGGGGGGATCTGCATGTACAGTCAGAACCGCCACCACAGAGCCCCCTCGCTGCTTCGGGACTCATCATCATCAAAGAATGTGTTTACCTTAACAACAGAAAAAAAAATAACCCCATTTTAGAAAAGGCCAAACCCATATTATTATTTTAATTATTATTGATGTTATTATATTATTATTATTATTATTATTGTTGTTGTTATTACTGAATACTGTCCCCGCCCCCCCTCCCCCCCACCTGCTGCTCTCTTTTCCTCCCAAGGTTGCTTTTAAACGACTGATGTGTCTGACTGTTGTACAATCAAGTTCTGGTGAATTGTATTTGTTTACAGGAAAGATGACAGTAAGAGTATTTGAACATTAACCTGATCTTCCATCATGTATCTGAAGCAAGAAGAAGAAAAGGCATTAACTAATCCTTTCTGGGTTTTCTTTTGTTTTTCTTTTTGAGTGTAAACCTGGTAAACCTTTTAACCTGCCTCTTATCAGTGCAACAACCTAAAAAAAAAAAAAAAGAAGAAAGGAAAAAAAAAAAAAGAGAAACGGTGTCAACAGAAAAACCTGAAAGTAAGAAAATCAATAAAATGCACCTTGGGCCTTTTTATAGATTCAAATAATGGCTAAAGCTTCTTATTTCTGAAACGTAACGCTTTTGTTTTTCCTCTGTATTTAGCTATCCTCCACTAGCCTTGGACCACCATTTATAATGTCATAAGTGTTATATTTCACTTTAGTTTATTTTTATATATACCGAGCCAGCTGAAGTAATAACTTCTTTTGTATGTTTAGAAAAAATCCTCAAGAGACTCAAAGAGCAGCGTCCACTGTTTATAAAAAAAAAAAGGAAAAAAAAATACTTTCATATATAAAACAGTGATCCTGGACGCAGCAAAAGACAAACACACACACACACACACACATAAAAAAACAACTCAAATGAACCCAACAACAATATTTCTGTCACTGCGATCAGTGAGAAATGAAGAGTCAACACCGCATTTTGCTTTGGCTATGTACTCCATCTCTGTATTTTTAATTTTATTTTTCATTTGTATTGTACAAAGTCACTTAATAAACCTGTGATGATATTGAGGAGTGAGGTGGGTTTATTATGGACAACTGATGTCTACACATTATTTAATATAACTTAGTGATGCATTGCAAATTTTAAAATGTTACAGATGTGGGGTTTTTTGTCGCCACTAGATGGCGCTATTTGACTAAACGTCATCAGCATTGGAAGCAGTGTAACAACTTTTTATGAAACAATGACAAATAAAACCTTTTTAATACTTTGAAATGAGGCAAAAATAAGAAACTTGGATCCTCAGGCTTCCTGTACAGCTCACCAGGCTCCTGCAGGGATGAAATCAGCTGTTACCAGGCAGATTCACACTGAATTGTCCCTTCAGTATGTTTAATATCACAGCTGGAAGCGTCCTACCTTGATTATCAAAGCTCCTTTTACCCATCAGACCCACAAAGGTTTGAAATTTATGCCCTGAGGATGAAACTCGTGTTTAAATGAGACATTTCTCACCGATGGTTCGCTTTGAAATGTATGAATTAAACAAAGAAATTGACATTTTTAACGCTGAAATCTTGCAGAAATACTTACGTTTACGTGCTGTCCTCGTCTTTGCTGTTTGGGAGGAAAGAAATAAAATGAGCGATCTGTCTCTCATCAGTTCTTTTTCATATATTTGCTCATTTAAAGTGGCATCAAAGACCCTCACCTGAGTCTTTCTTCCCTGAGAGCCCCACATATCGGCGTGGTCCTGGTTTTCTGGTCATTCTCATTAATAAATCTTGAATTAATTCAGAATCTGGCCATTTGTTCTTGTGTGAAGGAGAAAGAAAAAAAAGAAGTATTGAGTGATGATCTTAAAGACAAATGTGGAGTTTTATATACAAATAAACTAATTTCAGTAAGAGCTGATGGTGGAAAAGATGGTAGATGTAAAGACTTTTCCATCCTGACATCTTTGGAGAAACACCAGCTACCTAAATTACATTATTATGATTCTTTCCATAAATGTAAAAACAAACAATAATTGAAAAGTCTTACCTCTCCGATGGTCTGTCTCCAGTTATCAGCATCCATTTCTTGACAGAAAACATTTGTCAGAAGCAGAACAACTATTAAAACGACTTTAACCATCTCCATCGCAGCCTGTGCGTAATTTCAGCCAAATGTCTCCTCCACATAAAAAGTTATAGACCCTGGGTTAAAAGTAACGTACGTGCAGGTGTACCTCACAGCTGGATTAGTTTTTAAATGCTGATACGGACAACAACGGCGAGTCTTCTGCGATGATGCTCCATGGAGGATCCTTTAACGCACCTTTTGCGCCTTTACGCACAGCTGGAGTGGACGGTGTGCGTCGATAATCGCCTCCGACAATTAGCCAATCATATGTGAGTCACAGAGCTTCATTTGTTGACTGTTGTTGTTATAATTATGCGATAATTATTATGAGATTCATGCGCTGGATTCATGGAAACGTCTCGCTGGACTTTTGGGTTTCTGAAATACTGTGATGGGTACTACATGGCTCAGACTGCCAGAGGATGTGTGGTGGTTGAACAGGGTGATAAACCAAAGTCCGCATCGACAGTTAAAATCCTCCACCAGTCAAAAATGTGTTTTTCTTCTTGTTCCTTCAGTTGGATATTTGTTATTATCCAGAGTTTGACTGTTTTCATCTGCTTAAGTTTCTCAGAGGTCACATAAAATCTGAGTTTAAGTTGTGTACTTTAATGATTTTTGATATAACAATTTTGGAACCTGGGAACCAGTATGAGGCTTACACAAGTGTGATGTGGAAACTTAAAGCCTCCAGTACACATATGGACTTCTAGGATTGTGGGCTTTTTTCAATGAGGGAGAGGGAATAAGTGACATTTTAAGGATTTTAAAGGATGTGATTGAACCTTTTTTGTGGAAAAACCACGTCAGACACAAAGTATTACTCAAAGTATATATATATATTTAAAATATGTCTGGAGGGGATCTTTAAAACGTCAGAGCAAATCAGTCAACTCAAGAGCAAAATAGACATTATTCTCATTCAGAATATAAAGAATGAGGGAAAAGTTACACAAGTGATACCTTCTCAAAGGTATATTCAGGCCTAATAAGTTGTTCAGTAAGGTTGTAGCCCTCCAAAAAAAAAAAAAACATTTTATAAAAGCTTCCAAAATCCTAAATCCAGTTAGCATTTTCACTTTCCTTACGTTTATGTAGCACACAGAATTTGTACAAGAAGTGACAGGAAAAGCAGATTAGGCCAAAAGTTGCCTTGAATTTTATTAATTAAAGCGAAATATCTTCAAGTCTTGCAAGAAATGGCATTTACACAGTCGTCAATCTGGCAACCAAAGCTAAAGATAAAGTTACAGGTTTTTTCTGTTGCCTAGTGGTGAAAAGTATGTTGGCCTACATTCACTCAAATAGTGATTTTTCCCTCTAAACTTCTCACATGCTTTCATTTCAATAAATGTTCAAATGATCCAATATTTCAACAAAAATCAAAGATTAGAGAAAAAGTCCAAAAACTGAAAACAGATTTGTGTATCAGAACGTTTTTTCTTCTTTTCTCTCCCATTAATCATCTCACGACCCCTCAGATTTATCTGCTGACCCTTTAGAGGGGCCCCGACCCCTAGGTTGGAAGCCACTGGACTAAACTAGCCAACTGTATATAGAGTAGTTGAGACAGTAACATGCTGCTCTAACACTGATGCTTCAGTATTAATAATCTAATGATGTCATATATAATAATATATCAGTCAGAGGGACCAAACCACTACTTTTACTGCAATACTTTAACTACAACAAGCTCATAATACTTATGTACTTTTATTTAAATAGGATTTTTTAATACTTTTACTTGTAATAGATTTTATTGACATTGCTGTGTACTTTTACTTAATTAAATAATCTGCATATTTCTTCCACCACTGCTGACAGACAGAGGAACCGAAACCAAAACCAGACTACAGTTTGTCTTTTTTAATGCTTTCTGTCCTACTGGAGTTGCCGTAGCCGACTGTACGGCCCGCCTCCAACTCAAATACCTTGAGGTGAAGATTAGGGAGTCGATCAACGCATTTAGTCAGAAAGCTTTGCGGTGTCGTGACCTTTTAATCGACACAGACTGTTGTTGAATAAATGCTCGGATTTTGCTGCTTGTGGTGAGTTCACGGTCACTCGCCGTCAGCGGGAAAAATGGCTTTGCTGCGTTCAAAGTCCTCGCTGTTGTGGTTTCTTGTTGTTGTTGTTGTGACAGTTCACGTGAGTTCAGCCGGAGAGGGACCGATGCGGCGGATGACACTGGCCAAGGATGAGGATGTCTGGGAGTCCAAACCCAACACGTTCAGCTTGAGGTCCGGTAAAACCTCCCGTAGGGCAAACTCTGTCGGGCCCGAACCGGGAGACGCCGCGGGCGCGTTCAGGATCCCAACTCTCGATGGGGAGTTTATCTACCAACCCGGTTCTTTGAAAGGATCTCTTGTCATTCACGCCTTCACCAACAAGTCAGGGTTTCTGGAGTGCATGTGGAGCTCGGAGTCGTCCCTGTCCAGTCTAGTTCAGGACCTGCCCGAGAGTACACATGTGCTCTTCCTGTCTCAGGACGACTCTGCTGTCAGTGATGCTCTCTGGATGCAGGACCAGGTCCAAAAGGCCGCCGCCACCCACAGGTGAGCAGAGAGGGGACCCCCTGCTTTAAAGGAGGCGTTCATAATGTTTCAAGTCTGTTTTAAAACATCAGTCAGGAGCCAAAACGAACATTAAAACAGGTTTTTCTTGCTGTAATCATCCCTCCTGTTCATACTGATCCCTTCATAATGACCTTACAATGGAAGTGATGGGGGACAAAATCCACAGTCCTCCGTCTGTGCAAAAATGAATTTAAAAGTTTATCTGAAGCTAATATGAAGCCTCAAGTAGATATCTTTCAACGTTACAGCCTTCTTTTTGTTGCTATACTTCCACCTGCAGCTCAACACAAAGAGGGAATTTGATGGTAAAAAAGACAGTAAATATGTCAGATATCCACTTGATGTGACTAACTCAGACTGCTGAAGCCTCATATAAGCTCCAGATAAAGTTTTAAATTAATTTTTTGCACACAATGACTGGATTTTATCCTCCATCACTTATATTGAAAGCACATTTGAACAGCAGGAATGATCACAGCGATGTTCATATTAACACCTGACTGTTATCTTTAGACAAACTTGGGGGAAAAAAAGTGAAATGTAGGCTACCTTAGGCAAAGTATTGCTCATGAATTTAGCCTGTATACTGTATTTAATACATATTACAGTAGAAATATATAATGAGGAGTTGGCACAGTCAACATGACAAACTGTAAACTTATCAATTAAAAGTGTCTGCTGCAAAGATAGATCATAATAAGTTGGTTTTATTTATATAGTCATAAAACAAAAAACTGCAAGACACATTTTTTCCCCACATATTCACCAGGGGAAAGAAACAAACAAAAGTACCCATATTCAAAATGGATAGAAATGCAACAATAATCAATGGAAACATCACATTAGTTGAGAAACAGCTTTGGCAGGAAGTTCAGTTCAGTCTTTACTGTCCAGCTGGAGGATCGGCCTGTGACTAAGCGTGACAAAGACCGACTCAGCTGTCAGTTAAATAGTATAAAAAGAAGAAATATCAGTTAGAAAAATAGTAACAGTAAAAACAATGAATGAAAACAATAAGTAAAAAACTAATAAAAGCAAATAAAACCAAGAAATAAGAAGTTTAAAAGATGTTGACGATACATCAGGGGTTTATAGACTTTTATAGCACTTTTCAGACATAAGTGGGAATTCAAAGTATTAAAAACAATAAATAAAAACAAAAACATTCAAAAAGAAACATAGCATATGAGTTCTGTGAGTAAATATGAGTTTTAAAAGTATAACAGGAGCAAACTAAAAAGGACAAATAATCTGAAGATCATTGTCCAAAAAAAAGCGTCCAACATGTTAAAGAGGAACTGTCTCAAAACAGTTTAACAGCACATAACAAACACAGTGAAACCACAGTGAGAAAGAGGAAGCGGTGTTTATTATGGTTTACCAGTCAGAACCAAAAACCTTTTCTAAACGTACCAACATTATTTTGTCTACAGCCGCCATCTCTCATCAGATTTTCCCGCAATGTGAGAGCCTGATTGGACTGATCGACATCATAATCGCCCCAATAAACTAGCGCCAGATGTTTCTCAGTGAGCGTATTTGTTACATTTACAAGTTTGAGGGGATTTACAGTTAAACTGATAAGAGATTTAACACCAAACTGAATCCAAAACCTCCAAACTTTGGGTTTAGCAGTTAAACGTATCTTCATATTTGTCCAAAACGTTTCGTAACTGTCCTCTAATGCTGTTGACAGACGACATTGACAAAATGTTTAGTTCTGGTTCTTGATTGATGATTGATGAGCTGCGTTCAAAGCCGTTTTAAAAATACTCTATAAACAAACAGCTGTGACCGCATTACGATTTCGGTATTACTGCGCCAGCTAGTCATTAGTACAAATTGTTTCAAAATGTCAGATTTCGTCGTGTGTTTTGATGAACCGGGTGGGTTAAGCTTGGATGAGATGAGGAGGAAAGAGGAGGAAGATTTAAAAAAAAAGAAGGGTTGAAATTAACGAGAGAGAGAAATCGAAGAGCTGGAAAAGACTGTGTGCTGAGAAACATCTGGCTACTTCAACAGCTGCACGACTAGTGGAGATAATCCAGATAAATGTTAATAATCACCCCAATCTTTAAATATTGCTGGAGAACTGCATTGCTTAGCAGAAGAATGATTATCTATCAATAAATTATTGCATTTTTTTTGTTGCTGTTGCTGTTGTTATTTTATGAAACCTCGCCCAGATATATGTAGTAACTTTTATGAAAGCATTAAGCTACATGAGGCCGCAGTTTAGAGTGATTTCAGAGCAGCTGACGCCCCTTAGCTGCTCTAAAATCACTGTAAACTACAGCCTCTTGTATTGTAACTTATTAACCACACTGCGCTTTTTTTTTTTCTGCAGTAAGAAGGAAGTTCTGTCCAGGCTTCACTTCTCTCCGGTGCCGGTCTTCGCTCTGGGTAACTGGATCCCCAGTGTGCTTTACTACTGGAGCTGCCTGGGACACAACTGTGGCTTCTCTCAGGCTGTTTTCACCTCACCGGGTAAGAGACCAGTGGAGCGCAGACGTAAAGTACGAGCTCTGTGACTTCCATTAAGACCTGTAACTTCTGATTATATCTGTCGGTTATTTTCTCGATCAGTTGTTTGGTCCATAAAATGTCAGAAAATGGCAAAAAAAATGTCGATCACTGCTTCCCAAAGCCCCAAAGTGACGTCCTCAAATGTCTTGTTTTGTCCCAACTAACAGTCCACAACCCAAAGATACTCAGTTACTGTCATAGACATCCACATTTGAGAAGCTGGATTCAGAAAATTTTGAAATTTACCTCTTGAAAATGACTCAAAAAGATGAATCAATGATCAAAATAGTCGCTGATACAAGCTCTACTTCCATCAGTTGAACTTACAAAGCAACACTTCACCCAAAAAAACACTGTATCACAGCAGGATCAGTAAAATTAAAGCAATTGTAATGATCCTTTTTTTTCTGGTGGCAGGATGGAAGATGCCTCTGATTATCAAGAGACTAGACGCCAGATACGATTGGCTCATGGGGCACTGGGATCACAGGTCGTATCAGCTGATCGACGCAGGAGACGGGTGTGACGTGTCGCCCTCGATGGAGGGTGCCGTGGCCTGGGTGTCTGAGGGCAGCTGCTCTTTCTTCACTAAGGTCTGTTCATGTCTCTGGTATCAACAAAACGTGTTGCTACTTCCTGTTTCTGCTGCTCTGCGACAATCCAGTAAAAATAGAGCAAAGTATATAAAAAGTAGCACTAAAGAAGAAATTAAAAAGGAAAAACTATGTTATATATATATATATATATATATATATATATATATATAGATGGATATGCAGTTACATATAAACAAGCAAGTGGGAGTGCAGGTAGTGCAAAAGGTAATGGTACCCTTGAGGTTTAGCAAAATAAAATCTTGCTGGGATTTACTTTAAAACCTATTAATCTCACTCCATATAAAATTACACTAACAACTAATAATAACTGACCTTTATCAAAAGGTTCAGCCTGAGCGAACATCCTTGTTTTTGCTGTAAATGTTAAGTGTGGAAACTACAGATAGTTCTTATAAAAGTCCTCTTATCTCCCTGATATGTAGAATAATTGACACACATAACACAATCATGTTTTAGTCTATAAAATGTCAGAAAACGGTTAGAAATGAGTTTTGAAGCTGCTTCAACCTGGAGAACTGGTTCAAAGATCTTTCAGATACGATATAAATGGAAACTATAAATGAAATTATTTCATTATTTTAATTTATTTATTGTTCTCAGTTGCTTGTTGAGATATTTTGTTTGTTCTTGTTTGCTGTCTGAAACATTATGAAAGTGAGATCCTGAAAACATAATATTCATACTACCTCATGTATCCTGATACTTAACCATCCACTGTGAATGTTTCAGGTACTGTTAAAACAAAAAAACAAATGCATTTTTGCTTGATAAATGACTTTAATCCAAAGTTTTGTTGATTAACTTTCCGTTGATTTGGCAGAATTTAATTTTAACATATCAAGTTTTATAACCTTCGAGTAATAAATGATCTTTCGTACAGTTTAAAAGGATTTACTGAAGTGTGGAAACAGTTTTATAATCGTCGTTCTGTTCAAAACACTCCCATCTCCCATCTGAGATGTGACACAGACGGATAATTAAGCAGCAAAAACAACAACAACAATAACAGAAATGTCCTGTGAAGAAGTAATACGAGAGGATTTTGATCTCAATTTTGATAACTGATGACTTTAAAGAGGTCTTGTGATCTTCATTTCACATTTTATAGACTATAACTATTAATCTAAAGACTAATCAGCTGATTAATAATAATAATAATGACAAACGTGCTTTTAAAAAAAGTGCTTCACATGGTTAAAACATTTAAAGAATTACAGTTAGGCAGTAAAATCAAATCAAACCAAATAAAAAGGAATAAATAAGTTTTTATTTCTATTCCGGCAGAATTGACTTTAATTGTCTCCCATCAGGTGCAGAACATGGCCAAGTCCAACGCCTCCGGTGTCCTCGTCTACGCCTTCCCCGGTAACCCTATCCAGGATATGAACTGCGTCGGCGTCGAATGTTACACGCCGCTCGGCATCCCTGCTGCCATGGTGCACCTGGAGCCTTCGGTCGCCACGGCGCTCCGGTAAGACCGGCTCACGAGAAGGATTAAGAGCCTCCTCACTTTGATACTTTATTATCCACAGATATACAGAAGATTAACTGTTCTCTTTAAAAAAATGTTAAAGATTGTTTCCAAAATATTACATAACCGCTGCAGAGCAAGAACACTGTTTCCTGAAGTTGCGTCAGTCTTCAAAGAACAGACGATTTGAGGAAATTTAAGGATTTAAAGAGCACGATAATCTCTTAGTTTTGCTTTGCACTTTTTTCCATGTCTCCCATCTCATTATGTTGTGATGTTGTTTTCTCTGCAGGTCCGGGAAGATGGTGAACGTGTCCTTCCATACGACCCCGTCCCCAAACTTCTTCTTGAGTGTGGACCAACAGGGGGCGCTGGCTGAGATGGGATGCCTCCTCTACCCCACGTTCAGCTTCATCAACTGGCAAGCGCAGTGGTGAGAAACGACAGAGAGGGAGGTCTGGCTGATGATCCCGTCGATCTAACCGAGACCGAACATTTTAGAGATCGATGTGTTGCAGCGTTGTTGTGCTGGAGTGTATTAAATTGTACAAGCGCCCATAATCGACAGCGACACTGCTTCATCTCTATTGTTCCCTCTTTCACTTCTCCTTAGCACTCCTTGGTAAATGTTCACAGTGTATTCTTGGAAAGTTGTGATCCTAAAATCGACGTTTCCATCGAAGTGTTCTGACTTAGCAGAGCAACAGACCTGATCCTGTACTCAGGAGGGTGTCGGGGATTCCCAGAAGAGAAGTAAAGAGGGGAAGTCCAGCACTGTCTGAACGTCTGTTTAAAATTGTGGAACTGTGAACTATAAGCAAATATCAATGTGAAGTCAAAAACATTATCAGAAAAAGCCCCTTTATCTATGAATCTTATATTGTCTGATGCTACAGAACATTAAGTTTAGTATCATTTGTTTCACTTTTTCACCGTGAGAAAAGATGCAGATGTAAACCTGCAGCATCTGACAAATTAAAAACAAACTTTAAACGTGTAAAAACAATTTTTTTTTTTCTCTGTGTCTCTGCCTCAGGTTCGATTTCTACGCTGATCTCTGGACCAAAATTCAAAGTCCCGCCAAAGTCGTTTCTGTCTTCGACAAAGTCCAAATGCAGGGAGACAAAGGAGCCGTCGCTACGGTCGACCTGCCGCTAGGTAACTTTAATGTGTGTGTGAGACGTGGTTTTAAATGTCTTTAGCTTTGACATTCAATTCATTTTCAGCGTAATTTGTTTGACTTAAACTCTCCACTGATGTCCAGGATGATTAAATTATTTGGGAGTTTGCAGCTCTTTAAGGAAAACTGTCTAACAATACTTTTTCAATAGCAGGAAAACAATAAATGTGCAAAGAAAGAAGGTTTTACTGACTCTTTTCAGTCTAGCTGTGGTACGAGATGAACAGCAAACAGATTTAACCCTGATAATAAATTCCATTTCATTATACTCCTCTGTTCAAAGCACCCATTAGCTAATCCGTTCTGCAAAACAACATTAGCACGCAGAGTTTAGGGAATTCTGCATATAGTGTTGCAGCATGCAGGGAATTTATCAGGACGCCAAACATCTCAGCAGTGCTAAACATCTGGACATTATGTCTCTCTGCAGGCTTGTCAGGCTTTAACAAACTGGAGCTGGACGCGTCCCTGTCGTGTCCCGGCAGGGGAGACTGGTCCTGCGCTCCGTGGGATCACACGGTGCAGCTGTTCGTCTGCTGCAATCGCCTCAGTCCGTACTGCAACATGGAGCTGGGCCGATGGATCACCGCCTTCCACAGGTAAGGACAAGTGCACAAGATGATCAAGCTAACAAATATTCACAGCTGTGGAGTTCACAGTTCACATCTAAATTTCCTAAAATATCGAACATGTAGATGATCAGATGGTGATAAAATGTTTCTACTAGATTTTTTGTGTCTTTGGTTTGTTTGTTAAATTGCTCATGAGTTCAATTCTAGGCAGAGCAGACTGACAACTGACTTTTAAAGGATTTTAATGCCATTTTTTTGTAGATTATTCCCACCTATGAGCACCGGTGGTCTGAGAGACACCAGCAGTGCTCCTGTTACTTGTATTGTGATGAAATAGTTATATTGTTATGCAGGGTTTTTTTTAGTTTTGTTGTCCAAATAACTGAGTCTGTGACCCAGGAAATGATTCTGACCCACTTGTAATTGAAAAACTAACAAAAACAACTGAATAATTCAATATTTTGTTTTCATGTATATGTAAATATAACCATGGAAGAGTGCATTCATGTCAAGTTTTCTTCTTTCTTTATTGAAATGATCCGTTTCAACCATGTTGCAGAGCCTGTTTCTTTACAAGTCATATTTTAAATGTGGCTCTCTGGTTATAAGCTGCAGCATTTTTATTTTAGCTGATATGTTTGTGTCGTGTGTGTGTTGTTTCGGTAGAAGTACCGGGCGCTGGCTGACGGATGTGTCCCCTCTCATCCCCCTGCTGGACAGCAACACATGCACCTTCACCATGAAGACGGCGCCCTGGGCGAAGCCGTGGATCGTCTCCCTCAACCTGAGATTCAGCAATCAGACGGGTAGAAACACTGAACATACATTCACTCTGCAGACGAGAAACTGTGAAGCAAAGGAGAGCAGTGTTTCCCCTATAATAGTATAGGCCTGGCGGGGCAAAAATATTTTTTTAAATGTCAAAAATAACGCGAAACAACAGCGTTTGGGAGCCGCTGAGCAGCGCTGTCGCGAAACGTGAGTTAACGTTTGTGTCGTTGCCATGGAAACTGCAGGTAACCCCTTAGCCAGTGAGCGGTTAAGATAGAAACAACGTCTGATATAACGGTGAGTGCTAGCGGAGCAGAGGAAAAGGTTAGCAGCAGCAGCAGTAAGTTGTCAGTCTGGCAGTAAATGTGCAGTACAGACTAGAGTGCGTCAGTTAATAAACGCTGCAGCTTGTCAACACCATGAAAAGTCACGTCTGTTGTTTCCCCAACTGCTGGAAAAGTGAAGGGGTTAGCTCCAAAGTTAGCAACAATGGGTTAGCCTAGCTTGACAACGTTAAACTGAGACAGAGATTTTTCTTTGTTCTTTTTCACTTATAAAATAGGAATACAAGAAAACTACTGCTGATGTACAATTTGTCTAAATATACTTAATTTATAACTTCATATTTTAAGATGGATAAAGTTCTTGTTTTGTCTGGATTTTCCATTAACGTAAACGTGAATGTTTCCATAGTAACAAGCTTGAAAGTCCTTTTATTTAGCATGCAGATAACAAAAATCTTTTTCTTCTCATAACTTAGGTTTCATACAGTAGGAAATTACCAAAAAAGTATAACTTGGTGCACAAAAGAGGTTCATAATTAACAACATATTTTTATATTTATGCCCTTGTTTCTGTCCCTTTAATATCTTTTTTGGGTGTTTTACCGTTGCGGACGATGTTGGTTGCTCAAAGCTATCTTAAAACTCATCTGGTTGTCATAGCAACAAGTCCTTAAGCCCAAACCTGCTGAAGTGCAGTTTTAGCCGGATCACAACCAAGATGTTTAAAAACTCATTAAATGTGTCACTGTTTCAGATTTATAATGAAAGACTGTTGATATAATTATGATTTTTCTACATGATGATGATACTTAAACATGATAAAATATACAATAAAGTCAATGATTGTACATTAAAAAAAAAACTATTCAAATTCAGTGATAATATCTAATAATTTATCAATGATGAAAGTAGACTGCAAGTAGAAACAAAATAACAGCAGTAAAAATACAGAAACACACATAAAATCAGATTTACAGTATATCCATGAGTGTGTTGCCCCACTGCATGTTGGGAGGTACACACACGCATACACACACACACACACACACTCACCTCATGTAACTGCAATCGCATGATCAGCAATTAGCCAGTCATATGAATGCTGATCATGTTAGTCTGAATTAGTTCAGCCACATTTGAAGAACAGGGCACTGGACTGAATAATTAGATTTGCAGAGTTTTTTTGTCTCAATGAAACAAAAGTACCTCAATTTTTCAGGCGCTTTATTGCCAAAAACAGACTTTGCCATCTGGTTCTTGATATTACAATCGATATATATAAAACAATATGTGCCGTGATAGAGGATGTTTATACAGATAATCAAATAGGATCATTGCACTGATTAGCGGTGTTACGATTCACAGAGTTCATAATTTGACTCGACACATTACAGCAAAAAGGTCAAAATGCCAGAAAAAAAGAGAACGTGCCTCATATTTCTATTTAAATTAGCATCAAATTGAAGTCATAATCTTGTTTTATCAATCAGAGCAATGGAGTGTTTCACATATTTTCAACAACATGCGGTAAATTGTTCCTCCGGTTCATCATAGATGGTGATTGAAGTGGCTCGTAATGAACAATACAAGATCATATTTAGATAAAAGAAACTCAGAGAAAACCGGGTGCACAGATCCGAGCTGTCCCACTGAAATAATAACGTCGTCCCAGAACATTTGTTGTTCATTTACTGTCACCACAGCATCTTTCAAAAGCAGAGAGAGAGAGAGAAAGAGAGAGAAGAGGAATCTCGCAGCAGGAAGGGAGCAATCTGTCTGTCGATGGTTACGGGAAGAGATTGTCTAGAAAGGATGACGAAGCTTTTAGTACCAGGAAAAACTTTGACTCAGATGATTATAAGGAGCAGGAATAAACAGAAGCCTGTTGGTTATGATTAAAAACAAGTTATCGTTTTTGGGTTTTTTTTCCTCCTTGAGACTGAGCCGTCATGTGCCGCATATTTTATAAAGTTGTTATTTTGATAATTGAATTAGGCTGTTTGGCCCACCCGCTTTTTTTGACAATGCTCGACTTGTTCTCGCTGTTTTCACTCACAAAAACCACCGAGACGTTTAACAAAATGTACTTATTTACTTGTTAAATGTTCTCCAAACAAATTTTGAACATCATAGCAAAAACTTTTTTTTTTGTTTTTCATGTACGTCATCTAATCCCAGCGTGTGTGTGTGTGTGTGTGTGTGGCACCACACGTTCAGCCAAATCTGATCTGTACAGAAATATCATTTTAGTAGCTTCACAAGCACATGATAGATCATTTAATCGTTTTCATTTTTTAATATTATTATAAAATAATTGTGTAACAAAGCAAGTATAAAATAACTGGAACAATTTAATTAGTAGTTTGAAAATGTATTATTATGTTTTGCATGTTGTGCTGCGCCTAACAATATTTTCATTATAAATTAAAATTATCTCTGTGATAAATTGAAAGCACTATTTCACCACCATTTCCCCAAATTGCTGGTTGTCAAGGATACAACTATGGAAACCAGTGTTTTTTTCCCAATATAATGACAATTAATCAGCATCAGAACAGTTGCAGATTGATTTTCTGTCAATAAACTAATCAATGAATCAACTAATCACCATGTTTAATCACATTTATTTCACTTATAGTGCGTCAACATGTGATGTTGTCAGTTTTCAGTTGCTACAGCTACTCTGTCCGATCGCAGGTAACAGCGAGGACGAGCTCCTCCCCTTCAGAGTGACGTCGCTGTACAGCGGAGGAACCTTCGACAAGAACTACAACAAGCAATTCAAGCCGATCAAATTCTCCGTCCCGGCTTCAACCAAAAAGGTAACGGATGAGACGCTGATGACCAAACATTTGCGGTCCTTCCATGTCTGTGCAGCGTCTCAGCGGCCGTGTGTGTGTGTTTTAGGTGGAGCTGTACGCCGTCATCACAGGTCACGGCAGCGATGAGAACGGCTGCGGGGAGTTTTGTGTCACCTCCCATCACTTCTTGATCAACTCTGCTTATAACAACACTCTCACATTTGATACCGCAGGTGAGGAACGTTTTTTTAAGGAAGATTTACTGTCGGTTGTTAGTTAGTTTGCCCATTTGTCTTTGAATTATACAGTTTTTTTGAGCACCTTTTCTCATCCATGTGGATAAAGAGTTGAGTCGATATGGACGAGAAAGTGCTCAGAAAAATGGAAATTCAATGATGTGATCAAAAGCTCCAGAACAGACACTTGAGGTGAGATTGTTTTGCTGTTTTCAAAGTCAAGAATGAACTTTAAGACTCAACATTTAGGTTTTTTTCTTTCATCTCTTGTTTTTGTTAAAAGGTAAAAAGGATATTATGAACTTGAAGGTGAGTTTTGTGTCGAATCTTAATCAATAACCTAATGAACTCCACCTTCAGATCCATTCATAGTAAATTTACGGAGCAATAAAAATGTTTTTGCTTTTAATGTTCAAGCGACAAGTTGAGTTTAATTCTGAACTTTGTCAGTAAAATGTTTCTTGTAGGCCGAATTGTGCACATGTTGGTGCATTTCCTGTTGTCCTTGTTTCTAAACAGAGCTGCAACTAATGATTATTTTCATTATTGATTTATCTCTAATTTATTTGTTCAGTTAATAAATTAAATTACAGTTTAGTTTTTTAAGTCAGAAAACAGTAAGTAGTGTTTTGATTCAATTTCCAGTGATATAAAACAGATTAAAGCAGCAAATCTTTACATTTCATAAATAGATTTTTGCTTGATAATTGACTTAAACATTTAATTAATTATCAAAAGTGTTTTTTCTTTTTCTTTCTCTTTTTCTGACTTGAATTGCTGATCTTCTCTGGACGTGATGGGAGCGACTGATTGAACGGTAATTTCCTGTATTGATTGTCATATTTTTGTGTTTTTTTTCGGGGTTGTGGCGGTGAACCATCAGGAACAGCTCTGGGCTGTGCCATGCGGGTAAACGAGGGCGCGGTGCCAAACGAGTACGGCACGTGGCTGTATGGGCGAGGAGGCTGGTGTGACGGACTACAGGTCGACCCCTGGAGGACTGATATCACCAAACAGGTCTGTCCCTAAATGTGATCATTTGATTCACAAAAGCTGTCGTTCAAGGCTTCAATAATCGTTATTTTTTATCTTAACAAGGATTTAAAGGGGACGTGTCATGCTTTCTGTGATTTTCTGTCATTTATATGCTGTTATGATGGCAGATATCAACGTTAAACAACGTTCAAGTTCCACATTTTGAGGTATAAACACATGTTAAAAGCTCCCTGCAAGTCAAATTTCGGATCAAACGTGTTCGGATGTATTTGAGAAGTTTCCATTTTGAGTAAAGAACAAAAAAAAACAAGTGATATCCGACTACTGTTTGTCTATGTAGCCTCTTGAGCTGCCAATGGACAGTTTCCAGAAGCTAACCAATCAGAGCAGAGTGGGCTCTTCGGGAGGCGGGCCTTAAAGAGACAGGAGCTAAAACTTCCTGTTTCAGACAGAGGCTGAACTGAGGAGCTGCAGAAAGGGCCACTATAAGATAAATGAGGAGTTTCTTTAATTGTATTGTTGTAATCACCAGCTCTGCAGTCCCCCGTTTTAGCCTCTTGTAACTAGTTGTTTTGGTTTCACAGCCTGTTTTGGTTCAGTCTAACTTTCCAGACATTTGAGCCTCTAGCTGATCAAAATAGAGGCCGATATTTGACGCAGGAGTTGTCGGAGACTAAAACGGAGCTAAAAGGAGAGTGATGACGATGACAACAGTACTAGAATAAATCTCCACCCTTCATCAGCGCCACCTTAGCGTGATTTAACCACCAGTTTTCAACAACACAAGTGTTTTCCTGTTTGGGATTTCTTTAAAAAAAAATCAGCAGCACTTCTGGAATATCAGATCGTGACACAAACAAACTTTTATTCGCCGAACACATACTCAGAGTTACTGAGGACACATTAAGCCTCTGTCCCTTCAGTAGATTTACAAGAATATGCTGCAGTGCAGTAAAACATTTGAGTGAAGTAAGCCTATTAGAATTAAGGAGCACCTAATTATTCTGAAGTGAGTTATTGACCATAAAGGCTCCTGATATAATTATGTTCCTGACGGCAGCACTTTCATGTTCTCAGCCGTCATGTGCAGCTCAGTCTGGAGTTTAGACTTCCTCAAGGATTTAATGGTCAAACACACAACTACATGTTGCTCATAATAATGACAGATTTTCAGTGTTTACTGCTAAATTTAATTCAACTAATATGAGATTCTGTCTCCATCTTTTGTTTCAAAGTTTTCCTCCGCTCGCATATTTCCGATCGTTGTCAGGATTTGTCTGGAAAAACTATGAATAGCATCACATCTCACATCTCTGTGAGATAGAAACATTACTTCTTTGGATTTATTTGGTGTTATTAACAGCGTGTGGAACCTTTTATCTGTTTCTGTCCTCTTTCAGTTGAGCAAGCTCGACTCCAACGTCGTTATCTACTTCGGCTTGTTCGACGGGAAGGATCCTAATCCATCTCGGGAGCCCGGATGCATCACCATGTCTTCTTTTCTTGTCTTCTACAAATGACGATCCGTCCGTGTTTAAGTGATGAGCGATTAATGAATGTGATACGTGCTGAATGTATAATCGAATCAGAGATTAAATTTCTATTTTCTTACTGTTGTTCGGTGACTTTTCTCATCATTCTTGCCGCCTGCTTCATTAGCTCATGTAGACGAGAGGTGTCAGTTAGTCTCGAAAACAATTAAAAACAGCACTGACGGCAGCGCAGATGCAAAAACGTCATCCGTCACGCTCGCCATTTGCATTTCTTGAGACCCCGAAGTCAAGACGAAGCCTCGACCTGAAGATGCATTGTTCAGAGAACAGCCTCTCCTCACTAATTATATGTAATTGTTTCCAACTTGAAACTCTCAGGTGAAGGAAGTGTTTCTCAGCGAGTCATCTTCCTGTTGTGCTTCAACTCTGATAACACAAGATCTGCTTTTTTTTTACAGACCTCTTTTTCTTGCATTTGCTAAACTTTTGGTTTAGTGATGATGCAACAACAACACCTGCTTAAATTATTATTTTAAGACAACATTTTTTGTTTAGGAATGTGGTTAAATACAATCACAGCACTATTTCATGTCATGATTAAGGGCATTTAAACCTCAAACGCAACAATAATGATTAAAAATTATGACTTTATTTGCTTTAGTTTCTCCTTTAACGACATTATACAATAATAAACATTAAAAACAAAGTAAAAAAATACATCATTGCATTATACAAAAGGGTTACTTTTCTGAATGAGAAAGGTTAGTGGTTAAAAAGTTGTTTTATTTAACAGAACAGTGTTTAACTAACATTACAGGAAAAGAGTTTTCTCTGCTGTTGTAGCTTGACTGTTCACCCAATACACAAATAATAATACACGATACGCAAATCCTTCTGGCCAACAGAAAAAAGAAAAAAAAAAAAAACCTTTTCATATTACTCAGCCTACTGAACATTTGAAAATGTTAACACTACCACAGTCGCCGTTTGTTTCCCCTCCTTGTCAAAGCAGCTACGAGAAAAAACACTAAGGTACTGAAGCTGAAGTGAACTTTATGGAAAAAGTCTCATGTAAAGTCAGAGAAAAATGTTCTATGAGCATTTCTTTTCTTTTTTTTTGTTTCGAAACATGTATGTCGGTGACAACAATCATGTTTAGACTTTGACGCAGGTGTCTCTGCAGCTCTTCTCGGTCTCAAACTGGTTGCTGTTTCCTTGGCAACCTCCGAACCAGAACTGAGCGCAGGAGTTCGCCGTGGCGTCGTAGTACCACTTCACCTTGTAGTCCCGGCACGGTCCTGGATCCAGGGTCTGGTTGCAGCGCTCTTCTGTCGGCAGCAAAGAAAAAGAAAGACTTTCAAACTCAGAAATAAATCTGCTAATTGGATCTCTGCTAGAGATTCAAATTTCTTTCAAATATTTTACATGTTATGGTTGAAGTTAGTTAAGGTTTACAGCTTTCATATGAATTCTGACATTCATATATATGTCAGAAAGTCTGCAATATATCAGATTCTTGAATGACTGTAAACCTCTCGCAGTTGTTCTTAATGATTTTTGACATTTTGCAATCCCGCTAAGAGTTAGATGAGACTTCCCGGAGTCTCTGCCGGCTTGGCAACCTCACGGTGACAACAAAACTCCAGGACGTCACTGCCCTCGGCCAAGAAATAGCCCAGCACACAATTTCCTGTAAAGCCAGCTTTAGAGGCGCTGATTTTTATCTTTAGACAGAGACAGACTGTCTGCTTCCTCCCTGCTTCCAGTCTTTATGTCAGACTATTCCTTTAATTATGGCTGATTGGTTTAGTGTTTAAAAACCTTTACCTTCATTTTTCAGATAAAATGTCAGTAAATGTAAAACATTTTCACATAGAAATAAGAAAAGGTGACTTAAAATTTTAAACTTTTTTCTGTCATGCATCTCTTTGGAAGAAAAAAAAGGTTTAAAAGACACAAATTTTTCCTGCTATGCTGAAAGCAAACCGTCATATTTTGAATATGACTGACATGTTTTCTTACTCGTCAGTTTCGTTTGAATAAATCTTCAAACATGAATCATGAATCAAAGCACACTTGTTCGGCTTTTTTTCCCCGCATCATGAATCCAGTTTGAGAACTTTAAACATTCAGGTCAGGTCAGGCCGACTCTCAGCGGTTACCTGAGGCGTCGGTGTCAAAGGACAGCAACGGAGGAGTCGGTGGAGGCAGCGGTGGCATCTTCTCCGTCTTCACAGTGGGACCCGCTGGCCCGATGGCTCCGGTCAGCACCATGCGGTTTGTGGGGTTCTTGATCTCAAACTGCGGGAGGAACTCCGTCACCGGTCTGAAGGGCTCCCTGTCGAAGAACGGAAACCTCTGAGTTTCCGAGGTGGTTCTGTCGTCCGTCTTGGGTCTCTGCAGGGTGATGGGTTGTCTGTCGGGCGGCGCTGGAGGGCCGGGCTGTAACAGTGGAGACGTTTTAATATTCAGTACCTTTTATTTATCCAGGTGAGATGATACAAAGGTTTTTATTACTGATCAGAACATTCAAATCACACAATGAAAACATCATTTCAAAGCTGAAGTTGAAGCTTCTTCAGGAATAAATCCTGTTTCTCCTTCCAGACAACAAAACTTGACTGTTATATAGAAATCCCTCCTTACCTTACCTGCATACATACAATACATGTGTAGAAATCAAAACCAACATGATATTTTACAGATGATTGGTTCCCCTAGTAACTAGGGGAGCTCAGCTCAGCTGTTGCCAGGCAACGGCCTGGCAGGTGACATATATTTTGATCAACAAAATATTAAAACAGGCTCCAAAATAACAACTATTACATTAAAATAAACTAACTAATTAAAATAAAATGAAAGAGCCATTGTTTATTGATTATTTGTTTCAAAGCCACAGGGAGCCAGCCTATACCCTGCCCCAGTTAGGACGGAGTTGGGCAAAAAAGATAGAAGATAGTATTTGTGGTCAATGTGGTTGCTTTTCAATTAATCGTTCTTACTTTATTAGAGATAGTTTTTCATACCTAGTTATGCATCTTAACTGGATTTTATCTATTTACTCTTTTATTGCATATTAACTGAATATTGTGTTTACATGTTTGTAGTGTGTAACAGTTGTCTTAGTCTGTTAATATTGTTCACACTGACCTCTCACCCAGGTCTTTCTTGGAAAAATAGATTTTAATTTCACTTTAACTTTTACCTGATTAATTTAAGAATGAAAAATAAAGGATAGAAGATAAATGAGGACTTGAGATACAATTGAAAGCTAGTAAGTGGACCTTTGAGCTTATATTAATTTGTTATACTGTTTCCTAAAGGTTAAGAATAAATGTCAGTGTTCAAACACTTATATATTTTACTGGTGAGTTTTCCAGCACAGCCAGTCTACCTCTCCTAGAATAACTTAACGTGATGATATTAAAATATTTGAATGTAAGTTTAAATAATAGCAAAGTCCAGCAATATTTCATCTTTACTAGGGGTTGGTATTGTGCTTTTTGAGATAAAATAAATAGTGAATTCACAGATTTCAAATCCTCTGGAGGAGCTAATCCAGATTAAAAAGCTGTCTCGGATTGTTGTGGAATGATTTTTGTTTTTTTTTAGTTGTTGTTTTTTGAGATTGTTTATTAATTTATTCTTTTTTATTTTGTTTTATATTCCTTACACTTTCTATTTTATTGTGCTACGGACCCCAAGTGAGTTGTGTCCTTAGTAAAAAATTCGAATGAATGAATGTAAAGCAGATTTAATACCAGAAAAAAGACCAGTATATAACATAAATAAATAAATAACAGCCAGAATACCAGATAATGTAGAGCCTCAGGTAACAATATTAAAGATCTAACCACTTTATAGAGAAATAGGACATAATATAATACTGAAAAATACAAGTTTTGAATGATTTTTATTGAATATTGCCAGTGATTAGATTAGAAAAAGTGCAGATTTGTTCTCCTCACCACTTTCTGAACTCTCCTGAAGTCTCCCGTGAAGGTGGGTGTGTCTGTGTCGGTCCTGTACGGGGGTTCCCGAACACCGCCGGAGACTTCAGGGATTCCCGGAGGCAGTCTGGAGCTCGGCAGAGAGCTGAACAAATGTCTTTCACCGTCCTCACAGATGCGGCTCAACAGTTTCCTCTCAAGAGCTGAAAGACCAGAAGACAACAACCATGTAGGACACTACTGTTGAAACATGTGGGTCGATTAATCAATTCATGGTTAACAATTATGATAATCAATATGTTGAGAGAGATTATCATGCAAAAAAGCTGAATATTCTCTTCTTGAATGTGAAGATTTGCTGCTTTTATGTTGTAAAATGAACCCAATTTTCACCATTAATCTTTATTTTCTGTCATATTAAAGGTTTAGTGGTTCAACAAAACAATATTGGACTGATAAATCAATGATTAAAATATTTATTAGCTTCATATTTATATCAGTAGCTGCTCAGTTCAAGCACTGATCAAATGTAAGCAGTTTCCTCAAGAGCGCCATGTTAGTGGATGTTGATGAAATGATGAGACCATCATTTTTTAAACAGTTTGAGTCGTTACAGACGAGTCTACAAACTGTATAATAACTATGCACTCGCTACAGTGTGTTTGTGATCAAAGCAGTGCAGCTCCTCGTCCTCTAAAAGCTGCACTTTGCTCTGTGTTGCCACCAAATGTCAGCAGAGGGAATTGTTTAAAAGCCTCAAATCTCAAAAGACAAATTTGCCTGGCCCCAGGGGTTTTACAGTCTATCTTTACACCCTTAATGTTCTTCTAGACACTTCTTGAACTTAAATCTTGTCTTCTAAGTGAAGGTGAAAAGGTTGTGTGTGTGTGTGTGTGTGTGTGTGTGTGTGTGTGTGTGTGTGTGTGTGTGTGTATGGGTGGGGAGGGGTTTCCACATAATGTCTGTTAGTTCTCATTTCGTACACTTTGCTGTTTATGAATGTGTTTCAGGTTTCAGTTCAAGTTTCTAATCCTCAGTTCCTGTGAACACACACACACACACACACACACACACATACACACTTCCCCATCTGTGGTCAAAACTAACTCAACAGTTTTTTTTGTTTTTGTTTTTTTACATTAAAGGATCAGTTCACCCAAATCTAGCCTCACAGATAGTTTGGATTGTATTCACCCAGGTTTTAAGATGACTTAAAACAACGAGGGGGAGGTTAACACTCAAAAACGCAGCTGTGCGGGTGCGATTTGACTAGACATGATTGATAGTAACCAAACAACCAGCCAACTGTCATTGATTGGTGCACAGGTGCCTCCATTTTCTAAATGAGCTGTGCCGACTTTAAACTAGTGAGAAGAGCTCAAACCATCGTGTGAAATAACCAAAACTGTTCTAACTTTGGGCAGAAAATAGTTCATGTAGGTATCACATTACTCGCAGTGAGAAGCTGACTGGGAAAATATGTTTTCAGGGCCTTTAAAGAATTAAATGATTGTGTATTTTTCAAGAATTAGTCTTCCTGTTTCTCTGGATAATTAACAGAAAATAGAAATAGTCCATCTACAAGGCCACAGTGTGAAAATATGTTTATTTTTAAATATAATTTGGGTGAACTGGCCCTTTAACATGTTAATTCTCACCTGGAAGTGTTTTGAAGTCTTCGATCAGGTACACGTTGTCACTGTCCGGGTCAGAGGCCATGAGGTTGATCTCCTTCTTGAAGTCCTCATACAGCGGGTCGCTCTCGTTCACCACCCCGATCACAAACATCTCGATGTTACTCCCTTGAGCTTCCTCCACCGCTCTCTCCAGACTGACCGAGTCCCTCTTGTCAGCCTGTCCGTCTGTGATGATGATGGCCACCTTCCTCACACCTGCTCGCGCCGCCTTGAACACCTGGTTGGCCTGTTGGATGGCGCTGCCCGTGAACGTGCCCTCGCCCAGGTAGGTCATGGAGCGCACGGCGGACTTGATCTCGTCACGAGTGGCTTCCTGTCTGAGGCTGACCACCACCACGTTGATGTGGCTGTAGAGGACCACGCCCACCCGTGTGGTGTCCTTGCTGACCGAGGCTCGGTCGATGAGGGCGTTCACGAAGTCCTTGATCACGTTGAAGTTGTCGGGGCCGACGCTCTCCGAGCTGTCGATCACGAAGACGAGCTCCAAGGGGGTTTGGCGGCATGTAACGCCACAACCTGTGGAAACGGAGAGGCAAGAGAACAGATAGACTTTAATAATCACCACATGGAAACTGCAGGTGAATGTATGTAAAGACAAAAGTGTGTTTCAGATCAACTTACTGCATATCGATCTCACTATTTTGATGATTTCATCCCTCTGTGAAAGACAGCAGATGCAATATTCTTCAGGACTAATACACCACTGATTTACAGTACTATCAGAAATGAATCAATGACTTGGAGAATTTTTCGCCTTCAGCTTTAATTTGAGGGTGTTTACTTCCAAATCAGCTCAACAGTGTAGGACTTTATAAAGAGTCCCCAAAGTCTGGAGGACAGAAACATGTGTGGACAAGCTGACATAAACTCTTCAGTCGACAGATGTGGCGTATTCTGCTCATTTGCAGCCAGTGACTGAAGTTTCTGACCACACATTTTATTGGAGTGTAAAATTTATGCAGTCAATAGTGCCCTAAAATGGATAAAAAAATATAGTGTTAATAGCTTGTGAACTATTGTTTAAATGTGACATTACGTCTGCAAGATAGAGTATTAATCATGTGCAGAATAATGAATGAGGTGATCCTCTGCCTGGTCTGCACTGCACATGTCTTCAGTCTGGTCACCAGCAAGTGAAACACACTTGGGTTGAAATCATCTGACTGACCCTGTTTGGTCATAAAAGGTTGTTTGGTTGCCTGGTCTGCAAGTTAAGGATCACTGTCCTGCTGTATTGTTCTAAAACTGGGAGTCTGTGGTTTAAAAGGGCTATAAGACCTCCACTAATCACCCAAAATGGATGCAAACAACCTCAGTTGTCCATTTAAATGGTAAATAAATGGCTGCGTTTATATCCAAAACGCCTTCCAATGTTTCTGCCACTCATTCACCCAATGGCTGCAACCATTGGGAGCGAGGGAGTCAGGGATCAAACCACCAACCTTCAGATCAGCTCTCACAGCTGCCCCAAGCTCTACACAGTTCATCTGATGTGAACATCCTCAAATTAAAGCTGAAAGTCAGCACCTAAACCTCAGTCACCCTTTCATTTCAGATCCAATGTGTTGAAGTGCAGGGCTAAAACAATGAAAAACATACCACCGTGTCAATACCGCTGATTGCACTGAATGGCTTTCAGTTTAATGATTGATGTTTTACACTTACTGTGAGTCCAGGCTCTCCCTTTTGTCCCACTCTACCCTGTGATTCGAAAGAGATGAGTCATTTATCACCTGATTGGTGTTCAGTGTCAAGGAGTCAAATCTGTCGAGTTTACAGAATGACTTTTAAACTCAATGAGACAATAAGATCTGTTGCCAAATGAACAATCATTGGTCTAAAAACAAAATCCAGTACCAAAGGTCCGATGGCTCCTGTCTCTCCAGGTTCCCCTCTGTCTCCCTTTTTGCCTTTCTCACCTCTGAACCCTCGGTCCCCCTGCAAGAGTAGAGCGACAGATGTGTTATCATCCTAACATCACACAACCATCCTTCTCCGTCCTACTGTAACAAAGTCCCTGCAGATACGTTCGTATTTGTACAACTTAAGTCTAAAACCACCACCTGAATGTCAGTGAGGCCATGTTTTTAGTATTTTTCTTAAAACTGAAGGTACCTCGCTCCGTCATTTGTTATTCTTGTGTCTTATGGTTGCATTGGTGACATTGCAGTGTTACCTTATCCCCCTGCAGACCCTGTCCAGGAGGACCTCTGGGGCCAGGTATCCCCTGAAATCCAGACTCCCCCTAGAGTAGAAAGTAAAAAAAAAAACATGCAGCACATAACAAGATTGAACTATGAACTCTCAGTATGTTGGGAGGAAAAGATGTTGTTGAGTGTTATCATTGAAGAAACAGGGTGATATAAATTTATCTGTTGATGTAGAAGATGAGAATTATCTCGTTTGCATTCAACACAAACACATCCTACAAGTCTTAGCCTGTGGCATACTGTAGTCAATGAATGCTAACTAAATAATTACTATTATTTTCAATTATTCCATCAAGTATTGAGTAATGTGTTTCAGCTTCTCAGAAAAGGAGACAAAAGAAAACAAGAAAAAATAAAGAAAATGAAACAAAATTACAACAAATTTTTATCACATTTTACCATTTTCAATTGTGACTCATGGCACATGGAGCAACCAGGTCCAACAACCATTTACAAGCTGCATCATATAACTGGTTATATACTGTAGTTACTCATCAAACTATCAGAATCAGCAGCTCACAGGTGGACAGCGTTACCTTTTGTCCTTGAATACCCTCTCCAGGTAGTCCCTGTGGACCAGGAGGCCCTATTTGGCCAGCTGTACCCTGCAGGGAAAAGGAAACTGAGTGGGTCTCAAGATTTCAACATGAATTTCAAAGCATTCACAGGTAATGTAGTTACAGTTTTCAAAGATTATACATATGTCATCTGTTATGGAAATTTCCATAACTAAAGGGTGACGAAGTTAGAAGATAGAGGCATGTATGATCGATAAGCAGGAGCTTCGCTGGTGAACCAAGACCAGACTAAACAAGACAAAGACGTGAGATCATTGTGTACAACCCCCCCCCACCCCCCTCTCTCTCAACCCAACCGGTCAAGGCAGATGGTCGCCCACCCAGAGCCAGGGTCTACCTTAGGGTTCTTCCCGTTAAAGGGGAGTTTTTCCTTCCCGCTGTCACCAAGTGCTTGCTCATGGGGGGAACTGTTGGGTTTCTCTTTCTGTAAATTAAAGAGCGTGGTCTAGACCTGCTCCATGTAAAAGTGCCCTGAGATGACTTTGTGTTGTGATTTGGCGCTATATAAATAAAACTGAATTGAATTGAATAGATACAAACATAATTAGAGGTCACAGATTTATGATTTGAAACTGATGAACCAATATCTCTGATTTGCTTAAGGGTTGGTCGTGGACTTTCAGAGCTCAGAACAGTCGGAGACGGGGTCCAGTTCAGACGTGGACCCCTTGATCAGGTCATTAAAATTTTTCACCAAGCTCCTCGTCTGTTCCTCTCCTTCAACCGAAACTGCCAACATCAGCTCAGAGAATCCACAACATCGTCGTTTTGAGCGACGCAGATTACCTTAGGACCAACTAGAGCGATTCCTGGTGGCCCTGCGGGTCCAGGAGGTCCAGGCAAGCCTCTGTCCCCCTGAAGAGAAAACAGTTTAATTATGATTTTATTAATATCTACTAATAGTTCAATAATTACACTAATAGAATCTCAGACTCAAAGAAAAACCTGGATCATAAAACATCTAATCTGAAGCGCTTAAACAAAATCAGTTAGTGCTGGAAGTAAAATCAAAGAATTATTTATATTATTAATTATCATATTATTAGTTATTGATTCTTCATCTCACAATAAAAGACATATTTGTAGAAAACCAGAAAATCGGATAAGTGAAGGTAACGTCTACAACAGGAATGAAGTATTTTCTCATCTCATTGATAAAATCGTCCTTGTTTTATGCTTTTATCCAAAGCGACGTACATATGAGTCTGATACATCACAAGCAGGGATCTAGTAAGGAAACAACAACAGGAGTAGGAGCCTTAAAGCGACGTAGATGCCAACAGGCAGTGCAACAAGACAATGATTAGAGTGCACAGAAGCACTTTTAGTCCATTAAGTCTTTTAGTATTTTCTTAAAGACTGAGAGGGACTCTGCAGACTGAACAGAGTTTGGTAACTCGTTCCACCAGCGGGGAACTACAAAGGATGTTATGTTTTTTTTTTTTAAGTCTGTTAACTTTTACCTTTGGTCCAGGTAAACCGACGCCATCTGATCCGGTCTCTCCTGATAAGCCAGGAGGCCCTGGCAGTCCCTAAAACACAGCGTTAAAAAGGACTTAGAGTTTGATGGTGATGATGAAATGATGAAGTGTAAATGTAGTATGATGGAGGTTGATACTCACTGGGGGGCCGGGGAAGCCTTCACCTTTAAATCCAGGTGCTCCAACAGGTCCGGGTGTCCCTCTGTCACCCTACAAACCAAAACAAACCACTTTTCATGCTACTTTTCATGGTGGAGGAGGGGAAGGGGGGCATCAGTGAAGAGTAAATCTGAGCTGAACTCACCTTCGGTCCAGTCATACCGATCCCCGGCTCTCCTACAGCTCCAGCTGGGCCTGTTGGACCCGGTTCTCCCTGACAAAAAAAAAAACAACAACAAAATGAACCAACATTTCTGCTGTTGTCAGTTTCAACAGCTGTTTGTTAGCATCACATGGGGCTCACCTTGGCACCAGGTATACCCCTCCCTGGTGGTCCAGTTAGACCTGGCAGCCCCACATTCCCTGGGTCCCCCTAAAACAGAAAAACACGTATCAGGTTAACACTAAACGCAACGAGCTGGGACTCAGAAATCTATTGATTAATGCCTGGAAAGTATGAAAATACCTTATTATGGACTGTTGTTTATGTTTAACCTATGTAGCTAATTGATCAAACAATGGACCAATATAATGATCTGGTATTGGGATATCAATATTCAATAGAAATTCAACAACACACCCTCAAATAAATATATTTTGGATATTTTTTCCCCTTTTTTGGTATATTTTTTATAGTTAATTATTTATAATGTTTCCATTTCTAACAAGTTTTACTGGTTTCTGTTACATTTATTGTCAACTTCGATAATAAAATTTATTTTTCAACTGTAAAACGTCTCGCCTCAGTACGTTATCTTTGTCTTTACTGAGCGATTTTTCCCAAAAGTGTTTGTTTGTGTAAAACTGAACATCCGTCAATACACAGTATCACTATCAGCCGATGTGGATATTGGCCTCAAACGTCTCAGTATCAGTTGTCTTGTAGTATCGACTTGTTTATGTTTTTTAGAGTTGAGATGATTCATTGATTATGAAAATGATCCTCAGTTGCAGCCTCAACATATTTCTATCTATATTTCGCAACTTGAGTTTTATTTTCACAGTTTTCGGGGATCATTTCTATCAGATTTGACAACATTTTAACTGAACTGAAGCCTGTTAACTGTGTGTTAAACTGTTATATGACGTTTTCATATAAAATGCTTCTGCTTTGTACACACATACCTTTGGCCCCATCGGCCCGACGGGACCGACTGCACCGGGCTGGCCTCTGGTCCCCCTGTCCCCTCTGTCTCCCTGCCAAAACAACACAAGACTGTTACTCATATTCTTCAAAACAAGCCTCTGAATCATCAACTCTGATCATCATGTGTCTGGAAACTCACATATTACATTTAATTTCTACATAATTTTTCATCAAACGTGAACATTTATCCCGTTACCTTCTCCCCAGGGACGCCTTTGCCAGGAGCTCCGTCAGGTCCCCTGGCTCCCGGCAACCCAATGTCACCCTGCCGTCATTTGAAAACAGACAACGAAGCAGCAGACCAGTAAGAAACATTAAAAACTCATTTCAAAAAGAGACGACAAGGTTTTATATCGTGGTGTAACCTTTTGTCCTGGGACTCCATCCTCTCCTGGCTGACCTGGTATACCCGGTAAACCCTCAGCACCTGGGTCGCCCTGAGAGAGGAGGATAACGAAGGAGAGTTTAAGTTAGGTGTGAACTGACGGATCAGCCAAAATCACACTGGACTGTTAATCAGGCACTCTAACTCTGACTTTTGACCTCACTACTTTTAACTTCTTGTAATATAAATGCTTTAAGAATCAATCTTTTATTGTTTCTCTACTTTTAAGTCACTCTGAGCAAGATCATATTATTCCTGAAGAGGCCTGCTGCACATTTTAAGAGAACTGTACAGTGTGTGACCTGCAATTTTAGATTTGTTGTACAGTTTAATATTACAGCCGTAGCTACAGATCAGTGTGGATGAGGTGGTGCAGTAGTGTTTTAGAGGGGATCAGCGCACTTACTTTAGGTCCTGGCTCTCCCACACCTCTCTCACCTGGCAGTCCAGGCTCACCCAGGAGTCCCTGGTTCCCCTAAACATAACACAGACGCAAGTTTGTGAAGAAAGTGGGAAATTAATCATTTTCTATAGTAGTGCTAATGGTAAATAGGCCGTCAATAAAGGTTAAACCTGCATTAATATGTATTTGTGGGCAAAACAACAAGGTGGAAATACAAAATTGGCATATTATATCCTTATTAAGTTGTTTATTTACATATCCAGCAGACACAGAGCAACATTATCATTCATTTGGAGTCCTGTTTCTGTCCGCCTGATGAATATTCACTCTCCTTTTAGCTCTGGTTTTGGTCTCCAACAGCTCGTGAAGGAAGTATCTGTCTCTTTAGCTGCTAAATGCTCCACTATGTTCACCGACTAGTCACAAATATCGTCTGTCTCACAGCTGATATATCAGATCCTGTGAGCGGAGAGGAACTGCAGAGTCTAGAGATGATTTTTCTGTGGGATCATTGTGTAATTTAATGCATTGTTAATATAAAAACATTGATTAGTGCATTTTTAAAAGAGAAAATGGGGAGTCAAAGAGGAGAATTTCATGCTGAATTCACAAATTAATATCATAGTAATGCAATCTATGATGAAAATTCCAGTATGTAAAGTGAAAAAACTGAAAAAAGGCATGAAAAACTATTTCTTTTAGTTTTTTTTTCATATAAATGTGTCTGAATATCCATTGTAGTTCAGAAAAATGTGTTCATTGGCCAATTTCTCTTTTAGTTTTCATTTTGAAGCTCGTAGTTCAGGCTAAAAAACATCTGAGATTAACTGTAAATGAACCTGAACTGAATGTGTCTCTCTGATTATAAACCATCCACCAACAGGAGCCGGTCTGTTGGCTCCATAATTGAGATTGAGACGGTTTATCTAATTAAAAGTCTCAGATATTTGATTGACAAGCCAGCTGTGTTTCATATTTATGTGACAAAATATGCAGCTGAACATCAATCACAATTAGTACCTCAGTGTCTCTGTTTCTGAGACAAACACACCACTTCCTGTCTTACCTTCGGTCCTGTTATTCCGATACCTGGAGCTCCTCTGGGGCCTGCAGGTCCAACTGGGCCTTGATCGCCCTGAGAGAAAAAAAAAAGATGAAGGAGACAAAACACAAATCTACAACTAGCAAATGGAGTTTTCAAACTCAATCTGGCTGGCAGAAGGTGACATTTCCTGGTGGTTTTTGGACAAGAACACAGTTTTCTTCATTGAGTAACAGTTAATTCAATGTTTTACCTTTTCTCCTTGAAGTCCTAAACCAGGAGCACCAATTGGACCAACGAGCCCAGGTGGTCCCAGATTGCCCTGAGAAAAGATTTTTACTTTATCTTCATTTCATACCAAGAGTACATGAGGAACAGGCGACCATTTAAAAGAGAACAGCAAACATTAAAACATCAGAAGACCCCTCCGCAGGTGGACTGACTCAAGTTTACCTTGTCACCTTTGACCCCAACACCAGGAAGCCCACGATTGCCCCTGGGGCCGTCGTATCCTCGATCGCCCTAGAAGAAAAGCAGCAAGTCTAACTTAGCTTCACACATGTCCAACAAATGTCATAATTAGGCCAATAATGTAAATTCCTGAGTAAATAAACAATGTTTTGGAACAATCAGGGAAATCCTCTCTTTCTCAATCAACGTGTTCTGCTGTGCATCTGCAATAAACATGATCAATGACACAAATTATCAATTATATTTGTGTAATGTGTGTTTTTCGGCTCAGAATATGCAAAGACGCAGCACTAAAGATGCATCATGTTTGGTTATTATTGGTCAGACAGTTCACTGTTTGTGTCTGAAAGTCAATACTGGGTTTATACTAATTATATTACACAATATCGCATTATTATATTGGTGTTTATTGATGTCAGCTCTGTTAGGAAACGACTCCATTATATCAACTGACAGCTGCGATATCTTTTCAAGTTATTCTTTCATGTAATCTTCCTCTGGAGGAAAAAAAAAATACAACTTCCAGGAAACATCTGCTGAAAGTATTGTATAATACTAAAAATAAAAACTGACTTTAACCATTTCCAACTGTTTATGGATACTACTGTGACCTAAGACTTCAGTTTTCTCTTCAAATGGCAGCAGTGGATCAATATGACAAGTCGGGAAGAGGATACGATCAATAAATCATTTTGGATTTGGTTTGAATGAAAAATCTGCGTACATTTGCGTCACTCACTTATTATTTGGAGCTGCTTCTTTAGGCAAACATGGTTAAAAATGTTGACTCACCTTTGGCCCTGGAAGCCCCTCCCCAGGCGGACCAGGGTTTCCTTGTGCTCCAGGTGGTCCAGGAGGACCCTGGAACAAACAAGCGACACTAAATAAAATCTACATGTACAGGAGAGGACCGAAGTCTCCTAATAACCGGGCGGGTCTGTAAGACTAAAACACACTGACAGGAGCTGCAGCAGGCAACTTTCCATACTTGGTGCTCCAGGTAGCAGAAGGGGTTTGAAAAGTATCTGAAAAGTCTTAATTCCCCAAAAAAAACCTGGAATGAGATTTTAAGAGAGAAAAGACCGGAGCGCATTGACTGATTTGAACCATTTAATAGTGCAAAGAGACAGTCCTGGAAGGAGATATTGGCAAAGTACAAAGAATACGGTCATGTTTGACATCTTTTGGCCGGCCTGCGATGCGTAATAACAAAGGGAACCAGCTGGAAGCGAAGCTGAAACAATCTAGCATCGGTGATCCAGCTTTCTCTGAATGGAGAACTCCTCCACTGCTGTTCAGGAAATTTTTCTTGTCAAATGCATTTACCTGACAGACTGCAACAAACAGATAATAAGAGTGTATTTGTTTATAAAATCCTGCCAAGTGTAGCTTTAAATATTTTTTTTGTTTTCTCAGTGTCACTTGTTCTACGGTTATATTTTCAAGACGCAGTTACACACAAGATCAGCTCAACCATGCAGGAACATGACCTCATATACTCACCGCTAGTCCTGGTTCTCCGATACCGACGGGACCTGTGGGACCTGGTCTTCCCTGAATGCCTTTTTCACCCTGAAAGCATCACAACAACATCACAACTCAGCACCTTTAATCGCCATCCTACCGACATATTTAACGTACAAGGACGACCAAGAATAAACTACTGTAAGAAACAACCATCATAGTAAAAATGTTAAGTTAATGTTAATTTTAATGTGTTTTTAATACGAATTGCAGCTTTTATCCTGTGTATAATCTTTCCACAGAGCCTTCAAAATGACTGACAGAGTCTGATAGTGTGTGATACTTTAAATTAGGACCCACGGCAAACATGAACTCAATAAATAGTTCCAGCTATTAAAACTGCATAGGTGAAATTGGATGCTTTTGACTAGGATGTACTTGGCTATTTCTAAAAACCACTAATTAACACTGAAGCAAAAAACAATGGTAGGAAATCATTAGGGACAAATTGATTGACAAAATCATGAAAAATTGCAACGATAGAATAAAACACTTGTGAGATATGACAAAAAATAAACCGCTGGGGTCTGCAGGTACCCCAGTCAGTAGGATAAGGGTTAAACATCTTAAATATTCAATACAGTAAGAATCGATCATATTTATTCTATCTCTGGTTCTCATTAGTGTCTGTTTTATTATCTCATTATGATAGAAACTGATCTATTACTGGTGCATTTCTTTGGACTTTTCATGGGTTTATTTTCTTGAACGTTCTTGAGGAATCATCTCATGTTTAAGACATGAAGAAATCTAAACTCTCTAACCCTATTCTGTAACTCTTAAAATGAGACAATGTGAGAACAAACTACTAAAGATACTCCACAAACCTTCCACTTAGACTATAAATAATAAATAACATAAAATCATGGGAGAAGTGACAAATTACAAAGTACATTTGAGCATAAATTTAATTTGAGGAAGATTATTTGACTGTAGAGGATGTTTTAAGGTGATTTAAATATATAAATACGTCACCTTGGCTCCTGGGAATCCGATACCAATGTCCCCCGGTGGTCCAGAGGCACCACTGGGTCCTCTGTCTCCCTGTGACAAGTACACAAGTTCAGAGGGTTTTATTTCATGTGATGGTGGTTCGACACTGCAAACAAGTTATTAAAACATGAACTATAACAAGAAGTTATGACCAGCTGTATCTTTTTATAGTTTACATGTACAGGGCGTATCTTTTTGTTTCAAATTAATAAAAACAAGTCTGGTCAAAGGACAATCACCTCTCTGCCTCCTCTACATGTTTGCTGATGACTCTGCCCTTACGCAGATAAATTCACAGCTCAACCAAGACGAAGAAAAGACACATAACAACCATCCAACTCTAATCTATTCACATTACGTCACATTACAAATGCTAATAGCTTTTTAGAGAAGCTTTTTACGTTGCTGTTTGTATCCTCAGATGTTTTTCATGCATCATATTAAGTAAGAAAAACTTTAGTTTCATTCATTCAGATTGTGGGTTTTTAACTGAAGTACATTTTCTACATGGAGAATTGAATAAACAGAGTTCATCCCTCTTTTAAAATGCTTTCACAATAAATGTAACTAAATGCTGTGAAACTTTACTAGATTATGCTTATGTCATCTAATATCGAGTAATATTAATGGAAATTCTATAAAAATACATATCATAATCCCCTTTTTAATCAGTTTATAGTCAGTTTATAACCTTTTGTGGCATTTAAGAAATAAAAAGCACTGCTTTGTTCCTTCTATATTTTTTTTTTCTTCCTGGATGTGAATAAATCACGTTACATGTCTTCTGGATAAAGACATCTTTGTGAAAAAGCTGCGGGACAGCTCTGTGGTGATGGAGGCATCAGCATATTATTAGCCTTGCGCGCACATTTTAAAGGTTGTTTTTGCCAAAAATGGTGTCTGACAATACATATGTTGTGTGGAAAGTGTCTGGGGAAGCGCTGCATGCGGATAACGGCATGTCACAAATGAACTGACACTGTTACATCATATTTGAGGAAAAAATAACCCTCAAAATTTCTGAATAATCTTAAATAACTGCATTTTTCAGTTGATCAAATAATCAGTTTTTACTGGTCTGTAACTCGCAGTTGTTGATAAATGAATTTCTGATCCCAAAGTGGAAAAATAGCATTAAAAATTATTAGACATCCTTTTAAAACTCACCTCTAAAACTGCTAATTTTTCATTTTTTTATACTTCTGCTTGTGATTACACAAGAGCCAGACTTGCTGTTGCTCCCTAATTCGAGGAAAGTGTTGTTATATGTCTATAATAAAGAATAAACCTATTATTATTATTATAATAGAAAAATGTTGTAATATTTTAGGGAAAAGATCCAAATCTTTGAGAAAAGCCTATTACTAAACCTAATCATCTATCTTCAATGAATGACATGTGCACTACTGCAGAATACCATTATGCTTCTGCACTATTTATTACTCTTTTGTCTTTTTTTTGTTTTGTTTTGTTTTTTGCACTATAACTTCTTATCTTGCACTTTATTGTCTTACTTGTCTTACTTATTGTTGCCACCGGGGGAAACTGGGAAACGTTTTATGGACTCTTCTGTATGTTTGGCACATGTAGGAAATAAAAATCTTGAATCTAATCATTGATTCTCATAATATTATTCCTTTTTTCTCATAAAAATACGACTTTATACTTATAGATTTATGTTTTCCCCCTCACAATCACACTTTCATTTTCAAAACAATTAATTTTTTACTCAAGATAATATGACTTTATCCTCAAAATCAGTTTTTCCCCCCTAACAGTGATCCTAATACTCATAGATCGATCTCCTTAGTGCTTATTTCAAATGATACAGAGGCTACATAACCTCTTCCTGTCTTCTCAGACACCCACAAAGATACGAATGAAAACTCTTATTTGGTGACTTCATCTGTGTAATGATAAGATTATTACACAGAGCCAGTAGAAACAATCAAAAATATTTCCTAAATTTCGATGCATAATGAGGTTTTTTGGGGAAACTTACTTTAGGTCCCACTGTGCCCTCAGGTCCCATTTCTCCAGGTGGTCCTAACGCACCCTGCAAAACAAATTTAAAAGCTAAAACATACTGCAGCATATATTGCTTTTACTCAAACAACAATTTTCTTTCCTATGCATCAAAAAAATCCCTAAAAACCCATCATGTATGGAGTTAAAATGAAGCCCCCACGTTGTATGACCGATGTGCACGTCAAAACCAACCCACCACCACGGAATGAAAAATACGACAGGATCAAAATAAACATTCACAGCTTTCATGTCCTTCGATTCTCAGGCCGAGCTCACAAAATAACAAGGTTATACTGACACTGTGCCAGTGGCACAGAGGAGGAAGAGTGGTGCTGGGCGGCCAGGTCCCTGCACTAATCCCACCACACAAAGTCTGTTCCTGCAAAAGAATAATATCCTGCAAGCCTGGATTCACTGCTTTGGATAGCCACATTAGTATCAGGATTACCCATAATCCAATATTCACATTCCATTAGTGCAGAAGTGAATAAAAGACAAATTCCACTTCCATTTTTCATATTGGAGAGTGAACGGACCGTCTGATGTATCGTGATGTCTGTGTATCAATGTGAGCAGCAGGCAGTGAACTGTCTGTCCAGGGTGTGAAGGACAAGCGAAGCGGTGACAGAAAATTAAAACTACGACATTTTTTAAAAACTTGTTTCTAAATTGAAAAACTTGTGCGGACCAGAATGACGAAGAAATCGGAGAAATCTAAGGATGAGTCGCTTAAAATAGTGATCTATGAAAAGTCTGCAAAGGTAAAATGATCTCAAAACCTGCCCCTCGGTTTTAAAATTCACACCTATTGGCATTTTTTAAACTCTTTTTGGTACTTTTACTGTTTTTTGTGAAGTTGCAAGCTTCAGAAAACATACTTGATAAGCAGGATCATGATAACTCTATCCTTCTGCAGTATGCAGGAAACACAGTGGATGTGTCATTAATTAAAACATTTTCTTTATATTTTTTAATAATCTTATTTTTCTCACTTCTACTGCGTATATGTGAAGTTGCAGGTTTGGGAAAATATACTTTTGACAAGCAGACAGTCCACAAAAACTCAGTAAATGCTATTTTTCATATATAATTTACTCTATTTACTCTATAAAAAATATTTTTATAGGGGTTTAAAAGATCAAAATTGTCTTTGGCTGCTTAGATTCATAATTAATACTGTTAAATTCAATAAAAAAAGACATACAGCCACTTTACCTGTTCTCCTTTTGTTCCTCGCGGTCCTGGAGGTCCCACTGGGCCCTGCAAGACACTTAAATTAGTATGAGGACAAATACTTTGGTATCTATTAAAATAATGTGGTTAACAATGTACATACAGGGTCGCCCTTTTCTCCTGGAGTGCCACAGTCTCCTCTCTCCCCCTAAAAGAGTACACAGATAGATTTAAACTCTATTTTATAGGAACATCTTGGCTCGCTGAATATACCGCATGGAGCTGATAAGCTTGTTGCTGGAGGTAAAACTAGTACAGACGCCCACCTTGTTGCCTTTATAACCTGGGCGGCCCTGTAAAACATGAAAATAGAAGTTCATAACTAGTGTGTCTCCTGATAAGAAGCACATAACATCTTGGTAGTTGTGCAAAAGGGGAAATGTTTTACCTCAGGACCATCGTTTCCAGGTCGGCCATTCACACCAGGCTCCCCCTGTTAAAATGAAACCAACTCACAATAAGCTGCATAAAGTCTGTTTTAAGACAACTGAGAGCATCAAAGGAGGTTTTGCTTGCTGTAATCATCCCACTTTTTAATACTGGCCATTTAAATATCACCTCTAAGGTTACAATGTAAGTGATTGGGGACGAAAATGAAGCAAAAATGAAGAATTTGGCACTGAAAAGTTTGAAATATTTTGATAGATATCCACTTGATTCGACTAATTTGGACTGCTGAAGCTTCATATTAGCTTCAGATGAACTTATAACACATTTTTGCACAGAAGGAGGGGCAGCGGTTCGATGCCGAAGTGTCCTCGGGCAAGATACTGAACCCCAAAATCGCTCCAAAAGGCAGTAAATGAATGTGTGTGTGAATGGGTGAATGTAACAAGTAGGGTAATAGTCCTCTGAGGGGTCCGAAGACTAGAGAGGTGCTACATAAATGGAGGCTTGTGGATTTTGGGCTCCATCACTTACATTGAAAGTGCATCATGAAGGGAACGATTACAGCAAGAAAAACATGCTTCAATGTTCATTTGGGCACCTGTTTTAAGACATATCGTACTTTAAGATCATCATTTTTTTGTCTCTTCACATTACAACTTACCCTCGCTCCTTTTGAACCAGGTGACCCTCGGAAACCCGGCTCTCCTTTTCTACCCTGAAATTCATAGTCGTTTTTTTTTAGATGCTAAAATGCAACGTGATGCTATGTGTATGTTTAAGATGAATAAATACAGAACAAGATTATCGTCTCTTTAATGATGATGACAACTCACTGTACTTCCCGGAGGGCCTCTGTCTCCTCTTTCACACAAACACACTTGAGCTTGTGGGCACTAACAGAGAGAAAATATGACATAATATAAGTCAGTGCAACCATTTATACTGTTTAATAAGAGTCAATGTAAATGTTGAATTAAAGGGAAATCCTTACCCCTTCGAATGCAACTGCACCCTGGATACAAAACAACATTAGAAGAAGGAAACGTTAGTGTATTTTTATATATTTACAGCTTCATTGTTATTCACTGATATTAGTTTTTGGTAAAATCTTGGTTCCTTTTACATGTCTTCTTTCTTACAAGCGACGAATGTGAATGAATATTATCACATATTTCTGGAAAGCAGAACAAGCCATGCTAGTCTCTCAGGCTAGGCTCTGACCTACTATAGTTGTTTGACATTTCTGTGTGTGTGTGTGTGTGTGTGGAAAATGCAAAGCAGGCGGGGAAGCCCCCCCTCTCCTCGCCCCCCCCCCCCCTCCCTCCCTTCCTCCATGCAGACACAACTCTGTCACTGAGATTTGAACCCGCTGTGAGGCTGAGCAGGGACACGGCAACATAAACACACTGTAGGAACCATGCGGAGAGCCAAGATTTCAATCCCAACCAGACACAACAACTGCTGATTTTCCCACCTTCGGCCAAACAAAGGGCGAGGCGATGAGTGATATCAGTCTGGTTGGTCGTTGGATGTGGAGAAAAGTTGCAGACGTGGTTGAGAATCAACTGACAGTCTGCTTGATGTTGGTCGAACAGAAATATTGACTTTTACTGGTTAGAATTGCTGCTGTCTTGTGGAAAACCCTCAATTTCTTAAGGTTTATTTTTATATTAGATACACATTTAAAAGTTGATTTGTTTCTCTGTTGGTTGAGAGAAAACTCTTGAGACTTTCAGGATCATTACACCTGTTCAAAAGCTATTTGTTAAATTCAGAAGAAACAGCAGTCCAGGGAACGTGAAGCATTACAATCGATTCCTTATTTCTTAGCTAATTTATCTTCTGTATTTGAGCTATTTAGGAGCTTGAGACTCCATTTCTGTGGCCAATGGCTTGTAATATTTTGTATCTTAATATGTTTTTTTGTGGGATTGAACTGTAGCATCCAGAAGAAATCCCTGGTTCAGACTGTTTCGACCACTCTTGTCGCTACGAGATGAAACCGCTAACCGTCTTTTCTGATCTTAAAGCCCCCCCCCCCCCCCCCCCCCCCCCCCGCCCTCAATCAAAAATGTGTTTTTATTATTCCTACAGTTAGATGTTTGAGCTTCACTGTGCAGAGTTTGACACTAGAAGGCTTTTTTCACATTCGTCTGCTGAAAAGTGGAAAGTTTCTCTGAGCTCATTGAAAATCTGATTTTAAAGGGGCGGGTCCATTGGCGGGATTTGTGACATCACAGCTAGTTTGGAGCCAATCATGGACCAAGATTCAACTTACACAAGTGTGAGGTGGAAACTTGAATCCTCCAGTGCACAAACACTGAGACTTTTCAGTGAAGTAGGAGACAAAAACTTTGAAACTGAAATTATTACATTATTACATATTCATAGATTTTAGATTTTCCAATGAGGATAAAGGAACAGATTTTAAAATGGTAATTATATACTTTTTTGTGGAAAAACCATATCAGACACACATTATTGTTCCAAGCTGAGTATTTTTGTGTGTCTTAAAAGCATGAATCTTTTCTATCTTTCTATCTTTTACCATAAGAACAAGTCAAATTGAATCACATAGATTGATAAAAAGTAGACCGAATCGACTTTAAAATCATTTAAACTCTCTGATGAGTGTGTTGAAAAGTGTCTAAACTACAAGTTTTTCCAAATATTACTTGGTTTAACTCAGGACGCCGCCAACAACAAGGGCTGCAACACCAAAGCCAATTCACAGGCCACACTTTACCCCCATTATGTGTACACTTTTACAGCAAATACCTTAAAATAAATTAGTTTTATTAAAGTTTTTCTTTGTTAAATTTGCTTTCAGCCCTTCCCTCTAACTGTCCCTGGACTGGATCCATCGTCTGCACCAGTGTCTTTTTCGATACTGCAACTAGGAGTCGCCAAAGAGTTTCAAGTCCCACACAGTAGAGTTTTAATAGTTATATCTTTTAGTACATTACATTTGTTTCCCCACAGCACAAAACAGAGTAGCTAACAAATTTGCGGGGGTTGGTATTAAGTTGTCAGTAATGACATGACCAGATACCAAGATTTCTCGCTTTCAAAACTCACTTCTGGGAAAAGCATCGTGACATCCTGTCCTTTTCTCATGTTAACTCAGACGTCATCTGAACTGAGGTCATCTCACCTGACGCCAACACTCACCATCTCTTTGAGCAGCTTCTCCTCCAGCTGAGGGTCGAGAAGACTTTGAACGAACTGCTGAGCAGGTGTGCTGGCGATGGCCCGGAGCTTGGCGTTATTCTGCTGGGCGATATCTGATAACCCTACAGCAAAGAACTTAATGCCGTGACCTTTGGCCTCCGCCGCGGCTGCGATCACATCAGGGTTGCGGGGATGATCGACCCCGTCGGTCATCAGCACTGCGACCCTGACGCTGTCTGCCGGCGTCTCCTGCACCATCAGCTGTGTAGCGTTGGTGATGGCGTAGGTTGTGTAGGTGCCGTGGCCGATGTAGTTCATGGTGCTGACTCGACCGTGGAACGAGTCCAGGTCTTTCCAGGATAAGAATCTTTGCTCTATGGCCACAGAGCTGCTGTACTGAAGCGCAGCCATTCGCACCTTCAGCGTCCAGCCGGTTACCTGCAGCATGGACAGGCGGGTGCTGAAGCTCAACACGAAGGCCTTCTGCTTCTCAAACAGGAATATTTTCGCGCTCTCCGAGCTGTCCAGGATGAAGGCCACCTCCAGAGAACACGCCATAGCTGTGGGAGAAAGAAATCCCACAAAACCACAGGCCACATTACAGATCCATCAAACTGGAACCAGAATACGGTTCTTTTAGCACAGAAGTCTTGCTTAACCTTTTACTAAATAGTAAAACCAACATTTCTACACGTTTGTTCATAGACATCCTTCCTCCACTGAGGTTCTACTGTCTTTTTACCAACCATATCCATGTATAGTAGAGTTTAAGGCCAGTAGTTATAGTAAAGTAGCACTGAAATGATAATCTAGTCATGGATAAGTCGATTGACGCCAATGATTTTGATAACTGATTGATATTTAAAATCTTTTGTTATCTTTTATCAAGCTAAACTGCCTCTTAAATGTGAGGATTAGCTGATTTATATAATTGTAAATTCACCGTCTTCAGGTTTGGGAACTGTTGTTTGGACAAAACAAGCAATTTGAAGTCATTATCTCGGGCTCTGGTACATTTTGAGAAGCTTATTATATTTATATTTCCCTATTTTTTTTTGACAGAATATCCATAATGAAAATAATTATCAGCTGCAGCCCTAATCTACCACTGTGTCATTTTTGATGCCACCACTAGGAGTCGCCAAAGCCAAACATTTAAAATTCCAACACATAGGAGCTTTAAATATAGCAAGTCTCATACTTAACAATTACAAAGATGCTAAATGTTTGATCAAAGACTTTAAATCTTACTATGATGTAAAAGCCTCTGAGACGACATCATAGGTCTCTCAACCTTTTTGAAACTAATACTAATACAAGTATTTGAGGCTGAGCGTCCCTCGAGGCAGGGAGACTTTTCTTGTCTTCTTACCTTTAGGGTTTAGATGATATTTTCAGTGTTATTCTAAATCTAGTTGGTTATGAACACGGGCCTTTATCTGGCTAGAGACAGTGGAAAAACAAAAAACATAACTACAAACAGGATGATGCAACATGTCTAAAGAGTGAGAATGCCACATGTCAAATGTTTAGAGATTGAACCCAATAATCTAAAACTCACAGGTCGTTGTCATGTGACATATAAAAGCAGCAGGATGCAAAATCTGTTAAAAAAATAAATTAATTAATTTAAAAAAGACATCCAGGGAAAACACTGGTAACAGCTTGGATCATTTTGAACACTAAAGGTTTGAGAATTCAAGTTTGGGGACTTGATTGACTACAACATTATGCTATGATTATTATTATGCTATTATTAAACTTTATTGTTTTCACTGACTTGACTAGAGAACCACAATAAATATGAGTCATCTTTAGTCCTGTGTCTGAATGAATGTCCGATCCTCCTCCTACCTGGAGCCTGTTACACCCACAGGATCCAGTGTTTGACCATCATCACCAACATGTGGAGACCTCATATTAAGAATTACCATTTCCTCCATCATCATGCAGCCTGTAGTTGTTCCTGCGTCCTGATTTCCTTCTCTGGCCCGTGGCCTCGTGTACGAGAGCCAACAGCAGAAGGCAGAGCCCCACTCCTCTCCTCAGGTTTCCCTTCCTCTGCAACATTTCCATCCTAGTAGAAAAAAAAGGAGAAAACATTTGCATAGCATGTTGCAAAATAAAGCCATGAAGTACATCAATAAATAGTGTACAATATCATGATATATTCAAGCAGTGTAATAAAATTCACCTGCTTTATGTGCTATCCCAAAACAGGGATAACACCAAACAGTAAGCAGTACTTTAATTCACTGAAATTACACTGTGCTTTATTAAATATATGCAATATTAGAGTGCCAAAATAAATCAAACAGGTGTGAATCTACAGCAGAATTATTTATATAAATACTAATTAGTTTAAACAAGTTTCAAGTACATCAAGCTTTAAATAATCTGTAATGAAATTGAAATTGTTAACGAGCATCTCTAAATGTAAAGACCATTCTGCCTTATTTTTCCATAATGAACTTAATGCACATGGAAGTTTTCATTCAAATTGTAACACGACAGTAAACTAATGCAGAGCACACACAACACAAAGCATGCAAATAAGTTCCAGTGGAACAAAATATATATATTTTACCTAGAACTTCATTTGGCAGCAGCCGGTGCTTGAAGTCCAGTCAGCTGTGGCTCTTTGGGTGGCATTTCGCCGCGGAATAAGGTCCTGTACACCGGGCTGAGATAGACTGAGGACCATCAGCTAAGCTTCTGTGTGTGTAGCCGGGGGCTCTGGGGCCGCTCCAACATTTCAGCGACGGTCCAGTTCAGCGCCTGACAACTGGCCGAAAGGGTTTTATTTTCCGAATGAATTCCCCTGTTCACTGACACAATAAGTCCCTGCAGACATACAGGAGTTAGATTATTGGAGATAAATAACAATACGTAAAGTTACCACAAAGTTACCACTCAGCACCATTGACGAAGCATTCTTGAATTGATAGTGAAATAATGATTTTATTCTCCTTAATATGCAGAGCACAACTACTCTGCAAGGAAAATTATATGTTGTTGACTTATGTGGTTTTTCGTCAGGGTCCAAGAGCAATTTATCACTTTTTTACTGTCTAAACAAACAGACTCCCACTAACATCCTTACTCATTATTTGGGAGTATTGATACAAGTTGTATTCTGGCATCCCTGTTGCTGTTTTGAACTGTTGCGCATGGAGATTGTTTCAATGTTGTGCGTAAATGTCCCTAATGAGATGATTATACTTTTCCACTCTCGCCCACTAATTTGAAAACCAGATGAACTGTAGTATGATCCCCATTTTACAACACAGGCATTAATCTCTTTTGAAGTAGTAGTAATCCACAACATGCCTGTCCAGTCGTGAATCCCACGATCTGATCTGTACACATTGATTACTTCCTGGGAAAACAAATTCAAATAATCTGCTAAATTGTGTTAGATTATCTAAAATGAACTGATAATGTCTGTCTGTGTGTGTCTGTGAAGCTGTTTCAAATCAGTTTCTCTGTTTTTTAATGTGCATACACTTTGGTTACAGCGTCCTCTCGTGGCAAACCGCCCCCAAAGCGAAACCGTGCGTAACCGGAACTTTTGAGTAGCTGACATTTGTGCCCTCACGGACATGTTTTGGTGTAACACACAACATCAGTGTGGTGGGACTCGAAGTTGTCGCTGTTCAACATGTGTATGTCAAATTGTAATTCGCTCGCTCATTTAAACACTGTAATATATTGTAAGTAACCGTTAATGTCGTAAAGCGGCTCGTTTAGTAAACGTTGTCGGTTGCTAGCTAAACCAGCGCGAGCTCAACGGTCATGTTTTTAGGTCGTCCTTCACTCGTTAGCATTAGCTCAGTCGAGTTAGCATGTCAACAAACTTTCAACTTTGCTTCTAACTGCTCCAACACTTTGGCATATCGCAAAATACTCACATATTTTACTTTAAATGTCTCTTCTTTTGAAACAAATACGTTGCTAACTAGCTGGTTTGCTAACTTTTTTAGATATCGAGCTTTGAAATCAACGTCAGTAACGCTTAACATGTAAGCTAACAGCTAGTTATTACACACTCTAACGGTACTTTAGCATCTTTTTGTGTTTATTTAGTGCACATTACAGTGACGTGATGTGTCTTTTATTACGTTGTGTCGCTTATATTTATCCAAGTGCTAATGTCTTTATCCTTCTGACTAATTTCTAGGTTGTGAGCTGTGTAGGAGGCAGATTTCTCTGAGGTTTTTCTAGCTGTTTCTGAATCATGAGTGGCTCCAAACCGGACATCCTGTGGTCTCCTCACCACCCGGACCGCTATGTCATCTGTGACTCTGAACTGGGACTGTACCGCATCGGACCTGTGGGCAGCGCAGAAACCAAAGCTGGCACTCTCCCACTCTCTGAGGAAACTGCTGCTACTTTACTAGCCATTAACTCTGACACTCCTTATATGAAATGTGTGGCCTGGTACCCAAAACATGAGCCTGAGTGTTTGCTCGCTGTGGGCCAAGCCAACGGCAGAGTGGTGCTCACCAGCTTGGGCCAGAGCCACAACTCCACATGTAAAGAGCTGGTTGGGAAAGAGTTTGTGCCCAAGCACGCCCGTCAATGCAACACTTTAGCCTGGAATCCTGTGGACAGCAACTTGCTGGCCGCTGGGTTGGATAAACACAGAGCGGACTTCTCTGTCCTCATATGGGACATTAGCAGTAAGTTTTCCCCAGAGGCAAGCGTAACGGCCGAGAAGATCCGTCTCTCCTCTGTGGATTTGGACTCGAGCACAGTCGTGACCAAACCATTATATGAGTTAGGCCAAAACGATGCTTGCCTGTCCCTGTGCTGGCTGCTTCGTGACCCTAAGCTGCTGTTGGCTGGTATGCACAGGAACCTCGCAATATTTGACCTGAGAAACACGAGCCAGAAGACGTTTGTCAACACCAAGGCCATCCAGGGGGTGACGGTCGACCCACACTTTCATGACCGCGTGGCTTCCTTCTTTGAGGGCCAGGTGGCCATCTGGGATCTGAGGAAGTTTGAGAAGCCTGTGCTCACACTGACTGAGCAGCCCAAGCCACTAACTAAGGTATGATGCAGTTTGTTTTTGAGGAGAGCCTAAGAAATGTGTTTTGAATGCTTTTTTTGGATTTCTAACGTGTAATTTGTTGGTGAAATATTACATATAGTAGAAGTTGTGGTTACTGAAGTCATGCTTTCCCATCTGTCATTCTCAGGTGGCCTGGTGCCCAACTCGTACCGGCCTACTGGCCACTCTGACACGTGACAGCAACATCATCCGCCTGTACGACATGCAACACACTCCCACGCCTATCGGAGATGAGACAGAGCCCACTATCATCGAGCGCAGCGTGCAACCTTGTGAAAGCCAGATTGGCAGCTTTGCCTGGCACCCGTCCTCTCAGAACCGCATGGTTGTGGTTTCGGCAGCCAACCGCGTCATGACTGACTTCACCGTGTTCGAACGCATCTCGCTGGCCTGGAGCTCCACCACCTCGCTCATGTGGGCGTGCGGCAGGCACCTCTACGACTGCGTCGAGGACGGGGCCGAAGGAGCGGAGAGCATGATCGAGAAAGACATCGCCACGAAGATGAGACTGAGGGCTCAGTCCAAGTACGGACACGAGTCCACGGTGTGGAAGAACCACCTGCTGGCGGGAGGGAACGATCCCCAGCTCAAGTCTCTGTGGTTTGATCTGTTCTATATCCTTTACGAGTATGAAGAGGCGGGAAAGTCTGTTTAGTGGGGTAGCGAGCTTGTTGACATTGTAATAATACCCTGTAAACGTAGATATCATGATTATTAGCGTGGATGATATGTATTGAATTGTATTAACACAAGTAATTAACATATATAATCATCATTCAAATTATTCTGATAGCGTAATCCTTTTTTAATAGAAGGATAAACATAATTTTTTCTCCACTAAGGTAGTTTTTTTTGGATAAAGGTTGATGTGACTTCATTTTAAAGGCTCCAGTTAAGAGTTTGGACAGTTTTCCATTCACTTAAATTAGAAAATATGTCCAAATGTTTGACTGCTACTGTATTTTATTCTGAAACAAAAGCCTTCATTTATCCTACACAAGTAATATAAGTAGAACTAATCATTGTTTGACGGGTAAACAATGAAACAGTCTGATGAATTTCTTGAAATCAGCAGGAAAAAAAACAGTTGTCTCCTCTCTGGATCTGGTTAGAAATTGATTTATGTCATGTTGTTATGTGGTTGTGTTGTTGTAGTTTTATTGTTGTGGTTCATTGTGCACCTTGTTTCAACCAAAATAACGGTGACAGTTCCTATGTAAGCATCACATATGAAGCAGTGCGCGGAGGACATGGAGCTGAAACTGCAGGGGAACAAACAGTCTGTTGTTTACTCTGGTATCAAGAACATTGTGAAGACAAGCTCAGGTAAGAAATCAAACACGCTGATGGTTTTAGTTCAGTTCAGACCTGCCAACGTTCCGGTTTTTCTTGGGTTTCTCCTGTATTTTCACCCCCCCGCCCCCTCCCTCCCTCGCTCCTACTCTGCTCTCATTTTGTTGTTTCTCCTGGGAAACTCCCTGATAATTTGCATTGCTCTCAACCTTTACTGTGAATAATCGTCAGACACACTGTTCCATAAGTTTTTGCATGTTTATCTGACGTTACCCAAGTTGCCAGATTGTCTATGAAACACAACCTACACACACACACACACATACACACACACACACGACATAACAATTTCAACCCATCTGTCACCACAACCCGATTAAAGGGGTGTGTGCACAGCTGCTCTCTGTCCTCCTCCCTCTGCTGCTGATGTGATTCACTGCCTGCAGGTACCGTTGGTGGAGAGGAGGGACTGGTTCGTCTTAGCCAGCAGCTAAGTTTACAAGAATTTGCCAGATTTTTAAGATGCATAGCAACCTCAGATAAACAGTTAGGCAACATACAGGCAGCTTTTGTTTTTTTGGCTTAACCAGCACGCTGTGGTTGTGTAAGAAAAAGCAGTGGATGGGACGCTCCAGGCAGTTGAAAATATCACTTTTCTACATGTACTTTGTTGTCAACTTGAGTAAAATGTCAATAAATGTTGGCACATAATCTACATCCTTGCAAACAAGCACCAGCACTAGCTTAATTAGTATTTACAAGCGTGTCTTTTCCTGTGTTAATCCTACGTCGGCTTATCGAATCCTCCGCACTTGTCTCCTTCCTCCACCAGGCACCACAGAGACCCGTAGGTGCTGGAGCGGCTCGGACCGTCAGACGGACGTGCCGAGGTACCACAGCGAGGAGCGCAGCCTCGCCCTGCGGCTCTGCGGCTGGATCAGCCGAGGGCCCGACATCGACGTGGAGCCCTTCCTGCGGACCCTGGAGCAGGACCGCGAGTGGGAGCGGGCGGCCGCCGTGGCTCTGTTCAACCTGGACATCCGCCGGGCCATCCAGATCCTCAACAAGGGAGCCACTGCTGAGAAGGGTGAGAACGGTAGAGGAGAGGAGAGGAGAGGAGAGGAGAGGAGAGGAGAGGAGAGGAGAGGAAGCAGGTGTGTCTTTGAAGGCAGATGTCAGGACAGGAGTGGGAAAAAAAAGGAGGAGGCATGTTGTAGACCACACACATAATTAGTTTAAAACACACAAAGTCCTCTAAATGAATATATGTGCACATGTGTTTTACTTCTTATGGCTAAATTAAATCATGCAGTGGTTCAAAATGAAGCAGCAGAAGTGAAATTTCCAACCAGTTAATCACAAACTGTCTTTCTGTGGCTGAGATCCGATCGATTTGCACTTCACAGCGAAACCGTCTCTGCATTATTTTGTGTTGTAATACATGGCTGCCTCAACAGGAAGTTAAGTAAGCAGCATTTTCACTTAAGCTATCAACCAACTCGTGATACCCACGCAGGTCTTGAGCATTCAGTCCTCTCTGTGGAGCGAGATTCAGTGGCGTAAATCATGTGAAACAAAAATCTTCGAATCAAACGAAAATTAAAGTCTGTAAGGAATTTCAAAAATGTAACAGCAGGAGAACCTTTTTTTTTCTCTCTCTCTCTCTTCTCCTCATTTGTATCAGCTGCAGTGTTTTTTCACACTGAGGTCGGATGGAAACGGAGAGAGAAGTCTGTTGTTTACACACCTCTCGTCTCAGAAAAATTCCACCAATGTAGGCCAAACGTTTTTCTGCTGTGTGTCCTAATGAGTGTTTCCTGAGCATGACTGATGGGGTGATTCATTAGATAAGGTGTGTCAACTCAGCCATCTCGCCATGTTATAGGGTTTGTTTGTTTTTTTTTCCTCCCTCAAACAGTAGCTCTGACTTAATGTAGTGATTGTCATCTGTACACTTACACAAACATATGTAGATTATTTCTTGTGATAGTGGTTTAGTTTAGTCTGACAAGTCCGCAGCTCATTTTTGTTTTTCTTCTTGTGGGATTATTATCGCAAGGTAGTAGTCTGCTGAAAAACAACATATACACATTTACATTGTTCTTTTAGTGTCACCAATGTTTACCGTTTCAATTTAGCCTCTATTTATTTAGTTATTGATTCAGTTTTATGCCACTTTAGCCATTGAATCCCTTTATATACATGTATAATTAAAAAAATAAACACAATCTATACTTTTTTTTTTCCCAGACTGTCTGTCTGCACTTCTGGGAAAAAAAAAATCTATTCAAGGCACTCTCTACTTTAAATTCTTTTCTTCAGTTTTGTTTGAATGCTACTTTAAAATGAAGGCCGCAGCATGACCAAAGAGTGACAGTTGTTTTTTTTATTTTTTTTAAAGTGAGCTTACCATAAAACAAAAGCTTTTAATGCATGTGTCTGGGAGCTTATTTTGAGCCACAGAGTGAGCTCACTCTGGACAATTTCCTTCACCCGAGTCTCTTTACCATTGAAACTTTCTGTTAGGATGTGTTTTTTTTTTTTTTTCCCCCCTCTCCAACCACAGCGCTGCACTTACAGTAAAACACCACAGAGGGTAAATAAACTTGCTTATCTAACTTCTTTCTCGTCACAGGTGACCTGAACCTGAATGTGGTTGCCATGGCTCTGTCAGGCTACACCGATGAGAAGACCTCCCTGTGGAGGGAGATGTGCAGCTCTCTGAGGCTGCAGCTGAAGAACCCCTACCTCTGCGTCATGTTTGCCTTTCTCACCAGTGAGCCCGGAGCCTATGATGGCGTGCTGGTATTGAATCTCTTAATATCACACGCTCTTTAAAGCATTTATTTATTTATTTATTTTTTGCAAACACCAGGCGAGTTAGTGAACAGAAAAGGAAATCTGACATTTTAATTGGCACTGCTTCTCACCTAACAGTGGTGGTTCTGTTCCCACATCATGAAAGCTTTTTACATATTCTCAACACCGTCATGAATTGGAAGGTAATGCTCCAGTTGTCTTTATTAGGGAAAGTCACAGGTGCACAGGAAGAGATGTGTTTTACATTTCAGTCAGCGGTGCTGTAAGTTATAAAATACTTCTCAGAAATTGAACGTGAGCCCAGAACATAGTGTATGTTTCTGCTTTTTTCCTCACTCGGTTGCATCAGATTCTGACCACCAGCTGCTGTCGCATTTAGCTTTTTTTGACCTTTTCCTGGCCAAACAAGATGACTCCATGATAAGAACATTTAGTCAGTGACTTGGACTTTGTTTCCTGTCTTCTTATTTTGTTTTTTTTTAGAATTGATTAGGTGTGACAGATGATTTGGTTTCCTGCAGAACTGCATTTCAGAGACAGCACAGACTTTTATTCTGTACTGAATGTAAAAAGCACAAGTTTTTTTTTTCCACCAAATGACATCCAAAAATGTTAGTTTGAAATCACATAAGTTTTTCTCTCTTTCAGTATGAGAGCAGCGTCGCTGTGAGGGACCGAGTAGCCTTTGCCTGCATGTTTCTCAGCGATGCACAGGTAACACAACGAAGCAGATTATGCACCAACAACACTAAGATTCTTCATGTCATACCTTCCAACAACATTTCCTTTTGACAATTATGAGAAGTGGATGGTATGTACTTGATTTTTTTTTAATACTGGATCTCTCTGGGGTGTTTGGACGCAGCTGCCTCGATACATCGACAAACTAACCAGCGACATGAAGGAGGCAGGCAACCTGGAGGGCATCCTGCTGACAGGGCTGACTAAAGATGGCGTAGATCTTATGGAGAGTTACGTGGACCGTACTGGAGACGTCCAGACCGCCAGCTTCTGCATGCTGAAGGTATGCAAACACAAATTGAACACACAAAGAAAGGCGTGAAGGGATGGTATGACATTTTATGACAGATATGATATATTGCCATCATCTAACTAGATAATTTTAATTTGGTTCTTCGGAGCAGGCGAGAACAATGCCTATTGAACCCGTGTTGTTCTATGCAAACTGCAGACGGAGTTGTTAAGATTGAATCAGCCGATAACATCCTCAATAAGCTACAAGAAGAGAAAGTGAAGTGAAAGTACACGAGTTAATAAGTAAACTAAATGAATTAAATGACTGTAACAAAGAAAAGGGAACTGTCCGAGCACCCTCTGAGAAATCAAGTCACATGCTAAAACTTGCCTGATCATTTCTAAAAAAAGTCACAGCTGGTAATCTTAACAAGATCACCACAATATGATGCAAGCCTCGTTGGAGTAGTTCGCTCTCTCTCACACACTTGTTTCTTTAAAGAAATGGTAAATTAAAGTTGTAGAACAGGTCTGCAGCCTTTCAACACTCTGCAGAACCGGTGTTTGCTTGTTTTTTTTCCCCTGTTCTAACCTTCAGAGTAGAGTGCTGCAGTATATAGGGCATCCACAACCTATGCGGTAATTGCATAAACCCCACGTACACAAACATGTACGCATTCCTTTAGAGGGACGGCTGCAGGAAAACCGAGCCTTTTAGATGCAGGTTGGAGTTCAAGTACACTTTGACTGTTTGCTTTTGTGATCTGCTTCCTCATGCTGCGCCCAAACTGAAGTAGAAAAAAAGAAATAAGACAAAAACTTCTCCCAACAGGGTTCCCCAGGTGAAGTGTTGAAAGACCCTCGAGTCCAATGCTGGATCGAAAACTACCGCAACCTCCTGGATGCATGGAGGTTCTGGCACAAACGGGCTGAGTTTGACATCCACAGAGGCAAACTGGACCCCAGTTCAAAACCGCTGGCCCAGGTAACGCATGTTTGGAGACCTTTGTAGTGCTGAAACGATTAAGGAATCATTTGTCAACTGTTTTGTTAATCAAAAGTTTATCAACATAAAATGTCTTAACTTCTGCAGGCTTCTCAAAAGTGAGGATTTGCTTCTTTTTCTCTGTTTTATGCCATTGTAAATTCAACATTTTGGGAGTTATCATTAATCGCAGCCCTCAGTACTTTGATATATTCGTATATTGACAGATAATGTCATCAACTGGTTCAACTGGAGATTACATCTTTGGCAATGCCTGTCTGTTGTCGTCATAAAACTTAAGTGTCTTGACAGAAAGTGACACACTCCAGGCTCTAATGTGGTAAAGAAAGAAATGGCAAACACACAGCGGTCTGTCTTGTTTGTTTACTACACTCATAACAAAATAGGGTGTGTTTATTACAGCGCAGGTAGTTTTCTTCCAACCAGTCTGAAGATGGTATCAGCCAAGGCCACAACAACCACAATCCAGCTCTTTTCATAAAAACCTTTGTTGTTTTCTCCTTTTTATGTTGGAGAAATCATTTTCAGACAGTACACATACTGTACTTTGGTAGGTTTTTTTTAATAAAGCCTAATACTAAAAGGTTTTTATGAGCAATTGTGAGTAAACAGGTGCTACAAGCAACACGTAGCACTACTAAACTGCATCACTGACATTCCTTTAATCACACTTAAGCATGTTGGGATTATTGCTGTATTATCTAATCTCACTCTCCCTTAAAAACGAAACCCAGACAGCTGGTGAGCGTGTGCTTATTGGTTTTTTTTACCTTTATGTTCACCGGTGCTTATCAACTGACCTTTGTGTTTGTTCTTGTATGGGCAGGTGTTTGTGAGCTGCAACTTCTGCGGGAAGTCCATCTCCTACAGCTGCTCGGCGATGCCTCACCAGGGTCGCGGCTTCAGCCAGTATGGCGTAAGCGGCTCACCTACCAAGTCAAAAGTCACCAGTTGCCCCGGCTGCAGGAAGCCGCTGCCACGCTGTGCCCTCTGCCTCATGAACATGGGCACACCTGTTTCCAATTGCCCAGGTAAAAACTGGCCTGTGTGGAGTATGTAGACAGATGCTCAGCTGATATTTCCAGTAACACGCGTCCATCTTGGAGCAGCTTGAGTGGTTATAATACTTAACTGAGCATTTGCTGGAGAAAATGTGTGGACTTTGATCCCCATTTAGGGGCGACTGCACCTGCGATTTCAGTGGCCAATTCAGTTTTCTTTATTGTAGTGATGTCACTCATACCAACGTTGATAGATAGCCAAATTTTATTGTCTGATAATATTGACTTTTTTTTTTTGGCAGGGGCGGGGAAGTCGGATGAGAAAGTTGACTTGACAAGGGAGAACAAACTTGCTCAGTTTAACAACTGGTTCACCTGGTGTCACAACTGTCGACACGGCGGCCACGCTGGCCACATGCTCAGCTGGTTCAGGTGGGACTCTCCCTGGATGAATGCGTGAATGTATCATTTTATGAGACATTTATTAAAACCGTTATTGCCATACTTCATTGTCTTTGCAGTCAAAATGTACGACATTTCTTTACACGTCTGTTTTGATCTTCATGTTTCCACCTACAGAGACCACACCGAATGCCCGGTGTCAGCTTGTACGTGTAAATGTATGCAGCTGGACACTACAGGGAACCTGGTGCCTTCAGACAGCAGCTAAACAGGAGGAGCCTGTAGGAATCTGAAGCCAAACACCAGCCCGAGGCCGACCGGTGCAGGTTCACCGCTGCACCCGCCGCACCGACAACTGGGCAAGGGACGAAGGGTGCCAGTGGTGTCCTTCTCTGAAGTGGCTGCTTGAATAGAATGAAATACTGTTAAGTTATAGTCTAGTGTAGGGCTGTGCGATATGATGATGATACATCATGTGACGATAGAGAAGAAGTTTATCGTTTCATATTATTCTCAATCGTTTATTTCACACTCAAAATTTCAATCATTTGGAGTTTATCCATCTTTTAGATGGATTACATTAATACGATACTTTATTGCATTTATAATAACGTAATGAGTGTAGTTGTCATCACTTCGAGTACTTCACCTGGTTCACTGTCTCTCCTCTGCTCCGCTGTGTGTGCAGCACACAGACGGAGGGCTCAGTCTTGCCCTCGCTGAACTACAGAGCGAAGAGGAGAGTAGCGTTAGCATAGCATGACAGCAAAACACAAGTAGAGACTATCTTTATTTATGTTATTTACCTAATTTATGTGCGCTTGTTTTCATTTCAGCTCAGTCTCTACTGTGTTTTGCTGTCATGCTATGCTAACGCTACTCTCCTCTGCTCTCTGTGTGTTCAGCGAGGGCGGGGCCGAGCCGTCCGTGTGTGTGGGTGCTGCACACAGCGGAGCAGAGGAGAGACAGTGAGCCAGGTTAAAGTACTCGAGTTGATAAACTGCACTTGTTACGTTACTGTAAGTGCAATAAAAGCTTTGCAAGTAAAAAAAGCCAATAAAAGATGGACATGTGACAGGGGGAGCGAGACAAAACGAGAATCTTATACCTAATAGAGGGGTTAGTTCTGTCACATGGACGTGATTTGGACACAGACCAGAATCTTTTTATTCATTGAATTTACAGAAAATGTGCTACATTTTGATACGTATCGTTACCTGGATATAAAATCTGTATCTGGATATGAGATTTTCATCATATCGTACAGCCCTAGTCTAGTGAATGTACTATTGTAACAGAGCCCGATATCAAGAAGGGAGGCAGTGTGTATTACTGATCTGACTAACTGAATCAATGACAGAAAGGGAGCAAATGCAAACTCACTGCTCTGCTAATGAAAATCTGAAATCCCACTCAGGAGAAATACAAGAGGCTTTGCTGTAATCAGCCTCTTCCAATCTAACCTGAATCAGGATTATGGTTTTGTTGTGATCTGTTTCAAAAAAAAAAAGAAAGAAAAAGACAAAAAAAAAAAAAAAGATGAAGAATCAAATGTCCACTCACACATCAGGTTGTTAAGATGTGATCACAGGTGCCAATACGTCTGAGCTATATTTTGTGGCTTGTGTTTTAATACGCTATTTAACGTCTGTGTTTGTCTTACGAAAGGATCTTCACATACCTCATGAAAGCATTGTTTTGGAGGGGGGGGGTGGTGGTGGTGAAGGATGGTACCCTGGGTGTTGGAGAGTAGCGCACAATAACAACACTCCCTTGCTCTCTTCATGTCTCTCTGGGCCACTCTTCATCTGGTTATTGTGCGAGGGAGGGCTTCCAGTGCAAGGGGTTGGTTTGGGGGGGCGGAGGGGGGGAGAGGATGAGGAATTGGAGAAGGTAGGGGTGGTGGGCTTAGGGAGGAGGAGGAGGAGGAGGAGGAGGAGGGTGGGAGTTTGCGTCTGTATTCACCAGCCCACTCCAGGCCTGTGGTCCATGAAAGAAGCTCCCCAGAAAACAGCAGCTGCTCGGCACTGACAAGACCCTCCAGATTGTTTCCCTCATAAAGAACCTCACCTGCCGGAACACTATTGACTCAAAGAGAGGGCGAGAGAACAGACAGCCTGAGCCCCATACGCCCCCCCCTCACCCCGCCCGCCCCAGACCCCCCTCTTCTTACACCCTCCCGACATACACAGACTTGCTCTCTTTCTTTCTGTCTCTCTGTGGTGCCCAAATTGCACCCAAAAACTATGCATACCGCACATCAATCCAAGGATGGGCGCCGTCTGTGGGGGGACGGCCGTGTGTAAGCTGCATTGTAAATGGGTTTTCTCTTTCTCTGCCACCCTCCCCGCTCTGTCACTAAACCAGGGAGGCATTGTAAGAGAGAGGCGGCCTGCACCAGAGCTGGCTAAATCACTTAGTCATGGAGTAGGGAGGAGGAGGAGAGAGAGGGGGGGGTACAGGAGCTACTGTATGCTGCTTTCACCAGGATCTCCTCCTGGTGTGGGAGGTTTTATAGGCCTGCGTGCCCTTTTGTGAACTATTTTGGAGTGGAGCTGACAAATTGGCGAGCCGTGTAGCGTCCCAAAAAACCGAGTGGCTGGAATTTCATCCTTTCAGTGTTTCTTGTGTTTGCCTTTTAAATAAATTCCGACTGACAAATTGGAGCACTGCTGAATGGGTTGTTTTTTTTCCCCCATGAGTTTACATGGTTTATTTTTACATTATCATATTTCATAGAAACAGATGGCGTGGGTTTTCTGTCATGTGCATACTGTATCTTTGACTAAACGCATTGAGTCACACATTATTTCCTCATGGTTACACCCACAGAATCAGATCATCAATACAGGCAGCAAGATAGACACCAGGGAAGAACAATGAAAAAAAAATGACATCCTCACAACTAAATAAGCAATAAAACTCATTATTGGCTGATACTGAAAGTTCATTCTTGACATCAGTTGACACAACAGTCTCACCTGGTATATCATATTGATAAACCTCGTCCTCCACATGGACTTCTTCCAGTTTTTAATTGATTTGAAAATGCTAAATTTTTCAAGGACTTTTTGCCAAAACAGAAATTCACTCTTAACCGTTGAAAATCTCACAAATCTACAAATGTACAGGGTGATACAGCTAAAATAGGGCAAACAACTTAAGTACAGGTCAGTAGGAATGAATATATATATATAAACAAATGGAAAACAAAATACAGCGCAGGGTAAAATAAATTGTGTATACTGGGTTACAAACAGTCATGAAATAAATATTGTGTTGATACTGTAACATCTCGCTTTATAAGGTCCATTAGTAGTGCTAACAAGAAAGAAAAAAAAAAAAGGAAATGTGAACATCTTCAGTTCCTTGACAACTGAAAAGACCATCTGCTGGGGAAGATCATGTGATATGATTGAAAGTTCCAGAACAGCTGCTGATGGACCTTGTGGTGAGAACGTGACAACTCCTTATTAGTTGTAGGTTGTAATATTTATTTGGTAATATCCTTATACTGTAATATTTATTAAATACAGTACACAAGCTAAATTCACAAGAAATACTTTAGGTATATTTTACATTTTAGGTTTTTCAAATGTGTCTTAAAACAACAGTCAGGTGTCCATATGAAAACTGAAAGAAGTTTCCTTGCTGTAATTATCCCTCCTGTTCATACTGGCTGTTAAAAGATCCTCTTCAAATGTGCTGTCAATGTAGATGATGGTGTCCACACAGTCACTGAGTGAGTGCATTTAAAAGTTTATCTGAGGCCTCAGCAGTTTGAGTTAGTCATATCAAGGCAGGATGGATATCTGCCAAGTGTACAGTCTTTTTAGCATCAAATTCCCTCTTTGTGTTTCCTCGGATAGTGTTTCCCTGTTGAGCTGCGGTGGAAGTTTAGCAACAAAAAGAAGGACTTTGGCACTAAAAAAAGGCGGTGACGTTGATAAATATGTCCTTGCTTTGACTCATTTGACTGGCTGAAGCTCCATATTAGCTTCGGGCAAACTTTTAAATACATTTTTGAGCAGAAGGAGGACTGTGGATTTTGTCCCCCATCACTTACTTTGTAAGTGCAATATAAAGGAATGAACAGGAGGAATGATTACAGCAAGAAAAACTTATTTCATTGTTGACATGGATACCTGACTATTGAGACAAACTTGAAAAAATGTGAATCCGTCCTTTAATTAAAAAAAAAAAAACTTTACCCATACTAAGAACACAAATCTGACGTGATTGGCTAAAAGTACGGTCCATAGACAAACTTGGACCAATCAGCGCGGATACTGTACAAGGCAGTCGTCCAATCAGAAGCTGAGAAGTGACTCCCGTAGCCCGCCCACAGACATCAGCCAGTAGTCTGGCCGAAACAACTGTCATTTAGAGTGTGTGGACATGATGGGGAAGACAGAGCTGGAGCTGGAAAACACGAATTAAAACGTTTCAAGAAGTATTCAAAATAACTTTAAAAGTTTCATATGTTGTGATTAAGGCTTACGTCGGCATGTGTTAATATCTTCCAGGTAAGTTTACCACCAAATAATGCGTGTTGGAGCTTCTTTTTTTTTTCCTCGAGCGCATGAGTTGATTTTTTTTTAAAAAAAGGAAGCTAACGTTTTTTTTTTGCTAACAGGCTAATGTTTATCTTACCGTTCCCCCCTCCACCACCACCACCTCCTCCACCTCCTCCTCCTCTAGAGAAGCAGCAACTTTGGCAGTACGTCTTTCTTACTGCAGTAGGAATTACAGCCACTTTCGGAGGATGTCAGCCCCCAGCAACTCGCTTCAGCAACCCAGGGTGAGACGCAGCAATGCGGGCTCCCCCGGTTCGTTCAACAACAGCAGCTGCCGTTTGCACCCCATCCGTGCCACCGTGCCCTACCAGCTCCTGCGCGGGGGTCAGAGCAGCCCGACGCGGGCGCAGACCCTCTATGGAGGAGCCACGAGCAGCCGAGGCTCAAGTCCCCCTTCTAGCCCGACACTCAGTTCAGGAAGTGCTAAGCAGAGACTGTCCCCCGAAAGTAAGGACTCATCCTGTCCCCCAGACTCTCCAGTTTCCAGAGGTAAAAAAAAACCCACAACTATTTTCAATAGTTTTTGCCTCACACAGGAGAAGAAATGTCATACCACCTTTCATGTGCCGGTTGCTTTCTGTTACACACACACACACTGGTTTAACAGTTGAGCAATTTCAATTTGAATATTGTAATTGTGCAGATATGAGGTTAAAACTCCTATCTGGGAGCCTTTTAATACTGGAGTAACTCTTGATTTTACAGTAGGTTGATGCATTAACTAGTTAGCCTGTTCTTCCACTTGCACAATTAGGCATTAAAAGAAGAATAGAGTGCACCATTGGCTCTCTTATTTCCTATGGACTTTTGACAGAGAGAGAGAGAGAGGAGGAGGAGAAGGAGGAGGAGAGAATTGGCAGAAAGACATGCTTTCAGTTGTAAAAGGGGCCACGTCAGTCCCTGTAGAGGCAATGCTGAGCGAATGGTCAGGTGTTGCCTGTTGTGACCTCACTTAATACATACAGCATAGAGCACTCGACTCATTCATAACATATGCTGAGTCTCACCATGTTGCCTTGCACATGGATAACAGGGGGTGGTGGTGGTGGTGGTGGGGGGGTTGTAGGGGGTGGGAAGGGGGGGTGGAGGGGGGGGGGGTTGCTCTGCTGTTACATGTCTCGCTCAGCTGCTCTTTGGAAAGAATATGGAGACAAACTGAAGGAGGACGTGAGAGTCCTGGCAGCTCTAAATCAGCATTTCCCAGCGCCTCTCTAAATCTCGTTTATGTGACAGCCTCTCCTGCCAAATATCGACACTGTGGCAGTTTTTTCAGACCGGTAGCAGTGTTCTTTCCGAGGCCAGATCTACTTTTTTTTTTTGTGTTGCTGGAAGAATACTTTTTTCTGTAAACCCTGTGTTTTCTCTACAAAGAAAACACACTTAACCACACAGTGTCTGGCAGATGTTTGAAACACATTGTGATATGGAAGTGTTTGAATATAGCTTGCTTTTCCAGTGTCTGGACACAAAAACAGACTCATTCTAGTTTTCTTAACCACAGTGGGTATTTTTGAATCTGCATCAGTTCCCATGAAAAGCACCAGGTATTCTCACTGCAGTGGTGTCCTGTACTTAAAGGATATGGCAGACAATTGTCTATATTTTCCTTTATTGTCCAATAAATCTCGTATGCAGAGCCAAACCAACAATTAACTGATCCTACTTACTTTTAAGTATTGTGTGTATATCCAAAGCCTGATATATCTTATTCCTCTGTGCCATGCTCTTTGAGAAATTTTTATACAATGAAGTCAAAAGCTTGTCATATGACCAATGGGTGACGCAGCCCCTGTGACGTCACCCATTAGTCCCTGAAGAGCGGTTTGGAAGCTCCGGCTGCCGCTATCTTGGCAGTGCCTGACTTGGCTAATCCAAAATGGGCAAAGAGGTGGAGCTGAGGCGGCCGAATGAAGTCTGGTTGCTGAAACAAGCCACCTAGTGGCTAGCGTCTGTGTTTAATTATGCATAACTTTACAGATTAGTAAAATTTAAACAGGTGAGTTATAAATAAATACAGCTTCAGTTCAGTTGTCATGCAAAGGGAAATTAGCTACAGGGACCAAAGCCGTTTATGTACGAGGCTTTAAACATGTTTATTTCTGCTGTAAAGAGAAGCATTTTAACACGGGGGTCTATGTCATGGCTGTATAAAGAGAACTGGATACAGCGTTGGAGGCGGGGCCTCGTTCATTCCTGTGAAAGTTGCTCAGTGGTGCATGAAACCAAAAAAGTTTGACTTCTGCGCATAAAATTACCTGGATCTTCTGGGATCATTGGGCCCATGGAACATGAGCACTAGTGACGTTCGCTGGCCGAGTTGGCTACTTCTGGTTGAATCGGGATAAAACAATTCAATCGTGCGGCCCTTTTAGGCTTTTGAAATGTGATCGGACAAACGGTTGTGATGCTCAAAAAAATGTATCCACTGATTCACGGACGTCTCTTTCACAACGTAAGTCTACAGGAAAATGGGCCCAATATCGTCATGTGACGTCATTACACGGTTTGGCCGCTATGTCAAGTGGGTTCACAGCTCGGCGCTGTTCCTGGGGGCTTGGTCTATGTTGATTGACTCACTTTTGGGGCGAGCCTCAAGTGGCCATTTGAGGAACTGCAGTTTTTGGCACTTCCGCATCGGCTTTATCTTTCAACCCTGGAGCTTCCTGCTAAGTTCCAGCGTATCCCAAAGAGGTATTTGCCTTACACAGACCTACTCTTCGGACTGTAATCTTCATGACAAAGAAACGTGTCATCCTATGCAACAGAGTGGCTTATTAATGTCTAATTATTATAGTGTTTGGACAACAATGGAGGTCTACGGCACAGAGGAATAAGATAAATCAGGCTCTGGATACACACACTGTTGATTTGGCTTTAAGAAACAGTAAGAAAAATATAGAAAATCACCAGCCATCATCCTGCCATAACATGATTAGGTTACAAATCACCACATGCTACACAGCAGCTACTGCATCCATTAGTAGGGCTGTCGCTTTTTATTAGAAATTTGAACGAATGTGGGGAAAAAAAATTAAATATTCGTACTGTAACGACCTGTTTGAATTAAAAATGTGCCGTCTATAAAAGCTAGTTAGGAGTAGTTTACCTTGTGATCCAGCAGAAGGCATTATTAACATCATCTTGACCTCACATGCCCTTTGACCTGTCAGTAAGCTCAGCTAAGAAATAAAAAAAAAAAATGGAGAAGGACGTTAGCAAGCAAATCCTTGCTGATACGGAAGCATCTGTTAAGCAGTGTGTGGAAGTATTACTGGAGGCCACGACAGATGGCAAAATTACCAACAAAGATAAGCCTGTTCGCCGTTCGACTATGTGAAAAGCAGCTGCTTTACTCCACAATGACAACAAATCTGATGACTTAACAGCTAGCTTGCTTAGCTGGTAAGCAAGGCTAAAGTGAGCTAAGTGACTATCTCTGCAAACCTCGTCTGATACAGAACAACGTCAAGACACATAGTGCGGTTTGATGACACCACAAGGGAAAATATAAAGACTATAGTAAGGCCGTGAGATATGACAATATAAGAACATATATCGTTATATTGTTTATATCGTAGTGTCGCAAATCCCAGTCATTTGAAGATGCTTTAAAATAAAAATGATATGAGTATGAGTAGCTTTTATTTGTCGAGTATTATAATTCAAAATATGTTAAGAAATAAGCCTTTACATGTGGTCATTTTATATAGAGATGATTTATTCATTGAATTTACAGAAAATGTGCAATATTATGATATGAAATGGCCTTTATATATATAGATATATCTATATATCTATCTATCTATCTATCTATATTTATATCTATATCTATATCTATGTATATAATGAATGTTAAGACACTCTCACTGACCGCTGACAGGTTGACATTGCTGGGAATATACTGTACTCATGACAGTCATAGTAAACTGTATCTCAGACACATTTTGCAGTTTATGAGTTAACTTTGGATTAATTCGAACAAATTACTTGATAGTTTTTTTTTTGTTTAAAAAAGTGACAGCTCTATTCATCAGTCAAGTTTAATAATCTCTCTCTATTACATTTTAATCAAAATGGCAGGCCTCTTGTCTCAGTGCAGCATGGTGGTTATTGTGGAGCGGTGTGTGGAATTTCATGTTTGTGACGGCGCTACGCTGTGCTTCACATTCCTCAGTCCTTTTGAATGAGATGACCTCCAACCTTGACCAGTGTACCATGCAAGGCAGGAAACGAAAAGTCTCTTCCACAGCGACCGAGTAGGCAGACTTAACAGGCACGATGAATTTCACCCGTGTTTGGCTAGCGGTCGGTGTTGATTTCCCATCCCAGTGGCATGCCTCGCATACCTCAGTCCGCTGAGAGAGACGACCTCTAACCCCCCGGCTGGTGTGCCATGTCAGTGATGATGATGGAGACTTGACCCTCCCGTTCACGGCTGTGACCTCACAGTCCAAACACGCAGAGAGAGGCCTCGGATGATGACTATGATCATATCAGCCATAAAAAAAAAAAAAAAAAAATGCAAATCATCACACATCATGTAGGACGCAAACAAGCATTACATTGTGAGCACAATTTAGTCGTCACCTTTCATCACAGCGGCCCAGATTGACGTGCCTGCAGCAGGAGGCTTTTCACTGTGTAATTTTTCATTCATTGTAGTACTTTGAACCCACTCGCAGACATAATGTTTGCCATTTGGTGGAAAATTCAGTCCAAAGTGCCTCACAGTACCATGAATGTCAGTTCCAGGCAGCGCGAATGTGGTAACGCACTACGCTGGCGTTCAAATGGTTCAAATCTTAAAGCCTGATGTAGAAGTCAAGAGTATTATATTCCACATCATGACCTTTTAAGGTTCACTAGCATGACATCATTCTCCTACCACACTTTCCCAACAATGAAAGTCCGCCTCTATGTCAAAGTGCCAGCTGTGCTGAAACAGCCCTGCTTCATTGTCACCCATTCAAACTGCAGAGTAGGACCAAATGTGAAAATGAGTGTGTTGTCCAAAACAGTTAACTCTGGTGGAGCTGTGGCTGTGTTTTCTGTCTGAGCATAAATTGCTGTGTAGCATCTGGGAGTTTAACCTTTTTTTTTTTTTTTTATGTGATGTTAAATGTTCCCTTTCCTCACGCACTCAATAAAAATGGGAATTGCTAGCAGTGTTAGCATATCTACTCAAACTAGTCCAAGCTTGCTTGTGTTGGAAGTTACCCACTTGACCCATTGAAAGATGCTAATAATGCTAACAAGTCATTTCCTGACCAGCTGAGGGACAGATGCTGAAACTCTTTCTTTTTCTTTCTTTTTTTTTTTTTAAAGATCATGTCCAAGATTAATACCATCATTTATATTGTGTCAATGACAGTGCCTCCTCAAGTTACTGCTTGCAAAGAACACAATTTTAAGCTTTAACAACTCATGAATAAAGCTATTAAAACACGAACTGCAGAGTGAAGAGATTCTCCTGAAATCTGAAGTTCACAGAGTTTATTCCAATAATTATGAGCACTGTGCATTATTTATGTAATGCAGCACATCGACACACAGTATCTTAAGTATTTACAGAATCAATAATAATCCTATCACCTATTACTCTAGTTTATAATAGAGTGAGTAATATGTTAGACTGCATAATGCTGACATCAATGCTGATTTACTTGATTAATCAGTAGTTTTTTCTATAAACTATCAGAGAACTAGAAGGTCAAAGGTCTCAGACAGATAGCTTTTAGCAAACAGCTTTTTATGTCCTATCAGCAGTCCATAAATCAAAGATATTCAGTTTACTATTACAGTATATACGACTAAGAAAAAACTGCAGATTCTCACATACGAGAAGCTGGAACAGGACAATAAAATTCCTGCCGATCAACTAACCGATTAATTGAATAATTGTCTCAACAATAGCCTTCACTTGGCAAGTATCAGTAAGTAGTTTCAGAATAAAAGCATTAATAAATAATATAATTTAAACCAGATACTGTATCCATTTATATTGTCCTCTCTTATCTCATCTTAACAATGACCGAGCCGGCACGGTCTTTAGAGGAAACAATTTAGTGTTTCATTATTCACCGTGTCAGGAGTTTGATTAATTATAAATGGAGTTTGAATTGAACCGAACTTGAGTTGTAATTGTTCAAGACCAGGATACGTCTGGTTTTTTTAAAGTGACCCCAGAAGCTCCAGCGGGTTTAACTTTTAACACGAACTAACATTTAATTCGGCATTTCTGACATACCGAAAGTGCAGCAAAGTGATCACAAGATCCAGTTGAACTATCGGGATTTTCCTTCGACCTGTGTCATGCAGCCTTGTGAAAACCTACAGGAAACTGTTCTGCCATGGTTTACTGATTTGGACCGCATGTTTGTTTTCACATTAGCTTCTGCTCTACAGTTAATAAACACCCATTTATCCTTGGAAATGCGGACACTTTTTTTTTTTTTTTGTTCACAGCTTGCCGAACGTCCGGTAAAGAAAAGTTGTTGTTTTTTTTTTTTTTTTTTTTAATTAAAACTGAAACTATTCCTTTTTAATATCACATACACTACTCCACTTATCCCTGAAATCAGCAGATGGACTGCTTTGATGTCTTGGCCTCTTTCACACACTGTTTCTTTTTTCTCATCAGGAGATTATTCTAGTCTGGCAAATGTGTGGACGATGGAAAATAACCACAATCCCAGTTCTGAGAGCACTGGCTTGGCCTATATCAATATTGATGGAAATTTAGCCTGCTTCCTTTGTCTACAATGCTTCAGGGAATTTTACTGTAGCCCAGTAAGCTTACTTAGGCAATACCTTTGGGTGGGTAGGCCTGTGTATTCTATGAACAAAGAACAACAATGAACTGCTGTGTAGTTCTGCTTGGAGAGGGGTGCCTCATGTAGATAGTTTAGTCTGTGTATCCATGTCGAAAAAAAGGGCCCTCTTGCCTTGGCCTGCTTAGACAAGAAACGGAGTAAATGAGCATATTTCCTGGTCATCAGTCTATTCCTTTTATTCTGTCTTCGATGCGGAAATGAAAGAAAGAAAAGACGCTGACATTGGCTTTTGACTAATCACACACAATCTAATTGAGGCTTACTGCAGTTTCACACTGTTCTCAAGCTAATATCTTGTGTGTTTGCATGTTTTGTTTTCCCCTCTTTTTCTTTTTTTTTAAATTTTTTTCTTCACTGTGTGTCACTGCAGGAATGTTGAGTGGATGCAGGCAGTATTGATGTGCATTGTGGTGTGGTTGTTTATGAGTTCTTATGTGGGTGGTGTGTGCTTAACTTGCTCTGGCTCACAGCAGACTGCTCTCATAACATCAGATACTCCTGCTCAGCCGTTTACATGTGCTTCAGGCCTCAGCTAGCGCTCCAGCCTCGCTGTTTGCTCTGCACTAATACTTATGAGATTAGAAATACTGTCCGTACTTTTTTTTTTTTTTTTTTTGAAAGAATAAGACGTTGCAAGGGCATGTTTGTCTCAATAAAAAAAAAATGTTTGCAGAAGTGAGAGTTTAATCATCATTATAATGAATTGCTGTTTAAGGGATTGTCTGACTTTTTCAGGTTAAAATTAAGTCTTTAGTTCACTCTTGTAATGTTGCTTGGACTTCTTCTAAGTCCAAGCAAACCCAACTTATTTTGACATTAACAACATGGTTGTTATATATGACCACCAAATATATAAACCATTAGATTTTGTGCTACTCAAAACACGGCTACACGTTGGCAGAGATTTACTACACATGACGTCTGCTGAACTTCATCTCACTGACACAATCATCGGGAAAGTTGGCACGTGGAACGGCAAACATGCCTCAGAGTGTCTGGGTACGTTACTAACTAGGTACTGACACTTGCACCGGTATGTGTCTGTGTGTGTGTCTGTGTGTGTGTGTGTGTGTGTGTGTGACTCATCCTGTTTCTTTATTATTATTTTTTTTTTCCCCCTTCAATTCACAGCAGAAAGGTCCAAGTTACAGGTGCGGAGCTCCAGTGCGATCCGGCGGACATCTTCCTTGGACGCCATCACAGGGCCGTACCTCACTGGCCAGTGGCCTCGGGACGCTCACGGACCGTATCCTTCCTCTATGAAAGACAAAGCCACACAGGTAAATAGCATTCAGAGGGAAAAAAAAAACAAAACACCACACTATGCTGGCTATAGAGCAGAGTAAGGGTGGGCCATATCATATCAATCATGATGATCTCAGGATAAATCTTAATGGAATGAACGTTTGGGTGAGGGGGGAAGTGTGCTGATTTTACACATCAAAGTCTGTTTACAGATCTCGGGGAGTACTACTGCATTTGTAAAAGCCTTTTGTGGGAATAACATTAATGATGGCTGCATTCCACTTAGGCGTGCCGGTTCCAGGGTTGACGTGACTTCTTACTGGGACAATTAAAGGAATGGAGCCATTGTTAGCGCTTTTATTTACACCTGCAGTTTTCCTGCTTTGACAAGTCAAAATGTCAGCGGTGGAGAAAAAAAAAAGAAAGAGGGGGTCCATTTGCTTCAAATGACGTAACCTGGAATTGAAACAGAAGAAAGTTAGCTCTGTGTCCGACTCCTCATCTTCAAGCTCGAGGCAAGAGGCTAAAGGCTAGCTTTTATTAGCATGACACACCTGAATCACTGACCGACCTGTCTGCAGTCAGATTGCATCGTGGGTAATGAAGTTGCAAGGTTTAAGAAGGCGACACGTCTGGTTCTGCTGCAGTATTTAACGTTACTGTGGCGTGCTCACGTATTTACTGTGTGTCATGATTATATATCTCAGCAACACGATGCTGTCGGCGGCGCTGTGAAGTAGTCGAGTCCTCCAATCCGAGCACTTCCGGCTGTGTGGAAGTGGTTTGATTGATAACCTTCAGTGATGACAAGAAGAAGGCGTTGCATCAGTCATACTCAGCGAGGGGGGGGTGTGCCTGTTGAAGTTGAAAATTTGGTGAGATCGTTTTGGTAAATCCCCCTCCCCCTCCCAAGTTTACCACTCAATTTCACCTTTCTCTCCTGGCAAATCGCGGTAGTAAGGAATCCTAAATAATTGTTGGTTTTCTGTCACGGCGGTTGGTGATGGAGACCAGTACACAAGCCGTGGCCAAAGATTTTGTTATAGTAAACTGGTGGCTAGTGGTGGGAGTCTGCTGCCAATACCGCCTAATATATTTGGTGTAAATAGCAGGAAATTCCCTCCCGGTTGCTACATTTTAATACACTATAACACATCATTAGGCCTATGCATGGATTTCACATTCAGGTTTAATACTCCAGCAACACTTAGTAGTATATAATCCGACACGTTTCGGCTCGTGGTCTTCATCGGGGTCGTCGTGAAACAGTTGCAAAAAATACATTTAAATAGGGAAGGTATCAATGTGAGGCTGGCCACAGTATTCCTGGATAGCAGCCCACACATGATCACCCGCTAATCTTGCCATGTGACCGATGGCTAAATGCAGTTTTTCCAGAAGGGCTTAATTTTTTTGGGAATGAGGGTTGAGTGGGAGGGGGGGGGGTTGTTGGGGTTTTTTTTTTTTTTTTTTGTTATGAAAGAATATTGAATATGTATGATCATGACAAGGGCTGCTCCCTCTTTGCTAACAGAAGCCTTTCATGTGTCTGAATGAAGACCGCCAAGCCTCATTTACATGAGCTTCATCTCCTCCTTTAACCCCTTCGTGCGCCTTGCGTTTCTTTTGTGTGTGTAGGCTGAGGAAGTGGTGAGAGGGCCTTTTGCGAGATCTCTTGAAGTGGCTGTATGCAGAGTAAACACCTCTAATTATGGGGTTCCTGTTCAGGTCTGGAAAGACTGGACAAGTCTGGAAACTCAATTTGATAATTATCAGGTTAAAAAAAAATGTTAATGCTCTAAATTGTCTGGTTGATCTTGTAGATTTCTAATTTTCTGGCGTATTATGATGCTTGTGTGCTGTGTAGTGACACGGCTGGTTATTAATAACGATCTGATTGAACTCTGATCGAAATGAAAATTCATTTAAAAGAGAGTTATGTCTGTGAAAGCTGTGGAAATTTTAAAATGGAAGACGTTTTGGCAAAGCTTTAATGTTGTGGGAGAGTGACACACTTGACAATCCTTGAACAAATAAATGCACAACTCCCCCAAGGATAGTCAAAGACCACTTCCTGTTAACAAGCTATGCCTGGGCCCAGCTCTTTTTATGGAGACAACAACGGCAGAAAGCAACGGACAAAAGGTCCCTGGCCTCTTTTGTTGTACATTGCACAAGTTCAAGACAGCCTTCCCCTTTTGAGCTGTAATGTAGCCCTGTATGGAGGTGAAGTTGTTTGCACCTGTCCCCCAGGCTATGGCTGAGGCGAGGAGAAATCCCACTGCTTACCACCTGGCCCTCGTGGCTACACGGCCCGCCTGCCTTTTGTGTGGGAGTTGAGGAGCAGAGGGCCCATACATATGCTAATCACTGTTCCGGGATAGGTCTGTGTGCCCTGTAGGCCCTGCGGTTACGAGACACAGAGAATGTCTGTATGAAGATTAGGGCCCTGACACACCAAGCCGACCTCAAAGAACTCGCACCGACAAAGACAGACTGATCAAATAGTTTACGTTGCCTCGCGTCTTCTGTTGCACTTGGACGTGGCCAGCTGACTAGTGACATGTGTTTATGTTCTGGGCCTGCTTGAGAGGAGGAGGAAGAAAAAAAAAAAACTAATCACAAGTCTGTTTTTAGTCTTTTTGAAAACACAAACAAAACTAACCTTGCTGTGTTTTTTGGCTACTGTGTGTTTGCTTTAAACCGTCTCATTACAGGACTGAAATATGAATTTGAGAATATATCTGGTTTAAAAAGATAAAATAAAAAAAAGTGGAACCGACACTGTAAAGTTTTGCAAACAGCTGCCGATAAGACTCAGAGCGCTGCAGACGTACAGACTGAAACTGCAGGTGGTAGTTGCTCACAGATGCTTAATGACAACCTGTTGGTGCCTGGTGGCTCACTTTCAGCTCGGTGGTCCAGGGACCCTTTTTTTTTAAAATTATATCTACTATCACCGGTCATCCAATAGCAGCTCCTGACATTCGCCTCACATGAGCTTAACGTAATCAAACATGTATTGTTTATCTGACAATTGATGAATGTAGTTTGAGGAAAATACCTTTTCGTAGAAGATCTCTATCCATTTTGTTTGTCTGGAATGCTCAGTGAGTCTCAGACATGTACGAGATAACACACACACACACACACACACACACAAAGTCAACTCACCAAATCAGAATGCATGTTCTCCTCATTTCTAAACCCCACCAAATGATAGCAGTGGCACTCTGCTCGCATGTCTCGGCATGCAATCTAAACAAACCAGCACAAATTCCACTGCAATTCTATTGAAGCCCAGTCATTATTTCCTGCTTTGGAACATAGCTGGATTCTTGAGGATGTTGCCTGCATGTAACCCTTTGGGTGGGAATCATAATGGGAAGCAAGCTGCAGGCTATGGTAACAAGAGGGTTTTTTTTTTTTTATCTGTGTGCTGAAGTAAATTATCAGGCACAGCACCTGGCACACAAGTCTACAAAAGCACACAGCTCAGGCCGGAAGTTCAAGAGCTAGCATGTTAAAAAAAAGGGCCCTCAGAGGTAAATAAAGGTGGGTGTTCTTCTTGTTAATAGACAATTCCTTTTTTTGTTTTCCAGGGGGAGAAGGAGGAAGGGGGGGGAGTTAATAAAGAAGGATAGCTTGCAGTATTATTTAACTGTCTTGTCCTAAATGTGCTCCAGATATCTGGGGGGGTGGAGTGTTTAATTGACTTGATATCTGCTGACATTTTTAAGTAATTAGTTTTCTTGAGATATAAAGCAAATAGATAAAGCTGAATAGTTCCTTTTGTGCTTGAAGTGTTGTGTGGAGTGTGTGTAGGAATTCGCTTATAAAATACCACAGTCTAATATTTGTTTAAATGTCGGCTAAATGCAAACAACTAATGTACGAGCCGCAAGCTAAATCCGTCATCACATCGTCGTGTTAACCGTTAACTGTTAACTGTCACCATTTCTCTCTTTTTTTTTTTGTTTTTGTTGTCATAACTTTTAACAACAAGCACACATTCAACGCCACTGTTATTCAAATCAAATTTTTAAAAAGGATTGATTTGATTTAATGCTCATGAAAATGAAGCAATACTTCCTGGAGATGAAGGAAAATATCACTTGCATATGCCTGAACTGAACTGAAAATTGTCAACACACTTTTGTCCTCACAAAGTGACAACGAACTCCTGCTTTAAACACCTGTTTTTTTTATATTTGAGCAAAATTATTAGGCTTTTTTTTTTTTAAATTTCAACCAGCTTTATTCACTCACTGCTTAATAAACGCAGCTCACACGTCTCTGAGTGAAACGTAGATGGTCGCACGGCTTCTTGACGTCACTGAACATCTTTGAGAATTTAGTTTTTCACCCCCCCCCCCCTCCTCGACAGCTAAGTCCACAACTCCATAAAGCCTGTGTGCCCTTTTACAGCAATCTGCATTCTGTATGAACGGATTAGGCTGTGCAGCATCGAGTCCCTCAACGTTTGGCAGAGGCATCAAACAGCACCACCACCACGCCATTCAATAGGCCATGCACAAAATGTTAATGCTAAAGGCTAGCTACACATCTGCCATCCAGCGTGGCCAAGCACAGTAGTCCCTTTTATGAGAGCACAAGCACCCATTTAATTCGCTGTCCTTTTCTGGGGTGGGGGGGGGGGGGGAACCAGCGCCAGCAAGCCAGCGCAAACGGCTTCACGGGTGTTCCTCATTATTCACAGTGTGATATTCCATATGATAGGGGAAGGCTTGTGTGTTAGCCGGAGAGCCATAGAGGTCTTTCTGTTTGTGCGGGGTCAGGCGCGGAGCAGTGTGAAGACGGCGACATTTAAGATGTTTCGTACTACTGTGCAGACCATAAAACGTCAGATGTTTGAAGATTTGTTTGAGGACCAGAGGCACTGTTGATACGCATAATCAGGGGGAAGTATGTGGTTTCAGACGACCCTATGAAACATCCTCAGTCTGTTTCTGCTTTTGCATATATTTACATAACTTAACAGTTTCCTTGTTTATGCAGTGGAGGTCTAAAAGACATGTTCTGTGAGACAGAGCTGCGGCTACGGTCTCTGGTAGGGAATGTTTTGTATATCAGATGTTTCCTTACTGGTCTGCTAACAAACAAAAATGTCTGCAGACTCATTGACCTCATATAAGCCTAACATATGGCTAAAAGGTGACACCGATTTATAGATTTTTTTCACCACTGAAACTGAAAAAGGTGGAAACTTCAACACTAGCTGCCATTAAAAAATCCTCGTAAATGTCACCTGCAGCTGACAAAGATGTCTCGTTGGCAGGTAACGATATAATATTTGGTTGCCCTGTAATTATTTTTCTTTAAACTTATGTTTAGTTTGTGAAATGGTGATAATGGCTTAGGTATTTTGGAAAGTACTAGCTGGTGATTCCTGTAGACACACACACACACACACACAAAAAAATTGATTTTAGTGCCCTGCCCCAGATGTATTTATCTTAACCCGGATTACTAATGGAAGCAATCAAACATGCTATGACTTATGTTTTTCCTGTTGAATGCAGCTCTTTCCTCAGGGATGGTATCTCATGACTGCTCTCCTCATTTTCATTGATTCCAGATTTTCGGCTTTACTTTTGAACACACGGCACTCATTACTGCTTTTTCACCCTCATCTCTCTCAACTCCTTATCCAAACATTTTACATTCGAAGGCATTTAAGTCGACGCTCACATCCTGACTGACTTCACAGCGAGTGGGCATGCTTTGCCGATGTTTGCTGTCCTTATCAAGGGCGTTTTCGTAGGATGAGTCCTGATGGTTATATATAAATTTGGCTCGGCGCAAGACTCAACAAGGTCTGGCTAAATCTTTGACCTTTCGGTTATCAGATCTCTGTGAATATTAGGACTCTCTGCCTCTTAAACAAATCTCAGAAAACTTGCAGGTTAGTTAATCTTAGGCTTTAGTTAGTTGGAGTTAGGGTGTTGTTAGTTAGGGTGATGTCATTTATTATATTTGGATATCGTTGGGTTAACGCACAAAGAAAGTATTCATGCACTGGGACTTGTTCTGTGTGACTGTGAGATGCTCTATTTGGGCGTATGTGATAGTACATTTGGAGCATGTATCAATAGCGATGGTTGTGTGTGTGTGTGTGCGTGTGTGTGTGTGTTTTTTAGAGGAAATAATAAAGAGTTGTGTAACTTTTGATTTCTGTGTTTCAGACTCCAGGTCTCTGGATCGATGAGGGAGCAGAACAGGGAGGTCCTCACCAGAGATCAGCTTCCTGGGGCAGCGCGGACCATCTCAAAGAGGTAGCTTCACCTGTCAACCAACTCAAGAGCCGCTCCCAACAACAAACACCACAAAATATGATGTTTTTTTTTTTTTGTGTCATTTTTGCGGCTCATTCCATTCACTCGAAATGTGTTTTATTTGTCGGGGTCTGAGGTCAGCCTAAATATTACACTCCTTAAGACTGGTTTCCACTCCTGTCTATCTGCCGGGCTTAGTGGCCAACCAGCCGACCACACGGAGCTATTAGGTCTCCAGCTTCTCCAGACCACAAGTCTAAATTTAACCTCTGTTCTGTTCCCCACTCAAAACTGCACCCTTGCATCTCATGTCCTGTTGTTTTTGAGAGAGAGACGGTGCAGGAGCTCCTCTCAAGGGTGAAACAGACATATTGTTCCCTCTTCAGCTCGCACTGACTCAACTTCTTTTTTTTTTTTTTTTTTCAGTACAACTTATGTTACTTAAAAGCCTCACGGATGCCCCCGCACCACAATAGACTCATATTTTTATGTTTCCAGAGCGCAAGAGTAGTTCCAAAATATTAATGGCACACAGATGTCTTGGGGTTTTTGTTTGTATTGACCAGACCTAACAACTTAGAAATACTTTCAAGAATCTGCTTCAACCAAAGAAACAGCTTCACAGAACTACATTCCATAAATAACATAAGTTTAGGACCAAAAGGCCAAACAATAAGTTTATAATGTACAGTTATTCAATGCTAATGTTTGGATTGAACAGCCTTTTGTTGACTTGACTTGTCAGGCTACGGTTACACTTGTCATTTCAGATCAGTCTTTATCTTCCGATCACACCACGGTGCATCAGGCGACAAATCTGGATGCACAAGAATCTGATTTTTTTTTTTATTGACGTTGCTGATGAATTCTTGAGATTAAAATATGGAAGTGTTCAGGCTTTTATTGAGAGTAGAATCGGACACGGCGTTGATGTAAAACACAGGTAGTCGGATCGCGATTTAGCAACGTTGACAGCTGTTGAAAGGAGGCAGGAAGAGACTCATTTTAATAAACACAGCCACAAGAGATGCGTGAAAACCCCGTTTACCAGCTTATAGACTCGCAGCTGTGTGATCTCCATAAAATCCGATTGTTCGAATTAGACTTCATAAATCACATTCACGTGTAAACGTATCCGCACGCTGTAACCGGGCCCGACAGGAAGTTTTTTAAAGTGTTGAGCTTTCTGCAGACTGTCCCAGAGCCTTGGCCCGCGCCATCGATAGCGAAGCGCAGCCAGGAAAACCTCCCTTTTTTCTCATCCTCTGAGATTACATCGGGATTGCCTGGACTTGTCATTATCGACTGCTGCGGTCACTCAATGAATGTAGTGAACTGCGCTCGGGCTCTCTAACCTCTCTGCGATTACATGTGTGGGAGGACATCTATGAGAAGAGTGAGTCTCTTTGTTGACTGTGTTGCCAGGATTACAAGATCAGCATTGGAAGACCACACCTTTGTCTGCATAGTACAACTACGTCTGTTAGGTTCACAAAGGGTATCCTGTTTTTAGGCTGATACTCGGCCAGATACAGAAACACCCGTTGACTTATTTCATCATCAGACAAACACGGCTCACTATGTGCGCTATATTAGTCTAATCAGATCTTATGGATAAACACAGTAGTAAATATTTTTGTCACATTACTGCTGAGAGCCACATAAGAGAAAGAAATCCTTCCAGCCATCTTTAAAAAATAATTAAAAATAAAAACATATTGATTTGGCAGCACTGCATTTTTATTAGTGTAGTTTGTCGTTGTTCTCCCAGTCGCTGCAAAAAGGAGGAACAGTCACATAAAATAAAAATAGTAAACCAAACAATAAACGTTTCAGATCTCAGATAGTTTATTTTGAGGTTAATGATTAAAATACATGCAAATATGTTTGTCACCTGTTGGCTTCATTCATTTTATTGATGGGAAAAGTTATTTCTATATTGTTATGATGAGAGGTTCATGTTAAACTTGGTCAAAGGTCCAAACGTTGAGGTGAATGTATGCAAAAATACTCCCAGGGCTTCAGCCTACCTCTGAACACTTCGTTTGTAAAGTCACTTCTCCATGTGATGACATCAGGTTGTTTTCTCACATGCCCACAAACGTCCGTCCGTCCTGTAAGCTTTTGTCGCCGAGGTTGTTCCGCAGGTTGTTCCCGTCGCCCACCCGCATATTTCAAATAGATTTCAGGCTCCGACACATGTGGATCTATTCTAAGAACGAGAAAAAGAAGTGAAATCCTACCAACTATTACGTTTGGGGGCGAGCTGCGTTCATTCTCATGAAACCTGCTCAGCGGCGCATGAAGCCAAAAAAGCCACTTTTTACTGTAAGGAAATTACCAGGATGCACGCATGGCCGCACCAGTGACTTCTGCCGGCTGATTTCTGCTGATGAAAACGAATTAATGGTATGCAGTGTTAATTTTGACGGGAATTTTTTAAATTTAGTCTCAGTCTTAGTCGCTTCCTGATAATTGTAGCTGGTTTAAAGTCACTTTTTAATCTATTTTTGTTTTGTTTTAGTCGAGATTTATTCAGAGGAACTCACCTTTAATTCTAATCTAATTTCAGTCGATATTTTAGTCATCGTTTTCTCAGACACACTGTAATGGTTTCTGCTGAAGGATGTTTCTCCTGACTGTAAAAATTCCAGTGAAAAGTGAGCATACCTTGAACTATCTGGTCCGTCATATTTCCTTCACAGGTCATTAAATTTAACAATATAAACGGAGCGAGCTTTTCACCAACATGCTCTGAATCCACAAAGAAGATTTAGTCCTGAAGGGGATTTAACATGCGTCATCCAATCAATAAACATACATATATGTACCTTGGCGGACACTGACGGTGCGTCTTCAGGTGTCTTTTCCCCGGACACGAACTGAACAGGAAGAAAGTTCTTCCAATGAGAAAGATGCATGGAGGCAGTGAGAGTTTGGACTTGCAGATAAATGAATGGTTAGAAAAGAAAACAACCGATAATTTGAGGTTGTCCGTCCAAACGGAGCCAACTGTACCAGTCGGGGCATAATGAAGAGATTTCACTGGAATTTCTGCTGTAAATTTTTCCGTTTACGTCGTCGTTGCAACGTAGTAATGAACTAAAAGGACGACAACAAATACTTATCCTCATAATTTATTTTATTGACAAAATGAACACTGGTCATGTGGCTCTTCTGGACTTTCCAAATGTTATCTGGACTGAAAGGATCAAATTCTGATAGCATCTGACGTATCCACTGCTTTACAGCCGCTCCTTTTCCCATGATTGTGTCCCTATCGGACCCGGAAGTTGTAATATCACGGTTTGGCCACTATGTCGGATTGACCTCAAAGCACATTTCCTGGAGGCTTGGTAGCCTCTGGCTGCCGGACGTCTGCCAAGGGGCAACTTCCAGGAGTCGGCCAATCACAACAGAGTAGGCACATCAGGAGGGGGATCTTAAAGAGACGGGAGCTAAAACAGTTTCAGACATGCTGGAGGCTCAACTGAGGAGCTGCAGAAAGGCCCAGTATAAGATAAATACAAGATAAATAAGGAGTTGAACTGTAAACCATGCAAAGATATTCCAGTAGAGACCCAGAATATAAACATAGGACCTGAAAATATGCACGATTCCTCCCTGAAATATCTCTTTCACAGCTCACAATTGTCGGGGTGTCGATTCCTGAAGTGATGTCGCTTTTCTTCCAGCAGATTGCTAAACTGAGACTGCAGCTGCAGCGCAGCAAACAGGTCAGCCGGCAGAGCAAAGACAGGGAGCAGAGCTCACTGCAGCTGCCGCAACAGGCGCAGCACGGCACTGCATGCCAACCTCAGGTGAGTTATTCATGTCATTCATGCGTTGACGGACTGAGTCACCGGTATGCTCTTTTCAGGTGGAAACATTAACCAACTCCAACTTTGGTGATGCAAGATTTTTTTTTTTACCCTGGCAGTGGTGCTGTGATAAGGTAGCTTAGCAGCCGTGCAAAAACATACAAATTAAACAGATGGTGACCAAACCGTATCACAGCTGCAGGAGATAAGAGGAGCGAATATGAATGCGAGGGTTAAGCAAGGTTGCTTGATTAACAATCCCAAATTATAAAACAATTAGGATTTTATTTGTTTACTTGCTACATTAAGTTTATTTGAAGGATTAGGTGTAGAGTGTCTGGTTATTCTTATAGATCTGTAAGCCATATTTGATATTTGTTGAGTTTATTATGATGTATGCAGCACTGTGTTTTCCTGCAGAGGTCTAGTTAATAAGTCCCCCCCCCCCCTCCCCTCTCGCCCCCCCATGCTGACCACTTGTGTCAAAAGAAGACTGGAGAGAGAGAGAAAGAGAGAGAGGAGGGAACGTGTCTGGGCATGCCCTGTTCTCTCCGTGTTTGCAGTTCATTCATTAACAGATGCCCAGCAACAGTACACATCAACCACTGTGGGAAAATTAACATAAACAGTGATATGCTATTCCCCATAGCCATCTGTGGTAGATCACAGTCACGGCTGTGTTTTTGTTCCCCTCTGTGTCATTTAATCCCACCTCGGTAACATGTATTTAAAGCCTCCACCCTTTTTTTTTTAATATCTCATTAAACTGGATCAACAACAATCTGATACCGCAAGCAGATAACAGAGTGACACCGAGACATATGCAAAGTTATGTATTTGATTGTACAACTGAGTCTTTTTGAGTGTCGTATTACTTTTGTACTCTAGCTGTAATCTATCACTCATGTTGTTTTTCCAGTACAAGGGAACTCCATCAGCCTTATCGACAATCCCTGTGCCAAAATCCCTCATATCCAGAGTGCCGAGCAGCGTGGAAGGCATCAACCACGAGCTAGAAAACGTGTTTATCAGAGAAGACTGGGAGCAGGGGATACAGGTAGGGTGTCTATATACACCAGCAGTGCTTTGTTGGAGCAGCAGATGTGAGTTTAATGTGAAGATTTAGAGCAGTTGTTGTACTATATGTGATAAACTTACCTTATTTATCCTTTATTTTTGTAGTAAAGTCTTCTTTTGTTTCAGTTTTGCTAGATGTCAGGTTCATTTCATTTAGTACAGACAGTAAATACGAGCAGTCAAGTGGGGAGGGAGGAAACCGTTCACCTCAACCTACGAGTTATAATTATGAGAACAACATCTGGGGAATTCATCTGATAATATCTCAAAACCACAATCTGTAATACAAATGTAAACAAAACCAAAACGTAGGCTTGAAACCTGCAGTTCTCGACAGGTTTCATGATGTGGAGTAAAGTGCAAAAGAGACACCAGTGGCATAAATAATACTTGACAACCCTCCACAGAAAGATTTATTACACTCTGGTAACTCCGCTTTGACAACTAAACATAAATTTGTATGACATAAATTGGCACATCACTGAACTGATGTAGCTGGAAAACAATGAATAAAAGGCCTGGTACCCTCTGCAGTCAGTAAAGAAAGCCACTATTAGAGGAAATACGGTATATTTTCAATTTAAATCATTAAAGTACACACATTTTTTTTCTTTTTATCAACATCAGTCAAACTTACAAACACATAATTCATTACATATCTCTATTTATGTGGTTTAAAATATCTTTCTAGGCCTTTTAAACAAAAGCTTAAAGAGGTACTGCACACTCAAATGTGTCTTCTGAGCTGTAAACTAAATTAAATGACTGTAATGTGATTTTAAAAAATACATTGACCCCAAATTTTATAAATAAAACAAAACAAAACAGCATTTTGTGGGTTGAAAATGGCTCAATGTGTCATCTAATGCAGAGGCGACTGTTTGGGAGGTCTTTACGTAATAAAATTTATGTAAATGGTAGAAAGTTTGACACCCACATCGCCCCAGCCAGCAGCCAGCAGCCAGCAGCCTGGAGTGTGAAACCGCCTGCACTCATTTTCAAATCTGATCAGGAAAGTTTTAGCTTCATCAGCTAAAAGCAGAACTGACCTGCTGGAGGAAATCTCCCCGTCTGTCTGCGGGGAGGAAACGCACAAAAACAACAGAAATCCTCTTTGCATTTCATCCTGTAGCTCTTTAAAAAAAACTCTCTCCGGCTGTCTTGTTCCTGCAGATATTACCCGCTAAAATCTTTGTTTTAAAACGTCAAACTGTGATGCAACCGTTAACCGATCCTGTCCGCTGTGGAGCAGCAGCAGCAGCAGCAGCAGACGGAGAGATTTTCCTCCCAGCAAGTTCAGCGCTGCCGTTAGCTCCCGAAGCTAAAACCGTCCTCATGTGAAAATAAACCCCCAAGTTAAACAGAGACAGGTTTATTTAAAAATAACTTCTAGCTTGTGTAAATGTTGTCACACTGTTTGTCTTCCTCTCATTATTATCATCATCTATCATTTTTGTTTCTCCCCCTCAGTCCAGGATATGTCACTGAGAAACTCCACACATCCACTCCTCCCTCTCGGCACCTCGCCCACTATAGTTAGCATTTTTCAAATATTATGCAGCGGCTGAGGGGGGGGGGGGGGGGGGGGGGGGGTTCGGCTCAGATCTGAGGGGAGTGAAGCTTTAAAAATGTATTACATGCATGCAAACTTACTCTTCAGTCAAACTTAGCGTACTGTACACCATACAGTCGGACGGGAAGACGTATATATTCTCCCCTCACACTGAATTTAAATCCCTTTAGAGGTGAGGGAGATGCGTAAATCTCGCCTGATGTGGGGTAGTAAACCTTGTCAGGTCTGTAAAGCTCCCCCTCTTTGAAAGTCACACACACACGCGGACAGTTTAAACACATACACACACACACCGCTAGAGATTTACAGCCTGCTGTGCACCAAGCCACCCCCCTCTCTGCTCTCCCGTTCGAATCAGCTGAACGCAACGCACATGACACTGTTCATCCACTGTCAAGTACTACCATCTGGTGTGGTGTTTGCTCCTCCAATTGCCCTTTAAAAACAGACCGACAAACACACCAGAGGCCCTTTTTAGTGCCACTCTCTCCTAGATTTTGGACATTTTAGCTGATTCGAAGGGTGACGTCGCCCAAGTGAGTTTGCAGTAGCCGATAAACGTCTCGCACGGGGGACACATGAGGGGGGTTTTTAAAAGATAGGAGCTTCTCTCAAACACTAAGCAACCCACCACTCTGCTGTTTTTAGGATCCGTGTACATTAACGCATGACCTCTCACCACCTCTCCCTCCGCACTGTGACCTCCTCACAGGCCATGGACGCGGTGGACGGCCGCCGCGCCCCCTTCCCTCCGCATCGCTACAGCAGCAGCGGGGACACACGTGACACGGACACCCAGGCCCCCTCCAGCGGCGACTCCAGCCCGTCGCCTCGCCCCTGCAGCCCCGACCACCTCCACTCCCCCGATGGAAGCCCCTGTTCTGCAGAGGATATCGACAAAGGTGCGCCTTCGCCGTTAAGAACGATGCAATGCTGTGACCTGTCGTTTGTTGTAGTTATTTGTTAGTTGTTACCTTCAAGCTCATCTGGATGATCAGCGAGTTTAAATTAACTTACTGAGGTTCAGTTTTGTCTTAAAAACATTTACAAAGAGACACAGGTATGGAGATTTTTCCCGATCTTTATTCAAGAGCGTAGTATATAAATTTGAGAGCATACTTTATTGATTTTACATTCAAATTTTGTAATTTGTCCCTCAAAACCCTTCCCTCGCACTCAAACATCCTCTGCTTGTGCTCCGATTTGCTCCGCTCGCGCTCAAACTTCAACTCTTCTCCTCGCACTCAGGCTTCTTCTGCGCGCTTGCGAAATTTCTGCACTCTGATTTTTTTTTTGTGTAGCAGCAACCATGGCAACCACCCTGTCAAAATCATCCAATTTTATATTTTACGCTCTTGAATAAAGAAAGGGAAAAAGCTCCATACACAGACACACTCAAAGCTGGAGCAGGAACCTCAAAACTTTATGGTAAAGACGGATATTTGGCATCAGATTATGTGAAAACAGGTAGTTAATACTTGCTTATTTTGTCTTCTTGTGTGCCGTTTTTTTTGATCAGACATTTTCTGATTTGAATCATAATTTTGCCGGTTTTAGATCTTTATTTCAATCATGTATGGTTCTTGTTGTGTTAAAGTGTTTTTTTGTTCAGTGGAAAAAGGGTTTGGTAGAAAAATGTTCTATAAAAATATTCTAAAAAAAAGTCAAATGTCAGCCCTCCTTTATGCACATTACAGCTCCAGCTTTTTTTTTTTTTCCTCCTCCAGTGTTTTAACTAAAAGAACAAAAGTTAAAGTGTTATCCTCTGTGCTGTATTTCCAGACGGTGTATGCAGTTCTCCTCTCCCAAAGTTTGCCACTTCTCCCAAACCTAACAACAGCTACATGTTCAAACGGGAACCTCCAGAGGGCTGCGAGAGGGTCAAAGTGTTCGAGGAGTTTGTGTAAGTACTTTTCATTCTAAGATCTGTTTGTTTTTTTGTTGTTTTTGTTCTTAAACGTGCCCTCATATTTGACTTATTTGTGCTACCGCTCAGTCTGTGTGAGCACAGAGCGTTCTGATCATTAAAAGAGGAAAAAAAAACAACAGATGCAGTTAGTTTACTGTACTATTTAAAGGACTCTGAGATCCTGTTAGAGGGTAGTACAATAAAGCTAACAAGCTTATTTGCATTGTGGGTGGCAGGGATGATTTAATCAGAACATGTGAATAGTAAATAAGAAGCAAAAAAACACTGAGCTTAAACTCCTGTCGTCTTCAGGTCCGGCAAATCAAAAGGCTTCCCTCTCTTCTCGTGCCCCGACAAAAACAAGGTGAACTTCATTCCCAGGGGCTCTGCCTTCTGCCCCGTCAAACTCCTCTGCTCCTCCCTCTTCTCCCCCGTCTCCCCCTCGTCCTGCTCCTCTGTCAGCCCCGGTCTCCACGGCAACGACAGCCCAGGGCCTCAGGTGACTCCGACTCTGCCCGGCGGCGCGCCGCCACCTACCTTTCCGGCCTCCGCTGACAGGAGCACCGACACAAGCACAGGCATAAACACACGAGACAGCCAGAGCCCCGACGCAGACGTGGGGAAAGACGGCTCAGCACAAGTACTCCTCACCAGCTAGTCCTCAGGTATATAAACATGACCGCACCACCCGCAGCTAAAAGCATTTCAACTAGCCGGGGTGGTATGGTTTTAAAACAAAAAACATAAATGAAAAAAAAAAAAAAAAAGAAGTCCTTGCACTCCGTTAATCCTAACGTTAGCCAGCAGGGAGTGCCCAAGGTCTAGAAATGACACATGGGAGGGACAATGGTACCAGTATCCTGCTGCACAAGCATTTCTGCTCGGTCCCAGTGTTGGTCCCAACGTTGGTGATGTTTTATCAAAAGGAAAAAAAAAAAGACGTTTTTTGTTCAGTCGTTTTTTTTTTTTAAAGATTTGACCTTGGGCACGGCCTCCCTTCAACCCATCACTAACCTAGCCTTCTCTCCTCTGTACCGTGACAACAACCATAAAAAAAAAAAAACAGAAATAGCTTTGCTTTGTTTTGCAAAAAAGAAAAAGGAAAAAAAAAAAAAAAGAAAAAATAGAAATGACTGCTCAAATTATTGTGTTAAGTAGCGCCAGAAGTTTTGTCAAGATTAAATAAAAAAAGAAGAAACAAAAAAGGAAAATTCCAAAACTATGAGATATCAGAGAAACACATTCCTCTCATGGTATCTTTCCAGCTTATTAGCTGTTCAGTGTTCAGCGAGCAAACGTCTGAAAGGTCTTTACACGATGGGAAAATAAATTGTCTCAGATCTTTTTACATAGTGGGATGTCTTAAAAGTCAGAACGCCTTGCCCACGTTGTTTGCACTTGTTAGGACCTGGCTCACATTGATACCGGCCATGGCCTATATATTTTTTTTTAATTTTGTTTATTTTAAAAAGTACCACACACTGTCAATGTGAAAACCAGCAGTCATTTGAGTGCAGGCTCCACCCAAAAGGCTGACAAGCTACAAGACCTAGACCTGCGTTTTCTTGCCTTGATCACTTAAAACTCTGTTAGCTCAACACAAAATGCAAATATCAGCTGTTTTATTCAGTGACCAAATAACCAACCGCTAAGCACACAAACTCCCCCCCACCCCCTACCCCCCCCCACCGCCTTGTTTTATTGCCCCACACTACCCAGAACAATAACTCAGGTCATGTGGAATGTACTTGTTTGGACTATGTTGCCTTTCCCCAGTGTTTATGACTTTCTGCTACAGAGAGACATCCCAGTCTCTCTCAGAAGTTTTTTTTTTTTTTTTTTTTCCCTTGGAGAGGGAGGATATTACAGACTGAATCAACTGATTGATGTCACAGTTTGTGACAGATTACTTTTTTTGCATTAACCTCTTGAGGTTTTTACGAGTTTTTCAGGTGCTACGACACATTCCAGAGGTCCGCTGTCGCATCGGTCGAGCAGTCGAGTGCTCATGTAAATGGAACTAGCTACATAAGCTACACCCTCCCAAATTAAGAAGTTGACAATTATGTTGTTCGTTAAACCCCCCCTCACCCCCTCAACCCCTCAACCCCCTTAAATATGTACCAAAGCAAAGTACAAAAACAATGAAAAGGCCCATCATGTGTTCGGGACATGAGAGGCCCCCCTTTATGTGCCAGAAACATAATGTTTATGTGCGTTTTGTTTTGTTTAGAAACAGTTAAAAACGACAGATAAACACTTGGTTTAGAGTGTTTTAAATAATAATAATAAAAAAAGGCGCTAATTGCTAAACTAAGCCTAAGCACTTAACTTGGAAGTGAGATGATAATCACTTTTTTTTTTTTTTTTTTTTTTTTAGACCAATTTGTAAGTTGAAACAATCAGAACTTGAGTGTGCAATCATTTTTGTTTGAGGTAAAGCTACACTAACATTTTTTTTTTAAATTTTTTTTTTTAAATGTAACACAGTTTGGTTCGATATTCAGATTCCAGCAGCTGTGCCCTGACGTTATATACCTGCACAAGTGTTTATCACCAGAACATGTTAAAGAGAAAACGTTTGAACACTGATTTGAAAGACTAAGTTCATGTTTTTCATTCCAAAACAATTAATTAATAAAACAAAAAAAAAAAAAAAAAAAAAAACTTTGGGTCTATCCACTTGCACACAGAAGCACAAATATGAACAACGTATGCAATGCATTCCACTCAGATTGAGTTGAAATAATCTGCTCTGCTTTCAGCTCTGAGAGTTTCAAAATCATTCACATGCTCGTTGTGCAGTGCAGTTAAAGAAAATGGTTGCCATGTTTTGGCAGTAATGATTCAGTTCTTCTGTGTATTACGCATTTTTATGTAGATCTTGTGTGTTTTTCAATAAAGAAAACAAAAAATCTCTTGTTTTTTTTGGATTGATATGTTTCTTTTTTTTCTCCCCAAAACAACAAACACAGTGACTAAAATGATTCATGCATACAAATAGGAGTCAAGGTAAGGCAATCAATGTATTTTGGTTATAATCACATATTAAACAAATGTCACATGGCTTGAACATCAAAAATGACACAAGGCTAAGTTACAAAAAACTATAAATTTACATTTAAATCAAATCCACTAATGATTGTGAAGAGGCTCTATATTGTCGAGTAGATTAAGGCATTTACTCTGATATACAGTATTTTCAATTAATGCAGCATTGTTTATTCTAAAAATCAGTAAAACATGATTGTATTTTTCAAACTTTTCCCAGATCGTTTGGCTCTGAAAACAACACACTGAAAACTGCATATATTTCCCATGAAAGCCAAATAAATACATTTTCAAATCATTTAATAATAATAATAATAAAAAAATCCCCACATTAATATAAACATATTGTTCATTCAATTGCACTTTTACTACATAACATAACATAAAATAAGGCATGCAACATGCAGTAATGAGTAAGTGATGTGTGTGTGTTTATTTACCTACAAATTTAAAAGATCATATTTGTGAAATATATTTAAAATGGGATCATGAACACAGTAAGTAGCGAACGCAAATTTAAAAAGAATAAAACTTCCTGCCTGAAGAAAAGAAACGGCTTCTGGACGACTCTAGTTCAACTCTGTCAAATGTGTGAAATGGTTGGATGTAATTCTGATCCGTTAACGTGCTTTGAACTTTCCTTCACTCAGTGTGTCACACTAAACTAAACACATGAACTATCACGTGTTTGTTTTCTTTCTACTGTTTTATCCCAGAAAGTTTTATTTTTTTCCTTCAGTAATGAGAATCAGAAATAAAAAAAAAAAGTATGGATGCTACTAGAGTCTACAGATTTCCAAGGCAGCTGATGTCGAAGGCTTATTGTTCCAAACTCATACTGAGGTATCAGCGCTGAACGCGACATGTTTAACCCGCTGAAAACGCCCCCCCCCCCCCCCCCCCAAAAAAAAGGCTGAACACGACCCCGTCCTGTAAATGCTTCTCTTTCGCAATGGAAAGGACAAAAACGAGAGCTGATGGTTGTTAGTCGGGCACTTAGAGCAGCGCATTGTTGCCACCGTGAGGAAAAAATGACATCAGTTTCTTGTTATGAGGATGTATTTATCTCATTATAGTAACACAGTCATGATATCATATTCTATTATTTCAACATAGCGTCTGCTTTTACTCGGACAAACTTTTCTTGTTATAACAACATTTTAGTTTCTTGTTCTTTTAAGGGGAAAATGTTTCTTAAGAGTGTGTCGTTATAACAAGAAAAAGATCCAGCAAATAATTATTGTCATTATCCATTAATCTGCCAATTATTTTCTCCATTAGTTGTTTATAGATTGAGTGAAAACAGCCCGCTGGTTAAGATGGGAACCACATTACTGTAAACGTCTGCGGGTTCGTATCCAGCTGCAGACCTTTTGTTGTATGTCACAACTCTCTCTTTTCCCCCCTTTCTCCTCTCTGTGCTTACAAAACTGTCAAATAAAACAAAAAAATGCTGAAAAGAAATATCTTTGATTCAAAAAAAGTAAGTCAAAAAGTTCAAAAGCCAAAGATATTATCATGTATGGGAAGATTTCACATCTGAAGAGGCTTTTTTTTGGCTTGAAAAATGACTGAAATAACTGATCTATCAAAATAGTAACTGATATTTTTTTCTGTTGCTTCATTGATTGATTAAATTATGTCAGCTGGAGATTAAAGCCAAGATGTGTGTGTGTGTGTGTGTCTGACTGAATTTGTGTCACAGTGGCAGCAATGTATGCTTGTGTACCCACTAAACAAAAAGAAAGAGAGAGGGAGAGAGACATCACCATGACGCTGAGGAAGAACTATGCGTTGTGAAGTTCGTGCTCCGTGTCAGTTTTGCCAACCGCATCGGGATTAGAGAGAGGGTCCAAGTCAGCAAACAGGTTGAACCACGCCGAGAGGTCTTTGGACGTCCCCGTCGTGTCTGTAAAATCAGTTATATTAAAAAAAAAAAAAAGAAAGAAGGGTAAACATCATTGAGACAAACTGCTGAACGTCTATTTGAAGCCACAGAAAGAGAGAGAGAGAGAGAGAGAGGAAAAAAAAAAAAAAAAAAAGCAAACACCTCCGTTTGTGCTGTAAGTGACTGTACCTGGACGAGAGCCAGAATCATGAATGGAAACAAACCCACAAGTTATTTTAAGTTCCCATAAACACAGGTTTCAGTTGTCCTTGAATGAGTCAAGTCTTTTCTTTCGAATCGTTTCATATGTTTTACTCATTTGGCCCCGTCCTACCTTTCACTGCTGGCTTAGGAGGGCTCTGATTGGCTCCAGATGAGTGCTCTGTTGTCGGAGCGACGGGCTGCGGAATGATCCTGGCCCAATCTGAAATGGAGACGCAGATTTAGATGAATCAACAGCGGACAATTAATGTGCCAAAGCATGATCCAACAAATAAATCATGGCTCTCTCTCCCTTTCTCTTTCTCTCGCACAGCTGATGTGGTCGGATCTTTCTTTTTTTTTTTTTTTTTTTTGTTAGTGTGTGTAACAGACACACAAACAGCCAGTAATCAAAACATTTATCACGGCGAAAATCGCATCTGACATTATTAGTGGTTTATTTAATGTGGGCCAAAAGTTACAATTACAATACTGAGGTCTTGTTTCAGGGAAATTTATTTTCCTTTCATCCTTTGTGTATCTAGAAAATACATTATGTACAGCGCTGGATACCACCGGGGAGAGGACGGTGGAATGAGCCGTTTATATTGTAGTCGGTAAACAAATAAATCCATACTCCAAATACAAACAAATGACTCAAACAGGACGGACAAACAGTCTTTTGAAGCCTCTGGATATTTTGCTGTATTAGTGCATTATGGTGTTTCAGCTCCAGCGTCTACTGTTACCTTTATTAAACCTGCTTGAACTGCTTTTTTTTTTAATTTTTAGATAAATCTCTCATAATGAGAAGGCTAAAAAAAAAAAGGTTTTATAGTTTTTTTGATTGTAACTGCAGCTTCTTGTCTTATTGGATGCATTTAGCTCATTATAATTCAAAGTATTTCTTCCTTTGTTTTGTTTCACATTCTTGGTCCGAAGCCATTTTAGTATCTGCTCTGTGTAATCATAAGTTCTGTCATGTTTTTTTTTTTTTTTTTTGACACTCTTGTCTGAACCAGTTTCTTCTCAGGACTCGCCTGTTTTGGACTCCGTTGTTTTTTAGGTACGGGTGGTTTCACGTTCAGTGATGTCATGCCGCTTCTTACACGAGTGACGCGTTTGATCGCGCCGCTGTATCGCTGAAAAAGTCGTCTGCCGTCGCAGCGATATCCTCGAGCTCACAAATACAAAGTTTTGTTTCACCTGAAGCTCCTGAAAGTCTGTGACGTTCTGCGATTTTACTGTTTTGATGTATTTAGTAAGCGCAGAGAGATTGATTTGTTAAGATAGATTTGACAAGTTTTGTTCTTGCACTTCACTTTTTTTTTTCCTGGCGTTATTTTGCTCTGACAGTAAAAGTCTCTGCACTCACAGACGGCTAAAATCAGCTTTGTGCTCTTTTAATGCTTAAAACATGTTTTTTCAAAAGGTCCCGTGCGTTCACACAGTTCTGATTATTGACAGTTCCTGCACCAACATGTTGTTTTAGCTCTGTGGCCCCTTAATTAAGAATTCAAGCTGTAAAAACAAATAAATATGGAAAATATCAAGCAGGTTAAATATATTTAAAAACAGCTTTTTTTTCTTAAAAAGGAAGCGATTGATCTGGTCCAAATGTGCTTCGTTGACCAGCTGGACTCTCAGCTGCTCTGTCAAACCTCATCATCCTCGTTTCCTGCCTCTGATCACATAGGTTATACGTTTCTCCTGGACAGAAAACCCCCCCCTAAAAACTCCAGACTAAATTCTCCTTCTGGCACTTTCCCTTTTGATTATCACTTGCATGAATATTAAGTCATGCAGGACTTATACTTCACTGTCACACTCGTTCCAGATGACGAGCTAATTAACTCAATTCTGAGCAGCTGAGCTATAATCCCTCAAATATTTCTTTATTACCACTGAAATGTTAACGTCGCCAGCTAATTTCAACCTGTAAAATGTAAAACACACACACACACACACACACACACAGTGGTATGTCCATTTTCTTATACTGTAGCTTTATAAATGGAGCTACTCAGATCCCTTCGAGCTGGAAATAGACAAAAACCGAATCAGCAAAACCAGACGAGGTGCTAGCAGCCAGTGCCCAGGCCTGGATAAAATGGAAAGTATCTGGCAATTATAGTACGTATGGGTAAGCAAATCTAATTGCCATGTTATAACAGCCTACTTCTATTACTTTGACAGACATGGGTTTGATAAATTATTTTAAAAGGCACTTTTCTCCATATGTGTGGAAATAGTTAGGTACAAAAGGAGGAGGAGGAGGGGGGAAAAAGCAGCTCATTTTTTTTTAGAAGTGTGTGTTTTTTTGGGGGGTTGCATTTGTTATAAAAAGCATCCATTCATAGAAAGACAATGTATCTTATTTCGTTTGCAGGCGCAAAGTACTCAGTTAAATTAGGATAATGGCTAATTTTGATGCTTTTGCAGGGTGTTAGTGAGGAGAGAAGTTTCCCTTAATGGTGCAAAACCCAAGAGGTCTCATTCTGATCATGCAAAACCTTTTTTTTTTTAACAACTTAAGAGCTTTTTGGACACATTTGCCCCCTTTTTCCTGTCCACACAAACATCTTTACACAGACTTAATACGTGCTGACCTGAGACGGAAGACTGCGGATTATTCAAGCTCTGGTCCAATAGCTGAGACGGGAGAAAGAAGGAGTTTTCCTTTTGCTGGGCCTCCGTCGTCGGCCCGGCAGACGCTGAGCTCGTCCCTTCCTCGGCGGCCTCTCCGAACACTTCGGTCCACTCCCGAGAGAAGTCGCCCTCGTCCACAGACATGCCGCCCAGGATCTCGTTCAGCAGGGCCATGCTGTCCTTCTCCTCACCCTCCAACTCCGGATAGGCGGAGAGCGGATCTTCATTTCCTAGAACGACCAGGCATCAAGAGAACTTCGATATTAATGCATAATTATATAATAACAACACAGTATAATGAATATGCTAATAAATTGGTCACTTATGTGGACGTATTTGCCCAAAGAATGGTCACACAACTTTTATCAAATGGTTAAGAAGTTATTACGTGTTGCCTTGCTCCTGTAAATGGGAGGTATTCAAATAAACTACAGCTGTAACATTCAATTAGCTGATCGACGGTATTTAAAAATCACTGCTTCAAGCCTCTTAAATGTGAATCTCTGCTTGTTTTGTTGGTAATAAACTGAATATTTTGGGGGTTTTTTTTTGGACCGATGGTCAGAAAAACCAGGCAACTTGAAGATTTTGGACTCTGGGAACATTTCTTACCGTCAGAAAGTATTCAAGAAAGTAATCAGCAGATTATTCAGTAATGGAAATAACCACTAGTTGCATGACTGCTGTTGCATATTATCTTTTTTTTTTTTTTTTTTTTTACCTTCTCTGGTCTTATCGCTGGAGTTTTCATTTGCTAGTGAGATGAGTCTATAAAAATGACAAAGAGGAGATGAGATCATAACATTTTGCGGGTACATGAAGCAACAGGTGTAGAGTTCTGGGTTTATGATCGGCGCACAACTGCTTCAGAGTTTATAAACATATTCTCAGTTTTCAATGTTGCTGTTTAGTCTACCTGCATGACGAAAGATCAGAATGAGATAAGACTTTTTTTTTTTTTTTAAAACTCACTGGTCATCTGTTGTCTCTGCTTTCTTTACATCTTTTGTCTCCGCTTTTATTTTCTTCTTCCCCTTCTTCTTAGCGAGCTTGTCCATTGGGTCTTGTAATGTCTGATGGGATAATCGAGTTTCTGGTTATAGTTTTTTTTTCCAGTCATTTCTCAAAGTATTTCTGAACTCGTATCTGATCCGCAGAGGTCAAGAGGCTCTCTGACCTTAAGTGTAGAGAACTCATAATGCTGACAGCCCTTGAAGCTCTCGTGAATGGCTGCCATAGTGTGGGATGTCTTCTCCCAGAAGTGCAAAAGTGTTGTCTGGAACACAGAAGAACAACCGTAAAAGGTCACATAACTTGGTAAAAAGTAGAAATTAAAATCAGCTCATTTATTATTCATGACTAGTGAGCAGTGTCTCCTCGTGTCGTGTGACAGTTAAACTTCTTTGCAGCGTTTTGCGTCGCTTTGTTCCCTTCATGTTTGTCTTCCTTCCTGGCTCAACCGCATGTGGTAGAGCCATTGAAAAACAGCTCCATTTGAGATCAATGGAGTGTAAGCTAACAAACTGGGATTTGTGGTGTACCTGGTATGTGGTTAAAACGTGAGACAGGAGGTTGCAGCGACTGGCTCCCAGCAGGTCCACCTTCTGGCAGACGTCGTTCTTCAGTTTGTCAAAGCTTGTTTTGGTAGTGCGCACCTGGGCTTGAACCTGAGATAGGATTGATAGGGAGGAGGGAGGGAGGAGGGGGGGAAGAAAAAGTCCCAACTGCAGATAAGCAGAGCAGCGTTATGTATCATACAGGTTCCAACAGTGAAAACACAAACAGTGTGGTTCAAGTTTGTGCTTGTGCAAAGTTTAAGTAACTCAAGTGGAAGCAGAAACAGTTTGCTGGCTTCTTTTTTTTTGGTAGCATGAACTCCCAACACCTCCATGACATGTGGTGTCTTCTGCCCTCTAGTGGCAGGTTTTTGCAGCTGTTTTTTTTCCCCCACTTTATGGTTTTTGGAGCAAATTAGAGTGAAAACAACGCGTCAATACATCAATTAGTTGATTGAAATAAATGAATTGTCAACTATTTTTAATAATAAGTTAATGATTTCACCGATTTTATGAAGTGAAAGTGTCGTTCTGGTCTTCTCCTTCAATTTGCTGCTTTTCTTTTATATAATTATAAATATTATAATTTTGGTTTTAGGCTGGTGGAGGAGATCACCCTGGGTTCTGGGACATTTTCCAATATTTTCTGATTTTTTTTTTTTTTTTTTTTTTTTTTAATTTTTAGACTGAACAATTAATTGAAAAAATAATTGAAAGATTAATTAATGATAAAACAATGTTGCAGCCCTACAGCAAATAACATGAAATTGGAGCATTCATGCTATTTTTTTTTTTCTTTTCTCTGCTCTGTCCATGAAAAAAAAAAAACCCATCATATCAACAATGGATTACAACCTGAGCAACACCCAACAATTTAACAAAAGCACAATTGATATTATAGGTTGTATAGACTGTAAATATATTATTACTGGTATATAAACTCCTTTTCCACAATGGACATTTTAACTCGGAGCAGCAGCACAGGAGCAACTAATAACTTTAACAGCTCCATCGAAGCTTCCCAGTGCGCCATCATGCACATCGAGACCCTGAAACAGGTCAAACTAAAAGGGGAATCCAGCCATTATTATTATTATTAGTTACACCTGTGCTTTCCTGGTATGACATGCTCGATTTTCTGGCACGGAAAAAGGCTTTATTCGTCTTGACTTCTCATTCCGCATATGTTGCACTGCGCGACGGACAGACCTTGCGAAACTTCTCCATCTGTTTATGTGTATCCGGATCGAGCTCCTGGGATACATCCTTCATCCACAGAAGGGCTCCGCGGTATTCAGTCCTGGATTGTTCCATTCGGTTCACCGTCAGCCACGTGTCTGAGATGGCTCGATAGCGGAACGTCTCGACCTCCTGGTACAAACGGCACAGAGGGTTCCTCAGAGCCAATCTGTAAAATGCAGCGTCAGATTTTATATTAAAGGAGTGAGTTGACATATGTATCATACAAAAACTTGACATCACAGCCTCTACGGGCCTTTACATTGCAGATTATAGTCTGATGAGTATGTTTAAAAGGCAGAAAGGAAACTGCTTTATAAAAAAAAAAACAGAAAGACAACAGTGCTGTTTGAGCTCCAGCAGGGTGAAATGTCGAAAGTGTCTTGCAAAAACAAACAGTGAAATCAACCAGAGTTCCTCAGAACAATCAGTTCAGACAGATTTTTTCAGTAAAAGACACCACAGAAACCCTAAACAAAGGGGGAAGTGGTGAATGACTCTGAAAAACACTTCAACCAGCATGTCACACAGTACAAACTACCAATAATCTCAGCACTGGTCACATTTGTTTACCATTAACATTATTTGCTTTTGTTCTAATACAACATTATAATAATGTAACATTTAAATTCAAGTATTATGAGTCATTATTTGTGATTGCTTTGCTGATTTTTTTCTCTAGTTAGCTGATTGTGACACAGATTCGGATCTTAAACAAATACAAGCTCAGTCTTTTCACAGAGTAACTCAGCTGTTTATAATATTTGGCTTCTGCTCTGTTATTGTGATTATTTCTTTCCCACTGGTGGAAATATCCCGAAAGTCTCCGTATCAAATTCTTGATTACATTTGGGCAAATAAGACACTCTTCTCTGATCCTTTTGGGGAATTGAGGCGATGAGATTGATCCACCTAAAAATGTATTCTAGTGCGGCTGCGACTTTAATGTGAATTTTTCTGGGCATGTCGTGAAGATGCAAAACGTGTCAAACGAGCACATCGCTCACCTCTGCTGGGAGGAGAAGCAGAGCGCTTTCCCTGTGGCCTGCATGATCTTTCCGGCCCTGGTTTTATCCTGCGAGCCCTGAGAGCGCAGGAAACGACCCAGCTCGTTCTCCTCCTGGGAAAGAACTGCACAGTGTTGGTGAATTAGACATCTTGATTTGCACTTTCAGTCAAAAAAAAATAAAAATAAAAATGAAGCTTAACCTTCCAAATTGGGTAAACTAGAAGAAGGTATCAAATGAAAAAGCACCTTAACCTCATCAGATTTACGCTGCTGCTGGTATACTTAGAACTTTTTTACTGCTCTCTTGCACACAGACTTGCTTGTTTCATCAACTTTACTCAAATAACATTGTGCTGAATCAAAAGCCCAACGTTTCAACTTTTGCCTTTATCAGGAGCCAAACAGGATAAGTGGGTGGAGAACCACTTTTTTATGCATTTTTAAAAAAAGGAGAGCACACAAGGCATCTTGCAGGATAATTACATCATTCAGTAATGAAGCCATCATCTGTGTCAGCTGTATTGTTACATGCGTTTGTTTTACACATTATATAGCGCCATCTTGTGGTTAAATCAAAGCAAAAATCAATGCAGTGAAGAGAACAAATGGAAAAACTGAACTCCAGTATAATTTCCAACAAGTTGTGTCAAAGCTAAATAGCTTAGCTGTAGGGAGACACCTCAAGTCTTCATTCAGTCTGTGTGGTGATCATGTGTTCATTTTGTGTCCAAAATGTTTCACGTTTCAGAAACAATAGATCCAGATTGCCACCTCGCTTACTGCAGTTCACTTTCTCAGTGCCTTGTGTAGACTAGAAATTTTGTGGCTGTGTTCAAGAAAATGGTTTCCTCTTTAGGTTCCATTTAAATAATATGTTATGATGTAATTATCCTATACGAATGCCATGTGTGATGTTTGAAAATGGTTTCCTGTTTAGCTCCTGTTCAACTTGAAGATGAAGCAATACCAACTAAATAAACTTAAGCTTGCTTATCTATATTTAAAGTCTGACACCGAACTCCTGGACAGGGTCTGGAGTCGCTGGGTGGGTACGGGGACAGTACTCATGAGTCTCTGTTGTTTTACATGCAGGATAACAGGGTCGCCTTTGTCCAACTGTGTGACACAGATAGAAAAAAATCTGACTGCTGGTTGGACTAATGTTACAAATAGTAAGGCAGCAAAACAATTATTTTTTATTATTGTTTAATCAGCTAATTATTTTCTCAATGCATCGATTAGTCTATAAATTGTTAAATTTGTCAAAACGTCATTCACAGTGTTGCCTTCAACTGTCCGAAACATAAAGATAATCAATTTACTGTCATATGTGACAAAGAAAAACAACAAATCATCATATTTGAAATGCTGGAAACAGAGAATGTTTGACATTTTTGCTTAATTGATTCATAAATTAGGACCCAATTGATTTTCTGTCAACAGCAGAGTAACTGGCTCACTCTGTCAGTCACAGTTTGTGGTTTAGTCTTCACGATTTCATTAATAAGTTCGTCATTTTGCCACATAATACTCCGTTTGCTTCGCTGCGTGTGTGAACGTACGGCAGATCCTCCTCTGGTACTGCTCGATGACCTTCAGCAGCTCCATGCACGTTCTCTGGATGGAGTGAAAGACCTGCGGAGCCACAAAGTCAAAAAAAAAAAAAAAAGGAGGATCATTGAGGAAACTATTGGATGGATACGCTCAGATTATTTTCAAGAAGACAAACCCTGGATATCCTGTTGAATCCGTGATATCTTATTGATTTCAAGAGGTGATATTTACACAGCGGATGCGATGAAACGCCGAAGCCTTTACGAGGTAAAAATAGAAAGTTTTGAAATGTCACATCAAAGCTTTTAAAAAACAAGCTCTGATCTAGTTAGATATTCAGTGTTCACTCTTATCTCAAACTTTATCCAGGACTAGATTATAGTTGAATGTTCAATCTTTAATGACGCTTTCCCATCGTATTGATTTCAGCCTTTAAACTCATCTCACTGCAGAGATGGAGACACAGATGATAGAGGGGGGGAGGAAGGGGGGATGGGAGAGGCAGCTTAATGCAAGTTTTAAGCCTCAAGCAAACACCGGCATCTAGTGAATCAAAAAGCCATTTCAGTCCGTGCAGACTCTGCAGAATCCACCTGAGGGGGGAAAAAGCATCTCCGGTGTTTCTTAATGTTTCTGTGACGTGACTGAAGTCAAACCACAAGCCCACAACACTCCACTCCACTCCTCACCTCCAGTTTGCCGTCCAGGTCCGCGTCCGACGCCACCACATGCTCGTCCTCTTTCTTCCCGGTGACCTTGATGAGCGTCTGCTTGGTTTTCCAGTATTTCTGCTGGAACTTGTTCACCACAGACGAGTCTTGGCCGCTTTGCGTGAAGCGGTCCAGATAGTCTCGGGAGTAGCCGCTGCTGCAACGACACAAGAGGTCGTTTGTGAACGTTTGTGACTGCTGCTTCTCTCCTGTTAACGCACTGTTTACAGTCTCGGAGGAGTTCATTGATTTATGTGAAGTCAAGTGAGGGGGCACAAAGATATACTCACAAATTCCCTCCCTCCATTTTTCAAGAGTACCTGCGGGGAGAGAAGATGATGTTATGGTACTTTTTCCACAAATGTTTGCTCACAAAATTCAACAGAAAGCTCATATTTTATATAGAATATTGCAGCCATGAATCTTCTCTCTGTGTGTAAATAGATGCATTAAAGGATATGACAGGTATGCTCTCAGTTGTCAGCTAGATCACATTTAGCTGTCAGATTGTGTTTACGTGTTTTGGTAAAAGTGTCAAGTTAAAGCTTGAGCAATATTCTCTGCCTGCTGCTCACTGCGTTGTTGAAGACTGGTTGGGAGTTTTCTTTTGTTATGTCCTATAATTTTATGCTCTTGAGAGACACGTAACTGTAAGTTAGCAGTTAAAGGGGGCTCCAGACGACACACCAGACTCCACTGGAAGTAAATCTCAGGTCACTAGAAGTGGACCAGATGCTGATTTCTGTTCAAGAGCAGCTTTTAAAGTTCACAAAATGAACCAAAGTCTCAAGAGAAAATGTCCTTTTTAAAAATTCTTATTAATGAGAATATTGTTTAGTAATATTTTAGTAATCACATATTAAATAATAAAACAGCTTTTTGAGGTTTTACCTGTCTGTCAGCTCATTGGGTTTTAAATCGGAACAAAGAGACAAGACGATATTTGATTGAACCTGCCGTACATGTTACTTACTGATTCTGAAATTTAACTAATTATTTTCAAAGCCCAGAGGAGCCTTGCTGCAAGTTATAGCTGGGATCTATTGTACTTTAATTTATAATGCTGTACTTTTAACCGTTTGTATTCTCTTCACAGACTGTGAGTATTTGAACAGTGACACGCCTTTTATTCTTTAAGGCTCTGTGTTTCAGCACATTCAATTTGAAATGAAGTAGTGGATACTACATTAAAGTCTCAGCTTTGATTTGTGTAGGTTTACATCAGTGTATAAATGTAATTGCACAGATGCACTTTATGTTTGAACCTCTAAACTTTGGGCACTATATGTTAAAAGTGTAATATCTTACACACACTTCTTTCAATACTGACATAAACCTATTCAAATTAAAGCTGAGTATCCTTTACTTTAAAATTGAATGTGCTGCAACACAAATGTTTAACTGCAAACATTTAACTGTAAATCAGTTTCATTATAATTATGACATCAGTCAAAACTCTTCAGAAGTGTAAAAAACAAAAACTTAAATTACTTATTTGGTACTTTTATAATTAAGCCTGGGAGATATGGACAAAATCAAATATCACAATGTTTTTGACTAAATACCTCTAAATACATCGATATTGGCGACAATATTATAGGGATGACTATTGTTGCTTTCATCATAATCATCAGTAATGTGGATAAAATGACTAAGTGGTTAAAAAAAACAAACAATAGAAGAGCTACAACAGTTTGCTGAGTTCAGAAAATTAAACCATGTTACTGTAATTCAGCTTTTAAAACAAGGAAAAGACAACACTTACACCATGTAATGATATCCTAAATCAAAGATGATATCTAGTTTCATATCATGATATCAATATAATATAATATTATATTTCCCAGCCCTACTTGCTTGGAGTCAGTAGTGTAGCCACACATTTGTAAAACATATGATCTCTGTATAACTATGCAGTTCCAGTAGAGCCTCTTGGGCCTGATGTTGGTGACAAACTTCTATGTGACTGAATCATATTTACATGTAAATATGATCTCTGCAGCTTTAGGTCATAATAAGGTGTTTGTATTTCTATCATCCAGCCAGCTGAGCTTCAGAGTTTCAGCTTTGGAGCACATTTACATGATGAAAACACCTCCATCATCAGCTGCTGTCCATCAGCAGCAGGATGACGTGAGGAAATCAGATTTTCAGATCTCACGTCACGACTCCTGCTAATGTGATGATGCGATACGACGCACGCGCTTCACGACACCTTTTAATCACGAAGAAGAAATAAAACCAAATATGCGCTTATTCTGAATTAAGCAGACCTGAGAGAGAGAGAGAGAGAGAGAGAGAGAGATAGAAATCACTACAATACATCCGCACCGCACCAGAACAAACACACCTGCCTGACTCACCGCACTGTGCGGAAACACAGCAGCGTTTCTACCTCCTTTCCTTCCTTCCTCTTCTGAATTACACTCATAAAAAATAAACAAACATCAAAATAAACACGCAGCTTATTGCAGACGTACCTCGCCGTGTTGATAGCATGTAGAAAAGGCTCCTTATATCCCTCCCATCGTCTGCAGCAGGCCCTGCTGTGCAGCGCTGTGCGTCCACACAGCTGCTCCTGATCCGCCTGCACCAAACACCAATGACGTCATCCAGGGTGCGCTCTCACGCCTGTTTGTCTAATTGGCCCGAGACAGGATGTTCAAATATGTGTGTGTGTGTGTGTGTATGTGTGTGTGTGTGTGTGTGTGTGTGTGTGTGTGTGTGTGTGTGTGTGTGTGTATGTCGTGCAAACACAGCCGCTACTGAATATAATCAATATAATTGACTCGTGCATACAGGTTGGTGTTTGTGCATCATTGTGTAAACATGTTTGATGGTTGCAGACTAGAAATCGCTGATTATAAAGAGACATACACGTTTATTTGAGTTCATTTACTACCAAAAAATACAGATAATACTCACGTTTTAAATAGAGTGCACTTCTCAACAGGTCATAATTAAAAAGATATGATTTTATATATACTGTAATCATGGCTGGTTTAACATGTTAAGGGACAAAAGAGCAAAGATTTGTTGCTGGACACCTTTTGATTGCTGACCTTAAAAATCCCAGACATGTTTTAAAATGTATATAAAATACTTTACTATTTCAGTAAAATCTTAAAAACAACATCTACTCCTTCTCTCACATTAAGATTTCCAAAATCTATGAATATGGAAATATTTTTTATTTCAAAAGTTTTCCTGCTGGACACAAGATGTCTCCTGTTTCACTTCAGGTTTATTCTCAGTGTTTGTGCACTGGGGGCAAGTGTGTCATATTTTACAAGCATATTGTGTATTCTGTTTGAAAACTATAGTGCTCAAAAATGCCGCTGAAATGTAGTGGAGGTAAAGTTCATAAATGTTTGTCTCAAAACAATAGTCAGGTTATACTTACTGTAATCATCCTCCTGCTCATACCGGACATTAAACAATTCCTTCCTAATGTAAGTTAATGTAAGTTACCATCTGTTTAGTATAAAAAATTCCCTCTTTTTGTTACTGAAGCTCAGCAGGGAAACACAAAAAGGAAACTTTGGAAGATATCCACTTAATTTGACTCAAACTCAGACTGACTGCTGAAGCCTCATATTAGTTTCACATAAATTTTTTTTTTAATACATTTCGCATGAATCAAGGGTTTCCCCCATCTCTCCCCATCTCTTAATTATGGTCAATATGAACATTAGAAATGATTTAAGTGAGCAAAACTTATTATTTATTAATGAATGAATGAATTATTGTTTTAAGACAGACTTGAAAACACTTCTCCTTTAAGCACAGCGAGAGTAAATGCACTTAGTTCCTGTCCATCACTGATATTTCATGTGTTCAAGCATAAAAACTAAACTTAATACAAATATACACACCTTAGAAGATTTCTTATAAATTATTATTATTTTTAATCTTATGACAGTCTCTATTGGAGACCAATTTTGTAAATCAAATGTTCTCTTGCAATAAAATGACAGCTATGAATGTGTATTAGATTAAATTATAGCTGCAGCGATTAGTCGATCAATCAATTCTTAAAGCAAAAAATGCCAAAAATGAGCTGGTTTCAACTTCTCCAATGTGATGATTTGATGCTTTTCTGTGTCAAGTCGAGTCGGGTTTTATTTATAAAGCACTGAATCACAACAGAAGTTATCCCGGGGCACTTTTCACACAGAGCAGGTCTGGATTGAGACCCGGCATTCCTCACATGAACTAGAACTTGGCGACTGCAGCAACGGAAAAAACTCCCCTTTAATGGGAAGAAACCTTGAACAGAACCACGTCGACGTCTGCTTCCTTCAGCATCATACATGACAGTAAACTGATCTATCTCTGGACTGTTTATCAGACAAAACAAGATCTCTGAAGACGTGACCTTCGACTTTGGAAAATCATAAGGGTCATTTTTCAGTATTTTCTTCCATTTTAAGGGCCGAACGATTAATTCAGGAAGTAATCCGCAGATTAATTGTTGTAATTGCAGCCGTAGATTAAACTGTCTGCTAGTTGTGTGCAGGCCACCATATAAAACATCTACCGACGTTTAGTTCTGTGCTCGTCCAAAGGATGGCAGTGTAACATAAAGGAAGGGCAAGTGCACCTTTAATAGTCTCCTCTCCCTTGTTTGGGGCCTCGAGCTTTCATCTGTTGGCTTCAATTTATTTCATCACACTATACTGCAGCTGATCTAATAGCATGTACATTTTGTTGTCACCTAAAGGGAATTTCTTGTCATGCTCCAAATTGATGTACCTGTTTGTAGCCTTGGACAGTGTTTGTGCTGCACACACGCAGTCAGCGGCTGTGTGAGCAGCATACAGTTCAGACAATTGTGTTGTTGTTATTCATTTATTTATTTAATTCAGCACACCGAGGTACATTTAAACAGTAGATTATAGATTTATATGGGGAAAGTGTACCATGTTTTTTTTTTTTCTATGTAGAGCTTTGCAGACTTAATTTGATTATCGCCAAGAGAGCGCTGAACCCTTTGATCCTTGCAGCCCCTGAAGTCACTTTCTGCACAATGCGGCTCGTTTTTCATACTGTATTCCATATGGAAACAAGCATGTTATGTTTTATAGGTTATTTTGCATGTTTAATATCATAATAACCCTCTGATTTTTCGCCAGAGGAAGATCTCCGTCGTGCCTCGGCGCCCTTCCAAACCCCATGACCTCTGACATCATCTCCGGGCTTTTGAGACGAGCAGATAGACGCGTTTCTTAAGGAGATGATAAAATCTCCATGACGACCAGTGTCCTTCAGCCCATCCGATGCTCCTCCTGCACTTACCGGCCTTATCTTCGGGTCTGCGATGGTATCACAGCAATTTGAGTTCAGTTAAATAAGACGGGAAAACAATCAGGGCCCCAAATTAAGTGATGCTGTTGGGGGTTTAATTCAATCAGGGCCGAGTCAGAGGAATTCCTCTCTTGATATTGATCAGGGACGTGCTTCTCTATTGATTCTGTCTGACATTTCCTTACTCTAACCCGTGCGCTGTGCCACGGTCGTGAGAGATTTCCTTTTTTCGTATTTACAAGCGTCGTCTCTCATATTCCACGGTCGTCAACTGTTCGCCTTAAAGTGGCCGACGCATCTAGTCCAATTTTCCGGGACGCGGTCTAAACCAGACTTGAGCGTGCCCTCATTATAAAGGTTTGCAACCCTTCAAGAGTCCCCCGACCTGACCCCAAAAATTGCTCAATTGACTTTTTCCGTCCGCAGTTATGTGTGGTGATGGGGAACCATGACATTTACATTTGCACCACTCCAATATGCCAATATGATCCCTTGCTCGGCGCGAGTTTTCGACACAGACTGTAGCTCAAAACAGGTCACAGGATCAAAAGTGTCTCTTGCCTGAAGGAGCCACTGAGTCGATCCTTTCCATTTCTGCACCAAATGCTGTTTTCTCTCTTTTCACCCCCCCTCCTCCCTCCTTCTCTCATCTCTCCTCTCCTCTCCTCTCCTCTCCTCTCCTCTCCTATCTCTCTCTCTCTCTCTCTCTCTCTCTCAGTAACTTGCTGGAACACATTTAGATCCTGAGTAGAACTCCTCAGTGCCCACTCATCACTCTGCGTGGTGTTTGAAGATTACTACGCTCAGAGACATCCTCACTGGGCATCCAGGCAGCTTAGAGGCCAAAATCCATAATCCCTTACCCTTCATGGGAATTCTCCATGCACTTCAACATGCTGAAATACAGCCCCGCTGCAGCAGCCACTCATGGTCGAGGAACTGCTGCAGCCGGAGGCCGAGATAGATGGATGACATGTCTCAATGAATGTGGGAGAAGTGGAGGAAGTTAGATTTAAAAAAAAAAAATAAATAAAAAAATAAAGTTATATACCACAGATAGTTCCTGCCCAGCAATCTAATTGGCAAGCAAAGAGTGATGTGAGAGGGCAGATTTCTTACAAGGTGTTTTTATTTCTAATGCATGCATGCACACTCCATCAGTCTGGTACCTGTTTTATGTATACTATAACAGCCCAGAAGACATTATTTACTGAAAATATGGGTACTCAGCAGCTGCACAGCCTTGCTACCAGTCGTCACTATAAGGTATTTCCTCTGAGGCTTTACTGCCTTATTAAAAAGCGTAAATAAGTGTAGTTCCTTGATTTAGTAATCTGCATGAACAAGTAATATGTAAAGTTCAGCTGCTGTAGCTGAGGGACCGTTGGGGTTTAATTTTTCTTCCTCTAGGCTACCCTTTAATGCTTTGTTAGTCTGCTGTGCTAAAACCCATGTAATAGCTTGGGGAGTTTGTCTTGCAGCATACAAGAATAATAAAAGTAATCCCATATTCACATTTGGTATTTTCTCATTATGAAAGCATTTCTTTACTTAAACCTTTTTTCCCTCATTTCTTTTCTTGGCGCATAAGCAAAAAAAAAAAAAAAATAAAATAAGGGGGAGACAAAGAGAAAAGGTCAGAGCAGATTTTAGTCTAACATCAGGTAGCAGGGTCACATGTGGTGAAGCAGTGGTTTCTAGCTCTGCACCATCTGTATTTACTTACTGCCCTTTATTCTTACTGGCATGTAGGGCAGCAACAAAAAGATCTCTACTCTACTCTCGTCCATTTAGGGTGAACTGTCTGATGGTACCGGCAGGTCTGGGTCAGGTCTTACGCCTTCCTTCTGGTGTCCTCTGTGATGTCATCCTCCTCTTTTCTTCACACCCATCTCCGCCGCCTTCCTGTGATGACGGCGGTCAGTGCTCTCTTGATCGGTCCGAGTAAGTAAGTTGTCGATCGGAGAGATGGCGTTTTGGAGTTTTTCTGAGGCTCTGTGGAGCTCGGAGAAGTCGCTGTCTGGAATTTTTGAGTCAGTCTGGTGTTGGTGCTGTACTTGGAGGAGGGGCGGGGAGGGGAGGTGGACTTCCACATGTTGTTCAGCATCCTGCAATACCTGGGCACACAGTTTTTGTCCAAGTGACTAACAAGGGGTTTTTTAATTTTTTGTCAACCTTTCCGAGGCAGTTTGCAAGGACATCTCCGTCCCCACGACTCCATATGTTCGCCTGTAACATGTTGAGCTCCGACTTGGACAAAATGTCAGTGTGAATGCCCTTGGTCAGCGTGGAGCTGGACTGCTACCCAGCACTACGGGCCCTAACCTGTATCACAGCGTTACAGCTCTCTCTCTCTCTCTCTCTCCCCGCTGTTTGGCATGCTCAGTGGCACCGAACGCTGAGGGCAGAGCGTGTCACTGAGCTGGCACCAGGCTGAACTCATTCAAGGTTACTCTTTGATTTAATGGTGATGCATTTTTTAAAACCGCATCATCCCTCTCTCTCTTGCCACTGCACCTAGTCCATCTCTGTCACAAACACTGGCTGTGCGTCTCACCTTTAGCAGTGGAAGCACCGGGAGAGGTTGTTTAAGAGATAAATCAATGGCAAACTAAGCCCCAAACTCCAGTGCAGGCTGGCCCCTGATTGTTTTGCCTGCTGGTCTGCACTAAAGCAAAACTGTAATTTATATTATTTATATTGTCTACTGATCATGCAGACAGCTTTTTTTTTTATTGACACTTACAATTAACACTGACTATAAAACTCTGATGTTCTGCAACACCTAGCTCTGTTTTTCAGTGATGTTTTTTTTAAACAAGGTGATGTTCAGTAATCATCACCTCCCCCTGCTACTGTTTCAGTAAATATACACTGACAGCATTGTGTATCTTATAAATAGATTTTTTTTCAACCAGTTGCTCTTTTTCCTCTGAGGTGCAGCTGCTTGTGAACGGGCCTAATTGCCAAGGGTTAGCATGGCTGCACACGCCGCACACACAGCTATACGGTATACGCAGGCGATTAGACAAACACGTTTCACTTTTTTTTCTTTTCTTTTTCTTTTTTGCTTAACTGAAATGAAATCTGAGCTATTCAGACATGAGAATATCTGCCTTTGTGTTGTGTGGCAGCCTGTTACGGATGGAGATGAGGATTTCTGATAGCAAAAAAAAAAAAGAAAAAAAGGTGATAAATCAGAGGATAGAAATGAGCCATATTCATGAGCCATGTAATCCTCTTATATCTCATGTCGTTTTGAAAAGGAAACACATCTTTGACATCAATACTTGTGTGTCTGGTGTGATAAAGCGACCGCACCTCTCACCAGGATTGAGGAACTGGATATTATATATTTTAAGAGTTAAACAAAACAAAACAAAACAAAAAAAAGATACTATATAGTTCATGGAGGGACACTTTATTAATCTCAGCTCAGATCTGTCAGATGGAGAAACGGCTTCTGATATTTTTTTGTAAATTAATTTGTTAAATCTTAGAAATGTCATGAAAGTTGCACTGCACATCTCTCAGAAACATGCAGGTTTTAAAGGATACACTATATAGCATATGAAATTATCTTATAATCTGATCAATATAAGGCTGAAACAAATTATTATTTTCATTAACACTTCATCTCTGGATTTTTAAAAATTATTTAATTCATCATTTAATCTATAAAAGGTCAGAAAATCAAAGATATTCAATTCACACTGATATAAAACCAGCAAATGTTCACATTTTAGAAGCTGAAGCCAGCGACTGTATGACACATTGGCTGCATTAATTATTTTAACATACATACAACACCAGCAGAAATTTAATGGACAACAATTTTGACAATCGGTTAATCATTTATTAAGCAAAAATACCAAACACTCACTGGTTCAAGCTTCTTAAATGTGTGGATTTACTGCCTTTCTCTGTTTTTATGTCATTATAAATTGAATTTAAAGATGAACTATGTCAAGATCACTTTGGCCTCAGAGATCTTCAGTTTTCTGATGTTAATAAATAACTGATTAACTGAAAAAGTGATCGGCTGATTAGTTGCAGCCCCATAAACGACTTAAATTAATATTGTTTCAGCTGAAACTGATATATTGACATTTGAGATATATATATATATATAACACTGTGCACGTGAACTATTGCAGTCTGGGAATTGTTTTCTCCCCTTTTACATTTATCATTATTCGATAAGAGCGTTCTTTATATTCCTTATGTTCAAGTGTGAAAATCTTAACAGTCTGTGAAAAGGTATTAGCAGCCTGCAAAAATAATTTAAAAAGCAAAACGTCTTTTGTCTTCACATACAGTAAAGTGGTAAAGAGCGGAGACTTGTGCATTTGGCGTTGAAAGCAGCCGTGACAGATGTTTGAAAGCGGCCTAATTTCTTTCAGATTCATGATGAGCTGAGTGGAATTAGATCATAGATGTGCAACCGGCAAAATGGGAGAATTAGACAGTCGCTTCTGTCAACCATTATCCAGAGTAGTAAGAATTGACAGTGTTATGATGCTAACATCCATTAGAGCAATTAGCAGCGCCACACAGGTGCCCTCCATTTCAGTCTGTGAGCCCTTTTATTAAAAGCCTCAAAATATTCTTAATTTCCACTCCCTTTCAAAGACAAATCTTTATAGCCTACCAAATGTAAATTAAGCAGCAAGACTGAATTAAATAGAGCGTAAACTTAATTTCATGTTGCCACAATTCATTCGATTCATATGGGCTTAATAGTATTGTTCATTTTCCTGAATATTTAGGGGTGAAGTGTTCGTACCTGGTTATGTCTGGGGGGCATTAAGTCTGACTAATGAAATGACTCTATCCTCTGTGGCGTTTTAATCTATTCACTGGGAAAGTAATTGACAAGCCCACAGTATGTGCATTAGGATAGCTCCGGCACCAAAGGACAGCTGTCACTAAAGCAATTAAAATGACAAAGGTTAATTAATTCTCTCCAGTTTTTACCTGATATGAGACATTCACAATGAGTGAGTTTTCATTTCCGGAGGAGTAATAGTGTTTTGAGGAGAGTAATTTATTTGTGATTTAAATAAAAAAAAAAAAAAAAAAAAAAAAAGGAACACCAGCCATTGTCTGATAGAGCCTTTAATATGTCAATACCTCCTACAAAACTGTGCCCCAGGACAGCTTCAGCCCCAGATTTGAAATGAATTCTGCAGCAGGACATGATCTGAAATGACAATTGGTTGTTTTTTTGTTTTTTTTTGTTTGTTTTGTTTTTGTTTTTTTTTAAAAAGTAAGACGCCTATTATTTGTTCTGCGTTAGTACAAAACAGAATGTGATTCGCTTATAAATGAAGCACATGGAGGACTCCTTTTACAACCTTAAACTGAGCTCTACATTTTTTTTTACTGCGGGTTGGGGGTCAAGCGAAAGAAAAACCAAGACGCAAATAATTACTATGCCAACCACCTCTGACACCACGAGAGCAGAACCCAAGAACTTTCTAATCCACCTAAATGTCAAAGCAATGTTCGCAGCCCTCCCTCCGTGTGAATCTCCACAGGCTGCCAAAAGGCCAGTGGTTAGTCATCTGTTTACTCCTGCAGCTGCTGGGTGTCATTGGGACTCTGAAGGAGAAATCCCATGATTCTCTCTGCCATTTCTGACAGCTCCCGCCCAGACCACATTAATCAGGGATTGTGGGCGAGTTGGGGATAGACGGCAGGCATGGATGGCTCCGGCCCAGGACAACTGAACCGAGGGAGAAGATCTGGGCCCAAAGATAACTTAGACGCCCAAAACGCTGGCGGGTTGTAATGCCGGCGGTTTCATTCATACACACAGAGCTCGATAAACGGACAGTTTCTCCAAGGAAACACCCGGTTTTTCTTGCTGCCGGGTAAAAACGATGCTTTGAAATTAACATAATTTAAGAAATGTTGGTTTTTGAAGCGGCAGTTTTATGAATTTAACCTTTCACAGTTGTGCAAATTAGTCTCCCAAGAAATTTTTAAGCTATTAGATATTTGAGATTGGTTTGAATTAAATTTTCTGAAAAGCTCTATTTCCTGTGTGAAACAGTTTTTAATTATATAACGCTACTTTCCTCCTTGCCTTCCTCTCCGTTTAATCACTTCACTGAGTCGATCTGAGAGTTAACAAAAGGTTAGCCCTACTGCTAAAAGGCAAAAACACAAAATTGAAAGCTGCTGTCACTCCTAAAATGATTGCAGGCGTGTTAATAAAGAGACTAACACTCGACCAAACAATTAAATCAAACTTATTAACATCTCCAGGTGCTAAGATTCGTTTGAAATCAGTGATGCTGTTAAATACAGACATAAAACAGCTTGATATTCACAATCACTATCAAACAAAAAAACTGTTCAACCTGCTTTAATTGATTTGTTTAACAACTTGGAGGCAACACAACAAGCTGTGAACGCAACACTGACATATTTTCACCTTTTTTATGAAGTCGATCACTTCACTACATTACACCTCAGCTCAACATTTGGAGTTGTTTTTCCTGGAGTAAATATTGGACTTGCATAATGCGAGTCCAATATTTACTCCCCTTTGATCTCCAGCAACTCCTGAGAAAAAATATTTGGCTCTTTAGCTACTAAATGCTTCACTGTGTTCACCGGCTAGTCGGTCTGCTGTCTCGTCGTTTTAGAGCTTTTCCACAGAAAATATTCAGCTTTTTGCCACCGGAGGTGACGCTCAGGGCAGCGAGGGGCTCTGAAATCAGAACAATAAGCTGAGAGACACACAAGTCGGTCGATGAGTCTCTGCGTTCGCCATCACACACTAGCTCAAATACTGAATAGTGCAGCTTTAAGTTAATTTTGTCAATAGATCATCATTCATATCGCCATTAATAATTCTGCCTTAAACACAACACATATATTGTATTTACCCTCAGACGACACTAGTCGGGGAACAGATCCATCTCTCAGCCGCTGTCATACCAAACACTTCTGTGCCAGACTGTTTACACTTGTAAGATTATGTGCATAATGAGGCCGCATTGTCTCGGCAAAAGTGCTGCCTTTAATTCTTTGAAGCTGAACAAACTGTCCCTGGCACATTTGGGTAGGGGTGGAGGAGATATCAGAGTCACTTTATTGAGATGAAAGAACTGGCCCAAACAGCAATCTGAGACATTAGTCATTCCTTCTTCTCGGTGACAGAAACATGCTCTCAATTTACGAGTCAGGTGCTTCCAGTGATTTCTGCCAGCCTTGTTCCTCCACATCATAAATTCCTCTTTATGCTCACTCATCCCACAGGCAGACCCCTATTCTTTGGCCTGCCTCGTCAGAAAATACACCCCATGTTGGCATATTGGATGCGGTCCAGGCTGCCATTAGCAGTTACCGTGTTGCGTATACCATAGTGTACACTATGAAAGAGCACTGAATTTAAATAGACAGCGGTGATTGCGCCCCTAGGTGCACATTTGTACTTTTTTTTTTTTACAGGTTTTCTATCGGCACTTTAATTTGTTCTTTCTCTGATGTTGACTCTGCAGAGCTCCCACTTACACTGTGTTCATTTTCTCTTAATGCTTCACGTGGAGCCACTGGCTCCCAATTTATGTAATGAAGGTTTAATAGCCAATTGGAACATCCAATATCATTAACAGCCAGTGTTAGTCTCATCCAGAATTTGCTTTTTTTGATAACCAGTGGTGCAAATGTTTGATAGGTGGAATGTGTGATTAGCACCTGCTGTTTAATGTATGTCCTGTCTCCTCTGCAGCAAGAAACCACTTCTTTTAATTTCTTTTTTTTTTTTTTTTTTTTTTACCACATGTCACATTTTAACAGAATATCTGTTCTCTTTCAACCTTTGTTAAATGAACTTCATATTATCTCCTCTTATCACCTCCATATTTTGCTCTTCTGCTTGTTCTATTGTATCTATTTTTAAACACTTTCAGACACTTGTTTTTTTTGTTTTTTTTCTATATAGATGCTAAACCCTACTGTGTACAAGTCTTTTTGTTATTTTTGGATACTGCGGGGGCACTGTGGCTCTGACACTCTTAACAACAGGTTTCTTGTCATGTCGGTGATACAGAAGATGAAATTTATTATACCGGACTTGTTTTATGTCACGAACATAAGAGCCACGTCTTAAATGTCTAAAATGGAAATGCAGGACTGAGAACACAGCAGAATTAGGGCACAGTTATGTTTTTTTTGTTTTTTTTTTTAAAGCACTGCAGAAAATGATCTTTTGTATCCCTGTCATCTTGTGTGTCTTCTGCAAGTTTTATTTATTTATTGCGACATTTTACTTGCTTTTGTCTGATTTTGACGAGAGCCCTCCATTGGTGTCATTTCCCGCGTGCCATCTACGCCCTTAAAAACCCGCTAAACACATAACGCAGAATTAAAATAGAAGTTTTTTTCTGTTTTGTTTTTTTGTTGTTTTTCCCCCGCCCCCCACCCTTCCTCTTTTTCCTCCTGTAACAATCATGACTCAGTGAAGATTATTTCTGACAGCTGCAATAACATGAAAATATAGATGGATGTTTTTCAGTTGTTTACCACGTTCGGTTCATGCATGGACATGGACGAGATTCCAACGACAATATCAGAGAGGTATATTCACTCTAACAATCACACTGCAGAAAACAACACCATTCAAAATATGTTTGCTTTTTCCATTAGGCCCTCTAATGCACACTGACAGATTCTTCTTATTTGCATTGACATTTACGTGTTTGCAATGATTACCAGAGACCGATTGGAAAAGACAGAAAGCATGATTGAGACGGAAATACACTATCGACATAAACAACTAAATTAGCAGGAGAAAACATTAATAAAATTGTTTTCTGGTCTTTGTGTGGAATCCACAATATTTACATAAATACAATCAGCATATTTTTATAGTTGGCTTCAGAATTTCCTTTCAATGTAAGCAGCTATGCATATAATATGAGTATTGCAAGCCTATAAATGCTTCCCTAAATGCTCTCATAATGACCTTGGGGTAGGTCTGTTCATTGGAGCAATATCAGTCTTGCGACAAGGATATGTTAGCTGTAATAATGCCTGTCAACATCTCAAGTTTCAAGTGTCTGGACTCCATTTTCATTCAAATAATTTGACGTCGCTCAGGGCGCAAACGGCCTGTCTCTGCATCTTTTTTTTTTCTTTTTTTTCCTCCCCTCTCTCTCGCTCTCTCTTTCTTCCCGTCATCCAGTCAGGTGATCACCCGGTGGGGAGGTAAGGGGTGTCACTGTGGTAGTTGTAATCTGGACACACTTTCTGCACCAGCTTGTAGTCGGTGCTGTAGAAGGTGATGAAGATGCAGATGACTTTGAAGGGCTTGGAGCACAGCCAGGACACGTGGCTCTGGGTCTGCTCCTGGGGGCAGCTCTGGGAAGGGTCGTGGGCACACAGTGAGTTCCTGGTGCCCTTCTCCACCTTCTCGTACTCCACCCTGCAGTTGAACAGCTTGGTGTCCTTGGTCTCCAGAGCCGTCTGCTGCTGCTGCTGCTGCTGGTGATGGTGGTGGTACTGCTGGTGCGGCTGTTGGACCTGGAACTCCACAGCCTTGGTCGGCGGTACGAGCCCCACGGACACGTTGCCCTGACCGGTCGAGTTGTGGCGGAAGTAGACGCTAAAGGTCCCGTTTCCGTGATCCACGATCTTGCCCGTGATGAGAAGGTTCAGCTTCACCGTCTTGATGTTGGAATGGAAGTCGCCCCAACCGAACATCTTCTTGAACTTGCCGGTCTTCACGATGGGCCTCCTTTTCGTCCTGGATCGAGGGTCGCGGGGGTTCGAGGCGTTGTAGAGCCAGTTCCACTGCTCCTGTTTGGAGAACGGGTCCGCCTCGTCATAGTTCAGATCCAGAGAGGTGAAGTTCTCCTTGCCGTAGAGGGACTGGGACAGGAGACGGCTGATGGAGAAGGCCTTGCTGCTCTCGGTCCAGTAAGTCTTCACTTTGGATTTTGAGCTCTCTCTCAAGTCTGGATTTCCTGAACTTGGTGAATCAGCGCTCGTAACCTGGAAACAAACAAACAAACAAACAATCACTGTTGGGTAGAATTTCAACTGGAAAGCACCAACAAGGCTGCACAAATATCTCAGTTTGTTTGATTTTAATATAGAAAACGTTACAAAGTACATGCAGTGACACACATTCATACAGATTGGCCGATGGTGGCCTTGAGTTTTGGACCCAAGACAAATTCTGTCAGGAAATATTACAGCTCGTTATAAGAGTGCCAAATTTCAAGTGAGTAAGACTCATGAGCGGTTAGTTATGCCCTTTTAAATTAGATCCTCAAAGAAAAACAACATCAGTCATTTTAGAAATTGCCCTAAAACAACATATGTTTACGTTCAAGTGACAAAGCCATCGAGTGGCTAGAGGAATTATGGAAAGAGGAAATAGTTTGATAATATTGTCAAAAAGCCACAAAGTCTGCAGGGAAGAGGTCAGGATGGATCGGTGGGTAAACAAAACATTGGCAAACGATGATGACAGTCATTCCCTAACTTTAATCAAAGGGTTGTTATTTTGACTATGATGATGAAGGTCACCTAATCTTAGCAAAGTCAGCTTCATAACCTAAATAACAGTCTTTCCCTGACTAAGTCGTTTATGTGCCTAAACCTAATCAAACCTTCGCCATAGCTAATAGCACTACTATATTTCCAACAGCGATTTGAAAGGTGCTGACAAACTGTATCGTCAAACAACATATTGTTGAATTTGGACTTGTTGATTTAGATGTACCATGTTGGTTTGTAGTGACAATTAAGCCAGAAATGCCATCGAAATGTGCAGGATTGCAAACTCAAACACAAAATTATGGCAGTTTATGTCAAATGGACCATTCCTCCAAGAATTTGGCAATACATTACAGGAAAACTGTATTTTATGAGGGTAATACAGTTTTAAAATAACAATTTTGCTTGACATATTTGGGGAAAATCAGGTGAAATTTGTTTGAGGAATGATGAAAAAACAAACAAAAAGTTCGAAATGTTGGAAAATCTTGTTAGACACAAATATTTGAGAAAACACTTCCTGTATTAAAACAGATTTCCCTACAAATCCTCTACATGAAGGATTGAATCCTCTACAAAACCAGAGGATTGTGCAGGCTCGGTGGACCAGCAGGGCGGCCCTTCGAATTACTTTAATTTCACACCTTACAAATTACGTTGATTACCAACGTTTAGTTCCATTGCAGGAATCAGTGTGGTCTTTATGAGCGTGTGGACATCAGGGACCACGTGTGCGCTCACAAAAACCATCCATACGCCAATTTCCTGCACGAGAACTGGTATTTATAAATGTGTACATCTCACATATTCTTCAGAGCAGGCGTCCACATGCTTTTCTAAAGCGATCTGAGGGTGATGTGATGAAATGGAGATGAAATATAAGCTGAGAGAGCAAAGCTTGATAGCTGCGTTTACAGAGATTTTTAAAATGCCAATCAAAGGCACACTTATTAAGGTAACATTAATTAATTACTTTTGTGTGATTGATTTTGAAATTCTTTTAATTTACATTTCATTTTGCTGTTGATATTCTTTTTATTCTGTCATTAGCTGTGACACTTTGTAAAGTCGGTTTGGATAAAGGAACAAACTAATCATTGAATATAAGTCTGAGAAATCACTGCTGGTGATGGTTTACATGTCCATGTGATGACTTAATGATGTGGACGGTGTAAAGAGCCATACAGTTGTACGTAACGGTTGTGTGTGTTATGGATATTTCCATAATTAAAGGGTCAAGTTGTACCTCCTGTTTTCTCAAACAGAAGATAATGCATGTGTTGTTTTGATAAGCAGGAGCCTTACTGGCAAACCAAGGCCATAATGGAGGCCAATGCCAGACAGAACAAGACAAAGACTTGAGATAAAACGCAACTAGAGGTCACAGAGCTATGATTTGAAACTGATAAACCAATTAGCTTAATACCTCTGCTTGGGTTAAGGGCTAGGCTCGGGTTTTCAGAGACAGCACTGGAGCAGAACACTCTTTGCTGTTTTGGTTCTCCACTTGGCCGAGTGCTTTCAATAAACATTTTCAGCTTTCAGACATCAAAGTCTGCCCTTTTCTCCGCTGAAGATGCCGACCATCACTCAAAAATACCCCCACAACAATGTGTAATGACGGCTGTTCTTGGAGAACCTCGCTGGTGCAACACAATCGGTGAAACCACACTTCTTCTTTCCTGTTTGTTTCATTGACAGGTGTACAGAGCGGTGGAGCAGGTGGTGAAAGGGCTGGTTCAGCGTTGGTCTTCAACCATTTATGGCTAATTGCGGGAGTGGAAATGAGGCTCATGCACATGCACCCAGTTCCTCGATGACTGAGATGTATAAAAAACAGGCAAAGCTTTATAAATCTGACAAAAAGAATGCGTATGCATATTTCTGGCTTTGTGCATACACACAGTTTTAGTCCTGAATCTACTCAGAGTTTTATGTGGCCTCAGGTGGTGGATGCAGCATGTCCGACTTTCATGCTAGAAATGGGAGTTGTGTCTTGTAGCAGTCTAATTATTAATGTTGGCCTTTTTGTCCTAGATTTTTGTTCTTTCTTTGATCTTCCCCTCAACTTAATCTTACTGTGGCTGCAGTGCAAGAACATTGCAGAAAATAAATCATGTTTTCATTGAACATAATCTGGATTTCTGTCCAATGTCAACCAATTCTGCCTTGATAGAGTTGGTTGTTCCTGGTTTGAAATCTCTTTACATCCTGATAACTAACAAACAAAACCACTTATAATCTATCTCTGACAGTTAAAGAAACACCAACAAATAAAAAACAACTTATCCATCTACGAGCATGTCAGCACCTCCAACAAAAGCTGTTAATGCTGTAATCAACTCTTACAGAGTGTGAAACGTCTTGTGCGAGTCGTCCTAATCAAGATTAAGGGTATTCCTGCCATACATCGAGATGAATGAAGCGCTTCTCGGGCGCAGACGTGATGCAACAGCAGACTATTACCTGCTGAATGTGCCCTGAATGGATGATTGATGATTCATTCTGTGTCTCTCCTCTAACAATCACACAGATGAGAGAGCGAAGATTCCCCCGTGCGCCCCACAGAGGCCCGTGACAGTGATGTCCAAACCCCGGCCGAGGAATGTGACAGCAGATCTATCTGGTCGAAGCGTTTACATTTCGTACCTTCACCTCGCGATCAATACTCCTGAAAATAAGGTCTTCTCTCATTCAGAAAGTTCTCTGAATGACATTGTAGTACTGTACGCCCGCATGTGTGTGTGTGTGGAGCTCTGACTTGAATAAACTGTTGCAGCGGTTGTGATCTCTCTCTCTCTCTATCTAAAGCGCACGTTTCATTTTATGCACTTGACTTCAGAGTGGAGGAGTTTGAAAAGATGGCCTCCAGTTGTTTTTGAGGAGAGCCCGATGATGAATGACCTGATGCGAACAAACCGTTAGTGGCGTTTGTGGAGACTTCGGCTTTAGCTGTTACATCTCTCTGAGCCTGAGCTTTTTCCTGAATGAGACACGATACGCTGAAGCTTCTCTAACACGGAAAAAATCCCGTCTTTGCAAGCTGGTTTCATAAAGAGAGAAGGAGGGGAGACAGTCAAAGCTGAATGTTTGTAGAAATATGAATTCCAGCAGTCAGGTCGTTTCCTTGCGCAGTGGGGCAGTTAAACCGTATTAATGAACATCTCCTTTTGTCTTCCATTGCTGGAAACAAAAGTGTGTTATGTTGCCTCACTGGTGATGTATCGTAAAAAGATAAATCCAGTGCAAGGATAGGGAAGGCTTCCCGTTCAGGATTTATTGGCACCATTACGGTCTAACATAAACCTCCTTAGGATGTAAAAGTTCAGTGAAATAGTATCTTATAGACTGTCAGCTGAGCAGCGATAAAGTCGATTATGACACCATAGTTGAGTCTTCATTCTCGGGTTTAAAAAAAAAACGGTTCATGGTTCAACTTGTTTCAGTTCATTTTGAAAGTTGTTGAGGTGCAATTGAACGTATATTCACAGGAAAACGCAGCAGCTAACTTTAGTTAATTGTTACTGACAGAAAAGGAAGATTTCTATAAAGAGTGAATGTTACATTATGAGGTCGTGCAGAAACATTTAGACATCAGATTATTATTCTTCCCAATTACATGTATAGGATTTGGTTGAATGGATTTATAAAATCCTTAGCGAGTTACATGTTTGCAATAATTGTGACTGAATATATTCCTTCTAAAATGACCTTTTGACCCCTAATCCGAATCGTAAACCCCCATTTTATTTTTCATGGATATTTCTATTCGGAGTCATTAAAGAGTGAGGTCTCTAATGATCGAATGAAATATCATTTTTCGTCGTCCGGTAATTACTGATGCTTCTCAGTAACTGGGTTTTTTTAGCCTCAACAGAGTCCAGAAATCAGATAAAGGGATATTAGGAAACTGCTTTGAGCTGGTTTAAGTGACTGCCAGGCTAATAACCGACAGTGTGTATGTGTGGATACAACATTTTAATGTGCAAATATTTCCTAAACAATACAAATCCAAGTCAAATGTTTAAAGTTTTATCTTTTTTTTTTTATCAACCAGGAACTTGAGATGCCTTCAGTATGTTTTGAAAATGTTGTGCAACTTCATGTCATGAATAATTTTTTAAGAGAAAGTGTCACCGGAGTTTTTAGAAGGGATTTCTTCACTTTTTTTTTTTTTTTTTCCTCCTCCTCCCCAAGATTATCAAACACAAAATTACACAGCACATCTGAAGTGCGTGCCCAGTCATCATCAGACCTAACTCCTTGTTGTGGAAGCTCGCTCTGTTGTCACCGGCGTTAAACTGTGACATGCAATTAGCTTTCATCTAAAGCACCTGACAGTCTCTGGATTAGAGCACTCAGAGGCACATTCACAGAGACTCCACTTCACGGATTAGAGCCCAACCTGTAATCCAGCCCGGGGAGATTAGGCAGATCAGAGGCAGTCCTGACTAAAGCAACGTTTATATCCAGAACACCCCAACTGACTGCACCAACACTCGCAGGGCCAAGATTTACCTCTCGCCGGCTTCAAAAACATGCAAGCGAGGCACGAAGAGAGAGTGTGAGTGTGTGTGTGTGTGTGTGTTATACATGAATGTGCCTGAAAGAGATACTGCAGAGAGAAAACAGGGAGAGTGCTGTTGGATAAAGGACAGAGGGGGGAAAAAAACAACAACAACATGGTAGCGTAAAGGTCAACAGTCACACTTTGATAACTTTGGGCTTAACAGATATTGGTTTGTCAATACTGGGTTTTATTAAATATCAAATAAGGGTCAGACAATATAAGCCCTCAGCTAAAGGTGAAATTTATTTTGTACTTAGCTGCCTTGATTTAATTGTGGTGTATTTTATTAACGTGTTATATTAATTTCAGTAGCTGTTGTCATGCCTTTTTAAAGCAGTGGTTCAACCAGCTGGTCGTCACTGGTTGCTTATTGTTCATCTATGAATTGTGAACAGCTCAACCAAAGAGTGATTTTTCTCATTTAAACATCTCAGATTGATTCTTTTGCACATTTTTTTAGTGTCCAGAAACAGAGATTATTCAGTATTTCACCAGAAAAAAAGAAAAACATTAGAGAAAATCTGAAGAAATGAACATAACTTTGGAAGCACAACAAAACTTTTTCGTTTTTACGATCAAGTTAATCGTCTAAAACGTCTAAAATCTTGTGAACTGCTGCCTTAGAGGACAGTAACAGTGCATATCATACAGACATATCTATCTATAATCTATATCTATCTATCTATCTATCTATAATGTCTGCAATGTAAAAGTCAGAGAAAAGATCCGCTGTGCTGATAGCTACCGATAAATTTAATTAAACAGAACATCGTTTTGATCTGAGACGTTTAAGATCTGAATGATTAGGAGTTATTCTGTTTCCTGACTTGACCAATCAGAACAGTGTTATTCATGCCAATATTTGCAATGAAAGGAAAAAAAAAGATAAAGACATGCAATCTTCTGCACACAAAAATTACACTACTTCATAGAAAAAACAGTGAATAGAGAAAATAGAAAATTACTTAAGTTAAAATAGTTTGAAAAGCAAAAACAACCACAAATTAATATTAATGCCTGCAACAAGGAAATCTAGAAAAAAAGTGGGAAACATCATGTCCACTCCTGAGAGAGACTTAAACTAATCCAATAAATAAATAAATAATAAAACCAAATAATGAAAAACTACCACAAACAGTGTGTTTATCTGCATCCTGCTGCTGTGTTTAACCATTGTTATCCATTCATTGCTCTATAATTAACAGACTGAAGGAAGCTTTTTTTTTCTCCTTATTGTCAACAAATCCCATTGAAAACATCAAAAACTTAACAATGATCCTACTAACAAGTATTATCTGCGTATCCAAAGCCTGATCTATCTCACTCCTCTGTGCTCTAAAGCTGCTTTGTTGAGTTAAAAAACATGGAGAAGCAGCAGTGTTTGGTTTTTATGCTCCACATATCTGGAACAAACTCCTGCAGGTCTGCTGCTGCAACTCTCAGCTCTTTGAAATCACAGCTGAAGACTTTCCTGTTTGCCGCTGCCTTTTTAAAATCAAATGTGAGGCTTTTGATTCATATCTTATGTCTTATTCTATTTTAGCTTATTTTTATTTCCAATTTAACACTTCTTAATTGTATTTAATGCATTTTTATATTCTCTTGTGTTGCTTTTATATTCTGTCTTGATACCTTTTATGCTTTATGTAAAGCTCTTTGAATCGCCTCGTTGTTGAAATGTGCTAAACAAATAAACTTGAGCCACACTGTTGCACATCTCATCCCCCATATGCCGCCCTGCTGCTGGAAATATTCACCACTGCAACAAAAGAGTATTAATCCACAGCTGAAAATAGTCCCCCAACAAAATTATTTAACTTTTTTTTTCCTCAAAAAAATATGAAACTAAATATTCACATCTTGTTTTTAAAGATTTCCATCTCATGTTTGTGGCACAGCGAAGGTCGAGAAGTCCGAAAGCGTTTAAAAAACAGACTTTTCATGCGATTTGCTGTCAATCAGGAAATAAGATTTTACTTTTATAGCCTTATAAAGGATTAAAAGAGCTAAGCGCTAATAGATTCCCCGACTACGCAGAAATGAATGGAAACTAATGGCTGCCCGCTCGTGTCACCTGCATTTGAAAATGATCAGTTTACACGACTTGAACAGCAGTAAAGAAGTTTTTAAACGTGCAAACGCAGCAGTTTAGTCCTTTTTTCCCGGCACAATTTTCATTACTTGGAGTTTCAACAGAGTTTTAATGTTAAATCAGAGCATTAGTCACACCCAGACAAGTAAAATTATTGTGTCAAAACTTTAGCTCAAATTTAAAGATATTACATAAAAGTAAAATATGTTGTTATCAGGAGCTTTAAACAGCTTCTCCAGTGGTTTAGTGTCGCTTTTCCATAAAGTTTGTGAACTCATAAGACAAAGTTTGGGGAAAAAAGAAGCAGCAGAGGCCGAGAAATCCTGAGTTTTTTTGTCCTTAGTGTCATTATATCCTCCATAATTCAAACTAAAGCATCTTTTTGTTTGTCTTTTATAGAGAAATACTCACTCCAATGTACAGAAAGCCATATTGGTCAAAGCCTTGTGTAAATACAGTAGTGTAACATTTTTACACGCATCATATATTAAATATAGTGTTTTCAGCGAAAGACATCTGAATGTATCGCCCCAATCATATATGGAAGCTTTCATTTCGCGGCTCAGAGTTTTTTTTTTCTTCCCCCCCTTCAACTTTTTTTAACCTGCAGTTTGTTATGCAGGAGTCCTCCGCCCCTCCAAACCCCATTTAACTGTCTGTTAATATTATTCCCAGGTTCAGTGTATGAGGCAGAATCCCTCGACAAGATAACACAAACCGCATCGGCATGCAGAAGTCCTTTAGGAAACGACTCTCAGATTGCCAGATGCAGCATATAGGCAGGTTGTTGGACAAACCTAAATGCTATCTACTCTCGGCGAGGCTGTGATAAGGCGCAGGCGTCCGCTCTTTGGAACAGGAAGATAAACAACCCCCGCGGCTTCCCTCGGGAGCTCGGGAGGATATTCTATGGGCTGGACCCTCGAACAGCCCAACAAATTCTACCTTTAATAGAACCACCGGAGAAGCCAGATGACTCTGCGGTGGGCCGTACACAAAACCTTGCGAGGAAGAATGAAAGTGTGTGTCAGTTTTCATTTACCTGAATGCTGCGGCTGCTGCGACTGCTGTGTGCGGGGAGGATTTGTGAGCGCGACAGTTCTAGTTTAACAGAGTTAGAATGGAGAGCCGCCGAGGTGATGGCGGATTTGGGCTGCCACTTTACAATCTTGATTGGATGGTGTGTGTGTGTGTGTGTGTTCAGAGTTCTGGCTTCAACATGGAGAAATTAATAGAGTTGAAGTTTTTTTTTTTTGTGTGTGTGTGTGTGTGTGTGTGTGCATAAAAACCACACTTCAAAAGTTCAAAAAGGAGTTGTGCAGATTTATTTACTTTTTAAATTCTGGCGCAGAGTTTGGCTCAAGGACATGTGGCTCTTTTTTTGGGATCAAACCTGTGACCTTTCCGGGTATGAGACAGTCACTCTAAACTGTGGCTACACCTCCAGACAGCACGGCCACGTATAAATCACAAGTACTTTTACCAAAAGGTTCAAGGCTTTCAAAATATAATGGCTTATGATTTCTCATCTTTGATATATAAAACCACTTTTCTGTATTTGAAGAAAATGTTCCTCTAGACAGGAAGGTAGTTTAAGAGTCCTTAGTCTGTTGATGCGGTCTTTTAAGAGTATTTTCCATGTGGGCACTTGGGATATGACTATCGTCATAGTCATTTACTGTGAATTTAACTCGTCTCGCCTTGTGAGGTCCCCCTGTAGTTGAGTTGATGGAGCAACTAAGGGCATTTGACGCCCACTAAGAGTTTAGGTCTATATTCTCCTGGTGATATCAAAGTGTTACCTGAGGGGGGTCAGAGATGATGACAAATCACAAAGTGTGTCAAGACATCACAGGCAGCTGTGGATGGAGCCGAGTCCTATCACTGCAGCACTGCTTTAAGAGGCCAGGGCACAATTATTACCATGACTTCTGAGGAGGATAAATACTGTACGCGGACAGACTGCGGGATATTAGAGTGGGGCAGTTTGAAGAAGAAGCAGAAGAAGAAGGAGGAGGAGGAGGAGGAAGAAAAGGGGGGGCGATGGGGGGGGAGGGTGGAGAGGGAACCTAGCCACCAGTTTTCCAACTTACCCAGAGGAAAAATGCATAATCATATTATTTCACACACGACTTGGTTCAAAGGCGGCCAAAATAAGTTTGTGAGGTTCCCATGGGTCTGTCAATCTGTTGAAGGAGCTGCAGGCGAAAGCTTAGGATGCACCGAGTACGAAACAATTATGATCATCCCATTAAAGCATAGCGAAGCAATTTGGCAGCCCAGTCTGGAAAAAAAAAAAACAAAAAACACTCCCATCAAGTGATGCTATGAGATCAGCCAGTCCTGTCATAATGCTATTGTACATATAACTCACATACTTAATGATTAATGTTTGTCTTGATATTGTGACAATAGGAGAATCCGTGTTAATTAATGTTATTGCCTCTGAAATCGAAGAATCCTTGTGTTCGTTCAAATCAAAAAGGGCTCTGTAAAATAAATAAAAAAATTTAAAAAAAAGAGGGGGGGGGTTAGGGGGGGAGGGGGTGAAATGATTAGTGCGCTTAGTCAGCTGTGAAATTGAGTTTATGGTTTTCAAGACGGTGAATTCAATTCGATAATGGGTATTAAGTTGTAGAGAATAATTAATAGTAATTGACTTCTTTCCATCACTATGCAAATTAAACACAGATAACACCACGGGAGCTTTTTAAGGCCAGTCAAGTTTGTGGGGATTAAGTTTATGGAATTTTTGTTGGAGAGAGGAGTGGCGCCTGTTCTGCTTTGATTGCTTTGTTGACAGATTTATCAGTGGGTGAGGGGTTACTGTCTCTCCGAGGATTAAAGGAATTGGGTTGTCACAAACTGTCAAGGCATTGAGTTAGTAGCATTCTGGTATGTTTGTCATAATGGGCTCAGGCTGTTCTCCGCCGTACTGTCAAATATATTCTTATTGAACCGCATCTGTAAATGGGAGAAAGGAGGGTAAAAAACGCACAGGCGAGGATTGAATGGATAGTGCTGAGCAGGAAATATCCAGCGGGTGGATTTTGTCGAGATGCAGATTTGGATTTGGAGAGCTTGTGTTGACACTGACATCAGTTAATTAACGAAGCAATGCATGGATTTTTTTTTTTTTTTTTTTTATCATCTCAGGCAACAAATTTAAGGAAAACTATTTAAAAACATGCCCTTAACTCTGCTATAATAAAGGTAAAATGACTTGTGGTAAAGAAGAAAACATCTGAATTATATTCTGTTAAATATTCTCTAGACTTTCACATGATCAGACTGTGGCTAACATGATCTTGCAGGGATAAATCCAGATTATTTTTTTTTTTACACTGTGAGGTCCTCTTTGTCCTTTCACTACCTGAAACTCACTTGTCAAAAACGTCCCCTTTGCGAACCTTCCTGAATATCCTCGCTACTAGAAGAGCACAAACAGTAATCAACAGAAATTGTAGAGACATAAAAATAACGGGAAAATAAATAAAGGTCAAATCAGAATGGCATTTAACTCACCAGAGAGATGAATGACAGCAGCAGAGCGGCAGCAACCAGACATGTGGTCCTCATGCCTCCGTGTGGAGCGTCTCCCCCCATGTCAACCTGTCCTTGATCTTCTCAGCCTCTGATGAGCCGCAAATATCTCCTCCTGACTGAGCCGCTATCAGCTGCCGAACTTGAGGAGAAATAAAGAGTGAGGAAGGCGGTCCTGAGGCGAGAGAGCAGAGATGAATCTTCTCAGGCTCATTCAGGAGGGGGGGTCAGATGTCTGATGCTGTTTAAAAAAACGGTTCAAGTGTCTTCTGGAGTGGTTTCTGATGCGGGGTTTTGTTGGAGGTGCTGTGGTGAGAACGGAAGTGTTTGTACATCTGAGTGTCAGTGTGGAGGGATGTTTTATACAGCGCGCTCAGAGGTTCACACACACACACACACAAAGAGAGAGATAGAAAGGGGGTGGGGGGGAGTATAGAGAAAGACGGGAGACGGGGGAGGGATTGAGAGAGATAGAGTGAGGGAGTGAGGAAGGGGGAGCAGAGAAGGAGGTCCACATTATAGACTTTTGAGAGGCAACTTTTCTTTTAACATCGTCAGGGACTGACATCTAGTGGCAGTCAGCTGCAGTGGCTCTTTCTATTTTTTTTTTTATCTTTACATGCTGTAAACACAAAACTGTCCATAACTGCAGATTCTCACCTCTTTTTTTTAAAGTTATAAATTGTGAGTCTTCAGATTTTCAATACATTTATCAGATATGGCTGCAGACATGTAAAGAACATTTTAAAGCAGGTTCCCAGTCGAATCAATTTGTTCCATTTGTGGTTTTAGGCTGGAAAACAGACAACCATCACCTAAAAGAGTACTCCAGCATTGAGTGTAATACTGTTGCATTTCCTTAAAGGTGCAGCGTGTAGCATAATTGAACAGACTTGACAGAAATGGAATATAATATTCATAAATATGTTTTAATTAGTGTATAATCACCTAAAAATAAGAATAGTGTTTTCATTACCTTTTAGAATAAGCCCTATCTCAGTGTCCCTCCTCTGCTCTGCTGTTACGTGTATCGGCAGGTCACATCCACCTGCTACATGACGCATATTTCCTTATTTGGACACCACTCCCGGAGATAAAACTGAGCTACTGACACATGCAAAGTGCTCCCAGGTGACTCTATCCATAACCTGTAGTTCCCCTTCTCCTTTCCACAAAGTTAGGTTGTAAAAAATAGGCAATAAATGAAAAGTGCAAAGCAAGAATCACCTCTGAAATTCTTCTCTACGTGTTACACGCTGTGCTGTTTCTATGTTATGGGTGAGTTTAGTGGTAAAGTTTTAGCTCAGTAGTCAGTGCAGTCGTCTGTGATCTGAGAGACTCCAGTTTGAGACTCAGAGTGGGGACCTCCTTCCTAAAGGTAGTTTATTTACAACCACTTATTGTAACGCTTTGATTTTGTAAAATTAAAAGCGCATCTTGGGACCGTGACATTGGTACAGTGTTGGTAGTCATGTCTGGTATTTTGCTAATTGGTCAGGTGAGAAACTGTGTGAACATAGCACTGAGCTTCAGTATTTTGGGGAAAAGAGATAAGTACACAGGTACACCGGTGGAGGTACCTCAATGGCTTGAATTGGTTGAGATGATTGTTCATTTGAGTGTCCTTGTCCTTTTTAGAATCGTTAGAACTGGATTGGTAACTGTGTGGTAGCCTATACTTTGATAGAAATGATAAAAATCAGTTAAAAACTAGTATGTGTGATGTTAATGACCAAAGAAACAAAAATGTATCACTTCTCTTCATCAAATAAAACATAAAAATGTTTACCATTATGACCGTTTTTACGTATCCCACTCATAAAATCCAAAATATACAAATTATTTTTAAAAATTGAGTTGAAATGTTTTAATAAGTAATAAAAATTAATTATCTTTTAAAACTCATTTTCCACTTCTGCCTGTTTAAGGTTTTAAAGTTGGGGGAAAAATTTTTTAAAAAAAGGAAAGGTTGAAATTCATACAGCAATCTGACTTTGTGATATCCAACTTCAAAGAAGCTGGATATCACACTTTCAGTAATGCAGTGTGATAGCATCTTTAACCAGCCTGGTAAATGCCCTCATCTTTCAAACTCAACACTCGGAGTTTGTAAAGCAAGTTTTGGGTAAAATTCCATTTGAGTAATTTTCTCAGATTTGACAAAGGTGCTGCAGAGCCACAGAGGACATTACAGAGCTGTTTTCAAGCTCAGCAGGACTAAGCATTACTTAAAATTGGTGGAGTGAACCTTTAAAAAAAAACCAAACAAAGCAAACAAACACACATTAACTTTTAATCTAGATCAAAAACCTCTGAATTTAGTGGATTAAATTCATCTTAATTTGAAAGATTAGTGAACAGGCTGCTTAAATAAATTTACTGAAACCTGTAATTGTTACTTTAAGAGCAGAATGAGTAACATTTATATTCACTTTGGCGTTTTAAGGGTGTTCAGTTACTCTTTAAAGGACCAGTGTGAAGGATTTAGTGGCATCTAGTGGTGACGTTGCAGGTTGCAACCAACTGAAAACCCCTCCTGAATACCCCCAATCCCCTTCCAAGGGTGCAGGAGAACCTACGATGGGCACAAAACTAGTGAAAAATGCAAAAGAGAGATTAGTTTGTCCATTCTGGGCTACTGTAGAAACATGGTGGCCTACGTAAAAGAGGAACCACTCCCTCTGTAGATATAAAGGGCTCATTCTAGGGTAACGAAAACACAACAGTTCTTATTTTCAGGTGATTATACACCAATTAAAACATAATTAAGAATATTATATCCCATTTCTGTCAAGTCCGTTCTGCTAGATGCCACTAAATTCTACACACCGCACCTTTAAAGTGACTTATTTCATGACTATTCCTCCTAACTACATCTGCAATATTCTATTTTTTTACTTCATATCATCAACAAATCCCATGAAAAGACCAAAATGTACAATGAATTGATCGAACTGCCGAGTATTGTCTGTGCATCCAAAGATATATCTTATTCCTCTGTGCCATTGAGCTCCATTTCAAATTATTAAAAAAATATGTTCCTCATTAAGCCGCCGCTGAAAAAATAGTCCCCAACAAATGTACAATTTACTCCTGATGTGACTAACACATTGTTGGTTTTGGATTTTTCATGAGATTTGTTTGACGGTAAGAAGAATATAGAATAAACAGCAGCCTCATCCTTTAATCTCGAGCCTTTAGATTATATTAATGGAGTTTTTTCTGTTCTCTACTTGACGTAAAGAAAGACAAAAACGACTCCATAACTTTATCTTTGTGTGTTTACAACCATGTCCTCATTTATTTTCGGTAATTCTTCCATACATATAAACAACCTGTACAAAATGGCTGAGCTTTCGTCTTTTTCTGCTTCTTTTTTTTCCATTCTCTTATTTTTTTTTTTTCACAACATAACTTGCATCATGATAACAACAATCAGCAATATCATACACCCACTTTGCAATATTCAAACTAAACATTTTCTGTGCAATACAAAATAAATGTACACATACTTTGATTTTTTTTTTTCAAAAAAATAAAAAATTGCTGTTATTTACAAATCCAACAACAAAAAAAGTAAACATTCTCCACACCAGTTTGCTTTTACGTTGAACTCAGCAGAAGCATGTCCTCTTATTATTAACATGTTGTATAATTTGTTTGTACAGATCGTTTCTTTTTAACTATATTTCACCTCATATAGTATGATTGGAAAAAAACGATAGAGCACCTATGATACGGTTACTACATGATAACGCTTTTAAAAGTCTGATTTTTACTGTGCTAAGCGACCTCAGAATGAAATCTTTGTCTACATGTGGGCCCCATTCAAGTATTCAAAACTGTATTACAGGACTGTTAGTATTTAGTTATTGTCAGTAAGGCAGAAATGACATTTGCAATGACATGAATGGTTCAAATTTGTCTCCCTTTTTTTTCTTTTTCAGAATTTCATCTTTTCATAATTGTAGTACTGTAGGTTTTAAAAAGAAAAAAGGTGAGATTTAACAATAAAGAATTTAATTCTTATGCTCGAAAAAGAACTTTTTAAAGCAGGCGATTCATTAAAAAAAGACGCCACCTGCTCACGTCGTAGTTTAGTCTTTAATTGCATCTGGGCAGAAATAAAGTGACAACACCAGACGAAATCTACGAACCACAGAAGGTACTTTACTACAACCAAAAAAATAAAAATAAAAATTTTAAAAAAAGAAAGAAAAAAAAATCAGCTGTGAGAAATAAAATCTATACATATATTTACTTGAGATTCTCGCCTGTTTTGTAGAATGTAACACATCTAAAAACATCTTTTTCTTTGTCGCCCGTCGCTTTTTTTTCCTTTTTTGAGTGTTCTCGTGTTGACCTTAGCTGTTCCTCTGCTTTACGGTTTTTGTCTGTGGAAGAGGCAGTGTTTTATGGCAATAGAAGGTAGAAGTCACATGTGCATATCATGCTGCACTAATATAGTGCAATGTAGTGCCTGAAACAAAGCAAGGGTGGAGGCAGGCAGGCAGGCAGTAGTTCCATGAACAACTGATTGCAGGCTACTCCTCCATCAGCATCATACAGATTGGTTTATCCCACAAACACAGGCCTGTGTGCCTCTGAATCAAGCAAAAAAAAAAAAAAAAGGAAAGAAAAAAAAAGAGAGAGAGAGAGAGAGAGAAGAAATGCCTCCCTTTTGTTCAAGACTGTAAAAGAGATTTGAGTCAAAACCCAGTTGAGGATTGAGAAAAAAGGAATCCAAACCTTTTTATGGAGATTTTCTCCCTCCTCCTCTTCCCTGCGGTGACTTTTGGCAACGTACAAACCGTCAGAGCATCCTAAGCCTCCAGCTACTCAGCATTTTTAGGGACAAGCAGAAGAAAAAAAAAAAAAAAAAAAGCGCGGAGGAAGAGTTGGTGCTTGTGCTGCCTTGTTCAGAAGCAGCTTGGTCTGTCTTCCATACCCAGCCTCCCCTTTTTATATCTCAAACAAGTCTTTTCTTTACACAAATGCCGACGTGTAGGGGACGAAAAAAAAGGCATTTTCATTGAACACGGTGGAGGTCATGAAGGCTCTTGCAAAAGAAAATATAAAAAAAAACAAACAAACAAACAAAAACAAACAAAGGGGGGGAGTGAATGGAGCACTACTTGAAATGGTTAAACCCCAATCTGCTCTGTGCTAAGAGGATTTTCTATAATTTCTCCGCTCTGTGACGTGTCCATTCACGCTGCAAACATCCATGTCCTTCACTGTAATGGCGTAATGAAGTGGGTCTCTATGACAGGTGAAGTGCTCAGTGAAGCGTCTCCCGGAGGACTACATGTCCGTGTCCCCGTCGTAGGCGAGAGTCAGAGGTTTTAGTCGGTTGTTTTGTTGCCTCTGTCTCTGAGGTCTCTTTGGCTTTTTGCTGTGTGAAAAAGATTAAAACAGAGTCAGAAGAGAGGCACTTAAGCAATCTTCTATACTCCTATATCTAAACTATAAACTACCACACTAACCATGTAGTCACAGGACATAATAACTCCGGGTTTTCAGGAAAAATATGGTTGTAAATATGAAAAAAAAATGATTCTGAGGGTTTCAAATTGGTTCCAAATTGATTTTTTGTTGTTGTTGTTTGGCAGCCCATCTAAACAGATTATGTGTCTTGAATATTTTTCCTCAGGCGTGCTGTCAAAATTGAGGTTACTTAGTTTGTGCTTGTAAAAAAATTGTTGGAAAAATAACTATCCTACTTCCAATGTTGTTACAAGCGGAGCTTCCCACTAGCACCCTAAACCCAAAGGAGATGATAAACACAACCAGTTAGTCGTCAAATCCTATGAAATAAACAAAACCAACAATGTTTCAGTCTGTCTTTCAACATTTTCTGACTTCCTGTCTGTAGCCTCAAGTTCATTTGAGCCAACTGGAGACATAAACCTAACCTACATTTAAAAACGGGTCATAAATATGTGCTTTTATCTTTAAAAAAGGCTGCATTTGTTGGGTATTTTAGCAGCAGGATGGTGTGTGTGTGTGCGTTCATGGTGATGAAGGAACATGTCACCTAGTTCAAACGGTGTGGCTCGTTATTTTTTAACAGTTTTTGGACAATAACAGAGCTTTATGGCACAGAAAGATCAGACTTTAGCTACACAGACAATGCTTGTTGTTAAACTCATTGTTGGTTTTGGTCTTTTCATGGGTTTTTTTTTTTTTTTAAACCTGACGCTCCAGATGGTCTTTAGAAACTTTTCAGGAAAAGAGCAGGAACTTTCATAAACTACTTGGATAAAACCATCTATCACCATCTAATCTCTTCTCGCCGTTGTCACACCTAAACCACGCCAGTAAGTTCTAGGACGCCGATTGTTTCGAACCACCTGCACATAACTTGACGCTCTCGTAAATCCAGCTTCCTGGCGAGGTAAGGAGTTGTTGTTTTTTTTTTTTGTCAGCCGTCTACTTTAGAAGTTACATTTGTTCGCACAAGTTGAACAATCCAAGATATTTCATTTCACTACCAGAGTTTAATTTTAAACTAGTCGGAAAACTGCGGTTTCTGTCTTCAGGAAGAATAACAGAAATCTCTGTAACATTATGAACTACACATACAGTAGCTGCTTCTGTTTGGGGAGGGAAGACTCGCAGTGAGAGTACGAGCTGTGTCGGAGCAGACTGCTTTATTTTTAACCGTACCGCTGTTTTTTGATAGGCTTCAAACGAAACACGGTTTGTTTTCATGAAAAAGGACACGTACAGTATTTACTCTGCGTGGGGAAGAAGACGACTTTATAGGCCTCACAGTGAGAGTACAAGCTGTGTCAGAGCAGACTGATCTTTTTTTAACCGTACTACTGTTTTGATATTAAAAAAAGGACACACACTGTATGTCTTTATCTAAAAGCATTACAGGGTATTAGTACGTTAATTTGCATGCTAGACATTTGCTATTTTGCCTCTAGGCGGGGAAGAAGCACCTTTTTTAGAGGAAAACGTCACGATTTCTACCTTTTGTTCTATATAATTGTACAGAATGTTGCAATATTTATCATCCTAAGCTAATCTTCTCTTCTCTTTATCAAATCTGAGTTATCTCAATGTCATATCTACAGTTTCAGTCACTAATCAGTGTCGGACGGTCCAATTAATACTTATAAACATGGGAAAACTTTCCCCACAACTTTTTTTTCCCTCCAAAGGACAGAGAACAGAGACGCAGACTGGCGACGGTCTCTCGAGTATTGAGAAGCTTCAAAAAGAAATATTCTGGAAAGACAATCAGAGGAGGACTCTGATGAAGTGCTGACACAAATCATTACAAGAAAAAAAAACAAAAACATGAAAAGTCAGCAAACATTCAGACAAACAGCAGGAAGGATTCTGCAGTTTGGCTCTTTGCTCTGCGGCTTCGGCAAAGTTATTCTTATCCACACAAATATTGACTGAACACCACTGCGAGGCTGCAACTAACAATTATTCTCATCATTGATTAATCTGCCTGTTACTTTCTCGATGAATCAGTTAATTGCCTCTGAAATTGTAGAAAATAGTTAAACATGTAGAGCTGCAACGATTTATTAATTAATTGATAAAAGAAATCTGCAACTATTTTGATAATCTAATTATTGTTTTAACTCATTTTTTTAAGCAAATATGTCAAATATTTACTGGTTCCAGCTTCTCAAACGTCAGGATTTTATGCTTTTCTTTGTCATGCGTGATAGTAAACTGAACATCTTTGGGTTTTTAGACTGTCAGACAAAACAAGACATCTGAATACCTTACAGCCTTTCAAGCAATTTATAGAGAAAATGTTTCTCTATAGTCAAGAAAAAAAGCAGTAGATTAGTCGATAGTTGATTCAGGCATATAAAAATTCCTGTCACAGTTTCTCAAAGATTGTTTTGTCCCAACAGCAGTCTAAAACCCCAAAGTATCTGCATGTATGTCGAAGAAAAGCAGCAAATTCTCACATTTGAGCATCAATCGATTGAGAAACACATGCAGATTAACGTTCTGTTAATCGACTATTTCTAATATTTCTTTAAGCTTTCAAAAGGTGGTCTGAACATTTTTACACAGTCTGAACATTCAAAGGCTGAATACAGAGAAATAACATCAATCTGTGTAATGAGTAAAAAGGATCATGAGGCTGTGGGTATGACAGGAAATCAATTGTGGGGAGTGAAATAAACAGGAACGTGTTGCCCTACTTCCTCTTCTGACCACAAGAGGTCAGTGCGACACCGTGCTGCTGAAGATGAAGGGGGCTTTCAGTGTCTGTCGATTTTAAATTTGATTTGTGGTAAACAAACGAAAATCCCCGCAGTAATATCGACGTGTCTCCTTTTTTCTCATGAGGTCTGCCGTTATTGTAGTGACTGAACTTATACTGCAGCTTTAAAACATCTATATTACATTTATAATAACCCATAAGCACACAGCTACACACATACACTAACATACCCACTGGGATCTAACGGCACAATGTGAGCACAAATAATTATGTTTGGACTGACATTGTGTTATTACATCCTGGTATGAATACACAATGTGATGTGCTTGTAGTAATTTTCCACAGGCTGATGCTCCGGATGACAGAAAGTGTTATCAGGGGATACTATGCTATGCTGCTACTATGCTAATACTAATGTGTTTACACCTGCTGCTGAGAGCGACATGATACAGATCGTTGGCTCACATGTAGCACAAGTAAGATACGTTTTACATGTTCAAACAGAGAGAAAACAGATATTTGCAGATCTGTTTTCTGCCACATGTAGATATCAGAGTTTAATCTAAACACACTGAGTGTATCTTTCATCTGAATTGATAAAAAAAAATGGACTATTTTGGTCTTTTAAGTTCAAAATAAACAGTGAAATCAAATAGAAATGTACCTAAATGATGAAAACAGAGATTATAGAAATGCATATTTAAGATTAACAAAATAAACAGTTGATTATTTAAAACATACAGATCAGATTTGCTACCACACATCCCACTTATCCAAAATTAGAAACAATCCCCACTCAGTCTATAATCTTTTCTTTTTTTTCGTCACCTTAAAATGTTTTGAAATTAGTGTGAATATGATATCTGTGTTTCTGTTTAGAAACCAAAATACCTTTTTTTTTAATGACTCACTGAGGAATATAAACATGTTTTTTTTTAATCTGCTAGGTAAGTGTCAGTGTTTGGTTTTGTCTAAACACATAAAATAACTTCATCTAAATAACAATTTCAATAAAAATGAGCAAATATCTGTTCAAAGTAAACGTGAGGTAAGAATCTGACCAATCATGTCATGCCATCACTTGATACTTGATAGTTTGTCATACTTGCTGATGCTGCTGTACAGACACATTTATCATCATTTATACTTCTGCTTCACTACATTTTGAGTCATTTATCTGAGCGCTATGGTCGCTGCTTACTCTGTAGATTCACTTTATACATACTAAACATGTGATCAGATAAAAATATGATGTATTGTTACAGATTAAAATCACCCTATATCATATACAGTACAGTAGATGAAAAATAACTTATGTTAATAATGCTGCTTGTTAAGGCAGGTTAGTATTACACACAGAAAACAGCTGTTTATTTTATCCATTTAAGAGACTATTTTGCATTTCTTGTATTATTACTTTTACTTCATACAAAGATGGCAGTATTTACTCCATCACTGTCAGTAGGTACTCAAAGGGTTTTGAGGTTTGATAGCCAGCCGGGCTCGTTCCAGACCTCTAAATATACTAAATAAAATGATAAAATAAAGAATTGTGGGGTGAACACACAAATCAGTATGAGTCACTTTCAAAAGCAGGTGCAAACAGGAGCTAACAGGAGCTTGTTAGACCCTTTAACTAAATAGAGACACTATAAACAAGCTAAACACTATCTATGTGTCTATCTATGTGGTCTACATGTTCTAAACTATCTACTAAAACTGAGCGGTTTGTCCTCACCTGCACCAGAAACTTCACTCAGCTAGTCAGGCAGGATATTTGACACTTTAAGGAGCGGTCACAGGGAAAGGTCAAGGACTGCAGGTGCTTTATACTGGAGGGTGTGTCAGAGGGGGGTTGAGGGGAGGAGGTTTGAGCCCTCCACATCCTCCACATTAGCTGCTGCTGCTACTTTGAGCCAACTCTTGGCAATCGGGGCAGGTGTAAATCATCTCATGTGCATTTTGACCCATCCAGACCGCCGTCCCATTGGCGTCAGTCTCTTGGGCCTTAAGAGAGCGATGCAACTTGGCACAGTAGCTGCTGCTCTCGCAAGAAGGCGGCGTGATGACAACAACACAAAAAAAAAAACAAGACAAACAAGAACGGTGATGTGAAGGTGGATAACGGGGTTGAAGGGGTGGAGGGGTTTGGGTTTAAATGAGGACGGTTTGGTTTCATGAATGGTGATAAAATAAGGGAGATAAAACTCGTCAACTCACCAAGCTAGGTATATCATAGACACTATGAATATGAGGAGCACAAAGGCTCCGGCTGCTACACCATACACCCACATCTTCAGCTTCCCATCTGTGGAGGAGGAGGCTTGTCAGTTTGTCTGTCTGTTTACACTTCAACACGCCACTAAAGGCTGCAACAATTCATCCGGGGGAGAGCTTGAGGAAACTTTGCTGCTTGCTCAAATGGCAAAAAACATGTTTTTAGTTCTTATCATAATGAAGGATAATAGCAGAAAGTGTTGCCTGCGAAAAACAAACAAACACCTGGAAGATAAACGTTACAAGGTGGGTTATGCGAGTGCGGAAGTTCCTTCTCCTGACAGACGTAAACTCAATCTGTTCTGCACTCTCGCTTTCTAAATGTTTCTTTTGCTGTCACGCACCATCAGTCACAACGCTCTCTGTGCAGATGCTGTTCTCAAACGCTAATGTACCAGCGGAGTAGTTCATACATGCGTCTGAGAAGATGGTCGGGATGCATCATGTGTGTGTGTGTGTGTGTCAGTTTTATGTCATGCACAGTTGCGGGCACAAATGTGTTAAACTTAATGTTAATTAGAGCCTGTCAACGCTAAATCTTCCCGGCACAAACTGAAAGTAAAAGTAAACTCTGCTGTTGTCATGTGAAAACCTCTCGGCTTTATGTATTAACTTCACTTGGAGGATTACATGGTGCTCTGCAGGTTGAGAAAATTCTACAAACGCTGGGCTTTCTAAAAAAACCTTTTCCCTTTTTTAAGATAAACTTAAAAAGACATGGTGGGCACTCAGAAAGAAAAAAAAAAAATCATCCAGTAGTGAAAATATTTTAAATACAAGTTCCTGACTTAAAACTTGCCACATACATAAACATCCCTTCAGTTCACGATTGCGAGTGGGAGTTTTTGAAATGTGGATGTTTTACTGACCTTTCGTCTTGACAGGATGACATTTCGTCAACACATAATTGTATGTTTATAGATCTCATTGAGCCAGCTGTGTTTCATTTCTACTTTTTTTGTTGTTGTTGTTGTAAACGATTAATAACACTGTCAGAGTAGATTTCCCCCAAAATATAAACCAACCAACGTCTGTATCCTTCTGACTTCCTCCACATTTCTGACTCAGAAGCATTTTTAATGTGTTGGTTTTTGTAATTATGACTTGACAACTTGAAAATAGGAGCGTCTGAAGAGCACATTAAGGCATGGTTAGTTCCCAAAAACATGACAGTTAAGAGATTAAAGGTTTTCACTTGACAGCAACAAAACACTTCTACTATTTACGTCTTTCTTTTTTCCATTTCCTGGTGCCGAATGATTATTTTAAAGTGGTTGCATGTATGGCAGTGAGGCATATATATATATAAAACTCTCTGAAGAGGTGAAACAGTGTGTCAATGTGGTCTGACCTGGTCCGTAGGGCTGCAGGTACCAGGTCCGCCCGGTGCGTCCGGGCTGGATGGTGGTGGGCAGGGTGGGGTTAATGGCACGACTGGTCTTCACATCCCCCTTCTTGTCCCCGGCTGTGGGGATCTCCAGGATGGGGATGGGGGCGCACTGGTCCAGCTGCCCGGTGGGCGACAACACCTCTGTGAAGCCCTCCTCGCACATGCAGACTCCGGCCTGCAGGGGGCAGCGCAGAATCATGTTTAGCGTGAGCTCCATGTGCTGTACACTGATGGACTGATGAGGAGTGTCAGCGTGGAGGTGAATTAATCAAAGGGGGCTTTGGGGGAGAGACCCTGACCCGCTGGTGGGTGGCTGACCTGTCACCAGTTGATCACAAGTTCAATCCCTGTCTGTCCTCAGCAGCCACGTGTGCCGCTGACCCGTCTCCATCTCATTCATTTTAAGTTAATCTAGATAAAAGCATCAGCTTCCAGAAAAATCTAAACCGTGTCAGAGTATGTTTGTGACCTGTTGGCCTCATCTCCTTATATTTATCACTAATTCCTGTTTCCAATTCTGCTTAGAAAACCGGATAAACCTGCACAGCGTTCAGTTTTTAGTCTTTATTTATTCTGGAAAGGTTCACTGACCGCAAATTCTCTTTTACGCAACTCCTTGCACACAAAGTTACAAACATTCACCTCAAAGCTCCCCAAACTATCTAAACAGTTTTTACTCAAGTACTGTACTTTACAATTTTGAGGTTCTTGTACTTTACTTGAGTATTTCCATGTGATGCTACTTTCTACATTTCAGATGGAAATATTGTACTTTCTACTCCACTACATTTATTTGACAGCTTTAGTTACTTTTCAGATGATAATTTGACACAATGGATAATATAACAAGCTTTGAAAATACAAGCACATAGTTAAAGATGAAACCAGGCTTTTTACGTCTCTCAAAAAGCAGGGTGTAGTCGGGGTCACATTTCTGATGTCTATGAGTTGTTAACAGCTCCACCAAATAGTGATTTTTCCCTCTAAACTTCTCACATGCTTTCATTTCAATAAATGTTCAAATGATCCAATATTTCACCAAAAATCAAAGATTAGAGAAAACAGATTTATGTATCAGAACTTTTTTTCTTCTTTCCTCTCCCACTAATCCTCTCAGGACCCCTCAGATTTATCTGCTGACCCTTTTGGAGGGGCCCGACCCCTAGGTTGGGGACCTCTAAGCTAAACTAGCTAACTGTATATAAAGTAGTGTAAACTAGCTCCACCTCCAGCAGCTACAACAGTAACATGCTGCTCTAACACTGATGCTTCAGTATTAATAATCTAATGATGTCATCTATAATAATATATCAGTCAGAGGGACCAAACCACTACTTTTACTGCAATACTTTCACTATTAGCTGCCAATACTTCTTCCACCACTGTAAAGTCTGATCTGTTGACAGTCAGCAGCTCCACCAGACCAGCTGGGGATTAGGTGCCTTGCTCAAGAGACACTGGTAATGAGGGAAGTGCAGTTGCTGCTCCTGGATTTCTCAACCCAGATTTACTATACTTGGTTCTAAGCCCGCTTCTCAGCAGATCAGTCTGAGGTTATAAAGTCTTTACCAGCCACTACAGCTGACTGCTGTGTCCAAATTTTGTTTTTAAGAAATATACTTTCTGCTAACATGGACATACTTTGAGATTTACCAGCTGCTGTATCTGGTGGATAAAAAACTTTTTTTTTTTTCTTAGGATTTTTCGATTCAGCTCAGCTGAGTGGCACAACAGAAAAAGAGGTTTTACATCTTCATGCTGCCATCATTTTATTCCCTGCTGCGTTCAAATTAAATTCTGGCAGCAGTGTGTCACAGTGAGTACAGACACTGCCATTTATCTAGAGGACCTATGCTATCAGCTTTATGTTTTTTATTGTTTTCTCTGTTTTTTATTGTGCATTTTTTTCTCTGTAAACCAGATTTCTTTCTACAATATTCTTTTTTTTTTTTTCACCGTTCTTTATTTTCGGTTAAATCAGTGATATGAGAACAAAGAGCAGCTTACCTCACTGCAGAAAGACTTTAGCATGAGACAGGGAGGGTCACAGGACCTGTTGTCCACTGGAGGGTTCATAGGAGGGCAACCTCCTGCGGGTCAAACCACAATAGAATCAAATACAAGTACAAGTGTGTGTGCAAATCTGTACTTAAACTGTGTGTATGAACGTTTTAATCAAACGTTTCATCAATATGTTCTCACCTGACTTTGTTCTTACTCTGTTAACAGATTTGGACCATGCATATGTACAAATCATAAACATCCTACGGTCTTAAAAAAATGATACAGTCAATATTTATTCAATGTAAACTGAACCACAATTATTTAAAAAATGAGCATTTAAAAGTGTGACATTCCTAATAATACACAATATATTTACTAATTATAATAACTAAGATGTCATAATCATCATAAATAATCATAATCATCATAAATGTATTGAAATTATTCATATATTAAAATTGTCCTGTTACCACTTTTAGATGATAATAGCTTGTATATCTGAATTTCCATATTGGAATATGACAGCCATTAATTTCCTGTTGTGGACAGAGATGAGCACCTGGTGCAGCAGTAGAGATTTAATTCCACAGATCTACACATTTACCAACATTTTTTATTTTGTTACAGACGTACTGCATGGTTGTGGTGCAACAGGTATGCAGGCTGTATACAGGATCCACACTACGGGTTGTGCCAATGACATGTTTACCAGCCAAATCCGCCTCTTCTGGCTTCTACTTCTGAAACTATTGTTTACTATTTCACTATCGCTGTCACTCACTCTGCAGTGATTGACAGCTCTCTCTCTCTCTCTCTCTCTCTCTCTCCACTGCTGCAGCGCTCCAACAGAGCTTTCCTTATACAGAGAAATAGGGGCGTGGTAGTATGCTAATTACCGATAGCGGGGACTCGCCTGTCAATTTAGAGAAGATTCTGATTCACTAACGTAAACACAGGAGGGGTGAGAACAAAATTGGCATGTGCACTTATTCTGTTACTTCTACACACATATTAGTGAATGATGTTTTCAAAGGAATACAATAACAAGAACAGACATCAGTGTCATCTGTGATCTAGTGCTCTCTGTTGCTGGAGTACGAGCATCACCACAAGTAAGAAGACTGATATTTTCATTTAAAAAGGTTGTTATCACACATCCTACGCGTTCAACCATCTTTTCTAAATAACATTGTATCTATAACTCAATATAGCCGATGTAGCCAAGGTTACTTTAGAAACTATTTCAGGTGAACAACCACACATTACTGTGTTGAATGAATAGCTGTACAGGCTCCCGTCGTCCACCACCTTCACTTGTTATAGAAATAAGTCTCCTGTTTTTCAGAACAGTGTTTTATATTTTTGACCTCCTGCATAAAACTGCCACCGGTGTTTTAGACTCACTGTTGAGCTTTATAGCTGCTGCAACCTCTCATTTTCTTACTTTCATGGTAGCTTTAGCCAGACTATTTATTACTCAAAACACTGAAGGGCGATGTTTCACAACCTTTTTGGCTTAAAAACACTACTGCAAGTAATAATAATACAGTTTATTGTAGGGGTCACGAGTAGGGGCTGGTGAGCGCTCATCACTAGTTGTATGTCCACCTGTTCTGACCACTTCCACCAAAAGTGATTTCATGTCTGTTTTTCTGTTTTGTTTGAATATTTTAAGCATTCAGGCAACAAATTTTGATAATTAATTTATCATTTAAGTCATTTTTTAAAGAGAAAAAATCCCAACATTTTTGGTTCCAGCTTCTCAAATGTGAATATTTGGTGGTTTTGTCTGTTTTTTTTTCTGATGCTACACTGAATATCTCAGGTTTTTGTGTTGTTGCTCAGACAAAACAAGCGATAGTTGCAGTCATAAAATGTATTCAGGAATTGCACCAGAAAAAAAGGCACCTATGGAAAGTAAGAGAAATACAAGTACCACGTATGAAATAGAAATTTATAGCAAAAATATAGAGAACTGAAGAGAGCTATTAGAGTTTAAAATGAAGGACATGTGCAACAGAGTGTAAACATTAAACATAATTTTTCCTAATTTGCTATCTTGTTAATCATCCTGCGATCCCTCGTAGAGGTCGAGGCCTCAGGTTGGGGTCACTGATGTAGCGAACACTGTGGGTTTCAAGTAGGTCTCCTTAAAAACTTGTAAGTGTGGGCTCCACTGTAAGACCCAGAGTTCCTTACCCGTGACATTGAGTCCATCTGAGCGCTGACACCAGATAATCGGACGAGAGGAGTTTTGACTGCTGAACCATTTGTACTCGTAACATTCACCGCCTGAGGGGGGGAAAAAACAACAACCACAAAAACAATCAACATCTATAAAAGGACTGTATGGTAGGAGTCTACGTTGAGGACCACGGTTCTCACAGCGCAGTGACGGATTAATAAAGCAGCTGCTAAGTTATGATTGTATAATAGGCTGCTGTCATATAATATCACTATCAGTGTGTCTTCACAGAGGGGTCCAGTTCAATGTTTTAATCTTCAGTAAGAGCTTTTGCTTAATGACTTTCTATCAATGCTATTATGACTTTATCAATATCTCCATCAGTGCAGTAAATGACCATATTTCCCTACGGAGCCCTGTGTAACCAATCATCAGTCCAGACCATTCGGCTAGCGTAAATGAACAATTTAACCTTGAACAAAAGAAAGAGCTATTCTCCACAGGCCCGGGTACAGTATCGCTGCTGCAGTCGGTGGCACAGCTCCATCTGCTGCTTTCATGAGACGATTTGTCTGAGGATGAGACGACTTCACCCTTTATGCTCTTCACTTTGCTCATTTCTTTCCTCGGTACAGCTGAGGCTTTTTTTTTTTTTTCTTTTTTCAAAATGTGTTAAGTTATCATTGAATCACTCACTTCAGCCGACACTTCCCACCATCTTTTTACGAGCAGAGTTTTTCTACTATAGAAACATTTCTCAAAGGAGGAGCTACTCCAGAAGCAGTAATAGAGTCAGTGGTAGTGTTAGAAAAAGTCACAGCCTTTTTGAAACATGACTGAAAACCTCTGTGAGGGCTGATAGCTGATTTTCAAGCCTGTTAACTGAAAGTGGATTCATTATAACCACGATGTTACAAGTGGACGACATTTATTTAGCGCTTTAACACCAAAATAGTTTACAGTGCTCCTATCAGGCACCGACGGCCATGTTAGCGTCGCTGCCATCAAGGCCTGGCCATCGGGAGCGACTAGGGTTTGCTGTCTTGCTCAAGGATACTTAGAAAGGAGAAGATGGGATCGGCCAACCCAGTCTACCTCCTGGGCCTACGTTAGCTAGTTAGCTTGTTAGTGCGTTAGCTAAACTGTTGACCTTCCAACATCATATCTGTGAGTGAGTGAAAAAAAGTCTACAGCTTTCATACATTTATGTAGTTTGACTTTGACTTTTTAGCCACACTGATGCTAACAGCTAGTCAAAGCTTGCATTTTTCCAATTAAATATTTCATCTGTTACATCGATGAAATGGACTGTCATAAAACTTCATAAGGTGTGTTTATTCATACAGCAGAGAGCAGTTCAAAGCGCTTTACATAAAACATTAGAAACATTGAGACAAAGTGCAAAATAAACATTATAAAAAAGACATTTAAGTACAATTAAAAAACAGTCATTAAAGAGCTAAGAGAATAGAAAATTAAAAACAAGCTAGAATAGAATAAGATGTATAAAATACAAGAGGTGCAGTCTGAGAAATGAATAATTACTTGATTTAATCAAAGGCAGCTGCAAACAGAAAAGTCTTGATCCTGGATTTAAAAGAACTGAGAGTTGCAAACATTTATGGTTGGTAAATTAGATTAGCAGATGTACTTTCATCAGATCCAAGGATCTATTTATATGAAGCATTTTACTTTACTGAAGTTATACTTCCTGTAATGATGCTGAATAAATTAAAAAGGTAGGAAGCCACTCTTACAAGGAATAAGTTCAATCACTTATGACTGGTGAGATTCACATGATTTGTGTTTCCACGAGCACGACCTGTTGAATGTGAAAGTCGTTTTTCATGCAACTATTTGATCTGTTGTCATAAATTTCACAAGGGAAGACTGAAACTAAATATAACAGTCCAGGTGAGATGTTCACTTGTTCATAAAAGCATGAAACTTGGCGCACTTGTACAGTTTGGGCCCCTGAACATTTTCAGAAATAGAGCCATCGCAAAAACGCCTCGTGGTGGCCATGGCAACCGTTTTACTTTCCACCATAACCTAAGTATGTATATTGCATCATATCTTCTGAACCAAACATGATAACACAGAAAAGGTGATGTCTACCCCCATGTTTTCATGGTCAAAGATTACAATGATACCACATACAACATCATAAACTGTTCAGGTGAATAGTTAATGCTGGATTCAGTGATGCCGCGAGAAGGAAAACACAGTATCTGAATGCTTAGGCTAGACTTTAGAATATTATAGTATGTCAAATGCATGTTGTGTAGAGTTTTAAAAGCTTAAAAGGGTGCAATATATGTAATTTTAAACATTAATATAGCAGCAAACAACTATTTGCTATGTAAATATATAGTGGAGTAACCGTATCTTGACCAGAGAATGAAGTCATACTCCCTCTATGTGTGTGTTGTGTTCAAGGCCTCAAGCTGTACAAGTGCGGTAAGTTTCACGCTTTTATGGAAAAGTGAACATAATTTCCACACATCACCTAGACTACAAGTCTGTGGACTATAATCATAGTACATCATCCCTTATACTGAGTTATATTTTAAAAGGTTATGTCTTTTTTTGGTTACATTCATGAATAAAATAAGAGCATTATTATTATTATGTTTAGAGTACATCTGCCTGAAAGAAACAATAAACCTGCGTCTCAACTCTCAACTCTACATACTTTATATACTATGTAATACCACTGCAAGTACACTTTACGCCACTGTTGACACTGCAGTAATTGGAGTTATATATTGTACCAGTTTTACTACCTGGAATTGATGATGAAAGTATGCACCCAGGGATGTCAATCATTGTGACTTTAAACCTGCATTCATTGATTTTTTTTGGCAACACTTAGCGGCTCTATCATTCATTTTGAAGTCATGTTTCTGGCCACCTTATGAATGAATGTTAGTCCAATATTCAGTCTCTTTCTACCTCTGTTTTGGTTTCTACAAAGATTGATTATTGCAGCTTTAAACTACTGCCAGGTTTCAAATTAAAAAAAAAAAAAAGAGAGAGAAAAATGTTTGATTAAGGATTTATTTCTATGTTCCTAAAGCTGTTGGGCAACCGGCCAAGATTTTTACATTTTTTCTAGCGGTGAGCAGCTCCTTTGTTGTGTTTTTGGGCTACATTGAGGGACAATAGTGTTCATTAACACAAAATCTAGCAATCTGCATGTTGGCATTTATAATACTTTATATTTTTCACTGCGATTGCACTGTTGAAACAAAAACATGGTTAGAATTACTATACAGTTAAGTGTGCACCTGGGACACAGCTTTGGTTTTTGTTTTTCTCAAATGAGCCTCACATCAAACTCCCTCCCTCCCTCCTTCCCCAGCCTCCTTTTCTCCGTCACCGCCTCCCCTCTTTCCCTGCCTCTACTCTCTCTTCCTCCTCCGCCCTTCGCTGGTCTTGGCTGGGCCACTTCTCCCCCCCCTCCCCCTGTGTGCCTTGAGAGACGCTGTGAAACCAGGTCAGGCTGGTGAAGACTGCTGTGGGGCTGTGTACAGTAGTCACAGAGGGAGGAGAGGAAGAGTGGGAGGTAAGGGGAGGAGGGGATGGGAGACGGTGCGTGCTCTACAGACCGAGTCTATATGGCTTTTATATATGTTAAGGTGGTGGTTCCTCCTATCTGAGCCAGAGGTGAAACAAAGTGATAGTAGCAGTTTGGGCAGTAGCAGTTCTTTCAGTCATGTTTTAGACTTGGTACAATGGGAGCACTGTTACCTCACAGTAAGAAAATTTTCACATAATACCCCCAATCCCTTCTCCATAAACTCTACATTTTCTCTCTCTAAGTTTCCTCTGATATTCCGGTTTCATCTGACAGCCCAAACATGCACGTTCAGTCGGACAGACGACTGAACAGCCCGCAGGTTTGACCCTGAATGTAAGTGTCTTTCTGTATTAGCGCTCTGATGCACTGACAAGCAGCCCATTGTTTTTTCGCTGCCTTTCACCCAACAGAACACTGAGACTGACTTCAGTTCCCTGTGATCATGCATATTAGGAGAACGCGGGTAAAGAAAATGAATAAAAGAATCAAAGTTTAAGTCTGGCAGCTTGCTGCGAGCTAATTTGCATGTAACCGAAAGTTCACTTGTCAAAGGGAGTTTGCTTCTGTTAATTTGTCAAACTGTCTGGCCTTGAGGAGGTTGAAGCTGTCACTCACCTGTGCAGGGCTGAGACTCCCAAGCCTGGTCAGGACAGAGCTGCAGGTTTTCAGGCTCCTGGGCCAACACGGCTCGCGAGCGGGCCTGAACCGAACCGAAGTCCACGCCGGCGCCTTTGACACAGATGCTGACGCACGAGCTCCAGTCTGACCACTCCATCAGGTAGCACTCACCTGCGGTGCAGAGGAGACAGAGCGCACTGTTGGGACTGCTAAAGTGGAAACTCTCAGCTGTCCACATGACGTTATAAAAGCCTCTTGTCAAAATCTTTCAACTCAAGACATCATGTTGACATTAAACATTAAAAACGTAACCAAGATAAAATGAGCATTTTTTTTTACTGAGGAGTTTTGAAGGTTTCAAATCTGAACATCCTAATGAATAAATAAATAGTTGCACAAATAGGCTAAAAACAAAACATGTCAGAAAAAAAATACATTTAAATTAAAATTCAATTAACATGGTAATCACAACGACACTTAGGGCGAGCATTTATCTTCGCACCACAGGGTCAGGTGCGCTGCAGACGGCTCAAACTGGCTCAGACTGAATGAAGTCGTCGTGGCACAACAGCTAAACCCACACATTCAGCTTCACTGAAAGCAGCTCGAAATTAAATCCTTACAAATTAAATTCTTCACCGGTATTTGTTCCATGTGGACTTTTCGAAATAACTGCCCAGTGACCTGTGCGGCGTTGCGAGGTCTGGCCTTTAAGCCATATCACAAATCTTTTAATTTCCTGTAAGCCAGTGTGCAGCCTCTGATCTTTAAGAGAGGTTGGACCTGCTGGCTCTTCTAAAAAGGTGATCAGGGTTTTACCATCAGGACCCCCCTTTTTTGCTTCAGAAAGACCTGTATGAGGAGCTCTGGCTGTCAAGGATCAGTATTATCTCAGGATTTACATCTAGATTTGATCACTGTTATTTTATTTGACTGTTAAAGTGTATTTAAGTTATGCGAAAATATCTGCATTGCAGTTTTAGTGTGGGTGTCCCTGGTAGAAATCAGATCTTCAGCTTTGGCAGCGCTAAAGCAATGTTTCACCTATTTATCTATGGATGAGAACAGTTTAATCTGGGTGAGATGTTAAGGTATGCAGCAGAGACGCGCTCAGAATACAGATTTACATATCGTATCATGTGATGCTTGAGCTCCTTTGAAGAGTTTCGGGAGGAGGAAGGTGTAAGTTGGAGATGCAGGGCGGGTTGGTTTTGATCACAGCTGACAACTGCAGCTCATCAAACAACAGGGGAAATTGAACACGGGTCAAAGGTGGCAGTGCATAAAAGTGTTTTGAGTGTGTGTGTGTGTGTGTGTGTGTGTTCATGCAACCGCTCCGAATTCCCAATTTATCCTCAGCCATGTGCAAACAGCCCTTGAATTTCCTCCCAAATGACACTATAGTACATCCCTGCACAGAAAACAGTCTGTGCTTTTGATTGCTACGTTTGATACTTCAGTGCTCCTACAGTTTGGCAAAAGGGGTTGGACTGACTTGTTATCTAGGGCAACGTTTCTCAGTGTTTTCCATCTCAGGGACCAGCAGACATCTGATGAGGTTTTTTTTTTATTTCTCAAAATGAAAAATCTGCCAGTAGAAACATGTGCCACACACTTGAAATATAAAATAAATTAAAATCGTAGTACTTTTTGAATGAGTTCTAGGTTGAAAAAAGATTAAAAAAATGTCTCCCCTGTATAGTATCTTAGAGATATTGAATCACGAATGATCAATGATAAACCAAAATAGACGCATGGCACTTTTGGAAATGAACTCTACATTTGTGTTTTGTCTTTTGGCAGAAACAAGTAACAATAATTCTCCCTTCAGGGACCGTTGACACTGAAAATAACAGATTTATATTTAAGCTGCACTGTGTGAAAATGCGCCCCTCTTATCAGGCTGAATCATAAATCGGAGGTTCAGTCTACCATCTTTTCTTATTGAAATGCTGCCATTTTTTCCCCCCAAAAGGAAATAGTGATGTTGAGTAGATGGGCAGTATGTGCAGCATAGGGTGCAGGTTCACAATATGAAGAGGGATGTTGTGGTTGTAGTTGTGGGAGGGGCAGTAAAGTGCTGCAGCTGCAGACCTGATGGACAGAGTCCAGCAGCAGTTGGGCAGAGCTCACCTGTCTGTCTTCTCTGCTCGACACTGCAAAGCTACATCAAACCCAGCAGCTGATAAGCCTCTGTTACAAAACCTGACAACAACTCATCAGACCCAACCTTTGAAGTGATAATCCAATCTGTGGGATTCTCTGTCTTTTTTTTTTTTTTTTTTATCACTGAGGGTTGGGGGGGGGGGTTTGACATCTTTGGTACTAAGCTGGTGTTGTGCTGTTTTTTTGCTGCAGTGCTGAGCCCATCACCTGTCAATCAAAGTGGTGTGGTCAATAGTCTACTGTTACGTCTCTGCCCACTTCTTCTACTTAATGCAGCTGTGATGGAAGATCTGCAATACCTACTTCGCTATACAAAAGTTTTCATGAGTAAGCTTAATCAGGGGCCTCAAACAACCATAGTGCAAGTCTATTTCATAAGGTCCCCCAAATGTTTAGACCTCTTTTGTTACATTTGGCCTGCAAATATGTATATGCATTCTTTACTATACTTTTTCTCCTTATTTTAGATTAATCATTTAATTTTCTTGCAAGGCTAAAAGCGTTAAAATTTGTATTTTTTTTTCTCATCTGCACAGAGAACGCTGCCATTCTCCAGGAAAACAATATTACAGCAAACATGTGTAGTAGTTGGCAAATTATGAGGGATAGGAGTGGGGAAACAATAGTTTCTCAGCTATGGGGTGCATATAGTTAAAATTTACTGTGCCAAGTGTTCAGATGGTCTCCCTAGGAGAGAACAAGTTTAAGACATTTGCCTTAAATTCCCACATAAAAGCTGTTATTTCAACAGAAACTCATGGCAAGAATGAACAAATAAAGGCTGGTTGCCAGATAAATTACACTGGTAATTAACAGTACTGTAACGGCTCATATAGTAAATTCAGGATAATGTATATTTACATTAATGCAACAACATTTTCACATTATATTCACCAGTCAGCTGTTCTATGTGCCTTTTCTTTAAAAAAAAAAAAGAGATACTGTCTTTACTCACCGCTTACTTCCAGTTGTGTCTACTCTGCAGTTTTTTGACTGGTGTTAAGCTGCTGTCAGTGAAACTCAACACTTAATGCAGATATTTCATATTAAAAATGAAGCAGAAAAAGACAGAAGTGCTTTTGAGCGTCTGGAAAGTGTTTAATGTGAAACATCTGTGCAGGGAGTGCTGAGATTCATTGACAGAAACATCCCACCGAATAAAAAAAAATAGCAAAGTAGACCTGACTGCAAGTAATTAGTAACAATATTAGTATTAATAACAGCACTTCTGTTAAAAAGAGACACTCAGAGAGCAGAGGATTGAGTCTGAAATGGCTTTACTGTTGTAATGATGGAGCGAGTGCTTTAAAATGTACATTCTGAATTTATCAAGACAGCATGTAAACATGAAGGAAGCTGAGTTTGCATTAACACCAAATAGCATCGACAGCAAATTAAAATCAGGAGCAGATCAGATAATCAGGGAGCTGTCTCATGAAAATATGATAAAAAAAAAGGCACAGCTCTCTCTGCATTTAAGATAAATGAAGAATTTACCGTACTGTTCTTTCCCTATTTATTAGTAACACATAGTAGAGCAAGAAACTGTCCACAGAGAGGCAGGGAGTTCAGTGGTCTCCTGAGTGTTAAGAGTTTGATGTTTTTGAAGGTGAAGTTGGCGTGTGAAGGCGACCGTGGAGGATGGAGGGAGATGACGCCTGGCACTCAACTGAAAGGAAAGTCTGATACGCCTCCGATTTTAAGATTCTTTTTTATTTTATGTAGTGAAAAGTCTACGTGGTTATTTTAGACTTCAACTTCCAGACTGTTTGGATACTTTGCTATCCAGACGGCAATAAACCACTGAAGGACTCGCAGTAATAAAATGAAAATGTGCATCTGTGTACCGCATAATGTTAAACAGCTTTTGCCTTGCATGGTCATATATCATGTAAATCACAACAGATGTCCAGTCGGGACCTAAGCACTCACCCACATAAAAAAAAAGTCATCCTGTGCAGGTCAGTTGTGCACTAACACTGCCAGGTTTGGGGGTTTGCTGCTCGCTGGGGCTACCCATGCTGAAAATATGTGCACACATGGCGCACTAACAAGCTTTGGGTGGAGGCATCAACCAAATGGCACATGGCATCATTCTTGTTTTAGGTTTTAGTTCAACACTCCGCCTGGGTCTGCTGAACAATTATGCTTGTATAGTTTAGATGGCAAAAAAAAAAAAATCACACAAGGCTTTAAAATAGTGTATAAAACACAAAAACTAACAATCAGTTGATTGTTAATTGAAAGGAAAGGATTGGTTGTTCCCTAATCTCCTCCACTGACCTGTCCAATCATAGCTTAGCAAACATAACTAGTAACTGTGAGGCTGCCAACGCTTATGATTTCTCCACATTAAGTGGTGTGGGATGGGGCTGTAGTAAGAGTGACTTCCTTTTAAATCATCTTTCCAAAATAAAAACAGCAAAACTGTAAGAAATGGATCGACTGCAATCATCAGCATGTCTGGCGGACTAGCTTACTAGTTAGTAAACTGGTTACCCCTGAGGCCGAGGGCCATTTCATCAACTAATGTTTCATTTCTTTGTGGGGTTAGAGGTCAGATTCAAAACAAAACAAAGCAACAACATCCACTGCATGATGGTCCTAAATACTATCATATCAGAGTTTATGGTAACGTTTGGGGTTCTGTCTTTTGCCGCTTTGGATTTGGGAAAGTTTACACTCCAGCAGCTGCTACTTATCTCATTACCCAAGATTTCTGTACAGTACGTTTGCCAAACACATTGTTTACTCCTCATCCTCAAAGTCTTTTCACACAAAGTGAAAATATTAACAATAAAGAATAAATCTAACCTGTAGGGCTGCAATCTGCTAGTTGACTAGTCGATTAGTTGGTCGATATGCTCTCGTCCGACTAAATTCTCATTGGTCAAATAATGTTACTTTCATAAAGGAGAAAAGTGCTACATCAGCAGTTTTCTGGGATTAATCCATTATTTCTTGCGGCGGGAGGGACAGACCAACAAACCATCTGTGGACACAGGGGTGTGCTCAAAACACCCCCGTTGTTTTCACAACTTTGAATTCGCCTCAAACTGACGGAGACTTCTGGGTCTAACTGTTCTCAACGGTTACTGAGCGTCTACTAAACGTACTGCAGGTTTACTGAATCAGTGCCATAGATTATGTACAATTTTAGTCGACCAAGATATTCTTTGGTTGACGACAGCCCTACTAACCTGTTTCTTTTCCGTGTTTTTCTATAATAAGCTAAGCACACGAACAGTGATTATGTTTTTTATTTTCATGCTTTCTAAACGAATCAAGTGCTTTTTAGCATGATTTTGCATATTTAAGACTCTTTTACATGGTTCCTGTTCCTGCAGCAGACAGCGTTTTTTTTTTTTTTTTTAACCTTCTCACAGTCAGTGTTAATTAGCTAGTTAACTGCAGCTCAAGAGACTTCTTTGTTTTCATTTCAGCTGGTAAAATTGATTGTCTCTGGCTAGCAATGAAACGTGACCTTCTTGTTTCTCTCTATGATAACTCTGCGTTTTCTGAGCAGGAGATTGGGAAGCTTGACCGGTGTAGCAACAGTAACCAAGGCTTTGCAAATGGCACTTAATTCTTGAACTTCTTTCTATTAATTTCTCTTTGTTTATCTCATTAATTAACTTTTTTTTTTTTTTAAATTAAGAAAGTTAATCATTATGTAAATCTGAATCGCCTTTGTGTATGAAATGTGCCATATTATCTGCCTTATGGTGAGAATACCAAGAACAGAGCTGCACCTCGTTTCACAAGCGCCATGCCTATAATAAGCACTGAAAAATACATCTTCAATCTGTTCTCCTCTTAATCAGCATCTCCACTCTGAATAAATGGATGAAATGTACACTGTACAACGCCGCAGACTGCTATTCAGATTTTTATCTGTGCTTGCCATCTTGTCTTTTTTATAAGCTCTCAGGGCTCTTTTGTTATCTAGCACACAGATTATTGATTGCGCCCCTTTCTCTCCGTTACTTTATCTCTGTCTGTCTGCATGTCTGCGTGTTTTAAATACTTTGCTTCTATGTTTCCTCGCCGTGCAAATGGAATAAATTGAATTGTAGGGGGTCACAGCTTTTCATTCGGATTCAGCTCTCAGTCTATTTCGCAGAAAGAGCAGGTGGTCCTAATAGTTTGTATATTCCACATAAAACACAATATAGCTCCTGACAGCGCTGCCTCTGGCTTGGCCGAGTGCTTCAACAATCACAACAAACAGTGTTGTCCAGTGGGAGGCCTGTGAGGGATTGTGTTTTGACCGCTGCACTAGTTGAAAACCCAGTGTGTTTCACTCTCTTCATGTGAGACTTGTCATTGTGAGAAGAAAAGAAAACGGCTACCGATTTTTATCTCGGCAGCTTTGCGGTTGAGAACTGTGGATAAACATCGAGTAAACTGGGAGGAAATGGGGTAAACAGGAATTAAATGTAAGACTGTAGAGTACGGTGGAATATTTATCACGATTTAGACAACACACATCAGCAGAGGAGAGCGGAGGATGCTACAGGCAATGAAATACAGTATCTACCGGGGTATTTAACTCACTAAAATGACACCGTTACAGCATCTGTCATAATGTAGTCCATTTATTCAGCCTTCAGGTGAGTTCCTACCTCTGTTTTTAGAGGTCATAAATAGACACTGAGTGCTACTGGTTAGAGATAATAAAATCTACCCTGTAACAAAAGTATTTTTAGTGGCTGCTCTGTGATATAAATCAAAACTGCTGTAGCTCTACGAAGAAACATAAGAGTCGTAATGGATTGTTTCACTTATACCTTTCTTCAGAGCTCCGAGCCACTGCTTTGATGTCATTCTCTCACTCAGTGATGCTGGTGAGCACAATGTAATATTAACCTGCGGACGTTGGGTATAAAGATAAATCGAATCAACAGTTGAGAGAGATTTGGCTACATCAACACTGAACCACAGTGCCAACCCCAAAATTCAGCATCAAACTTGAGGAAAGAAACTGTAACTTTTTTGAAAGTTTATCTGAAGATAATATGAGGTTTAAGTCGTCAATTTGGTCTGATGACACTTCATATCGATGGCTGTGGATCTTGTCCCCCATTATTTACACTGAAAGCGCCATATGAAGTCATCTCTTAATGGCCTGGATGAACAGGAGGAATTATTTCCTATTTCCTTTATAAAAGTACCATAAAATAAAGCAATGACACCTGAAACCTAATTTAACTAACGTATAAAGGCGGTGCTCGTGCTGACAGTAAAGTCAGTGAGAAAAGCAGACAACACAAGTCGAGAAACACAACTGTTAGCAGCGAATGCTACTTCTAACTGGCCCCTACATCCTCCTGGTTACTAAAGGCATATGCTGTTTTATTTACAGGGATGTCGATCACATGATTTTATAAACCAAATTCAGCATCATTTTAGTGAAAAATGAATTCTCCAAGTGTTTCACAGCCTGTGATAATTGATCATTTTCTGGGGATTCAGTGTTTTAGTCCCACTTTTATTGTCAAAATAGTATCGAACTGTATTGATGCAGCTTTGAATTGCATCGTATCATCAATTGAATCATCTGAGAGGGAGACATAAACATGCCTACAGTAGACATAATTGCCAATGACATACAGGTTGTAAAAACATCCTTTCTATGCGAATGCTTCTATTCTTTCCACTGTTTGGACATTATTTTGCGACGTCGTTCATGCAGCGTAAACAACTCAAAAGGCAGCATGCTCACCTGGGCAGGGAAGGGTGCAGGCCTCTTTCAGTGTGATCTGTTTGTCTCCATCAACAGCCAACTCTAAGCTGCCGCACAGCTCCTCGTCCACCAGGCTGCCCTCGCTGTTGCTGGTGTCGTCCGACACGAAGCAGGAGAGATTTCTGTAACGCATGCCGTGTCCGCACACCACACTCTGATAGGACAGGAACACCACAGAAGAAGAAGAAGGAGGATGATGAGTTATCACAGTTGTAGAGAGTAGTAACATGAACCAACAGCCACCATGATAATAAAGGTTCATTTTAATGAACTGAAGGCACTCAAGTAGCTAAAAGTGTACGTTAATGTTATTAATTTGTGCTTCCTTTTACAAAATGTATATAAAGATTAACAGTATAAAATATTAATGACACATGCTCTTAAAAGTTGCAGCCAAACTTTTATGAAGTTAAAAGGTAATGAAGGTAAAAGCAACTATTGATCTTCATAATTATATCAATACCGATCACCATGGAGCAGATTTAAAGCCGCGTCAGGATAATGTTGCTGATGTTCTGTAAACTCAGTGTAATTTAAACGGGAACTCCACAAATTTTACACATCAAAGTCTGTTTACAGGTTGTGGGGGAATACTACCGCTTACTGTACACTACCAGTCAAATATTTTGACACACCTTCCCTTTAACTTGAAAAAGAAAATGTGTCCAACCTTTTCGACTGGTACTGTATGTGTAAAAAGTTGTATAAATCCTTTTAAGTCTCCAGAGGGGGGGAGAAATCTGATAAATGAGTCAGCGTCAGACTACAAGTTTAAAAATGAAAGAAATCTGGGAGTGTGGAGTTAGAGAGCGGTGAGGTTATCGCTCCTCATCTCTGTTTGAGGCTCACAGCTTGAGGCTACGTTAACTGCTGCTAGCGTAACACAATCTATGCTGTCCATCTCGAATCAGACTAGCCGAATGTGAGCTTTTCTTTTTCTCGGGGGGACCAGATGGCTACTGTTAAGACTGAGAGAGAAGAATCTGAAGACAGAGCGATAATATTATGCAACACAAATCAGTGGAGTGCTTAAACTTGAGAATTTGAGAACAACCAAGGCCACTTTTTCAATAATTAGCTAATAATAATACTAATCAGCTCTATGAACAGACGTGAGTTTTCACTTTTTAATCCTGAAATCAAAGGAAAAAACGCACTGGCACGTGTGTAATTAAAATCTGCACAAAGATGCTCGTTATTTTTTTTTCTTTTTCTCCAAACACTCTTCTCGGCACAGTTTCAATCAGCTCTTCAACAAAAAGAAAGATGAATATTATTCCATCTCTTTGGTGGATATAAATCACTGACTGAAGATGCCTCTTAGAAAAAGGCCGTTCTGTCAGTGATGAATACTTTACATGTTCAGATTCAATTTTCTTTTTTTTAAACATAAATCAGATAAAAAAAACTTATGTTGATGAGGAATCATTACTTTTATAACAAATTAATGACTTAATGTCTAATATTTGTTACTTTTAATTAATTTGAGACATGTTAAGACTTTTATAGACCTGCAGACATCCTGTATTGATAACTCAATAATGAGTTGTTAGTTAAATGAAGTGCATCATGGGAACAGCTGACCTCAGAAGACACTCTCTCTCTCTCTCTGTCTTTCAGTTTTTCTCTCTCACTCGATGAAGGCTGGGCTGATTATAAGAGGAATAAATGATCTAAATATAGATTGTTTCTATCTATAGGTGTTGACATGTCTTCCTGTCTCCTCTTAAAAGCACACCCATGCTTGCAAAGCTTTTTTTTTTTTTTTTTTTTTTTTGACATATAGCAACGCAGCAGACGTCTTTGAAAATCTAACCCGGTGGTGCACGATGAAAAATGAAATGTAAAGGCAGACAAATTCCTTGGCAAAGGTATGTTTATAGTAATATATCAGCATTAAAGGTGCATTGCATTGATTTTCACTGTCTTTCCCACAAAATAATTCTATGAGCAGGGATTTGATGGGGTTGTTCATCAATACCTAAGACTCCATTACTTTTTGCCAGGTGCTGAGGTTTCTGCCTTTCTAATATCCGCACTTTCTGGCTCAAATTCTTGCGTGTATCGATCTCCGCGGAGTCAAAAGACCTGTCAAAGTAGCATTTCTTGTAGCTGACAAGAAACGGTCGATACGATTGTCAATATTTAATAAACCCCCGGATGATGGTATAATGTTATGATTTATTGACATACCTCCACCCGACACTCGGACCAGGGGGTGTACTGCCAACGGTAGCAGGGTCGGACAGGGCAGGGCTTCCACTGCTCCATCTGAGGGGGGCAGGGCCGGCCGTCACCCTGAGAGGCCTGAACCACCGACCTTCGACGCCACATCTTACCTAGAGAGGAAAACGCAGAGGAAAATATGTCATCAGTGTATCATCGGAATTTATTTTTTTCTTTCTTTTAAGGCTTCATGTTGAGAGAAAATGCCAGTGATTTGTGTTGCTATGGTTACATTGCCTAATTATTTGTAAATGCCACTCTTTAATAAAACAACTACAGCTTTAATAAATAAAATTAAGTAATGTTGGAGCTAGAAAAACCAGCAACGACAGCGTCTTCTCCAATTCTCCCGTATGGTATTGAGGTTTTGTGTTTCACCAGCGTGATGGAAGAGAGTTAAGAAGTTTATTTATTTCTTAAATTACACATTTATATAGAATTTAAAAAGACGGAAAAACAGATTTAGCACACCAGAGTGACCATCGCGGTTTACCACACAGCAGTCATCCCCATTCCCACTGTAAAAACAGCTCGTTTTAAATGCATGCATATGTGTTTGCTTCGAATGCATTAAATTAATCTTACTGTGCAAAAACAGCACTTCACTTAGAGCGTGATTTTCTAAATAGCCCTGAAATACTGCACTTTCTCTTTGACATCCAGATGGTTCTTGGTCCACTTGAGTAAAAGAGCTTTTTTTTTCTGCATCAATCAGCAAACTCTCTTTAAATAAATTCAATACATCACAGCGGCTAACACCACAGAGACCGTTTGATTTAAGTGCAGAATCGACGCTATGAATTAGCTGGAAACTGAACAGAGAGCCTACACATACATTTCAAACTGCCACCTTCCTGTCTACCTGTTTCAACCGCCCACTCGCAAATGTCAAAGCCCTTCATTTGTTGCATATCCCACTTTCATTTCCACACTGCCTTGCCAGAAATCCGCTCACCTCAGAATATACTTTTACCAACCTACGACACCTTTCAACAGATAACATACAAACCAGCCTTCCCACACACACACACACTCTCTCTCTCTCTCTCTCACACACACACACACTCACACACACGCAGAGACTATTCATAACATAACCTAACATAACTATTCATAACCTGTTACAAAGAGAGAACATCCCACTCGCACAAACACATCAAATAAAGTCCCCTCTTGCCCCTTTAGCCTTTCTTAAACTTTTATCTTATTCTATGTGATTTAGCAACTATCGCTGCGGCTCTTCTTCTTCTTCAAAGCACTCCCCACAGCCCTGAGGAGCAGGAGGATGTAATGGGACAGAATCAATTGTGTGAACCTCCGGAACAACAACAACTAGGCAACAGGAGGACAAATATTCGCTGGTTGTTTGGCAAGACTGTAAAAGCAATTGCTCTCTCTTAAATAAACACTTCCTCTCTTTTTTTCCGGCCAAATGCCTCCAATGGGAGCAGGAAGTGTCTGATATGGGATTTTTTTTTTTTTTAGTTATTCAAGTATGTTTCGCTGAGCACGCATGTTTTTTTTTTGTTTTTTTTTTAACTTACTAACACCAGCAACGCCTGAGTACTTCCGTGTACACACATGCTCAGAAAAATGTCGACGTGTTAGGCTCCTTACAAGAAAACCAGAGACAAATGATGACAGCAAATTAAAAAGTTTATGTACGCCGGCATCTCCTGACCTCAAGTTATTTTCTTGTGTGTCGGTGCTTCACATTTATAAAATTGTACATATACAACTTGGAGCTTCCCAGTGCAGTCGCAGTAGTCTTTCAGCGTTGGCCGCTGAGTTTTATAAAGTCGACTTTGAGCCGTTTTCTGTATCTGATACATCTTCACGTTAAAAGCCGGACAGAAACTGAACAAGATGATTTTACTCGGAGGTTTCTTTTTATCCCTTGGTTGGACTCTGAGCAGCAAAATGTCTTAACACTGGTGAATTATATGTCAAAGATCCAGTCACAACCTCTCGGTCACCACACCAGGTGATCAGAGCTTTCTGAGCTACATCAGCTCTCACTCAAAGAAACAATTAGATGTGAACATCAGCTGGATTATAATGAGAATGAACGGCAATTAACCTCAAGTCTGACTTTTTACATTAACACCTGGGCTCGACTCGACCCCTTACAGTTGGACGTATTCACCAATACCGGGTCGTTTTGTTGATTAATTCCTGTTTACCTTGTTTGTTGTTCCTATGTGTTTATCTTTGAAAACTTTGGGATCACCACTATAATTTATATTACGGTTCTGTGGGTTTGAACAATTTTTATTTTGGCTGCACAGAAATGAGCTTGCAGTGACTGAGCCATCAGCCAGGTCAGTGAGGTTTAAAGGGGCTAATCCCATTTGAGCTGGATCACAGGCCCATATTTTTTTTTATTGCAAAGCCAAGATTTAAAACTTGATTTGTTTGGCTGGTCATTTGATGTCAGGAATGAAGTGACCAAGCTCAGCCTGGCTCAAGTGGCATCATATTTTACATTATATCTCAGAAAGAATCCCTATTTTATGTGCTTTTTTTTGGTTTTACTGTGGTTTAAGCTCATGTTTTAAAAAGTGCATTCATTCATTCATGATAAAAAAATATGTTTAGAGAAGGTTTCCTGTTTCTACATGTTACAGACTTTATTCCAGCAACCTGTCAGTTCATTAATTAGTCACTGCTCACACGCTGGAAACTCCTCTCGATAGAAGTGTCAGTTAAATGTTAATTACACATCTGCCGTGTTTATACGAGTCACATTGATCATACAGTCGTTAATTCATCATTAGTGTGTCATCAAAGTCTTATAGTGGGACTCTTACCCTCTAGCCCGCAGGTCTGCGAACACTCTGACCAGGACGACCACTCTGACAGCTGACAGTTGACGGGACACTCGACCACGCAGGAGATGTTCATCTGCCACTTCTTCTCCAAATTCAACTGTAGGGAGCGAAGGCGGTAATCTATGACTAGCATCAAATCATTCACAACACCAGCCGAACGGTCATCGCCCAGACGATTCAATCCGCAGCCAGCTTGACCTCAGCCCGCACTACGATTCCCAGAAGCCTTTGCTCTGGCTAGAGACAGACTGTGCTAGGCAGAACCAGGCCGGCAGAGTTGGAATATGGAGGCTCCTGTGGAAAGCCGTTCTGACACAATGTGTTTTTTGTGAATGAGCCAGATGATGAAGTGGGCCAAGGGTTAAATAGCTGTGGGGACGGCTCCGCCACAGCCCGCCGGCTACAATTACATGGAGCCGAGACACATTATGAATGAATAAAATGCCCCGCCTGAAGCAAAGACAACAATCTCTGCATGGGAATACTTCTGAATATTTCATGTTGCTATGGGCCTAATAGTACTGGAAGGGTACGATAATATATTGTAATGAGTGATGTGATTAAGTCATTAAGAAAAATGTGTGTGTCAAAGACAGAGAGTAAAGTCTAAACTGCCCAAGAAAAAAAAAATAAGAGTTGAAGGAAGAAAAAACAAGCACAAAAGGAAACGCCACAGGCTTTCTGCAAGTCTCACCTCTTCACAGAATTTCATGTCGACTGATTTGCCATCACTGCGAACGCAGTCGAGCATCCGGGTCTTGATACCACTCCCACATACAGCGTTAGGGCTCAGCTGACATGTACTCCAGTCTGAGGAGAAACAGAACATATTCACACTGACATTTTTTAGCCGTTCACGTTTCATACTAACAGCCAATATGAAACTTAACGGGGGTGCATAACAATCCACACGGCAGAGGTCCAGCGTTGCCAGGCTGAAACACCGACTATACAGAAAACAACTACAACTAGAGGTCAGAAACTGGCCAACGTTGTTCACTGGGTGGGCCAAATTTTTACTGGTGTGGTGGGAAAACAAGCCTTTGTGTTTTCAAAGTGAATTGTTTTTCTTATTCTTTTAATTCATGCAGGAATAAAACCGAATTATATAACCGTAAATGCACTGGATATTATTTGAGGGCATGTCAAGTTTCCTATTAGTAGTTAGTTTTTGCTGTTACAGAGTTGCAGCAGCTTATGAATACATTTGAAAAGTACTCATATATAGTATGTGACTGTATGTTATGTGTTGGACTGGAGATATAATTGATAGGTTATCCAATCATGATTAACGGTAGCCTGATTCAGAAGTTGAATTAAATAAATGACTACTGTTGCTGACAGATAAAAGACAAGACAGCAAAGCTACGGATTTATGCGTTTAAGTTCAAAGGGTATTTTTTTTTTTCCATTTGAATGAAGTGGATTATATTATGTTCTTGTGTTATTCATCTGCTCAGTTTATTAGACTGATTTCAGCTCCATGCTGTGTTTGAATAGCGTGACTCAGAATGAGTGGTGTAGCTTCAGTTTGCTTCTCTTCTCTTCACATGGGGGCAGTTTGAGATTTTTACCAGATAACAATTATTCATTACTCATTTCATCTTGAGTAATGAATAAGTCTTGAGTGCATGTTGCTATCTTTAGTAGATTTGTTAAAAAATAATGTACAGATTTCAAATTGAACCATGAAACTGAAAACTTTCATCAGGCTTGTATGATGTGTGTTTGTTTCTTTCATGTTACAAGCAAACCAGGAGGAAAAAAGCTTTTTATATGTGTAAGTTTCTTTTTTTTGATGGATTGTAATATAGCAAAATGTCTTCATGCTAAAGATCCAGTCATGAATTAAACCTTGTTGTCACCAAACCACATGAGCAGGGATTTCTGAGCTACATCAGCTCTCACCCTGCGAATAATGACTGATACCACATAACAACAGGTAGATAATAACTCAAAATAAATGCCATTGATGCTGTCTATACTGGAAAATCAGCTAACAGCTTTATTAAATCTTTTGGGGTCCAAGTTAAAGTAAAAAAATATATATTTGAGACCTATCTCAGGTCCTTGAGGGCAAGACCGAGCCAAGTTACAAGTCCTAATAAGCAAATTTCAGGTCTGAATGCCCACTATTTAAATGCCACAAGTCTAAAGTACAATAACATGCATCATACAGATGTGCAGGTAAATAAATAAGGGTGAGGTGACATAAATCAGTTTTCATATATGTACAAGATGAGCTGCAAATATGGTTGAAAATCTACTAGCTGTCATGTGACTTGTAAATCCCAGAATTCACCTGTCACACCTCCTCCAGTAAATTGCATTTTATTGTAAAATGCAACCTTTCTATGACGACTGCTACCCGTCAGATTGTAAAGCACACAACTTAACCACATTTAGCAAATATTTGTCAGGATCCAGCAGGTTGCTGATGTTGATTTTACCACCCCGGGTGCAGGCGGAGTTGGGAGGCAGGTGAGGAGGAGAGACGATGATTTAGACGGAAGCAAGAAGGAGAGGGAGAAGAGGATGCATTCAAGTCAGAAGAAAACAGCTTTTCAGTAGCGTTCTGCTTCTGTAGTGCGATGTACGTTCAGTCAAAGCGGGATGATGTGGCGGGAAAAAAAACACAAGGAGACGTTCTTCAAAAGTGTTGAAATGCTTCAGCTGTCACAAAGTCTTTACACTTCAGAATGAATAAACCCCAGACACTGAGAACCAACCATGGTGTGTCTTCGCTTTTTTTTTTTAAAAGGGTGAACGCACAGAAATGCAGCATGTTGCCTCATGTTGCTTTGAAAGTTGTTTAGCTGAAGGTTTTATATGATGGTTGAGGTTGGACGGGATCTGTAGTCCTACTGATAATGCATCATGCTTCAGGGAGCACAAGGGCTAGGATTCTGATACATATAATATCAATTAAATATCTGTAGATTTTATAGTGCGTCGACGCAGTGCAACGCTATCAAATTAATTACCGCCTATGTGGCTGACATAAACTAAAACTCTCTGCCTTCACTGCACTGTATCGGATAGATCTTTTTAGAAAGGATATGTCATGCATACAAATGAACCATTATGGGCTTGCAGATGACTCAGCAGAATGGTGAGCATGCCTTGTACTTACTATAATGTTACTTTGACTTCAGCTCATTACCTTTGTTGCATGACACACTTCTTCTTCTCCCTCTGCCATCCCCCCCCCCCCCCCCCCCCCCCCCCCCCCCCTCCCCTTCTGCTACAACTTTCAAGTGGCACTGCAATGCCTTGAAGTAATTGGTGTGTGTGTGTGTGTTTTTTTCTTTTTTTTTTTTGTCGTGTCTTTGGAGTCAGACTAAATAGCTTCTGGCTGGCGAAGATCATTGTCGATAATAGATGATTACTTTGTCAGCAAACAGGTCATTCGGGGTTTATAACCGCTCACTTAAATCCAATAAATCTGGCTGCCATGAGTATCCTTTCATGCCAGCATCATAAACGAGTTGTGTGGCCGGGTGATCAACAGCAGTACATGTTTGTTACCAATAAACCTCTCCAGTAAAATCCACAGTCGTAAGAGTCCTGAACCTTGCCCCCCTCTACCCCCTCCAAAAAAAAAAATTAGTTTGTGAGGCAAAAAGACAACATTTTATTCAAGACTTAAAACCACAGTGTTGTTAAAAAAAAAAAAACGTTCTGCAGCAACAGGGAGGCTGAGGTATCACTCATAAAGTGTGCCATCCTCTGACAAAGATGAGTGGCTGTTTTTAGCTGCAGTGAGCTCGTTTGCAAGCTCAACTCAGGGAATTGTGTCTCCTTCTGCTGAGGAGCTTTGTGGCACTCTGGGGACTGAAATAGGGAGATTGCAAGAAGAAAGAGCTACAGTAAGAGACAGAGAGAGAGCGAGAGAGAGAGAGAGAGAGAGAGAGAGAGAGAGAGAGAGAGAGAGAGAAAGAGAGAGAGAGAGAGAGAGAGAGAGAGAGCAAGAAAAGGAGAGAAACTGTGACAGAAGGTGCAGCTTGGACGTTCTCGGCATCAACAATGAAAATAAGAACACTTTACTCAATAATAATCTCTGCTCGTGTATTATGTACATATACCCTGGGATGCCTGTATGCAACTGTGAAAACCAGTAGTAGGGATTGTATGTCATGTCTGCCAGAGTAACAATACAAAAGGGAAGAGAGGGAAAAGGAAGGAGGCTGCTTGAGAATGTGGAGCAGAAAGCAGCAGAAAGAAATCCTAATGAAATATAGGAACAATTGAAACAGTTTCTGTTACTACAGTTTCCAGAATGAAATGTGAAAGCGTGGGCTCTGTAGCATGTGATATGGAGGTGTGATATCCTGCAGATTAGAAAAAAAAAGAGGGGAGCTCGGGAAGGCTGCCAGATCAAATCTTTCTGTTTAAAGTAAATCAACAATGTTTTTTCCTGTTTTCAGCAGTAACCACAGAGGTGCTACTGAGCAGGGCGGCTCAACCCACAGAGGCCAATAGTCAAACGTTTCACTCGTATTTGGCAAGTTCCACAATTTAATGGTTGTAACTGCAGGAATTTGCAGAAGAAAAACAAACTAATGTATGCCCATTTAACCTTCCCGTGAAAAGGGAAGTTAAACAAGAACAACCAACAAACCAAACATTTCCTGAGATCAGAGAGGAGCTTTGCAAAGAGCAGCTGTGAGCAGCTCCGTTAACTTTCCCTCATCAGTACACTAAACAAGGTTGATAAAAAAAACCTTTGCGGGTTTTGTGACTACCTTACCCGAAGAAACAAAAATGATAAGGCTGTTGAAAAGAAGAGAAATGGACGTGTCAGTTATCAATTTTCTTCTCTTGCTGTCAGAACAGATGAGAAGTGCAATTTTGAAGTGGAAGCTGTGTTTTAAAGAGAGTTTTAAAGTTTCCATTTCAAGCACTGTTTTCATATTTGGTTTAAGTTAAGAGATGCCGAACCTGAAACACCCATAGCAACGGCCAAAAAAAAAACCCCACTCCATCCAAAACACACAGACAGCTTCTATCATTCTGGGCCACAAAGGCCGTTGTAAATCGCTCCTGTGCGCTGACAACTTTATGAAGAGACAGTTCATCATTTGAGTTTTTGTTTGATCTTTTCTCCCCCTTTTACCTGTGATGTTGTAAAAGTAGTTGAAACAGTTGAGGTTCAGGCTGCAGGGCTCTTTGTCAGTTGTGTCCGGACACTCTCTTCCCACGCTGGGCGAGCGAAGGGTGTATGCCGTCCTCAGTCGATTGTTGGTTCTGGTGCAGGGCTGAAATAGAGATGTCCCGTTAAAAACCGGAGCCTACCAAAAAAAAATCTTTTTATTTCAGAAGTGAATACAGACGTTATCCCCTGATCTAGATCTCAACCACTTGTTCACAGAGAGCTCCTGCCACGCTGATGTCCTTATCTATTGAACAATGAAGTTGCAAACCTGTCGTCGGCTACGTACCACTGAATTGTTTTCTCCAATTGTGCTGTGTTGTATTATGTTCACAGGCAACTTCTTTTTTTTTTGAATGAAGTGCTACATTTATACAGAATAAGACTATGCAGGTGCAACAAATTTTAAATTCCCTGCAGTGTGTGCGAAGTTGTTTCTTTGTTGTTTTTGAGTGTCTACATTTATACACCTACAGTCGGAGGGAGGAGGTCGGGATGGATGGCGGGCATAAAAAAATGACACTGACAGGGAGAGCGAGGTTTGCATCCTGAGTCGTGTGCGTAGTGACGGTTTAGTGTTTTTTGTATTATATTAAGACCATGTTCTCTACCTAACCATGGCAGCGACTAGACATCATAAAAAGTTGAATAATGCTTGTTGTTTCTACCTGTGGATGTTGTACTTCAAGGTTGGATATTTATCTTGACAAAAAAACTGAGTTCTTTGTCATTGAACAATTTACTCAGCTCTTCTCAGATACGTTATAATTATCCGGGTGGCATTATATTTCCCTTCAAAATGTATTTGCTATTGCAATTTAGAAGTAAACAAACATAACTTCAAGGAGACAAGGTTGAAAGTTGATAACTGTGTATTTGCCTGCTTCTGTGTTATTTCAAATTTATTAGGCCACAGTTCTTCAGGGATTTCTTATGTCAATATGCTCCCCAAGTGTCTGCATATGCCTGATCCCTAGAGGGATGTTTTATCATTGTATAAAGAAAAAAAAAAAAGATCCTTTCCAGTTTCTGTCTCCTGGCATTCCCAGAATGTGGAATGTGATTTTTTTTTTACCAGCAGGAAATGACATGACAGCTGAAATGAATATTGCTGGAATGATAAACCACCAGATTCTACATGGTCATTGCTTGCAGAGAAGAGAGTTGAGGGGCGGGGGGGGGCGGGGGGGAGAAAATGACAGCCTTTTGAATAACTCCATTGCCGGCACGATGAATAAAACATGTGAGAGGCCCCGCTGGTGCCACTGCAGACTCCATGTTGAGATAGGAATTGCAGGAAGTCGGTGTGTCAAGCACTTTGGGAGAGAATGGGGTGTGATTAACAATGGCCTGGGTGCTGCTGTGAGAACAGCAGGTGAGACCGGAGCAGTTAAAATGGCTTTTTACCACGAATCAGAGGTGTCAGGGGCGGAGAAGCTGAACAGGATGTTCTGACATCTTACATGTTTTTTTTTTTTTACAAAAGGGAGAGTGAAGATTGCGTACGTGCTGTAAGCCTGTAGGTGTGTGTGCTTTGCTGCTGCGATGTTATCAGTGTCTCTTTACAAAAGTCTCTATATGTTAAAGAAAGTTGGAAAAGGGCTCTCAGGTCATGATGTAGAGGTAGGTTAACCTTCATGTCCTACTCATTCATTAACTAAAGTCTTACACTTTAGTGGGTAACATTGTTGTAAAATCTTACCATAAATCAACATTATTCTTAAGGTATAACAAATGATTCTCACTGTTTGTGGTCGTCTGCCAAATGATGATCACAAACTAGGGGTAATATTTTTAGCCAGCTTTATGTTTGCCACTATATCACTGCTGATGTATGCAGGGGTGTGTGTGTGTGTGTGTCACTAAATGTAAATTTGGAAAGCTGCTCAGGAGTCTTTATCATAAATCATCCTCCTACCCTGCTGAATGCATAGTGAGGACAGTGTAATATAGGTGATATATAGGCCATTTTCTCCTGTTCCCCAGTTCGTATATCTCTTATAGTCCTCCTTGGTGGACCGAAAATAACCTGTTGACAAAGATTCACATGCCGCTCGCAATAACAGAGTGCTGATACACTCTGAGTTCCTTGAGCCTCGGAGAAAAATATTTCTGACAAGAAAGAGATATCAAGATAAATCTCAACGGGCTTCACAGAAGTTTGACATTCCCATATCTACTCCGTGGCAGACAGCTGAGCCGCTGCTTTCTGATCCGGGGGTTTCGGCCCTCACCAGGCTGCAGCGGCTCCAGGGGCCCCAGTCGTTGAGGACGCAATCCTCGGGGCAGGGCAGCCGGCTCTCTCTGGCTCCCAGGGGCATCTCCTCCGGGTCACATAGGTAGTCCTCCACGGACTCTGATGGGCCGTCTATGGTGTTGAGCATGCACCTGTGGAGTCGAGAAAAAACACGCTGGAATTTGACAGTATTTTACCGACTGCTGCTGATGTGCCCCAGAAAAACGCTGCAGTCTGACATTTCGTTTCAAGAGGCAGTTGTTACATGGAGCACTTTACGACCTTGTGTATGTGTTTCTCAAGCGGTGGGGTGTGTCTCTCGGGGTAAAGGGCGTCAGTTATATGAGAAAAATATTGTTGTGTTTGCTCACGGCAACATGAACAGCGCTGGTTTTGGAGGCTGAACATGGAAAAGCTGAATTATATACCAGATGTTGCACCTTTCTTTTTACTTTTTTAGATTATCAATTCATCTTTTAACCATGTAAATATATTTAAAATACATAAATAGTTACAGCGCAGTGTTATTTTAAATTGAATCCAGGCTTTCCTCAAACGCCTCAGCCATATTTTGAGAATCCTCTCCTCTAAATTACAGCTTTTTGTTCTCCAATGGACAAGATAAAGAGGAAGGAGGATCATCACTATTTTAACTCACAATTTCACCAGCTCATAATGTTCTCTCTCTGGTAGACTGTAGCTCAGGTCAATTGAGTATTTACTCAATGTACGGCTTAACCACCAACCACCAACATTGTGAAATGTGCTAAACTGGATCATTGCAAAGAGTACAGGGGATGATATCATGTCTAGTAGCTATATATATATATCACTGTGTGTTATAATTTGTGTGTGTGTGCTTTACTCCACTGTTTTTACAGAACTAGGATGTTTGGCTCTGTATGCACCACCAACAACCTAATTACAGTCTTATATAGTATAATGATTAGCATGTGCAGAACATAAATTCATAAATTTGGCAGGGCATCAGTTGTTCACTTGTTGGACGTGTTAGCCACGGCCGATACAGCGTCATGTTTCTGATGAGTGTTATGTATGTTTTCCCTTAAAAAAACATGTAACAAAGTAGTGACAGTAATGTCAATACAAAGTTGCGCGTGACAGCCTGCAAACGGTGCAAAGATGAGTAGAAAATGTGCAAAGTGATGTCATCATTTTGCTTGTTTTTAGTGATCAAGAGTCAAAACTCAAACTCATATTCAATGCACAGTAATATTAAAACATTTTTACTGGGAACTTACTTAAAAAAGGATCATTTATTATCGCAATTTCTGCTGCTCAATTTTCTTTTGATTGACTAATCCAAATATTTAACCCTTTAGACACCATATTCAAAATACTAATGTATATAAACACAGATACAGATGGAAGGAGAGACAGACAGGCTGTTAAATACCTGACTTTTCTGGTCTGTACGCCTTCTCCGCAGTTCTCTTTTAGGTCAACGTTGCTGACCTTCCACACGCTCCACGGCTCGGCTACCCACACGTACTGATTACAGTCGCTCTGACACGGCACCACCTCGTAGACCTGAGGACAGAATAACCTTATTATGTTGCTTAACATGCTCATGATATCATAAAACAGATACGGTGGCAAGTCAAAGAGTGGAAAAAGGTTCAGATTCATTTTCTCATTGTAAGAGCATCCTCAATGGGCAAGGCCGACGACTAATGATCGTAATCGTCATGGTCATGGAAATAAAATGGCTGCTACAACTTATGTTTTTTTTATTTTTTGTCTTGACACACAGTGATTTTTTTTGGCTCAGCTCAGCCAGTGAGGATTTTTTTCTTTTTCTCTGCATTCAGAGCAGCTCCGCTTCTGAGAAACGTCTGTATAAATAAAACTCCAATCTGCCATAGTGCCTTGTTTACTTACGGCGAGAATACTGTGAATATATACATCTATCTGTCAGTGACCCACTGACATTGGTGACACTTAACATCTGTGACTGTATTACAAATAGCTGAGGAAAGCAGCTCTTACCTGGGCCTGTAGCGGTGAGTCATATCCAGTGAGCATCGGGGTGGATTAAAAGGAGACAGATGGATTAATGAGCACATGCCAACTGTTCATATAGTGCAGAATCTATGATTAATGCAACGTTCGGGAGGACATAATCAGAAAAGCCTCTAGCATAAATACCTGTGTGAACTTAGCAGATACACACAAACACACTGCCAGGCATAGATCAGCGCAACCTTAATCTGCATTTGCTGATACTCACAGGCCTGGAAAGCGTTTCATTTTTTGCAAACCATGGAAACCTTAAGGAATCAACAGGCACACCGTGGGGCATTAATAAGGTAGATGGGATCCATTTATAGCACCCGTTGCTTTTTGCACTGTCGCTGCTCAGCAAAAAAAAAAAAATGAGTGCAGCAATAATGAGGGGAAGGTAAAGGAAAGCTCTGCACTCAAGCTTATTATTCATTAATAATTAATTTCTTTCTCTCCAGTGTTGGAGACGTATAATGTGTATCACAATTGTAATAAGTATAAATACATTGCAGCACAGCTCATAAATATTCAAGTCACAGTGGTGAGCCGCCAAAAAAAACAAAAAAAAAAAAACAGCTTCAGCTTTCGGCTCACGCTCGCTACAGAGAGGTTCAGTACCTGGTTGATGTGGTCCAGTTTGGGGCAAGGCCGGCCGCCGTTGTAAGGTTTCTCTCGGAGCCATTTGGAGCGAACTTTGACCCCGCTGCCGCAGGACTTGCTGCAACGCGACCAGTTAGACCATTCACTGAGTTTACAGTCCGAAGGACAGGGGATGATGCACGCCTCCTCGATGTAACCTGCAAAGGAGGATAGAATAAGACGTGTTCGTTTATGGCGGCGGAGCTGGTTTTTTTGGCTTCTGACTTTGAAAAAAAAAAGAAAGAAATAATTATCTGTGTACGAGACAAAATGATGATTTGCTACTTTTCAGGCTGTTTTTGTGAATTGTCACACAGTGTACTGTAGTCGGTTATTAATTATTTCAAGAGAGGAAGGAAAAGCGTTCACCAGAAAACTGATTCAGAGGAAATTGGCTCTGAAAAAGAAAAAAAGCCAAAATAAAATAATAATAAAAAAAAAAAATCCTGTTCTGTTCTGGCCTTGGTCAGTTCTTTGAATCCTTTAAAAGAATCTTGTTTTCTTTATCCAGTATGAAACTACATTTGTCCTGACGCCCAGAGCTTTGTTTTTCCTTTTTGATCTCACAAACGAACATTAAAGTTCAAGAGCTCTTTACACGGTTGACTGGGGGGGACGCCCAGCCGTAAGAGCTCTGCAAACTATTCATTGACACTTCACAAACTAATATAAATACACCTATTGACTTTCAGACCGGTGGAATGAAAACAGGCTCCACATTCGAAAGTACAATTTTATGGTTTGTTATATAAAAGGTCTACCAAAGCAGTGGTTACGTCTGGCAGCAAGGTTCATTATTTCAATCTATTTCCCTCAACTCACAGGGTCATGTCAAGTCAACGGGGGCTGGTTATAAGCATCTCACACTGCTTGTTACTCTTGTTTTTTTTTTTTTTATCTTCCCCCATCTCGGGGCTGAGATTTCTCTTGTTTTTGCCAGCACACACAGGCCAAAGTTCAGTCAAATATGTTGAAAGAGATTATTCTTCTGAACCTTTGGTTTTTCTACATAACATTTTCTTCTCTCCAGCTCAGATAGTTTAGTAAACAGAACCTATAGTTATACATATTTTAAGCTTATGTAACAGCGCTGGCCTATGAATCGATTTAGCCTTTGATTAAGAAAATCAATGAGGTGAATGAGCCGGGAAAGTGGAGTGTCTCACTGGGGGCATTAAGCACTTCCTCTTTCTGATGTGGACTCTTTCAGCCTGCTTTGCTTGTTTAGTGAGAGACATGTGTCACGACTAGGGCTGTAGTCTGCTGGTCGACTAGTCGATTAATTGGTCGATACTCTCTAAATTCTCATTGGTTGACTAATCTCCGTGTATCTCTATCTCTACTTTCATAAGGAGAAAAGTGCTACATCAGCAGCTTTCTGGGATTAATCCATTATTTTCCTGCAGCAGGGGGGACAGACCAACAAACTACCTTTGAAAACGGGGTGTATTCAAAACACCCCCGCTGTTTTCACAACTTTGGACTCGTCCAAACTCCGTTACTGAGCATTTACTAAATGTACTGAACTTTTACTGAATCAGTGTTTCTCCAACCATTATATCAACAAGAACCCCCGCCAGGCCAAAAAATATTTTTTAATGCTAGAAATATTTAGCGTGTGGGAGTCTGTGCAGCGCGTGATAGGCATAGCGTAGTGTGTTTGCGTAGCGAGTTGGACACAGAGAAACTGACGGTGGATACAAGTGGAGCAGAGGAAAAGGTTAGCAGTAAGTTGTCAGTCTGGCAGTAAATGTACAGCACAGACTACAGTGTGTCAGTTAAATGCTAAAAAGTCACGACTGTTGTTTCTCCAAGTGCTGGAAAAGTGAAGGGAGTTAGCGCCAAAGTTAGCAACGATGGGTGGGTGCGCCCCGTGACTAATCGATTAGTCGCAGATTATTTACAATTTTAGTCGACCAAGATTTTCTTTGGCTGACTACAGCCCTAGTCACGACACTGACTGACAGATTTGCTGAAAACACAAGTTTCATACAGGCTCGTCACTCCTTGTCAATGCACATATATGTGAGTATTTCTCTCACTTTTTTTGAATCTGGGAAATATCTTGCTAATAAAGAACACACTGTATGTTCTTCTGTAGCACCTGCCTGGCACAACAACAGCCATCCATGGTCTGCCACTGCTGGAGAACAACTGGATAAGAGTCTTGAGTTTTGGTCCAATAACTGAGATGAACAAGTGGCATCCCAGCGTCAAACCTTTAGACTACCACAGTTCAGGCTTATGCATGGAAACAAACATGGACCAGGTTGTGTTGGTGTGTTTAAAAGATGCCAAAACATTGCACAGCTGTTCATAAAAAACTATGAGACAGGATTTTACAACTCAACTGTTAAGTTATCACAGCGACAATAACTTCTTCTGTCTCACTCACCGAGAGAGGTAAACAGTGTAATTAGGCAGAGAATGCGCTTTCGGATTTAATTTAAATGTTGAGGCAAAAGTGCCGCTACCTGATTGTTTTGACAGAGCCCCCTACTGCGGCGTAATTGAAATCAACATGGAGGCTTTTTTTGATGCAGTGTTAATGTTGGTCTAAATGCAGCGTCGCTTAACATAGCAGGGGTTTGTCACAGAGAGACTAAGCATATCAATAACAGTTATTATATCTTATAGTTAAAATAATGTCACACTTAAAAACTTAACTACAAACCACTGCTGCCATTTGCTCAAAGACACTTTAATAAGATGGAAATTTGGAGCTTAAATGAGATCTTTCTGCCCGATCTGCCGCTCCGAAACCGAACACTAAGATGTCTTTAAGCAAATATGACAAAGAAAAAATGATAAAAAAGTCGGCTTAATCCAGTAAGGGAGTCCTGGCAGTATGTTAGCACCTGCTAAATGCACAATGTAATGATCATATTCACACATACACACACACGCACACACTTCTGCCTGACCTCCTTACGCTCAGTTGCCTCTGAATCCAGATCACCATCTTTACCTCAACACCTTGCTGAGTTCAGCACGACCTCTGAAATAAGCTCCATCCCCTTTGACCTCCCGCTGTAGGTCCTACTGTCGAGTCCAGTCAATCTAAATCACCGACGCTGTCACTTGGAGTTCACTCACAGCGCAAATGCTGCAGACCTCAGCTAGCAGTTCACTAGCTACTTATGACAAACTTGTTAGGTGTCTTGCCAGGCTCTCGGGGGACGTGTTGGGTCGGATCCAAGTAGGAGATCTCTCCCATTGTCTTTATAAGTTGAACTTGCAACCTGGCTAAAGCTCCTGCTGTTCTCAAAGCAGTTGTCACCACTGCCGCTGTACGAAGCTTTCCTAACTGCTGACTGCCAAAGTTCCTCAATGATCGGATGATCCAGATATGCACTGAAACGCCTCTAGAAGAAGACATGCTTTTCAATAACAGCCAAAATATGTCAACACTTTTGTTTATAACATTAGCATGCAATCCCTTCATTAAATAATTGAGCATGAAGTCATTTTTTCAACAGATGGCACATTAGCGTAATTTGTCCTTTAACCATTATTCATAACATGCTAACAACATGGTGTTCAAGTGAAAAACGCTCTGTTGCCATTTTCTCTTTGCACATACAAGAATGAAAGGGATCACTTCATACAGAAACAGAAGACAAACACATAAATGTAGAAACTATAAAAAAGAGCAAATTGATCACCTGTGACCAGCGATCCATTTCATAAAATCCCCTGATGCTCCACACTGCTGGAAATATCAGGTATTCCTCCAAGAAACTTTCTAAACTCAATCATGTTGTTTAGACATGGCTGGTTTAAGACCTGCATGAGCCCCGACATGAGACAATGTACTTTATGACACTGATGTGAGATCATCATATCTAACCCAAAGTTTGTTTTGTCTTCCAAATCTGTAAAGAAATCATGTGTTTAGTGGTGTAACGACACAGAGAGCAAACTACTTCTGTTAAAATCAGTCTATTATTTATGCTTCTCGCAGGACCAGTCGATTAATAAACCAATCATTGCACTCATATTTCTCGGAGGAGAAGATTTTGTCTATTTTTAATATGCAGTATGAACATGTACGTTAGGTTCTGTGCTGGTGGGTTGATGTTTGTACCCACACAGTAGTTCATAATGGGATTTTCCCAATTAAAAGAAAAACAAAATACCTCCTTACACTTGCCAGGATCTGCTGACATGTGAGGCTCATGGGTGCAAACGCAGAACACCATGAAGGAATAAAGTGTGGCTGAGTCACCGTGATGTTGGTTTCTATACTTAAATCTTATCCACTTGGCGGGTGGGTTGGCCCGGGAAGCTTTACGTCCACCTTTTAGCTTCAGGAACCATCCAGAATTTCTACCTGGTTTTTTTTAACTTAGTACACTCCTGCACTACAATCATCTCCGAGGCAATGGGGGCAGTCTAATCCCTGGGCTCTCTCAGAAATAACCGAGGACGAACTATCCTCAGGTTGTAACACAGAGGAAGGAAAGAGAGTCACCGTATGCCAACGAGACCCTTTGATGTACTTAACTACCTTCATCAGGCGCAAACCTCAGTCCAGCACACTGCTGTAACACTCCAAACAGCATAAACTCAATTATACACACACAGCCCCCTCAGTGTGTTTCTATTGTTAATACAAATATGGGTCATCACGCGGCAACAAATCCGCTCGCTGCAGCGCTGCTCGAGTTCACAGGTTCTCAGCGAGATGCTTGCCCTTAAGCTTTACCCTTTCGTGGCTTCCCGCAGCGAACGGATTCTCACGTCCTGCTGAGACGAGGCCGAGGTCCCACGAACCTTTCTCTTACATTCAGTCATGATAAAAAGGTCAAAGCATTGTGGGTCATAAATATAGGAATATTAGAGTTATGTCAAATATATAGGGGCATTGCAGGGCACTTATATGATTTTCCCTGACTGCACCATCACCATTAGCATAAAATCAATAGTGTTTAGCAGCCATTTAAATGGTACATGCACTTTATTGTTGAGTAGTTACTAGTTTGAGTAGCTACATTAATGCTAATTACTTAAATATTAATACATAGTCAAAAGTTTGGACACGCTGACTACATACATACTGATACTCGACGTGCGGAGACTTAATTTGCCCCTATTCTATTGAAAATCGGTTTCAGTCTGGACTTGGCCTTGAGTACAGTGAACATGACAAACACGCTAATTAGATCTCTTTGTGGCTGATTGCAGTTATTGCTGGGAACTAATACAATCAGCAATTTGTCATTTGGATGCTATTCGCTTCTCATGCTGCTGATTATTACCATCAGTCTCCCTGCAGTCAGTCATCATTCATACGGTTGGAAAAAATATATGAAAAAAGGTAAACATTTCAATATATTATTCACTGTATTTCACAAGAACTAACTTGTTACTTCCTGCTACTGTGCAAACACTAAATATAAAAAATAAAAGGACTTTTATTAGGTGAAAAAGATTCAGCGATATCTCCTCTTATAACACTCACTCCCTCTCATAGAGGGACGAGGCGATCTGAAAAGAGAGGAATAGCACAAAGCTTGGATCAACGGGCACTTTTAATGATAATCCCCACTTCTTTTTTTTTTCCTGTTGATGTCTGTGGAATACTGAGATAACAGTGACACAGTTTTCCTGATCGCCATCGTAGCCGAGGGCATTGTGTCAGCTGCGGAGTCGTGAAAGGGCCAATGTCTCCTCCTCTATCAAGATTAAAAGTGATGATGGCTGAGATGGGAGGGAGAGAATAGCACCGAAAATGAAGGAGGGGAGTTTGCAGGGAGAGAAACGGCGGAAGAGCCACTGAATGAGGGGGATAAAAGAGAGATTTAATGATATCTGTGAGATTCACATGTACTAACGCCAAGCCTCGTGAATGTGTTTTTTTGTGTGCACCTCAAGGAACATTTCTGTCTCTTCTTCTTTTTTTTTTTATTGCTTTGCTTTGCTCAATGATGCTTGTAGATGAATGCATGGATGCACACAAACACATACACTCACATTCACATAGGTGTAAAAACGCAGACAATCTGACAAAAAAACACACAAGCGCGCACACAACAACAACGCCGTCCTGACGATGTGCTCTTGTCACACCCACACTCAGATTAACTGACGCATATCTGAATCTCTGACTCACACAAGGAGACTAAAATCATGTTTATATATGCACAACACTGATGTATTCATTTGAACATCTCCCGCATTCTATTTCACAGCAATTTCACAACGAGTTTCTGAGCCCGGATCCTTTGCTTGAAGTATTTTGGATCTAAGATAAGACCTTACAACGAGGAGACAAATGATTCTGACAGGAGTGTGCCAGAAAAAGGCATCCTTATGTGAGATTCAGTATTCAAAATGAGTCGCTAGCCTCCATGGGAGGGGCTTTCATATGTGCACAAACAAAAATCCTTCGCCTCAGATGAATATTTAACAGAACAAAAGTTATTCTTGCATCTGCAGTTTTCCCGACGTGCTACTGTATATTTCTCACCTGAAACCAAGAAGTCATGGCAGGAAAGGGGGAGAAAAAAGAAAAAAAAAGGATTTTCTGCATAATGTACTACACCTCAAGAATCATATTTTTATGCGCTTTAATGCAGATTTCTGTCGGAGCCGTTTCCATCAGCAGAGGGGTCAAAGGCCAAAATTAAAAGTCAGTTCACCCACGCTATGAATAAAACATATCGTCTCGCTGACCCTAGCCAAACAGACAGCTTTAGTCGAATGCGCCAAGGTCAATTCAACAGAAACATCTCTGTCCAGAAAGATTGCCTGTGTGTCATTTTTCAACGCTATGAGCACCGCCAACATAAATCAATTTAAAAATCTATTCACCTCTATTATATGGCAGAGACAGACCTGGACGGATTGAACCAAAACTACAGCTAGACACTTGTGGAGGTAACAACTTCTGTGTTTGTAATTTGGATGAACAAACTCCATGATTAAACATCTGCACGCACTCACCGTGACTGTTGCAGCGCGACGTCTCCACCAGCCTGTTGTCTTGGTCGTAACACACCATCGCCTGGTAGCGGTAGCCCTCCCCGCACTCCTTGATGTCTCCCTGGACCTTCATCCCCAGCACGCTCTCCGCTCTGCCTCCCTCGGGCAGGATGCAGTCTGACCAGTTCCCCACCGGCTGGGCGTTATACTTGTCACAGGGGCAGTACTGGGTCTCGCTCAGAGGGTACATCTGTGTGTTCTTGCACTTGTCTTTCTTCTTGCTCCTCCCTGGGGAGTGGAGAGGCGAAGAGATGAGCGGACTGGCCTTGGGAGAGGTGACTGTCTGCTGGTGTGTTGGTGGATATCTGTCTCTGTTAGGCTGAAAAAGGCTGTGAGTCTCATCGTGATGTACTGAGGCAATTTTACAAGGCCTTATTTGGAATAGCGTACTCACTACAAAAAGGCCGGATGACGCAGCATCCTACATACACTTGTAGGGGGGGGGGGGGGGGAAGCAACTCTTGATGATAGATTACGGCGGCAAAAATTGTTTCAAGCAGAGTGCTCTTTTACTGAAAACAGCTTGACATTTTTTATCTTCAGACATGTCAAGCATCGTTAATCATAGATCACTGTGCAAAGAAACTTCTTTTTTCTCGTGGCAGCCTTTCATTAGGAGTTGTTTTCCTATGAAAAAACATATAATACCGCTTTGATTACTGTCTTTCTAACTTCCCACGGCAACTCTACCTGTGGGTGCCATCAAACTGGTATACCTACTTTTTTTTTTTTTTTTTTTTTAATTATAATAATTCCAGCTAAGGTTTGCAGACTATATCCTGCATTAAGTCCACGAGTGGTTGTTGCTAATTACATCTAAGCTGTGTAGCATGCTATAATCTGTCTATAAAGGTCATAGTTAGCAACAGGCAGCAGAAGACTAAAGTATATGCCGCCCTTACCACTCACTTGAAGGAAGGACAACTTTGGAAGATGCTACCTGTTTCCTAACCATCTATAAAGTCAGCAAACAATGACCCTTTTTACTAGTAAAAGGGTCATTTTACTGATAACTTTTACCAAATAGAAACTACAAAATCCATAACCTCTCCTCTCTGATTTTAAAGCTTATAACTGTTAAACCACCTCCTCAAAAAGTGTCTATATTCACTACATGACCTCTCTGTTTTTTTAATACTGAGGTCAAAAGATACTCAACTTTTACATAACAGGAAAAGTCATTCAAATCCTCTTTCTTGCAGTTTAAAGTTCACTTTCCCCCCCAGTAACCTCTTGTAGAGGTGCATTAATGCATCGGACCGGTCTTGTCATTTGGCTTTTATGACTGTGTTGCACAGGGGCAACTCTGTAGGCGCATAAAAGGCCGAGGAGTTATTTCGGATTTGTTGCTTTAATCCCACTGGAGCATTTAGCTGGCAAGAACCATCTGAATAGATTTATGACCTTGTGTTTCGCTGCACTGCTCGTCTCTTGGATCGCTGCCCACCGACATTACCCCCCCCCCCCCTCCTAAATTGCCCGGTACCTCACAAACACTTAAACTACAGTGCAAATAAGCTTGTCTGAAAAGTGTTCAAAAACAACGCTCCATTATTTATGTCGTGCCACTTCTGTTCTCACCTATCAATGACCTCTTTCTAGTGCGGACCCCCACACAGTCAGCTGTGCAGGACGAGAACTTGGACCAGTTGGTCAGCTGGCAGTCATCCTGGCAGGGGAGCTGACAGCGCTGAGTGATGGCGGGCATGGTCTTGGCGAATTTCAGACACTCGCTGATGTCGGCCTGCGTCCCGTCCAGCTGGCGACAGGACACAGCTGGAAGAATTAGAGGAGGTCGGGTCAAAAAAAAAAAAAGGCTCCGTTAGAATAGGAGGCCATTATATAGTTGAATGTTTCGTTGTTCCGGTGGACAGATGAGCAGTCACAGTAGGTACCGGAAAGTGCAAAACAATGTAATATGGTAATATAACAAAATGTGAAGGAGCAACGTGGAAAATGGATTTGAAGTAGTGGATGTAAAGACAAACTTGAAGCACTTGAGGTACATTGCTTATGTATTTCCATTTCATGCTGCATAATTCTACTCTAACACATTTCAGAGGATGATATTGAACTCTTTACTCAACTACAACTGTGTAAGAGTCAGACTTTGTATACAGAACATAAAGTCAGCTTATAAAGTAAGATGCAGTAGCAATAGATCATATTTACAAATGAAACAAACTGTATATAAAATTAGGTAAAATTAGGTCGACCTTGAAAAACAAACATCTGTAACTTTCTCAATAACAGCACATAATGTCCTGTAGGATCTTTTAATCTTCATACTTCTGATACTTTTGTGCATTTTGCTGTTCACAGTGCACTGCAATTGCACATTTCAAATATTAAAGTATTTCTACCTTGTGTTATAGCCTCACAAATCAAGTCATATCGCTTGAGTGATTTTTTTCAGACTTGATAAAGTTCCTCCAAAGCCACAAAAGACATTATACAACTCTTCCCACAGGCTGAATACCTCCCTCCCTCCCCTCCTCCACCCCCCCTCATCCATCCCCCCATCTGACTGGTGAGATGACTTTGATATGTAAAATTGTTGGAGCACTCCTTTAAGTAAGAGATAAGACACTTCTAGCTGCAAAAAAAAAAAAAAAAAATCACATAGACAGTTAGAGGGCAGCTAAAGAGTTAATGAAATAGATCAGAACCGTATAATTCAGATCAGATCTCATGGGGCTAAATAACAATTACGAGCGGAGCAGACACAAATGCACCTCTGCCTCGATTGGTTTGAAGCCCACGAGTCAATTCGTCTTGGCTTGCATCATCCCGTTCTTTGTACTTTCAATAAAAGGTATTACTGTTGCTGCAATTTTTCATTTTCTTGTGATTCAGACGTTCTCCAGGGCTGTACTGTCATTGAGAAATCAATCTCTATGCACGCTTTTTTTTTTTTTTTTTTTTCGCTGAACTCACATGGGCGCTCACAATTGGTTTGGAAAGACCTCGTCTGGCTGTGTGTGTGTGTGTGTGAGGTCAGGTTTTATCTTGTGAAAGTGTGTGTGTGTGTGGAAGAAATATAGATAGAAAGAATAGCACATGCTCTCAGTTATTCTATGTGTTTAATAGTGCCGCTATAGTATTTTTTTTCACTCTCAAAGAAAGACTACGAGTCCGAGTAACATCACAAACACACTGTCAGAAAACACAGAGCAGAAAAGACAGTGTGTCTCATTTGGTTTAAGTCAATGACAAAATGATTTCTGCCATTTAGAAGTGTCAGCCGTGCGAAATCAAGTGCAGGAGGGCCTCAACATCAGGTGTCATATGGTATCAAATCACTGAAATGCCGCACAGAATTCGGGACAAACCGGTGAATAAGTCTAAAGAGGAGTCTGGTTCTTCCATCCATTAAGCTATCGAAGAAGAAACAGAAACATAAGCGCTAATAATGGCTTTCTATAGGAGGTGGAACATAATGAAATTGATCATTCTGCGTGACCCCCTTGAAATTGGATTTTTATGAAAGCCTCCCAGGACTACATCCATCCTCTATGAAAAGGCGAGAGGAAATATGCTTTTAAAAAGGGAAAGCCACACAACTCCTCCACAACTACTTGCCACTTATGCGTGAAGCCCATACGAACAGGCGGGTTGGGGTTGTTGTGTGCTATAGGCAAGGTAGCAGCGTTTTTCTCCCAAAATTTCAACAAGAGACATTCGATTAAAATTGCATGACAAGAGCCGGAGGTGAAGGGGGGGGGGTGAAAAAAAAAAAAAAACAGCAGTGAAACAATCCGAACTGTCAAACGAGTCTCAAGAGGCGCATGTTGAGTTGTGAACATACTTCCTTCCCCAAAACTCACTGAGGATTATAAAAATAAAAATAAACAGAAAAAACAGGGGAGAGGAAAAAAAAAAAAAAAAAAAAGTCTGTTGTTGATGTTTGTAGGAGTGTCAGCCTTAGTTTACGTTATGTAAGCAGGAGGATTTGATGTGTGCTCTAAGTAAGTTGGCCTTTTCTCTAAACCTTGGCACATCCATCTGCTGCCTGGTGGCTGGATTCCAGATGCACCGCAACGAGCGAGAAAAAAAAATAAAATTTAATTTACGGTGATTAGGAACGGTTCAGTGAAGATGCAGACGGGAAATGGGAGATGAAGAGGATTGGTTTCTTATACCTCTCGTCTGCAGTCCTGGACCGCAGGTCTCCTGAGCCCCGGCACTGTCCTGTCTGAGAAACCACGGGACCAGCTGGCACTTCCTCCATTTGTGGGTTTTCCACCTGCAATGAATCAGGACAAGTGCAGCCACATGAATGCAACCACAGTGTTTTTGGCTATTACACCGACATCTTGTACTTTAGCTTGTAAGTAATGCGATACAGTCCACACTCTATTAAAAAAACCCAACCAGGACAAACTCACTCAAAATTTATAAGGGCAAGCCTTTCTATAGACCTCCCTTCTTGTTCCCATGTCCTGTTTCAATTCTGTCTGTGAAGAGCTTTGTAACTGTATGTGCTATATAAATAAAAGCTTACATACTTACTTACTTATATTTACTGTGATCAGCAAGTGAAAAAAATCAGATTCTGACGTCAAGGTCATTTAAATAATATCAATATCAATGTTTGAGACCTGCATCTTCACGCCCTTCATTGTAATAATTATTCAAGATGTAGCTGCACGGACAAAACTGAGCGCACAAAACATGAAAATACTATCTTGTGGTGAAAACAAGATAAACTCCTGGAGGTACAGATCCTTAAAAAATGACCCCTTGTCCATTATTCACCTTTAAACGGGGAAGTTCTGATCACAGATTTGAAGAAAATGTATTAAATTACTGTTTCAGCTAACAGCTCTTCAATAAAGTCCTCCAGTTAATTAGTTAGTTTGGCCCTTTAGCCTTGTACAGATTTTTACTGTTCATTAATCTGGCCAAAGCAGGCTAAACAAGGCAGTGTGCATCTATTAATAAACACATACAGTTGACACTTTGAGAGGTGTGAGGAGACAGTTAAACTGTTAAAAGTATGCAAATGTAGAGAGAAAAGGTTTCATGATTACACAAAAAGCGAATAATGTGAGAGAAAAGATACATGAAAGCAAATGATTAGATTTCACCAAAATCATTTTGCTGTATTGAAAAAAGATAGATAGTCTCAGCCAAAACAGCTCTGATATAAGCCTTAAAGGATAAGTCTACTGATATCCAATATTGTTCTTACTGTCAACAAATCCCACAAAAAGACCAAAACCAACAACGTATTGATCCTACTAACAAGTATTGTCTGTGTAGCCGAAGCCTGACATACAGTAGCTTATTCCTCTGTGATAGAAGATCTCCTTTGCTGTCCAAAATGATCAAAACCACATCAGTGAGCCACATCTCTGCACTGGGTGACACGTTTCACCACAAAAAACCTGAGCACTGTAGTTTATTTCAAGTCGATCCCACACACTCTGTACTGTTGCCACACATACACAAAAAAAACAAAAAAAAAACTCTCTAGTGCACCAAATCTGCCAAAAAATACACTATTTACTCCTGTTTGATGTCTGTGAAGATCCTCAGTCATCCAGGTCATGGTTGTCCGAGGAGGGTTGAATTGAGGGCAGTTGGACTCGGTTGTAGACACTTGAAGACGTTTCGCCTCTCATCCGAGGGACTTCTTCATTTTGAGTAACGTTTGCTGAGAGAGAGAGCTAAATTCCCCAGCTGTTCGGGATATTATTCGTCCTTTTAAAAAAGATGAAGTGTGTATCCATGACCCATTTTTTTTTTTTTAAAAAGATTTATATCTCAATTAGGAACTAATAGGCAACTCAGAAACTGACAACACACTCACACGTACTTTCATGGGATTTGTTGACAGTAAGAAAACTGTAGAATGACGGCAGCCTTATGCTAAAATGCGCTCATTCAAGTAAAGAAAATATGAGCCCAAAATTGTGTGAAGCCTCAGTCTGACAGCAGCATTATGGGATTACTGCCGTGCTTTTACCTGAAACCTGGACAGATTTTGGGGACCTCGCAGTCTTTCTCTTCCTCCAGCACCTCCGGACAGTCTTGTCCTCCGTTGGACGGCAGCTGGATGATAAGACGTTTCCTTGATTGCTTTTTCTTCACGGCATTACCAGCTGAGCAAACACAGACAAATATCGAATTAAAATTTATAAAAAAAAGAAAAGAAAAGAAGGCTGCATTGGGAAGTGATGGGCAAAATGTCAAAGTGATAAGCCGGGCCGCTCTGTTAGTAGTTCTTGAAGAATGAGCTCGGAGACTAGTGTTGCCAAATCGAATTGGACGGCTATCATAAAAAACATGCGTGTCTGATGACTGGGGATATCAAGCCAACAACAATGATGTAGAAAAATCCCATTAGGCCTTGGAATTGACTCAGATGAAATTTATGGTATTTACATGTGTGGAGATGCCCTTGAGTAGTTCATTAAGATGAAAACGAGCCTCCGGATAGTCCCGAACCCCCTGCTTTAAACCTCTGTACGTGGGTACCGCATAATTCTCCGCGCAAGGTGAAGATATCAACATCATCAAATTAAAATGCACAGTGTGATCAGAACGAGGAGATTTATGTCACGGTGTCACATGAAGAGGTCATCAAAAATATGGACGATAATGATCCTTCAGCCGTAAATCAATTTAATGTGTTCGCCACTTCTCCAACGGCTCGGGCGACGGCTTCCTGACAAAGGTGACCCTCGTCTGAAACAATGTTTTTTTTCCCCCACCGCAGCATGAAAACAACAACACCGAGACGCGCTCGCTGGCACACGTAGCCACGGGCGAGTCGGCTTGCCAAGCGCACTTAAAGAGGTCGGGCCCAAAAGGTTGTCTTACATGCCAATCTGTCAAATTAATTATGTGTAACGAGACATGAGCGCACCAGTTTGGGTAGTTAATGTGTCTGAAACTGTGCGGAGGGTCCCGTATCTGCAGTTTTTCCACACAATAAACTTGTTTCTGTGCAGACTAAGGATAGAGAATTAAGCATGTCTCTGTTTAATTGATTATCATACAATAGTTTATCATTGTGGTCTGAAAGTATTATGCTAAATAAGTGTCAGGAATCCTTGCCAAGAACGCTATTTACTAAATTAATTCATTTAAAAGCACTACAGCCTGACTGAGAATGAGGTACAACTAAACTAAAAATTGCAATGTTTAGTATGTTCAGCAAATTGAAAAAAATTGGAAATAAAAAATTGAATCTTCAATAACGATGCCAAGTGCTTAAAAACGTATTCTGACTCTTTTCCAGGGATCTGTATTAACAGGCAGCTGGGTCACTGTACCTGCGTCACAAGTTACAGGGCAGGGAGTCCAGTCGCTGAAAGGGGTCACGATACAGTCTTTCTTGCAGGGCAGCTGACACGGCCGTACCGTGCTGGGGCGAGGGCCGTCTGGACACCTGGGTAACAAAAACACACACACACACACACACAGCGGGACTGTAGAGTAACATGGCTGGAAACTCTTTAGACATTAAACAGAACAGAAAGATCTCAAAAGGCCCCCAAAAAAGAGGAAGTTGATTCTTGCTCCATGGGTTTTTTGGGAGACAGATGCATTTCAGACGACATGATTATGACTGAAACTACTCATGGTAAAAACAAGAACAAGTAAAAAAAAAAAAAAGTCACTGGATGGACCTCCCAGGCTCTTAGATCATCAGATAACACCTGATGGTTTGGATTTCTGCTCAGTTTAAAGCTGCACAAGGATGTTTTTTTTTTTCAAAAGGTTGCAACATCCTGAGTTACAATAATATAGCATAGCGGGGGAAATCTCATAATGTCGCCTTGTATGTGCAAATTAAACTCTTGTTTTGTTTATGGGCACTTTACCACTCACATCTTTAAATAATTAAGACTGAAATCTGAACTAAACAGCCATTTAAAACAGAAGCGAGTGAGCACTTTAAGCCAGAGTGACTTTTAGATCTTTGTATTTGTTCTCAAGAATAAAAACACCTTCTTACGTTTAAAAATTTATGGGAATTATGGAAGGTTTATCCAAACATTAAAACATTATCCAGTCCCCAATGACTTTATATACAGTATCAACCTATAGTGAGGACTCTGATATTTAAAACAGTGACTGCTGGAACTATAAACATATTTTATATCTCAATTTAGGTTTGGCGCACCAACCATCTGGGCATTGCTTGAATACCGAATGTAATTATTCTAGGCGCAATCTAGGGCAATAAAAACTGATGAAAACCTGTGTAATAACATCCATTTTATGAATATAGATATAAATACGCTGCTGCTGTCTGGCTGACGGTACTCGTGTGACATTTACAGTAGAGACGGCCCTACAGAGCGACGTGGGCGTGACAGGAAATGTTTGGCAGATCAATACGAAGATGTTTTACATGATTCCTCTCTGCTGAGGAACACAAAGCGCAAAGCCAGCAGGCCGGCCTCGGGATAGAAACCCCCTTGTTTTAGCCGGATTCTCCTATCAGTGAATGATAATCCTTCTGATGGCACAGAACGCGGGGGTCAAGCTGAGGTTTTTCGAACAAGGGTTATGGTTAATCTTCCAGTCATTTAAGCACCCGAGGTCCCTCGTGCATACTACCGGACCGAGATAAATAGGTCGAGATAGACCTGCTGAAAGACATCTTGTAATCTGATTTCTGCAACACCGCGTCCCCCGATCTGGCGGAGGGGATGTTGCCGCTCTGTTTCCTCATCCTATGGCTGACACTGCGATCATCTGGGTCAGGTTTAATGTTGCTAAGAATGAAACGTTCTCCTCTGGGCGTTCCACACTCGTTAGCATGGTGTTATCAGGGAAGCGATAGCGAGCCTCACAGGCAAAATGTAATAATGTAACCGACACAAGGAGAGATTTATTTTTATTACCAATAGACAGAGCTAAATCCCTCTCAAGCGGAACAAATCCTCTGGTGTCTTCATACAAGTGAATGGTCTCCAGAAAAAAAAAAGAAAAAAAACAGCTGCCGGATGCAGCAGGGGGAGGATACATTTACATGTTGAGCATTGAGCTGATGCTCACGTCGGTAAAAGCGAACGAACAAGCATCTAGCTCAAGGACACTTCAACGGGACGCGAGGCTGTTGAGATTCAACCCGTGAACCTGGAACTGCAGGAACAGGATTTTACCAATTTATATACATATTTATATTTTTACTCCGTAATCTCTAGAGTCTGTAGAGATCAAGGAGCTCTTTATCAAGGGAAACCTGGCATAGGATGCAGTGTGCAGACAAAAATAAACAAGCACACAGAAATCTGCAACATCTAAATACAATCGTATATAGAGCAGAGAGAGGAATATTATTTGTTATATAAGTGCTCCAATAAGCAGGAGGCCAATATCAAGTGTGCCGGCTCATGAATCAAACTTATTTAAGTCTCAACAAAAAGAAAATAAACACAACTTTTCATTTTATTTTTGTCAGGAGTTCATTCTTAAGCGCCAAACTCTTCCTGCTGTGAGTACAAAAAAAAAAAAGATAGTACAGGAACTAGCTCACCGAATTCAACAATTTCTACAAATGTAGTATGAAATATGAGTTTGTTATCTGTGCAAGTGATATCTACTATAAATGTAAATGTACTATCATGTCATGAGGGAGGGATCATAGCCCCGAGGCAGCGCTATGCCGTGTTGTGACTCTTGGTTTGCCCAAGAGATCAATGACAGAGCGGATTAAACCTTTGACCTCGTTATACTCCCCCGTGCTACTCAAAAAAAATGTCTGAGGATGAGCTACACTTCACCGCTCGTGTGTGATCTTGAAAAAGGACGTGGGGAATAAAACAATATTCCTATTTAGATAAAACACTACAGTTTTAAAAATGCAGTTTGACTTTTGCCTTTGATCAAGGGAGAACACGCTCCGCATAGCAAACTAAAACCTTAGAGAACTAAAAGACCAATTTCAGGAGCTCAGATTGCCTGCCTTTAGATCTCACCTTTTCCAACATTTGGACTTCTGCATCAAACTTGTGAGAGAATCGCAGCAAGGAAAACGTAGTGTTGCAGCGAGATACTATACAAGATACTATTTGTGACAAGAAATTGCCACACAGCAGCAACAAGAGTAAGTAATTTAAGAAATGATCAGTATCAGTATTGTTAAAACTGTAACAAAAATACCCTGTCTCCTACCAGCAGCATCTTTCAGCCATGACAATAATCTTAATCAAGTACGTTTTTGTAACCCAAATCCAAATCTTTGCAGTCAAACCTTCTTTCTTTTAAAACCAAACCCTAAAGCAAAGTTTTGACAGATGATTAAACAGTCACATGAATCACTTTTTTTTGCAACAGTCATATGCATTTTAAAAGGAATAACAAATAATGCTGTCCTGTGGATGGGAGAGTCAGGCGCTCAGATGGGTTATTTTGGAAGACAGTGATGAATGACCCATTTTGTCATTTCAGTTTGAGGACTTGCTGGTTTTTGGCTCCGCGACTGTTTTACTACAAATTGCAGCCACTCATGCAAGTGGCTACAGATGTCATCTCAGAGAGAGGGGATTTGAAAAAGAGAGTTTAACGACTCAGAATCATGTGCTGTAATGTTATCTTAATAATTGAGACTGTTTCTGTTGCTTTGCGATCATTTGATAGTAAAAGTTCAGGTAATGGTTAAGTCCTGGTTGGGAATCCCGGCCCTGGTCCTTAGGGTGGAGTTAGGATTAGGCTATGCATGTTCTCTCTCTCTCACTCTCTCTGGGTTTCCCCCCTTTTCCCTGCGGTCCGAAAACACGCAGGTCACGTAAACTGGAGACTCTAAATTGCCAGTAGGCGCAAAAACTGAAGTGTGAATGTGTTTCATCTGTGTGTGTTAACCCAGTTACCAACTGGTGATCTGCCTGCATGCTGGGGCTAGCCCCAGGCCCTGGAAATCCTGAACAGGTATCAGTGGGTATAAAAAAAATTACTGAAGAGGTTTATCATGTGTGTCTTATATGAACACTGGAACAGGTTTTGCATGCTGTAATTATTCCTCCTGTTCATACTTGAGACTCCTTCCTAATACATTTCTGATGTAAGTGAAGAATCCACAGTCCTTGTTTTGTGTAAAAAAAGATATTTAAATATTTATTTGAAGCTTATATGAAGATTAAGCCATCCAATTTAGTTAAGTCAAGTGGATATCTTCCAAAGCTACAGCCTTTTTTTTTTTAGAAAAAAATCCCTCTTTTTGTTACTATCCTTCCACTGCAGCTCAAACAAAGAAACACTGTCCATGGAAACACAAAGAGGGATTTTTTTTTTTCTGAAAAGACTAAACTTTGGAGGTTATCTGCTTGATTTGACTAACGCAAGACAGCTGAAACTTCATATTAGCATTAGATAAACTCTTGAATACGTTTTGAAGGAGGCTTGTAGATTATGTCCTCCATCATTTACATTGAAAGGATGTTAGGAGGTGATGTTTGAACAGGAGGAATGATTACAGCGAGTTTCATTCTTCATATGGGCATCTGACTTGTTTTAAAGACAGATGTGTAAAACTGTAAAGCTATCATTTAAGTGTTAATGTCTGACATTTAGATTTAGGCAGATAGGGTGAATAAGGAACGGTACCTTTCACCTCTGTTTATGAAACAACCTTGACTAGCTCAGCTCTCACTCGCTCGCTCTCCCCGCTGTAACCAACCTGTGTGTTTAAAGTGTTTTACACACGTCAGTGAGTTGACTCGTAGCGCGTTTCCCTCTACAGACAGAGCCACATTAAGCAGTCTGCTAGGACTCTAGAGGTAACATTTGATGCTAACCTCTGTTTTGACGATCAAGTCGAAAATAATCCCTAAAATTAGGTCATTTTAATCATTTTTTTTGATTTACAAAAAGTTGTAGATGCTCTTATCTATTCTCAGCTTGATTACTGGAACACACTTTACTCAGGTATTAGCCAGGAGTCCCTCCACCGTCTCCAACTGGTACAAAACACTTCCTCTTCTTCAACTTACTGGGACAAAGACGTATGATCACATTACCTCTGTGCTTGCCTCCCTACACTGGCTCCCTGTTAGCTTTCACATTGATTTTAAAATCTTATTGCTCACTTTTAAAGGCCTTAAATGGCCTTTTTCCTAAATACATGGCTGATTTATTGACCTGGTATTGCCCTCTTGGCCATTAATAGCCCTGGTTGGAGTCCTGCTGGTTACTCCCAGGTCACGGTCTGTGACTAAGGGTGATCGGGCTTTTCGCTATTAGAGCTCCCACACTATGGGACTATCCGCCTATTGTGCTCAGACACGCCAAGTCTCTACCTTCTTTTTAAATCTCTTCTTTTAAAACTTTTTCTCTTTGTGAAAAGCTTTTGGAAATGTTTGATATACGTTTTTTATTTATTTGATCTTCATTTTTTTATTGTCTTCACTTTCTCTGTACTCGCATCCTTTGGCCTCATTTTCATTTTATCTGCCAAGCCTGGTTTTTTATTTCCTTTTTGTAAAGCACTTTGTAACGTTGTTAAGAAAGGTGCTATATAAATAAAGTTTATTATCCCTTCTGTTCCCCTTTTTAGACTAATTATGGGTATTATCCAAATTTAGATGATTAAAATTCAATTACATTCCAGTTTCTGGAAAAAAAAAAAAACAGGCCATGTTTGTTGGCAGAACACAATACCAGCCAGAATACTTACAGCACAATGCTTGGCTGGAAGACTCTGTCCGTGGGGGTGTGAAAAGCTAGATGTAATATTGTCATTTATGCATTTTTTATTATGTATTCATTTTGTCGTTTCCACTGTTTTTCCTCCATCATGTCTGCTTTTGTCAGTTTGTCTCTAATATTCAATTATTTTATCTTAGCTTGTCACATTGATTTTGAATGTTTGTTTGAGGAATAAATGTTTATTTACAAAAGCGCTCGTGGGTATTTTATCCCAACCGCACAACATTTCTATTATAGGTTTTTCCTGTTTTTATGTTTGACAGTTCACTCGTGGTGTTTTATCACTGTGTTGAAAGGCACTTCACTGGAATGAATGAAACCATCTAATAAGGGCATCTGGTTTAACCGACTTGCTGGTTCCAGTCAGTGTCACAATCTCATAATGATCTTTAAATGTCATGATTGGTAGCGAGGCGAAGACGTACACAGACACGGCACCGGGAGCTTGTCCCAGAGCGCCACATTAAGACGAGCAGCCAGGCTAATGCTCATGTTTTGCTTGCCGCTATTAGTGCATTGAGTAATCTGTTCAGTGAGAGGTTGTTTTTCGGAAAAATGAGCAGATGGTTGAGCAGGATCAAGAGAGGAGACTCAAAGCGAAGAACTGTCAGTAGTTTTAAGAGTGTCTACACACGCACGCAAAAAAAACAAGGTCTGGTGGGAAAAGATAAGGCCTAATTAATTTCATTATCAAAATTACGGACTACAAAACAAGAACATCATTTGTTTAATTTAGCATAAAACCGTCGCGGTTCTTCAAGGACCCTTTCAGTGGTGTCTTTGGCCTCTGTCTCGAGGGCTTTTAGCTATCCATCACAGTCAAAAACGGGGAGTAAACACAGCCTCTATTAGAAAACACGACAGAGGGATGATTGACTGGGCTTAATACAGCTACTGTCGAACATCATAACCATGAATCATACAGTTTTCTTTTTTTTCAGAAATTCCACAGCATCAATGTGATTATACAAACACACATTTGGTACCATTCAGCACACAGACTGTCAGAATCAATAAGCAGACGTTATTGTTTTTTTTTTTCGCCCCACACCACAACAGCTTTCTCGATAGGATGATAGCAGCCGAAGCCTGAGGCACTGACATATTTGTCTCTGCTGTGTCTTGTTTCTATTGGGCTTTGACAGTCAGAATTTATATGTGTGTGTGTGTGTGTGTGTGTGTGTGTGTGTGTGACATGCACTCTGTGAGGTTCACTGCCTGAGGCTGCGGGAGGAAGACAGCTCAGATTCATCTGTGAATGAGACAGGGCACATCTGCATATGGAGAGGTGCAGGCGGCCATGTTTGTTTGTTCTGCTGGGATCCCATGGGTGCACTGATCAAGAGTACCTGCCAGTTGGATTGTGCCAGATGAAGACATGCAGGGCAGAAAAAAAACAATCACATCAAGTCACTTCTGAGGGCCGGCTAGGAAATACTGCCTCTTAGCCTCTTAGATACAGATGGCTGGTATGGCTGTTGAATCTTTATAGCTTTGCTTTGTTCAAGAGATGTGCAAAGCAGGTACTAAAAGCATCATCTTCATCCACAAGGATGTGTTTTGTTTTGTTTTTTTTTACCCTGCAAGCTGTCCATTCAAATATAATAGGATAAGACAAAATAACAAACGCTACATGAAAGAAGGTCTGCAACCTTTACACAGCCACAGACAGCTTAGAAAATAAGTAAATAAGAATAAGCAGATGCTTCCATACACAACACCAGGGTTTGATGAATGGTTTTATTGGTATGAAAAGGACGTGAATCATATCCTACAGCCTTCAAAGTCACCACATCTCAAGTCAATTGAACTCCTATGGGAGATTTTGTTAGACAGCGCCACCGCCATCATCTATTCTAAACAAGGGCTGTAACTAACGATTTCATTATCGATTAATCTGTCAGATATTTTCCTGATTAATTGATAAATCATTTGGCCTGTAATATGTCAGGAAATTATGAAAAATGTTGATCACTGTTTGCCCAAAATGACAAACATGGAAGACAAAAGAAAATATTCACATATAAGAAGCTCGAATCAGAGAATTTTGGTAGTTTTTCTTAAAAAAAACCCAACAAAAAATGATTAATTAATTATCAAAAATGGATCAACTAATCTAAAAACCAAATGACTGAATCTCAACTGTCCAGAAGAGCTCAAGAGATTTGTAGAAACTGAGCAGAATCTGTTCTGATGTGGTGGAACAACACTGAACTAATTTAGCACCCATCTGTAAACCACCACTGCAAACACTACAAGTAATGTGCGTCTTATTCTCTCTATACTGTAAGATACAAAAACGTTGGTTAATGGTTAATGGTCCTGATGCAGTCTGTGTTTGGTATGTATACGGTATTTTACCAGTGTCCTGCAAGTTGAGCACAGCTGATTTGGCCTTTTTTGGAGTTCGGTTAATTGTTGCTTTAAAAGGTTTCTTATCAAAGTCCTGACTGCAGGATGTGTTTTTATCCTAAAACCTAAGACAAATGTCATTGTGGTTTGTCAAATGTATAGGATTAGACACTACAACACACTTAAGACTACAATCTTACACCACTACATAACCACTGCAAGCATCGCTGCCACTGTGTGACCTAGTTAACTGAATACTAATCAGATGTGCTTTTATTCTGCATATATACAGTATGCCCATCATATCCTTGTTGATACTATCAATGTCTGACTGCTGTTTATCTTATTCGCTGTTCCCCTTGACATATTAAATAAGTTTAGTTTGTTATTTATCGACTGATGGTCATGCATGTTGAGTACGGATGATACGGCCCCTTCCAGCTCTGTTAGTTTGTGTCATGTTGCTCTGAAAACTTGCTTATCAAAAGTGCTGATTGCCAGACCCTTTTTACATCTGACAAATGCGGCTAATTGGCAATCAATCTAATAGGACTCATCTTTGTGGCAGTGTTTGTCATTGCAAGTGAAAGAGTCAAAGTCATTTCACCATGAGGTATTGAAATTCATTTATGTCCTGTGTGTGTGTGTGTGTGTATGAATGTGTGTGTGGGCAACAACTAAAACTTTTATGCGTTCGCGGCTAAAATATAAAAAAAAAAAAAGCGATGTTCTACACCCCGAGAGATTCTTTCTGTTGCAGTGCACTGAAAGTCTACATGCTGGCTTACATCCTGTTACTGGACCCCTGCCAGTAACAGTGGCCCGGGGAAAATCCACCTCAAGACTTTGAACAACATCTTTGAAGGGTTACAACAGCCAGAGTGCCTTCAAAAAGACACAGTAATAGACAGTGAGTCAGGGAAGCGTCTTCAGCACCATGGACAGCACCGCCGGTCCATGAAGGCAGGTGAAAAGAAGCTTCACAGTCTTTAGAGACAGACTCCTGTTTGACAGCACTCACAGTACCTGTCACTCTATGCTTTCGCCTGCAGGCAGAAGGAAACCGAGGCTATGATGACACATTCATTTGTCTTCTGCGGTCCGAACTGTAGCAGGCATTTTTTTTACTTTGTTGTGTTTTGTCTATTTAGGTTCACATTTCTCTGTTCCCTGCATGTATATTATATAGTGAATGTTATTACAGTAAAATAACTAGAATTACAGCTTCCTTTCATGCTTAAATGGCAGCTTACAGTTCAGTCAGGTGGTTAAACATGATTTAGAAGAAAATGTATAAAATCTGCAAATGAAAACACAGCAGTGCAACAAGTGTCATAATCAGATGTATCCTTGAATCGGAGTACAGAGCAGTATTCAATAAGGGGATGTTGAAAGCATAAAATTGCCAAATCGTTGCAATTTGCTACCCAAGAACAATTCTGAGATTCCTTAAACCACTGAGATAACATCACAAAATGATTGCATGTGATAGATTTTCCTTCCTCGGGAGTCCACATAATACAACCTCAGGACAAAATAAAATGCTCATATTCTCTCCTGTATCCAAGAATATGCTGAAAAACAGAGGATCAGAATGACTCTGAATAGTTAGCAGTGTGTTTTTTTCTACCTCAAGGTTGGGAAATTTTTAAAAGGAATTGTTTTTCTACAAAAATGTTTCCACATAATTTAACAAATATGAAAGAAAAACATCTGAAAATTAAAAGAAATAATTTTCCGGTGATTAAGTATCTGCTGTTTTTGTATTTAAAATCGAGTTTTATTCATGGTGAGAAACCCCAGAATCTCTGTTGGGAAAAGAGTAATAATATTTCCAGCAGGTAGTTGGACATGGTTTGGCAGGCTAAAACATGAGATGACTCCATCCTTAATCCTCAGCAAGCACTGAAGCCACAACTGGGCACAAACTGTACAACAAGAGTACACAGATTGTCAAAAAAAACCTCACGTTTTACAATATTATCTAAATCTGGTTACCTGGAAGCAAAAAGAAAAAGAGAAGTCACCCTTAAAATTGCAGCCTGCATTGTAAAAACCCAATGACACGCAGCTACAGGAAGTGCAGCAGGTCAAAGGTGAACCATGAAGTAGTTCCTCAAAATCAAAATGGACTTTTAATGCTCCGTTTTTCCATTTCAACTAGTGGTTTAGAAAGTTTGGGATTTGTTAACAATCTGCCTGATAGTCTGAACATTTGTTTACTGTCCCACTAAATGAGAAATAGATTGAAAATGTCAAACAACTCCTGGCATATTTCAAATGAAGTGTGTGACCTACATTGTGACTCAGTAACAATAACAACGTACTGAGTGGGAGAGTAACTGCTTGTTGGTTGTCCACTTCTTTTCTCTCCTCATTAGAGATACTGTTACATGTTGTTCTTTTACCCTTTTTTTTTTTTTTTTTTTTTTACAAATGAAACTTGATTATATAAAAGTTATTGACCAGTGAAAACAAAAGATAATGGAGGCAAATCGACTGAAACCCCTTTTTGTCAGTTACTCAATGCCATTACCCTTGACGCCTCTGCCCCTCCCGCTGTGCTTGTATTGTACCCCTGCTTCGCCAGTGTAGATTTAAAAAAAAAAATACATGCGATAAAAGATTTCCTGGACTTCGACCTCTCTTCTGCAACCCAATAAGTGCAGCTGCAGTGTCTGGGTCAGCTGCTAACCCAGCCGCCATTGAACTGGACATTAATCTTCATTTTATAATGTGGCGTTCACTATGAATCACATTTGCCTTGTACAGAATGCACTCCGACCCTTTTAAATAATGTATGTTCCCATCCTCTTCTCACTGATAGCTATGCTTGGGAGGTGTATCACAGGAGGAAGAAGCATTTGCTGCTCTTAAATTAGAGTGCATAACTATACAGCGTGTGTTTTTGAAAGCGGTTTAACATAAGCGAACAGACATTAGACAGCCTTTCTTTGATTTAAAAAAAAAAAAAAAAAGGATTAAATCTACTTTGGGTTTCTTTTCCACAAAATTGGACACAATCAGATCTATTCCTTTATCTCTTGTTGTCAAGCGAATCAGTCAAGCATAACTGACACCAGGCTAGAGCCGAACTTTCTGGCAGGCGTTAAAAGTCAACTCGTCAGCTTATTTTGCATCATGCGGTGTGGTCTTCAGAGCTAACCACAAACATCTTGTCTCTCATCTGCGTCATGATTAAATTGCCTTAAAGTATCAATCCCATTTAATTACTGTCATTATCATCAATGAGAAATTACCAGCGCCCAAACCGGCAGGGTTAATTAGGCTTTCAGGGACGGAGAGATTATTTATTTATCTGTGGTTGCCTGCGAAGGGAAGATATGAATTGGGAGTTAACTTCACGTAGAGTCTACTCAGCTTACTTACCAGCTCTGTCAGCGTCTCCTTGTTTTTTTTTTTTGTTTTTTTTTTTCTCTGACTCACTTTACTCTCCTGCTGTCACTTTGCTTCCCACCACTGCTGTCTCTCTCATCTGTCTGGCTTTTACTTTGTTTCTTAATCTCTCTGACTTTCAGTGTCACACAAATATCTGAATGTATCATACATGTACGTTCTACCAGCGATGTGCTTTCAAATAAACAAACATAAGTTACTTAAAAAAAACCAAAAAACTCTAAATACTTCTCTAATGAACAACTATAGGCCCATATCAAACCTCCCGTTTTTAGCAAGATCATTGAAAAGCTGTTTTTCAGCAGCTGATCAACTGTTTTGATGCCTTCCAGTCAGGATTTCGACCACACCACAGCACTGAGACTGCTCTTGTTAAAGTCTTCAATGACGTTCACTTAAACACTGACAGCAGCAGAGTAGTGCTAGATCTCATTTGACACGGTCGACCACAACATATGACTAGACAGATTGGAAAACTGGTTGGGACTTTCTGGCACAGTACTAAACTGGTTTGAATCCTACTTAAAAGGACAGGTCTGTAGGTAATTACACATCTGAGTGGACAAAAAGGACAGGCGGAGTTCCCCAAGGCTCCGTCCTGGGTCCTCTTCTGTTCAACATCTACATGCTCTCGCTAGCTCAGATTATGGAAAACAACAAAATATGCTACCACGGTTATGCAGATGACACACAATTTTACATAACTGTATCACCAAAGGACTATGGTCTGATACAAACACTGAGTAAGTGCATTGAAGAGATCAATGAGTGGATATGCCAGAATTTTCTTCAGCTAAACAAAGACAAAACTGAAGTAATTATTTTTGGAGCCAAAGAAGAGCATTTAAAAGTCAGCACTCAGCTTCAATCAATAATGATAGAAACCACAAACCAAGCCAGAAATCTTGGTGTAGTCATGGACTCAGACCTCAATTTCAACAGCCATATTACAAAGTCAGCCTACTATCACCTGATGAATATATCAAGAATTAAAGAACTTAGGTCTCAGCAGGATTTGGAAAAACTTGCATTTATCTTCAGTAGATTTGACTACTGTAACGCTGTCTTCACAGGTCTCCCTAAAAAAATCGATCAGACAGCTGCAGCTGATTCAGACGCTGCTGCTCGAGTCCTCACTAAGACCAAGAAAGTGGATCATTTAAGTCCAGTTCTCAGATCTTTACACTGGCTTCCTGTCTGTCAAAGAATTGACTTTAAGGTACTGCTGTTAATTTATAAAGCACTGAATGGTTTCGGGCCCAAAATACATGTCTGATCTGCTGCTACATTATGAACCATCCAGACCTCTCAGGACATCTGGGACAGGTCTGCTTTCTGAGTAAAAACTAAACATGTAGCGTTCAGTTTTTATGCATCCACATATCTGGAACAAAATCCCAGAAAACTGTTGCTGCAACTCTCAATTCTTTTAAATCATAGCTGAAGACTTTTCTGTTTGCTGCTGCCTTTCATTAAACAGCACTGCACCGTTACTTTTATTATCTTGTTTTATGTCTTATTCCCTTTTTTAGCTTCTTTTTATTTCCAAATTTAACACTTTTTAATTGTTTTTATGAGTCTTTTTTACTTGTGTTGCTTTTATATTCTGTTTCAATGCCTTTTATGCTCCATGTGAAGCACTTTGAATTGCCTTGTTGAAATGTGCCATACAAATAAACCTGCCTTTGCTTTGTCTATTCGCTCATTCATCATAACAGATGCTCACAGCACACGGTCTGACCTAACTATGTAAGAAAGTCTTTTTAAATTTTTGCTTGAAAAATGCCTCTAACCTTTTTCTGTGTTCATCAAGAAACAACCAAAAACAAAAAAAAAAAAAAAGGTTTTTAACAAATGATTTCACACATTAAAAAGACAACCAAAACTCTCCTTGGCTGCTATTCTTTGAACTACAGCTCTACGTAGATTTCACTGATTAGTTTCTTCTTTTTTGGATGAAGGAGTCCAAATCAGTGAGATCGGCTGTTGTAGAGAATTGTTTGAAATTAAAACCTCGCATACTCCTTGCATCTTGATGGCATATGATTGAGAATGATTGCTCAAAGCCAGTCGATTTTTATCTCTGTGCAATGGAGAGGTGAGTAATTTTCATTCCAACATAATACTGCATTGAGTTGAGTCCAGTTATGTATACCTGAAAATCAGAAAGGCAAGAAAATACCACTAAGTCTAAATAAATCCGCTGCTGCAAAAACAACCTGCACACATCTGTATGGCACAAACCCAGACACCACTGGTTTAAAGGGAACATAAACAAAGGCTTGAAAGAAGCAAAAGAAAAATACAAATAACTTACTTCTTAGGTGGCACCTGTCCCACATTGACCCGAACACAGATGACTTTGCGAGTCTGCAGCCCCATAGAGCACGGACCTTGGCCGTCGCTGCTGGCACGGGCACCCATGGAGGTGTTGAGGGACGCGGAAGATGGGTCGTCAGTGCAAGGCCCCCAAGGCCCTGTCTGCCAGTGGTACACCGTACAGGCGTGTTCGTTACAGTTCCGCACCTCTTGAAGGGCGCTGCTGTTTGGACACAGGGCGCCACCTGAGAATCCCGAAACACAGCGAAGATGAGAATTTGAAAAAGTGTGAGAAAAACAAAAAAAAAAGCTCTCTCGTGCAAGGAGGATTTAAAGCTCCTTCCTTATAAAACATTTGCAAAGCTGATTTTTTAAAAAGTTTTTTAGATCATGCATTGCCTACACCCATGTTTACTAACTTGCAATGTATTTCTACCCTGACTTTGTTTACGTATTGCTGCATTTCTTCATTACAGCCACTTGTAGATCAGTGTAACAGTGTGAAACTATTGGCAAGAACATTCATTGCATCACCCACATGCATGTGTGTCCTCATGCTCATACACAACACAAACAAAACAGGGACTCACTCATAGAAACTGCTACACGGCACCACTATAGGGCCAGAAACCCCAACAGCTATTTTACCAAATGGAATAAATGACTACATGTAATGCGAAAGAAGTTGCTCGTAGTAACAAACCCACAGAGAATTATCACCCGACTCTGCAGTTCCCCTCAGCTGAGCAGAGCTTTTTCACAATCTTTCAACTAATTGTTTTGGTTTTCTGGCCTGCAATTTTACTATTTTGGTTCCCTCTCACCCCTCTCAAACGACCTTGCTTCCAGTCACAGCAGGCAGCCGTTTTCAGCAAAAAGCTCTAATAAACCTCCTGCACTCAACCTGTCCAGCACTGAACAACAGACAGACGATGTAAGAAACTTGCTGGTGAACGTAGTGGAGCATTAAGCAGCTAAAGAGCCACATATTTGCCTCAGGAGTTGTTGGAGAAAGAAAAAAAAAAAGAAGCTAAGATGAGAGTGAATATTTGACTTACATTTGTCGCATAGATACAACTCCACATGAATGCTTATGTTGCTCTCTGTCTGCTGGATTTGTAAATAGGCAGCTATTTGCTAACAATTTACTCTAACTATTGAGGAGATAACATGCAAATGTTGTGTTTGTAGCTCGCTGCCTCAAAGCAGCAGAACAAGCTCAACAGACATAGCATGACTCAAGACCAGAGATGTGTACAGTTATCAGCTGTTCTGACATGGAGCTTACTGTAAATGCATTTTTCATCATGTGGTGCATGCTTCAGGAAGGAGCTGTCAACCATTCTGGGCAACCATTTTCCACTTTCTGGCGGATAGTTAGATGAAAAGATTAGCTTAGCATAGCACAAAGAACGTAGCTGAGCTTGGCCATGGCATTGTTCTCAGCTAAACTAGCCGCCTGCTGACTGCAACCTCATATTTAAACTCAATATTTATATAGAGAAAAACTATGCTCACACACATAAGAAGACCTTTCCTGCAGCTCAGCTGTGTAATAAATATATTAACCAGGCAGAAGAAGTGTTATCTGGACGCATGATTTCAATATTCTGAAGGTGCTGCCTACAAATCTCTTTAAGCTCCTGAAAAGTGCAAGTCTGAATATGGATAACTTTCCCCGCAAATCTTTTGACCTTTTTTTAAAATTACTCTAAGCCAAATGTGAATATTTCAGGCTATGTGCATATAAATGCATGTGCATACATTATTCACAAATCAATAATAAAGTATCTGTTCATAATCCAGTCCATTAGCAAATGTTTGTTATTAGTTTTGCTTGACAATCTGATTACTTTGTGGCCAACATTAATAAAAATGTTCTAACAGAGTTACATGAGCAATAATTTTACATTAATGTTGGCATTTTGACATGAACTTTATCTATTTTCAATATGTTTTATGTAACGTATATTGCATCTGCGCATTAATAAAATGTATATTAATCTGTGTGCGTTGGTATTTTATTTTACTGTGGATATTTGGAACACAAAAATGAGGAGAGACTACAGACAAAACAGATCTGATTCACATAAGGTTGAATATGTGCTCTTACACTGACGCACTGCTGACTATTTATGCCCACGAGAGGAGTGGAAATAGCTTGACTCCTACTGCAAGTCACAGGTCAGACTTTTAATGCATTACTCCAGTGTGTACAACCATCCATCCATCTATTGTGTGTTTTTTTTTTCCTATACTATGCCTCTCATTTCTCTTCTGAGGTGGCAGTCACTCAGTCAGTCAGTTCGTTGTTGGGCCGGATTGAGAAAGCCCTCGCCGGTTTAGAGTAATTGCAAATACTTAAGGCTTTCAGCAGAGATTGAAAGGCGTTGCGGGACTGTGAGTCCACACCTGTATTTCGCCGTTTGAGTTGACAGAGAGCCAGCTCCGTAATGAGCGGTGGTGTACACACAGTCGGGCCTGAATCACAGACTGCCAGCTCAGACAAATCTCACCCTAATAGTAACCGAGAATGACTTCCTTCCAGCTGACTGCTCCGTGCCAGTTTAGGTGACTAACAGCATAGCAATGCTAGTCCCAACACTAGCATGACATGGTGCCTCAAATGAGCATGAGCTGTTGATGACCCAGAAAAAGCTGTGTGTGTCTGACAATGGTGAAAATGTGAAGCAGCCCCTTAGATACAGGAAACATAAACCACACGATGGGGGTAACAAACAAAAATGAAAAAAAAAAAAACGGCATGTTTGAGTTATTTAAATCTATTCATGTTTGCAGCATAAATTACAATTTGCTGTCAAATTCATAAAGTGCTTGAGTCATTTAGCATGCATCTTGAATATCATTCAATTGATGGGTGTCAAACAGTAAGAGGCACTTGGGCCTCCTTAAGTCTTGCCCAAATCACCATGGAATTAAATGTAAGCAGTTATGCTAACTAGGTCATTAATTAGGCTTATTATTGTATTAATTAGCAATCGTTGAGGGGTTGCATATTAAGATGAACCCTGTATCTTGAAGCTCTGGGTAGGTCCTGTAGTCTCAAGGAACTACTTTTCTTTTTGTCATTAATATGCAATGCAGGAGCTACAAAATCTTTCAAGGAGCTAAAAATCTAATCAGATAATCTACTCTGCAGGAGGAACCTGCGGTGGCGAGACAAAGCTTCTTTCAGGTATTGTTGTAGAGTAAAGTGTGTTCACAGAATTCGGGTCGTACAGGCCTCGGTATATATCTTTGACCTGTGTGTATTCCTCAACCACTCTAATGCTACTACAAGCACAGCTACTATATTTCTAGTCTAATAAAAAGATTTACCAAAAAGTTCTGGAAACTTTGGCACCCGTGAAAGACCTTTGATAAATACAGATATTAAATATGTTAATGTAACATGTTAAAGATTCAATACATTAACTAAAACTACTGCAGAACAACAAAGAATCAGCTAAAACAATGAAGCTATTTCACACAAAGACAACTGAATTGATTGAGAACTCATTCAGTCAGGTGTACTAGTTAGCCTACAGCTGTTATGATAATGTTTATATTCCCTAAACAAGCTAGTAATTTTCATTTTGCTAAGTGTAGACACACAGCTAGAGGTTTAAAGTAGCTACCAGCAAACTTTAATTACAAATGTTACCCTCCATCACTGTGATCCATGCCACAACCATTGCAGTGACTGTGAGGAAAAACAAAAAGCACACACACACACACACACACACACACGCCCAGATAAGACACAGGAAAAAATGTCTGGTGACATGACAAAAAGAAAGAAAGACAGACAACCTAATGCACACAGAGATTTAAAACCAGAAAGAACAAGCATATGCAGAGAAATTATCTTAGAAACAGATAGATAAAAAAAAAAAAAAAAAAGTGAGTGTCAGGCAATGAGACAGACCAACAGAAATAATCACCAGGACAGATAAGCAGAATGTCTGAGATAAGGACAAATGCACATGCAGACAAGTGTGAAATCCAGACATTCAGTGAGTGACAGCAAAGGACAACTTGAAAGGCCATGACTAAGCCAATATCCAGGCCTCATCTACATATATTTTATACACCACCGTGCAGAAGACTGCCAGCAGGTGGAGACTCACCTTCCCCGGCGTTGTAGGCCAGAATGGAACGGGTCCTCATCTGCTTTCCCTCGATGGTTTTACTAGAGCAGGTCTGAGAGCAAGTGGACCAGGGTGTCCAGTCACTGAGGACACAGTCCCTCGAGCAAGGCACCTCGCAGGGCACGGGCTCTGGAACCGGGGAAGACGAGCACAGGTTTCTGTCCACCGCCTCTCCTGAAGAGAAAAAAAGTGACAGGATCAAACATGGGAGGAAGGAAACCTGGATAGATTGAAGCAGCATTTTAAAAAGGAACATTTCCAGGTCTGTGTTTTTATTCTGGGGCTCTACTGGAATATCTTTGCATGATTTACAGTTCAAAAACCTCCTTATTTATCTTCTACTGGCCCTTTATGCAGCCCCTCAGTTCAGCCTCTGTCTGAAACAGGCTGTTTCAGCTCCTGTCTCTTTAAGGCCCCGCCCCCTCATGATGAGCCCACTCTGCTCTGATTGGCTAGTTCCCAGAAACTGCCCCTCAGCAGAGCCACCTCCAGAGGCTACATAAGAAACTATAGTAGCGGGTTTAGCCTCTTATTCCCGTTCTTTAAAATTCTCAAATACACCCATACATGTTCGAGTCTGTATCTGATCCAAAATTCAGAACCTTAGCATCAAAGTCTCTGATCCTCTGTGTTTAGATCAAAGCAGCGGAGCCAGAAAAAATGTATGATTAAAGTCAAAACTTGTGTTTTACGGACTGATTTGTGGTTATTATTTAAAATTACATATGTTTCAAGGTAAAAAAATGTGTTACTCGGAAACTACCGTCTGTGTTTCAGGGTTAGAAATGAAGAATTTTGATAGTATTACATTGAAACAAAAGAGAGAATATCTGAAATGGTGAGAGGAAAGACATTTCTTTATTTTCTGGCAATTACTGGTGTTTATTTCCCCATGAGTGTTGTGTACCTCTTTAATATTTCTGCCGCAATGTAAATTCATCATCATTTCAAAGTGAAATGTCACCTTTTTCTGTTGTTATATTGATTTGTTTACCCAAATGAAATCCATATTGTGTTTGTGAGCGCTGTTGCATCCTCCTTGGGGCATTTTTTTTGAAAATATGTAAACAACCAAAGGAAAAAAAAACCAAACAAACAAACAAAGAGGACATACATATAAATGTGCCAAAGTTTATTTGCCAGCTGAGGACGGTGTTGATGATAACTGGAGTGATGGGAATAAACTTGAAGGCTTTAAGATTCACTGCGAGCGTCCCATTATCGCCCCGACACCACACTTCACCACAGAGATGTTGGAGCAGCTGAGAAAATGAACAGCTGTGTGTCTTAATTGATGGCACAATGTCAAGCACACAATCCATCTCCAATTGTGACAACGTGCTTGTTTTCTTAAGATGTCTGTTCTCTGTAAGACAACTTGGGAGGGATATCTTCTGCAAAACTGGCACAAGTATTAACTTGGCATTCTTTGATCGCTTCATACTCCGTCTCTGGTATAGAAACCAGAAGGAAGTGAAGATTTGAAACGTAATATAAGAACACAATATAAAATATTGGGGTTTTTTTTGCAGTGAGCAAGTATCTGCCAAGAAAAAGCTGAATTTATTGTACCAGTGATTCATCTTTTGACCTTCTGTTGGGTTTTTTTTGACGTTGTTTGGTATGAAGCTATCATAGGTCAGGTCATTTAAATGCACAATATGTCATTTCTGCTGCTTGGGGTCTCTCAATCAAAACAATAACAAAAGGTGGAATTTGATGACGTTGTGAAGTCGCGCGGGATCATGGGAGTTGTGGTCTTCATTGTAAAACAACCAGCTTCTCTGGGTTAGCATTACTATGATAATGTTCTGAATTATCCGCAGAGGTCTCCTCCTCTCCAGAACAAACTGACTCGGTGATTAAAACGGGTAAAAACTGAATAACATTTTCATCATCAGTGTTTCTCGGACGCTGTTCGGCGGGCGCAGGATGTCTGGGAGGGGCTGATAGACGAGCTAACGTTTGCTCAGCTTGTTTCTCTGGTCAGTTGAGATCCAGACATCCGATGACTAAAGTCCTTCATCTGGTTAAAAGATACAGTTAAAAATGGCCGAGATCTAAAGAGTTATTGCAAAAAACTGAACAAAAGTCAATTTATGACAGACTCTGTATGCTCTTGTATGCGTCCACTCTTTCATAGACGCCATTGTGGCGGACAACCATGATGCTAACACATGCATTTCGTGTGAGTATACTCTTTGGTTGAGGAGGTATGACGCCGTTGGTGGGCGACCAAATGAAACAGACCGTTACCTTGATGAAAATGACAGATTTCTCTGGGTTTGAAAATTGTTCGAAACATTTGAGATAATGTAAGAACACAACTGAACAAAATATATAACGTTGGTTTAGTCATTTTTAGACATTTTAATGTTAAACAGTTACAAATTATAGCTTTAAAGTTCTCCATTTGTTCTTGTTTCTTGTCTGATGTTACCTTGTTATGTAATTTTAATTTTAATCTATTCTTGATATCTTACTATAAAGCACTTTGGTCAACTGTGGTTAGTTTTAAATGTGCTTTATAAATAAATTTGATTTGACTTGATTAAAGATTTCAGGATCATATTAATTTAATTTCAGATGAAAAAAACAGTTTTTTTGATGGAATCGCCAGGCTGTTAAGTTGCTTTGTAAAGCTTCAGGTAATCAAGATTTACTGTGGAGAAGAGAAAGAGAGGAACGGTAACTGTAATTGGTATAAATGGTAATTGTTTTTGTGCAGATATTGTTTCATCACAGATGGCGTCGATGAATCTGTATGCATCAAAAATCTCCCGACTAAAGCGCCGCAAATAGCCAAACCGCACTCTCACCAGCGACATGACTGATATTTCTGGGTTGATCCAATATTCCTGGATTTACCTAAGCTGCGCCTCGCCGCAGGAATAATTCAAACATTTCACTTGTGTCTCCTATATTGACATGACAGTTGATTATGACCATATTTATGGATTATGTGTGGATTTTTCATATTGATGCACTCTTCACTCCGGCCCATCTCCATACTTGAGTGGCATTGAACACGGAGGAAGCGAATTCTCGTGGGATTCCCACATTTTTCAACACTAGCGTACATGTATTATTAATGAGCTCCTAGCATCAGCCATAAGTGGATTATGTTAACCCACATATTCGTCTGCGTCGCTTCATGTGCTGCCATGAACCGAGCTGAGAATATTTTCTTCTGTAAGCGCGGCGTACACCCGGAAAAACGTAAGCCTTTTTCGACGGTTGGTTTTGCAATTTCAAGCAGGGGGAGAATCACTTGAGCTTCAAAAAGTCAGACTGGGCCTGACTTTGCATTAAGATGTCACTTTGACAGATATGCGGTGAACCAATCATGACTGAACCGAGAAGGCATGAAAATAAGAAGTGACAAGGGACCCCAGCAGTTTTTTTTTTTTTTCCAGGCTCACACAGAGAAAACATGAATGAAGAGAACACCCACTATGAAGGGGGGAAAACCTCCACGCTCAGTGTGCAGAGAAGAAACAGCTCTCTGCCTAAGTGGGCAGGGCAGCCAGCATGGGGAATATCAATAGCCAGTTTCAATAACATTTGTATCGACCTTCGGTTGTTGTCTGGGGGCCCGGCTGTGTGGCCTTTTCTTTTATGACTGGGACACACTCGGAGAAAAAAAAATATATATATATATATATATATATATATATAGAGAGAGAGAGAGAGCCAACATTGCAGTGAAAAATCTCTGAGGCGAAAAAAAAAAAAAAAAAAACGGAGCGAAAATCCAAACAGAACAAATCAATTTTCATCAGATGAGGGAATGAAGGTGGGGAGGGATCAATCAACCGAAGTCAGGGGAGAAAGAAAAGTGCAGTTTCTGTTACTCCTGCAGTACAAGGGGAGTATCCACTGGAACTTCACTGAATGTCTGCAGTTGATGCATGAACTGTGATTTGTGGGAGACGTTAGAAGGACAAATCAAGTTCTCTAGCGAGCGGGGGGGGGGGGGGGGGTGGGATATGTGAACAAAGTCACTGCACCGCATCATAAAATGAAGATTTACCGAGTACATTTGGGACTGAATGAGATTCCCACAGCTGCAGCACATTCTAACTTTACGTGCGGGAATAAATAAACATGGTATTTTATCTACACCTAGCAGGGGGAGAAAAAAAAAGGCGACTAAATAAAAATCGATGATGTGCTGCGGCTTATATTGCCTAACATTTGTCCACAACCTGACGGCAACAGGATGTCCACAAATCATCTCTGCGCCGCCGCCCCTTGTATTAAAGATTTGCGGTAATAAAAAGTAGCAGTAAAAATCAGGAGCAGCAAAGGGCACGAGATACTTCTAGACCCAGCGCCACGGAGGATTGATTTGATTTAGTGTGAGTAAGGTTTAATTGTGCATGCAGTAGGAAGACTGTAATGAGAGAGACAGCGTGAGAGAGGCCGGCGATGCTGAATCAAGCAAGCGTTAAAGTAGGAGAAGTTTAACAGGATAGAGAGAGAGAGGGAGAAGAAGAGAGAGAGAGAGAGGACTCCTCACAAGTCTAGTCATGGAGATCTCCTCACGTACGGAGTGGTGCAGCTCGAGTTGGAGGGTCAGTGGAGAGATCACCTTGAAAATATAGGATTTTTCCACACACAAGGTCAGCACACCTGCACTTTTTTCCGTTGTAGAAGGCGGAGGAGGAATCGAAAGCAGAACACATTTGAAAGGTAGATAGGTAGCAAGTGGGAGTTTGATAACGTCAGTCGACAAAATTCTGCTTCTACCAGAAAAAAAAAAAAAAAAGTGTGAGTCATGAAGTTTAATTGACAGCTGGGCAGCTCGTCAGACTGATGAACGACATTGAAATCTGCCATCTCACCGTTGCTGTTGATGCACTGGACCTGTGCGAGCTGCGTGCCGGCGCCGCACGTCTTCTCGTCGTTGGGGACGCACTGATCCAGGCTGACCAGTTGCCAGTCGTAACAGCTAGGCTCGTCGCACGGCACCGCCTCCACCAGGTGAGGGCAGTTCCCGGGCCCTCCCGTCGGCTCGTTGGTGATCTGACGTTTACGCAGTTTGAAACCTGCGGTGTTTAAAAAATAAAATAAAGTCATCACAAGTGACAAATCTGAGGAAAATGAAGCTGTTCTGCATTTAGAATAACAGCAAATCTATCACTTTCTCTCTCCTGTGTATGATAGATGTTCATGATTATCTCAGTTTGGCTTTGATGGCTGATTTGTTGAGACAGCTCATTAATACTAATGGGAACATGAGAGAAAAAAAAACCTTGCTGCTGATTTCCCCACATGGACTTCGTTTTAGTCTGCCAGAAATTACACCCTGCCCATCTTCTTCTAGTGAGTTCCCCTACTCCAGTAATGGCACATGTGACCAATCAGCCAAGTCATGCAGAAAGTCAGCCTTTGACATTATTTATAAGCTTCAGTGAACACAAACGTTGATCACTTAAATGTTCCTTCACATACAGTGTATCGCATTAGATTTACAAGTGCATGTGGCATGAACATTTTTACTCTCATTTTGCTATCCAGACTATGAATATATACCGGTGATGCAACTAGCTACATACTGATATAATAAAGGCACATTTAGTATACTGTGAACGGCTGCAGTTCCTCCCACAGAGATAGTATGCTTCCTATGTATTTTTTAACAAGATGATTCAGTCATGAACTATTCAGTGTTTTACTCTGAAGCTGTTTTGTGAGGTTATAGCTGGCATAAAAACGATAATAACATTGCGTAGTTAAACTGTAATGAAGATTGCAGGTTAATGAATGCTTTTAGACTCAATAATAATGTTTATAATAATTATATTGTTCTCTTTAATACAGACAATATAAGGTTTGGCTGGAGCGTAAAGCAGCATTTACAACACTGTAAAAACAAAGCACCGCATTATTTTGGGTTTGATATTGGGAAGAGTGTCTAAATAAACTTCTACTGCATGATGATATATTATTTCCACATTATTATGTTTTTTTCAATACATTGGTATAATTACTGGAAACACATAAGCACTAGGAACAAGGGAAGATGTCATTATTTCACAAAGAAAAACTGTCAGAATTTATCTCAGAGCCAGACGGAGGAGGGAATGACAGATGACGGGCAAATTACTTCCAACATGTTAATCATCTTTGGTGGAGCCAAAAAAGAAAATGAATGCATGTGAGGGGGTAAGAGTGGGTGGGTTTATTTGGAAAAAAACAAAAAACTGTCCTGAAATAATGGCTATTAATGCGTTTCATAATGACTTTGACATATTAATCCTAATGATTCTTAAAGAAAAAGCGGCCACATCCTACCTTTCTTTCCGGCCTGGTCGTCACAGTTCTCGAAAGTACACGGACCCCAAGCCCCCCACGGCGACACCTCGCAGTCGATGGGACAGGAGATTTGGCACAGCTGGGACCTGTTGGGGACGGGACCCTCACACAGCTTGTTTTCCACCGGGCGGGAGGCTGAGCGAATGAGCAAAATAAATAAATAAATAAATAAAGGGAGGATACGCATTTTAAGTGGGAGAAAAAAAATGAACCTGTTTTTCTTTGATCCTGTTCTGATTTGTCTTTATGTGCTGCATTTTTTTACAATCAACAACAACAAGGGACACAAAAATGCTTATTTACTTTTATTCCTGGCATTAGAGTCCCTATAGAGACGAGATGAGAACCATAGTGGGAGAAAAAAAAAAAAAAACCTGCCTGTGAACTAGACGCTATTATTCCTTTGTTTTGTTTATCGCCTCCCTTTTAGCATGTCAGGTTGATAAATTAGCAATGATTATCTCGTGCGGCGCCTTGCTAGCAAACGTAAAGCACGCTGGAGCCCTGCCCACTGACTCTCAGAGGAGACGGGAGGAAGGATACAACAATACAACACTAAAGGTGCGAGAGAACAGTGACAGTGTCTCGGTTCATGTTTATTCCATGAGGGTGTAATTTGGCATCTACGTTCCCTAGTTATGCCATGTTGGATTTTTAGAAAACCTCTTTCCCATGATGCAATTGGTGAGCGCGCTCTTGTCTGAACTCCCACTGAGGAACTTTGTCGAAATAAAAAAAAAAAAAAAAAAAAACGAGAGATGCTATCGCCAATGCGGGGCACGGCTCTGTGACAACTGTGCAGAATACATTTCTACATGTCTGCTGAACCGTGCCACGATAAATAAAATCTGATGTGTGGAGTTTCTGAAGGTGAAGCCTGAGTTTATGCATTTATGCATGCACATGCTGTATGTATGTTGGTGTGAGTGTCATTTCAGCATAAAGCTGCCATATCTTTCCAGGGCTGTTCATGCGGGGATTTTTTTTTTTTTTTTTCCCCCGTCGCCCTTTTTCGAGTGTTTATTCGATACTGAAAAGTGAAGATTGACAGGATATACGGGGACAGAGAAGGAGACTTTTTCGACTTTTGACAAGAGCCTCCAGTCAGACTAAACTCCAGAAAGTGGCGTTTACAGCACACAAGTATCAGCCTTAAAGGAATTGTTCAGCCTTTTTGGGGGAAATGTGCTAATTTGCTTTCTTGCTGGGAGATAGATGACAAGATTGATAACGCTCTCATACCTGTACAGTAAATATGAAGCACTTGCAGCTGGTTAGATTAGCTTAGACTGGAATCAGGGGGGGAAACACCTACTCTGTCTCTGTCCAAAAGCAATAACAAAATCTGTCTACCAACACTTGTAAAGCTCACTGATTGACATGTTATGTTTTATTTGTTGAAACTACACAATAACCGAAGTGTAAAAACAAGCAATTTGTGTTGATAGGCAGATTTTTTTTTAACTGGAAAGAGACAGATTAGCTGTTTCCTCCTGTTTTTTTTGCATTTCCTCTTCTCCTCTAACTCTGGCTTTAGCTTCGTATTTAGTGACCAGATAGGAGAGTGTCATCGAACTATTCCTTTAAACCACCAGACCTACAGGACACAGATCAAGGTGAGTCCTGCTCACTCAGGTCCAGCCCTCCCGCCTGGAGCTCCACACTCTGACTGACACTTCTGAGCCTCCTTTCCTTTTTACGGCTACACAAGGCTACACAAAGCTCACATGTGCAGCTACGCATATGAATCAGATTTCAAAAACTGTTAATTCCTCACATATATTTTTTTCAATGAATAACTGGTATAAAACAGTGTAGAAACATACAGATATAGAAAAAGGTTTATTTTTAGTCAGAGAGACTTAAGAGAAGCTGAAGATTAATTAAAACTACAGTTTCTATAGCTCTCATTTTTAAATCAACTGTCAGTTCAATAGTTGTATTTTAAAAGAGGATATCACTGGAAACCGTTATGTATTAAACGTTTAAACTCTACAGTGAACATCAAAGCACATATTTAGAGTCCTATTTTATAAAATATAGCAATAGATAGATATTATATTAGGCTCGTTTTTTCTCAAATCAATATTTCTGCTCCGGAGTGAGAGTATTATTTCTTTTTGCCTTTTTTATCTAATGTTGTTTTCATCTTCTGTAATCAGCTCATGACACTGCAGTGCTCCATCAGCACCTGTTACTGTAAGTAGACTTTGTTTACTTCTAATTTGATGCGACTGACTAGTGAAAGACTGAACTGGAACCATCTGTTGTGGTGTCTGTTTGGGATATTATAACGTTTCTTACCCCCGAAAAGGAAATCCACCTTTTGTGAAACTGATGATCAGTAAAGAAAAAAAAATATATATCCTGAGATTTTTTTTTTCCTGCAAAGTATGAGCATTGAGCTCCATCTTTCAAGTATTTGAATGATATGTTTCTAATACGTTTTTTCTTCATAGAGTATATTTAATGATTCAGAGAAACAAAATCTCTTCACATGTTCAACCTGAGGCACTTAATTTCCTATATTTCCGACTGTTCCTACAAAACATCTGAGAGCTTAAAGTCTCACATAGTCAGGAGAGCTGAATCATAATTCCCTCAGAAATGTACAGGGGAAAGGCAAGTGGTGCTTTTGAAATGCAAAATGCCTAATTCCTCTTACAAATACACCGAAAGTCAAATACTGAGTTTGCTGAGCCACTGTTAATCCACGTCTTATTGGGGGAATACACTGACTTCAATCTTTAAACATCAATCCATTTGTGAATACAAAATTGAGGACCAAGAGAGTATTGGTCTCTGTGTGATGTGAAGTGAGAGAGAGGAGGAAAAAAAAAAACAACTTTCTCTATATTCTGCTTCTTTATGAGTCCATTTTATAGTGTGTTCTCCAGTGAGTTCATTTTCCTATTGTACTAAACTGACAATGGTTAAAAAAAAAAAAAATCCCTCATGCGAGTGTGCCTTACTGCAGTGGAAACCGTCTCATGTGTAACTATCCGTATTCTGTTTGCGGGGGAACAAAGTTTTTTTCAAAGCTCCGCGACTCCTCTGCCCGGCTTTTTATGTAAGAATGCAAAACTTTGTTGTAATTCTACTTGTCCCTTTGTCGGATTTGGCAGCGACCCTGAACTCTCTCTGAATAAAAGAGTAGTAATTTGGGTTTTTTTTGTGGAGAACACACTTTTATATGTTGTGAACACTTAACTTCATCATAAATCTAAAAGCATCACAGTATAGCGAAGATCCTTTGATTTTTTTTTTTTTTTTGTTAAAATCAAATTGAATTCTTTGTGAATTCCATTGTGAAGTTCAAAAGGAGGAGAGAGGATTGACAACAAGGAGAAATTAGATTAGTGGAAATGAAACAAGAGAGGAAAAAGTTTTTAAAAAAAAGAGGAAAGAGAAGAGGTGAAGGGAAGCAAGGACGGAGGAGATGAGACAAGGATTTAAGGGAAGGAGAGGTGAGGTGAGGCAAGGAGAGGAGCAAAAAAATGACAAGAGAGGAAATGAAAGAAAGTGAGGAAAAGAGAAAAAAAGAGTAAAAAAAAAAGTTGAGGACAGAGAAGAAGAGAGGAGAGTTAAAGAGACAAGATTGGAGGTGAAGAGAGGAGGGCTGAAAAGAAATGACATGAGAGGAAACAAGAGAGGAAGAGGAAAGGGCAAACAGAGGTGAGGACAAAGAAATAAGGATAGAGGGGAGAAGAAGAAGAGGAGAGCAGGACTGAAACTGAGAATAAATGACAGGAGAGGAAATGAAAAGGAAATGAAAGAGGATGAGGAAAGAGCAAAAAAAAAAAGGAGAGAAGAGGTTAAGAAGCAAGGATAGAGGAGGCACGACGAGGGTAGAGTGGATGAGATGGCAGGAAACAAGGAAGGAGGAGAGGAGAGGAGAGATAAGGGGGAAAGGGAAGCGGAGAGGTGACGAAACAAGGATAGAGGAGATGAGATGAGGATAGAGAGGAGAGGAGAGGAGAGATAAGGAGACGACGAAAGAGGAAAGATTCAATGAGAGAAAAGGAGTCGACAGGGACTGAGGAGGAGGAAGAGAGGACACTGACAATGATAGACGCAGAGGAGAGAAAGCGTAAAGGGTGGGAGAGGCTGGAGCGTCGTTATCAGCGTGACTAAAAAACACCTACCTGTAATCTGGAAGGTGATGGAGAGGAGAGGGGGGACACTAGGCTTCTGCTGTCTTTGGGTCTGACCCGCTGCAATTACAGGGGGGAGATAGCGCTATTAGCTACGCACACACACCGGGGAGACACAGGCACTATCAATCAAAAAAAGAAAAAAAAAAAAAAAACAGAGAGTGGGGAAACAGCAACACTAGAGACAGACAGAGACTAAATGCAAAAGCAACAGCAGGAGGGGCCACAGAACAGAGAGCTGAGCCTCAAAACACAATTAAATGCTTTAAGAATGTGATTAAATCTGTTTTTCTGTCTTTTATTATCTTTAGTCTGACTGACAGTGGAAGATAATTTTTTTTTTGTGGTTCATTTTTTGACGTGAACAAAAAGCCACGGGGACTTTCGGTGCTCGTGTCATCCCACCAGGTTGGAAACTTTAGTGTGGAGGAATCAAAAGGAAATCCGATTCCAGTGTTTTCAACTTCAGAGTGACAGACTTATCTACAGTGAGTTAGACAATTAACGTCCCAGCCCAGACTGTGCCTTTGCCCCCTTTTTTTTTTTTAAGGCTTTTGAAGCATGTAAAAGAAAAGGCTTTAGGAAATGTTCTTATTTACCGTCTTTTCAAGAACGAGATGAAAAAGATCGGTACCGCTCTTCTGTTGATGAGAATCGGGAGTCATGACGAGTTTAACCTTGCTTAGCATAAAAACTGGAGGCAGGAGAAACAGTTTTGCCTCGCTCTTTTCCAAAGTACACCTACCCAACACGTCTACGGCTGACAAATGTTCTCCTGTAATGTCCTCTTGTACAAAAAAAAAAGTAGAAATTAAAAAAATGAGCTGGTTTTATGAGCTGGAACACAGCGTCTGCGCTTAGTATAGCATCCCCAAAAGTCTCATCACTACTGTGAGCTCTCCTGGTTTGACCTGACGAAGATCCGAGTTGAGCTGAAACGCTGTCCGTTTGAATTAAAATAAAGATTTTGGCTTTGGGGCAAAGCGTGTACCCTTTTTCCTAGATTAACTTACACCCCTTCTATGCCTGGTTTGGTACCAGTGTGCCTGCATACAGACCAAAACCAAAAACCTAGCTGTGCTCACTAGCTGTACAGAAGTATTGGGCAGATAAATAAACCTTTGCTGGTCAAGCTGAAACTTTCACATTACTATTCAGGTGAAAACTTAACAAGATATAGCGTAAATAAGACCTGTCCTGACTCCAGCTCTGTACTTAAAGCGGTATCAATCCTGTCATCTCGCTTTTAAAATAAAGCACAAAAAGCCTATTCTCTAAAACGTTGAACTGTCTCTTTTAAAACGTTCACATTTTTAGGTGACAGCGTGCCACCGGAGTTCAAAAGGCATTATTTTAATCAGTCCAAATTAACTCAAGAATGAATAAATCTCTCCCTGATACACTCTGTGTTAATGCAGCTTTAAAGTTTATCTTTTCGACGGAAAAAAATCGGGGAAAACGTGACCGAAAAGTCAACTCAACGAGTGCTTTGGGGGTTCTACGCTCTCCAGTGGCAGACCCGAACCCAAAAGTCATTCAGCCTTAGCTGCTGAGGAAGTGCCAGATGACATTACTTAGGCTGTGATACTGATCTCGGGTCAGATTGGAGCTACTCCCCCATAAAGATTAAGGTTAAGATTTAGAAGGTGGTAAGCTGATTCCAGATCTTGGCCTGAGGGTATCTTCCGCCCCTTTGCATGGTGATATTTATGCATGAGACAGGGGGAGAAAGAGAGCACTGGTTGCAGCAAACTTCACTGAGCCACTGTCTGACTCTCTGTCTCTGCGGTATGCTGGGAGATTACCCCCCAATGGAGGGAAGAGAAATCCTGCGCCAAGAAGATAAGAAACTTTGTGTGCATGTGTGTGTGTGTGTGTGTGTGTCTGCGCAAACACTCAAACACACAAGTCACGCACGTCTCTGCACAGCCGGCCCTGGCAACATCGCTCTCAACAAGTATATCCGAATCTTTAAATTGTATCTTAACAGAGGTTATGGGAGCTTCAACATGTATGATCGCTCCGGTTCCCGTCGCAGGCGGACGTAGTTGCCCGCTCGCCCCGCCAATTCTCTACAGCTGGAGGGAAGGGAAGGAAGAGCGAGACAGAGGAAGGACATAAAAACTCATTACATATACATTATTTCTTATATTATTCAATACGCTTTGTCTGAACAGTGTCTGCTGATGGATTTAATCTGGTACAAAGGGGGGAACCAAAGGACTGGTGATCAATTTGAACTCTGAGAAACAACACTTGAGCGTAGCAAATATACTGCCAGCTTCTCCCCTCCGAGTCATCTATTTTTTAAATTTATTCAACATCTCATAAGATAGTTTCACATTAATATTACAGCCCTTCAAGACATATTAATAAGAATAAGATGGAATATTATTATTATGCAGGATATTAATGAAAGTAAACGTCCATTTCGGTGCCGTCCATCACTGACTGATATATCACAACACTGGCTGTTTGTTAAAACTTTGCAGATGCAGGTCTAAATAGAGGTCCAAGTGTTTTACAGAATAAAGTCTTGTGTGTGTGTGTGTTTGCATGTTCGTCCTTGTGTGCAATGACAATAAACCAGGGACCTCCTCATGAACACATTGCTTCATACTGTAACGTTACTATTGGTCAAAACTCTGCAGGGTGCCTTTAACTGCCCCCCCCCGCAAACACTGAAAATGATGTCAACAGGACAAACACCTCAGTCACTGATGATTAAATAGAAAACTGACATGACTGAATAATGAAGTGAAAATGAAAATGACAAGTCGCTCTGATTATCAGGGTATTAGCTACGAAGCGTCAACAAATTACATGACAATTAACACTGCAAGAGTACATTTACTGCACTCGAAGCATTTGCCCCACAAAAACATGATTCAAAACCCCATCGCTTCTTCCTCTTCCTGGTTGCGTGAGAGGAACATCCCTCCGCACTTGGCACAAGTGGCCAACTGGGCATCTCACCTCTTCTTAGACTTTGTCACTCTCTCTCTCTCTCTCTCTCTCACGCGATCAGCACGGTTGGTCTCCATAAGCTTAGTCTCAACTAATGTTTTTAACACCCTCTTTAAGAGGGCAGCTTTGACTCTAAGCTGGCTTGACAAGTGTCAGAAATGGAAGCCTTCGCACTTGTGACCACTGACAAGTCACAGCAGGATACACGAGTAGACAAATCCCTGTTCTAAATGACTCCTGATTTGGATTGAGAGGAGAGAATGGCAGTGAATAAAAAAAAAAGAGCGATTTAAATGTTCAAACAGAGAGCTTGACGCTGATAATGTAGCCACAGTGGGATATCTGAAGACAGAACATAAAAAAAAAACAACATACTTACAGCGACTATTAGTGAAAGTGCAATATTGTACGTCATTGTATATGTGGACATGAAGCGAGTTAACATGTCTGTTGTTTGATATGCAATTATCTTTTACCAATCCACCAAGGAACTGCGGCTCTTCCGCACCGTGCAGGGGGGGAATTGGAGTATGTTGCTTGTCATGTAACACTCCTTGATCAGATTTATTGGAGTTACACTTGAGGATTCGGTGGATTTGTTTGCAGGCTACGCTGCCTAAATGACTCTAATTTCATGTATGCAAACTGTGGTGTTGACTTTGGTTACAGTATGGAAGGAAGACAGCTGGGTTACAAAACAAAAAGGTGCAATTAATAAACCAGGACTTGTTTTTTTTTTTTTTTTTTTTTTTTTTTTAACAAGGCAAACAAAGCACATGAAATGACACATACAGTAAAGGAAAAAAGCAGCAGAAAAGAAAGCAGTCAGAGGTAATAGAGTGAACAATTTCCATTGGTTATGATACTGGAAAACAACACTAAGAAGGAAGGAAGAGCATGTTGCTACCAATTATCTAGATATTTATTTATTTTATTTCATTTTAAAGTCAAGGATCTGAACTTGTGACCTCCTATAGAGTACATAAGATATATTTAGATTACAGGAGCTTAAGTGCCCTTAAGGACCATTCAAAACCTTGTGGAAAATCTTGATCATGAACCCTGCACAGCAACAAGCAGCCTGCCTCCTTGTATATATATTGTACATATATGTGAGAATATATTCAGTAAAAAAAACCCACATAATCTCGTCATACTAAATAAAGTCTCATGATGGCTGTTTTCCTTAAACAGTGTGTTAAAGGTTCATGTGGTTCAGACTAACGTTGCCTCTAAAGGCGTGTTCAATCCGAAGACAAAGTTTTTGGAGGTGACGCGGTTGCATATGAAGTCAATGCAAAGAATGTGAGTGGGTGCAGACGGATGATGCAAATTCACTCTGGAGGGCAATAACTGAGGTGAAGAGGCGCCCCCACAAGTTGAAAATGTTTCATCTTGAGCAAAAAAAAAAAAAAATCTGCTCCTTTCTTGAGGCTTTCTGACTCCAATCCATGAACGTATATTAAGAAAAGGGGAGGGAGGGAGGGAGGAAAATAAGGAACTAGAGTTCCTGTTAAGATCAGTAGAGTCAGAGCACCCCGGCTGCATGTCATACCCCCACCTCTCTCCCCTACCTTTGTTTCCTGTCATCTCTCTACTGTCACTATAATAAAGAAATATATATAATAAGAGTGACTTCTGACCTCAGAGAATAAACTTTCAACGTCAGAGATATAAAAAAAAACTGCACTTTGACAAGAAGTTGTTCTATTTACGGATGCACTGATCCGACTTTTCCTCTCCGGATACTGAATCCAATACCTCGTCTCAGGGAACTTGCCAATAGCTAGTATCGATTTGATAGCAATGCTCTCTCTTTTTCCTAAATTTAACATCTGTATTCCTCACCACTTTGGGATTATATCTGTGTGTGCTGCAGCTCTGAGAGTAGGAACATTGAATTTTATAATGATATTAGAAAAGAATTTATTTTTGATTCTGATCGGTCGCATCATGGCCAAAACCTGATCCACATAATAATAAATACCAGCGCTGATATGTGCATCTGTAGCTCTGTTTTAACAAGATGAATGTTTGAGGGCCTAATTTCATCATCTTCTTATTGGATATATGCTCAAGGAGGCAGCCATCTCATTGGTTTCTGTTTTTGTTTTCTTCCAAACTATAAAGGATATATCAAAGATTCGGTCCAAGATGTTGACAAAATGTGAGGAAAGATAAATAAGATAAATGACAGCGACATCGTCAATATTACTTTTTTTTTTTTTTTACCTTTGTCCTTTTCTCTGAGGTCATTGAGGTATTTAAGGAGCTCCGCGTTGGCTTGGACACAGTAAATTTCTCTGGTCTGCAGGCCTCCCCCACAAAGCCCTGTGAGGTTGCTACGCCGACGGTCCTGTTGGCTTAGCAACAAGTCGACTCTGCAGTCGCTCCACTCTGTGGTTCTCCAGGTGTAACTGAAGGGAAAGACAGCATGGAGAAGCGAGGATGGATGGATGAGAGAGAGAGAGAGAGAGAGAGAGAGAGAGAGAGAGAGAGCGTCCTGCGTGGGCGTGATGTCATGTCAAAGTACAGCACATGTACAGTCCTGCAGATCTAACTTTAGCACATAGAGATACGTGTTGAATAGTAATGAACCATTTAGCCTTTTTGTCCTTCTGTTAACATCACAAATGAAACTTTTCTTAAGTATATTTTAAAGCAGTGGTTCTCAACCTGAGGTTCAGGGACCCCCAAGGGTCCGTGAGGAAGTTATAGGTGGTCCCCAGAAAAATGAGGAATATTTTAGTTTCACTATTTTTTCATTGGCCCGATGAGAAGATGCACAAGGATGACTATTCTGTTCAGAGGTTTCACAGTCTTCACTGTTAATCTGCAGTATAGACAGTTATGGAAAAACTAAATCTTATCAGATCCTTGGGGATCCTTGAGACTACTTCTTATCAAATACAGCTGTGTGGCCTGATGTTATCAATTTGGAGGTCCTTGACACCAAAAAAAGGTTGAGAACCAGCGTCTTAAAGAGCTTAAACGCAGACGAAGCAGCTTCTCCACCATCCTTTCAGCCCCAGTTTAGCCCCTTTATTCACACAACAGAAGAACACTTTTGAAACCTACTAAATATTCAGTGATACAAATGAAAACATTTTTTTTTTGTTTATGATGTGGAAAATTTCGAATCACGATCATGATCTAGAGGCTGTAGTTTACCCCATCCTATTATTTATCACAGCTGGTAGTAATGTCAGAACATAAAAGGATAGTTTGAAGCATCAGTGGACAACAATAACTATGAAAGGAAACTTTAAACAAAAGCATGTGACCAGTCAGACAGAAAATCAAACATTCCAGGGGCCTCATTTATAAAAAAAACTGTACGCGGGATTCATATCAAAAGGTTGCATGTGGACGAAACGCAGAAAGTGTTTATAACACAAGCACTACGTCAGTTTTCCTTCATAAATCACAATCAACTCATAATTTGGAGCCTTGTATAAATGTCTATATAAATGTATCAATGTCGTGTCTATAAATAGTCAGTGCAACATATTCATATCCATATGTTGCGTGGCAGCAGGGTTGAACTGCTTGTGAGGGCTGATTTACAAAAACAGATATATCTGTTTGCATTTATTATCTTAAATCATGTTTTTTTTGTGAGTGTGTGTGCGCCAATAAAAACAGGTGTTTGTTTTATTCATTACGGCTTTTGAACTCTTCATATAATATTTCAATCTATTTTACACGGTGGTGTCACAATTTCTAAACCGTGTCATCTTTCTACCGTCGCAGCTTCTCATTTCTACACTTTTACGTGCAAACACATACGCTCATGGAGTTTTTCCGTGGAGGAGCGCGTTCTCCCGTCAAATGTGATTTTTTTATAAATCCCAAAGTTTGCTTACAAAGTGGCGTGCGCCTTCTTTTGTGTGTAGGCGACGGTTATAAATGAGGTTTTTGGTATTTTTGGGGGAAGAGCTGTGTAAAGATGATACAAGGAAACGGAGTAAATAAAGGCCATCTGTGAGCTTATACTGTGTTTTTGGAATCTGTGTGTGTGAGTGTTGAGTTTGTGGGACTTAAATGTCCTTGCAGTCTCCTTCCATTTGTCTCTACTTTGTATCTGGCACCAGCCCAAGCACTTATACTAATCTATCTCCATATGCTGTCTCCTACACACGCACACACACACACACATACACTCTCAGCCATGGGCCACCCAGGAGATCAAATTAGCTTGGTGATATGAGTAAAGGGAAGTCAACAGGAAGAGTGTAGAGTCTCAACCCGGGTGAATACCAAACACTTTTTTTGTGATTTTACTGTATTTGTGCCTGAGCTTTATTGGAGTAAAGAATGAATCCCTGCAGCGTGTTTTGTAGTAAAGTCTTAACACTGCTGTAACCAAGGAGAAGGGTATTATTACAGCTTAACATGCAATTGTATCCATGTGAAACTCGAGTGCCTGTCGAGTGCTAAGCTATAAAAAAACATCTACACTTTCGCTCGAATTCCCCCCCAAAAAATCCCCTTCTCGTTCCCCGCTGTGCTCCCCGCCCCTCTTCCCCTGTCATCAGGAGGGAACTCACGTGGCGCAGGGCGGCACGCCGTCACCCTGAGGTTCACAAGTCTCCAGTTCCTCCAGTGGCGGGCACTCCGCCCCTTCTCCCACGGGGAACTGGAGCACCTGTCTGTTGCGAGTGCGGTTGCCTCTGGGAGACTCCGGGTCCACGCAGGTTTTGGAGCAGGGGCCCCATTCGGCCCAGTCGGTCACTTGGCAGTCCTTGGGGAGGACGCAGGATTGGACGGTCAGCGGCAGGTCCCTCTGTGTGCACAGGCTAGGGGAAGGGACAAGTGGAGATATGGTTATTGATCGATCTGGCTGGAGTCGGAGCAGCATTAATGCTACACAGAGCAGGACTGTCTTCTCTGCTTAGAGCCCAAACAGAAGAGAAGAACGTCACTCAGCCCGCGGAGCTCCAGGAAGTCACCGCTCCCTGCCAAGAAACAGTCCAGTACATAAACCCCCACCAACTTGTCATTTTTACATTGCATTTTTTTATACAGATTAAATAAATCAAGTATACAGTGCTAATAAGTGAGTTTTAGAGGTGCTAGATGGCAGATAGCACTTTTCACCCTGTTTCCATTTTCTTAATGCAAAGCAACATTATGCTAATCAGCTACTGGCTGTGGTGTCGTATTTAGCATACAGATACAGAAACGCAGCAACATTAAAGGACATTTTCTTGATAAATGATCGTTTTCTGTAGGTTTAGTAAATAATTGAACTCCTCCACCTGCACTAAACGACAAATCTAAGCTTGACAATCAAGTACAAACAATAAAAGCAGATGCTTTATCTCTTTTTCTTTTTTCTTTTTTTTTACCCCGCGGCATCAACTGGTCACAGACAATATTTATGATAAACCGAATCATGCAGTGTGTATCTTACTGACGCCTCATTACATGATGTCTTTGAAAGTGAGAGTTAAATCTTTTCAGTTTACCGCTTGCATGCCGTTTTCTGTGTCAGCCGGCGAAGTTGCCTCAAACCACGGTTTATGGTCTTTGAACATGACAGAGCGACGGATATGTGACATTACAGCTGGTACGCGAAAGCTTCACTTTAAAGTCTCTGCCCTTGACTGCCGCCACATTTTGTCATTAGCCCTTCTCATTAGCATACACACACACACACGTCATAATCAGTTACACATTGGGAGTACAACAGCGGCCCCCGGTGTGTGTGTGTGTGTGTGTATCCTTAAGGCTTAAGTGTTAAGACAACCAAAAAACAACCTCTGATCAAATCGCTCACACACACACACACACATCTTTTGATCATCTAAATAGCATTTAGATGTAATGAACAACCCGTCCTCTTTGGGCCTCTACCGAATCATTAGAAATTTGTTCTAACTAAAGCCGACTGCTTTCTGCTACTCAGTCTGGATGTCTTTCCCCTTGAGGCGATGCAGCTGACGAGCTATTAGTGCTAATTACAGCTCTGCTTCATTTAGAAACCTCTCATTTAGACGTTGCCACCACACTTCACCTCCAGCGACTCGGAGTTTTGGTATAAATGAGGAAATGTATGAGCAGAGTATGTGAGCTGTATGTGTTTTTTTTGTTTTTTTTTCTTTAACTCCTGTGTCTTTGCAGATTAAAACACCTCTGCGGTCTTTGAAGTGTTTCTAAAGTGACACTATGAAGAATCTTAGTTTTGTTTTGTTTTTTTTTCTGCCAAACAACACTCGGGTGCGGCGGCTCATTTTGCATCGAAGGAAACCAGCGAAACGTGACGCGCTGAAGGTGATGGCCCGACTTCCTGTCTCAGGTGGAACTTATTGTGTGTTTTTTTTTTAAAAAGAGCCCCTAATGCAGCCATTGACCCAATTTTCGCTGCAACTAGATCCTTTGAGTTTTTGCCGTTTGTATGTTGTATTGCAATTTTTTTTTATTTTTTTTTTGTGTGGAGATTTCAAAGTTGCAAAAAAGAAGTAATTATTTCTTCATCTCAGTCATTCAGACAGAATGAGGACACAATCATTCTCTATTTAAATAAGGAAGATGATGTCTGAAAAACGTTCATTTTTTAAGCCTGTAGGTTTTACACAGCAGCTCGTAACAAAGGACTCTATGAGCTGTCAGGAAGTCTCCCAAATTTAAGCGCTTGTACGCTCATTACTTGAACTGCATTCATCAAAAACAGAATCGTATGTGGGTCAAATAATTAAAGAAGCCTTTTTTTTTTTTATTACAACTTTTAGAGCATTGGAGAAACAACTGTGTGCAGCCCAAAAAAAAATTACAGCATCATGTCAGTATTTAACGCAATGATGTAATGTGATACGTTCCCGTCATTGGCGCAGGAAAAAAAAAAAAAAATTCAGGACACGAGCAAGAAGATTGAGTTATGAAGAAGTGGCCTGTTTGGGACCAGCTGAGGACTATGGAGAAAGTAACGACCCAAAGACAGATGTTCATCAAACGAAATTAGAAATGAAGTGAGCAAGATGTTCAGAGAGCGTCTGGCTAAGAGACGACTGGGTTACTGCTTCACTGGGAAGTTTGTTCCACTTTTCCGAAAGTGGCAAAAACAACTATGAATATTTCAGAACAAGAAATAAACAAGTCAAGGATTAATATTTATGCTCCTAAGGGCATGTGAGTTGTTTTCACGGATCCTTTGAAATATTTGATCCCAGTCACTGCCGAGAGCCGGGCGCCAACAAAGCATTAATGAATAGATTTAGTACATAATTGATCAAACCTCGGAGAACAGTGGCGTGTGACAGATTCATGATATGAATGGAGGCTTGCTCCACTGACACTGTCACTGATTCTTTCCTGGAGATCAGAGATCGTCGTGAAAAGGCCCCCCGAATCCAAGTTTCTAGGGAACGGCGATGACGTTTTAAGTTATCATCAGTCAAGGAACAGGAAAAAATGAGAGATGATAGATCGGCAGAAACGGCTCTTTATGAGAATCGCTGATTACCTCACAGTCATCTAATCTAGACATCATGAAGTTATTACGAATAATATTCAAGGATGTTCCGACAAGAATCAGAATTTACTGATTACCGTATAAATGTTTCATCAGTTTCTTTCCGTTGAAACTAATCATCCAAAACTTTGACATAACAACTGTGTGAACAGCTGGATTTGTAAGCTTTTTGTGAACACTGAATTTTAACAAGCTGTGTTGTTTGTCTAATAAACATAAATCGTCATATTTAAGTGGTCAGCTTCTTTCTTTGAGGTCTCAGAACAAATATCCAGCTAATCACTGGATATTTAGAAACACAGTGATCGCAGGACAAAGGTCCTACGAAACTATGTCGTCTATAACGCGTGATCGTTTTTTAACCTCTCTCCTTAAATACTTACAAGTAGAATCAAAATATAAAGAAGGGATCACTCTGTGGTCATATTAAACTGTCTAGTATAGCTAGACATTTCAGATCTCATCGCATCTGTCTTACTTTTTCCATTCAACGCCAGTCCAGGCTGTGTTGGCAATGCAGCTGAAGCCGAACGGTAACCAACAAAAACACAAGAAAAAGAAACAACTTGTGCACGTTAGCAGTTTAGCTAGCTAGTTAACAACTACCGTATCCATAACACTCATGGATGGACACCGAGCGAGACAAGTTTTGCTCATTTTCACTCACTTAAGCTGCTTTTCCGCCCACAAAAATGAGATAAATGCTAGAACATGCTACGTCTTCTGTATGAAGGTAGGTGTTGAAATTGCTGGAGCTTTTTTCCTTGTTGTCACTTTTGTCAGACATGGAAGCGATGCGTCATGTAGGCAGAGCAAAGGACGGTCGTTTTACCTGCTACACAAACTACATCTTTGTTGCATTTGGTTGCCAGCTGTGTTTTCTGAAAAGATTTCATTTAGGATACTTCGGAAAATAACTTTAACTATCACATAAATATGACCTGTGCTGTTAATTTATTGTCATATGTGCTTTCAGCTGTGTGTGATCATATCCATGTTGCTTATCAATGTTATGTAAGTTGACCAAGCGTTGCCATATTAACTGGTACAGAATGAATCGTTTTGGACACACATTTATTTGTTTTATTTATTTTAATGTAAAATGAAAAAAAAAAACAAAACACAAGGTTGCACCGCTGTGTCTCATCGCCTCTGGTGCAATGTAGTATCTATTTGAATCATTTGTGAACAGATTGTACTCTACTCGTGTTTTTTGTTCCGTTCTGTGTCGTTTTTTTTTTATCTGTTGGAGGGTCACGAAAAAAAAAAATAGACCAGCCGTGTTGCACAATGCTCACACAGGTGCACGCAGCTATGGTGGTCAGTGTAGCGGCTACAGCTGATTATAATGTAACACGTTCTATCTGTGCTGATGTATTTAGGCTGTAATTCACTTCAGCTGCAATTATAACAGGAAATCGAAAAGAAAGTACACATGGACTTCCACATTTATGGATGTAGTTAAATTTCAGAGGAGAATAAATATGGAGACGGACGCTTTTACACCTCTTGAAGTGGTTTTGAAGAATCATATGTCAATCTGTGTCTAATTAGCATAGCTATCTGAGTGGCTTGGTGTAAATTTGCTAATTAATTATAATAAGTTTGCCTTTTGACAACAACACAACCTGACATCTACAGATTAAGCTGTCATGTATTTACCGAATGCAAGTTAGCCGCACAATGAGCTCAAACTCATTCTGCTTTTGTTTTTTTTTTTTTTTTAATTTCTACTCTGAGGGTTTATGTTGATGGTGGCTTCCTATCGGATGTGGAGATCTCTGCTGCTGCTGCTGCTGCTGCTGCTGGTGGCAGATTCATTTCTTAGACGTAAATGTTTGATGTGCATTTGAGGCACAAGACTTCTGCTGAGAAATGAGTGGGACTGCGAGCCATTTGATGCGGTGATCTTATTTTCAGTCGGAGCGTGTAGCTTTGACACTCACAGCAATAATAATGTCAGGGCTACAGGTTAGATCCCAGTTGGGGTTTACCAACACTATATATATGGAAGCCAGCACTCGTACAGTTACAGCATGGATTTTAGATAATAGTGGCCACTGAATGTCTGATTCAATGACTTTTTAAAGTCATGATTGGCTACAACTATTGACTAGTTTTCTCCCTCACTGACGAAAGCTGCTTCTTTAAAGCTAATTTCTTTACCTACATCTTCGCAGCTTTACATTAAAAATTGACTCTTAAATCAAAAAAACATGTTTTAGTCTAGCCTTGTTGGTTTGGTTTCAGAAAATCAATCACAACTTCTATCTTGTGCACATCTGCATATCGTCTGATTTGGTTGAACTGAGCCTTTAACATCCACTAGAAACTCTAACCTTCACCTTTTAAGACACAGAAAACAAGCCTTCCCATTGTTATTTATTTTAAACGGCAGCAATTTGACTTCATTGCTTAGAGAGTATAAACCCGTTTTTCACATTTTGACTGACGCTTGATTTGTTCACTTTTTCTTGGAACGTATTATTACACATCCATCCAAAAAAAAAAAAAACCCAGAGAACAAAACCCAGAAAATTGCTTCGTTTTGAAAAGTGTCACACAAAGTTGTGGCAAAGATTGATCTCATGTCTTTGCCACTTCCATCCTAGGAAGCTTGACATCAAATACGTTGTGGCAGTTGCGCCTCATTGCTCTGACAGCGCGGCGGTGACAAAGACACAACCGATAAACATCCTGCTCCGTGTCACTTCCTGACAAGGAGAAGGAAAAACTTTCAGGAGGACAAAAATTCGGCATCGTGTTTTAGCTGTTAGGAAATCAGCAGGTGAAGACCGGCATACCTAAACATCAGCAGGTACAAGAAAATAATAGGAGCAAGTTTAGTTACTGACAAAAATAAATAGATGCATATACTTATGAATATGAAGAGACACACCTTCCCATTCACTTCAATGAGAAAGTGTGTCCAAACTTTTGACTGGTACTGTATATATTAAATATATATATATATATTAAATAAATACACTACCTCTGCTTAAGGCGTGTCATACAGTAGATAACTGCCTGTTTTTTTTAAATGAGGCAAAAAACAAAAGCTGTTTATTGTTGTTTATCGTTAAATTATTAAGTTAGACAATTAAAAGGGTATGTAACAGTGCTGAGAAAAAAAAACTTTACTGTCACATTAATATAAAAAAGTTGCCACTCACATGCGTCCCACAGAGCTCCCATTCCTATGAATGCAGGTCACCTCCCGAGTCTGGTAGCCCACCTGGATGTCCCAGAATGGGCTCTCTTGCCGGTTAAGGCGGTTCCTGGTCCGTTTCTTCTGGATAAGCTCCCTGGTCTCAGGGTCTTTGACTCCAGCTCTCTCCCTGAGCCCCTGGCCTTTACCTTTCCTGCGCTTGGCTTGGCGCGCTGGCCGAGTCTGCGGGAGGGCGCAAGGGCTCCAGGGACCGATCCGGAGACTGTACATGCCCTCCGGACCCGTGCAAGGCCCGGGTTTACAAGACTGGAACTCAGTCAGGTTGGGGCAGACAGCGCCTCCAAAAAGCGGGGGGACCAGGACGCTACGGACCCTGTTCCGGAGGCCCGTTCCACACGTTTTGGAACAGGAGGTCCATGGAGAATACTCAGAAACCACACAGTCCTGGGGGCAAGGGATCAAACATGCCTGCTCCAGGCGAGGCTTGGGCTCAAAGTATTCACAGATGGCATCCTCTGCTGGAATACCGTCTGACTTGAGTATGCAGTCAACCTCCCGGGTCTGAATGCCCTCTTCGCCTCCACTGCACGTGAACGGCCGTTGGGCCCCAAAGGTCCTTGCCGACACTGGCACGCACTCATTCCAGGCACCCAGTTTCCAGTCGTAAAGGTCTTTGTGCCAATCACACACACGGAAACAGTTTCTCTGGTTGGAGGGACGCTGGCCTTGGTCACAGTTGGTGTGAAGCGTCGTCCAGCCCTCCACATGGGCGCACCAGACTGCTCGGCTTTGGCTGCCACCTGGGCCACAGTCGCTGCCCATACATCTTCCCCACGGACCTGGAAAACAGTAAAAAGGCTGAAATTACAATATGAAACAATAAACCTTTTTTCTTTCAGTTGTAACTCCAAGAGAGACGGTTGTAATGTAAGAAGCCTCGAGAGGAAAACTCATTATCATATGAAAAAAAAACATGATTAAGATACTGCTCACTGCTATTATATTAGTACTACTTTCCTGGTGGAAACCAGAATAATGATGCGTTTCATATTGGAGAAACTGAAAGATCACATATAGGTGAATTAATTGGTTATGGATCATTTAAAAATAAAACAAGGCATAATTGCGCAGGCTGTGAATTGATTGGAAACGCAGAATTAACAACCATCCTGTTATTTCCATTAGCAGAGATCAATTATCCATCAATCAATGGAGACTAATCACAAGTTTGAAAAGTCTTACGCGCTCTTAAAACTGAAATCTATTCGCGAGCGTTAATTAGTACGTCTGCACTCAAGAAAACCGCTTTAGCGAGAGAGAGACGGAGGCCGTCTCCTTAAAACGTGTTGTCATTCGAGGAGAAGCGTATAAAAAGGAAGGATCTCCGAGGATGACACAGTAAAGTCTGTGTGAGTGCCTCAGGGGTGGGGAGGAATGATTAGGCGATGCAAATACAATGTGCAACAGTGCAGATTATAGGTGATCAAAGGAAAAGCGTCTGAAAGCCAATTTAAAGGGGCCTTGAGTAATCTGTGGTATTTATCAAATTCTATTGCCACCCAGCAGGAATCACCGCAAACATCAATAAAACATGGTTTCTCTTTTCCACGAGTCTCTAGCACAGAGTTCCCCATCTCCCCTCTCGCTAATTACAATAGAGGCTCCAACAGTAAACAAGACCAGCGTAGTAAAGAGCTGATCATAAAATCATACCTAATAATACATGATCATACTTTTTTTTTTATTATACTAGCAATACTTTGCCTTTTTTTTTTTACGGCTCGAGAACAGGAGCTTTTTTTTTTAGCCTTAAAGGATAAGGTTGGTGATATTAAATGTTTTTTTGTCAGCACATCCTATCAAAAGACCAAAAACAACAATGCATTGCTTCTCCAAACACGTACGCTATTTCCTGTGTAGCCAAAGTCTGATACAGTTTATTCCTCTGTGGCTTTAGACCTCACTCTGTTGTCCACGGAATAATTAAAAACACATCAGTGAGTGACAGCGTTGTGCCGAGTGACACGTTCCTTCGTTGTAATGAACACACACACACACACACAGAGTAGTTTTTATTTTTGACTCGCTCTCACTTGTGAATCAAATACATATGAATGTGATAAATGTGTTGCTGGAGACAGTCCCCCCCCCAACGGATGCTCCATTTCCTCTTGTATGAGTGTCCGACAACTTTAGGAAGTGACTCAGCTTTATTTAAAAATAAAAACTGTATACTTCTGACACATTCTCAGTTAGAGAGCTGACTGCAAAAAAAAGAGGAAGGCAGGGCAGGGAAGTCAGAAAGCGTTGATAGATTCGGTCTTTTCATCAGATTTGCTGACAATTTATAGCGTCGTCCCCGAATCATTTATTGCTTATATTCATCAACAAGTCAACCCATGTCGCAGATTATAAATTATGTTTGTTTTGTGCTTATTTATCGCTCCTTTAGGTGCACTACTCTGGTATGAAAAAAAAGCAAATATCTGCACTGCTCACTTGACTAAACAACTTAACTACCGCAGGTGCTAGAAATGTAAGATTTACACATTGAGACAAAGAGCGGTTTCCAGACAGTAGGATGTGCACACTCTGTTTTGTTTTTTTTTTTTTTTTTTTTATCACATTTAAGCTTTTAGTCACACTCCTTCTGGTTTTCTCTGTGTAACTTCTGTATGGAATGACATAAAAGAAAACAGGGCCTAATTTAGTATTTCTCCACATAGCTGAAACCATGGAAACTGTCTTCACCCAGTCAACCCAACTCAGCTGTTACTCAAAGCAAGTTGAGAAACCTTAATTAACACAGGGTGACTGTACTCTCACTGTGTTATCCAAAGGCTATTGATACTACAAGGGGGGAGGGGCGGGGGGAATCAAACTAATTGGGGAGCGTCACATTTCACCTCGCACTAACCTCGTCGGTAATTGATTGTTTAAGTATGTGTTCTGCGGCTGATTTGACCATGAGTGGGAAGTGAGCAGTCAGGGTGAGGGCGACTCATGTTGACCCGTCGTAGATGCAAAAAAAAAAAAAAAAAATCATGCCTGGCAGAAAATCAGGGGCACGTTTCCAACTATGATTGCCTCTGATGAGGCTGCTTGTAGCCTTGTCTTTGATCTCAGCTGCTGATACAGCTGACATGATCTGTCTTCAGTCAACACGATGCGGCGTTCACACGAGCTTCAAAGCTTATTCTAAATGGCTAGTTTATTCCCCACTCGATCAACGCGCCGGATCATGTCCGATCATCAAGTGATTTGTAGGTCTGCCAGGCATCTATAGCTGTACATCGCGTCATGCTTCTGTATATTTTTGCATAGGTAGCTTTCAAGAAATAGCGGCGCAAAGCACAAAAGGTGAAAAACACATTTAGTATTCTGCAGACAAATCCTCTTTGTCTGAGTCTATAAAATCTATGTGATGTTTATTTTTATTCCAATAATAGAAAAAAGGCAACTTGGAAGTTTTATCTCCACAATAAAAAAAAAAAACTGATAAAGACAGTGAATGTTATCTGGAGAGCTGATATTGAGTTTTCAGGCATAGAAAGAAAATGCAGCAGGAGGAAACGCTAAATCTAAAATCTGAGAGTATTCAGTGGAATCAGACAGGTTCCCTGGTACCAAATAAAACAGCTCCCACCCAAATCTAATCCATCCCAGATAGAAGTTATCTTCCCTGAGACAATTTTCAGGCACATGCCTCACACTCAGCACTCCTCTAGCTCGGAAAAAATGGGATAAAACTGCTTCTCAACAACAACAACCAAAAAAAAAAGAGTCTGGTCTGTGCTGTATCTTCTCGTCTTCTTTAAACATTTACTGTATCTCATTCTGTTTCTAATATCCTATATGATATATTATGTTGTGTCAGACCTTTGCAGCTGCTTGGATGTTTTGCCCCCACTATTAAACACAAAAAATTGAAACTTCCTTCCCCAAATGTAAATCAACACCTATCCCTTGTAGCCTACAGCTAAACTTTTCAATATTGCATGCAGTCTGACAGCACTATTTGATATTCTGAAAACAAACTCTGTTTCACCTCCATTTATCACATGTTAAGCAGAAAGTATTTGCAGAAATATCAATTACTGTCACGCTGCTAAACATCAGATGCAATCTATCCACTAAAGGAAGAAATCTGCCTGTATGTCTTTATGTCTGTATGTCCTTCGCGTATCTCTCGAACCGTTCATCCGAGTGACTCCGCACTTGGCGGATGCATTAATGAGGAAACAAAGAGAGGTTAGTGTTGAATTTGGTGCAGTTTGGACATGCAATGCATTTAATATTAATAAACTCTGAATCAGCAGGGGGTAGGGCGGAGCTTCAGGGCTCTGCAGGGAGAGAGACCAGGGACGAGACGTGACACGAGTCAGAGAAAAAAGTGCAGCGAAAACAGAGCTTTTGATCAAGAATGGATACTCTGCGTCTAGACAGAAAACGTAGCGTCAGCAGCACATTTAGCAAATCAGCAAAACAGCAGTGAGTGGCTACACAGGAGACGTTCAGGTACATTGTTGAGTGTAGGTCACCTGCGTTTTTTTTGGAAGCGCTCGGAGCCCGATACGCAATGACTGTAGTTACGGAAAACAAAGGAAATACTTTCCACGGCCTCTGAGACCATGGAGATTGCGTAGCGCCGTTAAAGATGAAGCGCAAACACAACGTGAGCAACACATTAGCAGATCAACAGCAGCGGCAGCAGCAAATGAACTACTGTGTCTAGACAGGAAGTGTTCAGGTACATGGTTGAGCACGGGTCATCCACAAAAAGACTCAAATCCGAAGTGAAGGCACAGAAAATAAGATCCCAGTATGATCTAATATAACCCACAATGATGAATCCACTTTATTTTAGGATGCACATTATTTTACTTTTTAAACGAATCCCTTATTTTAAGCTACTTGAACTGAGGAAAACACATTTATGAACTATTAGAGCACTTATTATTCATAACATCTGTGTGCAATAAAATGTTTCTTTCATGCAGTCGGTGCATAAACTCGTTCACACCTCACATCAACTGAATTCATTTTTTTCTATGTGTTGAAGTAGCGGCTGGAGGCCAAACAATCCGCCCGCTCTGAAAAGGCACGGTTTGAACAGTCGCTGCACTAGCATAAGATAAATAATCATCTTCTGTCATGGAAATCAGAAGTGTAATCAAACTGGGGGCAGCGGAAACAAACTGTCAACAAGACATGTGGCGAACTTGTTAGCAGGCAATTTCTTATTTAAACATCCAGCAGTTACGCAGCGGCATTATCATTCATTTGGAGTTGTGTTCCCGTCCACCTGGTGAATGTGAGTACAATATTCACTCTCTGTTCTGTTCACTCTGTTTTTTTTTTTGCTTTCTATCGACTCCTGAGGGAAATATTTGGCTCTTTTAGCTGCTAAACGCTCCACTATGTTCACCAGCTATATGCTAATTGTGTCTGTTTGTCGTTTTGGCGCTGAGTGTACGTTGGGATTTTTTAGAGCTTTTTTTTTCTCTGAAAACAGCCGCCTGCTGCAAGTAGAGAAATGCGACACGGCATTAAAATTTAGTGAAACTCCTCTGACGATACATCTAAAAAACCAGACAGTCCACTTAAAAGTGAGTATCTGAAACACTTAATACAGTAAATCATTAGAGAGGCTACAGCTTTTGGAGTTCGAATGCTTTAAAATATGCTTTAAAAAGGCAAATTAAAAATTCATGCATGTCTGGAGCGGTGACCTCTGTCGATGAGCCGGCGTTTGTAGCCGTCACCATATAGTAACATGGTGAAAGATAACTGGCAGCGGGTAGCAAATAGTGCAATTAGCAAAATGTTCTAACAATAAATGTATAAAGGAGGAAGAAAACAGGCAGACAGCAGAGTATATATGTTTTAAAATTGGGAACATAGCTACGCTAAATAAATAATCTGATAATTACAGTATGCGTCAAACTATTCAATTGTTCATTTGTCAGGACCAAACTTTCACATTTTATTAATATTATTCATTGTAATATAGAAATGTAATTATAATCATAGTCCACTCATTATAGAAGCCAGTGCTATAAGCTTTGGGTCATATGGTATTATTATATTCTTGTTGACACTTCTGCTTTTAGTTCTTTCTTTTTCTTATAATGAGCTCACTGAACTGCAAGTTAGACAGAACATTTTCTTTCTTTTAAAGCCAAGTGCTCAATCAGTTTCCAGGGGACCTTGAGGTGTTAATGAAGACGGGGAAAAAAATTGAAAAGTCACCAAAAAGAAAAAAGAAAAAGTTCTTCAGGCGCTCTTAGCTAACTAACCTGCAATTATAATAAAAAAATCAGTTATTCTTTGTTTTACTTGAGGTCCCCCAGAGCCCTAAACAGGTCCCCTGGGAGTCTCCGGGACACATAGTGGGGATCTTTCCTTTGAACAATATGTGGAGTTTAATATCCTCACAGTCGGGGTGAGAGTCTGATCTCTGACTGGGCCTCGAGTATCTATTTAATGAACAGCGTCTTTGTCCCCGCGGGGTCAGCTTCACTAATGAATGGGTCACTGTGTCGTTCTCTCTCTCTCTCTCTCTCTCTCTCTCTGCTTGTGTTTGTTTATTATTTCTAAAAAAAAAAAAAATCCACAGCTTCTCGCTCTCAAAGACGGGACCTTCCTCTGTGTGCCGGGGTCAGGGTTCATCTCAGGATCATCTCGTCTGGCTGGCTGGCGGTAATACATACAGTAGATGTGTCTTGAATTGAATCGGCTAGGGTAGTCTGTCTGTCGTTTATAATTATATGGAGAGAGGTCAAATGAAATATGAGCTGGTTCTCCTTCATCAGTAAAATGATTTTTCACTGTGCACTATTGAGAAATGTGGGAAAGTGTAGCTGCAGCTCAACAACTGTCAAAACTCCTCCTGCATATGATCAAAGTGTATATACATATATATATATATATTTCTTGTCAGGTATAAGAAGCAGCCGACTGAAAGGTGAGAGCGAGTTAATGTATATATTGTGTAAGCATGGTGTCTCCAAGGATCGGCTCTCCCACACACACTTCACGAGAACGAGTTCAGTCAACTTGTCAGATTAAATCGAGCCTCAGAAAGATGATTTTTTTACAGAGGTTTGATTTTAAGGGATGTCTATATTTATTTTATGGATACGGCTGCTAACAAACAGTGTTTTGATCATATTTTAAGGTTCATAAAAGCCCGAACGAATCATCAAAAAAATGCTTCTAGAGTGACGCTTCTGTCGTGATTCATAGAATTTAAATGGTGTTTTAAATATCGTGTAAAAACCGGCCCCCCGAAAACTGATCCATCAGCTCTACGGCAACATCGCTCTGATTGGTCCGATTATATAATTCTTTCTTGGGGTTCAAACACCAGACCGCAGTGTTTAAAATACACTCCGCCTGTTGTTTGAGTTGTTAAAAAGGCGGCTTCAAATTGAGTTTGTTAGCGTTCGACTCTCTGTTTGGCTTCGCAGTTTTGACAAGATGAACCATATGAACTACAGTGTGATAATTGCATGTTTGCGTAGCCTTTGGGAGAAATAAGTATTACCACATTGAGCTTGCCATGTTGAGTCACATTAAGCTCAGCAGAGCCTTTGTTTGCCAAGAGCTACAAAACAAATCTGGTGGTGCATGAGGCGAGGGCCAACTGTGCATTGTTACTGTGTTTAAAGAGCACAGCCAGCTATAAATACTATTCCCAGACAGAAAACGTTGCTATTCACATCATGCTATTCCTTATGGAGCTCAGTCAAAAGATTACTATTTAGCACCAGATGGACATTAGCCTTTTTAGTTTAATGGGCCACAGTGTGCATCAGGGGTTAGCCGGGGAAAAAAAGAGCAAAAGTTAAAGGAGAAAGGAAAAGGACCAGGGGCTAATACTTAACATCTGAAGGAATACTTTCAGCAGCTTAGCATTCATGGATGATTGTTAACCCTGGCCTCGATTTAGTGTGATCGGTGCCCTGGGCTGCGTGGCACTAAGCCACATTGACTCCAGCTCTCCCCTCACACTTGATCTAAATTTCATTGGCTGTAATACCACAATTCCTCTCGCATGGATTGAAGGAGCTTCTTTGATGACTCTTTATTCATCACATCCAGCACAAAATACCGTACGTAACTGCGGGGGCAGGCATTTCAACAAGTCAGACAATGTTAAATAGTCCTTCTGCATTTTTATATCTTTGTGTATCTCTCTGTGTGTGTGCACGTACTTGCATATTACGATTCGATAATAGCAAACTGTGCGCTGCAGTCACTTACTAGCTGATTGAGGCTATTTTCTTTTGTTTCTTAATGTGGATACTGATGATTATGAAGATGAAAATACATTAATTGAGCTGGAAATGTGAAACTCATATCACTCGAGCATCATTTAGCCACCGAGATTGATCTTCGCACACTGTATTCAAAACATTCTGTGTAGACGACTTAAACTGTGTACGCACAAAGCGGGAAATATGCATTTTGCATTATTCTTGTCAGATTTACAGAGCCGTGCATGTGCATGGGTTCTGTTTTATGAGTCTCCAGTCATTGTGGAGCTAGGCACACGTGCGCTAGCCTTCATTTCATTCCCGTGATTAGACATAAATTGATGAAGACACACCATTAATCAGCCATTTTCATATCAGTGCGCTTCCCCCCTTCCCACCTGTCTTCACCCCCCTGTCAGCGAAACAAACGGTATAGAAGAAGCGCGGCTATTTATAGCGTCAATAACATTAATTCATTACAGGGACCTGTAACTCATCGATAATTTTAAATGTCAGAAATTTTAATCAATGATTAGTTTGTGACACTCAAACCAAAACAGACTTTACAGGGTGTCACAGTTAGATATAATATAAAAAGTATGATAAAAACTGATCACACAAAAGCAGTTAACATATTGAGTTTACAAATGTGCCTTTGATTGGCATTTTACAGAAATTGATGTGCATACAACATACGCATCGTTTATACATCTGGGCCCCGGTGCATCAGTCAAAATTAGCTCATCTCTCAGTGTTCAATTATATTTGTCACATTCACAAGTGAGTGTGAGCTGCATCGTTAAGTTTTTAAGCACCTGGAATTCAGCTGAAACAGAAAACAAGTGGTGGAAGAAGCTAAAACTCAGAACTGGAAGACTAGTTTGTTGTTCTGTTGTTTCCAGATAGGTTGTATGTGTGTGTGTTTTTTTTTTCTTTCTGTTCTGCTCATAAACACCCCCAGAGGATGGAGAAGTGACAAGATAAATTTCTCCAATCCTAACAACACCCACATATACTCTGCGGTGATGATATTGCTAATGGCAAGCATGAAAGAAATCTTCCAAAGCCTTTGAGTCAAAGGGGTCAGGACCAGGCACCAAGCCCAGAGTGAAATACCTGCAGCTTCTGACGCCGAATCTTCATTTTGTCACCGCAACAACAGTGACGAGGCAGCGTCTGAATTCAAACGAGTCACAATTTAAACCGTCGCCGTCTAATACGAACAGACTCCTACCAGTCGACTCCTACTATGTCTGTGAGGAACAAAGTCCAGACTGTCAGATGCTGTAAAGTTCAGAAGCAGACCAGTAGGATCCATTATTTTCCATTAGAGACGTTCATATCCTCCATCAGACTGATAAATAACAAACACCTGACTGTTAAATCTACACGCCCAAACAAACACTGGGTGCAAAAAGTTAAAAGAGCATGTAAATAATGACAACAGAACGCATCACTACACATACACGCTCCAGTAAAAATATCTAATTTCCCTCCAAAGCTAACCTTGACATTCCCCCAGAACAAAAAAAAAAAGAAGCTCTAACAACAGTAATTATGTTAGAAACATCACTCTTCCAACATATCAATGTGTCCTCTACTCTCCTGCTCTAAAAAAGATTCAGAAGAGCCCACTTGCACTTCAATATCCATACTGTACCAGTGTTATTAATATGCATAACTGACTATCATGACTCCCACTTGAAGCTTAACGCCACTCCGGCTTGCTAGTATTCATTGGCAAGGCTATTGCATATTTTCAGGTATTAACGTCAGCTTCTTTTGGAATATACACGCCTAACACATGCAGTTCATATTCCTCTCGAAATGTGGGCAAACATTTCTTTCCTTCCTAAGCTCCAAAAAAAACAACTTTTTTTTTAAAACATTAAAACATTTACATTTACATAGCACTTTAAAGTCCCTTAAAACTTGGTTTCAAATAGTAAGTATAAGTTCAGAAGAAGAAAAAAACAAAAAAAACCCAAAACAATTTAACACTCTAAATCTGATAATCTGCTTTATCGGGCCCGTGTGGGTGTAATCAAACAACCACACAACTGTCAACGGATTTTTGATTTAAATATTGTGAAATTATGATAGGTGCACGGGAATATGAGACATCTTGTTTTCACGATTAACGCCTGCCAACTTCAAACCGATGAGAAAAAAATCCTCATAGTGACGAGAAGACGGAGAAAACTTTAAAAGATGGCCATATATGTAACTGCACTTTTTATTTATTTATTTATTTTGGTTTTTTTTTATCGAATATTACAATATTCATACATTTTTTTCTACTACTGACATATTATGATATGGAAAATATAAGTATAGAAAGTCAATTAAAAAGAATCTAATTGAGTTTAATTGCATGTGTGTTCTACTATTTTCCTACACTAATGACAAACAAATTGTTTAGACAGAAAATGACACAAACTGATCATAACTACTCTAAACTATAGTGAAGGGAAGGAGGGAAAATCACAGCTATGGTGAGTAAACTACGATCAGGATACAGCTATTGTTCAATTTATTCCAATTTATTTGGTGTTTGTTGACTGCAGCGTGTTGTTTGTCATTAGTTGACATATGACTGAATCGTTGCGTCATTTATTATTTAGTTTCACAACTTTACAGCTAATAGCGTATAAAATAATCTACTGTATGGAGTCAAGGAAGATGAATAACTGCTAATGTGGAGGCTAATGGGGATGCGAATGAAGAAAACAAGAACGGGAGCTTCCCATGCGGCGCAATCTGTACTCAACACGCCATGTTTGCTTAAAGAAAGTGAGTCTAAGTGCGCTCAGCAGCTACAATGCTGCTGTTTGTCACAATGTACAGTAGCCAGTCTCACTGATAAGGGAGGGGTGTTTCTTCTTCTTCTTCTTCTTCGAAATAAGCCTGCTGGTGCACAAGAAATTATAGTTGATATGACAGAGAGCATGACTTTCTTGTTCTCTTTGGAAAATATGGATTGAAAACAAATGGCTTGTATCACAATTAATCATTCTGATGCTAAATTATGCGTAAAAATTCAAAGAGTCTCCTACACATCCTCCCAAACAGAAGCAGAAAAATCATGATATACATAATATATATATATGATAGAATAACAAAGCCTCTAAAACACTCCTAAAGGCTGTGTCAGAGAAAAATACCCTCTGCATTTTAAGTAGAGGCACCAAAGAGAAAACAGAACAAATAACAAAGTGGCCGTACCTGTCACTGTCAAGGTAAAAATAAATATGAGTGTACGCCTCTGTGCGTCTGTCTTATCTTTATTTACCGAGGAATGAAAATGCTCTTTTTTTTTTCTGCAGTGAGGTGATACAAATACAATAAACACATTGACACACCAGAGTCGTCCAGTGCAACCTGAGTCTTCCACTACTGGTGGAAAGAGCAGCTTCATATCTTCGGTTTTGTTGACTCAAATCTGAGCTGACAGGCCCCTAAAGGAGTATGATAGTTTGGCAAAGGGTAAGGGGGTGTAAGGGAATGGGGGGGGGTGAAGGAAGTTTCAGAGCCACACAGGGAGTGTCAGAAGCTCAGTGAATCTGCCCCGAGGATGAAAGCCTCTGGTCTGGGAGACGCTGCACTGCCAGGTTTTTACAAGAGCAGCAGTGACACAGACTATTCAAGGCGTTTTTTTTTTTTTACTGCGAGCAAGAAAACTCAAGAAAGAATGAGAAGTACACACAGCGGGGATGCTTGTTTTATCAGTGGATGGCATTCTTATAGTCAGGGTGTGGTATTTCATCTCCATCTCAGCCTCACAAACATGCAATATGCATGTGACTGGTTGCAGCTATCTGAGGGCAGACGCAACAACAAAGGCATGATGACATATTGTAGCGCTGAGAGCTCAAGCTCGGTGTCAGCTAGACAGCCCCCCCCCCCCCAACCCCCCCCCCCCCCCCCTCTCTCTAAAGCTGACTTCCAATCTGACATCCATTTTTCTGCAATTTATGATACCATGTCCACCCCTGGTGTGCAGGGGCAGGACACAATATCACGAACACCTGTACCATGTAATGGAATCTAAAACAATATTCCTGAAAAAAAAAAAAAAAATATTATGTGAAGCTCAGGATGTTTGATTTCTGTGATGTGGGAATGAATGTGTGAAATTTTCGCAACCCCTGACCACCCACTTTTATGTATATGAAGTAGCAGTGGCTCTCAAAGGCGTTTTTTTTTTTGCATGGGCCTGATGTTGCCTGCTTTAATGCTGCCAAGCTGCAAGCCTTGATTACATGCGTTTCCAAACCCGTTGCCGACCCACGCCGCTGTGGCCCTGCTGGGTAGCGGGACCGACCATAGCCGACCTGAAACGGTCTCCCTCAAACCAAAGCGGTGTGTTGCGCTAAATTGCTTCACTGAACACACAAGAGTCTCTCTCAGTACTTTTATAGCTCCTAACTGAATCTTTGTGATATGGATTTCAGTCTCACTCCTTTGGTTCTGTCAGTACTTTCAGAAATAAGCTTTTATTGTTCACTGATCACTTCCTGCAGCCGCGGCGGAGCTCTATTCGAGCTGTGTTACTGAGATATTATAATGCTGACGCCAACCACTCATTTCCAAAGAACCAATGAAAGGCTTTCATTGTGAAGCAGATATAGGAAATGCAATGTATTTGTTAATGAGTTAGTTCACCTTTGTTAGTAGAGCTATTGTTAAAAAAAAAAAAAAAAGGAAAAAACGCAGGGAGTGACATTAGAAGAAGACACAGCCTCGGGGAGATGGTTTAATGAAGAGCGGCAAGCTATTAATGGGGGTTGTAGGAATGAGCACACTTCCAACACATCATCAAGGGAAATAACACCTTTCACCTTGCCATGGTGTCTTTTTGGAAAAACCATCTACCAAAAAGGGGGGCTTAAACAGTTCAGGGTTGCGAACCACAGAGTTGAATCGAGCACCTTTCTGTGACAGTTCAAGCATAAACTGAACAAACTTATTTTCTCACTTACCTCCAGAGGTATTCATCTCTGAGATTTTATGCTTTCACCCAAATACCGTAGAGGGGGGGGGGGGAGGCTTTGAAAAAAAAAAATTACATTTGAAAAATTCAACAGAAATGCGGTCTTTCCAGACACAATGCTCCAGTTACTCGGGATAATCCACAGACCTCACCGTCAACAGATTTCATTGGGACTATACTTTGAGAGTCCTGAGTCATGAAAACTGTAGCAGGGACGCTCTGAGAAGTGATGTTGCTGTTGATTTTTTTTCTCGCACCTCTATTGAATTGAACACAAATCTAAAATACCAAGACTAAAAGTATCTACATGGACATAAGTGAGAAAATCTGATTTTTTTTTTGTAATATTGGGTGAACTGACCCTTTAACATGAATCTTAAATCAACAGTAGGTCGCAGGGTTACTGAATCAGATCCCGCAGGTGTTATTGTGTCAACCCGCTGCATTTAAGACCCCCCCTACGATGTGTATCTACATTTTCACATCTGCTATTCCAAATCCCCTTCTGACAGTAATATCCAGCAATGTGCATGTAGTAGTTGGATAATCTTTTGTATTTTGTGGATTAAGCTCATGCTGTGTGGATTTTCTTGATGGCGGGGATGCAAGAGAAGTGACAATCTGTGAATGAATTTACGGTTTGCGCGCGGGTGGGAGGGGGGAAAGTGCGAGCGGCGTTGAAGCGAGGCCGTGTGCTTTCATATCACTGGTGTGGGATGCACTTCTTAGCGACCACGGTGTTACAGGTGTGGTTCTTCTGTGTGTGTGTATCTGTATATTTGTGCCGCAGTATATCTGCATGTGTTGCTCTGTGCAGGTGCCATTGTTGCTTCAGGGGGGGTGGTGATGGTGGTGATGGTGGTGGTGGTGGTGGTGGTTTGATGATGTAGCTGTCACTTTATTAAGATAAATTTCCCAATCACACGGCGAGATCTCCCACCCTCAGGAGCGCCGGCATCAGGGATTAGATTACCACCTCCCACAATGCATCACGTTTTACATCACAATCCAAGAGGAAAGTATTATTAGAGCGGGGATACTCTGCAGTCCTGCCTTCCTAAAAAAAACAAAAAAAACGAGGGGTTTAAATTTAGCTCTGGGGATGTGCAGTAAATCACAGCAATGACGGCGGCCGTTGGGATAACACTATTAAACATCAGCTCATTTAAAAAATACTGAATTGCTTCAACAACATATCAGTGTGAAATGAAGTACTGTTCATGAACTCAAACGCTATTAAACAAACAACTGTGCAAATAAAAGCATTGTACGCAATTGTTATTTGCTTCATGCTTTGATTTGGACAAATTTGGAATCTATCAGACTCAAATCCCTGTTAATAACTGATAAAAATTGTTTTGGCGGACTGGTAAGGTGGTGTATAAAGCACAAGATGAGAAAATAATGAAATACGGCAATAAGAGTCATTTCACATGGGATATGCAGTGGAACATAACACCAATAGTAATTATTACTGTTCAGTCAACACTGATGTTGTTAGAGGAAAAGCTTACACAAGCTGCTTTTAAGAAAGTCTATCAGCACTTTCATTATTTTAGCGTTACGCTCAACTACAATGAGATTCAAGTATTCCCAGACAGGCAGTTCATATCAAGCTATGTGTTGGGACTGGAACATTTTCAGTTTTCTGCTTCAACAAAGCTTGGAATTACACAACAATACAATTAAAATCATGTCATAATCCTTTAACAATCACCTATAACACAAAAGACAGCGTGGGCAAACGGGAGTGATGCCAAAGGGGCAGAAATTGGCATTTAAATTGACATGTGAAAAATAAAAAAAGAAGTTCTTCATAAAACAAATAAAAAAAATATAACCTGCTTCTGGATCAGAGCACCACTTCTGCCTTTAGACTGCAAATATTGAAATAACATTAATGCTCTAATTCATAATGTTGTTGGTAAGAGGTAATTAGAATATCTGAACAACATCAAAGATGGTAAAGCATCTGGGGTTGCAATTTGACATTGCACGCTCTTGCTGTGTTGTATTTACTGATTACACACTACTTTGGGATGATGCAGATTTTGTGATATGAAAAGTAATGAGCAGTGATGAACATGAGCAGCATTTTTTTTTTTTTACCACAGTTAAACGTGTCAGTCTTGAACGTCTGGGAGCACTCCACCATGCAGATGACCAAAATTTCACAAAAAAAGTTGAAGGCTTAATTTTACAATGCTTTTATAGACTAGCAGTTCTGTCAAGCTTTACTCAGGAACAAAGGGGATTTAAGCTAAATGCTAACATCTGTGTGCTAGCATGCTCACGACAAAAATGCTAACACAGAGATGTTAAGCAGGTATAATGTTTAGTCTTGAACGTCTGGGAGCACTCCACCATGCAGATGACCAAAATTACAGTATTAAGTTAAAGACTTAATTTTACAATGCTTTATAGACTAGCAGTTCTGTCAAGCTTTACTCAGGAACAAAGGGGATTTAAGCTAAATGCTAACATCAGTGTGCTAGCATGCTCACAATAAAAATGCTAACACAGATGTTAAGCAGGTATAATGTTTACCGTGTTCAACATTTTAGTTTAGCATGTTAGCATGCTAACATTCGCTAATTAGCATTAAACACAAAGCGCAGCTGAGGCCATTTGGTGCAAATTTCAGTCGTTTCTGGACCAAAGTGGTGAATCAACCAACCGACCAACATTGCTACGTCTTTTTAGTCTTTTAGCGTTTAATTACGGTGTTGTAGAATCCTGTACTTTACTTAAATAAGACACTTCTGCTCCCACAAGAAGGGATACATGTACATGTACCTCACAAGCAAACTATAAAGTTTTATTAACAGTCTATTGATTTAAAAATCACAGACAGTGGGAGGGAGGCAAATAACTGTTTAAGACACTGTTGATCAGTCTACACTCATTTCCATATATTTACAGTATTACACAGGACAGAAAGGCTTTGAAAGTTGGTAATTTATTAAAATTCATGAAATGAAGTCTTCTATATTCTTTTGTTTCAGCTAATTAAAGCCCCAATGATGCAACATTCATAGGAAATTACTGCCCGTCAGGTTGTTAATTCAAATAACAGCAGGGGTCCGTGTTTTATCAATCAGCGGAGCTTACTGGATTTATCAAAGTAGCCTAACACTTCTAGGCCAGTTGCTTCTAAACTTATTGAGGTGCAGTCCCACTTTTCGGGGCCTACGGGGGATCCTTCTTGGACCGTGATTCGGCAGCAGTAGGGAGGTAGGAGGTGTTGGACAGAGAACATTGATATCTGAGCCAAGCTTGATTCAAAACATGCACACATATGCACACATGTACACACTCAAACATTAAAACACACACACACACCAACAGAAACACACACACATGCACACAAAAGGCCAAAGCAGGCAGACTGTGATCGTACCACCACATCGACCCACCGCCTCCTGTTAGCTCTTTTCATGCTTGCCTTCATTTCATGTCACGCTGAAGTGTATGATGAAAACAGAGAATAAGAAGGTGAAATCAGGGTGAAACCTTTTGAATTTCATAATCAAGCTTCTAAATTGCAATAAAAAAAAAACAAAAAAAACTTTTGTTTCATCTTTGTTTTTCATTGTCTTTGTTTTGCTTTTACTTTGCAAAAAAAAAATAAAAAATCTTCCTGCCAAACTGAGTATGAATAAATTTATCTTCACTTGGCTTAAAACTTGTGTTTCTACACATGAGTAAAATAGGTCATACGTAGGAAACAGATGCTCCATTTGAACCAATACAACACTGAAATTCAAAATATAGCTCTGTAATCTTAGTTTCTGCACATCTGCGATTTTTTTTTTTTTAAAAACTTACAAACTAAACTAGAGGACAAATATCTTTGCTTGCAGAAGAAAGTGAACCTTCCTTGAACCTTCCTCACCTGATCTTCCTGCAAAAAATACAGTGCAATTTTATTCATTCAGGAGACTAAGGTCAGGTAGAGGTAACTGCAGATCCCCTGGGTTATTCCTTTATAATGACTTTTTTTTGGGGGGGGGGGGAGGCGGAACGGTTCGTACGGAGTTAACCGTGCGTCATTGAGAGGAGTTTCTGCTGCTTTTGCTCCGCGGAGTAATGAGACATTTCCAGCCATCTCAGCTACCAAATTGACAGCGTCACTGACTGGTGGTCCACTGGGAAGCCTTGTTAGGATGTTGAGCTATAATTGCACAATATGTTGGCAGGGGGAAACATTAAGAGAAAGGGCACACAGGATACATTTCAGCACCTCGTGGTTGAGTTTCCGATATTTCTGATGTATACGCTGCGAAACGGTTAATCATGTGACATTTTATATTTTGCCACGTTACGGACAGTTAAATCCTTTTGATGAGGCAAACGCAACTCCTGCCTTTGATACCTTCAAATAATAGGTTCCTTTTATTTCTCTTTGTGGTAGGCTCATATCAAATTGCGAAACGGCCATGGGACAAATGATTGATTACTACAAAACCTGTCAGGCTCCCTCACTCCCCCGGTTGTGTGAAGACTCCCTGAGCCAAGAATAGATCTAAAGACTGACAGCTGTCTCTCCCATAGGACACCAGCCTCTTGCTTGTGCTAATTTGTGCCAATGCCTACGCATGTGGAGGTGTGAGCGTATAATACCGGAGCGGCTTTTGGGCACACTTGTCAGAATCAGTCAGTCCGCCTTGATTGAGTGAAAAGAATAGGTTTCTGTTGCAGCTGCTGCTTCATACAGCTACCGTGTTTACTATGTAGCATCTCTGGATGTACAGTGTATCTCGTTTAATATAGGAGTCAGTGTAGTAGCCTTTGTTCTGCTGCTCTTTTATGCATACAAAGAGTCTTTATAAGGTGCTCTTAGAGAATACAGTAGTGCATTCTCCGTGGGGGATCCCATATATATATGAAGAAATGACATACAACCAGCTTAGTGTAAACTCTACAACTAAGGAAACCTCTGAATAATTCATGGGAGTTACTGCACGCAGCCTATGAGCCAAGGAATAGGAGCGATACTCCCACCATGGCATCCCTCCGAGATAAAAAAAAAAAAAAAAGAAGCACAGGGTATAGAGCGCTGACGTTATTGTCTGTCCCTCACAGAAGTGGTGAATGACTGTCAAAGCGCGGAGGCAGACGAAGGCCTTTTTTTCTGAGATGGGGTGAATTTGATACTGTGTGCACCTAAACCGGGTGAATGGATCCATCAATCCGTGTATAAACATTAGCAGGAAGCCTTCTCTCTAAGTTCACTTCCAGTTTAGCTCGTTTAAGGAGGCCGTACCTTTTGCTCATTACAACGCAGGTGTATGTAGCTGTTAACCTTGCTAGGTGAGGTGGTTTCTGTTTTTACAGCAACGCGCTAAGACCGAAAACAGCTTAATGGCAGGCAGGTGGCCAGAGATCAGCGGCTATCCGTTCCACATGACACCGGACTGACACGCGGCGTTACACCTAATCAAATCAAGAGGTAGAAATGAACACGGGGGGGGGGGGGGGGGGGAGAAAAGATGCCACCTGGGCACCGCAGAAATAGCCGGGGTGTCGAGGGGGAAGTGATGGATCTGTAATCTGCAGCCTTTTAATCTGGAGTATGAAGCCCATATCACCGCCTTCCTCCTCTGACCCCCCTCCCCAACCCAACCCAACCCCTACACACACACACACACACACCCTCCTCACTTGTTAATTGGCTAGATGGGGGGAGATTATAGAGCCCCTGGGAGATGGTTGCTAGGATATTGATGGCAGACACAGGACAGACATGGCTCTGGACATTTCTCTCTTTGGTGTAAAGGTCTTCCCATTAGATTTTCTGAAGGACGATGGATTGATGGTTGTTTCATAGTATTTCCTGTCGGCGTCTTTGAATCCATCAAGGTGCCAAGACGTTAAATATCACGTGTACGTCAAAAACCAATAATAACGACTGACTAATAACAGTTTTATAAGCATAAAACCTCAGTATGATGAACATCATTATTAAAGTGTGAAAAATCAGTGTCCATATTTAACACGAAACTGCGAACAACCTTTTTTTCCCGCGACTTGTAGCGCTCTGTGAATAATAATATTCCTTTAAAGAGGAGATCTTCTAAAAAAGCTCCCCAAAGACATAATTTACTTGAGGTAACGGATTGACCGGAGGGCAAATCAATAACGGCAAGCAACTGTTTGTACACTTCAGCAGAAGCATAAATCTCTGTCCAACAACATGAGGTGCCAATGCGCGGGTAACACGGCGGCAGATTTAGTGTGCCTTTCGGAGCTACTCGACTGCATGAGCGGTGGGGACGCTGCCATCACTTCCATATGGCCACCACAGCCATGTGTGTGTGTGGACACATATGCTTACTGTAAGCCAGGGCAGAATGGAGAGGCGGTAAAATATGTTGGTCTTTGACTAATGTTTACTGTAAGCATAAAAAGGAAACGGTGCGAAAGGTCGTCCAAACAACGACTGGGTTTGAAGCACTTAGATTTAGTGAGGAAACAAGTAAAGAAGGCCCACAGTTTATACAGAACATGCAAATATGCAAAATATTTTAATATTAAAGCTTCTCCTCTGGCAATATTTTGCTCCTTTGTTAATTTATGTGCTTAATTCGTGCAGTTTTTTTGTGCATTTGTGCAGTTGTGAACGTGCATTTAACTTCAAATCTGTTAATGTATTTTTTAAAAACCTTTTTAATGTGGATACAATGTGTGATATGTATGATTTCATCGTCTCATACCACAAAATGACACATTGCAATATATATTGGGGGGTTTGCTGCGTGACATCTGCTTCACCAGTCGCTGAGATTTTCTGGCTTTCGACACTGACTTCCCGGCTTATACTGTGTTTTAGAGAAAGAACTTCTCACAGAAATTGGGAGTTTCAAGTCATTTTCAAAAAAAACCTCCCTTCCCTCTGCTCGCACTGTCAGCGGTTCACTGCTGGAGGACGGTGCCGTGAACATGCTTCCGGCGTTACTAGACGATTCATTCTCAAGCGAGGAGATCAACGGAGAGAGAAGTGGGTTATTTTTTACACTTGTATTTCATGTGGTAATGTTTTACAATTTTTCTGTTTCTCCTCTGCTACTGCTAAAATGTGGATATGCTGTTTTGTGTTCAGTCATCATTTGCCAACATGAACGGGTCGAAGGATGTTTTTAAATACAAAAAAAATAGCAGAAAATAACTATGCAGGCAGTTAGCATTTCTATCATAGTCCAAAATACTTTCCCTGTGATCTCCCCCAAGGGTCTCCTTTGATTTTATCACATAAAGTAAAACATTTCAAACCCAAATTGGCTCTTTGTCAGGTAAAGAGGAGTCGAATAAACTCAGGTGTGTCATAAAAAATAATCTTAACTTGAGCACATACCTCCGTGCTTGACTCAAAATACAGTATCAACAGGCTGAAGCCAATCAAAAGCCACAAATAGATATGAAAATTATATCCCACGTGTCAAAAGTAAGAGGACGATGAGGAAAAAGGAATCAAAGTAAATCTTATAGAGACCAGAACAGGATGGATTTTGAAAGCTGCTGTAGTCCAAATCTCCCTCAAATAGGGGTATGAATGAGAAGTGAGTAAGGATTTGAGAATTTCTTATGACAAATTTTATGACAAGTAACTTATCTGGACAGTAAGGAGAAAGACGGAGCAATCTAGGTGACAAAATCAGGCTGAATTGGATGTTGCGCTTCAGTTCGCTTCAATATATTAACTCTGAGAATGGCTGTACCTACACGTTACATACATTTCATCACACTGTATAGCTCTCATCAGATCCTTCCTTACTTACACCCTGTTTTCCTCAGTCAGCGAGATAACAAGAAGTGACATCACAAGGAATATCATTATGTATAAATGAGCCACCCGCTGCCTCGGTTTCCTCCATAAATTAGCAGGCAAAAAAAAAAAAAAGAACAAAGCTTTCAAGGAACAGCAACAAGATATTTAAATCTTTCCTGCTTGGTGCAATGTGAAGAGACCTAATGGATGTGCTCATAGTGAGCTTTGAGGAGAATATCACTACTGGATAGATCAGGTAGAGCAGGAGGTCCAAGGTGAGACAGAACACACACACACACACTCCCACGCACCGCAACACTCACACACACACACACGCACGCACGCTGAGTGCTATGATCGCAACAGGGGGTGTGAGCTGTAAAAACTGCCACCCTCCATCTGAAGGCGCTGAGATAAATGAGCACACAACTCTCTGTTTCTGCTCTTTGATTTCACTGCTGTGCCGCTCCAGGTAAACATGAGAGGATAGAGAGAGAGAGAGAGAGAGAGAGAGAGAGAGAGATAGAGAGGGAGACAGAAGAGATGGGGCCACTGAGCATGTGATCACACACACACACACACACACAATACACACAAACAAGGACAGAAGGGAGATGGGAGCTGTGAGCATATGCATTTTCTCCCACAATTTACACATGCATGCACATATTTTCTCTTATGCACACACACACACACACACACACACCGCACAAACATCTATCCAAAGACGAGTTGGGTTTATATTGAGCCTCTGATATTCTGTTTCCTTACACGGATTCAAATCTAGAGAAAAACAATCGAGGAGAATACTTGAACCTGTTCTGTATTTGCGTCTTGACACGCCATCATCATCAATAAACACATAAATCTCCTCTCCTCCTCCTCCTCCTCCTCCTTCCTGTTTGTCGTCAATCCTCAGCTGGCAGCGGCACAGCGATCAAACAGTTTTCTTCAGAGTGTCCGTGTAAGTGGCGACAACACAATCGGATTAAACACATACGAGATAATAGCTCCTCTGTAACTGTGATTGAACAAGCGGCCTGGGGAGCCAATCGATTTTCTCAACTCGAACCGGAAACGTCTGCGCGCTCCCGTCCCAACCACACCCCCCCTCCCCTTCCCCTTCCCCTTCCCCTTTCCCTTGCTCATTTGACCAAACACCTTCCCCTTCTTCCTCGATCCAGTCGTAACATCTGGATCGTAACACGGCGGAGGTTTAATCAGGGGCAAGCATCGGGACAGGAGGAGAGAGTGTGCTGAATCCATTAAATATGGATTAGAGTGGTAATCGCCGAGAGAGTGGGACAGGAGGGCAGAGGAGTGTGGGAGGACTGCCAGGTGGGCAAGCTGGTGTGACATGAACCACAACAGGGGGAAAGAGAGAGAGAGAGAGAGAGAGAGGTAGATAGAGAGAGAAAGAGAGGAAAAAGAGGCGTATGGGGTGTGGTAGCGCTCAACATGCAGAGTCAGTGTTAGCATGTTGACGGCTATATGCTAACTTATGGCTCCATCTGTTCTAGAGCAAACGAGGGGAGCAAAGGAGCAGGCGAATGTGAATGAACGCAGCATCTGAGCGCTGATAGCAGCAGGGACGAGTGGGTGTTTGTTTGTTTGCGTCTGTGTGTGCCTGTGCATGTAGCCCACGGAGGGGCATTCGCTGCAACACCACTGTGCAATCTGGGAACGGATGTGGGTTAATGATGCTGCAGACCAGATGTGTCTCACTCACATGTTGGACACTATGCAGATGCTGCTGTAAAAAGTGAATGTCGTTTTGTTTTGGAGTTTTTTTGTTTTTTTTTGCTGCTCAATGTCTAATTTGTATCTGTAATAACACAAGACTAGGAAGTAGTTCAGCGATTACATCAGCCGGATGGATCTGACTTGAAAATTGTACATCATTTTAAATTCAACAAATGATGCATTAAAACAGCGGCGAGAAACTACAAAGCAAGTCTTTGATGTAGATTTACATCAGATTCCCGCAGATTATAGTTAGGAGAATATCTGAAAACCTCTGAATAGATTTACATGACATTAAACGGAAAATCTATTCAGGTTTTTCAGGATTTTGAGGTGTCATCATGCACTAAAGGATTTTCACCGTTAGCGGACACTCTGTGTTAAAATAATCAAGGAGATGTTTGGTGTCGGCGGGTTGTTATTGGGGCGACAAAGCTACAAAACAGTCGGTCAGCTCAAGCACTTGTTGACGTGGTTATATCGTCATGGCAATGTCTACTAAAATTACGATTATCTTCAATAGCTAGGATTTAATATTGTTAAACAACACATGATCATACGTAGCCACTGTGCATTTAAAAATGTACGTTACATACCTGGTACTCCCACAGTAGCAGCCTCCCTCTGCAAAGCTGCATTTTTTTGTTCGTGTCACGGTAAACGAAAAAGGTTAAATAGCCCAAGAACTGGCTAATGACAAGATTCAGTTTTTCCCATTTTTTTTAAGACAGAACTTAACAGGTATTTTGGGAAGTGAGAAGGGGAATGGAAATGGTGAAACAAAAACTTGTGATTGGTTGACGCTTCTCTGCATATTGCAGCGCTTCGATTTGTAGCGCATCCCGTCACACAGCGGCCAGTTTGCAGCTTCATGTCGCCGGTTTTCCTCTGAAAATGACTTGTAGCCTGTTGCTTTGTCACCGGCAGTCTGAACACACAGTTAGGAGTGCCGGTGAGCTCTTTGAGTTTGAGCTGAAACTCTAAACTTAATTAATTGGCAACTACTTTGATAATCGATCAATCATTTCATTCCAAAAAAATTCTAAATATTTGCATCTCAAATGTGAGGATTTGCTGATTTTCTTGGCTTAAAACCATTAAGAGTGAAAATAATTGGCAGATTAATCAATAATTGCAGCTCTAGCTTGAATAATAACATCCATGAGTCTGAAATCTTATCAGACATAAAAACCCTTCACAGCACACAAAGACAGTTCTGTAAAAGTTCATCATTTTATCCTCCATCATGACAGTCATGAGGTTAACTGTTCGTGTTACAAAGCAACACAGCGGGGACACGGTTGGCCGGTGCTTTGCTGGACGGTGTCGTGTTGCAGTGCAGCAAAAAAAAAATTGAGCGAAGTTCAACCCTTCCTTGGCGGACAACACCGTGTTGTGAGCCCTCAGTGCCAGGAAGAACATGACCTTAAAAAGTCATCCTGCAGCTATAGCTTTGGATCTAAAAAGGAGAAAGAGAGAGAGACTGGATTCATAGTCAGCAGGTTCAGTGTGTTTGCTGAATCGCGAAATCCATTTCATCTTAAATTTGGCTTTGATTACAAAAAGCTTTACTCACATGAGTCATCTCACATGAAATCCTCCATGTCTGAGAAAGTAAAGAATAAATTCTGTATGAAAGAGGGTTTCTTTTGGGTTTGGCAAAGTCCTGGTTTTGGCTACTAGTCTGTTTCACTTCCAACAGACTTGTATTTTGTAGACGAGACCCTTGACACAGCGTTCTTCACTCCAAAGAGTCACTTTCAAAGGCACCCCAGTAGGTGGAGGATCAAAGCAACTCAATAGCTGCTCTGGACCATCATCTTAAACACCATGTTTTTTTGGGGGGGAATCAAACACACTGCAGCTCTGCAATACTTCCCCTACACTCAGCAATGAGACTTGAGCGAAGAAATGTGAAGGAGTGATTGGATGATGCGAGCTCTCTGCTTTGATATGAGATTTGGAGAGAACATAAAGTAAAGCTATTTTCTCGTAAAGATAAGAGGAAAACTGCGCTTTGAACTATTATTGCTCATATACTTCAGCTGATGTTGCTGTATTTACTCTTGCTTGATATCTACAGTGGATATAAAAATTCTAGATTTTAGATCCCGGAGTGAATTGACAGAGAAACAGATCAAACTTGACTGGTATGAAACAGTATTGCCTCAAAGGCCAACATGGTGTCTTTGAAGGGATGTTTCATGGTGGCAGCTTAACAGTCAACCGTTCTTTTGACGAGCGGATTTTGACAGACGTATCAGGGTATACGGACGATATTGTGGAAGAAAATTGAACGTGACAGACGGAAATAAATTCCAGATGAAATTGAAGAGTGCTCTTCCCTCTCATCCTTAAAGCTGTGTAGGAAAACCCTGCCGCCGGCGATATATAATCAGCGTTAATAAAGAGAGAGGAGCTCTGACTTGATCAATCATAGCGTTTGGCAAGAGAGTACACCAAGGGAAGTCTTCTTATTTCTCTCCCTTGAGTATGCTGCTCCAATCCTGAGAGGCTTCATTCATTTTCACAGTGGGTCTCTGTTGTCTCCGCTGCTCTCTTCCTCTTTCACACCCATTCCATCATCTCTATTCTCTTAGGCCTTTTCTCTCTCTCTGTCTCTCTCTCTGTCCGTCTCATATTCCTCCAGTTTCTTACACTTTCCCTTTATAAACAAAAAGTATCCCGGTGGGGTCAGGCCCGTACGTGAGAGGCATCGGGAATCTCCGCCGACGAGAGAGAGAGAGCATTACAGTGTCAAGCACCACTAAAGGTTAATACTGTCAATTTCCATGCTACACACTAAAGCCTTTGATGATAGCCTATTCCGTTTTTATAGAGACGGTGAAGCTCAGAGGAACGGATGGCATCAGGAGAGAGGAGGTTTTGTCTCGTCTGAATCTTCCTCGTCATCCTCGTGCTTTTTCCAGGCGTCTCCGTGTCAGTTCAGTCTCTCTCTTTGAAGAGTGATGAGCAGTGGTTGTTAGGGGGCAAACTGATATATTGGAGAATGTGAGGAAATTATTAAAATATCTCATTAGGGTGTTCAGATAATGCTACAGTGGGAAAGTTGGGAAAGGTGATAACTGTATGTCCCTTTCCTTAACAATAACAGGACTTCAACTTATTCAACTCTTTCTAGTTCTTGTATTTTGTTTTATTTTACTTTATCCATGGCATTCATGCCGCAAACCAAAGCAGCAGCTCAACAAACAGAGGAGCACTACAAACACAGAACAAGAATACTAACTTTTCATACATCAGGAGGCATTACAGATGCTCCACTTGATGAATTCATCCAGCGCTCTAAAAGTATTTAGATGCATAGAAATAAAGAATGAACAGTGTCAACCTTCAAACCTTCAAGATGTCATGGTGATAACTCTATCTGAGTTAAATGCCCAAATTAGTTTGGAAACATTTGCTGTTTTAAAACAAAATCTAACAGGCGGCATGTTTACTGTGGATAGTTTCTATGGTTCCCCTTTACCAAGTTCACTCTTCTGTGTCAGATAAAGAGGTGTGAATCATCAACAACATCCAAACATAGCAGCTTTCCATCTGTTCAAAAGCTAACTCTGTCTATTCATAGACATGATATTGGTCAAAGAAACATTATTCAAGTTGATAATAATAAGCTTGGTAATAATTTAATTCACAATACATAAAATGAAGATTACATGTGCTGAAGCTTTAAGCTGAAACTTCTATGCAACCGTACAACAGTCAATCATTAATATGAGTTTGTTGTATCAAACTACACTGAGAGTCAATGGGCATCTACAGTCTCCGATGCTACTGTATAAAGTACAGTCAGCGTTGAATAAATCTATCCGTATCCTTCCTGTGTCAGAGCTGCTGATAGTTCTCTGCTTAATATTATTCCGAGCAGTAAAATCCCATCAAGATGCTGTAACATAAAACTCTCGTCTCCCAGGACGTGTCAATGCAAGAAGCAGTGTGATATATTCATGCAGTGCAGTGGAATAGAAAGATGTGGAGGTCAGGCGGTGTATGTACAGTAGATGTATCTTTGATACCAGTGGCCCCAGTTTGTTTCCTCTCTCATACCACATTATTATTATTATTATTATTATAATTTACCATGGCGCCATGATTAATGATAGGATCTTAGTTCAACCATCACATGCCCATTGAATACACTGACTGCGATGTAAGAGACTCCACAGTCCTGACTCTGGTGTGAGAATGCATTGTTACGTTTATTTGAAGCTAATGTGAGTTGTGTTTCCCAAGACCAGCGAGACTTTTTTTTTTTTTTTTTTGTACCAAATTTGCACTAAAAAGACTGTTTTGAAAAATACCCTTCTTGATCTGGTTAAAACGGCCGAAGCCTCACCTAAACCTTGAAACGGAATTTAGGACTTTGTGGATTTTGCACCCCAAACTTTTACAGCTGCTCTGGAGGAGGGGATCATTTATACTCGGCCAGTATGGACAGCAGGAATGATCATTGAACACTGTAGATGTGGGCATCTTCCCATCAAAAGACCAAAACCTGCACTGAGTCGCCTGTAGCCAAAGCTGCACATTTTATTATTATTATCTTTTTGAAACCATGCAGAAAAAAACATTAATCTCAAAGTGAGAAGAAATGATTTATGCCAGATTTAGCTATTAGCTAATTTCCATCTGCAGTCCCTGGGCAGGTACACACAGAACAATCAGCCGACGCCAAAAACACTCATTTACATGCAACACCATTACATAGTCTCTATCACACTAACTTATTCCTCTATTGTTATCCTCATACTATTAAAAGCACTTCAACTGTTATGTTATGTCCCTGAAAGGATGGATGTGTGATGGTGTGTCTTTCAAAGGACAAAATGTTGAAGTTCTTATTTTGAAGACTTTTATTATATGATGGCCAATCGGGTGTGTTCCATGTACAAAGATGGTCTGGGCACTGTAACACCATTGGAGCGTAACTTATATAGGATTACACATCTGGATAATATCACATGAATAACATAGGTTCTCCTCACCCTTTAGGGGCCCCCCTTCCTACAATTGATAACTACTTCACATCATATTATTCATAACCAAGTGCTACATCTAGAATACATCGTACCTTAGTCCTGGGTTCATTGTTTAACTAAGAGGCCCCTCTAAGAGTCGTGACATAACTGTATAAGGTGCCTTGCAGTCCATAAGATATTTCTGTCCCATGTACAGCATCTAAAATCTGTAAAGCACATAGTGTCAGATAAAGTTCAATAGTCCCTAACAGTCCCTCAATACCCTGAGGAAGACTGTTATGTTTTTCGCATCGTGGCTATAAGTGTGCATCTACCTTCCTACACACCTGTACTTTCATCATGGTCAATACCTTTCCAACACTTGTGTGCGTTCCTCCTCTCTTTCATTCTTGCAATACAGGATCGGCACCCCTAAAGGAAACAGCCTATAAAGTGGGTCCAAACAGCTTTGAATACAGCCAAACTGAACGAGAACAAATTGTCCAAACTCGAGTCTTTATTTGACCAAATCTCCAACAACCCCGTTTGTTTTCAAGGACTTGCTTCATCTATCTAAATGCAGACTGAGAATGCACCTGCACGCCGCGGTCACTCTAAATGAAATCATTATTCCAGGAGGATTGAGATGGCAAAAACAGCCTTCATTAGTCCACCGCACGGAAGTATTTTGTGACCACTGGTGAGCCATACGTAACAAATGTTCTCTAGATCGAATGACTTTGCTGGTAGAACACTTGAAAAAAGACATTACAGGGATGGACCAGCATTATAATGGACGCACAACTCTGGAGAGATCTATTAATGATATAAACTGTTTTAATAAAATCATCCAGTCTGACCAGAAGAACCTAAACAAACTATAAGTTGAACTAAAAAAGAAAAAGATTAGAAAATCCAACCAGGACAAGAAGGACAAAGAAGACTCCAGAGTCTACTTCTGGAGACCTGTAGACCGAGAATCCTCTCCTCAACTCCAGCGACCTCCCATCAGATCATGCATCATCCTTTTTAAGCACTGACTTATTTATCCGGCAACACATGCACCTGATCCCCCTCCCAGCTTTGTGGCCACAAGAAGCGGCCCACCTGACATGGGAGGAAGAGACAGCTGGAACCCACGGGGATCGACGACATGCTCCTACACCAGTAAACCTCTTAAACCTCTCAAGTAAGGTCCTTACTCCCAGCTTGCTGAGTCAAGGACTCCAACTAACCAATCCAAAGACTTTGATGTTAAAATTGATTTGTTTCGATTGTTTAGAAATATTAGATTAAGAGTGTTTCTTTCCTGTCTGATATATTAAATCCTTCCCCGAGACAACTGTTAATACAGGCTTAAGGCGAGAGCAAATATGTTCTAGGACACCCTTCAGAGTTATTTGTTCCTCGTATTAACTGGGACTCTTCTATAGAAACTTTTTTTCTAGACTAGAGGAGAGAGATGTTGAGGATATAGTGCATACTAAAAATGACTATCAAACATTTAACAATCTCGGCAGGGCAGAGAGACAGACCATGTCTGACCTCCAATCCGACTCTTTCTATCATAAAAGCTGATAAAGGTGGGGCGATGGTTATTCTCAGTAGAAACGACGATGTAGCAGAGTGCTCCAGACAACTGCAAGATATTAATTTTTATATTCATTTGCCAGCTGACCCTACCTCACAATTCAAAGTCATTATCTCGGGGGTTTTAGAAGGGTTTTTTTTGGAAAATTAATAAGCAGGAGTACAACTTTTTTTAATGGTACAACCCCCTAGGAGTTTTTTATACTCTCTCAAAGTTCATAAAAACCCTTCCCATACATCTGGACGCCCCGTAGTAATGGGCTCTGTCTCTCTTACCTCTACTATTTACATGCTTATTGATTATTTTATCAGAACTCTGGATGAACAGCTTCCTTCTTTTGCTTCTTTAGGGGCGCTAGAGATCAACTACATTCCTTTCGCAGCTTTTTAAATTCAGCTTCTGAACACCTTCAAGTTCGATATGAACGTATAATATTTGATTTAGAGAGTTTCAGTTTTCGAATCAGTATCTCTTGACACCTGGATCATCTGAGGGGACGCACTCACTGATTGCAATAGCCTTTTAAGAGCTGACAGTTGTCGCCCTCTTCCCATAAAATTGCTACCCTGTAGTTTGCAGGTTGAGACCCTTTTGATTTGACCAGAAATATGCATATAATGAAAGACAGATTTAAAGAATCTTGGCTTAAAGAATGGTGACTACGCTCCTTCCCACTTGTTTTTTATGAATCTTTTGACAATAACAAAATATGAATATCACTATCTAAAGTGTTCAAACAAGTGGTCATAGTTGCTTAAACTTAATACTTGAACCAGTTTTGTTTGCTGCAAGTAGATATCAAAGGAATATCAAAGTCAAACATAACAGTGACCATTTTGGAGATACAGTATGAACGTTGTATCTGATACAATAAAGACATACTGTAATCCTGGTCACATTACATTTCTCCCAGCTTATGTTCCTGCAAAAGCAATTTCGCATTCACACTGCATAATACATCATTTGTAGGAAATAAAGCTGCCCTCGCCAGCAACTGATCGCACAAGTCGGGGAATTCTTCATGAAATTAAAGTGCAAGCAGTAGTTTACCGAGCCTGCAGTGAAAAGAAATAGACATCTAAAGTGGTACATTTTTGATAAGAGTGGACAATCTGTGAAAAACTGAGGGAAAGAAGTAATCTCCCTCCTTGCTCCCACTGCTTCACTCAATTTAATTTATCCCTGGATCACACCAACGCTACCTTTCTCTCTCCCTCACTCTTGCTCTCTGTTCATCCACTTCCCCCCCCCCTTCATTTCTTCTCTCATCTGGGCCAACTGTGGCTGAAGAGGTAGAGCGGGTCGTCCGCCAATCAGAGGATTGGTGGTTCGATCCCCGTCTCCTCCAATCTCCATGTTGATGTGTCCTTGGGCGAGATATTGAACCCCCGAAATTGCTCCCAATGGCGTGTGCCGTGGGTGAGTGTGTGACTGTTGGAGCATTGCGGATGAGCGTGTTGGTACCTTGCGTGGCAGCCTGCCTCCGCCATCAGTGTATGAATGCATGTGTGTGAATGATAGCATGTATTGTAAAACACTTTAAGTGGTCGATAAGTCTAGAAAGGCACTACATAAACGCAGCACATTCACCATCTGCAGTCTCCGATCACGTACACAGCAAAGCGCCGCAGGGTTTTCAAGCTACAGTTTTTTACTCTCCAGGGACCCAACAGTCAACGAGAAAGGCTGTGAGCATGGACAAGCAGGCTTTAACGACATTAATCCTCTGTAAATTAACAGCGGTCTAAAGGAAGATTTCATCAGAAATGAGCCTCTTTTAAATATATGAGCTCCTCTTAAGTAGTGTTCAAGAGGCGTGGAGAGCTGACCCATTGCTGGCGGTGCTACTTACACAGCTCCCACGCTGGCTCTTCCTACTGTGATTTAGATGTCTTACTGGTGGGCTGCGGTATTTTTTAAAAAAATTTTTTTATGGAGATGGGTATAGTAGAAGATAAAAAAAAAAACCCAGATGGGAGATCAATGGATGGGTGGGTCCACATAAAAGACATGTCCATGTACAAGTGCACACATGCCAGTCCAGACTGTCCATATTCTGACTGGAGGGTTGACCAGCAGGCTACAACAGCAGGACTGACCTATATTTTCACACACACAACACACACACACACACACACACTAACATTTCCACTGTTTTATTCTTGTCGGGGGAGGGGGAGGGGGAGGGGAAGGGGGGTGGACACTGCTTAAACAACATCTGGATCAACAAGGGAAAGTAAAATTCCCAGCTGATAACCCACAGTAGGCACATTCATTGGGGGATGTCAGCTCTTCCAGGCAGAGTGACCACCTGTTTAATGGGGAACTCTGGGATACACCTGCACACCTGAGGCAGGTGCAGGCAAACACACACGTTTCAAAACAAATGTAGCACACTGCAGTCTAGAGACGGGAAGTTTACTTTTCCTCCACTACATTTCAAGGGGAATATTTTACATTTTTAGTCTGTGCTTACTAGTTATTTTGTAGATTACTGTTGTAGGATAAAACATCTGTTTATGTCTAAAATTTCAGCTTTTCAGTAGCTCTTAAAAACAGCATTGTTTCAGCTTGAGGACAAAGAATATCATAAATGATCCAGAGAAGTACAAGAATTTTCGCAATAACACTTCCAACGTATATACGGGCATGTTTTAAGATAGATGTGATAAATCTAAAACTATCCTTTAATGCTTCAGAAGATATTATTTCTAACACTTAAAAGCTTTTCCTTAAGCAAAAGCTTTGAATGCAGAATATTGCTGGCATCAACAAAACATTAGTCACAAATGAAAAGTATCATTTCTATAAATATGGACTCAAATGTTGGTGAGTTTTTTACTAGTAATAGTGGTTTTTAATGTTTGTGAGCATTTACGTCAGCAGGACGGTGAAAATAAACTGCAGTTACCATCTTCATGGTGATGAAAGAACGTGACGCTCTGAGTCTGCAGCAGTTATTACTAACTTTTAGGCGACAATGGAGCGCTATGTCACAGAGGAATAAAGCCATGTCAAGCTTGGGCCTATTATTATTATGATTTGTTGACTTTGTTGCCTTGAAGTTTATCTTCTACCATCACTGGTATTTACTGTCCAGACCTTATTACTGCTCTGTTGCAACAGCGGCAGCAAAATGACTTGACAAACAATAAAAAATATGAAATGAGAAAAATAATGAAAAAAAAACAAAAAAAAACTCCCTCATCGTTCTCGCACAACTTCTAGAAATTGTTTCCGGCTGCTAAACAACCACATAATTAACTGCATGACAGTTAAACAAATTCCCATTAAATAGATGTCAAGCGTGCCACACAGATACGGTCACAGGTAGCGGGGCAGAGGCTCTGACATATACACACAGTCATCATATTATCTCTGTTGCCATGACCACAGCTGTCAGCAGCACACAGATGGGGGTTGGGTGGGAGTGGATGGAGGAGAGGAGGGGAGGGGAGGGGAAGGGGGGGCGGCTCGAGGTTTGACTGACAGCTGTGACAGCTATATAATCCTGTCGCTCGTGCTTTCAGAGAAACACAAACACAATATTCACCGAGGCAGGTGTGCCCGGCTGACGGAGGGGCTGGGGTCGGCCCTGTTTGCTCTACGGCCGCTGACAAGATGACAAGAACTTCTAATGACACACTGTACCCGGAGAGCCGCGGGTCCTCGTGCGCGAGGCGTGAGATCCGTGTTATTTCTTTATTTCTTGTTTCCATCGCTGCCAAGGAGCAAGACAGAAGCCTGATAAATTCATGATGTATGGTCCAATAAATAGCGAGCAAGCCGCTGCTCACTGAATTCCAACTGGCTAAGTGACGGAGAATGAGGCTAATACACCGGAGAGATAAGATATAAGCTCTAACAGTCCCACAGGGTATGTTTTGCCTCTACTACTCTTTATTGCTCAATCACTGCTAGGTTTATCTCCCTTTTTTCTGCAGGTTGAGGGGGAAAAAGAAAGAAATCCGTCCAATAAAAATGTTTGTCTCGTCGTTTTTTTTTTTAATAACAGTGCCAAACTAGAAGAATAAATAATTCCTGGAGAGTTGAATGGAAATGAAACGCATTGCCAGCAGATCTGCCAATAAAGCTCCAACAATGTCTCTTATTCAAATGAAAAATATGCTCAGCGGCGACCAAAACGGATATTTTCATAGCAGCACAAATTGATGTTGTTAAGAATAAATTATCTCTATAACATCAACAAATAACGTTAGAGCAGAGGTGCGTTTCCAGACCTGCTATTTTCCTCCAATGTTCAGCTGTCATACGGGGAGAAAACCATCAAAGAGACAATGATGCCAATTCATCAACTGACGGTAGCCTCTGTAGACTATGAAGAAACGCTGCTGCATAACATCTTGTGTTTTCAGTCAAGAGTGGGACTTTTGCCTTTTGTCAGCTATAAAAAAAAACACTTGCTCTGTTATCACTTTCGTTCTCTCAACCAAATCATATACAGCTGCGAGAACCTTTTTTTTTTTTTTTTCCTTCCTCTGGCGGTTGTTGAAAGTCATTCAGCGAAACAGGAAATCACTAGCTGAAATAAAAGAAAACGAAGCAGGTTTGAACGAAAGTCTGTAACCCAGGAAAAATAAATTACAGTGCTCACAAGAAAATAAAAAAAAATAAGAACTTACCCAGATTGATGATATCTAAAAAGTATGAGATCATCGGGGGGTTGAGTTTTTCATTTAAAAGAAAGCAAGTCTGGAGCACACGGCGCCGTGCCCTCCAAGAACTTCTGGCAGGACTGTGATTCCACAAAACTTAGCGGTTTTTATCCCGAGTGCGAGAGCATGCCAGAAAATGGGTTGAACGCCTGTAGCACACGGGGCAATTTTTCACTGCTTCCAAGGATGAAGCGACCCTTATTCTTTTCCCCCCCTCCTCCTTCTGTCTGACCGCTGGGGTTTTTCAATAAGGGTCCTTTCAGAAAAAAAAATGAAGTGGCAAAAAAATGTAAACACGGAGGTGATGGATGACATTTTCTGAAGCTTTGTCTTGCAATTAGTTGTGGTTCAAGTGCTCCGAGGCCCCTTCGAAATCTTTCGGGGCGTTTTTTTTTTTCTTTGATGACAAAGATTTCCTGCTGTGAAGTTTTCTGATTAGTTTTGTCCAGCTACACGCAGGTAAGAAAAGAGTCTCCTCTAACCTCTAATTTCCCACTCTTTACCTTCAAGAGCCTGAGTGAAGCTTTTCAAAAAAGTTATACATTTGTGAAATAAAGCTAGATATAATAGCCATACTTACACTTAGAACAAGATGAATATATAGTAAGTGAGGGCATCCTGCAGTGTTTGCGTGCTACTGGGAGATATATGTAATAAGTGCCTGAAGTGAAGGCAGGGGTCAACACAAACATGTGCCACATTTTATCACACAAGTCTCCAGTGACACGCAATGACGTCAGTATTACAATGATGAGATTGCTTCCAGCCACTAGTCCTGCGTGCAGTGTGTGGCGTACGGGAAAGAGCAGCAAGTTATACTTGTACTGTAAACCATAAAGAGGAGAGCAGGAGACAAACAGCTCATACATTAAAAAAAAATAAGCATAAGCATTCAATGCAAATGAACATGTTAATCCTTAAACATTTTAATCCACAATAAACGCTGCTGCAGGGTTTTTTTTAAGTATCTAGAGCATTCCTGTGTGTCTACGGAGGATGAAGAAGGGCACAGCGAGAGTAGCCGGTGGCATTGAGGAGAGAGGTCACACGTGCCATCATGAATTACAGTAGTCTGGGATGTCTTGGCTGCTTGTTCATTAGTCCTCTTAGGGGCGTATGCTGTGACAACACAAAGAGGACACGTCGACGCCGCTGCATCGTCTTACTCTTTACCGTCTGCTTGTTTTGGATCCGATGGTATTGTGCTCTCACAATCGAGTAGCCAATCTTAAAAAAAAAAAGAATAGTAATTTGCATATTTTTCTGGGCGCGCTCTGATTTGATCACAACCCTTAGGACTGGAAAACCACTGACACAGATTATAGGATTATCAAAGACTGCATGATTTTAGTTTGAAAATTAGACTTGATTATTAAAATTCATATCCATAAGTACCTCACACACACACACACACACACACACACACAATTTGAAATACTTCATTGCCTTTAATGGAGAGTTTGCATATTTGTCTACTAATACATATTTGAATTCAAATAGGTTAGACATGTGCACATCCTTCACCCTCCAGCTTGACCGTGATACATATTGTGGAAACTGCAACGTTGACTCATGGTCCCACAAAACAGCTGCCTGGCTATATTCTGTGTGTGTGCTTCATATGAAATAATCACAAAAAGATGAATCTTACAGTAGAGAAACATGCTTATAAATATAAAAAGGGTGTCAAAAAGGATGCTAAGGGTTGATACTGAAGATTCAGTCAAAGGTGTTTTTTTTAACCTGGTTTTACAGGTAGTGAAAGTAAGGGCAAGTTTCACATCCTTGGGGGGGTTTTTTTTTCCAGCTATGTGACGCATAACAACTATATCTACTCCAGACTCAGACTCAGACTACGGATGACCTGAGAGGCTGAGGAGGTTCATACTGTATAAGACTGTCTGAGATGGATTTTAGTCCCAAACCCTCCAGAGATTTAGAGACAAGCAGCAGTATCTTAAAGTCTACGCTATAACTCACTGAAAGGAAGTTCAGAGACCTGAGATCTGATGTAATGTGTTTGTAAGGACCCAGGAGTAGCATTTTGAACGAGCTGTAGTTGTCTGGTAGATTTTTATCGTGTGTGTGTGTGTGTGTGTGTCGGGGGGGGGGGGGGGGGGGGGGCATGAGTCGTCAGATTTCTTTAATGATGGTAATAAGCAGACTTATATGGCTTGATATGGCTATAAAAATTTACAATCTGAGTCCATTATTACACTAAGGTTTCATATGTATGGGGCTATTTAATTGCTAGACAGAGCTCCGTAAATTTGTGTATCGTCCTCTTAGGTTCAAGAGATGATTTAGTTGTTTTGCATATTTTGTCCTAATTTAATAAAAAAAAGGACTGATCCTTGGGAAAGTGCATGTCATGACTGTCTATTTGGAAACATAATTGAGACTATGACGGAGCTAAAAAAAAACATCCAGACTGAAAGTCGGCAAAGTAACGTTACAAAATGGTTAAGTTATAAAATTTTAGATATAATACACTAAAAAATAATTCACAGTTGTTTAAAAAATAAAACTAATTAAGCATAAAATAAGCATACAATGTGTTTTTTGATGGATGGCTCGTGATAACAGACGCGGAAACGACACAGTATATTTACCAGTGATGTTTTGCTGAAGAATATTGTACCACAGATAGTCTGATTTCCTTCTTTTTCCCACAAAAACGTGCTAGAAACCAACATTAGACACCAAAACATCATGTGAGCAGATCTGCAGCTTCTGTAATGGTTATGATGGGACACTATTCACTGCTGTCGCTGTAACTTTTTTTTGATTTAAGCAGTCGAGACAAGTGTAAACATCATAATCTTAATTTGACGAAAGGCAATGTTGAACAATTCCTAAAGTCAGAAATGATTAAATATCAAGAAATCAGTGACACTGACTAACTTCCACACAGAGATGACATAAGAGATGAGGACGGATGAGAAACAGCCTCTCCCACAATCTGTCACGCGCTAACGCCGAGCTACATATAACCGGAGGTGTGACCACTAAAGAATTCTCTTCCCTGACTGTAGCTGCTAAAACACGTAAAAAAATCTGTCTCGTTATCGACGTCGTGTTAAAGGGAAATGCCAACTTTTCTCTCCGAGGATTATAAGTGTGGTCTTTCTGATATTTATTCTGTGTACGTGTGTGTCTGCGTGTCACTTGGGGTAAGTGTTTGCCAGAGACCTAGTGTGAAGCGACACCCATGAGTGCAAGCCCACGCCGTACACCCACAGCACACAATGGGTAGCGAGAGGGAAAAAAAAAAAGCTAATGGACGAACAGATGAATAGATATTTGAATCAATAGGGGGATGAAGAGTTGGATGGCGTTCAAGATGGTAGTTTTAGTTATGCAAACACTTGAAAGCAGCAGAAATAACCTTTTTAGTTGAGCATCAAAAGACAAAGAACCACAATCTTGTGGAAGTTAAACACCTGGAAAACTTAAACGCTACTTATGCATTGACTGAAACTAAGTTAAGACAAGCAGATCTTTTTTTTTTGCATCAGATGAATAGAACAAAAGAGAAGAGCCAATAGATGAAGAGCTGCAGGCGAAAGGCTCTTACTGCGGTTTGTTTGAACCAGCGCACTTTTAATTCATCATCAAGGTAAACCAGCGTGAGATCAGCTCGTGGTTATTCAAACATCATAAAGCGACACATCTGCACTATAAACAGATACACCTATTGCTCTTCTGCGGTTGCCGTCCTAACAACGCTAACAAGTTGTCTTGTTGTTGCTGTCAGCGGTCGATACATGTGTGATTTCAAAAGATATCTGTAGTAGTGAAAGACACTTGACATCGGTAGCCGGTAACCACAGCTGTCACCAAATTGTCCAGGAAGGAAATCTTAAGAATTATAACTTTTACAAACCTTTAAGCATCCTGCATACTGTAGTAATAACTGATCCAAGAGAACAGTTGGTTAACATCTCATAAGGAAATAAAGTTAGCTAAAGTACCTAGCGCTCGAAAACCGGTGTTTGTTGTATGTCTGGGAGATAATAATGTTAAGATTAGACGATTGACTGATAATTAACCTGAAAAATGTAAAATTGATTAATTGTTTAAGTGAAATATTAACGAACAATCACTGCTTCCACCTTTTCAGATGTGTTTCCACTGTAATATCTTTATAAATTAAATGTGGCTTTTAAACTGCTGGTTGAACAAAAAGAGGAATTTTAGCACTAAAACTGCACTCTTTCACTCTTTTGTGACATTTTATAGACTAAACAATGAATTGATTAATTGAATACATAATCAATAGATTCACTGATGATGAAAATAATCGTTTGTTGCAGCCTTAAACGTTGACAAGTTACTCTGCATCACAGTTAAAATTCCTCCTCGACTGTGATACTGGTCTTCGCTTCATAAACGTACGGGTGGGCAGTGACCACCAAAACACTGGCAAATATTCCGCACACCATGCTCGTCTGCTGTAGGCCCGAGGAGTCAGTGAGCCTGATCAACCTACTGGGATATTCGTATACGGTCAGCCCCGCCATGCCTGGGGCCATCTGCTGCCCTCGCTTTAATCCAGGGGCTTGTCGCTGGTGATTAGCCAGCCACTCTATCCCTCTCTCTCCCCCCTCTACCATTATATATTTCTGGCTTATTATGTTGATACTAGTGTTTAAGCATGGCGTGGTGCGCTCTCTCACCCTTTAACTCCTCTGTATGGATTTCTGATGCCTACAAATCCTCTACGCCTCCTCTGTTTGTCTCTGTCTCTCTACATCCTCTTTTCATTATATATTTCAGGCCTATTGTGTTGATATTAGAGCTTAAATGAAATGTACTCTCATACTATCTTTCCAGCGCGCATTTTTTAAGTCCACAAATTAACCCCCTTTTTGCTATTTCTGTTTACATTACGCAGCTTTCATGGGTTCAGTATTTTTGGCACAAATAGACTTGAAATGTAGATACATTTCAGCAGCCATTTCAAGAACTTCCATACTGTGTAACAGCCTGAATGGATATATTATATCAATATTATCAATCAAACAACAATAATTTACAGATTTACAACCAACTGGATTTCTGAAATCAGTTTGAAATCTCTTTTATTATTCCTCTGTGAGCAGTAAGTACTTCCTGTTAGCGTGAAGGTTAGCTCTCTGGAGAGCAGATGTGGTGATAGGCAGGATTATTAGATGAAAATGATAATACTCTAATAAATACATTTCCATCTTGTGCTGTCAATGTCTCCTTTTGTTTACAAGCACAAATGAATACTTTCTTTTCTTTGCTTTTAGCCACGCTAGCGACGCAGCTCAATGGGAGACGATATCAGTCTGTCAGTATGCAACTTTTGTTAAACTACTGTATAAATTGCCATGAAATTTTCTATAATATTCAATGTCCTTAGAGGATGAAACATGCGGACTATGATGATCCCTTAACCTTTCACTTAGCGCCACCGTGTGGTTAAAAGTTTTGTGAAAAGTCTCTTTAACTATTGGATGGTTTGCCATGAAATTTTGCACAAACATTCATGTTTCCCTGAATATTTATCTTTGGTCACCGTGGTGATCCCATAACTTTTTTTCCTCCACTACTGGCATCAGGTTGGGATTTGTGGTTTTGAGCAAAATGTCTGGAAATCTGATACACCCATTCATGTCCTCTTCAGGCTGAGTTATATTGACTTTGGTGATCTGTTCACACAAAAAATGTAATTTGTCGAATATCTAACACCTGCCAGACTAATGACATTCCCATCAGCCTCATCTGTCTCAGCCTCACTTTGCATTAAATGCTAATTAGCAAACGTTAAAGCGCAAACTGACGGTTATTATGTCGGCATTGTCATTGTGAGCATGTTAGCGTGCTGACGTTAGGGTTTAGCTCGCAGCCTCACGGAGCCGCTAGCGTGGCTGTAGACTGTTAATTATTGCCCTGTAATCACTTTGCTTGTGTATTTTATCAGCGTGCAGTCAAACTAAACTGATCAGATCAAAAGATCAGATATCAGAAAACACAGGGGTCAAGATTATTCTACAGACCGACACCATCAAATTAGGGATTGGCAAACACCGTCACAAACAATTACCTCAAGCTGGGCACTCCGGTGGCTTAATAGTTAAGGTGCATACCATATAACTGCACCCCCACACCCTCCCTTTCCTCCCCCGCCCCTCTGTCTCGCCACACTGGCTGTCAAATAAAGGCAAAATGCCAAAAAAAAAAAATATCTAAAGCCATTGTCCTGTCACTGTTGCTTAGGGCACTCTGAGGAATTACTAAACCATTTTTACTCAATGAACAAAGAACACATGATCCAAAAACAAGAAGAAAATCATTCAGAAATGGGGTCAAAGCTGCATCAGTACAGTGTGACTTTCAATAACCAAAACAATGTGGTTACATAAGATTCAAACCAGAAGCAGCTCAATATTGTAATGTAACATTCCCCATGATATTCAGCAAAACTTTAATTGCTTTAAAAATGTGATTCCTTGACCGCACAGTAGATTATAGCAGTTGTGTATACAGTTCATCACATGATCTGATGATGAATTAATCTTCTTGCCGCACAACAATGAATGATTTCCAGAGTATCTGGTTCTCCATCGGCTTACCCACCAGACAGCAGAGCAACAACACCCAAACCGCTGTCAAGCAAGAGGCTTTCATGTTCAAAAAAAAAAAAAAAAAAAAAAGACAATATAAAATATGCCTATGACTACCCCACAAGTGAGGAAAAAAAACAATTGATGGCTAGTGGGAGAGATGAAGGATTAACGACAGAGCCGCAGGACGGAAGGGGTGGATATTTACTCCTGAGCCGCCTCCATCTCTACGGCTTTATTAGAATAGCGTCGGAGGAGGCAGCGAAGGCCTCCTTTCAGGTAAATGTCACTGCTTTATTCGATGACGCCGCCGTTCCTCTCAGCTCACTGAAGCTGCCTCGTAGCCTCTCGTGGGAGTCCAGGGCCTGTTTTGAATGCCACTCCCTGACCACAGAAGCACTCGGGTTTTTTTCCCGCTATGATTTGTTTGTGTTTCAAACTTGTGGCTGTGGAGTGCAGATTTAAGTCATGGTTTGTGAAGAGACACCATAAGGACGTGATCTTTTGTAAAAAAAAACAAAACACAAGCCCTCTCTTTATCTCAGAGAAGACTCTGACGAAAGATAATAGGTAAAGCAGGAGGAAACTGAGGAGCAGATGTTTCCCAGATTGGGGTTATGACATTACTTATAAAACTCCAGGAGAAGACATGAGTGAGAAACACACACTCTTTCTGTAGCAACTACCAACACGGAGCCCTTGAGCAAAGCATCTGACCTTCACCTTTTCACCCAACTGTAGTAGATTAGTTGACATGCAAAGATTGGGCCAGCACACACTGAGGAAAATTTACAGGAAGTTAAAAAAAAAGAGCGGGTCAGTCTTTTCGGGCATATATATCTATATATATAATCTTTTTACAGCAGCAGCAGCACGTGTCACTTTGATATATCAGGCCAAGGCTGATAATCAGAGCAAAAACATCTCGACATAACATAAATCTATCACTGATCTGCTTACTCACGCCATGACCGTCCACAAAGTACACTGGTGGGGTAGCTGAATCACACAGTGCCCCGTCGAAAATATGTTATGAGCCATTTGAATATGGCGGAATAAGGCAATGGGAATCCTCTTATGTCACTCTAAATAAAGTTTTTTGGATGAAGTGTAATCTCTAAGCCTGCCATCCCTCCTATATCAGTAATAGCCAGGTCTTAGTGTAAGCTCTGCCATTTAGATTAAACAAACTCTGGCATCTCTTTGGCATCTTTCTCCACTGGATGGATTGGCCATTTCAAAAAACGCAGCAGTCTGGAGTGGAGAGCGGTGGGGTAATATCTCTAAAGCCACAAAACAGATCAATCTGGGTCAAACGTGACGTATTGTGCTGCAAATGCTTTTAAAATCAAGTGCAATGTCATGGTACACTGGTGGCTAGCTGTGTATCATTTCTACTGCGGTGGCGCTGAGCCGCACGACCACTGGAGCTTGAGCCACACTCATTCTTTTTCCACTGAGACGAAAAAAGTAACTTTGAAATATAGCTTCCTTCCTCTTTGAGCCAGAAAGATGCTGAGGCCACATGGTGACTGCTGTTGTTGCCTTTCCTGAGCAAGACTCCACAGGCTGCTGAATGCTCAGTTTCCGGGGGTTGTAGGGCCAGACACACACACACACACACACACACACACACACACACACACGACAGGCAAAATTAGCCTCAATTTCCACTCCTTATGAACTAAAAAAAATGACAACAAAAACACAGGCATAAAGAATTAAAATAAAACCCACTGGCATACCCTGTAATGAAAAATGAAAATCCCAAGGAAATTGTCTTAATTTATATGCATGGCCTAAATTTGTTGCCTGTTGCTAAGGAATTTAAACAGTGGCTAGCCAATTACCTACCAGGCTCTTGTGTAGCAGGCTCTGCCCTCAGGTGCTATGCTAATGAGGGTCACAGAGAGTCACGTTGAAATGTTCTCACTAAAATTAGGCAGGAATCTCCAAGGGATATTCTCAGGTGGGATGATGCCAGTCACATTCCCGCTGCTATCAAATGAAACGGCATTAACTCCTCAGTCAGGCGTGTGTTTGTTTCTGGCTCAATTCAAGACAACTGTCTTGCCATAATACGCAGGTATTAGCACACAGCTATTTAAGGCAAAAGACTCTCAGGGTGCACACAGACAGCAGGTACTAATTTAAACCTGAAGTTGGTGTTCGGGTCAGTCGAGGACATCAATCAATCACAGACAAAGAAACCCACTTATAGAAAGAGAGGCTGTAAATAAGAACGTTTATCCAGAGTAATTACACACACATTTGGATGATCAGGGCTAACTAATTCTGCTCTGAACAGGAAATAAGGTGAGATGTAATTAATTAGTCAGAGGCACCCGCAAGACATCAATACCGCACTTTTTGTTTTTATCAACCTGAAGGCTCCCCTCGTGAACTTGTCTCGTGTTGTGCTCTGTTACTACAACCGCTTCGGCTGAAGGCATTCGGCCATATTAATGACCTTGCCTTGCTGTACTGAACTTCTGAACCCATCACGCCCGCTCTCCCTCAATTTCCTGGATGGCCTCTTCAGCGGGTCCGCTGTAATAGCAGGTGATTGTGGGAGAGCCACTAACAACCCCTTAGCGAGGGTGACATCCTTCACCGCTAGCGCCTGTGCGAGGGGAGGAATGTATTCAGCTAACAATGGCCTGTCAGCGCCAGTCGCCCTGTCCTCCGTGCATTGAGAGGTGACATCGGCGAGACGCGGCGACACACAGCAGCGCGTTCACGGGGCGCTGAAAGCCGCGGCGGTCCTTATTGTATGATACTGTGTAGGACTGAAACTCCATTGTGTCCGCGAAGTGACAGGTCATTAGAGACGGGAGGGCTGACAAAGACCTCCACGTGCACACAGGACATACAGTACTTGGAGACACAGCATGATTAATGGATCTGAAATGATCATTAGCCCATCTGATACAACTAAACTAAAAAAACATCTGCCAAGAATATTTTCTACCAGCCTCAGTGATCAATCAATAAAAGATAGAAGTGTTAGAGTTTGTGATTAAAATGCCACAGCTCTGGTGTGTAACAGGTGGCCAATCAGGGAGCCCGTTTGATACAGAGACATTGGTTTGCTTTTAACTGTCTAAACTTTGTCAGCTCAAAAGGTCTCAAAATGTTACCTGTCAATGTGGCGGCTGAGAGACAAATTTTAACGGCACTTTGTTGGGTATTAACATCAGACGCTGCCATGCACTCGTAGAAAAACACACACACACGCGCATGCACTGTAAGTACATCAGTCGGAACAATTAGTTGGATAGTGCGCGCAGGACTCAGGTGACTTAACGAGCCTATGGCTGAGAGACACGTGCCGAGAGGTGTGACTTGACCTGATAAAACGAGACGGTAGGTGAAATGGGATTGGCTTGATCAGAGAGCAGAGTGCAACTCCTGCGTAATCTGAATGATAGGTAATCTGAGATCCTTAAAGATTAAAGATCCGGATCCAAGAGAGGGGTGTGGGGGGGGGATGGTAGGAGTTGATAAACAGTTGTAAAATCAGACTGATGTATGATGAGGCTGACACATGCCTCGACATGTCATCAAAAAAGGTAATTGCGAGGTTGATTTTATTTGCAAAGTTCAGCTGTTTCACATAATTCAAGAACAAGTGGAGGGGGGAAAAAATATGAACCTGCATCATCATCAAAACTGTAAGGACACTTACAGTCAGGCATGTGAGTGAATACCAAAATATCAAAATGTTACAGTGTGTGTGTTTGCTTGACTGCGACATCACCTGCTCCACCACCTGTAATTGCTTTGTCCTCAGGCAGGCATGTGAGGTCTTGACAGCTCAAACCTGGCAACCCTGTCGCTCCAACAACAGACTCTAATGAAGCACGCGAGCACAGTACCGGAAAACGCACCTGCTGAGTGTGTGAATGTGTTGCCTTTGCATGTGCAGCACTTCTCTATTACCCGTGAATAGAGAGATATTTATTTGATCCATTGTCACATCCTGGTGTGGAGACTTATCCCTCCTTATTGTTGGCGACTGAAGAGGGGGGGTTTGCTGTGGAATTTCAGCATATTTTTTTTATTGTTGCAGCGATTGGGAAAAAGCTGCAGATCTTAAAACTGCAATGCAAAATGTAGTGTCAGTGCCAGACGGGGAAATAGAGCGATAGAAATGGAGAAGGAGAAGAAGTGCATAGGGAGTGCACAGTTGAGAGGAAGCGAAAAAAAGAAGAAAAATGGTGTGAAAATAGCGTCTGAGAGGGAGACAAACTCTTTGCAATCTCTCAAAGGCACCGGATAACTGTGGCATGCCATTATCACCATCATCATCACCACCGTGCTCATGGTGGCTATAATCATTCTCGTTTTTTTTTTGGTTTTTTTTTCTGCAGTTATCCTCATCATCACCACCTTCAGAAATATCACTAGCAGTGTCTGGCGGAGCCCGTTGTCTCTATCTATCTGCCTCATTTGAATAGAATTGTCAGACCCAAAAAAAAAAAAAAACAGCATTGAACTGTCTCACCTTCTAAAACGGATACATCATATGTTCACAGAAGGCAATAAAAGCAATGCAGGCCCAATTCCCCACAGTTTCGGAGACAGGGGCCGTATTTCAGCTAGACTCATCAATATGCAAAACATCAGAGCATTGCTTGCCACAAGAATATTCCCCCCACTGCACACTCTGCAAATGTGCACAAACATCATCACATTTTGTGTTTTTTTTTTTTTTTTTTTTAAAGCAAGCTTCGATTGGCAAGAAAAGTATGCAAATCTTGTGCAAACATAATCACATTTTGATGAAAAGCACTGGGATTCAAAGCCCTAAATTGCCCTATGTGATTTTAATTCTCTGCAGGCAATTGTCAAACCAAAGAGGCGCAGAAGAAGAAGACTCCAGGGCTGAAATCAATGCGCTACCTTTTATTTGAAAAGAAGTGAACAAACTCCCAACACTGGATTACATTTCAAAGCACAGAGCCTAGAGCTTTCCCCGTTGAGCGGTATGTATAGTGTGGGAGAAAGGTGCTGTAGCGTGGGAGAGAGGCGTAATCACTATGACCTACAGTAGGGTAGATGTAGGTTAAGTTAGTCCCTCTCTCTGCCTGCAGTGCTCACTCTGCCTTTCTCTTTCTCAAGTCTGTTCCCTCGGCTGTCTTTCCTGGGTTGTTAAATCCCTGCTCCTTTAATCTCCTTACTCAGCTACATCCTCTTTAAAGATGCAGAACCACAGGAGAGACGTGGGATACGTCAACTGGGGACTGGTGCTGGGCAAGGCGGGGCAGGACAAGTGGAGCGAGGGTGTTTGAGTTAGGGCTAAAGAGAGAGAGAGAGAGAGAGAGAAAGAGAGAGAGAGAGAGAGGAGAAGTTTCACTGGTAATGAGACAGTTTTATGTAAAATGTCTTTGTGTGAGAGAAGAGTAAGCCTTAACCTTTGGAACTTCTCTGTCTCATTGGGGATTATATATGAACTGAGACGTATGGTGATTTAATTTATACCTTAAAGGACTTCCCAAATATTTCCAGGAAGACTGCAGAGATTCATTAGCAATCATCATGGTGATAATTAGGCCTCATTGCATCATCAATACTCCTTAAATTATATGGATGCACGGACGCTGAGCAGTAATTTAAGGAGGTAAGTGTCTTTCCCAGCATGTCAACAGTGATAATATAATTCAATGGATCTCACTGTGACACACTATTGACTCCACGATTCCTTCTCTGATAGACACTTAAACACAACCACATCCAGCACCGGCACACAAGCATGTGCAAAAGATAAGAAATACAGTAAAACTCATTAAACTCCCACATCTTATATACTTACATGTATGAATTTTCAAACACACCAAAATCGCCTTTCATTCAGCAACAGATCTCATATCGATACCATCAAAAGCCATTACGCTCCGCTCCCCCCCCCCCCCCCCCCCCCCAACCTTTGAGCGCTACGTCTATCAATCATCCTCTGCATGCTGTAACACGCAGCGGCAACATTTCAATAATGGTGCATCACCTGAGACTCAGGGAGATGAAAGTAATCCATTCAAAAATGGATCACGGTTGTCCTGCGCGCCACATGCTATTCGGTAAGAGGAGAGACAGCTCTACTGTAGATTTCTGGGTCATCTTTCAAGTGTATGTATCTTTGAAGTTGGGCTGCGTTCAGTCGTATACCTCAAATAACAAATTTATGAGACAACCAAAGTGTGTCATCTGGAAGCATTGTCAACCTACGCGCGTCATTTAAGCGCGGGGATGTGTCTCGTTTCTCTATTAGAGCCAAGAACCTTTTATTTACATGATAGAGAAACAACACTGTTGGATGCAGTGATTTGAAACGTCCCCTTAAAATCTTTATCACACCATCTCAATACACATTTCACCCCCCCCCCCCCCCCCCCCCCCCCCAAATAATGAACTGAAAGCACAGATATGATTAGATCTGACTGATTGTTGTTCCTGAGTGTGGGAGGTCACATAACATAGCTGTACGCTGATTCACCACCAAAGCAAATCGCAAAAGCTCTGTATTTAAAAGCGAGGGATCAAATTTATGTCTGATTAGCGGTTTAGCTGTACCTGTTTCCCAGAAGTAGACAGACTTCCCATCATCTGTCTGTGTGTGAGCCTTCCAGAAACCACAGAGCAGCAGCAATGTCACCAAAAGGTACCAGCTCCTCTCTGTCCTTTTTCGAAGGGTCCCTGCACCCCTCCACCCCAGCCCCATGGTCCGCCACTGGATAAAAGTAAATCCACTCAGCTCGGAAGGTCAGTGAAGGCAGTGTAAGGAAAAAAAAAATAAAAAAACAAACCAAAAAACAACCCAAAAAAAAAAAAAAAAAAAAAAAAAGCACACACACACTAGTCTCCAAAAGGCAACGAGAAGTGAAGTGTGGTTTTACGGAGAGTGAAGGTGTGAGTGAGTGTATGAGAGGGAAAAATAATGAGGTGCGTGTGTTATCAGTCCTGCAGGAGTTGAGGTCCAGTACTTGGTCATGTGAAGGACAGAGAGTAGTTTTCTTCTTCTTTTTTTTTTTTAACCCCCCCTTTTTTCGCTCCTAACTTGGCGAGATGGTCCCAGAGGGAGGCTGTCAGAATCGGAGACTGAGCTGCAGATGGATGGTAGAGTGTCCCTCCTCCATCGTGTCCGCTTCCACTGTTGCCGTTGCTGTTGCCTCTGTCCTCTGGCTGTGGAGCAGTGACAGTGGGGAGAGAGAGTGTCTGCAGTGTTGTTCGCCTCCCTCCCTCCCTCCCTCCCTCTCGCTCGCTCGCTCGCTCACTCTCTCTCGTCGTCTCCTATTCGCTCACTCATTTGCTCTTCTCCCTGTGGCACTCTGCTCTCTCTCTCTCTCTCTCTCTCTCTCTCTTTCTACTCCTGGCTTTTTTCTATTTTTCTCTCCTGCCATCATCTTCTTCTCTTGTCTCTCTCTCTCTTTCTCCTTTTATTATCACACTCTACATCTCTCACATGCTCACTTCTCACTTTCTCTCCCTTTTTCCTCTCCTCTCCTCTTTTTTTTTTTTTTTTACCCCCCCCTCTGACTCTCCCCTAGGGCATGAGGATGAATAGTCCCTCTCCTCCTCCGCCACTCATCTTCAACTTGCAGTGCTGGGAAGGCGACTGGAGACCAGCAGGGCTCACACTGGTCTGAGGAGCTCCCATAAGCACTGCTCCCAGGATCAGAGCGGCAGAGAGACAAGCGGGGCTTAATGCGGGGAGAAAGTGGAGGGGAGGGTGATGAGGGAAGCAAAGGAGGAGCAAAACACTAAAGCAGAGAGGGAGAGAGCGCAAGAGGGAGATAAGGGAGAGGGAGTGTTTATGATAGTGAGAAAGCAGTGTGAAAGTGAAATGATGGAACAGCAGAAGTGACAATGAGTTCTTATTTTTATATTAAAAACTGTGCAAACCCTTATCGCTGATTCTGATTAAGAAATTGTGAGCCGACCTGTGGCCAGTATACTGATAAGGTGAGCTCCTGATCAATCTTTGACCAACAGTAATTCATTTATTTCATTGCATTTAATGTGTTAGCGGGTTATTTTCACACTGCTAACACATGGATGTCTGTCATGAGCAGTGGAGCCAATCACGAGTGAACAGATAAAGAGAAGAGCGCCACCACTAGGACTTTTTAATCAATAAAAAATCCACTCACATTATTATTTTTTTTTTTAATAGAGCAAAACACTACAAAAATGACAACATAGTGCCAACTGTGTCACTGGATCACGTCACTTGTCGTTTCTTTCTGCTGTCAACAAATGCCATGTGTTGCTGTCGGACTTTCTCCGTTTAGTTTCTAGTTTCATTTTTTAAAAAGACCAAGTAATTTCCTAAAACATCTGGACACTAGTTTTTAGGAAACATCACCCAAACAGGAGTAAGTAGTGAGTTTTTTTTGGGGTGGGGTGGGGGGGATTATTTTCAGCTGGAGATTAATACACATTTGGTGCTCTAGTACATGCACACTCACCAGACAGACTCTGGTCCAGATCTGGGCTGAACAACATTTTAATCCAGACTGGGAACAAAATTTAACCGTAATCTGACCAATCTGACCCAGACTGGGTCTGAGAGACACATCACGTCATCTCACCTGTCATCATTCAGCCGCTTACTAGTCGTTAGCAAGGTTGATGTGGAACAGAGTGGTTGAAAGAAACTAAGTACATTTACTGAAGTATTAAACTTAACTATAGTTTTGAGATACTTGTACTTTACTTGAGTATTTCCATGTGATGCTACTTTATACTTACCTATTCCACTACATTTATTTGACACATTGTTAAAGATGAAACCAGTGGTTTCCAAGCTTTTTGGATTTATTTTGAAATCTTACAAAAAACAGTCTGAGTCACATTTCACATGTCTATAAGTTGTTAACAGCTCCACCAAATAGTGATTTTTCCCTCTAAACTTCTCACATGCTTTCATTTCAATAAATGTTCAAATGATCCAATATTTCAACAAAAATCAAAGATTAGAGAAAAAAGTCCAAAACCTGAAAACAGATTTGTGTATCAGAACTTTGTTTTTTCTTCTTTCCTCTCCCATTAATCATCTCACGACCCCTCAGATTTATCTGGTGACCCTTCGGAGAGGCCCGACCCCTAGGTTGGGAACCAATGTACTAAATTATCTAACTGTATATAAAGTAGTGTAAACTAGCTCCACCTCCAGCAGCTACAACAGTAACATGCTGCTCTAACACTGATGCTTCAGTATTAATGATGTCATATATAATAATATATCAGTCAGAGGGACCAAACCACTACTTTTACTGCAATACTTTAACTATTTGCTGCTAATATTTTTACTTAAGTAGGATTAACTTGCTTAACCTGCTGCTATGATGTGTCTGCTGCCACATGCAGGTCTTTTACTTGTAATGGAGTATTTTTACATTGCTGTATTGCTACTTTTAATTAAGTAAAGGATCTGAGTGGTTCTTCCACCACTGATGGAAAGTAGGAGATCTGGTTGATGAAGTAAAACAGTTTATTCAAAACTAGCCAAAAAAAAAAAAAGGTTGGCAGAGAAAAATGTGCATTTAAGGATGAACTGAGAAATACACATTCATTTTGCTTGATGGAAGTAGAAGATCATTATGCTTGAATGGCGATGAAAACAATGACCATAATGAATGAATGAGTGGGAACACAAAGACACCACAACAACACCAAACATTCCTGTTTTGAACGAAACTATCCCAAAAAAACACAGAGCTCAAGAACCACAAAACTGAACCAGCTGAATTCATGATATCAAGACTCCAGCAGAATAATTGTAAAAACCAAACATCCTCAACAAAATGAATACACTGAAGAACTCACTAATGAATACTTAAACCATCATCACACCTTGTTATACTCAAGTTTAAGAACTTGGTTGCACAACAAAGACGTCACATGTCCTATTAGCACAACAAGACGTGTACAGAGTTCTGAGTTTTTGCTAGTGAGTACTGTATATACCGCAGCAGATATATGTGGCATTCAGTCAAAATAAAGAGTCTGTTGTACACTGTGATGAAGACATGAGACCCTGTGCAGTGACGTGGCTTATTTGTGTGTTTTTTTGACAACAGTGGAGGTCTGCGGCCTTGGTATCAGCTCTACAGGCTTTGAGTACACATGCTCGGCAGTAGGATCCATTCATTACTGGGTTTTTTTTTTTCGTTTTCATGGATTTTTTTTTTTTTTGTTGAAAAATATAGTGTTGTGTACCTTTTGTGTATAATGCATCAAACCAGAACATAAATTACGAGCCGACTGTGTGACAGTGAAAAGCCTACATATCAACAGTAAGCTGAGCGTGACACTATGGCATGTGGGTGAGATTGTCGTACAGCACACAATCTTCAATCAAAGAGACAGCTAGATTAGAGGGGGGCAATGCAGGTGGAATTCATTTGCCTGAGTTTATTGTCCCTCTGCCGTCTAAACTGTTCTGCCTGCACTCCTGACAGAGTGGCCAGGCAAAGGTTGTGGGAGGACATTTGACTGACAGGCTTTGAGTTTGGCAGAGTCAGCCTGTCATACCTAGTTTCAGATTGGCTTTACTTGGACAAGGCAGCTGGAAGGGATGCACGAGGCTACTGTAGTGAAAGCCAGATTTATGAAAGACAGAGGGAAGCCAACTCTTGTGTCACTTATTCTGATTTCACTTTTGTATTATATCCAAGAAGGAGCATTGGATTGGAATAGACAAAAAACTTAGAATGAGTCACCACCGGCAAGGTTGAACTCTCAGGCCAATGTCCCCCAAGGCACAGTTCCTCTAATGGCAGCTATGAAAATGCTGGCTTGTGACTGTCAAAGAGTCAAAGTGACCCCAATAAACATACAACTTCTTTCTTTACATACAGACACGAATAGTTCATTTCTCCTCTTCGTATGTGCATCTTGGTGGCGGTGTTGAAAAGTGCTTGATTGAGAAAGCAAATATGAAGGCATATTATGAGGTATGTTTGGAGTTGTGTGTTTATTTGAGGCTCATTCATTATGGCTCCCTCAGCTTTGCCCAAATGTTGAATGTATTTCTCCTTTCTCTACTCCAATGAAGACTCACAAATCCCTCTTTCAAATAGAAACATCACTGACACTGTGTCCATATTGTCGGACACGAGGCAACTGTGATCAATACCGAGAAATCCTTTTCAGGTAACTGCACGCAACACAGCCTCTACCAGCCCAGCTGGTCTGTAATGCTTCATGTAACAGACTGCATTGTTCGCTTTGCAGGGATGAACACGGGCGTGAGTATTAGTTATTCATATTTTTACTGGAAAAAGCTTTTCAGGGAAAGCTTATGCCTGAAGGCACTGACCGACTTCTTAACCTCACGTTCAGGAGGAGCGTTGTTGATTCAACCCAGGTCGTGGAACAGTGAACCGGTTTTTGCAAGTATACCATAGGGGTCATTGAAGGTTGCACATCCAGGCTAAATCTGTTTGGCGGACTAGGAAAAGGTCATGACTGTGTCCCTCTTGGATGTCTTGTGTGGGGTACTGGAGGAATATGGGGTCCTGGCCTTTTTGCCCCAAGCCCATCAGGTCTGTTCATATTCACGCTTTTAAATGTGGCCGCCTGACTCTGCCAAGGTTGATCCTGGTTACTGGATTTGTTTTGTAAATTTCACTGAGATTTCTAGGCACAGCCAAGATATAAAGAGTACATGGTTTGGTGACCTCATATTTGCAACTCTGCTTTTTGTCAATGATGCAATTCTGTTGGCTTCATCAGGCTGTTACAACTCACTGGGGCTGTTAGTTTGGGGGAATGGTCAGCATTTCCAAATCTTAGCGCCCTGGTAGTCTGCTGGAAAAATGGTGAATTTGTGTTTTAGGAGTATCTCAGAGTCTTGTTCACAAGTCAGTGTAAAACCGACTGTGATATTGACAGGCTGATTGGTGCAGAATCTACTACGAGGTGAGGTGAAGCAGGTGTTGTAGAGGGCTGTGATGGTACAGAGAGAGCCGAGCAGGAAGGTGAAGTTCTCAGATTGCTAGTTGATCTATGTTCTTATCCTCCCCTGTGGGCAAGAGTTCTGTTCAGTGACTGAAAGGATGAGATCACAGACACAAGGGGCTAAAATTAGTTTCCCTTACAGAGTGTCTAGGCTTAGGGGGAAAAGAGTGAGGTCCCCAGAAATATGCAAGAAGCACAGAATAAAATGGCTTCTCTTTCACATTTAAGAAAGCCAGTTAAGATGGTTCATGCACCTGATTATCGATCCTTTTTGCCAGATGCCTCCCTGTAGAGGTATTCCAGGTACAAATAACTGGGTGGAGACTGTAGAGAGTACATCTGGCTTAGCAGGGACCCCTCAGGATGACTCAGGAGGAACTGAACTTGCTTAACTTGCTGCTATAACATGTCTGTTGCCACTATCTTACCTGTCTTACCAGTCACACCTAGTACAGTAATGGGGCTTCTACCTAGTACACACCATCCAGCCCAAACAAAATCAAGTATTCATTGGGGCAGTGGTTCAGAGATTATATCAAAGGAATGGAAGGAATTGCATTATGTGTGAGGAGACCTTTACTGATGATATCATCCCTATAAATTGGGATTTCGACGTGTAAAATAGTCCCTATTTTTGTTTGAATGGAGGACGTAGAGTACAAACACAGTCAAACACACAACAGCTGTATCACAGACATTATTATATTGCTGTATATCATGTGTAGACCAGGGCATGTACATTTCCGTATTACTATATTATATAATACAATAATACAGAAGAATTTGGAGCAGATTTGATCTTGTATGCTGTATGAAGTGCCATGACTTCCATTGTACTCTTTCAAACACTTAAAAATACCTTCAACCTTCTGTCAGCCCAAATGACTTGACAGTGTAACAATAGCGTTTTAAGTGTCAGCTAATGACGTAGTGTCTGGATGTCACTGCCTTTGCCATTAAATGTCAACTGTGAGCGGGGCGCTGGATTTAGTCAGACAGACAGAGAAAAACAGATAAGATGGGGGTAAGATGTGGGCGGAACTGGCAGGGTGAAAAATCAACCAGCCTACCCCTTAAATACTGGCATGTTAATCTTTAACGGTAGATTATCAGTAACATAATCATCAACTGAACATACTTTTCCCAATCAAAAAAAAATCTCATTTGTGAAACTGCGAGAGGAGCCGCCACGGTCTCCAGTAAACGCAAAACCTGCCCTTAGAGGACGAATCACATCACACAGTATGAAGACAGCGGCGTAGCAGTCTGACAACATCTAGCCCTGAACAAAGCAAAATCAACACTTAGCATCAGTGAGCTGGGAAGAACAGATGACGACTGAAATTTGAATGAGATGTCAGATCATTATCTGGCTGCCAACGTCAAAATAAAGCCTGCCCTTAAAACATGAGGAAACGCTGCAATCATCTGCATTTGTTGTCTTTCTTTAAGGTTTTTTTTCCATGATTGACTTGCATTCATAAACGCAGCATGCGTGTGTTAATTTTGTTATGCTAGGCTTTTGAAATCATGAGCAACTACTGCCAATTAGATGTCAGTATTTGTTTGTCTCCTCATATCTGTATGTCAGTGGGATAATTTACTGAGAGGTTAAGTTACAAAAGAAATGCTGACTGCAACACAACATGGTGGACCTCAACTATGGACGACCCTCTCAGTTTTTGGCTCGATGGCAGAAGTAGCGTTTTGTCCATTCCCCATAATCTTTGAAAACATTACACATTTCAGCCATTTTTAAAAGGTTTGTATCAATGTAGATCTACAGTTTAATTTCCCCATTGAGTAATGAAAATAAAATATTTTGAATTTATAAATTTACATTAGGGATTATGGTATATGATGAAAATTGAATTACAAATATCACACAGGGGCGTGATTAGTACATTACGCTTTTATTTATGAAATACTTCACCAATAACATTATATTATTTATTTATAGCAAATGTAAACTTCTTTGTTCTCCACGATTACCCCATAATGAATATTTTTGAATGTAAATGTCCTGACACATCTACAGCTGTAGAAAAAGTGTTCAGATGTTTAGATATTAGAGTCACAGAATTGGCCATTATTTAAAGGTCAGTCATGCCACCATCGCACCAGTTCATAGAGATAATACCACCAACAAACACCCTTTAATTTCTCTTCTTGTTTTCACAAAATAACTCTTAGTTTAGCTTCCTCAGTGCAGTTTAACCTTTTGAATGTTGGTAACAGTGTCAGGTAGCAGTTAGCAGTTGACAGCTAGCTAGTTGTTTTGATTTAAAAAAATATACCCAAAGATGATATTTCCTCTTCTATGCTTGATGATTAATGCTGTTACTTCTTCTTTAAAGTCTTTTCTGAAGATTATTTGAAGGTTTTTTTTTTTTTTTTTTTGCAAAATGTCCTACTTTTTAGGTCCAAGTTTGAGATGTATTCAGGAGCCTATCTCTGGTGCAGCCGCTCTCTCTCATACAATATGAATAGAATTAATTAAGTAATTTGCTCTTTTACTGCATCTATAAGTCCTCCAATTTATCTTCTTCTTCTTTCAGATTCATTGACAGTCTGTACCCAGCATAAGGTGTATTACCATTGCCTGCTGGACTCACTAATGTCTTATAAAAACTACGAAAAAAAAAAGATCCTCATCTGCTTTGGAGAACATGTGGCCTCCATGGTTGAGCTTCTCTTGTTTGTAGACCGGTTCCCCTCAATGATTTTGACAGGCAGACTGGGTTAGCTGGTTTTAATTAAGCTGTTGCTTTTATTTTTGCAACAGCTACTCTAAAGATAATTAATACAGCACATTGGCGGCACCTTTTCCTTCTATATGTTTTACTTATTGTTACTTCACTGGATGTTTGACCTTCTCTGTGCAGGATTATAAATATGCAGATTTGTACTGATATCTCCCATGTTCAGACACTCATACTTATAATGGACAATAATTACAGTGCTTTGTTTTTGCACAGATGTAGTTTTGTTCACATAGTAACTCAGTCTTAGTGCTTTGTATTGTACATACATAAACCAGTTCAAGCTCCTGTGGTCTCATCTGTAACCGAAGACGTTGACTAGGTGTATTTTTATAATGTATACCCCACGCACCACAATGACTAATACGCATATGTATGTCCATCTGTAGGCTTGTTAATATGATGCATATTTTCACATCTTAAACACCGCCGTACATTCACATATGTGCTGTCCTTTCAGCAAACATGCTGCAACTTTTCATGATGGTTCCAACATTTCATACTATTTTTACTGATTCATATTTTGGCAGTCCATCAATACAGTCTCTTATTGTATTGTGTGTCTTAGTACTTCAGTTGGCTTTCCTGAGTTTCATTTAGCTGCGTTTTATATAATTTAATCATGTCTTTTGATTGATTAGATTTTAGGCAGGGTCTGTAAGGTCCTTCGAGACGTTCTTGGAACGAAGGTTCATATAGAACAATTACTTTACATCCATTCATGTAAATAAATTAGACTCTGTGCTTTATAGTACAGTGCAATACATCCAGGGAATTTTGTTCTGTAATAAACTTCTTTTCCCCTGGGTACCATTACAGCTTCACTATATCTTGAGTATTGTAAGCTAGTGTTATTTAAAACATCATTAACCCATAGTTTGTTAGGGTTATATTTAATTATTCTAAAGTGTTGTCCTGTGTTGCTGTGTTTCTCCAAGTAGTTGCTTATCAGGGATTTGGGGTTTCTTGACTAATAGAGCAGGATAATCTACCAGCTGGCCCGAAGCACTGAGGCCACATTTAGTCTCTGCCTCTGTGTGTGTGTGTGTGTGTGTGTGTGTGTTATTTAAAAACCTCAAATGCAAGTCTTATCACATATTATATAATCTTTTGTACACATGATAAATTAGACTTAATTCAAGTTGTATTTAGATATTGAATAGGGTGTGAAACACACTTCCCAGTGGCTGTTATGGGATATTGTTTCAAAAATTTAAATCTTTTATGGTTTAATTTGCAGTTATAATTCTACCAAGTACATTTCTAAATATTTACAAGGATAGACTTTCCCCAAAGCAGTAAAGCTGGAGAATCTGCATTTCTCTAAAGCCAGCCAGTTTGATTAACAGCAGACTGGGAAGATGTGGAGAAAAGAGAAGATGATTGAGATAATGATAGAGAACGTTTTCACTCAACAAGAGATTACAACTATTAAAATTGGTTAATCAGACATGTGAATAAACAAAAAAACATGACTGCACTCCACGTAATGAATTCAAAATCAGCACTCAAGGAGTCCCTGCAGCATTTTTATTTGGCAATCAGAGCAAAGCGACACCAAGATGAGGTTTCTTACGGCAGCAAAGAGACTGCTACCTTCTTCAAGTCTGGCTTTTCCTCTTTCTACTAACTGTTTTTTTTTCTTTTAGCTGAAGTAGAGCACAGCAGTTGTCAGTCATCCTGAGATTGATACGATAGTTTTGGCAAATAAACAAATGAAAACACAAACTGTAATAAATCAAAACTTCATTTCGTGATTACTTTGTTTCTAAAAAAAAAAAAAAAATGAACCTGACACTGTTGTGCTTTGAAAATGATTGATGGCGAGACATTTCAACAAATTATAAGCCTTTTGACATGACAGCAGATGAAAGGTGGCTGTCAAAACTTTAAGACTTTTAAAGATTGAGTCTTTGTTGTCTTAGAGAGTACTGAATATCAAACATGTCATGAGCTAATATTAATATCACCTCGTGACATCTTCTCTAAAGTAAACAAGCTTTTTGGAACTGATGATTAAAGAGGATTGGAGGCTGGAGTGCGTTAAGGTTACTGGTTTTTAATACAATCTACAGTTGACAACAGATCATCATTATTGAGAATTTGGCTCCGTTTACATGCACAGACAGGATATAGTAATTGGCCAGAAAATGTTATTCATCTTATGCAAAAAAGTAGCAGTATGCAGAATGTTCCTGTTAGTTAGTCAGTCAGTGGTACTTCGTGCACAGACTCAACAGTTTATAAGGAGTTGTGCAAGCAGCCACCAATTGGGCAAAAAAACCCAAAACAAAACACAAAGAGCAAATAAAATGATGTTTCCTAAAGTAGAGTAATTACTGCTCATCTCCATGTTTTTGCTGACATTGAAATGTGCCCATAATGCTCTGCTAAGCCAAGTATTTGCAGATTTACGGTCAGCCGTTCAATCTTTTTTTAATGCTTTATTATATTTTAGTCAGAATGGTGGATCACAAGACAAGGGAAAGGGGAAGGGGGGGCGATGAGTTGCAGCTAATCACAGTGAAAAAGTGGGGAATTGTTTTTTTTTTTCTGCCCCCATTTCAGATATCGGTTAACCAATCTGAGTTCTGAAGTTAACCTATTTCTTTTTCTTGCTTTTTTTCCCCTTGCATTCTGCTATAAAAAAAAGTTTTAAAAAAAATGGTTTGTTTCTTTCTTTCACTGAAATATAGCACATGGATGTTAAAATAATGTGGGGTTTTTTTGGATATTGAAGCACTCTTCCTTATGTAGGACAGTCAATAACCCAGCAGATTACTCATATGCTCGCTCCATATAACAGTGTCATAATAATCAACAGTAATAATATATGTTTGATTAGAAAACTGAACGGTTCCTCCAGTACATGTCGTATCAGGACATGTAGTTCCCGAAAAAATGATTTCATCATTTCATCATTTTTTTTTTTGCTGACTACTTGTGCAGACAGAAAAAATGAGCTCCTGTCACATTGTCACAATCAATATACGAGTTTATCCTTGTTATTCAAAGTCAGTGGTGATATTTATGCTTACTGACCCAAAACCAAGTTCAACCTCTAAAAAAAATCGCAGATGTTCTCTTAGCCGAAACATCGCCCGTACACCGCGCCGGGGATGTTTTTTCACTTCAGCTGTGAAAGACCTTCAGTGTCACACATAACAAACTTGTCATGCTCACGTCTGTCAGTTTGTACGAACAATATCAGACCTAATCGCTAAACCCTGGAGTTAGTAAACTGTCTGAATCGGCGCCACACGTGTTTGAAGTCTTTTTGTACTGTAACACAGTTTCTACAGAGAGTAACTGGTTGTCAACTGTGCAGCTGCTGTATTCTGCTCCAATTGATCCACCGTAGAGGAGGAGGAGGACTGAGGAGTGAAGTCATCACAGTAAGCTCTCAGACACCCAAACACCATTTCAAGGTAAACTGACCATTATCACCTTGTTGTTAAAAAAAAAACCAGCTTATTTTTGTGTGAAATGTCCTGTGACAAGGTTGCAGACCTCTAAGAAAATTGTGGGAATTAGCAGTGAATGGAGTGTTATTAAACTAGTATATGTTTTGCACCTTAAATGATGGTTAGACACAGATATTTACATTAAAAAGGACAAATTATTTGACATTTGTATACAAGTGTATTATATGTATATTGTAGACATCATTCATTGACTCGCTTTGCCAGTAATTAGCTGCTACCTGCTGTTCTATGGAGCTGTGCAAGGATTTATTATCATTATTATTATTATTATTGTTGTTGTTATTATTAGCATTATTATGTACTCTAGTCCATGCTTGATTTGCTGTGGGTGACAGCATGACTCACACAGCAAGGGACAATGACAGTGACATCAACGCTCAAGTCAAACAGCGGCCCAGGATTCCCTTGAAACTAGGTCTCGAGAGGATGACTCATGCCGCAACAACGCTTCGAATCCTCGTATTAAAACATACCCGTACACGAGCGCCCTATGGAATTGGTGACCGTGCCGTTAGTATACGCTTCGGAGCATGGATGCACCACTTGTGACACAGTGAGACGAGTGTGAGCGTACCCCCCCCCCCTGTGAGATAGATAGAGCTCCTGGATCTGTACATGGCTATTCTAAAACTTTGTTTGTTTCGAGTTAATTTACTTCACACGGTGATAAGACACTGAAGAGAAGCGATACAAACACAATAATGAAATACAATAATAATAAAAAAAAAAAAAATCTATGACAGTTTATATCACACACCACCTCTGGCACTGGTACGTGCACATCTCTGCTGTATTCGTCTTCCTTCGTGAAACTTGCTGCAATGTGATTTACAGCTGAATGAGCTTGTCTCTCTTGGCAAGTTTAAACTAATAATGAATTTTACGGCAGACGCAATAAAAACCGTCTTTGCTTTGTTTAGTCAAGATTTAATAGGTTTGTGAATCTGCTGGTTCGGTAGAGGGCTCGTGCATATTTTCATTGTTTGAGATTAAATTTTGTTCCCCTATATTATGCGAGCTTCATTTTGATCATTTCACTTCTACTCCGAGGTTGTTCAGAGTGAGAGTCACAAAGTCAGAGTGCTTTTTTTTTGTCTTTATAGTAGCAGGAGAAGAAAGAAAAGACTGTGTGGATGCATTTAACAACAGGCAGCAAGCGGTCGCCGCGGTTTAACTGTAATTGCCTATTAATATAATTTGTAAAGGACAGGGTTGATTTAGAGTGACTATCACCTCCTAATGAGCCTCTCAAGTCTCTGTCAAAGATGTGGCTGTTTAGGAGCTGTAGCCAAAGCGTGCTCGGTGTCTATCAGGTGGCAGCTGGGATGCAGGTGGGGCTTATAAAATGGGACTGCAGCTCTAAAGCAGCACATGTTCAGCATTGAAAACAAGGAATTATGTTGAATCTCACTTTAAGTTTATGCATTTCAGTTTCCACAAATTCTAACAAATCTTCAAATCTATGTTGATTTAATGGCCTTTGTGTTCTCCAGCAGGATATATATCCCAACTATCTGACCTTTTATATAAACTTTAAAAGTCCCCCATGTTCTTGTTAGAAGGCTGAGCCCATATCATACTCTAGAAAGTATAAATAGAGTTGCACAGATAGTTGTCCAGCGAAGCTAACCCATGCTGACACTATCTGAAGCATTGTCAATGTCCTTGTTAAGGGTACTACTCATCCATGGCTGATTTCACAGAGGGGTTTGCAGAGAAAAGTTTGTGCTACTGCTCCGAATCTCAGATTCAAATCACGCAGGCAGACAAAAAAAAAAAAACAGAGCATAGAGAGGATTAATTTCAGAAAACCTCTATACTGACTGAGCACTTCACACCAACATCACTTGTAAGTCATTCAGACCCGCCTAGGGGCTCTGTTGCCAACATGATCCTGAGTCTGACCCTGATAATCAGTCGGATGGATGGATGGTTAGATAATACAACATTTCATTTATACAGCCTTTTCAGAATTTACATAAACCAACAATGTATAAAAATTAAACCTGCGGTGCGGAACTTCTGTCTCCCCCCTTCTTCCTTTTTACCTGAACCCGTCCCCGCCATGGCGACAGAGGTTAGGGCGCGCTGAGGACAGTCCGCCCCCAGTCGTCAGTCACAAACCGGCCATTGCTGGTTGACGTAAAGTGCATCAGTGCTGTGCCAGCGCAGTAAAGTCGTCGCAGAAACCTGATTTAGAAACTCTGGCATACTGCGGAATACAGAGAGATTTACGTGGCGTTGATAGGCTTAATCAGCATTGTGTTAACTCATTTGGCAAGGGCTTGAATGTAATGGACGTTCATTTATATGTAAGAGTCTTGCACTGTAGCTTTAAGATATGCTCTTAATTCAAACTCTGTATATTCAGCAGTGTAAACCTGCACATAGAAAGTATTGTGATTACACCATACCCCAAGAACAATGCTAATAGCAAAAAAAAAAGGATTTGTTTGGGATAATTTACCTGCTACTCTTCTAGTAAGAGAGATTTTGAGCCAAACAGGTACACACACCAATGGCCCTCCAAATGGATGTAATACTGCAATGCTCCATTCTGCAGCAGGAGGAAGAAGGGAAAGTTGTGTTTGATTTGTTGACCACCGTGTTACTGAATTGATTAAATGCTGAATTCTGTGAAACGGTCCCCCATACATCTTTCCTTGGACAAAGCTTTTATAGTGATTGCCTGGGCTTAAAAAGTAAGCACCGGATTCACTGGGGACAGTTTCACAGTGGAATATCCCACATTACAATTAGCACAAACAGCAGTGAATGTGAGATTATTCAGCAGTAACATTTGCAAGTAAAGCATACTTCGCAGTATATCTCTCTGATCTACATGACAGTAGAGTTTTGCCTCCTAGTCCCAGTGAGTAAAAGGTACATCTCTGCACCTTGTTTTCACAGAATGGTACTTAATGTATTTAAGCCCCACCCATCTGGCCCTGCTTGGAAATGCTTGCCACTTCTACCTGACTTAGGTCTAAGAGTTCACTGCACACAGCCAGAGAAGAATCGACTGCACATAAATATATCCACGTCAGCTTCATACATATTTGGTTCACTTAAGATGAGATCTGATTTACAAACATTTGGATGCCAAACTCTCACTGCAAGCCTCATTAAAGTAATCCAATCTCTGAGTATGTGACCTGTAATCCATCCTAAATAATCTTTCGGGAAGCACAAGGTGGGTAATGGCTTAATTAGATCAGCCCTGAGGTCAGAGTACTTCTAAGTCTTTACAGGAGTCTTCTGCGACCCGGATCACAGATCCTGGCATGCCAACGGGGAAAAGAGCCGCAGACATTTCTAAACATTTGACTAAAAGCCATATGGCAAGATAAACATTTACTCCTAGTTCAAACAGATATGCAGAAACCGTCGACATCTGCTGTAATATGCCAGCTAGATGATGTCAAGGCTAACTCTGCTACGGCTCGCGCTCAAAAAAACACACACACACACACACACACACACTGGGGAGGAGCTAAGGCCAGTTTACGTGAGACCTACAGTAACACCTAAAGTGCAGCTTGCACACCCACACACATCATGCTGATCCTACTTAGGGAAGAATCCAGACCAGTATGTGTGTGACCTTTCATTTCAAATGCAGCTCAGTTAAACACACAGTATTCTGGCAGTGACTACGGTGAGTGCATGTTGTACCCACCTGAAAGTGTTTTTAATAAAAAAAGGGTACTCAAGAGGTTTAGTAACATACTTCTACAGTGTTGGGGGACTCATAAGAGATAGATTTAATTGAGACAAAGGGTCTACAGCCACGCTGATGGCTCTGCGAGGCTGTAATGCTCATTGAAAGGAAAGCCAGAATGTAAGATAGATAAAACAAAGTATTAGACGAATCAACATTTTGACCTGATGATGGTGCTAGATGAAAAATCAGGGGATCGCCAAAGTTAAAAAAGTCTATGAGGTAAACTATCAAACAGATTTCATGGCAATCCATCCAATAATTAGAGACATTTCAGTCTAGACCGAAATCGAAGTCACAGACTGTCACTGCCATCCCAAGAGCCATACTGCTGTGATATCTTGACTTTGAGTCCTTAGCTCCAAAAACACTGGATCCTAAATTTCCCATCATAAAATCAATATCATATTTTCAGTAGAGCTCGTCTGCCCCGTAAATGGCCGAGTCTTCCAGACCCTACACCTCCAGTTTGTGCCGGGCTTTCTGTTATACATTTGTAATCTCCAATCCTGAGCTGACGACATCATCAGGGGTTATTTTCTCAGACTTGACAAAGCTCCTCCAGAGCCACTGAACACATTGCACTACTTTTACAGGCTGTGTGTGGCACTCGGTGGAGAAAAAAACGTTTGGGTCCAGTTTCACAAATCCTTTAGGGAGCAGCTACTGGTAATGACAGATATATATCAACTTTTATTTTTCCACTCACATATTTATAAGTGTTTTAAATATTGATGCAGGCTGCCCTATCAGGTTCTATTAAACATATCACCTAAACCTATCAGAGTGCTTCCTGAGACTATCTCAAGTGTGGTCGCTGTTTCATACACACACACACACACACTGTAGTACATTCCCATTGGACAAATGACAGAATGCACTTAAAAATACTTACAGAAAATCACTTGAATTAAGTGTGATGGGCACTATGGACTCAAATAAATGAAGGAGTGAATGAAAATGAAGGAGTAAAGATTTGCAGACTAATTGAGAGCATGAAGAATTAAAATAATAAATCTTTGTTAGAACGTTTTATTAGCTTTAAATGACATTTTCAAATTGGCAGTCGAGTTCCAAGTTTTTGTTTAACATCCATCGGCGCATTTTGTTTAAACACAAAATTGAAAAGTACATTAATGTATTCTATATTAGTTGGAAGAACAGTTGCAGAACAGTCAACATTAGCACATAGTGTGTATTTTAAAGAAGTAGTATCCAGTCTAGGCTGGTGTGAAACTAGGTCATGGAACCCGGTCTCTTGTAGGAGGCAAGAAATCCATAAGATGAGAGGGTTTACTCTTTCTAACAGACCACTCCCCTGTCGTCCTCATCAGGTGGTCACCAGCCAAAGCCAATTAGTCTGATGACACACAGGAACACTATCCATTAGCATCACAGGGTCTTCTAAGGGGAGAAAAAAAGGCGGCTACTTTATTTAACTTACCATTGATTACTTCTTCTCTTGGACTCAGACTTGACTTTCACCCTCCACTATGGGAGACAGCTATTAAATCAATTGATGAACTCCTTGATTAATATATTAAGACATATATTAAAGTCTCCCTGGAAAAGGCAGCATATTAATGCAATCATTAATCTGAAGTTATTTATTTCCAAACTTTTTTTGAATTTCTTTGGAGTTACTGAAATATAAACATGAGGCAGGTCAGGCAAAATGTTTTTTTAGCTACTATATTCAATAATTTCATGATAACTACCCCTTGTTGGTAAACTTGAGTGTGCTATATGCAGATTGTGTATGCCAGGTCACATGACTGATGAGTATAGATGTCAGAGTAAGCACTGATTGGGTGATTTGGAGGTGGAAAGACGTCTCTGCTACTTGGTCAAAAAGGTCACGTTTACACATAACTGTTGTTTGTAGTTAAGATCTGCTACTTTAATGTAAAATACGGTCATTTTAACGTTGAAACAAAGGTTGTATGTAACCTCGACATGTAAAACGTTTCAACAGTTTTAACATCCTGTGACTGTTTGACCTGCAAAATCAATAAATCTGTGCTTGTTTGAGTTACTTTGCCATGCAATCAATGACTGTGCAAAGGTGGCAAATGCAGATTCAGTATAACAATTCCAGGCTCGTCTCAAAAAGGGCAAATTAATTAAATGTTTTTGTATGAGCGATGTTTCCTGTAATTTAATTTAATTACATTTGAAGACGCTTATTATGCTGTGTCAATATAGTGCGTTTGATTAGCGAAGAATATTTTCTGTCACTCTGAAGCTGCTTCACGTGTGTCACATCAGCTGCCATGAATCACACGGCTGTCTCCGACTACCACGAAACACATCTAATCAATCGGAACAGTTATTTGCCGTCTGAAAGTACGATCTGCGAGCACTCATATATTTCTCATTTCACCAGTCAAATAGTTTGAAAACTGTCGACATCAGTTTCCTTGCTTTTAACTTTGTTAGCCTAACAAGCAGTTCTAAAAGAACCTGCTTTAGCATATCGAGCTAATTCAATAAAACTACATTTCAAGTTTAAATAAATGGTGTGGAAAAAATCAATATGTATAATTAGAAATATGTTAATTTAAACGGGGCAAAAGTATCAAAAACCTACAAAATAAATACTTGCATACGTAAAGTTTCATCATTAATCACATTAAATAATTTCAGTGTTAGTTTTGCTAATGAAAGAATTAGTTTCAAGACTAAATGCTGGATAATGCTTGTTACACCCTAAGATTATGTGATTAGTTTAAACATTGAATTATTATTTAGCGGCTGCATGGAGGCTGCTTTTTTTCCCTTCATTCTCATTTGGTTTAAACAGAGGGGTTTCTGATTCCCTCTGCACACATTTAGATAAAAATTTAATTTTGGACAAACAAACTTGCAAACAAAACAGCGTACAAACAGTTGCAGCAAATATGGGTCAGTGTCATTATCAGAAACGACCAAAAAGGGAGTGAAGCAGAACGAGGTCAGATAGGACTGCTTTTTTTAGTGGACACTCTGCCAAGCCACTGGAAATACAGAAAAAAAAAATCTCGACCCACATGCCAAATCTCTGCCTCCACGCCAGCATACAGAGCACCTTCCTGATATGAAAGCCTCTGCAGCACAGGATGATAGGATCGTATCTATTGTGAATTACATTCAAGACAGAGTGGCAACTGTAAAGGAGGAGTTATATACCAAAAGTTGGGATTTGTGAAACACTATTTACAGAATCATGATGTTCTTTGAATTGACATCACATAATAATTGCTGTGTGTTTATTTGTATTAATTTATTGTCCTTGAGTGAAGAGATTTTAATTTCTGACTCCATTTATGCTCACTTTGCTGTCAACAACTTGTGCTTCCGGGGTATGACCAAAAACAAAAAATCTTGGCACTTAACTTCAAAGCAGAAAAATAACTTGGCATCATGACTTTGTCTATAAAATTATTTTCAAAATTTGACCTACATAGTCACAATCTGCCAAATGAAACTAAAAGTAAACAGACTGCAGAATTCCTCGAATTCATGACTTTAGAAAGTTAAAGGTATACTATGCATTCACAGTTGGCCCCTCGTCTCCAGCTCAGAGACAGAGAGAGAGAGAGGCAGAGAGAAAGCGGTGGTGGTCTGCAGTGGCCTCTCTCTGTTTTGTGTGTCTGTAATTCAGCCCTGCCCTTGGTCAAGCAAACATACAGACCTGCAGCTCTTTATATATCCATGACGCAGAGACAGAGAGCAGAGCAGAGCAGAGTGGAACCAATCACGTATTTCCAGGTCCGAAATGTGAAGCCAATGCCGAAGTGCCTTAAAAAACCTCTCATTCTCTCTAATGGCCATCAGCGGGCGACTCCACTGGCTCCAAAAAGAAGTCTGATTATATGGAAGTCTATGAGAAAATGACCCTACTTCTCACTTGATTTATTACCTCAGTAAATTTCATTCATTTTCCTAATGATTTTATGGTCTCAATCGCTGGTTTAAAGGCTTCTTCAATACAGCATGATGTTTATTTGGTAAATTATGGCCCCATTTAATTTAAATATGATAAAACACAGTATGCTTCAGGGCATTGCTATGTTGTAGTTGACAAGCCGCTGCCAAGGTGATAATGTTGGTTAGGTAACATAACCATGGCATAACCCCAAATTCACAAAGTCACATTTTGGTTGCCTAAAAAAACTCTTGTGCAGTGTTTGGTTGCACTAAAAGATCCTCTAAGGAGTTGTACTTGTGTTTTAATGGTTTTAAGCCTGTTTTTCACTAGCCAAAAGTAGCATTAGCCTTATAACAGTTAACCATAGACTGTAAATGCACTGTGCTGACCAAGCTAGCAGCTAGCAGCTAGCATTAGGGTCAGTGCCACCCTCTCGTCCAAATATGGTCACTTCTCATTACTTCTGGCTCCAAAAATCCAAGATGGCGATGCTCAAAATGGCGAACTTGAGGCTTCAAAATGAGAATCCACAAACCAGTGGGTGATGTCACGGTGGCCACGTCTATTTTTAGTAGAGCAGCGGAGAGAGACTGAGACAGAAATGCAGTGTTTTCCCGAGGGTGACTGCTTTGGCCTGGCAGGGATGGGGGGCGGCAAAAGCCTGGAGATTCAGCAGCCACATATTCCTCCGTTATCTGTTTCTCTTGTTGCTAACTTTGGAGCCTTCACTTTTCCAGTACTTGGAGAAACAACAGATGTGACTTTTCTTGGTCTTGACAAGCTGCAGCATTTATTAACTGACAAGCTGTAGTCTGTGCTGTACATTTACTGCCAGACTGACAATTTACTGCTAACCTTTTCCCTCGCTCTGCTCGCATAAACCGTCACTTTTCTGCCACTCGTTCACTCAACCACTCACTCACTCGCTAGGCATACATTTTACAATTACAGGGGAAACACTGCAGTGGTACGCCACGAGTCCCAACCTCACGCCCTGTGGGCTGTTACTGGCTGGGGGCTACATAGCCACTGTCCAAAGGTTGACACCCAGAAGCGTCCCGAACACAAATCACAAAAAAAACACAGAATAATAAGAAAGTCCAGGCAGAGGGCAGGTTATCTGCAGATGAATACACAACCACCACACACCTCTAGTGGGTCATAAGTGATGACTGAGGGATTACTTTTGCATGAGTCTAAACATTGTGTTGTTTTTTAGGAAAATCCTGCATAATGTGCTTTTAAAGGACAACACTGATTGAGATTTGAATGAGTAAAAGTAAAGAAATTAACATGATTATTATTATTATTGTTATGCAAGTGTGGATTATTACTACCTGATCATCATTTAAAACATGTTAACATGTATTTAAAGGACAAAATATTCAAATTAAGAATACAGTCAGCCATAGGAAAGGGAAATAGGACGATTAGAAGAAACAATAATTCATATAACAACACATCCAAGACAATTTTACATCAAATCTGGTCCTTTATGAGCTCACCTAGATACCCATAGTGAGAGATATTAACAGAATAAACTTTATTCTGGGCTTTTACAATACTCTTAATGGATAAATGTGGAGGCCTGAAAGCTTTTGACCCCTTTTTGCGATGACAAATTGCAGTCATTTCATATATATCAACAGCACTTCAGTTATTCATGCGTTTTTGAGTCACACTCTTACATTACATTAAGCACAGTGATGGGGAGCAATCTCTAGTAGTTACAGCAATCTTACTGCTGCAGTCCTGTTGTTGGAGACGCCTGTAGGAACGGCCCATAGACGGCCATTTTTCTCTCACTGCTGCCATAGCAACCAGCTCAAAAAAAGCAGCCTGACCTGATGTTAATATGATTTGACAGCCAAGAATGTGCATGTGTGTGTGTGTGTGGGTGGGTGTTTTATTGAGAGTATATACTTTCGTGTGTGCGTGTGCATGTTCTCGGCTACACTCGGGTGTGTTTCAGTGTGCATGCGTGTCTGTGTTTGTATGTAAAGCTCATTAATTCCTCAATGTGCCGTTGCTATGCTTCTTAGCTGATACTTAAACAAAAATGAGAGTGGAGACAGCCCTTAGTCCCCGCGCTCGCCCACAAGGTTATAAGGTTTGTGCATGTGTGACACTTAAATTAATCTCTGCTTTCGCGGAAAAGCCTCATTACTGCAATTTGGGACATTTTCACATTTTCACATTGTGTGAGGGAATTTTCGTTCAGCCCTTGAAGCACAAAATTATCCTAATACATCTGCAGGGGGTTGATAGGGTAGATGATCAATACTTACCCCCAACCCACTCTCAGTTTTCACCTCTGATTAATGGGAGGACATACCACGAGCAAGCAGCCATTGTTAGTCAAAGTGTTAATATTTGCTATCTGGCTACTTCGCTGAGTCTAACATTTATGATCCTCGAAGTCTAAAAAAAAAAAAGTTATTAACTGGCTCAATTAAGCTTTGAATTTACAATTTATCTTTCGATGTGTTCTAGTAAAAAAAGGTGCTGTTTCTAAGACATAATATGTCCAATCGCATGCAGCGTCAAGAGCAGCACATTTATTATCAGATCAAATGTAACTGTTGATCCTTGTGGCAAAAAGCAATGCACACTACAGTGAAATACATCATCAGCTGTGGAAACTGACTTATTTAATTTTTCTTTTTAGACATAGGAGTTTTTAAAAAGTATTTTCCTGCAAGGATGCAAAGAGTAATGATCTTTCATTTCAGCTTATCGAACTGCTGCCATAGCGATACATTGTCACCTGAGTTGTCGAGCTCCGTTAGAAATCTAGTTAAGGGTACACATTGCTAAAAAAAAAAACAGCTAAAATGTTACTATGTTATCTGGGTTTTTCTAATCTTTTATCCTGAAGTTTAGGAAATCATCACGGGGATGAAAATAACCAGTGTGTTTATGTAAATTCACTGTGTGTTTGAGAAAGAGACCACTGGGGTCTCCTCTGACCTCTACAGCCACTGTCGTTTGTGCGGCTGTAACCCTCTGAGACAATCTTTTCCTCATGGTACGACAAACATGACCGACAATCACCCGGCCCGGCTCTGCATCAGCTCTGTGTCCTATTCTGTCCCCGTCCTGTCCTCTCCTGTTCTCCTGATCAAGCCGCAATTTGGAAAATTAAAAGGTGATCAAGCAGATTAGAGTAACTGCAGACTGTCACATCCCATTTGCCGTGCTCACCCTAAAATAGCCTCTCAGACAGAATAAAGAGTCTTTTATTGAATTACACCAGTGGCTGTGGAACTGTCAAACAACGGTATTTTAAAATGAGAACCTCTTACACTGTGATAATAAAGCTCTTTCCTCTCGCATATATATTCTGCATGTCTTAACGCTGCACACAAATCCTGTCACATTTATTTTTGCTTTACTGTATAATTGCTCTCGAAAATCTGACTTATGTGAAAACATCTGCAGGGCTTAAGTTGAAAAGTTTTAAAGTGGTGACCTGCAAGAGTTTGTTAAAAAAAAAAAAACCCAAAAGGAAAGCTACATGATTTTATTTTTAAAAAACAAACAAAGTGAAGGACTGCTGAAGAGCATGAAATATCTATAGTTTTAATTACTTTTCAGTTACATCAACTAATGACAGACATTAGCAAACACGCATTTACAATTATGATAATATTATTGACTACATTTTTTTTCCAAAAGTTTATCTAGACATTGCTTGCATGCTGATGCCAAGGTCTGCGAAAGGCATCTGCCTCACAACACTGCCAATGACTGGGCTATCAACATGGCATCCTAATTTCCTCTATTCCTGATATGAATATCAGCACCGACTGGTACATAATGAAATATTCAGCCAGGGTTTAACTCTACGACGAGCTGATTTCAGGACTTTTTTTGTATGCCTTACATCATATTCAGCTAGTTTTAGCCCGAACTTTGGATGCCTATTATGGATTTCTCCATTATTTGCAGTCTAACCAAAGTTTGGAGTTAAAGTATCTCCCATGCACTTCTTCCAGTGGTGAGTGTAGCTTCTGATGCTCCGAAGCAACTTTAATACATTGAACTCTACATGACTGAATAAGTAATTGACCTGTGTAGGAACCCAATTAGACCAGTCCGCAAACCACTGAGTTTAAGAAGACAGAAAAGTTATCTATACCACTGACAGAGCTAAAGCCTCCCCCTTAAATGAACTACTAGCTGCTGATCCTATAAAATAACTCTGTATACATCTCTTGGACCATATTATGGTGATTTTTTATATCAGTTTTACATGCTGACTACAGCATTGTTAAGCAGACATGAAAATACAGTAACTTGGATGTTTCTTCCATCTTCCCTTTTCTTATCTATTATCTAACCCTCTTTGTAAATCCCTCTGATAATTTTTTTTTCCTTCTTGCTGCGCTCCAACTAGAGTGCTCTCTCTTTTTTTTTTTTTTTTTTTTTTTTTTAAATAGAGCATCAGATTGGATTCCAGGAGTTAATCAGAAATGCTGCATGGTTTTCAAAGATGACATGCTTTATAAGCGGGGTGGAAAATAACCATCAGCCTCCAGCCTCCAGACAAAAGCCTGGCAAATTCTGACAGAAACGGCTTCGTGCATCAACCAGCCACTTTGGCAGGCACCCAACCAACGTGATACTATCTTTGAAAGTAAGTGGGAAGTCGGTTTTACAATACATTAATAGTTTAATGGTAATAAAAGTTAATCGTCTCTCTCGCTTATGACCTATTAGTCACATTGTTGGCTCCACTGGCAAACATGCAGCGACTCCCAACCTCGGCCAAGATGTTTTCCTTCAGCGGGTGTAAAGGAGGATGAATCCATGCCAAGGTCGAACAGATGTGAACACCTTGGCTCTGCCGGCCGGAGTTGAATCGCAGGTCAGCTGCTGCATGAAACAATGACAACCAAGCATGCCCCTAACATGGTAGATCAGCTTGGAATGATTTGACAGACTCCCTGCTGTGGTCTATCCGGTCCCTAAAGTGTCACAGCACTGCCAGTGATGAGTGCTGGTTAAGTGCCTGGAAGCGTACACCATCCCTGCTGGATCTCACCCCTCTGATTTCTTTCTGCTGCATCTGCCATACGCTTTTTTTTTTTTTTTTTTTTCCTCTCATGTCTCATGATAAAGAAGAAAATAGTCAGAGAAAGAAAGGGAGAATAGATGTTCTGGTTTTGAAAAGAAAAAGTTTTTCAAACTCTTGTTATTTGATCTACGAATTACTGATTTTTTTTTGTCTGTGTGTGAGTGTGTGTCTAAAGAAAGACAGTTCTTCAATCTGTTGGCACATAATTGCAGAACAACAATAGCAAAAGCATCAAGAGCGGTCTAACAAAGTGAAAGCAACAAAATGTCAATTTAAAAAATACTTTCAAGTTTTCAAATTAACCCCCTAACTATTTCTCGCACAAAAAGTATGTGTTTATACTTGATGTCACCGTGAAGTGATTAGAAACTGTCAAAATTCCTCAAGACTCGAAAAAATTAGAAACATACTTATTAAGAATTTGTATTAATTTCATTCACTTATCAGCAAACATTACATTCATTTGCAAATTGAGGATTCAATTTGTTCTACATATTTAGCAGAATCAAACACTGTGTTCAGTCGAATGGACGATTTTTATTTATTTATTTATTTATCCCTTTCTCAACGCTTACTTCTCCTTTCTGCTGCCTAAAATGTTTGGTGAGTCCTCTTCAAAATAAATCCTTCTACTGCTGGGTCAGGCCATGATGAATGCCGCTTAAATTTCGTTCAATATGCAATTTTCCCATGCTGCTGTTTTTTTTTTTTATTAGGTCTCTATCGGGTGAGTAATATCCCGACTTAGAGAATCCATTTCAAAACGGCAAGATTTTGTAATGAGTAATCCCATTTTATGATAATTATTGGGATGATTCCATAAGCTGTATATTTGAACCCAGACAAACACTCATGATGAATATTTATGCTATCATCAACCCGAGCAAAGCGATTCTTCTCTTTTTTTTTTTAATTTTATTTTACTTTTAATGGGATTAGAAAATCATATGAACTAGTTTCGCATCAGTTGTTACCAAGTAAGCAATAAAAAACAAGTGCATTGCGGTTCGCTTGCTAAGACTGTACGGACACCTCAGATATTACTATCTATCTTCTCTGTCAGTGCATCAGCCTTCTGACAGCTTATGACTGCGATCTCTCATTGATGCTCCCATTAAACTGAAGAGGCTTGGTGCGTTATGTGCTGTGGTGATCCAAAAGATGGATGTAAGAATATAAAATATGTGCTTTCGATTGTAAGAACAATCGTAAGGAAATAGCGGCGGGAAGCTTTCAAGTGCAGAAATCGAGCAGAGGATTCATTTTTTCCGTTTTTTTTTTTTTCTTCTTCTTTTTTTCAGGTTAAGAACAAGTTGACACCAGACATCAAATACTACAAACTCAAGAATATCCTCAGCTTCACCTCTGCAATATGGAGTTTTTACACATTCCCTGTGAAGCCCTGTGTTTCCAGTTTGAAGTGCTGACACCTGAAGTAGGCTGACGTGTCCTCGCCACTCGCTCCCCCTCTTATCGGGGACACGCAGGCATCTTTCTTCACACAGTGGACTGAACCAGGGGCTGCCACTTTTAACATGCCTCCTCAGACTACTGCTGAGGTGTTTTCATATGGCTCGCAGTGATTCAAAATGAATTAGTCCTCTCTGTGTACTACATGGCTGTATTGGTACTGTGACTTGCGGTGACAGGGATGGGATGCTGAGATTAGGGAAGACAGTCTACGCAGCGTCAATAAACAAAGCGAGAAGCCGAGCTGTTTAACTAGTAGCTACACATTGGTAAGCATCAAGTTTATAACAAACGTGTTAAGAGCACATTTTCTTCTTTTAGTTTGGATTATTCGTTAGGTGGTGGTATCAAATCTCTTTCACCGTGATGGAGGAAAAGTCCAAATCAAGCAATGTGATGCAAACCAACCACAAAAACACAAAAAAGGGGGGATATATTGATAAAGCCGGTTTCAAATTACCATCAGGGGTATAAAAATTTAACTTTGCTGCAATTTTCCAACTGAGCAGAGTAAAGATAATAATAGTCTTGCATCTCTGAATTAAGTGCAGCTAATAAAGTTCTGATACTGGGCTGTGTGTGTCTGAAAAGTAACGGAGGGTAAAAGAAAGTGATTTCTGCGGCTGAACTGTGAATACCGGTTAAAGAAAAGACATTTTTTTGGAGCTGCAGGCGCTTTTATTCCACAAGATGAAGGCTACATGTGAAGAAATATTAGTTAAATAGCTTTACTTTATCAGCTTTACAAAAGCATTGAATGATTGAAAGATAGTGTGGTAGGTTTTTGGTAGAACTTCCTTTTGACTAGATTATTTCTGTCGATAGATAAAAAATGATGTATGTATATAATGCAGAGGCATTAGTCAGCATAAATATGCAGGAGGCAACTGTGGGGAACCGAAAAGTAAAGTTGTATGGAAACTGACAGGTTGTTTGTATCGCTTTGCTTTTGTCTTGTGGTATTCTGGTAAAGTAACTTTGTAAAGCCTCTTTTAAATTTGCATTTCTCTCTCTCTCTCTCTCTCTCTCTCTCTCTCCCTGCTCTGTCTGCCTCTCTCACTCACCGTTTCACCTTAGTCTCTCGCCCTCCAATAAAACACTGCCGCAGATTTTACACCCGATTCCCCCAGACTCAGCTTTCTCTGCCCCAGTGGTTAGTCAGCAGTGATAAATTAGGTGCAGCAGATATGTGTGTATGAATTTTCATTCACTCCTCTCATATTTTGTGCCTCTGAACAGAAACGCCTGCTGCCATGACACCAAACACGTCATTTTTAAGCTGGGCTGATTTTCTTCTGTTTTCAGGCGTAAAACTTTGGTGCAGTCTTTAGTAAATAAGCAAATCTCAAAGATTAAAAAGGAGGGTTTTCAAATCCTAAAGATCCCCTGAGGTTTAATGGCTATAAGGGGAGGAATATTTACACCTGAGTTACTCATGCTTTGGAAAATACAGAGTATAACAAAATATAAACAACAGGAAAGCACAGTCAGTGCTGATGCTCAGTTTCATGAGTTCTTAACTGGAATAAACACCTGAAAAGGTAGTAGCACAATCTCTTATCAGTGGCTAAAACATTGGGAAATGGCATCAAAATCTCAAAATCTCTACCCCGATGAGATGAAAGATTAACAAAGCTGGAAAATGTTTCCACAATGCTTCAGATTAGAGAAACTAAACTGCAGTGATGAGCTCCTTTAGATGCAACTGGAGCTCTGAACAGCAGCTGTTTTTTCCTGCCAAAGCGCCTGGTGAGTTGACAAACCCAAACACCACCGACTGGTACAGAAAGTTTCCAACCCAGTTAATAATAGAAGAGGAAGTATTCTCCTCCAGAGCTCCCATATCAGCAGCAGTGAATCTGCACTCTTAATCTTTATTTGAGTCCTCCAGGTTAGTTAATGTTATTTCTTGCTGTACTCTCACCGTTTAATTATTGCGAAACTCTGGTGAATTCGCAGTCTGAACGGTTCATAAAACATTTGGAAGACATTGTGAATGCAAATCATTAAAAAACATGTTTCCTCCAAAGTAGTAAATCCGTATTTAAGGGGATATTCAGGGTGACTGCTGATGCTGGTTTCTGTCAGTCAGCACTGGCATTATGACAAACTTGTTGATGATGCCAAGTAGGTCATCGTTAAAGCCAACCTGTGTCAAATAACATTTCGCCTTTTATTTTTAGCACTTTTTTTTTTTTTAAATGTGACCAGATGGTTGTGACACACAGCACTGCACAATGACTCATATGTGTAACTGAGTTAAAGAATGACAGGAAAGTGTACAAAAGAATCTGAAACATCTGACTTTGTCCTAAATCGCTGAACTCGATCCATCTGGCACTAAAAAAACAAATGCTAATTGATATTTGCTGTTGAGCACAGTCGGTTCAAAAGCATTACAGATTATTACCTTCTATGAGCCATTTTTCCAAGTGTACTTTTCCCGCTGCTTGCCAGGTTGAGCATTACTCTGAGTGGTTTCTCAGAATTTAACAGATTAAAATAAATCTATTATCACTATAATGTGATGTTTGCTCACAGACTTTAAAGACGGCGTTGTTGTTGACAAGAGGATTCACCAGACTGGTGCTGCTGCTGAGTCATACATTCACACATGGCAGCACACTGCCATCATCTGGCTGATGAAAAGCACATCAAAACACCATCAGTTACCAAACAGTCAGTTCTTTGATGACTTGCTGGAGCGAAATTTCAGGCTTTCTTTAGTTTTGTGGTAAAAACACAACAAGTCATGAGTCAATCTCACTAATTAGTATTTTATTTTTGATGAATTTGAAACAACATTATGGTGTTTTTTAATGGTTTTAATGAGTTGTGTTCACTCTGCAACACTGTTTTGGTGGTCTAAAGAATGATCCTTCTACTTAAATGTTTTTTTATGATATTAAAACTTTTGAATGCAGTGTATATTTTAATTGGGATACATAAGTAACGCTACACTTTGACACATAAAATAATGTTTGCCTAAATATATAATGTATACTTTGAGTTTCTCCTGCAAGTCTGGGTGTTTGCCTTCACCACATACCTCCTGCCATCTGTTTGTCAATCCTTGGAAATGCGAGCACCACAGAGAAACATCTGTTTTAAGTAGCTTAATCAAATTACAAAGTAACTTCTAGCTAATTGAGCGACAATGGTTGTGCTTGTGCCAAAACCCGCTTACATGGAAAACCTCTTCAACGTGTTTCTGTCAGCTGACAAGACTTTCCAGGAACCGCGGCCGTCCTACATCCAGGATGCTGCTTGCCTCCCTGAACGTGAGACAAAGTTTCCAAACACTGGCCGTGATGCCTCTCGGTCTGAAGGAAAAGGGCTAATTTTAGATTTGTTAACAAAAAGACTACATACTGTTTGTACACTGAATATCTTGCCCAACAGTCAAACATGTTTTGTCTTATTATCATGTTATTGTGATGCTCATTGCTTCAAAATTAATATTATTATATCAATTTGTTAACTAATTGAATATATCCAATAAAGATCACCATCTTAATTTGATCCCATTACAAAATTCAATATTGTTGTCTTGTATTTTCTTCTTTTGTAAGTTATCAGCAAGTTTCCTGGAGTATTCTTATAGACTTGACTGTGCTCAGTAGGAAAGTTTCTCAATCTTGTGATCGCATCATCACATGAGGTTGGCTCATGGCCGGGCCGGGTAGAAAGAGATTTTTCAGTCTACAGACAAAAAGACAAGTTTGAATGTAATACCAGGTCTAATTTGCCTTTCTTTTCTTTCTTATTAACTGACAGTGAGCTCAGTCAAAGTGACCGATTTCCTGGAAGGTCGATAATTGTGTCAGCGGACCCACGAGTGCATTTACAGAGAACTAATTGCATTTTATGGTATTTAGTGATTTCAATAGAATCACAGTAAATGTCCTCTGATACATCTAAAGTCAGTGACAGTAAGTTTGTGGAACTCATTGTGATTTTACAGTGACCTAAACACTCAATTTCTCTACTTTGTATATTTCATATAGTTTTACAGAAGAGATACCGTCATTCCTATCGCAGTGTTGATAGTATTAATATTATTTTTCAGTGGTGGAAAGTAACTACATTTACTTGAATACTCTTCTAAGTAAAACTTTAAGATACTTGAGGCAAAATATTGTATTATTTACTCCACTACATTTATTTCACAGCTTTACTTTTCAGATTAAGATTATAGAAATGAACTTCTAAAATATGATGCAATGTTATAGATTTAACAACCCAACAGTATATAAAGTAGTTCAAATTACCCCCCATTCAAATGCTGCTCATATGATAATACATCAGTAATAATAACCCAATAACATAACACATTTACACCAATGTTTATTCTACTATTATGCAATAGGCCAGTCGGCCCATAAAGGCAAAGCAAGTTTATTTTATAGCACATTTCAGCAACAAGGCAATTAAAAGTGCTTTATACAGAGCATAAAAGGCATCGAGACAGAATATAAAAGCAACACAGGGCTTTTATATTCTGTCTTGTTAGTCAAAGCACTTTCACTAAATGATTCTCATAATGCTTTTGTTATTATATTTTTAAGAATCGTACTTCAGTAAAAGATCAGAGTGGGACTACTTCCTCCTCCCACTGCTGTTTTCCTTTAGTAATAATGGTCTGTCAGCGGGATATAACACAGTAGGAATGTAAAAATCTTGTCGTAATTAAGATATTTTGTTCATCATTTATTACTTTATTGGCATGAGTGTCACAACAACAATATTGTCATAGCATCAAGAGTCAATGAAACGAAAAAGCATTAACATAACATTAAAATTGACATATATTACTTACATATAGTATATCTATGTATGTATGTCTATATATATACAGTATAATCTATGCATATATATTGTAGGTCATTCATTATCCCTATTAATACACACTGGGCAGCCTTGTCTCCTTCTCCTTGGAGTATTTTTTTTAATTTTGAGCTTGTCAAAGTAAATATTCCTTGCTTTAGTGAATGTCCTAACATGTTTTACACTACTCCGCCTGTAGAAAAGCTTAGTTGCTGTTAGTAAACGTCCACCTGTGTTGTTTTGGTCCGAGCACGCACGGTGGAAACCGATCCATCCATCAACGTGAGTCCGTCCAATGAGGAGAGGAGGGGGCGTTTCCGTCGACCTCATTCGTCACTGGCGTGTAAACCACAACAAACAGCGACGATAAAGCGAATGGCAAGCAAGTCAGAATAAAACAAAAAAAAAATACAGGTAAGACGTTAATTATTGGTTAAAAAGAAAAAAATCATAACGTAACTCGCCGTCTGCTGCACATTTTAACAGCTCCGGTGACGTATGTACGCGGTGCGGACTGTTGCGAACAGCGGCTGTAGGCTCGCGCGACTAATTCATTATAACGACAGCCATAAATTCATCGTTTCGCTGAAAATGTTGAAATAACAATTTTAAAAAATCATATGTCGCTTTTACTAGTAAACACGAAGCCGTTATAACAGTTTTTCTCCGGTCGGTACGTTGTGTTCCTTGCGGTGCGGCTCAGCAGCATGGCGGCCTCGGTTGTGTTTAAACTGTATACAGACAGACGCACATGAGACAGACATCATGATCTGTGTCTTGTCTCTAAGCAACAGCTTCTTATTTTCATGTTTAAGCAGAACATGCAGCACAAAGTAAAGCATATAAAGCTGCCTGATCTTACACAATATGGTGATTAACAGCTGGTGTGTGTGGCCTAATGTGTATTAGATAACCTGGGTATTCACATCCAGGCTGTTATATATGTTGGGATGTAGTCTATATAATGTAGATATAATGCAATATAATGTTTAGAAACGGTATTATCAATGGTGGAGGATGTGTTGAGGTCATTTGCATAAGTAAAAGTTGCAATACAACACTATATACAAATACTCACAAGTCCTGAATTCATCATTTTACTCAACTGAAAGAAGAATTATCAGCAAAATGTAATTAAAGTATTAAAAGTAAAGGTACTCTTAGTGCAAAATGCCCTCTGTCAGAGTATTAGAGCTTTGTTATATGTGCATTGACATGTACTTAGATGTTATAGCTGGTTGAGTTGAGGCTGATTTCAACTGCTTTATATGCTTTGGGGTTTATTTAATCTCTAACAACAGTGCATCATTTTACTAATCATGCCTCGTATGTAAAAATCTTACAGTGTGTCTCGATTGCCAACACTCACTTCTTGAAATGATGCTCCGTTTCCTAGAACTCTAAACACGAATGCATGAACTGCACAGTCATCTTCACTGTTTTCAAAAACCAAACTCACCGCTCAAAAAACCACATCATCTTACATCTAAACCAAACTTTCCGATCAGACATCAAGCAAAAGAAACACTATAAAGCAGCCAATGAGCACAATATGGAGATACAACACATTTTCAAAACCCTTTAATCCCTCACCATATTGTGGTAAAATAAACCGATAAAGAACGTAGAATACAGTAAAATCATTTACATGTATTTACTAATATAAACCAGTTTGTACGTGAGGAAAGGAATCACATTTATTCTGCCTCGGGTCTTTTTTTTTTGTTTTTTTTGGATCCATTGTTCCAAAACAAGTCAACTGATCCGTAGCCCTGTTATCTAAGTTCTGATTGGCGTGTGAACAATTTCAACGTCTCTTAGCGTTTCCACCTGGGAATCGTGTGTTAATCGGGTTCCAGCTGTGATTACTGGGAGTTTTAATGATACTGAATGTCAGTGCTTTCTAAATGACACACATGACTGAAAACGGGAATAGTGTTTATCGTTTTGGGAAATGTCTCTTGCTCGACGGCATCATGTTTTGGGATGTTTAAGTTAATAGGGCCCCGGTTATAGCGTGTAAATGATCGAGGAAAAACTGTAATCTGAAAAGTAATTAGTGACTGCAGCTGTTAGTTAAATGTAGCGGAGTAAAATAAAGAATATTTCCTTCTGAAATGAAGCGGAGAGGAAGTATGAAGTAGCACTATATGTAAATAATCAAGTAAAATATAATATTGTACTTGTGTAAATGTGCTTATTACTTTACTTTAACACTGAGTGCTACAGATGATTTAAATACCATAAAAATTTAAGGTCAAACAGCATCTGGTAACTCGAAGTGGCAAAGCAATTAATCTATAAAAGTGCAGGTGTAGTAAAATATTAGGCCTCTTCTAAAGTACAGTAATAGATGAATGTATTCCTGTATCTTTGCTTGTATTCTAAATTATCATTATTACTCTAAATATTTCATCTATTCATTGATATAATTGAAAACAGCCTTTTTTTTTTATCCAGTATTCGTGTCTCTCACCAGATAATATAGACATTCAGATATAAAACTGAGGGAAATATTAGCAACCTCAAGTCCCAACCGAATTATTTCAAATTCATTTTTCATCATGGAGGGCGCCCCGACTCTGTTTGTTCTCCTGGGAGATGATTCTTGGCCTTTGTCCAGGTCCAATTTCACATTCAAGTGGCTGTGTGGCATGTGGTTAGTCAGCACATCCTGCTGCAGCCTCATGGCAGTTCCTGTCTCTTCATTCTGTCTTTTGTGTTGTGTTACAGACAGTTGCAGCAATGGGCAAGTCCCAGTCACTCTTGGCCAAACACAAAGACGAGAGTCAGGACGCGCTGACGGCTTCTGACACCCACTCAGAGGAGGATGGAAAGAATGGAGACGTATCCCAGTTCCCCTATGTGGAGTTCACGGGACGGGACAGCGTCACATGCCCCACATGTCAGGGCACCGGCAGAATCCCCCGAGGTAAAGCTTTCTGAATATTAGTAATCGTTACTCTTATCAGTATTGATGACAAATCTATATTAAGAACAGTTACTTTAAAGCCCCTTAAAACTTCCAGTATTTTGCTATAACATTAAATATTCATGACTACATAAACAATAAGTTTAAGTTCGGAAAAACATTAATTCAGGTATTATTTATGAAGAATTTAACAGTCAGAAGTTAATCTGGTTTATCAAGACTATGTGGGTGTGATTTAATCACATTAAGCTGACAGTTCTGGCATTTAAACAAACAACCATTTGCTAAACTCTGATTGGTGCAAAGAAATATGTGACATAACCTCCCTACCAAGCCTCACCCATTATGAAGCAGAGCGTAGTAGACACGCACATCCAGTAAACTTCAGACAGCGAAGCAATATACAAAAACAAAGATGCAAATCTGCACACTGTAGCTCAGACATACAGTATCTTATTTGAAATAAGTGTTGTCGTTTTTTGGAACAAAGTGTGCGTCTGTTCAAGTAGGAAACTGTGGCTCATAGTAAGAAGATGATTAATGTGTTTTCAGTTCCTTTAACGTTGCAGGTGAGGAACCCTCACACGTAAGAGGAAACGCTGATTCAGTCTTAATCACTAATATCCAGAGACTCTGTAACATTAAGTTAAGAACATACAGCACACATGTTCATGTTTACCTACCAGGCTAGTGTGTGATGCTTTATATTAAAGCTATTCCAACAGCAAAACATTTAAACTACTATGGACAGAGTGCTCCTTCTCTGCTGTTTTGGAGACGGTTTTGAATTTCATACAAGCTTACAAACTTCCACCAGGATTTTATTGTGGCAAAAATGGCAACCGTTTAGTGTAAACAAGGCCTGCGACAATCTATTTCAATCCCACACTCGGTCCTCCTCTGCTCAGAAATGTGTTTTGCTTATTGTTACTTCACTTGGACGTCTGACCTTCGCTGTGCAGAACGATATATGTGCAGAGTTTCACACTAGAAGGCTGATTGCTTCATTCGTCTGCTGAAGGGGCCAAAGTCTCTCTGTGTTTAAACCTCTCTATATAGGCAACTGTCTACATGCATGATCTCTATAGGTTCAGTTCTATGTGTTTCATGCCTGGCCCCTTAAATGCTTATACGCAACTTAAAAACATCCTATTCATGTTTGTTTTAAATGTATCTCGACACCAGAGTACTTCAGGGTTTTGTCAACATGTCACGTAATATAAATGCTCTTAAATGATTGTAGTTTGTATCATATAAATCATATAAAATGAGACACGCTCGCCACTATTTTAAGATCAAACAGCTCAATATGTTTTCTTGTTGCAGCTCTACCACTGTTACAAATCAGGAATCTGGTTACACTCTGCACCATATACACATGTAGTTACAGCCAGTAACTATGGGCTGAATGATTTAGAGAAAAAAAAATAAAAAAATATTGCAATTGCAATAATGATCATTTTTACATCATTATGTGTGATTTTTGCGGGGCTCTGTACCAAATAAAGATGTTGTTTTTTTAAGTCTGTAGAATATGATGTGTAGATTTTATTTAGTTATAGACATTGTGTTGTTTGAAATGCTATTCTGACACATTTTCCCTTCAACAAATTGAAAATTGCATTAGGCCTGATTGCGATTATGATAAAATTTCAATTCCTTGTTCAGCCCTATTAGTTACTATTTCATCTATGCGTAAAACATTATAGTCCATAGAGTTGTTTACGTTGCTGTGGAAAGAATGAACCAATCACAAAGGTTAAAGACATGACTGACATTCCTCTAAAGTTTAACAGCAGCGTTGCATGGTGTAAAACTTACAACATACTCCTTTCTCAATGCAGCAGTAACACACAGCTTTCCTTTCCTTTGTTTTAAATTATTCAACAGGTCAAGAGAATCAGCTCGTGGCTCTGATTCCATACAGCGACCAAAGGCTCAGGCCAAGCAGGACGTAAGTCTGCACTGAACGCTCCTTTTTCCTCTTATCACAGATTTCCAAAGAATGCGTTAGCTGTCTACATGATGAAACTAAATGAACACGTAGTAGCATGATAGACTTTGAAGTCATCAGTTGGTTTCAGGGTCTCACTTCTCGTTTTCCTTCTCCTGCAGAAAGCTGTATGTCACAATATCGGTGTCTCTTTGCCTGCTGCTGTCTGGCCTGGCTGTTTTCTTCCTCTTCCCTCGCTCTATTGATGTCTCCTATGTGGGAGTGAAGACTGCCTACGTCTCCTATGACCAGGACAAACGAATCGTCTATCTCAACATCACAGTAAGCTTGTGGAGACAGTCTCCCCTCATTTTATTTATTACAGAACCCTGTTATGCATTAAAGCGGCTATAATAAATATAATATTGGACTTATATCCATCATTCATCATGTGGCCAGAAACTCAAATTTAATGCTAATGTTGCTTCAGATCAGAAAAAATGTTATAAGTTTGGAAATTAAGTTAACATTGGAGCACTCTTTTGCCACAATCTCACTTTTTTTTTGTCCTCCTCCATGCAGAACACTCTGAACATCACCAATAACAACTACTACGCCATATCTGTGACCAACATCACAGCCCAAGTCCAGTTCTCCAAGACAGTGATCGGCAAGGCCAAGTTCAACAACAGCACACTGATCATACCACTGGATGAACGGCAGGTAGGTTGAAATATACTGTGCACACACAAAGAGAAAAAAATACACTCATAAGAATAATAAATTCATTATTCTAGGTTATAGAAGAAGAGTCAGGGATTTGTATTTGTTTCTAGATTTGTTGAGGCAGCAAAATTATTTGTATTTATATTTGAATAAAAGTGGAAATAGGGGTAACAGTCCTGTTTTTGTTTACACTTCTAATTTTAAGATATTTAAGTGTTAAAATACGTGTTGCTCAGACTGCGGACGACTGCACTGACCGCTCAGCCAAATGTCTGATTTCTTCCCCAAGACAAAAAAAAAGTTTCTACAAAATAAATATTCATAAAAACTCATTATTTGTGCTTTTTCCGTACTCCGATTTTTGGTTCCACACCTACTGCACAGCCCACACAACAGGCTCCATATTTACACCCACAGTCACAAAGAGCCAAATCCAACTTAACTCACAGCCTTGTCACAGGACTTCTGAGAAATAATATCAATTGTATTCCTGCAAAGCCGGAACTTCAAACAATCGTTTTAAGCACCATTAAAGCCTTATTATGTTTAACTCTTGTGACATTACAAATCTTTGTACCACTTTTTTCCTCAAATGCTTCATAAATTGTGTTTATTACAGATCGACTACACAGTTCCCACCACCATTGCTGATGATATGAGTTATATGTTGTAAGTATCTTGCTACAAGTCCTATAAATGTACTCTTTACATTATTTTTCATGTGATTTATAATTTCTTATCTTAAAATGCTTATTTTCTTACAGTGACTACTGCACTCTGCCAACCATCAAAGTGCACAACATAGTGGTCATGATGCAGTAAGTATGCCTCGTTCTTCTGCAGACATACTTTTTGATTCTTTAACTAGTCATGACACAAATGACTGAACATCTGACTACAACACCTGTCTCCTCCACACTCACATAGTTTCACCCACACAAACTGAAGAGAAGAGAACAAACAGTTGTCTGCTGTAGATTACTGTTCAGACCAAACAGGAGATTTGGGGCACCTTTGGGTGTTTTGCTCATTTTACATGTCAACGTCAGTGACATTCAAGCAGATTGTCCATCTGTCAAAGCAAAACTTTCTCTAAAAGCAGAATAATCTTCATTAGTTGATTTAATCCACTGTGGTCAAAGCCAAACAACACATTTCTAGCCGAGTATCGTTTGACAGAGTTCCCAGTGAAAAAAAAACAAGTAGCTATTATCATGACGCCTACTCTACTACAATTCAGTGGTTTTACATCTAGACCATAATACCCTTAAGGCCAGTTGTGAGAAGGATCGTCTATTGCAGGATTCAGTTTGATGAATTTAACAAGAGAAGAAAGTGATAGCAGGTGTTTATTCTGAAATCCATTTAGGCTGTGACTAAATATTTTGGAAGGATGAAGTGAACAGCTGTCTTTATTTGGGGGAAAAAAAAGGATCCATAACAGGGCAAAAAATGGTTTAAACAACTAAGAAGTTGTAATCATTTCAGCACTGCTTAAAGCAAGTCAATGTAAAACCACATAATTAAAATTAAAAAAACACATTCTAGTCTTACTTAAGCTTTGTACTCAAACTAGTTAGCAAAAAAAAGACCCTCAAAGTTCAAAACCGGCCGATATCAACTAAAGAAATGTAGCTAATGAGTCTGGTGAACTTTCAAGATCATGGATGAGCAGCATGGTCATGAATTAATGTGAAAAAGGCAGGGTTTCCCCCAGGAAACTGGTTAGCAGAAGTGCTACTTTTCACATATGTGTATATATTTAGTGCCTGTAAAAAAAAAAAAAATTCAGCCCTCCTGTTTTGATAGAGATCAACAGAGTGGAAACATATCTCTACCAAGTGATCTAAATTAATTAAACCGAAACCACAAAGTGCTCTGAACTACAGACACGAGTGCAGCTGTTTGATAATCTAACTAACCTTGAGCTGAAACGTTGCTGCTAATTATTAACCTTAACTTCACCTTGCTGTCTGACTGTTGGGGCCTTTTTTCCCCCTCACACATCCTCACCTAACTGATGAAACAGTTTATATCAACTCCTTTTTTTTTTATCAAAAGTGCTGCTCTGATTAATGACTGCAAAGCAAACACGCGATGTTGCGATTTGATCATCTGCAGAGCTGAAGACATGGCGATGACGCATCTTGTGTCGTGATGAATTAAGCTGATGTGTTTTAACACTTGTCTCCCTCCTTAAATATGTGGTCTTTGCTTGTGTGATGTAGAGCCTCTGCTCCTTTTTCCCTGAAGCTTAAAAGTGTCATAATTTCATCTGATGTTACGGGAGGCACTTTTTATTTCAGGCAAGGCGTCCTGCCCTCGCCATAATTCACCTTTATTACCATTTATACATTTTTTTCAAAGTCACCCTAGTTCTATCTTTCCCATCCAAGATATCTAAGAATGTGGCGGGTTTAGAAAGGACCGTCACCCAGAACTCTGTCGCTAGGCTCACCTCGTTGTCTGATGTGCAGTAGTTGACTCTAGCTGTCTTGTGGTTGTTTCTCAGGGTGACGGTGACCACGTCGTACTTCGGCCACGCGGAGCAGGTTTCCCAGGAGATGTACCAGTATGTGGACTGTGGGGGGAACACCACCTCCTTGCATGGACATGTGCAGGTCTACCAATAAAAGGCAAGCAGAAGAGTGCAGGCATTAAACACTGCTGGTCTCACAGAGGTCGACTGGGCGTGACGCGCACAAGGAAATCTTTGCTCGGTGACATTGCGTTAACCAGGACGGGGGAAAAAAAAAAACAAAAAAAAAAACAACAACTTTTCTTCTACTAGTCTGAGTGGCTCATTCATTCTTACAGTCCCAACCACTTTTCCTTCTTTTACAGCTCAATTTATGCTATTTAGAAGAGATATTTTTCAATAAAAAAAAAAGCTACAAATGAGGGTTGGTGACTTGCCAAACAGGCTGTCAGAGAAGAGAAAAACCTGCCTGCCAGAGCCTGAATTTAGCAGGATGTGCCTGGAGGTTTGGGGTCATTTTCCACCCTGTTGCCAACAGAACAGATAGATATAATTTAATATTCTTTTTTTTTAAATCAGATATGATGCACTTTAGCTTAATCCTTAACAGAAAGCAATACGAACGATTGTATGAGTACAGCGCGAATGCTACCCCGCCACACAGTTCTACACCACTTCTAAATACTTAAAATGAATAATAAGTAAGGTGCAAGGTGACAACCACTGAGCCACTGGGCTGCAACTTACATCTATTTTCATTATTGATTTAATAAGACGATTATTTTTCTTTTTCTTTTTTTTGTCTACAAAATGTCAGAGGATAGTGGAAAAAGTCCAAGGTGACGTCTTTGGATGTCTTGTTTTGTCTTAAAAGCAGATTAAAATCCAAAGAAATGCTTTTCTTTACTATGTATGAGAAATCCTCACGTTTGAGAAACTTTAACCGGCAAATATTTGGCATTTCTGATTAAACAATGACTAAAATGATTTGTCAGTTATCAAAACAGTTGCTGATTAATTTCCTGATTAACTAACCCATCGCAGCTCTACACTGAGCCGTTCCCAACCACTTCTTGCCCTCTTTTCATTCCTTCATAGAGCTGCCTTTTTTATTTGTGTTTTTGTTTCATTAAAAATACAATTGTTGATATAATGTAGTGCAATATGGATGGTGTGTATTATCTTATGTGATTAGTTTGGTTGGGGTTTCTTTTGTCGTAAGAGTAAAGCTCGAGTAAAGTTAGTATCAGCCTTTTCTTAGGTTCATCTATCATTCGCTTTGGTTATTTTAACGAAAATGTGACAACAGTTACATGAAAACTATTATTTTTTATGTATAACTGAAACCATTTTATTTGAGGAGGAAAAATGACTTTGGATAAGGGATATTCTTAATTTCACACCAAACGTGGGAATTAACGTGAGCTATGAAATATAAAAATGTGTAAATGTAAAATATGTTGTTTCCTTCTGGCTTGCTTTCTATGCTGTCACTTACAATGTGTTTGCTGTTTTAATCCTCTCTACAACATCTATGACGTGTATCATCAGTTGACTTGTTATTCTTGAGTTTTGAAATGATTTTGACTTCCCTTATGTCACTTTTATGGTGCGGTACTGCTCTGAAACAGCTAGTGATCATCGGAAGTGAAACACAATGTGTATCCACGTGCTCTGATAATGAACGTTTTTTTAAACAGCATAGAAGATAAATGCCTGAAATTTGAGTTCAAAGTTTCTAATCTGTACTCATTTATGATCAGATGAGGAAGATACGGTAGACTCCAAAATGCCACTGCGTCAGTTTTTCTGACGCTTGATACAATTTACACGGTCATCATATGAAAACTGTAACATAAATCCAACCCTTTGTTGATATTTGATGACAGTGTAGATGTGAATACTTCTGTCACTGCCCTGTTTTTCATGCATGAAGCTGAAAATAAAATCATGATTCATTTTGAAGCTCTTTTCTATTTCTTTGTGTGCTTGCAATATTCTCTGTATACACAAGGTGGCGCTGAGTATACTGATAAACTACATTATCATTCACCCTGGCTGAAGATCCCTAAACTGTTACTCAACTACATTATTTTTGCAAACTGGTAAGTTTATCAGATAACTAGACAGCAATAAAAATATATATTTTAATTTAAACTAGTATTAATCACCATTAATTTAGAGGGGGAGTACATATTGTCTGTGCTGATTACTGTATTTTGTCAATTAAAAACCTCAAAGATGTTCAGTTTATTATAACAGAAGACTAAAACAATGAGCAAATATTCACATTTCAGAAGTTGAACCAGTGAATTTTTGGCTTTTTTTTTTGCAAATGGTTTGATGATGGCACTGGAGGAAAGGTCAAAGGTCACCTAAAACTTTAAGGATTCATCCTTTGGGGTTCACTTATATACACGGCTAATTTCATAGAAATCACTTTAGTCACAGCGTACTGAGAGGAAGTCAATGAATGTTGGCAAAAGGAAAGTTTTCACTGAACAGTGGTTCAAGACAAAAAGTAAGAAGGGAAACAATCACTTAATCATTCATTGATGACCACTCAAGTGAGATTGGTGGAATTTGCTTTCAGTACAGCATGGAGGGTAAACTCAATTCACCTGCGTCAATAACATCGAACACAGACAGATATCAGCATCACATGAGACACATGACCGGCACATCAGTCAATATTCACAGATTACCACGAGACAGGAATCACAGACAATATTTACAAGATTGACACAGACGTTTTAAGTGCAGGTACGTCTGTCAGGGTTAGCGGTGCAGTGGGGGGAAAACTGTTTTTAAAATGGGATGACGTGTAGCGCCCCCTAGAGGGCATCAGCTGGAAGAGGAGGTGAGCAGGGTGAGAGGGGTCAGAGATGATCTTGTTTGCCCTTTTGATTGTGTATTTTGGATATGGTGATGAGGAAAATCAGTGTTTGCTGGGATTTTTTTTGGTAATCTGTACTGATGTTCCATTTGAGTGTGTTGCTAATGTGTGTGCCAAGAAATCAGGTGGTTGTGGGTTCTCCTGAGACGTCTACGGGGGGGTTTTGGGGGAGGGGGCTGTTGGGCTACCTGCTCACAGTATCAGCCTTCGTTGTTGTTGGTTATAAGTCCAACTACTGTTATATCATCTGCATATTTAGGAATGGAGACCGAGCTGTGGTGGGATATGAAGTAGTTTGTGCAGAGGAAGAGGTGAGAGGGTGACAGAATGCAACCTTGGGGGTCAGAGGTCAAGATGAAAGGCTATTCATCTTAACCCTCTGTTCCTTTCTCCACAGGAAGCTCTGGATCCAGTAGCGTATGCAGGGGTCAATATTCATGTCCAGCAGTTTATTGAAGAGACCGCCCCGGTTTACTGTATTGAAGGCAGAGCTGAAGTCAAGGAATAGGATCCTGGCGCAGCTTGTTGGGTAACTAAGGCCATATTCGGTGTGGCGCTCAGCTGTAACTTTGAGCAGAGGTGTGCGGGGGTGTGGGCTTGTTTATTTGTGCTCTAGAACGTAACTGCTGAAATCAGAAAATAATTTTATTGATCCAATTCACCAGCTTTCTCTCTACCAGCGCTCCCTCTCTTCATTTACTCTCTAGCTAGCTTAACCACAGCTGCTCTCTCTCTCTATTTCCTCTCATCTTTCTTTTTAAAAATGAGTCAGGAAGTCAACAGCAACACCTAACTTTACTTTTAACTGTTATCAAACGAAGAGAAATGTCCTCCCCTTCTCCTAGGAACATCTTCATACCCCTTCATGGCATGGTTTACAGCTCGGATCAGTCTGATCTCCAGCTTGCATTTCCTCAAAAGTTGACTCTGGATCAACTTTCCGGCCTGCAGCCAAAACGCACCATTCCCAATCAAATGAATGGGAGGACTGGTGTCTGAACTGAATACAGGCTTAGTGTTGTCATGTATGGTGAAGGGCTCAGTTAACAGCATCTTGAACAAAACCGCTGGCCCAGTAAGCAAACTGGTAAGTATCCATCAGACGAGTAGTGCAGGATTTCAAATAGGAGACGATGATGCGCTCAAACACCTTCATGACCACAGATGTTTGGGCAACTGGTCTGAATTCATTGAGACAGGAGGTTTTGGTTGACTTTAACTGTGGTAGCGTAGTGTACACCGGCAGAGGGAAGTGTTGAAAATGTTAGTAAACATCGGAGCCAGTTGAGCCGTACAGTGTTTGAGTACAGCTGGACTGATCCTGTCTGGGCCTGCTGCTCTCCTCTTGTTTGTTTTCCTCACTTCCTCCTCCTCCTCCTCAATGGATGTACAATAGAGGGGCTGGAGGAGGGACAGGAGGCTGTTCAAACCTCCCATAGAAGTCACTGAGTTTGTCTGGGAGGTCAATATTGATGCCAGGTGTGTGTATGGTTGGGGGACTTTTTTTTGTTGTTTTTTTTTGTAATTGGTCTTCACCTTTACAACGGACATAACAAATGTACTAAGTTATTGTCCAGATATGTAGTTCTGGACCAAAATATTGAATGAATGGACAAACCAGCTGAGTGAGCAACAACATCCATTGGTCCCACCATCACTAGGAGGCAAAAAAGCCAGTCTCAATAAAGCAAGAAACCACATGTAGAAGAAGAGAGAGCCACCCAATATGTAGTTCAGTAGGTAACCACAAAGAAATGACTAGAAAATAAAGTCTGATCTGATTTTTTTTTATTATGTTTGAGACTGTCTGTTTCATATTTATTGTCTGAATATCAACATTAAAACTGTTCTTATCCGTATGTAATATAGGTGCTGATGTTATAACAACATCAGCATTTCATTATCAAATGACCTACTTTTGTCCTCCGCGGCATCCTGGTTGTATTCTGTGTTACTGTTACCATGTACAGACTCTCAATATGTTCCTCACTGAACCTAGAAGCACCAGACGTCTCCAGTGTATCATGATATGTTCACATCTGTTGCACTCATTAAAACACCAGTTCACTTCCTCTCTGAGATCCAAGCCACTGGTTTGGACCAGAGGTACACTGGAATACATGTGGCCAAAAAGTACAAGGAACACACACACACACACATATATATCTATAACCATTAAACATTGTCAGTTTTCTTCTTATGTCTAAAGTATTTTGCTTGTATAGATTGTATTTTTGTGTTTATAAAGATGGATCAAAACTTTATCTATAACATAAAATATTTGAAGTAAATGAATGTTCTGTATTTGTGGTTATTTTTATGTTATTCCAGTTAATATATCAATAGGAATGTATAAATATTAGCAGTTAAATGTGCATTTTAAAATAAATTAATAGATCTTTATTGATTATTTGTTCAGTACATGTATGATTATATCACAATGTGTTATGACTGTGCAAAGTAAGCAAACATGGTAAACAGTTGAGTAATTTTACTAATTCACCTTCACAATTTTACCTTCTTTTTTTATCTAATATGAAGTCGCAAAATAGGACTATCTCAGTCCAGGCTGTCTGGAAAATGAGAATCACTTTAAGAGCTTTTTGTCTCCGCCAAAGACTGGACTCATATCAGCAGTGTTCAACGAACCAGTTCTTGAATCTTTGTTTCCTGTTGTGGTCAGTCCAAACAATGAATTGTCTGCTTTTTTTTATGTCAGATAATCATTGTACTTTAGCTGCGTATCCAGGAGCAGCAGCTTTGTTTATAGACTCTTTGTGTAAATTTAACCTGTAACTTTAAAGTTTCAGGATGATCTACTTTACAATCTTGGTAGCCAGCATATAGAACCGTGTGTGAACCTCCATTATAGGTTTTAACACATAAAAAGTTAAAGGCTACTAGCTTTTTATGGAAACATGATAAAAGGTAAGTTTTGAGTACAAGCCATGTCTGCCATTGATTTGGTTGTGTTTTTGCCATTAAAGCAGACCTTCCCCTCACCCCATAGTTCATATAGGCCCAGCATTTCCTCTCACTAGCTATAAGGAAATGGCTTTTGCACATGTGCTCGACATGAACTCACATCATAGGGTCTCGCTTGCTGAAAATAATAGAGTAGGTGGCTCCACTCTGAACCTTTTTTCTCATTCACTGACCGTAGTTTAATGCGGTTAGCAGATTGATCGAACGACGCCAACTATATTGATAATCAATTAATTGTATTTTATGAGAAAAAATCCAGCTCCTCAAATGGGATTTTCTATGTTTTCTTTAATCTTCTATGATAGTAAACTTAATATCTTTATGTCGTGGGAATTTGATGATGTCACCTTGGCTTTGGGAGACAGTGATTGACATTTTTCTCCATTTTCTGACACTTTATAGACCAAATGTCTCATCAGTTGTTTGAGAAAACAAACAGCAGATTGATAATGAAACACTACGGTGCCAACTGTACCACGATATATAGTATGCAGTAACGATTTGATCTGTATATAGATACTGTTTATCTATTTTACATATCTGACAGCCTGGACATATTATGTTTATGTTTTGTTCGCAATCTTTGTTTAGCTGTATATGTGAATTCTCAGTAGAGCTGCAATGATTAGACGATTCAGTGACTAGTGCCAACTATTAAACTAATCGCCAACTATTTTGATGATGAATTAATCATTTTGTATCATTCTGTAAGGCAAAAAAGTGCAAATTATCTGGTTCCAGCTTCTCAAATGTGAGTATTTTCTCATTTCTGTGACAGTAAACTGAATATCTTTGAGTTGTGGACTGTTTTGGTCATGGTTGCTGAAAGAAGATATTTGATGACATCACCTTTGACTTTGGAAAACTTTACATTTAACCAGAGCTTTTAGTTTTTTTTTATTTCATAGAGGGCGGTAATGATACAAACTACTATAACCCCTGCCATTGCACAGCCCCATTTTGGCCTCCTGGTTTTTACTAGCTAGCATATCAAACAGGCTAGGACAGTGGCTCTAAACTGACACAAATTAGACCACAGACCTCCATTTGATAAGATTTTGTCCCAGGGTCTCCATCTTAGATGTTTTATTACAGGAAGTGTATGCAACCTATGACCAAATTAGTCATATTCTGTCATTTTGTTACTTATGTAAGGAGCTATAATGAAAATATGTGATTCACCTTTTTGCTGGGGACCCCCTGTAACCCCCTCAAGGACCCCTGGTGGTCCCCGGACCCCACTTTGAGAACCACCAAGCTGGAAAACAAGAAAAAATGTCAACGGTTAGAAGCACTGATGCTAGCTAACGTTACTAGCTAGTCACCGTCAGCTGCCGTTAACGTCAGTTTAAACTCCGAACAATTAACGTTGACGTATTTGTTCAGTGCATCCACATACATTTTTCTGTCTGCCTCCTCCAGGCAATGTGTGTGTTTCTTACACGCTGTTTCAAACTTTTCCCCCCATCACAACCTCTACTGTCACTGTGTAGCCACCACCCACACACCAGGACGCTCTCCCCGCCCAGCCCCGCCTGCTCGCCCCGGCACCTGGTGGTCGTTTCTCTCTGTGCGCAGCAGCGGGGGCGCGGTGAAGAAGTCTCCGTGCTTTGTAGGGGACTTTCTCCTCCATCTCCATCCACCGCACCGCACTCACTCCCTCCGGTCTCCTTTAAACAGACAAAACAAGAGCAACCATGGGCTTCGTGGGTCTGGGCTCCACGGTTCTTCTGGCCTCTTTGGTCACACTCGCCGGTCTTTGCTACGCGCGCTCCGACGCGCCGCGGGGAGTCGCGCTCGGGTTCGTTTTCGACCCCAAAGCGACGTGCGACCCGCCGTGCGAACACGCAGGAATCTGCACCCGCAACAACACATGCTTCTGCTCCCGGGGCTATGAAGGAGAGACCTGCCAGTTTGGTGATGTTACAAATTTTTGTCTACGTTTATGTTCATTTTATGTAAATTCAGGATGTAACTAATTATTTAGTTTCAACTTGCCACCACAAATTCTTTCGCCTGCAGAGAAGAACAATGCTTACAGACATTTATGGATACTACACTAAAGCCCATGACTTAGACACTGAGTGCATGACCTATCTTAAGACAAGCACCTACAAATTGATTTTACTGTATTTTCGGGCATGAATTAACTTTATTTATACAGCACCTTTCATGCACATAATGCAGCTCAAAGTGGTTTACAATTCAGGAGCAAGTGTAAAATCATTGACACAGATACACAAGAAGGAAAGGAGAAGATAAGAACAATGAATGTTACTATTTATTTACACAGTTTCTTTGGAAAGAAAGAGACAATGCATAAAAAATAGTTAGAATCATGAATAAATATAAATAAATACAAAAGGCATTAAATAAAAATGAGAGAAAATCACAAAAGACAGACAAAAACAGACAGCTGCTAGTTATATGATAGGTTTAAAAGATAAGTTTTGAGTTATTGTTTAAAACTATCCACTGAGGAATGAACTTTGTATGCTTTATCCCCCTTAAAGCATGTTTTCATCAGTTTAATACAGAATTTTGATCATCTCTAATCAGTCTGTAAAAATGCTATAACTTGGCACCCAAGGTATCACTTTACATACAGTGCTGTAAGGACTTAAATTGCTACTGATCATTTCAAATGTCAAAAACGTGTGACTGAAATATGATGAGATAAAAGTTGAACTCGACTACAAACAGTAATGTCAAAAACGTTTGTGTTCTTGTGTGAATGCAGCCAACTGTTATCCCAAATGTAAGAACGGAGGAGAGTGTCTTCGCCCTGGAAAATGCAGATGTCCTCCTGGTTTTGGAGGAAGATATTGTCACAAAGGTAACCATCCAGTTGGTCCACCAGTTGGAAATCAAGTGGTTTCTGTGATTTGGAAGCCTGGAAGCTGCACTTTTTTTTTAAAAAAAGCATTTTTCCACCCACACACTTCATATAGCATATAGGGTGGAGATCCATCTTCATGACTGTATACTACAGCTGACCCATCCATACAGTCCAACACACAGCTGTCAATCTTTTAGCAGACATAAAACAGATTACTCCTGATCTTTTTTTTCCTAGTTGTTCCTCTTGGTGATGGAACAAAACTGCAGGAGTATTTTAGTAAGGATGCAATAAAAACTCCCCCAGTGTCTCAGTGTTTAAGTGCTGTTAGTGTAAATGAGCCTAAAGGTTAGTTTATCAGTATCAAGGCTGTAGCTAACATTGGGGAAACTGTCGTGAGTATTACTCTGTGAATTTGGGGATTTTGCCAAACTGTGGAGGACATTTACAGTTATAATCAAATCTCACATTGCAAATATGAAGTTAAATGAAAATAAAATGATGTTCCTGGCAGTGGGAGGAATTAATGATTATTTTGGAGCAGCATTTAGACCAGTGTTTTCCCAACCAAGGGTTCACAAGACAATTAGGAGGACAGAAACCAAAAAACATCCAACAAACTATGTTTATTTGCCTTTTTCTAGTGAATTACTGAACTAATGCAACCAATGATGAGGGGCAGCAAGTAACCATTTCTTCATTTTAAAGGGTACCACGCATAAAACGATAGGAAGCGCTCATTTAGACATTTATGTTGTTGGAAATATACACAAATAGTTAAATCAATAAATATAATGTGTGTTTTTTGGTGTCTTGTCAAAAAACACCCAAAAGAGGGCGGAGCCAGCACTGACACTAAGTTCTATCAGATCAATCAGTGTAGCTGAAAACACTTCTAGACAGCTAAAAGTATCTCATCAACATCTTTGCTGATAGGTGTGGTTTGTTTCTCTGGCAGTGACGTGTGACGGGGGATGCTGGAACGGAGGGGAATGCATCGCTGTCAACGGAGTGGCCAAGTGCATCTGCCCCTCAAGCTGGGCTGGCTCAAAATGCCAAGAAGGTCTGTTTATTGCCGTATCTAATTACCCTATTAACACCACAGGTCAAAGTCACCAAATGGAGCCGCTCTCTCTCTCTGCTGGAGCTATTCATCAACAAGAGCTTAACTAAAACATTTCCCATGCCTTTCCTGTTCCAAGATGCTGTCACAATGAGTAGTAACCCCCCCAAAACAAGCCCTTTTAATTTAGTGGTGATGAACGATGCCTACGTTTTACGACTCGTAAATGGTGATTGCGACATTCATGGCTGTAAAATGTAGTTTAAGTTTGGCTTTACAAACATTTCTAAAGGGGGCAGAGCTGCTTTGGAGGCAGACCAAAACAACAAAGATGTTCTAATATATATGCACCGAAATTCAATGAACCAAGACCTGGTTTACAGCCATGCTAGTGGCTCTGCGAAACTGATTCAAAGAGCTGCAAAACCCAGATGAATTTCATTAATCTAGTTTTCAATGAAGAGTTTTAAAGATAGTGTCACATATTGGTCTACCAGCTGTTTCAGAAATTCAGAAAATTCTGGGAGAAACCAAATTCTTGTATGTTAGCGGGCAAAGTTAGCAGCTCTGTGAAATTGTACTAACCTGAGCTAACATGCTCACGATGATAATGCTAACATACAGACGATGTTTAGCAGGTACAATGTTTATTATGTTCACCATCTTAGTTCGGTATGTGAGCATGCTAACATTTGCTAATTAGTAGTAAAAACAAGGCTGAAGGCTGATGGGAATGTAAGTATTTAGCCACAAACCAAAGTATTGGACAAATAAAAGATTTTGAGCTACAATGATAACAGGAATGGAACTGGGAACTATTTTCATAACCGCATAATTGTTTTAGTGATTTATTAAGTGAACACGTCAAACATTTCCTGGTTGCAGTTTATCTCAAATGTCATGGTTTGAAGCATACATGATAAAACTGAATTTTTTTGCATTTTTGACATTGGAACACGTCTCCATGGGCTCTAAGAAATTACAACATGCATTTTTCAGACATTCAATGGACAAAGTATACATTTTAAATAAATTATAGCCTGACCTTTGACCCTTTTGACATGGTGATGATGCCAAAGGAAAAATTAGGGGATCAACCAAAGTTACAATTCATCCTGAGATGACATGGCAATCCATCCAATAGTTGTTGAGAGAAACTTAAGTCTGGGCCAAAGTAGTGGGCCAAAAAGCCGAGCACCAAACAGACCAACAGAACCATTATTAGGGATCTACCAATGATAAATCAATGCATCTTATGCTGTCTCAGATATATATTTATATTCAAAATATCCTTTTTAGCATTGTCTAGCTTGCTCACCTTTCAAGATTATGAAGACCACTATGATGGAGTGAATGAAAGTTGTTACCATTGACACCCAGGCTCACCCTCAACCTAACCTGCAAACAAAAACATGTCCACCTACTGAGATTTAAATAGTAAACATGTGTAACATATATATCTAAAGCTCACATCTTCCCGGCATGTTGAGAATGTCTTTCTATGGTTTGTTCCCCACGTAGCGATTTGTCCCCAAGGCTGCAGGAACGGGGGAGTCTGCGTGGCTCCAGGAATCTGCAGCTGTCCGGAGGGCTGGCTGGGCGGCGCCTGCCATACCGGTGAGCTCAAAATTAACACATTTGCACGTTCATATACTCCTAGATCAATGTATAAACCAAGAAGAGGATACTGTTTCACATATCAGGCTGCCAAACAGACAGGAAGGATATAAATTATGTGTATGCGTCTACTGAGGGAAGGCTTTTTTTCACCTCAGTGTTTTTCCAGATGTGACCAAACAGACATGGAAACACTTTTCACGTCTGTGGCCAGTTGCGGGATTTGTAGCGTTATGATTTACAAGCTGCTCGTTCATTTCCTTCTTTCTCAGGTTTTTATAAATGATTAATACTTTTTTTGTCTCTTTTGTCTGTTTTTTTTTTTGTCTTGCCTTTAGCTGTGTGCACTCAGCCCTGCCTGAACGGTGGGAAGTGTATTTCTCCCGACAAATGCCGCTGTCGCCCCCCTTACTCTGGCGCTCGCTGCGAGGAGAGGAAAAATTCCCACTAGTGTCAAAGGTCAATGACGCCCAATCGGGAACTTTATGCTGATGAGGACAATTATTGTTATTTTAGCTGAACATTTGTAGTTTTTATATTGTTTACCATATCATGTCACTTGTTTAATGTTCTTATTTGACTGTATAAACTTGTTATGTACTGCACTGTAATTTGTGTCATTAAATAAATAAAAGTGTGAATTGCATCCTTTATCAACAGTCATTCAACAAAAAAGAAAACCATAGAAATAGTATATTTTCTTTATTTAGACATATTTTACTCGTACCAAAGTGTAATCTGGTGTTGATGGAGATTTTTTTTTTTTTTTTAAAGGAAACAGAAGAAGATGTAACTCAGGTGGACGTTACTTTGATTTACATGTTTGTTTGACATCAGTGTAAATGGATAACAGTCGAAAACTAAAACAGGCCTGATCAAACAATATATTAATGAAAGCAACTGAGAAAAACAGACATGCAATTTTTGTAAATCGCAACATCTCCGGTCTAAAACAAGCAACTGATGTGTACCATCTAAGTTAGGCATAATTAATAAAGCAGACTTATTTGTATTTTTTCTCATAAGTAATAAAACAAACAGTGCACATCAGTTTGGTAAAAAGCTATAATTTGGTTAAATTGTGAAAAACACTTACAGCGTGCTGGTTATAACCTACAGCTTATGAATTTCATGGAGACAGATTTGTCATTTACTTCTTGTACATAATACTGTGCGGTAACACTCTGTGTAAAACGTCCGTAAGCACCGCTGATGCATTTAACAGATGTGTTACCTTCAGCCTTGAGGTAGTGATATACAGGGACAAAAAGACAAGTGCAATACATCAAGTCCCTCTGTTAGCGTTCAAGCGTGCCACACATTCAAGCACATGCCAATATCCATTATCCACTAATACACACACGCATACACACACACACACGCACACACACACATAGTCATACGCACAACAATTTATGGTGCTCTCTTCTTGCTTTGTGCATTTTGTAGCCTCTTTCATCACACTTTCCATTTCTTTTTCATCACACTTGTGGTGCCTGTAAACATAAATTCAACAAAATTAGATTTCACATCGGACATTGTTCAATACATCCTATTGAATGACTTTTGATCCTTAGTGTGGGGGGAACCTCAGAGGAAATAACCCTGGATTTATTGGTACCGTTTAATACTTTTCCCCTCCGCACAGAGCCATGTTTCGTATATGAAGTGTGACCCAACTGCTGACCTTTATTGCACAGGTGAGGCCCTTGTAGCCTTTCCGACAGTGGCAGTAGTCAGGAAGCACGCATCTTCCTCCGTTCAGGCATCGCTGTCTACAGACCGCTAGAGGGAATCAACATCACAAAATGTTTTTTTTTTTAATAATAATAATAATAATAATTTGTGTTTTCTGCCAATAAACTGCAGAATGGTAATGAAAAAAGATATAACTGGAGGCAAGTTAGCAACTCTATGTCCTAGCCAGAAAAACGTAACCATCACTGCAGGATATTATAACACGATTAGTACACTCACGCGTTTGACACTGGAGACCTTCCCACCCGATGGGACAGTGACAGGTGTTTGGTCCCACACACTCGCCGCCGTTTTTACACTTTTGCAGACAGACGGCTACAGCGAGAACAGAGAGGCAGGCATAAACAACACTTCAGCAACAGCTTGGCAAATGGCACAAAATCTACCACGTGACATCTCTGACTGGGCTGCAGTCGCATCCAGTGCCAAAGATTTTTATAAGAAACTGGATTCTGTTAGCCACTAATTACAGAAAGAGAAAGTTTGAGTTGATGTTTAATTACTTGTGGACTGTGTATTCATCGGACCTTTAATGTTTCATATTTATTTAAGCCTGCTATAATAAGAACAATGGCATCATCACTAAAGATAAGTAATATGATTTCCATGTTAAAACACAGGAAAATGGAATTAATATTTGTTGCATGTATTGACAAATATATACAGACAGGTGACAAGTAAGGGATAAAGTACAGCGAGTGGATCATTACTGTGAAATGAACCCCAATAGGGTGATGCAGGACTTGACCTGCAGGTCTTGAATGACCCTGACGGGACCTGTGAATTGGGGCATTATCATCCAGGAAGACATCAGTGACCACTCAGAACAACTTTGTATTGATTTGTAGTGACCCTTCCCTTTAAGGGGACAAGTGGACCCAAACCATGCCAGTAAAATGCCCCCCCAAAGCATAACAGAACCACCAGATCCCCTCACTGTAGGGGTCAAACATTCAGGCCTGGTTTTTCCTTTAATTTATCAGCCATCTGTATGTGTATATATCAGCATACAAAAATGTCAATGTGAAAAATTTATTTTTAATTGAAGTGTTTCGGTTCACCACCATTCGACTTCTGAACATTTAATTTGAGCCTTTAGTACGAGAACAGATGCTTTTCTCTGCTGCAACACTGATTTTTCAATATAGACTGATGATCGGACTGAATTCCTGTTTAGTTTTCACCTCATTATCTGAATCACTGAACACTTCTTGAGATGTTAAAAGCAATGTAACGGTCTGGAACCAGGCTAAAATTAACCCACCTTTAGTCTAAAAAACAAGTCCATGTGCAGGTTTTTCATATTACCTGCGATGCATCTGGTGTGTATGAGTAAAGCATGGAGTCACTCACGTATGTTACACCTCTTCCCTCTCCATCCTGACGCACAGGAGCAGGTGTTGGGTCCCACACACTTGCCTTTGTTCATGCACATTGGCTCACACACACCTGGAACACATTCAATGACCGATACCAACCATTATTTGAAATAAGGCTGCATTCAAATATGCAGGTGGTGATGTTAGCGACTTACTCTTTTGACATCTCTTTCCTGTGTAGCCTTCAGGGCAGGAACACACATTGTTTCTCATGCACTGACCTCCATTCTTACAAGGAGGACTGCATACAGCTGAAACACAACAATATTCAGCTGTGAAGATACCAAGAGGCACTGTACACATGGCTGATATAAATATAAATCAGATATAGCTAGCATTGGGAGTTAATGATCATATTTCAACTTCTGAAAGTCAAACTGAAATGTCACATTTTTGTTTCTGACAACAAAGGCTACAACAGTGGTTGCAATAAAAAAAAAGCCTCTTAGCCATCTTCTCAAAAACAGTAAGCTGTTGTACTCAATAGGAAGAAAAGCCCCTTAGCTAGTTCTGGGTCTGTGTAGCTAACCCTGACCTCTGGCCCCTCTGTGTAAAGGGGAAGTGAAGGAAGTCTGCCTGCAGGGGTTTGTGAATAATCACCATATAATAAAAAAAATAAAGTCCTTAGCACTACAACCTACTGTGTTTTTTCTTTCAAAAGGAGCAGAGTAAGTATGTAGATAGTTTTGTATTAAAGGTGCTGATGTTTCTGCTAAAATAATACTTTACATTTTGGCCCCGCTAGCAGCACGGCTCTATAAATGTCAGCCTCTCAGTCACTTTGGTTCAGACTGAAATATCTCAACAACTATTGGATGGACTGCAATTAAATTTGGCACTAGAGCCACCATCAGGTAAAACATTTTTTATGATTAAAACCCTGCAAAATTAGCAACATTCTCATCAGCCTCAATTGTACATTGTTTTAGTGCCAAGTAGTTGACATTAGCATTTAGCTAAAAATACATGTAAAGCCTCACAGAGGCGCTAACTTGGTTGCTAACGTACAAAACTTCAGTTTCTCTTTAAAGTTCAGTGACTCATATTTAATTAATGTTGAGGGAAAATTTGGAAAATGTTACACTCTCATATGAATAATTAATTCACCAAAGAGCTGATGAAAAAAATGACCCTGAAAATACCAAAACAAGGTTTACAGTCTGTTTTTATGCAGTCAGAAAGGGACCTTCATCATGTAGCTTGATCCGAGTTTAAATAAAAAGACAATATCAGCATTGCTTTAACTTGGAGATCAGGTTTCGTTTCATTTTTCACAATTTCTCTCAGCGTTAGAGCAGCAGAGCAGTAAAATGCGTGTGTCACTGTGGTGTGTTTTTATCACCGTCTTACCGATTTGACACTGAGAGCCATAGAAACCGCTGGGACAAGCGCAGATGTTGGGCTTTATGCACGTTCCTCCATTCAGACACACGGGGTTACAGAGAGCTGCGGAGGGTACAAAGAGCCATATTCAGATACCATGGATTTAATATCTGTTTTTCAAAATGTGTCTTTTGAATCTGCAGTCTGCATGTTTCACCGTCTCCAGAGCATAATGTAAGATTTACTTCATTGTCATGGCAACACTGACAAGTTTCAGTTGGAGTGCTCAAATGCATTCAGATCCAATTTTTGTGGTGGCTGTAAAATGTGTTACATGTGAAAGAAACATTGAAACGGAGACACTTTGCAGCTGCAGTCTGAATGTACATTTGGTCATGTTGTACCTGAGTTACACGTCGGTCCGTACCAGCCAGGTTTGCATTTGCAGACATCAGGAGAAACACACTCGCCTCCATTCTCACAGTGCCTGTTACACACCACTGAGACAGATAAAAAAAAAGATTATTGTTCACACTTCTAAATGTACGTCTAGAGCTGCATGAGCTCAACATTCATCGCAGAAAATATCTCGCCCTCCTTGAAATGCTCAACTGAGTCGTCTTCAGTTATCACCGAGCTTTATGAGCAGCAGCCTGTGATTGGTGGAAGTTTGTTTTCTTTTTGTCCTCGGTTTCTCTGGGTTATCTACAGGCTGCCTGAACCAGGCAAGAAGATTTACAGACACTGGATAAAAACCTGCATGTTTTTTTTATTTTATCTACTAAAGAAAAGAACATTAAAGATAAGGCAGTAAAGGACAGTGCTTTTCAGTATCTAAATATCAGGTCTCTGTCAGTTTATATAACATTCATTATTAATTCATTTCATTTCGAATCCTAGACTCTGGAAAGCACAGTGTGATAAGTATATAATATGTGTCATATGATATTAATCTATTTTCTAAAAACCTAAATACGCCTACCAGAACCTCTAAAATTAAAACCTTATTAGATTTAGAGGTCTTCTTGTCTCCTGTTTTCCTCCAGTCTTTATGCTAAGCTAAGCTAATGGGGTGTTCAATGGGGTATCAATTTTCTCATCTAACTCCAGGCAAGAAAGCAATTTAGTTTCCCAAAAATGTTGACCTCTTTCTTTGGAGTCTGCATGCGCTGAAGTGCAGAGTCGCCGACGTTTTACTAAGAGGCTGCACTGTAAACGTGGACAAAGTCTGTTAGCAATACATCATCGAGGCAGCGGTGGTCTAAAGGTTAGAGAAGCAAGCTTGTGACCAGGAGGTTGTCGGTTCAGTCCCTGGACTAGTGTGGGTGGGGAAAGTAAAACAAAAAAAAGCAAGGCCCTTAACCCCGACTGCTCCAGTGGAGCTGCTCAGTGGTCAGCGGATCACACTGGTTGTACTGGGCAACTTCCAGGTGTGAATGTGTGTAACTGTGCGAATGTGATCTGAGCGTTCCTGCAAAAGAGAGGCCGCCTCCCAGTGAGACTTAACAGTTAAAATAACATCACAAACACACCACAAAAGTAATTAAATAGCATCTCACTGATTTCACATCTGGGTCCCACGTAGCCATAGGGACAGGTACACAGGTTTCTGGCCAGACAGGTGCCTCCATGCTGACAAGGCGGCTCGCAGCTCGCTACACACCGACACAGGGTTGTAAATTACACCGAGATACTCGTGGGTATTATGTGAAAGTAATGTGTGTGTCAGTATGTTAGACTGCTATGATTATGAGTTCAGGTTACCTTCCTCACAAGTGGGCCCACTGTAGCCCGCAGGACATTCACACACATTAGGTTTCACACATTTTCCCTGGTTCTTGCAGTCAGGTCGACACACGGCTGAGAGGAAAGGAAAGTGGCAAAAAATCAGTCCGTCGCTGAATTAAAGTAGCCACATTTTCACATGTGATTTAACAGTAATGAGTCATGGCAGAGTGCAAAGGACTCCGGGTTTCTTTCAAGAGATGATATGATTTAATAAACTAGTAATCCAGCACATCATTTAACGAATCACAGTCTGTCCAACCTCCCTCGCTCTCACCTATGTGACAGTTGTATCCGGTGTAGCCTTCCTTACAGGTGCAGGTGTTGGGCAGAGTGCACTCCATGTTCCTCCCACACTGATACCTGCACACAGCTGAAACACATCACAGCAGAAATCCAACCATTAGGACATGAGGACATGCTACAAACAACAAGTCAGTCAATCCACAAAGTATGAATCAAGATCAAATATTCATCTTGCTATGAAGATAATAAACATTCAGTGAAGATGCTCAGTCATCCAGGGTCATAATATATTCAAAAGGTATCTGAAGAAGCCTTTTGGATGAGAGTTTAAAGCTACTCCAGATGCATTTGTCCGAGGCCATCTGCATGTTTGGTGGTTAAAGTACCGTGAGGTATTTTTTAACGGTCGGTAAAAACAAAAATGAGCAAATTAAGGGAATCGTTTTGGTCCCTGGAAACTTAATGATGGGCCTTTGTCAATATTATTTTCACATTTTAGAGCAATACAGTATAAATTTAGCTGAACAGTAGAAAACACAGTGAGATTTTCCATTATTAAGATAATGGAAAATGAAGTCAATGAAGCGATTCGGTGATGTCAATTACACAGTTATATCAATCTAAAGTTTGCTAGCATTAGCCACCATAAGCTACTTGTTATAAAAGACCAAGTAAGGTTTATAGCAGAATACCAAAGTAAACAAGAGTGTCTTATATTGCTTCTGAATTCATCTTTTCATTCATACGAGGAAGAACGTTCTTCCAAAAGTTATTTAAAACCAAATGATGAATTGGTTTATTGAAAAAAAAAAAATCAATACACTATTTGGAAATGACGGAGATGTATGTAAATAAGGCAGAGCTGCAAACAAGCCCTTGAAATACTGCTATGTACCGCCATCATCAGCAAATCTGCCTGTAGACACAATATCCCTCCGCCTACATGGGAGAAACTTGGTTATCTTAAAATGTGCACATGTTTTTCTTCTATTTTGTTAAAACACTGTGTTTTAATTGCCAAAACATACTATACTGTATTATGATGTATTGCACAAATGCCCATTATAACAAGGTAATCTTACCAAATCATTAATATTTTATATTTTTGCATAATTAGTTAGTGAATTTGCAACAAACTTGATCAAAATAGAATCACCTACAGATAATATGTAGACAAAAATAATGAAACTTTCATATAATTAATGTGCAGCTTACTTCCATTTTACATAAAGAAAGATTTGGACCATTTAGTGTCATAATGTATTTATTTTTCCTTTGAGTGTAAATAAATCTGATTATAAGACTCGTTACCTTTACATGTGACTCCATCTCCAGTGTAACCGTACGGGCAGCGTCCACACCTGAAGGATCCGGTGACAGTGGGCTCACAAGGGACACCGGGGAAGCATGGAGAGTCAGCACAGGTCACGTGGTGAGACGGTAGTAACCCCCATTTGACCCCGGTGGTGAGGCCGGGGGTCAACTCCACCCCACTGGGCTGACCTCGGTGGAAGGTCGGGGTGAAGACTCTGGTGGCGGTTTGATTCTGGGGGGTCTTTCTTACAGTGGAATGAACTCTCCTCACGGTAGCGTTGGTGGCGGCTTCTGGTCTGATCCTCCTGTCAGGGGTCTGACGTCTTTGTGAGGTGGGAGTCGATGAAGAAGAGGAGGAAGAGGAGGGAATCGTTTCCTTGCTGGAATCTAATTTGGTGATATGAACATGCCCGTCTGCTCCGCTGGCGACCGTCCCCTGACCTGTAAAACACTGGAAGTTAGAGGATATGACTTAAAAAAATAACACATGAAATACAGCTTTCAACATTAAAACATGCAACTCTTAAGTTTCCATGTGGAGGAACAACACATTTTCCAACACAGCAGTGAAAACACAACTCTTTAATACTATTTAGATTTCTTTTGTTTGAACATACAAGTGATAAAACTACTTCATCGGATACAAAACAAATACAGTAAGACAAAAAATATTTTAAAAATGTTTTGTTTTTTTTTTACTGTAAAACCTCATCACACAACATACTGTGTCACAGAAATGCTATTCAAAAAAGAAAGTAATAGTTTAGACAATATTGTGCAACTCCTACACTACAAAAAACATGTACATTGCCAGAAAAGGTTTGGGAACACCCTCCCATTCACTTTAAGAAAGTGTGTCTAAACTGTTAAAAAATCATATCATGGCAGGTGATATAGAACTTTTTACATATAAGAAACATTTACATACAGATAAGACATATTTACATATGATAATAAACTTCTGTCTAAATGCTATATACATTTATGTGTGGGTTTTCAAATAGGACTCTCTGAAATGATGAATCTTGCTGTGCGTCTTTCAATTATTTATAAATATTCCTTAATCAAACCCACAAATCATAAAACACGGTCACTACTTTTCCTTTAACCAGCATCAGTTTTGAATCAAAAAAAAAAAAACCCGCTTCACTCTCACCTGTTGCCGTGCAAACCCATCCGTTTCCATGGAGACCGGGAGGACAAGGCCCACAGACGAAGCCCGCGGACACGTGCGTGCTCTCGAAACACTGGACGCCCGGGTGACACGGCCTTCTGGCGCACGGCGACGGGCCGGGGGGTTTGGGCCTCGACGGAACCGGCGGTACTCTCTCCAGCGTGGGGACCGCTTTGATAATTGGAGAATCTTGGTTACCTTGGAAACGAAAGGGATGAGGATGACCTTCAAGTGGATGATGGAGATATCCTTAATGATGTATGAACGCATGAATCATAGAGAAAGAACTCTATAGATGTACAACAAAACGGACAAATGAACATATCCTTGAGATGCGCTTGCTGCCTGTGAAGCTGAATTAGCAGCAGATGAACAATCACTAAACAAAACTCTCCATTTTTGAGGATACAATTTGAGAGAGGGGTCTTACGAGCGCAGTCCTTCCCGTCACCGCTGTATCCTTGCGGACAGGCTCCACAGATGAAAGAGCCCAGCGTGTTGTTACAGCCCACTCCAGAGAAACAAGGCCGAGAGACGCACTCGTCTATATCTTCTCTGCACGTACGGCCTGTCGACACATGAAAACACCAGACGAAGTGATGTGGAAACGCTGCACAACATTACAAAACATCTATAAACTGATATTTGAATGTTGCAAATGAAACAGTTTTCAGGTTTATTTCATTTTTGACTTTTAAAACTAACAAAAACAAGTTAATTTAGTTTACTTTAAACTTATTTATATAGTATTTACCATTATTTCTCTCATTTATAATAACAGGGATCTGGGATTCATTGACACGTGTAGCCTCTGCTAAACAACACAGTCCAGCGGGACAAGTGCCACAAACAGTAAGAACCAAGACAGATTAAAAACAAATCCCCCACTAATTCAAACCATTTACTGTTTTTGGAAGTAAAACCAGCTCTGGGGTTTGCTCATAATAAATCATTCCAGTATCGCAGGTCAAAGTTGAACCTGACGATAATGTCAGATTTAATGGTTGGGCGAAAACTTAAGCATTTGTTTCCATTTTACCTGAAAAATAAACAAACTTATTAACTCTGGACTTTGTGAAGCAGTCTCTAGCAGGAACATCTGCATCTCTCAGCACTGAACCTGATGATTAAAATGTAGTAAAGCTGATAGAAATGATGGTCGTCATTCCTCTGCAGCCTTCTTCTTCTGCTTCTTTGTTGGATTTTAGTGGCAGTTTGCATCCAAAATGTCGCATTATCGCCTTCTACAGGATTGAAAATAAGACTCAATTCTCCCACCTCATCTAAATGATTATATATAAAATAAAATAAAATGAAAATAATCATCCTTCACTAATTCATTCTTTAATATAACTTCTCTATTTAGGCTCTGAGCGGGCCTAAAAGCTTCTCTTAACAGCCCCTTGCACTTCCTCTCTAGTAATTCCCCCCCCCGATGTCCAGAAACTTTCTCGCTGCATCGACTATCTCCGTTCTCTCGGATTTCCTTTCTGCCTCAGCGGCGCAGTTAATCGCCACGGCCAGAAAATGCTAAGAACTTAATCTTGTCCTTACAAAAAACAATATTCATCATGCCCTACCTGATTTGTTCTCCCTTTACTTCTCGAATCTTTCCATTCCTAGCCTTCTTCCTCGTGGCTTCAGCCTCCTCTTGGACCTGATCCTCATGAATTCCATCTCTTTCTTTCTTTCTTTCTCTTTGGACAGTCCGCTCGCCATGCCTCATGACACATTGATTACACATTGGCTTCTTTTCCATCAGTTTCTGCTGCTGCACTTCTCATCTCAACATTCGCCGCACATCCCCGAAATCATGTCTACACACGAGACGAGCCGTTGTCCAAATTTCCAAACGACGTCTGCACTGAATGGGTTTGGGAAGAAAAGGCCGCACTGGGTAACTGATAGGATCTAAGACGACTTTGTCAGGTAGGATTTCTGATTCAAAATACAACATTCACACCTTTTTTACTATCAACACCCTTTACCTGAAGTGGGAAACATGACATTTTTGGTATGATAACCATCTACTCAGATATTTCCAGCGCCTTCTACAGGTGTTCCATCCAACAACGATCACTTCCTTTAACATCAACTAAGCTGACATCGCCAATTTGTCCTTAATCCAACTCACTACCTCATGTTTGTCATGACAAGAACTCTAAATCCGTCCTTGCTCCCGGCTAGTTTTATCCCCAAAAAAGTGGATTTCTCTTTAGTTCTCACTGAAATTTCTTCTTTTTTCCTCCCTGATTTCTTCCTGCTGCATCTTTCAAGCTCATCCGCCTCTATTTTCAACTTCCATTTCCCCCAGAAGCAGCTTTGGCAGCCTGTCATTTGTTTTTTACTTCTATAAAAAACATTCAACCTTTTATTATGCAGATTATACAGATCCGCAGGTCGATCGGTACCTGTCATCCCAGGTGGACAGATACAGGAGAAGGAGTTGGGGCCGTCGATACAGCGGCCCAGTCTGCAGGGGTTTGGTTTACAGTCATCGATGTCCACCTCACACCTTTCTCCTTTGAATCCATCCAGACACACGCAGATGTATTCCCCGCTGCCGGCAGGGAGGTCGGTGTTGGTTACACATGAGGCGCCGTTCAGACAATCACAGGAGTGCACAGACACCTGCGGGAAAACAGAAAAGGCTCGTTCACGCAGATTTATTCTGATGCGTTAGTTGGATTTGATATATTTTAAGGTTTTATTAGACGAGTGTATTTCATGTCTACGGAAATGTTCATGATGCTAGAAAGACACTTCATCTTACCTCAAGTTTATCATTTACTATTGCTAAAATAAAGAGGTTAAATCTGTTAAAGAGTTTATAATTTGTCAATCCTGGCCACCTGTACATAGTTTTTCAGCTTCCTACTCCAATATACGACTACTATACACTACGTATTGTATAGCAGTTTTCATGGTTTATTGTTTTTGCAGTTAATATACAAGAAATCAATCCTTGTTAACATTTTGTACAAGCAGGAAATAAGAAAGTAAAGTTTATTTTTATAGCTCCTTTCAAAACCAGAGGTACAAAATACAAAACCACAAAATATAGGTGCAGTTTCAGGACACATATTTCAACATAGAGAAATAAAATGTTAGTAAGTAGGTTAAGAAAAGACCAAATTACACAAAAAATACAGTAAAAACAAGGATTTCAGGAGGTGGTCATATATAGAGAAATAAAACAAAATATAAAAAGAATAACAGAAAAGCATTTGAGTGTACTTTATAACATTGTTATACAAATAAAAGTCTGTCCAGGTGAGTTTTTAAAAAAGCTTTTTAAACTGAGTCACTGACTCCGCTGATGCGGTACTGAGGAGGAGTTTGTTCCACAGCGTTGGAGCTAACACAGCAAAAGCATGTGTGCACAATTATGCACGCGAATCAAAGTGTGACTCTGAAGCCGCCTCGCTGCCAGCGACATAAAAAAGAAAGGAAAATGTTTTTCTAAAGATAAAATCCTTAATTTTTGTTTTCTGAGATTTTTCCTGGAGCTGTCTCACCACCATCTGCAATCTGTTTGAGTGTTTTGCAACTGTGAGCAGCGACTCCGTTTTCTTCTGTGCACAGCAAAAGCAAGAATATTTTGTATTTATGCATCCTGACAGTCTTAAGTTTTGTCACTTTTTTCAGTGTAAATGCATTGCATATGCAAAACCTGCATCGCATTAATGTGTTTTATGGTGCTGTGCCACAGAAAATGTCCTTTACTAGGAAACAATATATCATTAGCCCCCTCTAGTGGGAGGAATAAGCAAAGACTTTCAGAGCAAAGGCCTGGCAGGCTTGTGACCAGAAAGTTTCCACTATAATGATGATGGCTTATTTCTTGGTGATTAGCTATTGTCATTTTTTCCACCTCTAAAATGAACTTGCACTTCATACTTAGCGAGAATGAAAACTTCAAAATGGTTAAATAAAGACTATTCTGGTCACACAAAAGAAAAAAAAAAAAAGCTTTACCTGTACAGAAGCTCTGGCCTCAGCGTTACAGTCGTCCGTCACAATAAACTGGAAAGTGTGCGTGCCAGCGGGTTCGTCTGTGGTCTTCCAGATCAGCAGGCCGGCTGGAGACAGAGACGCACCTTCAGGACCTGACACCAGAGTGAAGAGCACCGCCGAGCCCTCGGGGTCCCGGGCTTGTAGCTGGTAGATGAAAATCTCTCCCTGAAAGGATCGGAGATGAAACGGCAACGACTGCAGCACCGGAGGCTCGTTCTCTGATGGGAAATACAAAGGAAGGGGGGGGGGATAGGTAGAGTTAACGACTCGATGAATCTATGAGTGAGTCGATATGTGGTGAGTGAAAGACTGGAGGAAAGTATGAGCAAAAACCAGGTTACAATTAAAATGCATAATACATATAAAATGTTGATTTTTGAAAAATTGTTGTTGAAATTAGGTCACTGAACGTAAATCATGTGATACAGATATACAAGACAGAAGACATCTGTGCTGTCAGAGTTAATTAGGAAGCTCCAATTTGTGGTACAAGCTAAAAAAAAAATGTATGGATACATTTTGATGGAGACCAAACTTCACATTAAGTCATGTTGACATTATCAGCTGATCACAGAAATGTCTCTGCTGGTGTAAACAAGCCAATAAGTAACTTTTGCAGAGCTGAAAATGCACATGAAAAGAGTACAAGTCATAGAGATGAATTTGGTGACAGGCTATTTTAACCAAACATGTATATTTTTTTAATTCATAGTGCATCCTACACCACACAGTACTCCATTGGTTGCTTATTATGGCTTATTATAGTTTACAATGTCTCCAATTTTTTAAGCCACATTGGCTACATGTTTATATATTTGAGTCGAAATGTAACTTCAATATATAAGTTTTTATTTATAATATTTTGAGGGCATTTTTGCCTTTATTCGAGCAGAGAGGTTACAAGAAATGAGGGAGAGAGAGACGACAAACAACATCAGTCCACTGCTGGAATCAAACCAGGTGTTGGATGTTGCGATCTTAATCACGAGGCCACCAGTTATTGAACTTAACTTAATTTCCTGTCACGTTTATAATGTTTACATGTTTACTGTTATATTTGCTGTGATTGTTTTCTATTTGACAAGTTTCATCTGTAAAATTTATTGGGTCAAAACTGTTTTCGAACCAAATTGCAGGTGATACAAAGGCTTTTGCTTCATGTTTGTATTAAAAAAACACCTATTATCTGATATATTGTTCTCCCTTTTAATATAAAAATGATTAATTGATACAATGCATGCACGATGGAATCAGCCTATTATTGTCTTGTCATCATCATACTTCAGGTCAAGTGATTTAACGCTATATATTTTGTCATTTTGTCACCGTCTGACCTACTTTGAGTTCAAGAAGTAAAGTTGGTCAGAAAGTGAAAACAACGAAGCGAACTGTCCTCGTAAGACTGAAGTGACATCAGCGGTTCCAATCTGCACAGAGCCGCTGACAAAACCATCAAAACAACCCTGAGCGACTATACCAGCCACAAAACCCCACTGATGGTCGTCCGACGTCAGCTCACTACTGAAGAAGAAACACATGCAAAAAAACGTAGCGTGTGTGTGGGATACATCAGAATGTGAGGCAGACCAGATCAGAAAACACTGACGTTTTTTGTGCACATACTCTCTGCGATGGACCACGTGTGTTTGGAGGAGTCAGGGCGGCACGTGAGGCAAGGGATGCTGGGATTGGACTCCCCCTCACTGTAACAAAGGCCGTCAATGTTGCAGGTTTTCTCCTGGGAAGGAAACACAATAAATAACAAAAAAAAAAAAAAAAAAATATGTTCAGTGTTTATTTTATTTTGAAACAAACTGCCCTTCATAACACAAAACATGCTGTTTTGGTGGCAGCTTATGCGAAGACCTACCTCAGCGAACCCACACGGGTTCATGAAAAGCATAAACAGAACGCGGCAAACTGGAGAACAAGGACGGTTTTGTTGAAACGCACTAACAAAGTCAAACTGTGGACGCCTCACACATTCAACATCACTAAAAGACTGTTACTATTAAACAGCTGCTGAATGTTCGGTCCTTGCTCTTGCAGAAAAAAAAAACCCTTTTTTCATATATAACAGTAAAGCTGTCATAAAAAATACAGGTGATATAACTTACTTCTTTGAGGGGGGCCTACAGGAAGTTATCTCATGCCCAAAAAAGGAAGTGTGTTGGACTTTAGCTCAGTGAAACATGACATGAGCTATGTTTAGTTTGGGGCCCCCTTTGTTTTATGGAGGTTAAACTCCACATATATGTAACATGCATGAGGTGAACGCATGATCAGGTCATGTAGCATCTCATGGCCTTACGCCGATTGGTTGACTGTATGTATGTTATCCAATCAGATGCTGTTTCTTTGTCTTTGGGAAAACAATCCTTTCTATGAGACTGTCTGAGCTTTCTGTTGAGGTTTGTCTCCTTATTGTACAATAATCATCTTTAATCTTCAACCCAGCAGCGTTCTTTGTATTATTTCATATGTGTGTTTGGTGTTTCCATGACACTTCAGTCAGTTTTGTATCTTAATCATTCACATCAGTTTTTTCTCAAACCAGTGTGGAGCAGTTAATGCAATAATAATCTGTTTGCACGATGCTGAAGGTGCCTCGTAGGCGCCGCCCACACGCCGTTTGACGAGGCGCTCATGCTTGACTTCATGCTCGTTCCTTGTTGACACTCACATTCACACAAGGCTGAAGCTCTGAACACGACTGTCACCGCAGTTGCAAGCTGTGAGCTGCGAGCTGTGAGCAGCAGCAGCGGCGGCTATTGGCAAATTCTCAGGTCGCCGGGGAGAAATAGATAAATAAACAACTTAAAGATTTCACATCGCACCTTGCATGTCATCAGTGGATGATTTTTTTTAACTTGTGTTTGTGCCTACTCAGACCACCTGCTATTACAAACAACATCACACAGATGGCATGCCAAAAAAAAAACTTTTGCCTCACTTTGATATATATTTTAGCACATTTAAGAGTAGATTTAAATGTACATCTCATTGCCTTTCTGAGTTTAAGTAAAAGATATTTCTTACCAGCAACACATCTGTTGTATAATATTGGAAGTCTTTTATTTTCAGTGGATTAAATACCTGCAGGAGTCATCATACAACAGTAATTCATGCATAGCTGGCACTGATCTAGGCTAGACTCTGCACTGGTTCTTGTTAGCATTGCTGAAGGATGTAAATTCTACATTTCTATGCTGTAAACACCAAATTCACGCAGCACAAATGGCGTTAGAGCTGCAAAACCTGATGCAGAGCTGTATGAACCTGAGGTGCTGGTGAGGCGATGGGGCTGAGAGAGCGAGTTAAAGGATGAAAATATAACTGTGGAGATATTTCAACTTTTTTGATCCGTGTACCGAATCGAAAACCAGCATCAAGATGCCCTTACCCTCAGGGTGCAGAGGACTTCAGTGTTGAGGCTGCAGATCTGGCACGCTCCATCATACAGAGTCAGTATCTTGGCGTTACTGTAGCTGTAGCCGTCATTGGACACCTGCAAATCAGCAGAACCGCGATTACGGCGGATCACCGGGAACATAAATAAACTGAACAAGGCGGACTGCGGTCGCTCACGTGGGATCGTTTGCAACAACTTAGAGGTTCGAACACATTACACTGTACAACCTGAGAGCGTCTAATTTCGCTTTGAGGTGGAAACAATACGAATTGCTGCTGCTGCTGCTGCTGCTGCTGCTGGAAAGACTAAACTCAGTGATAAATGTTCACAGGTTTACCAAATCTGACTGTCGTGAAAAAGCATTCCCACACTCTTTCACTGACAGTCGGTTAAACGGTCCAATTTCCACAGTTTCACACCGCTGAGTCCATTTTTCTCCTAAACTAAGTCAAAACCTTTCAGCTGCACTCTGTGGAGCCTTTACACAAGCAGCAGCCAGCAAATTAAAACTAGCAGATCCATTGCCTCCCTCTACTTTTCATTACTTCAGTGCAGATTTACCGTTCACACTGATACAGAGAGTATCCTGAGATAATTAAAACGTCTTTCAAAACAAGAATAGAGGTTTCTGGAGGATCATTAGAGAGGAGAGATGAGTCATTTATAGCAGATTCGCCGCTGTACAGTGCAGAAATGACTGGAGACATGACTGACTTTGATCTGCCAGCGGGCCAGCGGTCTGTTTGTCACTGTTTCCAGGTCCACGTCTGCGGGAGCCTGGCCGCTCTCCAGAGGCAGCTGGCACTCCAGAGCCATCACATCCAGAAAGGTGGCCAGAACAAACTGGGGCTCATCCAGAACCCACTCCCCATCCACAAACTGGACAAAAAGATAGGGAGGGAGAGAAGAGGGGGAAGGGGAGGAGGAGGGGAGGAAGCAATGAGTGGGAGAAGGTGCAAAAGAGAGAGAAATTAGAGATGGGAACGGCGAGGGAAAAGGATAAAGTAGCAGGACGGAAAGAGACAAATAGGCAGCTTAATTCTGACCTGGACAATTATTATCATTTATTACTATTTCTATATTACCAATGGTTCAAATGACTATATATAATGTGAGAGGGGTCACATGCAATCATGAGCAAACAGAGATTGATTATCAGACTCAGCTTTCAGTTCTTTGTTTTGGTTTCACGGCCAGCAACTTGACTGTTTGGGTTACTCTCACGGCTTTTATCCACCTCGCCTCCAGCTGCAGCAGGCAGCTTTTTCATTAGAATAAGCTCTAATAAGTTCTGTATGCTACCCACTCAGCAGCAGTTAGACACACGTCACATAGGTGCGACGCTATTAGAAAGCAGTGTGAATGAAAGAAGGTAACGCCTGCACACTTACTCCAAGCCACAACATATAATCAGCGTCTCAATCCTGTTCGGATCTGCGTCGGGTCAGAATGTTTGTGACTCAGTTAGCAACTACCTGGTGAACATAGCGAAGCATTTAATGGCTAAAGAGTCAAATATTTCCCTCGCTGGAGACCAAAAACACAGCTTAAAGGAGAATAAATATTAGACTAATGTTGCTCTGCCTCTGCTGGATGTGTAAATAAGCTACGGTTAGCTAACACTTGGGTCATATCAACTTAAAGGATGGGTTCACAATTTTTCAAGTCTGTGAAAAGTGCACAAATGAATGTTTTTCTTGTCATAATCATTCCTCCTGTTCATACTGACCACTAGCAGATCCCCTTCATAACGTGCTTACAATGTATGTGATGAGGGACAAAATCTACAAGCCTCCTTTAGTGCAAAAATGTATTTAAAAGTTTATCTGAAACTAATATGAAGCTTCACATGAATCAAATAAAGTAGATATCTTTCAAGGTCACAGTCTTTTTAGCGCCAAGGTCCCTCTTTTAGCTGCTATATTTCCAACGCCGCTCAACAGGGAAACACAAAGAGGGAATTTTATGCTAAAATGTGTCAGATATCCACTTGATATGACTAACTCAGACTGCTGAAGCCTCATATCATCTTCTGCTAAACCTTTAAATGCGTTTTCATGTGTGGACGTACTGTGGACTTTGGCCCAGGGGGATCTTTTAATAACCAGTATGAACAGGAGGAATGATTACAGAGAGGAAAAACTTCGTTCAGTGTTCATGTGGACACCTGACTGTTGTTTTGAGACAGACTTGCAAAAAAAGGTGATAAAAATATGTTGCTGTTGTGTTTACAGCTTGTTGCGCCCTTCAGAGTCACACAAGAACTTTCTCTGAAGTTTCTCCTATTTGGGTTGGACTCGAAGAAACTAGATAGAATCGCAGCTGAGCAGAACTTCTTGAGCTTGGATATGTAGTTTAGATGAGACCAGAGTGTTTGCCAGTGAACATGAAACCTGACTCCCTACAGTATTGTGTCATGTTTCGGGGTCTAGGTGACAGAAACTAGGCAGAAGGGGGCCGGAAAAAAAGAAGCAGAAGAAGAAGAAGAAGGAGCAGAAAAAAACAAAGTACCTTTTCTTTAACAAACTCACACTTGAGCCCGTAAGAGTCCTTAAAGCCTTGACCGTAGACTTGGACGGTGGAGCAGTCTCCCTGTCGGACGTCACACAGACCCTCCTTCTCCAACTCAGTAATCTCTGGGATCTGGTCTTCACACCACGAACAACAAAGAGCGCAGACAAGCAGGCACCGTTACTGCTAACATCAGCTGATTATCGGCTTTTACCTCTACAGGATGAGTTGTGTCTGTGTCGGCGTATATGTTTAGTATGTTACCAGACAGCACGCTGCAGTCGGAGGACCCGAATCCCGGGAAGCAGACACAACCCCACTCCGAGCACTGGCCGTTCCCGTTGCACAGATTAGGACACTTGAGGATGGTCAGAACGTCCTGGTACTCTTCTTCTCTCTTCCTCTCCTCCACCAGCCTCCTCTCGCACTCGTTCTCCAGCAGCGGCAACGTCGCGTTCAGCCACGACTGGTCGTCCTTCAGCTGTAGGTCAGTGACACACATGGCCGCCGCGCGACGAACTACCGTTTCTTCTAGGAGACGCCCGCAACCTAACGCTATGCTGGAGTTCGCCACAGCCTGATGGCACTGAGCTCTGGCCTGCTGCTCAGTCAGGCCGGAAGGCGTCGGCCACATTGGGGAGGAGTCTAAATGAACTGCTGGTTCGTGGTCCTCTGGGAAGAAGTAGGCGAAGCCCTCCAAGTCAGACTGGCTGAGGCTTTGGTGCGGGGAGTTAGAGATGTAACGGTGGGACTGCCTCCTGCCCCTCCGCTGCTGCTGCTGCTGCTGCTGTTGGGTCGCTCCGTCCCTGGAGGCTCCCGAGGACGAGGTGAAGCCTCTTTTATTACGTGGCTGAGCATCCTGTCGGCTAAGAAGGCCTGGAGGCAGCGACTGCCTTTGATTCCCCTCGCCCCTGAGTAGCTCTACCGAGCCGATGTACTCCGCCGTGACGTCCAGAGTGGGGATGACGCTGGGGAGTTGCACGTTGCCGTAGTGAGAGCAGGCGGAGTCGGGTGATGGGGCGGCCGCCTGCGAGCGACTTTGCGGAGACGCGAGGCGGGGTTCTGCCTGACAGTTACAGAACTTGCGGGGGTTCAGCGTACTCAGAGAGGAAGGCACGGCATCAAACAGACTGGTGCCTGGAGGGAGCCTGACAGAGGAGAAAAAAAAAAAGAAGAAGAAGATATCAGTGAAGAAGCACAGCTGGAGCCAACAGCGGGGTGACAGGAGAGCCTGTACAAGGCCGGATCAACCTGTTTAGGCAGCTCCGGGGCAAAAATGAGCTGTTGTGGACCCCTACTGCTTCCTATTTTCCTTGATATTGTGATTAGAGATGCAAATATCTAAACAATGTCTAATCAGATTATGTACATCCAGTGAACCTGAGGCTTTTGAGGCCCCTGGGGTTCGAGGGTTTGGCTCTCTGGAGTTAATGTATGCGATAACAAAGCCTTGGTGAAGATACTAAATGACTACTAATTTACACACACACAACATAGCAAAAGGCATGATTAGTGCAACAACACATATATTACTAAACTGACCAATCAGAGCTAAAAAATGGGACTGACGAAGCCGTAGGTGGAAATAAAAACCTATATGTCAAAAACTTCTCCTCACAGCCGCTACCCAAAGGTTCACGTCGACCGACAGGCACTTCACAATAAAAATATAATCACCTCCATTCAGAAATAAAAGCCTGCAGATGCTCCAGTGTGGCGCCCCCTGCCGCGTGGAAGTCGTTGTCTGGCTGTCCGTCGTAGGTCCCACACAGGCCCTCGGTGTGGCTCCGGTCTGAACTGGGGGCTCTCAGCGTCAGACTCATCCCCCAGTTGGACACATCGGCACGAACGAACGCTCCCGATGAGAAGGTCATCTGCAAAAACAAGAGGAAATGTTACAGTATCTTCAGTCAGCTGCGTTAGATTCATAATAAATTTAGATATTATTGTTTTTTTCCTAAACAAATGTCTTTAGTTTTTATTTTTATATGTGTTCATCAAGAAGTGATCATGTAAAAAATATACTGTGCACGATGACTAGACTAGATTTTTTGCCGACTCATCCTCACTCACGGTGACTTTGCGCCCCTGGTAGGACTCGGTGATGCGGATGCCGCTCTTGCTCAAGTCTCTGTTCTTCACCGACAAGTGCGGCTTGGTGTCACCCATCTCCCCGTTGCACATGTCGAAAGAAATGACGTCGCCGCCGTCCCTCGCCACGAAGCCGCACGCGCACGAGGCGGCGTGCACCAAGCTGCCGCACTCCCACTGACGGACGTGGACTTCGAATGGCCAGAGGTTGCTCTTGTAGAGGACAAAGGTTCCTATTTGGTAGTTCTCATAGTGCCTGTAGGGAAACAAAAAAAAGGAGCATGAAGTGATTTTCCAGTTCCTGTGAGCTCTCTATCCCAGCATGCATCAGGAGAAAGTGTATAACACACACATATATATAATGTATGTTTTCTGTATATTTGACTGAAGTACCTGCCGTCAAACGTGATCATGTGAGGATCAGTGAAGGAGTAGCAGTAGGCCGACGGGACATCCTTCACTTTTATCTGAAAATCAGAGATCAGCTTCAGTCCCTCTTAAAGCAAAAGACTCAGGATACAGGAGTTAACCAACAAAAAATGATGATGCAGCAGAAAAATCATAACAAATATTATAAATCAGTTGGTTAAATGGGAATACCGCAACGTGCAAAGAGCTACATACTGTATATAATCCGACGTTTACCTCAGCAGGTTCTGGCGAGTATCCGTTCCAGAGAAAGTTTTGTGTGACGACGGGTTTGATAGAGATCTGAGTCGTCCTGTTGCCGTCTCTGACGAAGTCAGTGACGGGGCTGAAGTGGACCAGAGCCCGGCCACAGACCCCGTCCCTGCAGGGACCCCGGGACAGACGCGCCGCACAGGAGGACAGAGACAGATCTGCACCCAACAAAACCTCGTCTGCAACACCAGAGAAGAACAGAAAAGAAAGGAAAAAGTGTTATTTATTGTTTAGGAGCTCATTTTCTCTGCTCCTCGGCATGAACTTTGTCTGCTGTTATAGACGTTTAAAGATACAGTGTAAGTAAAATTACACCCTCTTTGTGTTACTAATGCAAATTTTAGGTTACAATTGCCCCCATGCAATTGTACAATTATCCCTTATAGGCATGTTAAGGATAAAAGAGATCACCAGAGATCATCCAGCATGTCTGAAACAAGAAGGCAAAAGCTTTATTGGACCACAGATTTAGATTAAATCACTGCTGTCATGTTAAATTATCTAAAGAGAATCATTTAAAAGGTAACAATTGTACATTTGTAAGAGGAAAAGAGTAAGAGTTGCTGTACATCCTCACCTTGACTGCTCGTGCTGAGCTGCAGGGACACAGAGCACTGCTCTGTAGAGGAGGACTCTTCCAGACACGGGATGGGAACTGTGCTCTCAACCACCAACTCATACAGCTTCCCGTCCTCAGAGACGCTGCTCACCTCTGGTCTTAGCTGAGGATAATGGTTATAAAGAGAGAGCGATCAGCCCCCTTACACAAAGAGACTTAATCACTGATATACAACATTTTGAAGGAGAGGTTTTAGTCACACAGATATATCTTGGAACATATAGCATCTTTGCAAGAGTTAAACCTCAGCGGGTAACATCAAAGAGCGATATTTGTCAGAGCATCGACTGCCAGACTGAGAGAAGAAGAAACTGAGCAAAATCTAAATTAAATATAGTTTTAGAAAGTTTTTTTTTTTACTAACAAATGAGTCTAAATCAGTCGTGTGGATATAATTTTGTATTACACAACATCTCTGCAGCCAGGTGGCCAACTTCTCACGGCTCAGCACTAGGTCATGGTCCGGTAATTAAATCAAATCAAATAAAAATCACTGAGATTAACACCGGGGCAAATATTTAACCGAGCAGTTAAACATGGAGTGTGTGGTAGTTTCCATTTCTCTCTTTTTCTCGTTTAAACACAGACAGAAGAAGACCAATTAAACAACATAATTAACTGTAACATTTTTAGTTCTTCCGTCTATGATGTCGGAAGATCGGCAGCTTCCTGCGGTTGACTCCTCATAACCGTTCATCATACAGACAGAAACATACAGACGTGCGTGCAAAAACATATAACTGGACAAATGATGACTGTACTCTAATCCCAGCGAAGAACTCCTGACTTTCCACTGAAGGACTGCGGATGTCGGGCGAGTCCAAGAAGAAACTGGACGTGGAGCAGTAAATCTGAGAGAGAGGGAGAGAGAGGGGGGGGGGGGAGAGATCATTTTCCAATCTTTCTATGAAGTAATGTGCATACCATTTGTTGTCTTGTCTTAAAATGTTTCTCACAATTATTACAACTAACTGTATATCGGAAACCTTGTGCAACCTGCTTTGGAAATACTTAACTAATCACGCTCGTGGCAGATTTGAATTAGTGAGAGAGAGAGAGAGAGAGAGAGAGAGAGAGAGCATAGGGAACCACATGGCGAATAAAAGGGGAAAAAATCTTGGATGTATAAAAGGTTTTATAGCTAAGGTCAAGTCACAGACACGATCAGCGCTGTAAAACGAAACGGCATGTTGACAGGCTTCAACAATAGCTTCAGTCGCCGCTGGCTCGAAGTCAGGAGCAGCAAACATCTTTGATTTATACCGTTATGTCTTATTTCCAGTAGGATGGGAAGTCGATTGTCACAAGCAATGATCTATGAATGATCTGACTTCTGATCTTCAGTTTCCTCTTTTAAGAAACGTAGTCACATGGACTCGGATCTATCTTTTGGACGGCCTTCGCTATTAAATGTTGAAATATACTGTATGAATGTTTCCTCCGCGCCCCCCCCCCCTCCCCCCTTTTTGGTTTTACTCCAAACGTGGGGATGTCTACGATCCACAATAGCCCTGGGATAACATACAACTTTGAAATGCTCAAGTGTGAAATTGCACAGAGAAAGGCCATTATGACTGTTACCAGAGCTAATAATAACCTTAAGCTATAGACAGTAAACACCAGCCTGAAATAAGGTTAAGTTAGCCATGGCTGCTTCAGCCCAATGCTGCATATATATTGTATGCTGTACACACGATATATAAAGCCTTTACTGACATGTTAGTTGGTCTATCTGTTGCCTCATTTATCTTGTTTTTTTGCAAGATGGACCTTCTTTGTTTAGTTCTTGCTCTTGCCCCTCTTTCCTTTAGTCATCTTCTTCACTAAAAGCTCTATTCATCTCAACAAAGATCATCCCCGTGTCACCTTGTCCCCCAGCCGGAGGTTAAAGCCGTCCAGCTCGATGAAGGCGGAGGTCTGGATGGTGGTCTCCTGTTTGAGCTCTTCCTTCCTGCCCTGAGGTGAGAGGCGGGACCAGGCCACCACGAAGCCCAGGGAGCTGTTGGAGCTGCTCTCGAAGCTGCACTTCAGGTAGACGGAGCTCCCCGTCACCTCTGAGACGATGTGCGGTGCAGATGGGGTGGGAGGCTGCTTGGCTGACAAGAGGAGAGGAAGAGAGGGTAGCGGGGTTGATTAGATGACATTTATGCAAATTGTTCTGTGACAAAAAAACACAACAGAGGTGGAAAAGGAAGTCAAAGCAACTGTTTGAACTTTTCTTTTTTTTAGAAATCAAAACATATGGTCATGTGCTAAACACTCTTGTGTCTTTTGTCATCTGTAATTTGACTCAACACTTTCTTTAATCTCCTATAAAGGTTTGTTCACATCTGAAAAAGTACAGTGTACACAAAGGTTTGAACCTTTTCTTCCACTTAATGTGACTGAATGTAATCTTAAAGCTGAAGCATACACAGATGTTTTAGAAAATACATTTACATTCTGACACTTGGCAGACACTTTTATCGAGCGAGGAAAGACAACCGAGCATTAAAAGCACAGTGACTCAAAAGAGCCGTGGTGCAAACTCTGAAGTAGCAGACCAGCTACGAGTGCAATGAGGAAGAGCGCTAGACAGAAGCTTCTTTTGTTTTTTTTAACAAATTAATGTAAGAAACGATTGTAAGTGCATAAGAAATACCATAAACAACAAGAAAGTAATGTTAAAAGTCAAAAAACTGGACTCAAGATTGTGGCACAGTTTGGCTCTGGTGGTCTTGACCGGTCTTATCAACAAACATCACTGCAGACCTCGCTAATACTCTTATGGCTGAATGGAAGCAAATCTCTGCAGCCAGGTTTCAAAATCTGGAGGAGGAAAGCCTTCCTAGAAGACTGGAGGCTGTTATAGCAGCGTGTTTGAATGAGATGTTCAATAATTAAAAATGTCTTTAACATAAAGTTCTGTCTACATACTTTTTCAGGTGTCTATATGCATTTTTGCCCATATAATCAATATGCAGTGCTCTCAGAGAGAAAGGGATTCCTAACCCAGTAAATCCATATTTTATCAAGGAACATATGGGCAGGAAAATAGCTTTGTTGTTATTGGTTCAGTATGTGGTCTCATTAACCTTTTTTTTATTACATTTACAACCATAAACACATAATTTGCTCACATTTGGCTGGAGGATGGTGCTAACTTCCATTCCAGGTCTGACAAGATTATACTAACACTACTTCTAAATAAACTAGTTATAATCTATAATGCAGCGAATAATTACCAGGAACATGAATTCATTCATATCTTCTATCCAGTAAATCTTCAGCTCGGTCTGCTCTATTAATTCCAAACCAGCAAAGTGAACTTGTGTGATTTATTTAAAACAAGTTAATGAACACGTTCAGCGACCTTTTGTCTACCTCTAATTAAACCTCCCTCTCTCCTTCCATCTCTGCCCTGCCTCGGCGCAATTCACAACCTGGCCGAGGGCCGTCGCCATGGAGACGGGGCCCAGCGGACACCGGGACACATGCTCAGCTCATTAAGAGGAGCGGTAAGGGGGCCCGGCGGTGCATTCCTGACCACATGGTAACTCCCTGACCTCCTGATTGTTTTGGCGTTTGACCTAACACGAGGAGACAAGCGTAGGCCGTAAACACAGCGGCGGGGTCCTTACTTTTACATGTTCCTCCGACGTTCACCTCATTAGGGCCGCAGGTCAGCGACGTCGTGGGCAAAGCGTCCGACACCTCTGTTAGGAAAAAACAGCAGAGCGATTGCAGCAGTCGGTTATAAACCAGCGGAAAGCCTCAAAGTGATGGTTTAATTAACATAATAGATTATACCACATGGCAGGGAGGAGGATTCGTTCTTAAGCGCTTTATCTGAAAAGCGGTTTAGTCTTTCGTTGAAAAGCGTTATTCTTCTGATTGTTGCGGTTTTGTTCCCGCTTTTTAATCTCTGTCTCGCTGCATGTCGGGTCGGGTGCGTTGTCAGGATCAAAAAATGCTTTGATGTTATAATATCCTATGGAGAGAGGGGGGGGGGGGGGGGGGGAAGCTGCATACTCCTAACTCTGAACTCGGTCTTGTTCTGCATATTGATGCGGTCTCCCGCTTCTGTCTGGCATCTGCGGTACGTTTTTCATGATGTCAGTACATCCTTGTTTCATGTGAGGAAGACGTGAGCTGTCTCGAAGATGTTATGACAAGTAACAACCACGATATTCAGCCCTGATAGTTTAATAAACCATGGACGAGGAAAATAGAGATGTCTAATTAACTGACAGGAAACCTCAAAGGTAGCTCCAGTCAACAGTTCAACCACACACAAACTTTAAACATATGTGTGACAATGTGTGTACATCTTCTTGTCTGTAAGTGGTGATCATATAATTCACTGTAAGTGCAATAATATACTTAAATAGAAAGTATTAGACTCTACAACATTTGACGCAAAATGGGTAAGGTGATGATAAATAATATGATGATACTGTGACTGTTGTTACAAGGCATCATAGCACATTATTAAGGCATACAGTGATGTGTTATGTGTGTGTGATGTTCTATATATGGGCTTCACAGAAAGCAAAATACTCACATGTTAATTTGTACCTCAGCATTTGTTTGTTATTTCAGAATGGCACGTCTGACTCTCTGAGAAGGACCAGGCCAGCCGCCACGACAAAATGTAACACTGAATTTACTCACTTGGGATTAGAACCAGCGGAAAAACTGCCTCTCCAGCTGATCTTAACCCCCATGCTGCAGCAGTCACGCTCTCAGATTGTATAGCTTTGTCCCGCTGTGGCAAATACTGCAGCCTATGCACACTAATCATCTGGACTGACAACTGACCGACAAAGTCACAGAAAGTCACTGACGGCATGTTGAGATAAAAAAAAACATCTGCAAAACACAACCACACCAGCCTGAATCAACATCTTTCTCTCTGCTAGAGCTTTATAGCGTCTTTCAGCTCATTTTTTGGGTGCAACAAGCAGCTGGTCTCATTGAAAAAAGCTCAATAAACCCTACCAAAAATGGCAAACAGACAAAGTTAGCAACTAGATGGTGAACATTTTGGATGATTTAGCAGCTAAAGTGCAAGAAACACAACTCCAAAGAAATGCTAATGTTTCTGCGATGCGTTAACAGGCAACACGTTAATCAAAGAGGCAGTAAAGGCGATAATGTGTTAAGATTAGAGCTTGTTACTGCTGCCTTTAAGTAGCCAAGAAATCAGCTATTTCATGTTTTTAAATGGTTGTGTTGTTTTTAATTGCTTGCACAATACATTTTTAATGAATATTAAATCACCACCCTACAAGCTCGGGCTTACCCTGAGCGCAGTATCCCATGCATCCCTGCGTAGGCTGCAGCAGGTAAACGTAGAAATCTCCACAGTTGCGGACGGTGACGGGGATGCGGAAGAGACAGCAGTCCTTAGTGCTGCTCGGGAAGAGCTGCCACGCAGCGCAGGCCGTCACCTGCCTGACCTCCAGCGGACCTGGCAGGGACTCGCCCTCACCCAGAGACAGCCACACTGGGGCCTGGGTCCCACAGTGGTTCACCTGGACGTGCAGAAATGGACAGAACGGAGAATAGTTTGGTGAAAGAGTAAATATTTTGGGTGCAGTTTAGTTTCATAGCCAAAAAAAATGTTTGGAATAAGAAAGAAAGGAAGAAATTATTGTTACAAACACTAACTGCCGACATGATCGAACAAAGAAAGAGAACAAACATCCTCAAAAACTAAAAGCTGACAAAATGAAATGAACCCATTATCCACGGAAGAAAAAAAACAACCCAAAAAAGAAACAGAACACACAATAATAACGCCGGCTTCGCACCGAAGATGTCACCACTGGGAGTTTATCTGACAAAACTACTTTGTACCACTTAATTTCTTTAATTCCCCTTTGAGGAAATCCTTGGCCTGAAAAGTCATTTATCCGCTATCTTCATAAAGACATCGCTTTATTATGTAACACCTCTCTCTCTCTCTCTCATCCTCTCTTCCTTCCTCCGCCCACTCCTGTGGATATCCATCACCCAGAGAGAGAGAGAGAGAGAGAGAGAGAGCGGCGATGCCCTGTGAAGGCGGAGGGAGGCTGACACTTCAGACGGATCCTGCAGGCTCCTCACAGCAGGCAGCCCGCAGGAAATGAGACACATTCCAGCTCTCCTTGCTATCTCCTTCATAAATATGTACACACACACACACGCACTGATAACTGTGTGTGTGTGTGTGTGTCCACAAGCGTATATGTATATCAGACAAACAACATAAGCTTGAGGACAAGGAGGCCACCTCAGTTTCTCCACATGAGGTCAGAGATGAGGTCACAAGAGATTTCAAAGACTGACGTGTTGATATTTGTAATTAAAGAGACAAAATCGCACGTTTGAAATATATATTGACACTTCTATGTAACACCCTCCGAGCTCACCACATGCTTCTTAAAAGAGAAGGTGATCGGCGTGGTTAAATGAAAACTCCTTAATTGCTGGGGTCATGAGAATTTTACCACCTTCGACTAAGGTCAAGGCTGACAAACGGTTAAAAAAGTATGACTTGACCGCTATGGGATTTTTCAATCGTCTTAATCCGTGCCAACATTTGAATTGGATGACTTTTCTGCCAAAGAAATTCTCCCAAAAACACGGAGAGTACGGAGAGTTTTGTTTTTCTTTTGTGACCCAGAAAAGTCTCCAAACATTTGTGAGGAAACTGTTTGCAGCGTCTTAACATATGTCAGCGTGACCACATCAGTCTGTTAACATCTGCTGCAGCTGAGAGGCCGAAAGAAGCTGAAAGGTTAAGACAGGTGAGCTGGAAGTCGGTTTGAATCTCACGAATGGTTATAATAAGACAACCTTTCATCATTGCAATGCTATCAGCTATCACCTTGGGGTCCTCGAGTAAAGTATCTCAACGCCTGAGACTGATGAAGTGAAGCTTCAGAGCTTGTGTGCTCAGCAAACCTTCATTGGAATAGATTGACATTTTGGGGGGGAAACAGCTTTCTAGCTGAGCGTCAGATGAGAAGATCAAAACCACTCTCACATCTGTCTATTCCATATGAAGCCCCGGCTCTGTCCAGACTTTAAGGATACACCCACAACCCCAAGAAACACTCTCAGTGAGTCACTCTGCGCAGAAACCACATGTAGAAACATGTCACTTTTACAAGAATTTGCTAAGTTGAGCTAATCGCCTGCTGGATCTAGACTCACATTTACATTTACATTACATTTATTCATTCGCCAGATGCTTTTGTCCAAAGTTCAATGTACAAATGAGGTACAAGCTAAGCTACAGCAGCTCGAGGAGAAGCCACTGACAAAAAAGTGCCTCGACATTCAGCTGTCATTCAAGTGCCACAAAGCATGCAGGTGCTTGAAGTAACATATCATGTAGGTTCTCAGCAGAAAACAAACTGTATCACATATCTTATAATTATTAAACTCATATTTAGTGTACAGATGAACGAGTAGTATCAATCTTCTCATCTAACGCTCAAGTCAAAAAGTAAAAAATGACAATACAACATATAAACATTTGGATGAAGCTCTCGTGAAGAGCAACTTACAATGAACACATTATCAATAAAAGATTATATTCATATATACAATTAGCAGAGTTTGAGTGCAGATTGATTAGAAAAGCAGGTTTTCTGTTACTCTGTAACACTAGTGTGACTTTGAGGGGGGAAAAAAATACCATCTTGATGTTTATTATGATGGATTGCACAACTCAAGTCTGCTAATTGATTTCCATCACACGCTCAAACAAAGCTGTCTGGGAAGGTGGAAAAATATGTTCAGTTTTATGGATTTGCAAATTATTCGCTTTAATGTAAAGTGGATTTGCAGTAAATGAGTTAAAACAAAGAAAAACACTGGTGTTATCCTTTAAATCCTCTAACATCCTCTAACAGTTCAGATACACAACAAACGTCACCGGATCTCTCCAGTAAATTCTCCAGTGTGTGTGTGTGTGTGTGTTTCTTTTACCTCCACACACTGGGTGGGCATGCTGGCCGGCTTGTCAAAAATCTGAAACTGGTACCAGCCGGGCGCGAGGGAGTGATCGCAGATGAAGTCCTGCAGGGACGACTGCTGCAGCCAGCTGGAGCTGAAGGTGGTGCTGCGGTAGGGGTTGTCGAGGACCGAGTGGCCGCCCGGCGAACACTCTGGAGGGAGAACTGCAAAGTACAGCCAAACAGACAACATAAGCACTGGATGTACACCAAGACTGTCAATACCAATGATCAATATATGGAAGGTTTTTGTTCAGGTTATCCAAACAGTGGATTAGATTAGAATAGCGCGGACGTGCTTCCTTTCCAGCTGGTCTGCGTTCAAGATAAATGTTTGAAATTTGAATTGCAAAGCTGGTAAATAAGTTGCAGTGCTGCCCGGCATGGAGGTTTGCACACAGATCATGAAAGAATGATGCTTTTAATTGATTGTATGCATAAAAAATATGATCATCTTATAAAATATGATGGATTGTTACAGATTTAACCCCCCAAATAGTATAAAAAAAAGCTTTGGCTGACACACCAAGATGAAAAATAACAATGAAGTTAAGGTGAATTATCTTTTCACACATGCACCCCTTTGATCTACTTTCCCCCCATCAGGGTCATAATCAGGTGCGTCATCTGTAGTTTAGAGGTTTAAACTACAACTCCTCCTTTTTATTGAATAAAAGAGCTTCAAACGCCAGATTGATGGAGACCTGAGCTGCAGCCAAAGCCAACAGCATTATTATTATTAATACATTTCTGAGCAGGATGTGACTGTTGATGTCCATATGGTTCATCTTAAGATATGGCTTCACATGAGATGTATCATAAAGGGAGGAAGCACTTGGTATTCGCGGGCTTGTCGTAACACTGTCAGAGACATCGATCAGTCTTTTTCTTCATGATGAGCACATTTTAAAAACTTCAAAGGATCTCGTACTTTGTCGGTTTGAGTTCAAATGTGAATTTAAAGCATGAGGGTAACTGTTTATTTGGATCATACCAAAGTAGATCCTGGGGGTATTTTCAGAAAGAAAAAAAAAAAACTCTAAATGAAAGGCATCCTCTTTAAAAGTTTGCTGAGTGGAAAGGAAGTCCTAAATCTGCAACGGAGGAAGAAAAATAAAAAGGTGACAGCAGGTTAAAGGTTAAAAGAAGCCTCTTAAACACACAGTTTGAGTGCTTTGTGATCATTAAGGCAGTCAATAAAATAACAGGGACATCTTATTTATGCACAAAACTTTTGCCAAGGATTATGAAAAGATGTCAAGGAAACCTGTGGACTAGAGGCGACTAGAGTCCTCATCAATATGGCCAAACGAACCTGCTATGTGGTTTGCTAGGTGCTAATTTGATTAAAGCATGGTTTCAGATCTTACGTAGTTCTTTGTCACATTGAATATTCATGAATAAATAAGAAACAATGTGATTTAAATTTAAAGTTTAAGTCAGTTTGGGAAAAAAACCCAATCTTAATTGAGATTTTAACACCCAAAACTCATCTAATCTGCATCATCAAGCCTGTGTTGGTGGTCAGGTTTGACTCCATCGCTGAAGTAAGAAGCTGAGAAAAAATGGTTTTAAAGGCCTTCAAGCTCAATTTAAAGGGGATCTATCACCCTTTTTGTGACTTTATGTCATTTATATACTGTTATACTGTCAAGTATCTATGTCAAACAGGTGAACATATGTAAAAAAAAAAAAAAAAAAAAAAAAACTTTCCGCACATCAACATCCAGGGCTTCATTCTCTTGAACGCTCCTTTTTCTAAAGTGACCTCCACTTTCCCATCAAACTGACGTCAGATCATTTCCACCTGCCCATAAACGTCCGGCTGTAACGTAGCCTTTGTTACTAAGGTTGTCCGCTTCATCCACTTGCAACTTTCAGATCAGATTTAAGCTCAAACACGTACAGATGCATTTGAGAAGTTGATATTCTGAGTAAAAAAAAAAAAACAACAGAAAGAAGTGAAAATCCTACTGCTTTCTGTTTGTTTATGTAGCCTCCAGAGCCAGAGGAAGCTGCCTGAAGCTTCAGACAGAGGCTGAACTGAGGGGCTGCATAAAGAGCCAGCATAAAATCAATATGTAAATATATTCCAGAGGAGTCCCAGAATATAAATATAGACCTGGAATATGCATGATATGTCCTCTTTAACTTTGGAATATGCAACAACACACAAAAATGAAATACCAGATATCTTACAAAAGTAGACTGTGGCACAGGGCCCCTCTGCAGGAGGAGGCCTCAATATCAAACTCATTGCTTTCTGGAGCAATGAGCAGTGAATCTTAATGTGTTATGTAGGTTCAATAAGTCAGCTGAAGAAACAAATCCAAAGAAAAGCCAGTTTTCTGGGAGTTGCAAGTGGCAGAAGTTGACGTTAGTTTGTTTCCAGACCTCTGAATTGCTCATGAACCCCTCAGATTTAATAGGAATAATAGCAATGTCAAAATAAATTTCAATCTAATGGCTACAGAGTGTGGGGAAATGAGGAAAGGATGTAAAGTCAAGATTAGGAGGTGAAGAGGTGATGAGGGAGGTCAAAAAGAAGCGTGAAGTTTATGGCGCGTGACCATTGAAAGTTGAAACATGACCATAAAAGTAATAAAAGTATACAGCCACAAAAACTCAGAGTAAAAAGAGAGAGGAAAAGACACGAGCTGGGACCCAGAAGTACCAGCCTGTGCCTCGGCAGAGAGCAAAGATTTCAGCCCTGACCTGAGAGGTCAAGTGAAAGGTGATAGTCTGACCGAGTCCTCCACGGCGGTGACAGGCAGACGAGCCGCCGAGGGTGACGACAGGTGATGTCAGAGCTGACCAGACATCCACCTGGTCACTTCAGTCCTCATCACCTGAACAGGAACTCATAAGAGTCCAACTCCTGTCTGCCCTGTCTGAGGAGTCAGGCTAATGATCTCTGACCATGAGACTTGGAGGTCCGGTATGTTGCCCTTGAATGACAGCTTCATGATGGATGAGAAGGTGTCAGCTTCTTTTTGGCAACAGCACAAAACCGACCAGAGGAAGACTTCATACTCCTTGATACAGAGTGGTTAAATCTGATTTTTCATCCATTTCTTGGTTTGTAAACTGTGATTTTTTTTTCTATAATCCAGTCTTCATCATCACCAGAGTTAAACAAGATGTTTTGTCCATTACATTTATAAAAACACACACACACACGCGTCAAACTAAGTATTTTAATAACTTAGAAGTAAACTTACCTGCTTGAGCGTGCATTGCGTGAGGAAGTAACAACACAAGGCACGGAAGAAGTTTCCAAACTGTTTCAGGACTCATCGTCCCTGCAGCGCGAGCGAGCACCAAACAGCGCGAGCACTGGCACCGTTTAACCCCCCAAAGTCTTGCTGTGTGTCTGTTCTGTGGCACCGTTTTCTGTCAGTTAACTATCTCTCCCTCTTTTTTTCTTTTTTTTACCCTCAACACAAACAGCTGCAGGAAATCCGGAGACACTTCACGGCTTGTTAAAGTCACTTCTTGTTTGCAGAATGGAAGAAGCTTATCGGCTGCTCCGACACGCCGGACTGCAGCGGCTGACCACAGACTGCTGCAGCATCACAGAGGAGGGGCATCGACGGTGCACCTTCCCATGACCCACACCTCCAAACCTCTGCACACATCTGCCACCGAGCTGCAGGACTCTGACTGTAGACTAACAAAATACTTTCTTTGACTAAAGAAAATATAACATTGTGCAGATTTTGTTTGCTCTCCTCTGTGATTAGGTGACAGGAAACAAGTTATCTTATGCAAGGACTTTATGCATTAAACCATATTAGGGGCTGTAAGTATTTTCATTATCATTAGCATCATTAATTGATTGAGTCTTTAGGTTTTGGACAAACAGTTCAAAGCTCAAACATATTCAGTTTCACATTAGACAAAGTGATGCAGCAACACATCATAGCAGAGATGCTGGAAGCAGGAAGTGGTGCTTACTAATGTCTTAAACGATAACTCAGCTAATAGAGTAATCATTTTCTGTCAATTGACCGATCAATTAAACATTTGCAAACTTAGATTTTCATTTGAATAATATGATACCACATTTAAAAAGTAAATCAGACGAAGAAATGCATAATTATGGTGATTATGGTGATTAAAAATATTAGACAGCCTGATTCATTCTGGACAGTCAAAATGTATCGAGAATTAATCAGGATGTCAAGAGGAAAAGTTTAAAATTAGCAAGTCAAAATGCACCTGAAATTACTGAAACTGTTTCATAACTGAAGTTTCACATTTATAATATTAATCTGACAGATTTACGGGGGTAAAGCATCATAAACCTAAATCACCATGACTACCCAAACAATAGGGATTTCCAAAACACCTACGTGTTTGGCAAAGTCTTTAGAGCAAAGCCTCATCAATCATGTGATTCTGAGCTATTTAAAATCAATAATCTGAATCAATTTATGCGCGTACAACTCTCCAAACTTCTTTGCTGCATTTCTAAAAAAGGGAGAGAGAAGCAGACTGATGGTCCAATCATGTAGGCTCGCTACTGGCCAGCCAGTGATATTTCATTAGTCACCACTCCAAACCACTAAAACAGATGCTGCATTTTTCAGGGAAACGGCCTCAGCCAAAGAGTGGGATTTTGGATAAGCAAGATATCACATTCACGTCCGTTTCCAAACTGCTCGTTTTCCATTCTCACGCTTTAACTGCAGCCGTGCTCCTCGGATAGAGTTTCAACCGGCAGGAGCCGCAGAGCTGGAGCTGATTGTCCTGTCAAACACCTGAAACTGATCTCTTTCAGGGAGGAAATATGAAACACAATTCTGGGGAATCATGAATTCTGGAGGCAAAAAAAAACAAAACCCTGACCTTCTTCATAAAGTGGCTTTGGATATTAGTTTGTGGATTTAATTCAGAGGTGTTAGATGAGAGGAAGTAGAAGAAGAAGCATATGCTAATATGATAAGAGGTTGCTGTCATCAAATTATTATTATTATTAATATTAAGTCAAACAGACTCTTCTTAGTTGTTTATAAGAATTAAGGGTGTCAACAAACAATTACTTCCACCATCAATTCATCTGCCAATTATTTTCTTAATGAAGTGATTCATCATTTTATCTATAAAATGTAAGAAAATAATGAAAAACGCCCATCAACGGTTTCACAGAGCCCGAGGTTACATCTTTAAATGCCTTCTTTTGCCAAACCAATGATCCTTAACCCAAAATATATTAAGTTTACATTGATTTAAAACAGAAAAAAGCCTTTTAAAAAGCCCACATTTAAGAAGCTGGTTGGCATTTTGTCTTCAAATGTCTTCAAACTCAGGCTGAAGCTTTTGCTGAAGTATCGGCAGGAGGACAGTTTCTGAAATACAGTGAACGGTTGAAGTGAACTGTAAAGTTTCTATAAAGTCAGTACGACAATATTCAGTGATTAACGATGAATAAACCTTTGGAAGCGGTTATTCCTGCAGATTTAAAGAGAACTAATGGGAAGCTGACAGCTGTGCAGGTCGTAGACTTCTCCCAGTACATGAAGGTGCCTGACTGTCTTGTTGAGACGCTCGCCTGTTTTACTCCCAGGCGGAGGAGGGATATAACCCCTCCCTCGTAAATCTCTTGGACCATCAACCTGGTTGAGAGCCTGGAATAGCCATCAGGTGAAAAACCTTAACCCACTTTCTTCCTGTCTCCTCATGCCTCGACTTACACAACCAGCAATTAAATCTCAATCGGCCCCCTGGATGGAAAATATGAATCTGTGTCAAGTGAACATGTACACACACACACGGTACATGACATGCATGAGTTTGTACCTTTCGAGTTAAATCCAGGGAGCAAAAAAAAAAAAAAAAAAAAAAGCAGTAAACAAATGGGGATAATTGCCTCCTTTAATACCTTAATCTACACATGAACTCATTTTGTGCAATTTTCTCTCATTATAATCAGTTTTGCAGACGTGGGAGCACTCCAGCCTCTCCTGGGGAATGTAATATCAGCTAAATGATGCAGAGACTGCAAACTGTATATAATTAACTTAACCTCCACCGCTGACAGGAAAACTGATTGCACCAACTTAAAAGTCTTCAAATGTACACGGGGAGAACGCGAGAAGAAAGGCGCACGAAAAATAACAGACTCTAGCACAAATAAATCATTCAGAGACAGTTCGTCGTTTATGTGTAACCATTGTAGTGACATGAATAAATACATACTGTATATATAAATATGTATGACACTAACCATTGCAGTCTGTATGACAAAGTTAGTTGTTCCTCTCTGGCACGGAGGTGGATTAACACTTTTTAACCCCCTATTGGACATTTACAACCCGGTCCTCCAGGTTTATTCTGAACTTGGATAATCTGCCTTTTAGTTTTTGTGCACCAAACACATCCTCAAGATCGACTCTCTCTACCCCAGAACAACAAGACTACCACTTCATCTCACCTGTGCAGTTGTTTCACTGAGTATTGTCTTCTTCTTCTTCTGATCTATTTAACACCACGTATTTTGTGAATGAGGACAACTTGCATGATTTTCAAGGCTTTACTAAATGTTTGAATGAATACACGATGCATACATGTAGTGATTCATCTATAATGCTGATCCTCTGGTTTACAACAGTCCAGACCTGAACCGAGCCAACATGTTCAGAAGCTAGGTACAGTAAATCCTCCAATACCTCGTTGTGCAGGTACGTTTCCCCCCATTTTTTTCCCCCCTCTGTGTCTTCTTTGCTGTTTGTGTCTCCCTCCATCACCTGCAGGGAAATCACTAACATCAGCTGAAATTAATAATTTAGCACATGCACAGGAGTAAATCAGCTCTCTGCATTATGGCCCACCTCAAGCTGCTCACTCTCAGTAAAGGTCTCAAGCACATCGGGGTTATGGGCCTTTGTCGGGCCCATGTGGGGAAGATTTGGACAACGCCATGTAACAATTCCTAAGTCTGTCATGTTTAACAAGGAAGTGAGGTTCATCTTAATCATCCAGGTGGTACAATGGAGAAAGTTGAACCCAAACCACTTGGATTTGGATTGTTGAGCCAAGTCAATTCTCAAATCCCAAACTTAAGTAAAAGTGGCATCACCACAGTGGGAAAGTGGTTTCCAATGGTTTTTTTGTCTGACTCAGATATGTGCTTGTACTTTGTTGTAATAAAGAATTACTGGTAAATGCACTTAACATATCAGAACTGCTGAGTTTGGGTTTGTTTTGTGATCGGGCTTCACTGCAGAAGAAACTGTTTTGTGTTGGGTTACTGTAGAGGACCTCAGAGCAGCGGGGTCATGACACTAGCTATTCCTGCCTCAGCCCCCCCCCGACATCCAGCCTCCCATCACATGCCACAAACCAGACTGACCACTCATCACTATCTACCAACAACGCAAACAATGTCTACACACTCACTCCGATCCAGTAACAAATCAATACGCTTTCACAGTCAAACATAAATTAAGACTGTAACAGTTATGAAATAGTTAGTCGTGACATAACGAACAATTCTCTGACTATTTGTTGTTTGTAGGTGTATTTTTTTTCTTTCTCCTGTAGATGCTGAGTATCTCAAGTGCAGTTGGAAAGAAAACTAGAGAGTCTAAAATGTCACAGAAACTAAAACTATGACAGTAAACTCACAATCAAAGAGCAAGAACTTCCTTAGGGGTTCACGTGAATTTGATTTTTAAACTGAGACACAACAATAACACAAGCAGAAATACATACAGTACAGAACAATAGTATCAACAGACTTAAATGCACATTTGCTTCCTTATAGATTTATGAAGACCTCCTCATAATGTGTACGTGTATGGAGGTGGGTTCTTGCTACAAGTGGTCCATCTAGCAATCAAGACTAGATGTCAAAAATACAACAACGGTTAGTTTGGCTGTTTTAGTGCTGATGAAACCTGAGTGTGATGCTTATTTTAGTCCAACTCTTTCATCAAGACCAGACAACGTTAACAGAGACAACGTCAAGTTTACTTTGCAAAAGCATCTATTTTGTGTATGTTTGTGCTTCAATTTCTGAACAAAGCTTTGTGTCTTCAACAAATTAGACTACTTTTTAACTTCAGATTTACTGTACAATGTACTGTATAATGACTTGCACTGATGTCTTGTCATTTCCTGATCTCAGGAATTAGGGAATTGCTTATGGCAGTCAAAGGAGATGTGCGAGTTTAGGGTAAATAACGCCACTTGATCAGAAAATAGCAAATCAAAAAGCCAAACCTATGAATGAAATCAGTATCCCAAATTCATAACCAGCCCTGTATGAGTCTGTTTTATCCACACTTCTTACATTTCAGGATTTACCGCATTTCATTTAACATCTTTTGATTTACAGCGTCCCCCCCCCCCCCCCCCCCCCCCCCCTATCCGAGCCAAGATGAAAGCGAAGACGAAAAAGGAAGGAAGAGCGTCTGATCTGATGGGATGGGCAGTGATGGCAAAAAACAGAAATCTTCTCTTGTCTCGGTGACGATGCTCAAACAACAGTAAAAACAGATGGAGGTCCTGACACACAGTGTCCATAAATGAAAACAGTATACAGGGGGAAACATGTCTTTAGCTTAGCCTCGTACCCTCAATCTCAGCTTCCTTAAGCAGTTACATAGCTATAATTTATAAGCCTCTGTGTGTTGCAGCATGATTTATCTGCGGTGCTTTTTCCTCTGTGTTCAAACTACAATGCAATTAGGCACCATCATGTTGTCAGGGTGACATAGAGACGACTCTGAAGCCACTGGAAAGCAGGGTCAATAGTAACATCTCAGCGCTGTCACGTCTGACAAAAGGCTCCCATAATTGTTTCAGCCAAACCGCTGATTGCACGGTGGCTGTAAATGTCACTGGATACAATGGCAGGACTTTTTCAGACGCGGAGCTGCAGGGCCAGAGGTCGAAAGGAGCCTATCGAGGTGGAGGCTTCTGGTTTTACAGGGGCAGGGAGGTCAGATCCTTCACAGGCACTGTTTGGTCTCAGCTCGGGTTTCCTGTTGCCTTTGCCCCCTTGTGTCAGCTGTCCCAGTTGGTACAAACATAGTGACTGCTGGATAAACTCTCAAGCACACACATGAGTGTTTACATGAGGTGATCTCCTCTGCCTTTGTAAATCACAGCTATGACCTCTTATACTACTGTTTTTCTACCATTATGACCTCTCATAACACATTTGGTCCTGATCAGTGACAAAAAAAAGAGAGACTACACATCCTGACCTGAAGTTATGATGGCTTATAATGAGGTTTTGGCTGTATTCAGAAAGTGGAAAAAATATATTAGCAGCTCATCATAGAGTCAGAAAACAATCATCCACTTGACCTAAATGCTGTATAATTATAATAATAATACATTGTTGGCTCTTTCTAGGCACAACGTGGCCACCAGCTCAGTCCTCCATGTTTAGAGCAACCATACAAATAAATATATGTATTAAAAGATGATTTTTTTTATTCCATATGGTATTATTTTAGTGAACACTCATTCTGTACTGTCTTCTTATAGTTACATGTGTGTATTTTATTGAGCCAAACTCACTACACACCTGTCTATTTACACAATCATCAGACACGGAGCAACATTAGAGTTCATTCGTTTTTCTGGCTACCTGCTGAATGTAAGTTCAATATTCTTCCTCCTTCTAGCTCTGTTTTGGTCTCCACCAACTTCTGAAAGGCATATCTGCTGTTTTAGCTGCTAAATGCTCCACTATTGTTGTTCTGCACTGGCTTTATCAGAAATTTTTTGAACCAAAAATAGTTGCTGTAGCTGGAAATGAGGTTGTTGAGAGCGGCAAGGGTGAACCGAAACAGTAAAGTTGTGGGCTCAGAAACCAAAACAATGAGCTGAGGGGAATTGCAGGGTTGGGATGATAAATCTCTGAGAGTACTCTTTTCATCCATTACAAAACTATTGATAAGTGCAGCTTTAAACTCATTAACACACTGAAGGCAAGTGCCCTCTATCACAAGTGTGCTTCTTCCTTTTTTTCCCACAAAAAAGAACGAGATCATAATAAAAGCCTATAATCAGAATAATAATAATAATAATCTATAGTCATAATCATGATAAAAATGGTAAGCTTTTTGATAAACACCACAGTGATGTTTATAGATGAGATCTTCAGTAATAAATCTAATTGATGAGTCATAAACAGCAGGCAGGGACTCTAACATAGTGGGAGCTGCATGTCAATCATCTCCAACATGAAAGAAAGGTTGATTAACAACCCATCATAATATACGGGAAAAAAGGAAAACATTTGCTCTACTGTAATGTTTTCGATATTCATATATGTTGAGATTCGATCACTTCAGAAACCAGATGTTCTACACTAATTAATCATTCAAAGCATAAAGGAAAAACAGCACCCTTCTTCCTTTTTTTTTTTAACTACAAGCTCCTTTCCAGACTATTTCTCTGACTTTTCTGGGAGGTTTAGTCTGTAAAAACGTCTTATGTAGCAGACATTAAACAGCTTTCATCCAGAGTGATTGCAGGACGGAGGGCATCTGGAAGAAGCATCATCTCTGCATGCCAAGTCTCAGCCTGTCTCTAGAGACTCCCTACATACGTAAGCATTCATTATGCTGCAGTACACTGAGTTACCAGGACTGTTTCAAATTAATTTAAAGTCAGGTGGCCAAACGTCAACCTTTGTTCCTCTTAGTCTGTTCACCTCTTCACTGCCAGGGGCCTCAGACTGGATCCTACTGCTGTTTTACCTTCTCTGCTCAACTATTTTATAGAAACAGAATTAGTGTTAGGACTGAACTGTCCGTTTTGGTCTTTAAAAAAAAGTTAGACTCAAAATAACAGTCCTTATCATCAGTTTTCTGACCGTCCACAGCTGCTTGACTCTGGTATCTGCTGCCATCTAGTGGACTCATTTAAACATTACACACACAATTGTCTTTGTGAAAACATACAGACTTTTATGAATTCCTCGAAGATTTACCCTAATCTTAAAGGCCACATGTAATAATTTAAATTTTATGAGATTGTAGGATCTTCCATGTTATTCTGACACCAACAGTTTTAGTTTGCTTTTATATTCTGCTCCTTCTTCCTGGAAGAATGTACATTTGCTCTCAATGTGTTTTCTAGTTTTAGTTTTGGAAATACATACCTGTTTATGCATCTTAACTAGATATTGTCTATACTCTTTCATAGCATGTAGCATTTGTCTCAGCCTGTTTGTGTTTGTATTTGTTGTAACAATGTTTTATGCTGCTCTCTTGGCCAGTTCTCTCTACAAATGCTACTCATGGTGTTAGCTCAACTCATGACGAGCTCTGTTGATATCTGTCTTTATAGGAAACTTCATATGAAGAAAAACAAAATGATTACCTTACCTTTAGTGAAAGCTGAATGTGGATCATCATCCTCAAATCAGCAGGCTTGGGAAATGACTTGTGTTACTTTATCTGGAGAAATTGTCTCTCTGTAGTCTCTGTGCTTCAGACAGAGATCAACAAAGTGCGCATAAATTAGAATAGTAGGTTAAAATTATGTTTTTGTAAGTAATTTTTTGTGCAGATTTATACATTTGTTGAACATTCTAGCAATATTTATAATGAAAGCTCAGCTGTGGACCTGCCAGGGGCCTCAATGGGAGTCCTGACAGCCTGTAAGGCCCTGCTGGTAAACAAACTGAAGTCCACAGATTTTTGAAAGGTGGGAAACAACAACAGCTGATTGATCTGTGCTAATTTAAGTTCTTCATTTAGTTGTACACTGCGAACCAGATTCACACATTTATATGAATATTATATAGATTATAAAGAAATATAGATTATTATCACAGCTCAATTTCCTCTCATCAAACATTAGTAACTGTAGAAACTTCAGTAATGTCTCCGATAACCATCCAACTTCCAGCAGCATATTCACTCTGTTGTCCAATCAGCTGGTTAGCACTGCGCTAACATGCTAACAAGATCATCAGTGATCTAACAACAGTATAGCTGGTAGGCACTGTGCTAACATGCTAACAAGATCATCAGTGATGAGGTTTCTGAATCAACATGTGAAGCTTCATTGTGTTAAAAGCTGAGCTAAAATCAGTAGATGTGTAGAAGCCTGGTAAGAGGTTCATCAGTGATCTAACAACAGTACATCTGGTTAAGTACTGCGGTAACATGCTAACATGCTAACTGCATCATGAGTGATCTAACAACAGCTGGTTAGAACTGCATTAACAAACCAATAACACCATCAGTGATCTCACAATAGTATAGCTGGTTAGCACTGTGCTAACATGCTAACAGCATCATCAGTGATCTAAGGTTTCTGAATCAACATGCGAAGCTTCTCTATGTTAAAAGTTGAGCTAAAATCTACAAACAGTAGGTAGTAATGTGGATGGGGACTTAATTATAACTTAATGGTGTCTTGAAATCATACAGTCAAGAGTATGAAAGTGTATTTCAGTATATTTGTAATTGCACTAATTATATATAATCAGTAGGTTAAGTACATTGTTAGTATGTTCAGCATGCTTTTTGAGGGGAGTGTTGTGGGATGTTGGTAAGTATTAAACGAGAATTTAATTTAAGTATATGGTAACTTTTAAAATGACTTTCTGGTTTTTAAAAGGAGCATTGCTGTTCATAGGGCACTTTGTTCGCACTGTTGCTAAGTTCCTGTTGTCTGCTTTTGTTGAATGTCCAACTGAGCTTAATTCTTTTTGTTAAGACTAAAGCTTCTGGTTACCAAGCAGCACTTTTTATGTGTTGTGTCTGTAATCAGCTCTTGTGCCACACTGTCTGTTACTTTCTCCTGGGGCCACTGCTGTGTTCCTGACATACGAAGAAAGAGTTTAACATCAAACTCTGTGGATTTAAGTGTCATATCTCCATGAAATTCAAGGTAAGCAGATATCTTACTTGTCCATCAACAAATCAAAATGGTTCCATATGGTTTGTCGCACCTGCTGTCCTCAGTCTCCTTTGAAGAAAAAATCCGGTTCTCTGCAAGTCAGGACCTCTCCTATACAAGAAGCAAATGGTTCACACTCCCTAAGACTGAGAGCCGAGGCGACGTGTGGAGCATCAAGCCGCCCGATTTCTCTCTTAAACTGTACAGGTCTCTGTCAGTTCCTCAAAAGAAAGAAAGAAAGCCGTGTCCAAATCTAGCTGTATCATCACAACCAAGTGAAACAAAATGGAGAACTGGAATATTCCTGCCAAATATTTTACATGAAAGTCACAAGAGGAAAGACTCTCCGAAGTTCATCACATCATATCGGCCTCCTGATGCTCTGGAGTCTGAGCTTATGTTTGTCAAGAGGGGGAAATACCCTTCTGAGCCTTTCAAGAACCACAAACCTCATAACTTCAGACCGGTAAGTATCTCTAAACACAAAATATATGTTTGTTGTGTCCATCTTGAAGATAAAATAGTTATAACTATGCAGACCAAATTGAATATAAGACAGGAAAGCATATTGTAATGTTTGATTTGACCACAGGATGGCGATAAACACAAACAATTGACCTGAAGAAAATGAACTTTTTCTTTTTATCACCTCACTTCAGCTTGATGAGGACCTTCCAGACGTAGTAACTGCATATGAGAGGGATCCTGGTAACCTGAATTTGAAATTAAAGCACTTGGACATCAGTAAGTGGTTCATTCTCCAAATTAAACTTTGTCTCAGACTCCCGTAATCTGAATTTACCTCTAAACTGTGTGACCACCAGTCATTGAACAAATATATTTCGTGCCAAAGTCCGCACACAAAAGAAAAAAAAATGCTTGTTATTCGATCATGAGCTGAGAGTTTCACTCAACAGGATTTAAACAAGAGTTGTTTAGTCTTACTCAGTCAAAGCTCTTTTCCGTACATTGTTGAACACAATGTCTGCACCAACAAATTAATAAATAAATATCTTTTATATTCCAGTGGGCACCACCAGATCAGAGTCGGACTTTAGTTCGAGGGACACCAAGACGAGGATGAACACCTATAAACCTGCAGAGCCCACATGGGATGCAAGACTCGTGCTCCCTCACCGACCCTGGCCTCCAAAATCAGCTTCCTACACAGTCAGTGTTGCAACATCATAGCTACATAAAAAGCAACTTCTTATACTTGTATTTAATGTAATATACACATATTTTATGCTGCAAACATTAAAGGGCAGTATTCGTATTTACTTATATTGATTATAGTGGTCAAGTGAAACTACAAATTACATGTGATTACTGTAAAACATTGTCAGAGGTGACAGAATATAACAAAAAGCATATTATATGCACTTTAAAGGAGACATATCATGCACATTTACAGGTTTATATTTATATTCTGGGGTTCTACTGGAATATCTTTGCATGATTTACAGTTCAAAAAGCTCCTTGTTTATCTTATACTGGCCCTTTATGCAGCCCATCAGTTCAGCCTCTGTCTGAAACAGCTGTTAAGCTCCTGTGTCTGTTGGGCTCCCCTTTTCGAAGAGCCCACTCTGTTTTGATTGGCTGGCACCCAGATGATGCCCCTTGGCAGACTTCTACTGGCTCTGGACGCCACATGAACAAACAAAAGTGGTCACATTTCACTTCTTTTTCTCATTCTTTACTCAAAATGTCAATTTCTCATATACATCTGCACATGTTTGAGAATGATTCGATCCAAAATATGAATGGACAATGTGAAAAAGCCATAGAGGAACCTTGTTGCAAGACAACCAAGGCAGCCAAGGCAACCTCAATCTGTTGCCAGTTTGATGACCAGGAGGTAACTTTGCAAACAAAGCATTCACAGCAGGCGAAAAGTCTGGCTTTTGACTTTCAGGAAGCATTTCTACATATGCTGACCTCAAGTTTTTGAAGTTTGACCATGTTTAACATAGATATTCCGCATTATAACAGTATATAAATGACGGAAAATCACAAAAAGTGTAATATGTCTCCTATAAACTGGACAAGACCCTTGAATAAAATAATATCATCAAGGTATTACACATCCATAAGTATATATACTCAGAAGGAAAAGATATACATGTAGTGAAATAATTAAAATCACGTGGTTTCTGGTGGTTTATTTGCTATAATTTTTTGAGTCGACCAAACAGGAACAGGATTGCAAAAGTTAAAACTGTTTAACGTTACACCCGCAGTAATACTGAATGTCTTTTTCACAGAGACACCGACGGAGACGAGGAGCCTACAGTGCATTCTTGGACCGTGTGGAAGAGAAACTCTCAAAATCCTGGAAAAATAGATCATGACTCTCTTTTTAAATGTATTTTTTTTATTACTTTAATATGTGCATATTTGTTTTCCTTTAAAAAATGTAATGTGGTTCCAAATTATAGACTATACAAACAGGAAATAGGGATGAAAAACTTGACAAAACACAGTTGGGATCATAGGACACAGCAAAATAGTGAAATTTTAGGAAGGAAATAAGAGTATAAGACATTGTTAAGGAGCACAACAGTGACTGTGCATACGGTTTTTATGTCGTAGCTGCAAGGTTTGGATTTGTTTCAATACAGTATAAATGAAAAACAGCCACAGTATGTTATTGTTGAGTGGTAATGCAGCTGAAAGCATAAAAAAGAGAGCGAGAGAGAGAGAGGAAAAGAGATTATTTTAGCTTTAAGATGATGGCAGAAGACATGCAGCGAGTGTGGTGTCATCAACCACTTTAAGAAGCCCACTGGTCCACTGACAGCTGCTCATTCGGCACCCCAAGAAATATAAACACATGAAGCCTGCACATGTTGGAGGCATATCTGAAATAGCTGCGTCGAATGAACCATCTGTGACTCTGTGCATAACTCACACACTAAATATAAAATCAAAAGAATATCAGTCACTACATTAAACCGCATGATCCCAAAGGCTGCTCTGTGTTTTTTCATATCATCTTTTCATAACATAAAGCACTAAAATCTTGCATCTCATTAAAAAGGCTTATTGCAGCATGCATAATAAAGATTTTATTTGCTAGACTATAGTATCATATTAGCTTATATTTAGATATTTGCATGTTTTTTTTCATTCTGTGCTACTTTTATATACTTTATATTGCAAAATTTATTGTTTTATTCGACTCTAATTTTCAAATATTTTGACATTTGTCAATACATTTTCTTAGTGTGTAATCCTGTTTTGGATAACGACAATAAAACTTAACCTTGAACCCAAAATATGTACAAAAATGACACATTTTAGAGCCAGTTTAGAAGGAATCAAAGATGATTGAATGCCATATGTATAATATGTGTGGAGCTGCAACAATTAGTTGATTAACGAGTAGTCAGCCACTAAATTAATCACCAGCTATTTTCAATTAATAGTTTTGTATTGAATCCACTTACTTGACCTCTTATTATATCATTTATTACTCCTTGTTGTCACGCAAATATCAATAAAGTGGGGATCAATAAAGTTATCTTATTCTAGGACAATAAACTTAGCATCTTTGGGTTGTGAACTGTTGGCCGGGACAAAACAAGACATTTGAGGACATCACCTTAAGTTCTGGGAAGCAGTGATTGACATGTTCATTCACCACTTTCTCACATTTTATAGACCAAAAAACTAATTGATTAATCGAGAAAATAATCATCAGTTGCAGCCCTTTTTAATTGTTAAAAAAAAACTAACAGTTCAATTCCTGATGAAAAGGAACTAATATAACCATCCCTTATATGATATATGATGGTATATTGGTGTGGCTGATGTAAACTGTACGTTTTGTGTGTGATATTCAGTATATCTGCATGAAGATAAACAAGTCAAACCGACTACAGATGACCTAAAACAGAAGCAGGTTATGTAAGTCAGTCACTGTTTGTTACACTTCATGCATGGAGGGCTGCAGTGAGCTGTGGTGCTTTTCCTCTGACCAATCATTTTAAACAAAAACACGCGGATGGACGGGGGCGGTGCTGTTTTCTGCAGAGCACACACACACACACACACATACACAGACAGTCACACACACACTGTTTCAATCTCTAAACACACTTAGTCACACACAAACGGACAGAAAAAGTGAAAACATGCTGACTCGCCGTGCTGCATCAACGGTAAGTTTGAATTTTACTTTTAACGGTTAACTGCTAACGTCCAAACTGTCCGTTGGGACCATCAGCTAGTCGGCTACTATCCGAATAATTGTTTAATTTGGACAGCAAAACAATGCGAATAGGCTACAAAACAACGCGATTGATTCAGCACCTCAGGTTAATACATTTTTCTATAAACATCATTTATCTGCACGTTAATGGCACGACAAAATTAGTTAGGAACGTCGTCCAAAACGGCAGTTTGAACTTTTAACTGATTTATTTTTTCTCATGGGAATTCAGCGTCCTGTAATAAGAACACTGAGTTCACACACACACACACACGGGCTACAACCTGTATGCGGGTCCACAATTAAATATTAAACGCAAAATGGTGTGACAGACAGACTGAGCAACAGGTGTTCCTGGTTCCCGGGCAGACCAGTGATTGACAGCTGTCTTAGCCAATCAGCTGACAGAGAGGGAAGCGTTCGCACCAATCGCGCGCTCCCGCAGTGTCCGTGTGGGCGTCGATCCAGACCGGGCACACACAGAGACGCACACACACACACGTACACAACAGCAGTGTCATCAGCGGTGGATCCACACAGGACGCCGAGGACAGGCAAGGGAGTGTTTGACCGTCTCTGGCGAGGGTTTTTCAGGCGTCGTTGTCGGCATAAGAGGTGGAAATACACCGGGACTTGAATATCTAAAGGTTGTTAGACGCTGGAGGGACCGTGATTTCTGTTCAGTGCAGGTCTAATGTTTTCTCTACAGACTGGTAGGTAACCAATTGAACTGTGTATATGTGTTTGTTCACCTGCTATAATAAATACTTGGATGATTCAGGGTGTCAGCCCTCTGTAATTTTAGTGCAACACCCATCTCAGAATGCTATCCAGATAAAATACCAAATAATTAGAGACTGAACTCCATTTAGCATGTAAAACAATTAAGAAGGATATCATAGTTTACTAATTCCCTAGAGGAATGTTACAGTCATACCATATGAGATAAATTAATTACATTCAATGTAATAAGGTGGCTATAATCACATTTTCAGACTCTTTTGGACATTTTATGTAGTCAAATTTGGTGGCTTTAAACTCCTCATTGTGTGACTTCAGACATGCTACAAGTATGAAGTGTTAAGTCTGTCACGGCACCTTTGATCATGTTGGACTCTGTTCATGCAGGGTAATAAAATCTATATAATATTAACATGGTGATATCCAAGAATGACTAATATGTGGGTCAGAAATCCTTTCCTGATCATAAAGGCTGTTTTTTTATATACTGTCATTAGATGACGCACAAATGTGTAGTTTGACTTGATGAAAGGGAAAAATAAATATCCTTATCTGTGTGTCTATATGAGTAACCATTTCCAAGAATTGCATTGCATGTGAAAATACACTGAGAGCACTATTAGTCGTCCCTAAAATGTCATGACATTTTTTTTTTAATATCAACTTATAAAGTCACAAATGTTTTATTGGTTCTGTATGCTGGTGTAATTTTACTGCTCACTTTGCAATGTGATTTTAATGGTTTTTCACTGTACATGTGGCCTCACCAAAGCAAATAACCTTCTGTAAGTACTCAAACAGTTAAGGTTGCTTTCATTGATTTTTTTTTTTTTTTTTTTTTTTGGCCACATGGGTGAACGCACATCTTACATAACCATATCAAGTTGTTAGGTAGAACGTGTTAGCATATGGTCCAGTTGATATGGAGCAAGTTTAGCATCCATTTTCAGTTTCTGTCAACTTGACAAACAGAATTCTAGTAGTCAATCTCCTTCTGGCTCTGAATTGGTCTCCAGTCTCCTCTTGGAAGAAAAACCCAAAACAAATCTGTCTCTTTAGCTTGCTACATTCTTCACAGTGTTCATTGGCTCGACACTAACTTTGTCTGCCATTTGGTGCCGGGCAACCAGAGTTCAGAAGGTTTTTTTTTCTGAAAACAGCAGCCTCCTGAGAAGAGGTTGTTGAGTTATGTAGTTTTACAGACCGGTAAACCAAAATATAAGCTAAAAGAGACTAAAAAGCTCAGTTTAACTGAGGGCAAGAGCAGTTCGGTTTTAATTCTCATTGGGTTCATCAATACAAATGATACCTTTCTATTTACTCATAGTCATTTGATCCATTGTTAATATAAAAAATATTGATTAGTGCAGCTTCTGCTTCTGTAAGCCTGTGGTTCAACCTTTATAACATGTGCAATATGCTTTCAGGTAATTGCTGCAGTCACTTTGGAATATAAGCAACTCTGAGGATTATTGTTGGACGATTGGATCAAATCTCCCAAATCACTAATCCTTCCCCATGAGGAAAGATGGGGAATGGATTGTCAGAACAACCTAGCATGCTCTCAAGCATCCCGTTCTTCCAGTCTTTTCACATCGCCATCCTCGGGCTGGACTCCGCCGGGAAGACCACCGTCTTGTACAGGCTGCAGTTCAACGAGTTCGTGAACACGGTTCCCACCAAAGGTTTCAACGCGGAGAGGGTCAAAGTGTCCCTGGGTGGCCACAGGACTGTGACGTTCCACTTCTGGGACGTCGGCGGCCAGGAGAAGCTACGCCCCCTGTGGAAGTCGTACACGCGATGCACGGACGGCATCATATTCGTGGTGGACTCTGTGGATGCAGAGCGCATGGAAGAGGCCAAGACAGAGCTCCATAAAATCGCCAAGACCTCCGAAAACCAAGGGGTGCCCCTGCTGGTGGTGGCCAACAAACAGGACTTGAGACACTCTCTTGGACTGACTGAAATCGAGAAGTTGCTGGCTCTGAAAGAACTGAGCCCTGCAACACCCTGGCACCTGCAGCCAGCCTGCGCCATCATAGGAGACGGGCTCAAAGAGGGCCTGGAAAGACTCCATGACTTGATCCTGAAACGGAGAAAGGTGCTTCGGCAGCAGAAGAAAAAGAGATGAACTTCATTGAGAAAGACTTGTCTGTTTTTTTTTTTTTAAATGTGTGAAGGAAACATAAAGGATGGTCTCCTGAGTGGACACAAGCATCCACTGCAGGTCCAGATTCAACACACTGAGTTTTATCAGTCCAAAATTGAGCTTTAGGATTCCCGGTCTTGGTCTTGTGAGGATGCTGTTGATCAGGAAGTGACACATAAAGGAATATAGTATGAAGATGAGAAAGTCTCAGACATGTGTGGGTATAAAGAGTTTATATGGTTCAAAAAGCACTGATGGTTTGGGGTCAGGAAGGGTGATAGAAGTTGTTTTTAGGATGCTGTATGATTCATTAATGGCTCATGGCTGTTCCAAACATTATTACCAAAAATAATTTAAGAAAAGACATTGACTATTTGAAGGGTTAGTTTGGTAAATGAATGAAAGTCATTTCACCAGAGGGGCAATGAAATGTCAGTAACATCAGTTTTATTTTACAGTTTTTATATGTTTATTATAACTTGTTATTTTTTTACACTGGACTTTCTTTGTGAAAGAAAAGTATTATTGTGCATTATTGCATTATTATTATCGATCTTGTTTGCTGTCTTATATCTCTCAAGTTTATTTTTCAAAAGCACTTTAGATGACCACTCTTTATTGAGTTTACAGTTTTTAAATAGAGCATATTGTGTTGAATTTTACAGAAATGTTTGGGCAAAATACAACAGATGCTACTGTACAGTAGGTGGTCCTCATTGGCCACATTGTCACTAGACAGGTTATGCATTATGTTTTGCTAAATAAAACATATTTAGACCAATGTTGACAATGGTATGGAGGCTATTATTCTGTCCACTGTGTCATTAAATACAATACAATGTTAGGATTGCAACCTTCAGTTCATTTGGTTGATAGCAGGCTTGAACATTAAGAGGCTTGTTTGAATCTGAAAGGGATGATTAAACCAGCAGCTTCTCCAATACAGGACTGGTTGCACTGCCACGTGTGAATGTGATGCAAGGGGTTTCCAAAAAACAAAATACATGCTCAGTCAACCTACCCTCTAATTATCACTTTGAAAAATCTTCCTCGGTTTCATTTTAGGCATCTTGCACAATGATTGTGCTGACACAGGAGCACGCCCAAAGCTTCAAGGTCCATTTAGATGATTGTGTGCAGACTTAGAGACCTGTACTGCCTGTTAAGGCCAACTTTTGACATACCTACAGTATATGTCTGCCATGTTTCACATCAAATACTGTATATTCTGTGCCGCAGTGTTTGCATGTCTTGTGTCTTGTTATTAACTAATGATATACAGACACAGGTGCTGTCAATCTCATGGTGCAATATCATACACATCAAAAGCAAAGTTGGCGCACATCAATGAGACCAAATACTAACATCTAAGAAACAATCTAAAGCTGTCCACAGTAAAAAAAAAAAAAAAAAAAAAAAAAAAAGTGTTTCAGCTATTGGCTGCTGCTTTTCAAAGGGTTTTAAAAAAATGCATTGATGGATCACAGCACAGACAGGTCGTCCTTAGGGCTTGAAAATGTTGTTAAGGCAGTCTGGAGTCCAGACCCTGTACAACAGGCTGGGGGTGGGAGTGGGGGGGGGTTGAAGCCAGGAGCATTAGTGTATTTTTGGACTGAGTTTAGCGTATATGTAGCCTAGTGTATTAATGCCATTTGTTCTCACAATTAATGACTGCAAGCCCAGCGGGCCAGTGCAGCAGCTGGCTTTCCAAAATAACTTTGCGATGCAGATTGGTAGTTTACACCGCTCAGTGGCTGAATCACCAAACATCCTGACCATATAAATATCTGTTCCAGTTAAATGTGATAATTATGACCTACATGTGGGGTTTTGGTGCTGGTATCTCAGAAGGGGGGGGGGGGGTTGCATTTAAAAATAGATAGATAATGAAAAACCTCATCCTTTTGCACTAGATTCCACAAATTTGGGTGACCTTAGCGCTAGAGCAGAATGTAACTGAAATCAATGGTCCTAATTGATTTCAATTGTTTTTGGCTTTAAGTAAAGTGGAACAGGAATTATGGTATCAGACAAGGGTCATGGGCTAGATTTGAAACCCAAAGCGTTGCAATTACATGATTGCTAAAACTCCCATAGTGGCCCCATTTTTTTTTTTGTCAAATGTTGATGAATGATGTTTTTGTGTTGAGTAGCCCAGGTGCCTCTTCACAACTTGTTTACCAAGAAAGGAAACTCAAGAGGGCAAAAGGCACATTCACACTTTTCCTCATTCTCCTTCCTGTTCTTTGCGAGCCAAGTCAGATGTCAGTGTGTGTGTTTGTGTGTGTGTAAAAATCAATTCATGTCTGTCCTGCTTTCCCTCGCTGTATGTACCTCAGGTCATTTCCTTTGATCTGCTGAAGCACTCACCAGGGGATTACGTGTAGTTATTGTCTCTGTAAATCATGCCTTTTTCCTTTCCTGTGCTCCGTTTTTTTGCTGACTCATTTTTTTTAATATGTCATATGACTATATAACAACCATAATCACTTTTCTTGTTCATATGTTCATTTCCTCTATGTGGATAGGATTCCCCTCTGTCCCTTATCTCAGTCTTTATCCATTCTTGTACTTGTAAAGTCCTCATTGAAAGGTGGATTAGGGTGAATACATCTCTTGTCCAGGGGCCATCCATTAACCCATTAACCTCGGATGGTGCGCTCCAGCACGGCAATGCTCCAACCGACGTTAAATAAAAGCACACTGCAGTGTCGTCATGAGCTTGTCTTGTTTGGAGTAACTCATCCATACAAGAATTCCCACCCATTACTGCTTTTGTACTGTACTGGAGCTATCTCAGCTGTTCTCGCTGAGAGCTGCCTCAGGCATGATCGCGTTCGGCAGTTATTTTCAAGGTTGGGCAGCGTACAGCTGAATACCGTACAAAATGTTCTACTGTGTGTGTGTGTTTGGTGAGCACATGTGTAAAGCAATTATATTTTATCTACTACATACGGTATAGGAGTTGAAAAGTGGGAGGACTGTTGATTACAGAGGTATTTCGGCACCCGCTGTGAATTCCTGTGTCATATTTTAAATTTAATGACATCCTCCAATGTTACTCAGCGTAGACACGCCCTTGAAACACGCTCAACATACAAACACAAATAATCAAAGACTCTCAAGGATAACTTGAAGAGTTTATGGTTTAGGTTCGTGTTATTGCCAGCAGTTTATTTTGTTTCTAAGAAATCATGTTTGTTTGGCTGTATATACTACAGTACCCACAAGCCTCTCTTCCTGTTGCCATGGAGAAGAAACCAGTCAGAGGGCTTCTTTGTTGACAACAAAAAAGAAAACCCAGCACCATAGTTCCTGAATTCAAGTAACATTGGCCCAGAATCTGTTCCTCGGGAGCTGTTGTTGACATATGTTCTTAAGCTCTTACGTGCGAAGGCTTGTACCTTTTGACTTTTCGTCAAAGCAACCCTGATGTTTTCTAACATCTTTTGTACTGGCGATCCAAGAGGGAGTTTCCTGTCCATCCATCCAAGCCTTAAAAATGCTTTAAGGTAAAGTAAATGGATGAGATTTCTACTTTATGAACCCTGGATGCTCAAAATAACTCTCCCCCACCTCACTTTTATATGTATATTCCCACTGAGGGCTATCTTTCATCAGTTTTTCTAGATAATAGTAACATTATATTGAGGGTTTCTGTACATATTTTAAGATAAGTATCTTTTATGGCTCCAGCCAAGTGAGATCTGAAAATGCTTCGGCTAAAATGATACTCTGCTAGTGTTCAACACTATATGGTGGAAGAGAATCTATAAACATCCGTGCAAACAACATAGTTTAGCTATTGAGTTGCTGCCAAAGCATAAGTAGAGCTGTAGTTGTTGAAATCTAAAAAAAAAACAACATATTGGTCTTCCTTCAAGAAAGAATTACAAAAGATGTCCCCAGTTAAATCTCAAAGTTAAGGAGGGAGAGTGGGACTTTGGCTCTCCGTTATATGCTTTAAGGTTTGGATTTAAATAATCCTAGCTGGGAAATAAGGTCAAAATATGTATGAGCTAAAAGGGAAACTAAACGTGAGTGCATACATATGTGGGTGAGTGTGTGAGACAATGGTTAAATGCCCTTTTCCAGCTCTACAATTTTGACCTTGAACCCTGGGTTACACTGTTAACAGTCGCTCAGCCTCCAGAGAATTTGCATGCTCAGACACACAAAGGTTCACAAAGAAGCCTCCGAAATCTGTTGTCTTCATTTAGGCACGTTTGGTGTACTGCGACAAACCGTTGGTAGATGAGGGAGGTGAAATTATAAGCACATAGCATACGGCCTCTTGTTCTGCATGGCCATGACATGGTAATGTTTGTGTCAAACTGCACGACTGCACTTTCCCATAAACCCATCTCTAGGGGGTTCTTATTCTGCTGAGTTTAGATTTATCCCGTTGTGTAATTAAAGGGGGACATTGCAATATATACATACTCCTAGCTCGCTTATTATGCAAGGTTATCATGACGGGATTCATTTTTCTTCCCCGAGTCTACTGAGAGCAAGTGGCCTATTTACATGTGAATTCCTCCCACAGCCCTGCAGCCTTACTCAAAGTAGCGAACGGGGCCACCTGCAAGGGGAGAGGGAGGAGGGAGGAGGAGGGAGGAGGACGAGGGAGGAGGGGAGGGACTGTTTGAGGAGCTAGAGAAGTGTACTCCTGTTTTCTTTGGAGCACAGAAGAGCCGGTTTCATTAATCCTTCGGATCCATGGAGAAAGACAGAGAGAGCTGTGGCAAGATGAACAAAGGCAGAACAGACAGAGGTTCTGTTTTATAACCTGAATACACGCACTAAGATGTGCAATCAGTTAAGATATATTTTTTTTGAGGAGGGGGGGAGAGGGGTTATTCCAGTAAAACATCTGCAGATTTCATAACCTTTGCTGAAAATGAGAAATGGTAGAGGATAAACTTCAGACTGAACAACCTTATCTCCTGTGAAATACTTTTAAATGCTAATCTGCCTTGCCAAATACATCTCGCAGGAAACATCATTTCTGCTTGGCTCATGTTAAAGGCGTATGCTTCTAACAAAGTGCATAACAGATTGTGGAGCAGCGTCTTAAACTCACTCTACCCATACCTTTCTTACACTGGAATTGGTTGGGCTGCATCCTGTCCAGCAATTCTTCCAACTTCCTAATCTGGCAATCCGATAAGCACGCATCTTTTACGCAGCCGTTGGCCAAGTGTGCCGAGGTGAGAAAATAAACAAAGTGTATTATCCTGCTTTTGAACTATTGTTTTTTTCCCTGCCTCTCTCTATGACAACAGAGTTTTGTGCCTTCAAGTGTGCCTACTGAGAAGGCACTTTTGCCATTAGAAGTGGTTGGACAACATTTCATAGGAATAAGTTTGTTTCAAGAATAATCCCTCATCAAAATTTTGTGACATCTTGAACAGAAGCAACACTTTGACACCTGTTACTGGGGTTTACGTCCTGCATCCCATGTATTGTCAGGTTTAGTCTACTAAAACATTTGATTTAAGCTTAGAGAAAGATAGCAGTTTTAGTTAAATATTAAAAAAGGCAACGCATCCTTTGTCATGCTTCAATTCAGCTGTGACTTCGGAGAGAGACAAGACTGAAATGAAACGTAGAGTGTCATCTGCATACATGTTTTTACGATCCTTGTAAATAGGTGTAATGTAGACCAAAATGCAAGCAGCCTAACATCATGAACCTCTTCTAAAACTGATTGGATTAGATTAAAGCACTGCTCGTTTGGGCATTAGCTTGGTTTTTACTGAGTTTCATACTTGAAAACATCAATTTTTTATTAAACTATGCCCCAAAAGTGATTTCTGAATAAATCTGAGGGGGCGAGGAAGCAATGAAGTTGCACAGTCATGCTTAATTTTAGATCCATACAATGAATATTGCTATTGACAAAGTGGGCCATATCAAACGAAGAAATAGAGTTGCACTGGCACTTTGAAACACTTTCAGTTTGCAGGATGAAGTGATTATAGTGCATTATACATAATCTAATCTGCTTGACATTGGTGACAATGACTTCATTTACATGCACAAAATATTCCAGGTTTTGCCCTTCTTCTGAAAAAGACTATATTTCCACTAAGCTGTTTACATTGCTAATGAAAGTCAATATTCCACTAATATTCCCATTTACATCCAGAGCGTTTTGAGGATTTTTCTGCTCCAGTGGGAACAGGAATCACAATGAAGTAAACCAGCGAAGTGAAAAATATTAGTGAGCGGCTGCCTGATATTTGTAAGTGATTTTGATATGACTGATATCATAAATTTATAGCTACAGGCACATCCAGTACCTAGGTTGTCCTCATGTTTACTAGACTGCTGAGTGTTTTTGGTGCATCACACAGAGTCGACACCATCAGTCCATGGCTGCATGTCAAGATAATAACCAATCCCCTCTGTCCCCATCGTGGTGAAGGCACACTCTGTTTTTCCAGCCCGCCTTGAACAGCTCTCCACTCTCCTCCCATTCCTGTCCTCTGTGTGCCTTCCTGCTCCAGCATATGTCATTTTGACTACACAGGGGTAAACAGGCAAGAGGGCTGTATGTCAAAAAAAAACCCCAAATGAAACGCATACTCTCAATAGTAGTAATAGTAATAAGGCCTAACTCAATCCAAACAGAATATACTGTTTACATGACCCGTACCAAATTCAGAATTTGATCATAGTTGGTTTTATAGTGGAATATCAGTGTGTAAGTAAACATAGTCAACATCTGTGGGGCTCTTTGCTGAGTAAGTTCCTCCAAATTGCAGCCTGCTACAAAAATCTGATAAACTCTAACCTTCAATCTTAAACAAATCCAAAATGAGTTGTTACTTGGCCGATATAACAGTTAAATGTTTTTTTTTCTTTTTTAAGAACAGATCCAAATGATTTGACGCTACTTGTTTGCCGCAACAGTGACTTTTGTCATGGGTGGTTGACAGTGCTCTTGCAATGGCATTCCTCGGTTCAGCGTGTGTGAAAGCCTCATTGTTGAGGTGATGATTGCTCTTTCACCTCTCAGTCTCCGTCTGAGAGAGCATGACTGACGGCAGCTGGAAGGGGAACGGGGGAAATCTGTGTCTGTGTGTGTGTGGGTGCGGGTGCGTACACAAAATGATGGGCAAATGACTTTTTCATTCTCTCTACCATTTTGACCTTGAACCCTCCGCTACACAGTTACACCCACTCAACATCCATAACGCACCCATGTCCAGACCCAAATCGAGTCCACAAAGAGCTGTGTCCCCTGCAGTCTGGGTATTGTGAAGCACAAGCCTGTGAAATCTGTCTTTGGTCTTGTTTGGGCATGAGGGATTATAGTGGGTTTAGCCTGTGGTGTCCAAAGCTTTATGTTCACACACTGAACTGATGGGGAGATTCATGATGAGCAGCAGACTCGTTGTTGGGTACAGTTTCAGCATTCCACTGAGATGAGAGGTCCAAAATAGTTTAAAGATTTAGGATCCGAGATTCAGAGCTTAAAAAGGATTATAATACCACAATCTGCAGCAATATGAACAGTACAAATTGCAGGAAAGACAAATCTAAAACCAAGGATCAGCTAGTAGAGCTATTCAAACCTTTTATTAAAACAAAAGTAGCAAAAGTACAAAAATGCTCCATTACAAGAAGTCACAGTTTAATGTTTAATTTTTTTTTCATGATTTCATTATAGTTGAAGGATCAAAGCCAAGACAAGGAAGGAATGACGAAAAGACATGGATGCATGGATGGACAGAAGAAAACAAATGAAAGAAGGAAGAGAACGAGGAAAGAAAAGCGTAAAATATTAACCGACTAGCCGCCATCAGATAAAAGGACAGACAGTAGATAAGTGGTGAAGCAATAAAGATTAAAGGTCAAACTCTAATAAAATGGAAATATGCAAGTAAAGTACCACTAGCTTCATTTTATACTCAAATACAGTGCTTGAATAATTGTAAAGAGTAACTTTTCCTTCTTTAAAGCAGCCGCAAACAGTCAGAACATGGACATAATCAAATCTACAGTTCAAATGTGGGAGCGTCGACTTTGTTTTGAAGGGACAGATGTCACGGATTTAAATCAACTGCAGTGGAGGATTCAGGAGTTAAGATTCCTGTTGTGTTTGCATCTTAAATTATTAACTGCATCTGTTGCAGGTTTATACACTTGTCAGAAGTCCTTTTTTTTTGTCAGTGTTTTGTCTAGACGCTCTGCCCTCTCTGTGATAATTGAAATTCAAATCAGATACTGTCTGTGATTCACCTAAACGCCTCTTAGCGGTGTCAACCCTGAAATTAATTCCCAAACCGAAGAGACAGAAGCCTTACCATGAGTTCACACAGAGGTCATACGTATGTCTTCTCCCCCTAAGATATTTTAACTGCATGTCTACATCATGAGATAGTGTACAAGGGAGGAAAGGGGGAGAGGAATGATATGCAGCCAGGGTCATAAGTGGGATTTAAATACATGTTGTATAAGCAGATAACATCAGCCTTGTAGTCTGCTGAGTCACTTCGATGCTCCAGGATTGGGTTGCACCAGCATCCATCAATAAGTTTGTGTAAAGTTATTCCTATGTTCTTAATAATACTAGCTAGTGTGACTTACTAAATCAGGTTGCACCATTAAAACTTTAAGTAGACTTCATGTATCATGAGCTGAACTTTAAGGAGGCAAACAACACCTTAAACCTTACCGTTCATAAAAGTAAGTATGTCTTTGTTTTGTGTTTTATGCATATGAGGAGAAATAAAAGTGTGTTGCAGGGTTGGTAGCACTTGCAGTTTAGAAAGACTGAGAAATATCCAGTTGTGCTAGCCCATGTCATTTGGTTCTTTTGTCTTGTTGGCAAAAATTATTACAATTTGATGATATTATTTTGTCAAGATCTTCCTAATGCACATCAGCGTTTTGATCAAGTGTCAGGTCAGATGTATTGAGCCTGTCTATCCATATCTCAATTGGTGTTAGCAAGCTAGCTTAAGTTTTGTCAATTGGTTCAACTACACATTTAATCTGTGTTCAGACAGAACGAGAAGCAAATTTTAGACATTTTAGACATGGTGCAACTGCATATGAAGTCAATAGAAAGATGCAAGTAGAGGTACAATTTGATAATGATTGAACGTCCTATCCTGGAGCTTTATGAATCTGCCTCATAGACGTACAAGACAAGAGGGGAAAGGAGAAAGACTGGAGTCTGGTGAGTTATACACAGCCACGGTTGGTGCTATCTTAACATACAGTTGGTACACTGGCTGGTACAGTTGTCCAGCGGTTAAACTTGCACAAATGGTGTGAAAATTTGCTTCACATTCTGTCTGAACACACTTTTACACCATGATAGTGGTCGTAATTATAACCACAAGTCTCTCAGTAAGAACTTATTTTTGTGGTTTTGTTATATCTAAGCCTGAACTCATGAATAACTGGTGCAACCAGCTCCAACATTTAGCCTGTGTGGTGATAAGATTTCATGTCCTCTCCTCAGAGGAGCCTTTTGGGACACCAAATATAGCTGCTGTCAGTGACACACACTGAACATTACCTCAAAATCAAATTGTTCTTATTGGAATCACATTGGACCGTAATCTAATCTGCAGCCAACGCTAAACAACACCATTTCATTCCACCTCTAAATGAGAGAGGTTGATGTCTGAACTAGTGTGTTGTTTGTCTTCTCTCCTCATGTAATGAAGCGAGCTGCTGCTGACCTCCTCTTGGTATAAACAGCATGACTCCCCTGATACTGGCAATAACACTGACGGAGGTATTTAAACAACCACAACATAAGGAGTCTCTACTAGGAGTTCATTAACTGCAAAGAATGGCGAGTCTGAATAATGAACTGGGCCTTTTTTTAGCAGGGATGAGGAAGGGGTGGGGGGTGGGGGTGGGGGGTTTGTTATATTGATGTTCCTGAATGATTAACACTCGTGAATTACCAGCCAGAACGTCTCAATCTGCTTTGATTTCCATGGCAATCAGAGCCGGCCCTTCACCGGAGGAACCCCGAAGCTTTGCAAAGCTGAAGTCTTAGGCCCGGTTCCTCTGATCACAGATATTTTGAAATGCGGGTCCACTCGAGGACCATCTGCCCCACAGCTGAGCAGAAGTTACAGATAAGAGAGGATTGATTGGGTTTTTACGGGGTCTGGGTTTCACAGTCGTCTGCAAGCAGGCTCTTTATCTGCACACCGTCTCTGGGGATGCCTGGGGATACCTGCCTGGGTGGATCGGTTGCACTTTGTCTTGTCAACTTCAGGGTGTCAGATTTGTGACCTAGATTAGGTTTGTATCTTTAAAAAAAAACAAAACAAGCCAGAAGTAAAGATTTGAACCCATCAGAAATCTTATCAACACTATCCTGCTGCTCTGTATCAGGGGCTGGGCGTGGAGTGGAACAATCGATGCTGGTTTTCTATGAGAACCAGACTCCCAACTCTTAAATGTTGTAAAACTTCTGGGTGAGGGGGAGGGGGGAAACGGGGGTCCACGGGTGGGCTGGGTTATGTCCTCTCACCCTCGGAGCCATAAATCACAATAAATTAAAGTCAGGCTCACCCAGCACATATGGTGCCCACAGTAACGGGACTTTTCTAAACCAGGACCGGGTTGATCCCACTACTCGTAAATCCAGGACTGAGTTTTTGTGTATTGTCCTTCCTAAATTCTTAGCAACTGCTAGCCGTTTTCACACTAGCAGTATAGCAAGTCTGGAGGCACCGTTAAAGAATGCTCGGAAACATCTGTAACGCTTTATAATCAAAAGAAAAGAGGAAATCACTGAAGCATCACAAGCTATAAAATAACTTTAATCAATAACAGTTATAAGGGCCCAATGATATCTTAATCTTTACTGCCAATAATAATAATAATGTAAATGTAGGTATAACTGTTTTATTTACAAGTGTACAGTCATTTAGTCTAATTATATTGCATTCTGTTTCCAAAAGTAATTAAAACATTTCTCAGTTTACAACATTATTAAACAGCATTTGGATCAAGTGTCACATCAGAGGTGTTGACCAAAAGGTTCACACAGTATGTTAGCAAGCTAATGTTAGCTCCGTGAGTTTCCTTATTTCACTACACCTGGCATTCACTGTGTGTAAATAAGTAACGACTGATCTCTACATAAAAAGCCAGTGTGTGCGGCGTAACCCAGTTTAATTTAATCATGCGTAAATCTCCCATTTAAACACCACTTGAGTTATAACGTGGCTAAGTTACAAACAGACGGTGCATCAGGCTCCAGGACCTGATTTAGAAAACTTTCTGGTGCGCGTATTTAGTCACAGGTCAGTGGATGGAGGGCAGGTTAATTCTGTGACTTTGTGAAGCTAAAGTTAATTTAATGCTATCACCTACTAGTTTTATGTGTGTTTCCTTTAAAACACATGACAGAGATACACCTAAGTACATGTAGCCATTGTTAAAAAGTTGTTTCTGCACGCACCATTTCTGAGATTTTACTTTATTACGGCTCTAAAAAGAATATACATACTTTCCAAAAGGAATCAAGGCACACTCATTTGATTTTTAAAAAAATAAAAGCACCTTATCAAACATTTATATAGACAGAAATGCTCTGGAACTGCAGTGTGCTAATATTTTGAAAACAACGGATGTTTTTCAGGGTAAAATGCAATAAGAACCCCCTGCATGACAATCACCTCCCTTTTTCCTTTCTCTAGTCAGTCTCATGTGGCAGTAAATTCACTGCACATAGCATTCACTGCCACTGAGCCAACGTTAAGCCTCTTATCATTTTCTCTCCCACAGTGCTCTTTTGTTCGTGCTCTTTTAAACTCTCAGTTAAACCTTGCATGTCTGATTTCTGCTCTGAGGGAAGTCAACGTAACATGAAAGAGCCCATCTACGGGACATCATGGGAATACAGCGTAAGACAAAGCGTCATACATACTGTATGTCAGACGTTTTTCGGCTTCATATTTGAGGGATTTTAATGTGAATTAATTAATCTGTCAGATGGGCTGGAGTTTTTATGCTCCAGTGGTACAGTAAAGCCATTTCAAATTCCTGATTGTGCTCTCAGCTTGACCCCCACTCCGTGACACCGGGACCACTCAGTGAGCCCGTGGCTTAGCTAAAAGGGTCGTCCTGGTAAATTCATCTTATCTCGTTAGAAAAAGACTGACAGTCCGGTTAAAGCTGAGTAATCTTCTGTCCTTCACGTGTAATTAGCTCTGTCCTTCATACAGCTGACTGACCCACAAGGATCTGTCACCACCTTTATTTGGCACTGACTGCCACAATGACTTCTTTTACACTGAAAAACCCCCAGACTGTAATTGTTCTGATTAACGCTTTCTGTGTGATGATAAATGGGTGAAATGGGCTGCTAGCATGTTCAACACAAGTAAAAGAAAATACAGAATATATATGTGTATGTTTTTGCCTGAACAAATCACAAAATAATGTCATATTTTTGCAGCTTGCTACAGCTTCAGCTCTGTAATTGTCCTTAATTCCCATAGTGCTATACGCTAAAACACAATGTGTACTGGACAATTGTTTTCTTGCAAGATTTAATCTACTGTGCAGCATTTTAGAGATTCCAGTAGTGAATGTTTGAAGGTGGATCAGACTGATATGTTAACATTAAGCACATTTACAGGTCCACTGGAATATCTTGATGATTTACACTTACCTAAGTCATACTGGGTTTATGCAGCTCCTCAGTTAAGTCTCTGTCTGTTTAGCTCCTGTCGCTTTACGCCCCTCCTCCTGATGAACCCACTCTGTTCTGATTGGCCGGCTTCGATGGCTACGTACAAACAGTAGTGGTAGGACTTAGCATCTTTTTCTCATTCTTTACTTGAAATGGTAACTTTTCAAATACATCCGAATATGTTTAGAAACAAAATCAGATCTGGAATATGAAATGTGCAGAAACCTCCCTGTTTCTGCCAAAATAAAAAAATTAAAACAAAGGTTGAAGAGCTGGCTTTTAGAGCATTTTTACATACATTCACCTCAAGTTTTGAAACAATGAGCATGTTTAACATCGATATACAACATCATAACAGCATATAAATCACAAAAAGCTTGATGTGTCTCCTTTAAAATCTTCTAAAATCCGCTTTTTTGATCATGTGATTGGACAAGCGCTAGTGAAGTTTATAGCTTTTTATCTTATCTTTGAGGGACATCGTTGAGCAAACACTCATTTGACACACATTTGCTGTAATAAATAACAAAAGCAGTCAGACCGCTGACTGTACCAACCATAAACTCTGCGTGTTTGAAGTTTTCCAGACACACACACGCACGTTCTGTCTGACAACACAGACAGTCAAATGAAGTGTTGATAATATCTTCACTGTTTAGGATGGACAAAAATAACACGGACACCTTTCATAATAATATGCTAATGCAAAGCCTGCCATTCATGGGAATTGTTGACTGAATGTTCTGTGTCAATGACGGTTTAAATGAGACATTATAATGCTTTTATTGACTGCGGCAGTGTTGTGTTAATAGGGTTTTATTGTTCAGGTGTTCCTATTATTGTATTCTGCTTATGTAATGTTTGCTGACCAGTCTGTCAAAGAAAATCTGGGTCGATACAGATCACATTCAAGCAACTATGCAAACCCGTTTGTCACTCCGGTCTACATTCACAGACACATTTCCTCCCCAGATTAAATCCTCTGTTTTGTCTCTGTTAAAAAGCACGACATCATTTCCCCCTTCTGTAGGTGAACAGGTTTTTCCAGTGTTTTTATTTTTTCATATGTAAATCAGTCCTGCAAACATATTTCATCCAAGGTTCAATCGTACTGTGTAGTATAATTTCTGGTAATACATAAAGAAAAATAACACAAGAAAAAATCAACATCTTAACTTATTAAAACCTGCTCATCTATATTCAACAACCTAAATCTAACTCCCAGCTAAGAAATTAACATTTCTACTCCAATACAACTGTAAAAAATACCTTTTTGTGCTCTAAAAAAAAGTAGGATTATGTCTTTATGAGTTTTACAGATTGTAGAGTATGAAATATTAACAGAATAATGTTCACAATAAAGTCAACTGAATAAGAGAAAGATCAAAATTCAACACTGAAGCAGTATGTGTATTTAAATATATTCTGAGAAACCATAAACCACCCAAAGAGATATTTAAAAATCCCTTTGAGCTTTACTTGGGTTGCAGAAACGAGAGAGCAGAGTGATAAAGTCGCTATTTTTTTTTTTTTTTTTTTTTTTTTTTTGCAATGTGAGCTGAAACCCGAGACAAGAGTCTCAAAGCTAGATCTGAGCTCAGAGACTGGAGCCTCATTAGTAATCTATCTTTGTGGCCATGAAACAAAAACACAAAGTAGCTTTGTCTTTGGGCAGCGTTTGAGATGCTGCAGCGGGGGCCCCTGAGCTCAGAGACACAAGCGAGGACTGAAAGTAGAGACTTCAAAAGTAGCCACTGTCCACCTTCACCTGCCTCTGAAACCGCAGAGAAGACAGATGATGCCTTGTTCGGCAGGAAGAGCAATCAGTACATTTCAGTCGGGCCCCCGTAATCACTGTGCTGAGCATCTACAGCCTCAAAATACATTATTTTGTAAATCGAATATCGATGTAATGATTGGCGTGAGTCCAAAATCTAATAGCTCTTTATTTTGCTCGTGTCGAACATGCTCCAGGAACTTCAGTCTGGGGATTTCAGGGGAAGTTTTTCTTTCTTGCAGATGTGGTTTTGAGTGTCTGTCAAGCATGTTGACGGGAAAAACTTGAATGGAAGGAAAAGTGGATGACGCAGAAACAGGAAGTTAAATTAGGAGGTAAAAAAAAAATGAGGAGCATGCTCAGGGATGAAAGGTAATGTTTTGCAGTATTATTGCTAATTTACAAAACTGTTATTTTAGGATGGATGCCATTTTAAAAAGGTCATGCCCTAAGCACTGTTGGCCGAACTGTTGTTTGTGCCAGTGTTTCACAGAGTATTACATAACCCTGGCAGAGATAACCTGGCTCCAGACCTCTTTAATTGCTGCTGACATCTCTGATGTGTTCAGTGATTTAAAGGAGGCCTGCTGTTGTCTTGGTTTCCATCAATAAACAGATCACAGCTTCGTAGGCAGGGTTAAGAACGGGGGACGTCATCTTCCCACATACAGTAGCTGTCACTACGTTCATAAAAAAATAACAACAAAAAAAATGAGGACGAGCGAGACTGACGCAGCTATACGTTGTAAAGTTGTTGTAAGTCGGCTTCAGACTTTTATATCGACATATTTCTGTGATGAATGTAAACATTTAATCACCGGTACGACAGGTTCCGACGTTCAACTTGTGACTTCATTTTCCACTGGAGATGACGTCGGTGGGGCGGACATGTCACTGACTACTCACTGGATGGATTGTAAAGAATGAAGTCAAACATAATGGGAATTCAGTCTAATTAGAACAAGAAAAACAGCAAATAAAAAACATCCTTTTCCTGTTTTGCAGCAGTGGGATGACACACGTTCAGCAAAATCTGAATCTGTTTTCTTGGCGTTTGGTCTGCATTTATGCATTTTAAAAAATAAAGTGGATATATTAATAAATTAATCTCACGATGGTGCACAAAAAATGCAAAGAAAGACACGCATAGGAGCGTCAACGTCTCCATATTGGTTCAGGATCTTTATCTGCACCTCATGAGCTTACAGTAAGCTCCACTCGACAAGAGTAAAATAAACATCGCAGCAACCTGCAGCAGCTTGTGACTGTTGTTTCTTGACATGTGGATTGTGTTCTACAAGTTCAACAACATTCGGTACAATAAGCTTCCCTCAACTAGGGGGGGAAGGCTATGACGTGATCCCCGCCGCGAAGACCTGTTTAACCAGAGCAGGTGCATCCTCGTCCTGTCTTTGCTGCACGTCTTTGCTGCAGGCCCCGCACACTCTCTCTGGCTGGAAAAACACGTGGGCAGAAGCAATTCTGGGAAGGAAAATCAAGTAGCGAACAATCCCTCATCAGCTATTGTCAACATCTGCATTTCAGCGTTTTTTTTTTTAACCTTAACTCAATGATCCTGCCTAAAGGATTTCATGCAGTATGTTGTGCCATGACACTGAATGTGACATTTTGAGGACTTTCTGTATTCCAGTGCTTTAAACCCCAATCTGGGAATGCTGACAAAATATCTCCTCTGTTTTGATTCCTTTTGTCTCGTAGCGTGTTGGTGTTTCAATGACTGCTTGGGTTGATAAGGCTATTTTAAATACGATTTTTTTTTTTTGACGTCTACATTTAAGACCTGACAACATGTTTTTGCTAAAACAGCCCGAGGACAAGTTGTGGACCGAAAAGATAACCTGAGATATGACAAGATGAACTTTATGGAAGCCCAGGAGGAAATCCAGTCACTACTTACAGCAAGGAAGGAAAGTACAGGTTGTAAAAACACAGAGTTAAAAAGGTAATAAAAGCTGTAAATGCGTCAAGCATATACGGTTAACGTATTACTTCCTGATGGCTACCGTGAAACGAAGGCACTGGGGTGATAAACACGCAGTATATTAGATTCCTTGTATGTTTACAGCCTCACACACTCACTGACCTCGCCAGCTCTCAAGCACGCTATATAAATGCAGTTTTGAACTATTTGCATTTTAGGGGACGACATCATTGGATTTCTTTTTAGTAAATTAATAGATATTAAGATGAGAAAGAAAAGAAACAATATACCATCATATAAATCATATAAACAAAGCACACACTGACAAAAAACACCCCAAACAGACACAACACAATTTACATTTTCATTTACAATAATGCACAATTATATTGAACATCAAAATACAGTAAACATATACATAAAAACAACAAATAAGGATGATGCCAACAATCTGATACACATTCATTTCTAATGCAATAAATAGAACCATTATGTGTGCGTGTACGGTTGGTTCAGACACATGTTTTTCATAATTAAACCCCTTTTTTTCCATCTACTTTCATGTAATTCTAAATTTCCTTTGGGGGGACTTTCCACTTTTTTGATCTACTACATGTAAGAGGAAAATATTGTCTTTTTTACTCCACAGCGCTAATCTGTTAGTAGTTAGTTTGCACGGTTTATAATCTAATATGAGAAGAATCACTTTTGTTGTGTGAGGATATCTTCTTCTCAGGAACAGTTACAAACAATACTGTTCTGATAATATCTAGTTTTAAAAGAGAAAAGAGATTAGAGAGATTTCCTCAGCCTGTAGAGCAGCATTTAATAGGACGTTGTGTACTTGAAACAAACAAGTTTTTCTTTATGAAATGTCTGCTTTGTGTCTGAAGGCTTGACTCGTTCCAACGGTAAAAATGGAACACACAATTTTTGGACAGTCTTTCCTGCAAGACACTGTTGCACTAGTTTGTACATACAATAGTGACAGACGTGATTGTGTAAAGAAGGAGAAAAAGAGAGCACCACATCACTGCTTGTAGTGGGTGTGATTGTTAGAGTGTCAGTTTCAGAAAGTCACAAAAAGTAATGGACAAACCACAACCTCCCCAGTGCTGATGTAGAAAAAGTGTGGGAAAGACAGAGTTTCAGACAATTTTGGTTTGACGATTCGATAAGCATTTCATTCAAAAGCATGCTGACAAATTAATCCTGCAAGAAATCTGGGACTTTAAAGGCAAATTCACAACAAGTAGTCTAAATACAACAGTACATTTTACCACTAATACATTTATACAAGTAAAGTTTTCAATGCCTGACTCTGATATAGTTTTACCTAAAGCTGCATTCATCTGTTTTTGACTACGAGGGGACAGAAAAGCATTCAAACAACCTGACAGATAAACAGCCACCACATGACTGCCTTAAAAAGTGAACATCTGGCAGAAATACAGAAAAATTTGACATTCGTTTGCAGTCATATCTCTGTCACTTGATAAATATAACTCTAATATTCACTCTCCTTTTAGCTCTGGTTTGGTCTCCACCAACACGTCAGAAAAACACGAGTCTCATTAGCTGCTAACTTTCTTCACCAGCTTAGTTGCTAACTACGAATGGAGACCCAAAAAATTCCCAGAGGCTATGTACGCCTACAGCTTGGTGAAACTAAAACTGGGACTGAAAGGGAGAAGATTTGCCACTGTGGATGAAATCCAGGATGAAATGCTGGAGGCTCTGGACAACCACGACAAAAGATGACAACAGGAAATGTTTCCAGGAACAAGTGTATCACATCTCAAGGAGAGTCCTTTGAAGGGGATTAGAGAGGTACAACTGAAAGATTTACAATGACTGGTGCTGGGCAGGTAGTGTACGATTTATCTCAACGTTTTTTTTTTTTGCAGCTTTCTGCCCCTTCTGGAAACGAGATAAATGTGTCATAACACCAAAGCAATGAGCTAAAAGTGGCTCAGCAGAGCTGCAAAGTTGGGTGATAATTATTATTTGATTGAGTGTTAATATCACAAGTGTTTATATCACAATTAGTGATTAAAGCCGCTTTTAGCAAATGGTTTAAATGCTTGTTGCCAGTACCTTCAAAATGTGGACATTCTGGTTCATGCATAAGTTATGATATATTACACTATGAGATGTTATTTTTGTTCAATTGAAAGTTCTTATATATCTTATTTTTTTTAAATTTTCTTCTGTCTACTAGGTGGGTGGAATCGAACCAAACATCATGCCTGTTAGCATCAGTTGCTGCACATGCCTTCATGGATGCTGTCGTTCTATTTCTGCATGGAGAGCAGTGAGAATATGCGGGTTTGTTTTGCTGCCACGCAGTTGCCCTCAGCTGTCCCATAACTCAGCAGGGGAGGGAGGCATACCCCAATTCCTCTCCTTTTTTCTTTGCCCCCCCTCCCCTCCCTACTTTTTCTCTTTCACTCTCAGCTCCTCTCAGAGACGAGCGTAGGCTAGACGAGGCAAGTAGGTCAACCTCCAGCTATTAAACTCCCGTGTCCCTGTTGAGACAGCGGGACAAATGGGTCCTACTTCAACTCAGACACAAACAAAGGCCTTCTCATCCATCGGGGACCTCAGCCCCACTTGCATCTTAATGAGGGGAGAGTGGAGAGAAATCCACTCTCCACGTTAGTATGCTCACTGACCAGGAAACACAATGAGTTACACAATTATATAATGGGATCCTGGTTGTGATAAGGACGGAAAGACATTTTAATCAGGGCTACTCTGTTTTTTTGTGGGTTAACGCTCTGAGCGCGCCAGTTAGCAAACATGTCGTACCTGTTCACAACAGAAGAAGCAAATTAAGTTTCTAGGAATTTGCATTTCATAATAGGGATGTCCCTTCCCTCCTGCCACTGACTGATTGCAAGTGGTCTCCCCAAATGAAAGTCTGAATTATTCAAGCACAATATGGCAGGTCGGACTGTATTCATTTCCTGTTCAATCAGGCAGTTTGATGGGTATTTAGGAGCCAGTGAATATATCAGTAAAGAGTAATGGGAAACTATCTTTTGATAAGTATCGCACTAAAAATAGACACCTATCTTTGAGAGAAGAGGACCATTAGACTTCCAATATTTCATCCCTTATATATTTTAAGTTTTTGTTCTTGAATTCAATGATAACATGACTAAGAGTCTACAGCCACGCTAGCGGGTCAGCATGCTAATAATGCTCACAATGAGCAATGTTGACAGGAAGATGACTGCTTATCTCCACTTATTTATTACATAACACACATTTCAACCACTCTCGGTCTTTCTCAAGGCAAGTGTCAGATACATTACTATTAAAGTATAATTCATAATAAAATTTTGGTCTCATGATGGCGTCACGAAGATCGCCAATGTTTTTAAAATCATTCTGAGGGGATCCATTAATGTTTGTACCAAATTCCATTGCAATGCATCCCAATAGCCGTCAACACATTTCAGTCAAAAACCACAAATGACAACCTCATGGTGGCAATGGAGGGAAAGTCAGCGGCTCACCGAAGTTAAGAGGATTCATCGTCTGCGTACCAGTGATCTCTTGTGTAAATCCAATCCTGTAGATGTTGAGATGTTTCACTGGTTAAGGGACAACTTTGACCTGCTGGTGCCACTAAAAGAAAAGTCAGGGGATCACCAAGTTTATTAGGATTCATCCTCTGGGAGCTAAAGGTGTCTGTACAAAAAAATTCATGACAATACATCCAATACTTGTTGAGATATGTCAGTCTGGTCCAGAGTGATGAACTGACATTGACACCTAAAGAGCACTGACACTAGCGTGGCTAAAAACACAAGAGAAAGGAAGCTACACATAAAAACCAAACCATTAATTTCTTTTCTGCTGACATGCCTGGTACACCCTCACAGCAAACAAACCAACCATTACTCACTCGATAACCTAACCAATGATGTCACTGAGCAAACACAGTAACAAAAGCAAGCGTGCTAACAATAAAGCACTTCCTGCACCACAGCTTTGTTGATGTTCTCCCTAGCAGGTGTTGTGAGCTCACTCCGTGGAGACAAAAAAAAAAGTGTAACTCAAAACCCCAAATTACGGGGCTGTGATGTCGAGCAACAACAGACATTAGCAACAACAGTTTGTCTGCTGGCCTGTCGCAGGTAGTGTCTCATTCCAAAAGTGGAAAATGCATTATGTATGTTCATTGTTTTTGACTTCGGGGCCTCAACCGCACACAAAAGAGCTGAAGTGCATCTGCGGGTCACTGAACCACCACATGGATGAGAAGGTGTAAGATGTCAGTGATCTGAAAGTGCTCACACCATTAGAGTTTTCATCTCTGTCTTTCAGGTGTGTTTGATCAGCTGGTCCTGAGCTAGATCATTTATCAGAGAGAAAACACCACGCATAAGACCTTGACTCTTGTATCGACCACTTCTCTGATGTCATCAGCTTGGCCTAAAGCATCGACTTGGTTACGCTTTTTCCTGCAGAAATATGTGAAGATATTTGAGACAAGACAGTCAACTTTCACACATATTCTTCTTTTTAAGGATCACACCAGTATATTTATTTATTCTTATAGTTTATGAGCATACATGAGCATGAGCAAACACATCTTATCCTCCTTAGACCACCAGAATCCAACAGTTTACACTCGTTCGTTGTCGGTGATATCACTCTTCAGAGTCAGTCCGTTAAAACAAACTCATTTAGCTAATTTAGTGTAGAAGTTTGTAGCACAAAGCTTGTAGAGTGATCTATAGCACTTTATATATTCTACATTCTTCATTCATTAAGACATGTCTGTACTTTATAACCTGTTTTAAGGACTTGTACCTGATTTTGGAAACGACTCTGCGACCAAAATAAAGAAGACTGAGGATGTGGCTTTCTGCTCCCAGGTCTTAATGATACCTCTGGTGGTTTTGGGTCCCTGCTGAAAGAGAAAGAGCGTTGCATGCTCAGCGAACTTTCCCTGAATCAACAACAGTTTGGTGGAGAAAGCTTACACCGGTCTGCTGCTAAAGAAAATAGGTTATTGTGTGTGTAATTCAGATCAGTGTTTACTGGTAAAAAGTCCTTCAGTTAGGTCATTCTCAGCAGTAGAAAAGGAAACTTGTGATCCATGTGCACATAAAGGATTACAAAACCAGCATTACCTCTAAATATACTTTTTAAACATAGCTATTGTGTCACTTGCCAAAACGGTTGTTGGTGCATCATTACGCATGTTTTTGCAACACCGTAATAATACAGTTTTCTGTATTTCCTTAATGTTACGTAATGCTGGGTCAGCTGCTATTTTCTGCCTTACTGAGCAACTTTGTATCCATATTCATACAAAAATAAAAAAATACGGTATATAAAAAAAAGATGAAACCCTGAGGGGTTTATAAAAATATCTAACCCAAAACTGCAACGAGGATGCAGTGACAGTAAGAGTTTAATGCTTATCTCTCTGCTCTGGTTGTTAAAACCCATGACACAATTACAACGAAAAAGTAGTACTCATGATACATAATACATAAAGACACCATTAAAATAATCACAGTAATAAATATTATACAAAAACACAACATATATGCTTTTTGCTGCTTTATTTAATTGTCATTATGTGCATTTGTAAGCAAAATTTACAACTATATCACTCAATAAACTGTATAAACCCTTCATTACATATACTTTTAAAAAATGTATGCTGTGTTAAAGTGCCAAAACATGCATTTCTCAATTAAAACTATTGTTGGTATAACATTTTATGTATAGTAGTGAAATAAGCTTTATATTATATAATAATATAATAACATTTTAACATGTTTAGGCTACTGATTCCTTCAACATTCACCAATCGGAGTCGAAGTTTTTCCACACAGGAACATGAAAAGATCTTGTTCCACTTTGTACAACTGCAAAACCAAACAATGATTTTAATCTTTTTATTTTTTTATTTTTTTACATTTGCAGGTTTCAGACAAACATCTCTGTGAAGTCGGATAATATAGCTGGTGTGTGTGTGTGTGTGTGTGTGTGTGTGTGTGTGTGTGGTCAATCTGAATCATGTGAATGTCAGACTTCACAGTGCAATGCTCTTAATTCATAATCCCAAAATGAGATGTGAGCATCATTAATTTTGCATTTCCCCCCCTATTTTCCTTCTTTATAGTTTGTATTGTTTATTGACACAATTTATTGTGTTCTCATTTATTCATCTTTTCTCTTCTTTTTTTTATTTCCTTGTGCATATTTTTAGCCTGTCTGTGCTTTTGTACTTTATCATGCATACCAAGCTACTGGGCGAGTCTTTTTTTATATATATATATATAGACAAGGTTGCTGGTTTACCTATTGAATAAAGCAACTCTTTCATTCTTCCTGTGTGACTCAGAGGCTCTGAAGAAGAGCCTGATAAACTTATCAGTAATCGGTCAAACGTGAGGACTTCCCATGACCTTATGAGTAATTGGTTTAACGTGAAATCCCAAACGATGGCAAACCCATCTGTAACGACATTCCTCACGTTCAGTGAGAGAAAAAAAAAGAGAGAGAGCAGGGAGGGGGGGAGTGTGGATGTAACACACCGTGGCTGGTACAGTACAGTCTGCAGTCAGGTGGGAATAAGTACACGTTTCAAAGCAGGCGCTGAGAAAACTGTGACCTTTATTTAAATCTACTCGTGACTTAAAACATCAAAGTTGTAGTTATAAGTAGTCTCTGTTTTTGCTTGTATTGCTTTAAGCCGTCCATACATTCTCTCAGGCTCATTTTGTCCCCTTTAATGACAGAATATTTTAGCGTATTGGTGTAATTTCTTTAGGAGACAGGCAGATGTGTCGCTAATTGTTTTATATAATTTGGCTCCCTTACAGTAATTAAATCTATTGGCAATGTTACAGACGGTTAGGGAGAGAGGAGGAGACTCTGAAGGATGTGATTTAGGCTACGCTTCATGTTCATTCACACTTTCAGCTGACTTAAACGTCGCTCGTCACACAGCAGACCAATTCAAGTTAAATTCATTTGGCCATTCAGTCGTCCGACATACTGAAGCCATCACGGTTAATTGCTAGCTAACACTTTGTAACCACAGCTAATGTCAGGTGAATTCAGTTAGTAGCCCCGATGCACCCTATAATTCAGTCGAGGTAAACCTGTGTTAATTGATTTGTGGCCACTTGGGGGCAGCAGAACACGATGTAAACTAGTCTCGCCCGTACCAGACGTTCAAAATAACTCCTGCCTACCGAAGTCTGGGGATTTCTACAATGCGAGGCAGTTGCTCGACGGGCAGCGAGAGCAGCTGCTAACAAACCTACACCCCCCTTACATTTTGTCAACACGCCTTTGTTAACACGCCTTACCGGAAATGATGCTCCGGCTCCTCCCACATTCTCCTCCGTAGTGAAATGCACGTCACCACCACCCCAACATGAATGGCCGCCCTAAAGACTTTGGATTGCTTCTGCAGTGAAAGGTTATTTTTAAACTCTAATTTCCCCCCAGTTTTAACAACAGAAGCTGAGAGATTATCCTCAATCTCTATGAGCGAATCGACACACTATCACTTGATAAAGCTGTTATGACGACCGTGCAGGCAAAGAGTTACATATCCAGCAGAAATGGACCAACGTTTGAGTCATGTTTTTGGCCACCTGATGGATATAATTTCCCTTCTAGCTCTGTTTTGGTTTCCACCAGCGCCTGAGAGAAATATCTGGCTCTTATCTGTTCATCAGCTAGTTGCTGGTTTGTCCTTTGGGGTGCCGGAGAGTCAGTTTATCAGAGCTTTTATGCTGAAAACAGCTGCCTGCTGCTGCAGCTGGAAACTATGATGATGAGAGCATTGAGAGTGACAGTACAAGCCAAAACAATAAAGTAGCGGAGTGGAAAAAACAAAACAAGGAGCCGAAAGATGCTAAATCAGCCCACAGAGCTGAGGGGAGCTGCAGAGTGGGGGGATAATTCTTGTGGTTTCATCACTACAAGCAAACGCTCTCACAATACGTATTATAAATATGTGCTATTAATCTGGTCATCTGTTATGTTTTTCACAGTTCTAGTCTTATTTATCTTTCCTTATGATGTAGTATGAAAATGTTAAAGGACAGCTACAGATCTATAAAAAGTCATTAAAGGAAATGTACAAATATTAGACCAACTGTAAAGCAACTATGTGTAAAAATGTGAAAGCAGCTTTGTCACTTTGGCACACCGCTTGTATGTTCAAATTCTTTTATTGCTCCGGACAGATCTATAATTTTTCATCTCACATTTGAGTCTGACTTAGAAAAAAGCCAACAAGAGCCAAGAAACGTTCATGTTCTTGTAAGAAAGTGGTGTTTTTTAAATCGCTAGACCATGTTCAGCACCACATTTATATCCGGATCCTAATGAATTAATCAGAAGCTGTGATCATCTTTCTTACCGATGATTGATTTAAATGCAGAAATACATGACTGAGTAAATCACTCACAGCTTACACGCCACTTTCCCAACTCTCTGTTCAAGTCAGGACTTGGCTCAGTTTATTCTGCACTTACCGCAAATAAGACACTCCTGGTGCCACCCATGCTTAAAATGTAAGCACACTGTGTGCTGTAAAGTGATTTGGACCTTTGCTTTTAAAGACGTTAGGAACGAATAACAAATTATGCCAGACAAGTATAATATAGTTGCAAGTGTCCGTATGAGGTAGTTATTCAGCCACTTTTCCAAAGGAAATATAATTCTGACCCTTAAACACAACCTGTGATCAGAGCGAGGAAACAGCTTTTTCTCCCATCAGCCTCAGCTGCTGATGGATTCAAGACTGCAGCTTCACAATTTTTTAACAGCCGCATATAATGTTTTTTTTTTTTTTTTTTACAACTGCGTAGGACGGCTAAATATTTTTTGGTTTCCTGCCAATGTGGCTGCTAAAGCAGGGAAACTTGTCACAGCCAATATTTAACAGCATTTAACTGGTGGTAATTTCTCCACCCTGCCTGTGGCACTGAGGCTATATTTGCAATGTGTGTGTGTGTGTGTATGTGGTGCAAGCCTGCATGTTTCTGCATGTCGGGAAGGAGGTTTGTTCCCAAATCTCGAAGACATTTAAGATTCCTTTAGTGCTAACTGTGTGTTTCATGTTGCTGTATGATTTCAGCCCCTGGAACCGCGTCTGCTGACTGGCTGGGTGAAGCTACGGCTTTATTTTTATCTTAACCAATTTGAATGAATTGAACGGCTCTAATCAGAAACAGCATGGCTTCATTTGCCAAATACAGTGAATGTGTTAAAAAAAAAAAAAAAAATCGTCACGTGTGCAGAAACACATCAAATGTTCAAACACATGCTGACATATAAAAGTGAGAAAGGAAAATGTCACGCTGCTTATTTTTCATCTAATGATCATGAGGACCCAGTTAAGTAACCACACATGATTTAAATGCACACGCAGACCTCGTGTATATGTGTATATATATATTTCTTCTGCTGTTTCCCCCCACAGAGCCTTCCATATCAGCAGGGGCCACAAACCCCGACCATTAAGTTCATGCATAATTTATCGCCTGTGTAAAAGGACCCAATTATAATGTGTGTGTATTTCACCAGGCTTGGGCTGCAGGACTCACATTAAACTGTGGTTTTTTCCACCAAAAGGCTACAAATAGAGGTCTTTGAAATGAATACACAGGGGGGATCAGATATGGCAAAGTCAACAGTGCCACAGTGTGTAGGAATTTATAATCCACCAATTACAGCCCATGCATACATTCAACTCCCTGGTTGTTTTATACATGAGTGTCTGGAGGGAATTCTCATAATGTGAGAAATGAGGAGAGCGCGAGTAAGCAGAGCTGCTTGTCTCTGTGTGAGTGTGTTTATATGCCTGTGTGTGTGTGTGGTAGGGTAGGGTGGGGTGGGGAGGGAGAGTTTAAAAGCAGAGTAGTAGCTTAGTTTTCTGATCCACAGGGGGTTAACAGCACTGTGCACTGGGGGGATGTTGATAGTCAAGACATTTGTTTTGGTGAGTGCCAGAGCAAAAAAAGCAGCTCCCTATAATGCTTCACTGAGTCTCAGTGCTCTTGTCCTCTAAACAAACTGTGTGTAAAGTGGCTGACATGTTAATTAAAGCAGAATCAGCCTGTGAGACTGTGTGTAAACTGCAAGCACCTGTGGGGATTTTCAAATAGCAAATATAATCGGCTGGAACATTTTTCAGATTCAGTTTCAATGGCTGCATCCCAAATATACACTGAGATTTAAAAGCTGCACAAATAATATGCTTATATTAAAAAAGAATATGGGTCAGATGACTACGCGTGAATGCGAAAGGAGTCGCTTGCAGTCATCAGCCCACAGAGATTTATCACCTCACTCTGGGGTTTATCATCTTTCGGCTCGTTGTTTTGGCTGAACGGCAAACTTGACTGTTTTGTTTCACTCTCAGTGCTTATTATCCTGCGTCAGACAGCTGTTTCAACCAATAAAGCTCTAAAAAAATCCGCTGTACACTACCTGCCCGGCGCTAAATCATAGACAAAGTTAACGACAATAAAGGCGATATTGTGTCAGATGTGTCTCCAAGTGGCGGTCAGTGCTGCTGTAATCTTTCTGAACAGATTGTAAATAGTTCAGCTTTCACTCTGTGTGTCACCTGAGTAGCAAGTTAGCACTGTAGCTGGATTAATTGGCTTGTAGAAAAGCTTTAGAAGTGAAAACACACTTCTAAGCACAAAATCCTCCTTTGCATCCAAAACTGACCTCTGACCTTTTGAGTTTTTCTTTTCACAAACTTAACCGATGCACCTCATCTCGTACGTCTGCATTACCAGCGATGCAATTCAACAATCCTTCTGTTGTCTCCATTTCTGTCTGTGATTTGTGTCTCTAATAAAGCCGATCACACGACGCAGTTGTCGCCGGTGTCGCAGCTTTCTGTTTCTGTCTGCCGTGATTTGATCAAAGGGAACAAAAAATGTCAAAATGCCTTCACATTGCATATTTATTTCCAGTCAAAGTCATTTTTTTTTTTTTTTACAGCGGTGCAGTCGTCTGACACAAACACAAACAGAACATGTTTTAATGACAATACCTACACTGTGATCTCATATACAGACACATGTCATGAAGGATTTCGGGTTTTTGACCTTGAAGGCTTGAACAAGCAGGGTGAAAACTTTTAATGGCATTGTTATGATTATTAACATCTACAGTATACATATAACAAGACCTATAGGCTGTAGGATCATAATTAAAGTGATGATAGTTGCAGTAAGAGAAGAAAAAAGGATGCTGTTGCACCAATTGTGATGAAAGTGCTATGGTAGTGGTCGTAGTAGCAGCAGCACAGGTTGCAGGAATAATATTAATAGGCAAAAATAGAAAAGACAAATCTCTTCTATATATGCTATGTTGCCTACTTTTCTATTTTACAGCTCTTCTATTTTTACATGCTGTCATCTGCTGCCCTCTGGTGTACAACTGACCTGCTCTGCTCTTCATGATTTACACTCATTTTGCGGCACTTGGTGGAAGCAGCGTATATAAAGTGACTATTATATCTTTCTGATGGACACCAGATTGATCAATCTGCCACAAATAATTGCTCATTATCACACAATTTTCTTGCCTTGTGACACTTTCAAACACACACACACTTACACAAACACACACACACACGTATCCATCTCATTGTCATGTGATCAACAATGCAGCTGGCTGGTGATGCATTTCAGTCAAGATACTGTGGTGTTAATGAGGGCACCAGGGACAGTGAGGCGCACACACACACACACATACGTTTATAACAGATAGTGTACATGTAGGCGTGTGCGGAGGCGTTCGCAGTGTACTCCAGAGTATTCAGACATCAGATCAGCTGAGCGTATACAATGCTATAATGCGCTCTATATTACTCACAACATTATTTTTTCCGATTCACCAAAATGACAAACACATGTATTCCCTTCCTAAAATTAAGAATACTGTTCTCATCGCCGCGTTTCAGTAAAATAAACAGCCGAGCATAATTACAAGCAGACAACAGACTACATTTACTGAAAAAGAAGAAGAAGAGGGCTGAGTCTGCAAAAAAATCCTGAACCATATTAAAACCCCCACAACAAAAGTGACAATAAAAGCACAAAGTCATGACAACAACCGTCAATTGATGTCAGATTTTTTATTTTTGGTCGTTAAAGATGACGACGAGTCGGTTAAGTTGTGTTTTTTTATGTGTGTTTAAACTATTGTAAGTCTCAGTTATTTGTGCATTTATTTTTACAACCTATAAAAGCCCGACAGTGAGGGTGAAGAAGGCGATGATGATGACTCCCCTTCATCTTTCTGTTTTGCTCTCCTCTTTTCCGTCACAAGAGGGAGCCATTGTTACTCTGATGAACACACACATCTCCTGTGACATCCTCAAGTTGTATTTAACCTTCCATAAAAGGTTTAAGTGTCTGTTCATGTTCCTTCTGTCATATGGACTCAACATACTTTATACTATAAACTAAACTCGGGTAGTTGCAGGTATGTTTGTCTCAATTTAAAATGTATTGTATTGTATACTTCGGCAAAATTCTTCCAAGTCTGCTGGTCCTAATACCAGCTATAAACACATTCTTATATGCCAGGGTTTGTAACAGTGCTCCTGTACAGTTAAACCTCTACTTTTACCATAGATTTCTAACTTAAAGGCTCAACCACAGACCCAGACGTCACTTGGGTGAATACGTGTTATTGCAAATGTTGTGAAATTTAAGAGAAGTTTTAAACTTAAAGTTTTAAAGCTGCCGTGTTGGTGAAACGCTGCAGAGCACTTTACAGTCGGTCTACGCTGGCGTATGCAAGACTTTTGCTGAACATGCAACATTCTGCTACAATGTGAAATACTGATGCAATTTTATTTGACTGGTTTTATAAGCTGTAGTGGTTTTTATTGATTTTTATGACGGCTTTTTATGTATGAATGATTGTAAGGAATGTATGTAAAGTATGTCGAGGGAGATAAATGTTCTGTGATGGAGCAAAGTGAAGAAAGTATATTGTGTCTTATTAGGTTAAACATAAATAACCTTGGTGTAAGAGGTGACTATAATAGTGATGAGCGCACAGAGAGTTATCACCTGACTGTGCAGCTCTACAGAGCATTTTAGTGCCTTTCAGTTCATAGTTTTGGTTTCACAGCTGCAATTTTGCTCTCATTAACCATGTTTCCAGCTAAGATAAACCTGCTGTACCTGCCCAGCACCGAACAGCAGACAGAGGCTAGCAACAAGCTGGTGGGACATTTTTAAATTTTGATTTACTTTTTATTCAATCAGGAAGTCTCATTGAGATGGAGATCTCTTTTTTTAAGAGAGACTTGAGAACAACATTCATAATCAGACAAGCACACAATCAGCAAACAGAAACAACACAGCTAAAACCAAACAGCCTCAATCAACAAAGAATTCATGAAAATAGCTATAAGAGTCATAAAAAACAACGTTTTAAAATATCCAAGGGGTTTGAAAGACTGTAGTTTGAGGTGCCTGAGTACCTGAAACCAGTTCTAGCGCGCACATATGAGGTGTGTGAGGTTAAGTAGTTACTGGATCGTAGTTGCAAGATTGAAATGAGAGAAGAAGCTTCAACAGTAGAGCCTTATAGATGAACATCATGAGAAGATTATGACAACGTTAGAGGAGCAACTTGAAGACCTCAGAAGGTGTTGAACCACCAAATTACAGCTAAAAGAAGAGTGAATATTGGACTCAAGTTTGTCAATCAGACAGAAACACGACTGCAAATGAAAGCTACTGTTGCCTTTGCGTCTACTGGATGTGTTTGGCTGCTAACAAGTTCGCTATGACAACTTTACAAAAGGTGATAATATGTCAGTGTCGGTGCTTCAACTTGTTCCACTCTCCCCGAGTGGCTGAAACGTTATATAACATTCATAACTGAAATGAAAATGTTCTTCAGGCACTGCTAGGCAGAGCAAGGAGAGAAGTTATTTTAAAAGCCTTTATTTAGTCGGGCTTATCGGTTAAAGTGCCGCTTATACCTGCACCTTTAAACAGACAATACACTGGAAATAAACAAGATTGCATCACATAATAAAGTAAAGAAAAGACATAGCAAACAAAACTATCATAATAAAGTCAAAATATTAATATTATAGAGATAAAATGAAAGAAAAAACATCTATTAATAAGTACAATTAACATAAAATTCAGAAGTTATTATAGATAATCACCCCCTTAATTAAGTAATACTGCCTCAAAGTAAATGTTTTTTCATAGATGCTATACTGTGACACAAACAAAACATGTTCAAACTGAAATGTATTTACTTTGAAGTGACTTCTGAATGAACCACAAGGAAAATCTATATGTATCTAGTTTCTGAAGAAAAAAAAGAAAAAAACACAAAACACAACACAAACATCTTCATTTAACCATAAAATGAAACGTTGATGTAAGCCGAGTTCATCAAGAATAATGAAACATGCGGAGCTCGGTGCATTTAGCCTAGCTGGCGGCTAATCAAGGATTAATTTCACTCTCACAAACTGTAGATGTGGATGTTGTATAGAATGAGCTGCTGCGGAGCGTCTTCTAGGATAAGTGCTTTATGCTTTTACGTTCAATAAGACAAAAAAAAAAAAAAAAAAAGGTAAAAGATCCTCCTGTAAATCTTTTGAAATGTGTGGATTCATCTTTTAACAGTGGATCCATTTCACAACTTGACTTCTTCTCATCCAGATTAATTAAAACACTTCAATCACACCCTTTTTTTTTTTTAACTAGCTTGCCTATAAGCTCCCTGTGATCACACAGTCGTTTCACTGCCTCTCTTTGTTTACCTTTCAATCACTTTTTTCCTCCTCAGAATACACACTGCAAACTCTTGTTGTTGTGCCGCGTTCACCCACGAACAACACTTGAGAGCAACACCTACACGGCGGCAGCGTTAACCACTGCTTTGTCTGCGATTACATGCCAGGTCATCTCTGTCTGTGATTCATTAGTATCCAGTTCATAACCTCCCCCTCCACCGACCACCCGCCACCCCCCTCCGAATTAGCGGCAGAGCACTCGGGCTAATGAGCTGACTGTGAACCTGGAGGTTACAGTAACCAGCACAGCTCATCATCTGTCAAGACCTGAAGACTAGTGGACACACACACTCACACACACAGAGGTCTTGTGTTGTATGGATGATGTGTGAGCGTGGGATGGAGTGACGTCAGCAACGACAGACTGAACTACCTGTAATGTTTGTTCACCTTATTTACCATAAATACTCCGGATATATCAAAGAATGGCTGAAATGTCAAAACATGGCACCTATATATCAAGTTTTTCTTCTTCCTGCTTTGCCTCCATATTGTACAGTATGTGAATTATCATCTCTTACCGGCAGCATGACTCATATACTTTTATATCGCCCGGAAAAGTTTTACAAATCAAGTCATAGTTTTCCTAGTTTGCAGTTTCCTTTCAACAGCTTTAAAGATGTCTACTTTATTACGGTGGTCTGTAAAGAATTGAAAAAAAAAACGTTTAAAAAATGATTGCAGTACCGCAGTTTGCCACCGGGGCAAAGTGGCAGCTGATTAGCAGCGCTGTATCCAACTCTCTTAATACAATCATACCGTCTACTCAGCACATATGCGGAAAAAAAGGTGTCCCTAACAAGTCGTCACCAGAAAAACGAGAGCTTTGGTCGTCTCTTCCGAAGCCTCAATAACCTCTGGTAACAGAGAGAATGACACAAAACCACTAAAGGAGGAGGTAAGGCTGTGTGGTTGGGTCAAACGTTGCCGCATCAACAGCCAAAGTTAGTTTCCTCTAAACCATAACTGTTGTCTTTTGAGTGATTAATGTAACCGCAAGCAGGATCTTTCCTGTAACCCTTCACTTAGTAGTTTTAGTTGACAAAACTTAACCAAACTTGAACCACATCTATGTACTACTGACAAATGAAACCACCCAGATAAAGTGCCTGATGAGAAAATGCTTATATCTGTGTTGTTTTTGCAAGACAAATGATCTATTCTGTACTTAAGTTTGGGGGACAGGACATGAGGCCATCCTGAAACAAACTAATTTGTATGAAGAGTTGTTCCAATCCCATCTGAAGGCTCAAATGGCCACGCTCCAAGGTGGGGCAGAAAGCCTGCCATCATAGAGAAGGGCGAGAAGTTTGACGCTTTCAGACAATCTCAAATTCAATACAACTTTATTCATATCTTTGACACAAAAAATGATGGAAGCAGCTTAATCGGACGCAGCCCACTAAATGTCGACGTTGGCACAGTGCGGGGGGCCGGAGTCGTTCTCGTTGTTCCTTCTTCATCCTCAAACTCGAATAATCTTCAAATCTTGACATCGCCGTTTGTGGCGTTTTTAAAAAAGCGAACATGTGATGCTCAGGAAAGTTTAACATTTGTTTCTTTTGTCTGTTCTGCAGAAACCTTTCGCCATAATGAGCCTGCGGTAAAGAAAACCTGCCAGTTAGAAGGATCAGTTCATTTGATCTCTCTGCTAGTAAATCACAAACAGCACATGTTGGAGTTATTAGTAACCGGCACCCTGAACTGAAAGTGTGAGAGCGAAGGTGGTAAAAGTGCGACAGTAACTACAACGATTGCTTATGTTAATTGATTTAAAGATTGCTTCTGCGGGTAATATTTACTGCACATTATTTGTGATTAAATGAATTAATATTACCATGTTGGATGTAAGTGTTCAGATATGTCAAAGAGGTGAAGGTTACCGAGGAAAAACGGATGCACTGACTTGAGCGTTATGGCTTCTTTAACAGATTTGCATTGAACATCTCCCAGAAAACAAAGTGTCTCTACTCTCTCAAGCCGGGGTGTGAAGAATACAGCCTTCCCATAATGCTCCACGCCTGACTACAACAACAGGCCTCACGCCTGACTGCCTTACACCCTCAGTGAGGTCTGACCCACTTGGCCCGTGACGGCCGCTCGGTCCGGTCCAGAGCCGCCAGCTGCTGTTGCCGCGGGTGATGATGAAGATGTTGGCACGGGCATCGACTCAGGTGCCGTCTCCAAGGGAACCAGCGGGACTGTGACAATCTGATCATCTCCGCGGCGACTGACACCTGACTGCACCCCCAACCTGGAGCGGCTCACACCGTCAGCTGTCCTCAACAGGCCTGAATGACAGAGATACAGGAGGCTCGGGGATGGCAGGTGACCTGACGTGACACGTGAGGAGAGGACATCCATGAAGTCTGAAAGTGACGGTGAATTTAAAAAAAAAAGGTAAATAATCAAAGTTTTAAATCAGATAAAAATGCTTTTTGTTCTTTAATTGAATGTGTTTTTTTTTTTTCTACTGCAGGATGACGATGTGTCACAAAGTTTTTTCCAGGTCAGAATGGAAATATATAAGCTGTTTAGCTCTTGGGTAGCTCAATCAAGTTAATTAGACTGCAATCAAGGCTTTATCATTATTTAACATTTTGCCTCTTTGATGTTGATGTTTTGGGTTCATCGCTCTGAGCACAGTGCACATACATGCACACACACACACGCGCACACAAACACACACAAACACACACAAACACACACTCCATCTAAGCTCATATTTACGTGATGATTTTTAAAAAAATATTAGATTATTGATTTGGGAGTAAAGGTTAAAAACACTACGCTGTGGATGCGAGTGTCGTCTGAAATGCAAAAAAAAAAAAAAAGAATCGAGATTTGAAAATGTCAAAAGTTCAAATTGTTTGGCCGCATCACCTCTAGCGCTCATTTTGTAAACGTGCCCTCTTTGATTTGTCATTGGCTTGTGTGATAACTGGGCTAATTTTAATTGGACGAGGCATTCGTCGGGGCCGCTCTCATTGGTTTTGACCACCTTTTACTTCCTGTCCCCCAGGACGCCATTAGACGCTGCCAGGTCCGAGCCTGTTCGTTAAAGCCTGTCACGCTGCGCCGCTGCCGCGCAGAACAACGGCGGAGAGCAGGCAGAAAATGATTCAAAGCTCCCTCCTTAAAAAACTGTAATGCTATATTTATAAGCCAGTATTTATAAACACATTTGCATATATCAAGATGAAAAAGTTGTTTGAATTGGGGGCAATTTGCATTTGGTGAAACATATGGCAGAGCCACGGAAGCCATGGGCCATGCCTTCATTACCCGATCTTCGTTTCATCAGCTCCTTGCTCCCCCGCTGAGCCTCCCCACGGCGGAGCCTTCTGTCCCCGAGGTTTCAGTGACAGGGGACAATATGTCCCCAAGGTGAGGAGCAGGGGGAAAGCCGCACGCACACCGCTCCTCCAATGATTATTTAATCAGACTCTTCACTCTGGATCTGAAAGAGGAGAGAGGTACAAAGTGGCGCTTATTACCCATTTGTTCAACGCAAAGGGAAAGGAGAGCGGAGAGAGACAGACAGAGGAGAGGGGAGAGAGAGGAGAGAGGAGCGAGGGCTCGAAATGGCAGATCGGTTAACACCGCTGACAAATGGGAAGAGAAAGGTCCTGAGGAGAGAGAGAGAGTGAGAGAGAGTGAGAGAGGAAAAGAGGAGAAATGAGAGGAAAAAAGGAGGCGAGAGCGAAAACGTAAAGGAATGAGAGGAGAGATGTGAGACAAAAGGACAGAGGAAAGAGGAAAAAAAAAAGAGGGGAAGAGATTTGAGGACGGACGCTGAAAGAGGCCAGTGATTTAACAAATGATTAAGCAAAAGAAATCAATCAATCAATAACTTTATTTGTCCCCAGTGGAGTCATTGGTTATGCAGCAGTGGGATGCATGCATAAAATACAGAGCATGTAAATATAACACTAAGACCAAAAGACATTTTTGAGTAGAAATACTCAATCAATTAAAAATATAAAGAAAAAAACAATAAGTAAATATTATAATAACTACCTTTTCTTTTAGGAGTTTAGGAGGGAGATGACAGAGGCTATAGAGGCGCGTTTGTATCTGTTGGTTTTTTTCGATAGTGGAAGTCTGAGGAGGGTAGCAGATGGCAGAAAGTGAAACTGTTGATGTAAAGGATGGGAACAATCAGACAGGATGGATTCTGCTTTCTTATATAACTGTTTGTTGTAAAGATCCTGCAGAGTTTCCTGCGCAGTGCCAGAACATTTCTGCCTTTTTACCTGAAGTGTTTCGATGAGGTGTTGTCAAGGAAAAAAGGAAACACGACGAGATTCAAAAAAAAAAAAAGAAAAGAAAGAAGTGAAGTAGGAGGTTGAAATGTAAGATTTTAGCATCTTGACTGAGACACAAAAGGGGTTTGTGAAAAAAATATTAAAAATACAATCTTAAAAAATATGATGCTTTGTTATAAACTCTCAACCTTGCTCACTTATAACAATAAAATGCGGCATCAGTGATAGTAACACAATAAAATAAGACATTAATATTTATCTATGAAAGAGGATGTTTTGCAGAATGTGTCATTTTAATAACATAAGTACATTTTTACATTCTTATAAACCAGATGAACGTTTACTAAAGTGGAATTTTTAATAAAGGACTTTAACTTTTAAAAGTTTTTTTTTTGTTGTTGTTACACTATATCTATGTCAACTGACATTCTTCCACCTCTAAAGATCGAATTAACCCCTCCCTGAAAAACTTTACTCGATGCAAACTAAATATAGAGACACAAAAGAGCGGAAAGGAGAATAAAAGAGGTGGGTGGGCGTTGGTGTTTTGGCGTTGAGTGGAGGTCCTGCAGGTGAGGGTTTAGCCTCAGTCTCTCTTTCTCTCTCTGGCTGGCTGCAGCTTGGCGTGCCACTCACACCAGCGCCACATTTGCATGTGCAAAAAAGCCCTGTGCTGAAGTGCTGCGGCAGCAGCAGCAGCAGCCTCCCCTCCCTCCCCCCTCCCTCCTCCCCCCCCACTCGTCAGCGTGTGTGGTCGACCTGTTTGCGATTTGTTTAAGTGCTTATGAAAGCTCCTCATCCGCAGCCGCAGCCTGTCTCTCAGCCCTGATAAGTTGTTTTGACATGTAATACCTGCTTTTTCCAGGTTCCTGGGTTTAGGAGGTGTCTCTGTGCAAGCCAGGGGTTATAAAATGGCACGCTGGTCACAGTTGTCTCTCACGGTTTCCAGCCCTCAATGTTTGTCTTTCTATTTCCATACCCTGATTCCATTTGGATAGAGCCGAATTTAGAGCCAGGTGGTTGTTTTTTGAAGGTCATTTGGGGGTATTTCAGGAGTACCTGTCCGCAAAACGTTCACCTGAGGGCCTAAATTTAGGCAAGTGGGGTCCAGCTTTAAGACCTGTTCTGTGGCTGTCTGTTTTCTTCCATTTTACATTTGACATTTCGACCTGACACGAATCATTCATTCAAGTGCAAAGCTTTTGAGAGGTGAGGCAGATGTGTAATGAAGTTAAAGTAACTGTTTATTAACATGTATTTTTACACTTTTACAACCTCGTGATGGTTAGATGTTGACAACATAAGAACAGAGAGCAGGTTTGCGGTCACATTTTTGTCTTTCTTTTAAATTATTTTGGTGTAGAATACACTGCTAGCCACTGGTCTAATTTCATTAGGATGTCATATAGAGAGTTCATTATGTTTTAGTTTACCAAACACTGTCCTGTTGTGTAGTCAGGGCAAAGGTCTTTGACATATTAGTGCTATACAAACCTCTAAACTCTTTTAGAAACAGAAAAAGTGTATTTTTTGAATTTTCATTGATGTTAACAGATCGAAATGTTTTAATAAGACACAAAAACTCTGCAAACGGATGAAACTCGATGGATAAAGAAGTAGTCAGATCTGTTTCTGTGCTTGTGGAGATACAAGGTTTTCACCTGACGGCAGTATAACGCAGGTTAATGCGGTGGTTAGTCGCCCGCCTGTGTTCAAACAGTAACCGGGCGTCTCCCTGAAGAAACGGTGCCATTAATCTCAGCCGGGCCCAGACAAAAACTGCTCCTCGGCTATGTAAACAGTCAATTCAAAATACTGGTTTAATTAATTTCCCTTTATGATAATGATTTCATCTGGGCCAATAAATAGTAATTTTTTGCTGTTTTTTTTTTTCCCCCCTCAGTGTAACCCCAATATTATTTCTGCCGTTTAGCTGGAGCTAAAACGGGGGCAAACAGGATGAGCGCGTCATTAACGCCACACGTCGACATGCGGCAACGTGGGGGAAAAGCATCCAGTCTGTTAATAAGTAATGACTGCCCGAGATCACAGGAACCTTACACTACAACAAAACAAGTTAAGCACACGCTTTGATAATGACTGTTAATAATTCAATATGTGTAATTATTGCTTTACAGGAAAGCACAATGGCGCGCGGTTCGCTGTAGGGACGGTGGTAGCAATTAAAAAGACGAGAGATCGGGGTCAGCGGATCGGGAGAGGGGGGGGTTTCTTGTCGAGTCGGCGAACGCTGACCTCACAGGTGTTGTTACAAAAAACTTGTGAAGGGGGAAAAAAAAAGGCAACAATGATTTATTTTTTGTTCTCTTCTGTTTCGATCGAACATTCAGAACATCTTCGCGTCTTCTTGCATAAAAACTTGCAATTTCTTGATCAATGGGTAAACCCTTCCATGATGACATGTGCAAGCTTTCTGTGCGGCGCCTCTCACTGCTCTCTCTCTCTCTATGTGTGTGTGTGTGTTTCATATCAGCGACCTACTACTTCCTCAAATTTGCTTCCCCATTGTCCCCGACACCTTGATTCGCACTAGCCAAATGTCGAGGTTGCACATTTGCAACTCAAAACTAACCAGATCAATGATAAACGTAATCACTCTGTTTGTTATCCCCAGATTTGAATTTCACAATGAGCACGTGGAGAAGAGGAGGGAGAAAGAGAGAGAGAGAGTGGAAAAAAAAAAAAAACTGGAAAGATGTCTGACTTCTCTCAAAATCAATGTCTTTCAACAGCCCTCCGCTCCTCTTTGACGCGAAAGGGCATTCACATGCATTTGGCGGCCATTGTCGGCTGCAAAATGACTAATCATAACATCATTGATGTGTTAAAAAAAAAAAAAAAAAAAAGGCGACTACAGACGACAGAACCATTGACAACCTTTGCTCCCATCCAGAGAGAAAGAGTTAATTTGATCATGATGACACCGGTCTCTTTTCAAGCCCCTTTTCAGGCCAGCAGCAGCAGCTGGGGCTGGAAGAGCAAGAGAGATGGGATGAATCCTCGGCAAAGTGAGGGGGGGGGGAGAGAAAAATAACAAGAAGAGTCGTTATTACATCTCCATTTTGGGACTGAGAGGGGTTTCTGAATTGCCCTGGATTGCGCTGGTGCGCTCGTTCATTCCTATATAGGCCCTCAGAGCGGCAAATGGGCCTTGGGCCAGTGTGAGGCGCTGGAGCTGGAACAAGAATAAGATCACAATTGCATTTAAAGCCCAGAGATGGAAAGAAGAGGAGGAGAGACAGAAAGAGGGAGCCTATGAGCCCTAATTGCCAGATGGTGAATATTTTCGCTCCCTTTCAACGGCGCATTAATTGCAGGGCTGCCCGGGGGTTGAGACGTACTGATCAGTGTGGCAGAGGATCCTGACCCTGATTATCCCCCCTCAGACTCCCCCCGCTGGAGAGACAGTGAGCAGTGGGGAGGAGGAGAGGGGGGGGGGGGGGGGGGGTCTAAGAAGAGAGAGGAGGAGGAGGGGGTTTTGCAACAGTTACTCACCCAATCGTTTGCCTACTGAGCCACCTGGGCCTTGACACTTTTAGAGTTTCAAGTTGGAAAGGAGGCGATGGTGAGCAGGCAGGGATGAGGGTCTTTATGGGGCAGGAGAAGGGGCATGATGAGGATAGGTAGGGTGGTGAAGGGAGGGAGGGAGGGAGGGAGGGAAGACAGACCACCCCCCTGTGCTCCTCTCTCCTCCCCAGTCACCCACCTTTCCCTCCTCCTCCTCCTCCTCCTCCTCCTCTTCTTCTTCTTCTACCCCACCCCACCCCTCTCCTTCAGCCCCTCAGCTCCTCAGCTCCTCGTTTACATATCTCCAAAAGATGTAATTGAATTAAATAAAGCTTTCCTTCGGGGCAGCTGCCACAGCTGCTGTTTGTGGCATGTCAAAAGGCCCGCCACTTTAAGAGCACTTACATATGCTCCAAATTAGCAGGTCAGATAGGCGGACGCACGATGACAGGGCCGAGGCTGCCAGCGCGACAAGGGGCCCACAGCTGTGAGCAATTCACTAACAGAGTGGGGGCTCTTTCAGACCCCTGATTATGAAGGGCAGTGGTGCACGTGCTTATACACACACACACACATATACAAACACACACACACACACACACTTACGGGCATGCATGTAGACACACACACGCATAACTATTTATATGTAGACACAGGGGTCACTGCAGTATTTAGGAAGCATTACGGATTTATTAAAGGATGATAAACACAGTGACACTTTGAAAAAACATGATATCATTAAAAAAGTAAATAATGAAAATCACTGAAATTGTCAAAAATATCAATGAAAACATTACTGTATGTTATTGATGGACACATTACAGATGATTGTTATGAATCAATGCTGGACTCTGTCTTTCACCTTTGCATAAAAAAACAAGAATTGGTGACATGCACAAAAAAAGGGAAAGAAAAAATCTAATTAATTATGTGCAGAATTAAATTTACTGTAAATATTATTTACATTCACATTGTTCTATATTTGACAGCTGTCTTTCAGTGGCTGACTTTCTATTGAAAAAAGGATTTTCATATCATATTTATCATTTATACGACTAAGAGGACAAACTAGTGACATTTTATTGTCTTATTTCTTGCACCACACACACACACACAAAACTAACATCAACTGGGAAATTCACTTGAAAACAAACCAGAGACGGTAGTTCATATTGAACCATGAGGCTAAATAAATTGTAGTTCCAAGTGTCGTTAAGTTTAGGGAACCACTAGAGGAGGTCATAAAATAACACAAAAACATTTAACAAATGTCTCACACACTGTTTGAAATATGAAAGTGTCACATAAACTAATAATGTCCATATCAATCAAGGTGTTTTTTTTAATATTCTTGTCATAATCTCATGATCCCCATGATCCATGTTTAGGCATTTACAGGTGGGTACATTTAGAGAAACAGTGATGCATCAATCAAAACGTGTGTATGTGTTTTGATGTGTGTGTGTGTTTACACTATATATATGAGCCATGTGTGCAAGCATGTTTGCATTTGAGTGTGTGTGTATGAGTGCATATGTGAGTGCATGCATTTATGTGTGTATATACGTATTTTCTGGACTGTGTAGCTAAATTTTCAGATCTGGATTGTGATAAGGCTTATTTTTTGTGGCTGTGTAAGCACCTGGCTACATTTAGGTTTTCAGTTTTTAACTATTTATTTCAACTTAAATACCTAAATAAAGATCTGTCACTTAGTCAATCGATCTCTGACTTCCCACAATTGTTTTAAAAGGCATATACGATGCTGCACATACATATAAGCAGTGACACATTCATAGTTGTTTGGATTCTGCAGTCCAGCAAAGTGCTGTACGTCCACATCAGACAAACAGTGAGGGGCTTTTTTTGTGTGTGTGTGTGTTTTTTTAACAAATCCTTCTGATTTTAGGGTAAAGAAAGTAACTGGACATGTTTGCAAAATTGCATAATGGCATTAAATTTAATATTTGGTGTAAAATCCAAACACTTGGTATCTTCCATGGTTTATTTTGGACTTTTTTTCTTTTTTTTTTACTTCAGTCTGGTCTCAAACAGGGAAAATACAAAATCACTTTGTTTGTTAATTGCACAGTATCAATAAATATAAAAAAAATCTGATTAAAAATGATATCAGCTGGCTTGAGGTTATGTGACTGACTCGGCCAGTCAAGAACATCACACTTCATGACACTGCATCGTCCTAAAACTGGGTAATTATGTATAAACCAAACTACAAATCCACTAAAAAATGATGTAAATAACCTCAAACAAGCTGAAAATACAGCATAGTTGTAGCTTTCTTTAACATCCGATGCGCACTGCCCATACTGTAAATTATAAATGACGCAAAAATCATAAAAACAACAAGCCAATATTTGTGCTGTTAGCAATGACGCTGCTCATTTAGGGTTTGGATGTGATGAGCCGAGGCCTCCTTCAAAAGGATGTCAACACTTTAGTGGAGTTACTGTACACTATGTATCCAGTGAGACATGTCTGTCATATCGTAATCAACTGTTGTGAACAATCATCTAATGACTTGTCACTCAAGGTCTGCTGGGCAATTATGTAGCATTTGCATGGCAGTGAATGGTGTTTATGACAAATAATCCGTGTCCTAATTGCTTGTCTGTTTTCCTTAAGACGTGTAGTGCTGATAGGATGTGATTAGCTGGCGGCTGAAGAGTAAAAACAAAGTTGACACCGATCATACAGATTATGTTTAGAAGCAGAGGGAAGACTTTTAGGATTGTCTAAAGTATAGGGAAAGGCTTTTGTGTTGCTACATTGTGTTTTTGTACAAAATGTGAGCTCTCCAGTGTTTATAAAGTCCATAACTAAATCACATTTTTTACTTCTTCTGTCCTGTGAAGACTTCAGTGATTCTCGTCTATAAGAAAATATGGCTCATAGTAAATTTTGATGGCTATAACTTCACCAGCAACTGCAGATATCATAAACTTCCATACAAAGAAAGTGGAGAATTATACGGAAGTCCAGAGAGGACACATGTGAGAAGTTTGGACTAGTCATTTGAGATGAGATGAGTTTTACGTTGCGACAAAACAAGATAAATGTTTCTCACGATCACACAAAGATTTTGTGAACTCAACAAATGATTATAAGAAAACAAAAACATTTATTTAGCCAATTCTTCTTTGGTCATCCATAGATTTGATAGATTTGTGCTTCATATGAAATAGGCTAAAAGTTGCATGAGCGGATTTGTTTCCTTAAATCAACATATTTATGATGGAGAAAGACTATAAAAGGCTGATTTTTGCATCATTTTTGAAGTTTATCAAATTCTGGATTGTTTAAAATGAATTATTCATGTCAGCCGTAATCCATTTCTACTAAAAAGCAAACTGTTTTTAACCATGCTAGCCAAAACTGATATCTCATAAATGGCGTCTCTTTTTTAACCATGCTAGCGCCATGGCTGTAGGGATAGTGATGTCGTTTAGGCGATTGATTGCAATGAAATATGGTGCAGAGATGCACGATCCTACTGACTTTAGTGATCCTCTGATTTTTCCTCTTGTGCCACCATGACGTTGACATTTATATTTTTTTTTACTGAAATATCTCAACAACTGTCGGATGGAGTTTCATGAAATTTAATATATTTCAAACATCCACGGTGCACAGGATGAATCCCCTGACGGTTCCTCTAGCGCCATCATCAGCTCAAAATTAAAATTAGTCTAATTCTTTTGTTTAGTTTTATTTATTTATTTATCTTTGTTTTAATTGCAAAATTGAAACAGAACAATGGTACAAACATGCAGGTAAACAAGAGGCTCAGCTGTATCAATCACAGGTGCAAATTGTGACTGATATTGATGTAAATTAGTTCATATAAACATAAATAAGATAAACATATAAACATATAAACATAATACATAAGAATAAAAACAAAAACCGTAAAACGTCAGAAACTTTTCCATCAATGCCAGCTGTATTTTGTGTTTAGTGCTAATTAGCAAACATTAGCATGCTAATATGCTAACGTAACATGGTGAATAAGGCAAAGATTCTTAATCTTGTGAAGTTAAAGCTTTCTGACGATGTGACGGGTTTGTCGAGACAGATTTAAAAAGTTAAACCAAACAATGAAGAATGATTGAGAACCAAACATTGCTCTCCATGTACCGACTGTTTGCTGGGTTGCTGTCTTACACATTTGTCCAAAACACTTTGTGTACTGATGCTCTGCCACTTAATATTTTTGCCCAGAATTCTTTGCTCCAAATCATAAATATATGAAATGAATATATGAAATGAAATGCTTTTGAATTGTTGAAAAACTTCACGCAAGTTATCTTTTCTTCTCTTCATGCAAGTCAACACCCACATGGAGAAACAGTGAATGACAACATCAGGCCAGACTCCACACTGAAATCATTTTGCACGCTACTGTAAGACTTTCAAGTACGAGGAACAAACAGCTACAACGTGTAGCTACAGAAGTTTATGGGTTGTTTCTTGTCACCGACTGAGTAGATTCTCGCTCAAACTGACAAACTTTGAAGAGGACTGAAAGAGATTTTTGGGGAATTGTGGTGTGTTTTTTTTTTCTTTTTCAGAACTAAAAGTGTGAAAGGCTTCATCGTCACCTGGAAAATACAACCAGACTCAAAGAATAAACACTTCATAGTTCAGAAAAGAGGCACTTTCATTATTTTATAAAAAGACGTGCGCCAGAAGAGCAGAAACTGAGGAAGATCACAACTAATCCAGAGTCCCTCTTCTGTGTCCTGTTCATTTAAAAACACATTGTTTGACTTTATCTGCAGACTCCTGCAGGAATAAAAAAAAAGGTTGTCGAACAGAATTTTGAATAAATAAATCATCTTTGACTATATATCTGTATATTAACACTCGGCACTATAATTTTTGAATTTGAGGGCGTTATTGTTTTTTTGTTGTCCTGTGGCGGGCAGAAAGGCTGTGACTCAGCTGTTTGCGTGCAACATTGGAGAATAATGGATGTGAAGGCACACCAAACACGCCCTTTAAAAATGCATGAGCGCCCCCCAAAAAACCACCCTCTCCCTCCGCAGAATAGAGCTATCACTGGTGCCTGTTATCTCCCCGAACCCCCAGGTAGAAAATGGTAATGATACCACTTAACATCGCTGCACATATGGAGGGAAAATGGAAATGCCAACAGCACCTCAACTATAAAGCAAATCAAATTGAAATATTAATCCGCTGATTAATATAACATTATGAGAGCCCATTCTCTTTGTTGTTAAACAACAAAGGGTTGCAAAATAAGCAACTGCCTAAGAGGTAAGGGGTTTAAAAGAGTCCCACAGAGGTGCTAAAGCCCCTTTCAAACATCATTACTCTGCATAATGTATTCCCTTCCACAGTGCTGAGATTTGATATTGATGTTTACTCATTTATTTTTTAATTAACGTTCGTTGTTAATGAATTCTTTGATGAGAGGCATTTTGTAAATCATTATCCTTGGAAGAGGGGAAAAAAAGGATGCAACGCTCTTGCCCCTTATACTCGTGACAGAAGAAAAAATGCAAGGTGTAAGGGGAAAAAAGTTGCAGATGAGAAGTAGGGTCATTGTTTAAAGTTTGTTTTTTGATGCGTTGATTCCCTCTCTCCCTCTCCCCATCCCCCCCCCGCCCCCATACACAACCTCCCCTCCATTCGCCTCCCGTGTTGCTGTTTTTCTGATTGCATCTTCTATCTACAGGGATGAGCGTACGGAGCCCGACAGGGACTCACGCAGGAGCTCTGTGTGTGTGAGGGAGTCGGTGTGGATACTTAGTTAATTACAGGAATATAACTCAAGGCTTTCAGCGAGACGCTCCAGTGGGGGGAGAGGAGAGGAGGGGGTGCAGTTTTATCCACGGAGCCCTTGGTGGAACTCTGTCCTTCCCCTCTTTAATATTGATCGCTGGGGATCTCTTGGAGGACACAAAATAGGCTTTGAGGTTGGGAAAGTTTTGTTGGACCAACAGTTTACTCTTTCTCACAAAGTGTCATAAGCGTTTCGTATTATTTCAGCATCACGGGCCGTTCATGAGTGATCCGCTGGCCCTCATCTGTCTCACAGCCTACATGACATACAGTTTGTTTTGTACCATGTCAGTGAAACTCATGTATTGCCAGTTACATTCAAGTCAAAGCATCTGATTTTTCTAAAAAAAATAATCACCCAGCCCATCTTTGAAAAATCCAGGTTGTTCAACGACACTTACTGCTATAAATATTCAATCTGTTGCATGATAAAAAATAAATAAAATTAACCTGTTCGACAAATTAAACAACATATTTGTGACCTGTTTTTACTGATTTACATCTTCAGTAGGATTTTATAGTCTTAGAGCTGAGATATGACTTTGAGAGATGGACTGACACATTGTTGGTTTTCATGATATGTATTGAAAATCAGAAAAAATATAAAATAACATCAACCTTATCTGTCAAGATCTTTGGCATCAATCCCCTTTTTGACATCTTTCACGGCCTGATTAATAAAAAAAAGCCTTCTGATGTTCAACAGTTTATGATGTTGATGATTCCCATTGTGTACCAACACAAGGCATTTCTGTGAAACTGCAGGTACTAAATGTACATTGGATGTAACTCATAATTTAAAAAAAAGCTGTTCTTGACTTCTTCTTCTTTAGTCTTCTCTATTAAAAACATGGAGTGATGAATCCTCTGCTTGCTTGTGTTGTAACAGGAGCACAAGTAGCCGATTATTAAAGCACACTCGACGCTACGACCGTTAACCGTTGTGTCGCAGAATCGCGAAAAGTTTTAAACACTGAAGCTGCATTTAATGATTTTTGTTGACTGCGGTGGGGCATCGCAACACGCTGTAAACACAACACTTTGTAACCTTATAAAACGGTGGTTGCAAAACAGTCGTCTATTTACACACGGACCGTAAGTATTCTTGGAGGTCACGGTTAAGGTAACCTGACGATTGTAAGTCCAATATTGACTTTCCTTTAGCTCTGCTGTTGATCTCGACCGACTGTAAACAGAAAAAAAAAATATCTGGCTGCTAAATGCTCTGCTGTGTTCACTTTATCTGCCTGCTTTTTTGGTGCTGGACAGCTAATGAACAGTTGGATTATCATAGCTTTTGTTGTTGTTGTTGTTGTTGCAAAAGGAAAATGTCTGGAAAACTAGAAAACACCAGAAAAACAGTAAAGTTGCTGCATTAAAACCAAAATAAGAAGTAAAAAAGATGCTAAAACGCTCCATTCTACTAGTGACCCATTTCACATTACATTAAATATGATCATTTAATCAGTTGTTGATATAAACTATTGATTAGAGCAGCTTTAAGGAACTGAAAACCCTTCATTCAGTTTGTATTTTCATCTCTACTAACAGTGCAGGGTAGGATACAGTACAGATTCCTGTCACCACTGATGTGTGAACAATTTTTACAAGCAAGGAAACATATTGAAAACATTTATTTTTTTTTAGGCCTCAAGGTTACACACTATGTATTTTAGCGAGAGAGAGACGGTTAATGTAAACATAAATGTTTGTTTACAAGAAAATTCCTCAGGGTGCCTCTAAAGAAAGACACAGAGAGAGAAGAGAGGTCAGCAGGGAAATGCATCATTTCCCAATATTGACAACAAAACGCAGCGATCGGTAGCTCCACATTGTTCAGGGAGCGTGAGCGTATGATACTGTAGGCTAGTCTCTGTGTGAGGTTTGGACCAGTTGGCCACGGATGAGTCTCAAAGCCCCCAACCCATCTGGAGCCATCTTGGAGATGAAGCAAAAACCTGGAGCTTGTCCATCTCTTGGCAGGGCCGGTCTCGTCTCTACACATACAAGGCTGATCGTCTCTAATCCTACCAAAGAATTAATTGCTTAATTGGATCAATTAGGTGTCCCAATAGGTCCCGGTGACGTGCGGCGGGCGCATCAAATAATTATGAATCAAATCTAGAATCAATATTTGAGAAAGGGGACCGGTGCGGTTGTCGCGTTCAGGTCGTCGAGCGCCGAGAGTTATTTGCGTCCTTCATCCCCGTGCGATGTCGAGACGATCCTAGACAAGTTTCAAAACCTTACTTAACATCCATTTTTCGCTCCTGTCACAGTCTCATTTCAATCATGCAAGCACTTTTTCAAGTTCGCCTCACTCGGCGACATTATGCAGTGCTTGTTTTCGAGACAAGAACTATTTTCATGACTTATGGCATTTGCAGTATCTCAAAGATCGCACTGCTGTTTTTCTTCCTTCAAGCCAGTTTTAAATGGAGCCAAACTGCACGGCTTTAAAGGCACATTCATCAAAAAGCGAGTACCGAGCGCAATGCAGATGCTGCCACTTTTTCTTAAAAAAAAAAAAAAAAAAAGAAAAAAAAAAAAGATTGCAAGTAGAATTATGGCTTTTCATCAGCCGATAAATTTCACTTGTGATTAATTGCAACACTCACTTTTGGGATCACTTCTACACAAAAGAGCATTTCTGCTTTGTAAAATTCATATAAAAGAAATGCAAATCAATGGTGTTCTTGGCACCAAACATATGCTACCACAATGCCAACAAGCCTGCCCCTGACAACCCCAGCTGGGGGCTTGTAAGACTTGCTCTTGGCAAAAGACGTTTTTTCCACCCGCTTTGCAAATGATCACCAATTAATACGAACAGCATCCAATTCTAATTTTGCACCTGGTAAGATTGTGAGTATCTTGTAAAGCTCTTCTAAGCTATGGATCAAAATTACTGGATGTTTTCTCCCCCCCTTCCCTCCCTCCCTCCCTTTTGGGATCACAGCAGAAAAAAAAAAAAAAAAACGGTGGCAAAAGTCCATAACCCATCAAGTCCGACATCAGTGGAAACCATGAAAATGACTGTTTAGCTAGAAAGGTGTTGTGTTTCAGATGATGAAGAGAGAATTTAGCTGAAGGGGGTTTCAGAGGTAAGAAATGCAAGAGAGAGCGGCATCTTTTATCCTAACACAACAACATAGTATTGATAGAAGAATAAATCTGTAGAGAAGGAAGAAAAAAAACAAAACATAGATCTGTTTCACCACTTATGAGAAGATGAAATCTGTCTTGTTTTCTGGGATCCAAACAGATTTAGCCATTACTGTCTTTAAAAAAACACCAGGTTTCCTAAGTCTTTTCACTCTCAGAGGGGTAGGAAAGAGAAATTAGGGATGTGTTTATCACTTGGTAACACAGCAGCATCCATCCATGTGATGAATTCCACGTATTTCCCAAAGAAATGAAACTATAACAATTCAAAGGCGTTTCACGTCACTAATTGCTCATCAGCGTTCTGAGCATCTCTGCCTCTCTTTCTCTCTCTCTCTCCATCTCTCACTCTGAAATTGATACTCGCCATACGACTTATGATGGATAGGAAGCTTTAATGAGCTCTTACAAGCAATTAAGTAATCAGGGAACCCTGCTGCTCAGCGCTGGAGCTAGCAAGAGCAGTGACAAACGGAGGCCCATCAGTACTGTAATCAGCACAGGACACAGTCACCGCTGCTCACCACTCCCTAACCAAGGGCAGCAATGGGCCGAGCAGCAGGCTCCTCATCTCGTGTTATTGTTTTGTCTGCAAATAGTCTCTGAACTTTGTGACTTGGAGACGTGATCTTGTTGGAGTCTCCACATCCAAGAGGCTTTTTTTTTTTTTTTTTTTCTGGAAAGTTACACAGTTGGCATGAGGAAGAAAGACAGAACAAACTAAATAAAACAAAAGTTCTGGTCAAAAATACCAGCAATGGATTTAAAATGCATAGTGTCGAAGAATTGCACATGACTCTCAAGGTTAAGGGTCAAACAGAGCACTGCAGAGCCCACACGACTTTATACTGGAGGAGCAGTAATGGGCAACAGGTAACAGGTGTGGAGGAAGGTCCTAGTGAGTCCTGATGAGGCTCGTAAAGAGACATGACACCTTTTTGTAGGAATGAAGTGGAGAAAAAAGGGAAAGAAAGACAAAGACACTTTAACTACAGTCACAGTTATCAATTACTGCAAAAGCATGTTACTTTGTCTCAATGATCTTAACCAAATAAAAATCCATCAACTCACATTTAAAAGTTAAAATTCACTGCAGATTACCGGCCAGATTTTGATGATTTATTTTCATCTCATAATAATAATAATATTTCAGTGCAAAACAATCTCGCTGTCGTGTCAGACCTAATTTGTTTGTGGCACTTCTCAGTTTCCTTTTCCAAGGACTTGGCAGACGTATGTTTTCATTAGTGTATCATCACCTGAAAATCTATTACGGAAGTTATTGAATAGATTAAGGACGGGAGTTTATTCAGATGAAGACAACGGTGAATAAACTTTAAAGGAAAACTTCACTTCCACTTTTGCGGTGCAGTCATAAACATGTTTCTAGAAATGTGATGCCACATAAAAAAATAAACCGGCATTGCTCTTTGTGTTTTGTGTGTGTCTGCCTGTTTGTGTAGTGTGTATGGGATTTCTCTCAGATTACTGTTAAACATGCAAAATCAGTGGCCTGCATTTTAAATTAAATACAGTTAGTTAGTCAGTTAGCTGACTAACATTAACAGAAATATTAATTCATTTAAGTTGCTCTTATAAATAAAGAAATCCTTTGTGGTGATTTGAAATTAATGCTAGCTGTGGGCTAGCTAACTATAACACAGTTTTAGCTAAATGGAAGCTAATGAATAAAAATGACAAATGTATTTCACTGTCACATTTACTAAAAGTCTGTATTATCAAAATAATTTGCAATGGGAGTGACCTCTTTGGTGAAAACATCACACTGAGAGTGCTTTGCTAGCTGACTCTAGGTCAGTAATATTTCTGTTTTAACGTGCAGTAACGTTACCCAACAACACTGAAGTCAACATAAAATTAAAAAAAGCATTTATGTATTACAGTAATAGTTTGATATTTTGGGGGAAAAAAGCCTTCTACTTTCTTGCCAAGACTTGAGATGAGAAGATTGATACTATGATGGAGCCACAGCTAGGAGCTTAGCTAATTAGCTTAGCTTAGCTTAGCTTAGCATAAAGACAGAAGGCAGCAGGGAAACTAGAAATTGTGTCCGGTCACTGGTTGCCAAGTTAGCACGTTAGTACACTTTTATATTTCTGTTTGTGTACGGATTAAACAAACAACATAGAACGTGCTAATTAATGAGCTTTGGAGGTGCTGGAAGGTGTATTTTTGAACAGTAGCTGTGATGGCCCACACTACTACACAACTAGCTAACTATTTGACACCTGGTGTTTGAAAGGTTATCTCACTTTCACCAGTTTTGTATTGAAATCCTCAAAACCTCTGAACAATTGTTGCAGGGCAGTCTGAGCTTCTCTGTGTTGAATGTGGTAAACAATTCATGTTGTGACAAGGAAAATGAAATCTAATTGCAAGGCTCGGCGTTCTCAGCTCCCCGCTCACCTGGGGCGTCTGAGCTGGTGAGCTCCGTGTTCTCAGCTCGGCATTCTCACCCACCCAAAGCATGTTGGGCGCCCCAGGGCGGCGTGACACCTCTCCCACACTCTGCAACTCCTCTGAATAATTCTGCCCCGACCATACGTCTCACATCTCATGCCGTTTCGGGGGCCTGAGACGATGCGTTTCACATTGAAAATCAAATATGTTGCTTATTAATAGGACGACTTTGGCGAACGCTACCTGGAGAAATGCCGGAGGGGGGAGCTGGAAGAGAGGGACGCCTACAGTGTGGTGCACTTTCTCTCTCTTCTGTGCAAAGGGGAAAACAGCTGAGGGTGCAGATTTTTCATCGCTAAACTGGCACAGTTGATGTAGGTGCACGCACACACGCACACACACACACACACACACACACTGTATGGAAATCAGAGAGCCAGGGTGTGTTAGTCAGCCATGCATGAAAAGCACAGAGCTTCATGTGTTTACTGTACGTGCGGGGGGAAAAAGAGAAGAGACAGATAGAGGGGAAGGGGACAAAAAAAAAAAAAAAAAAAAGTGGACTCCAAGATGATCCATTACACAGACCCACACATGAGCTTCTCTTTTGTTTCGAGGCGGACGAGAAAACACCGACAACACACAAACACACGTGCCATGTCAGTCAAAACAAGGCCTGATATTTGGGTGGCAGCGCTACCAATAAAAACAGTGCCAGTTATTTTTGTTCGCTACCATCTGGTCCATTATATTCCTCCTTATTCAAACATGGACTCCTGCACTGTGCGGTTTGTTTGTTTCATGCCACTGACACACACACACACACACACAAAAAAAGGCTGTTTTTAAGAACAACAAGGCTGCCGATTTCTCTCTCAGGCTAAACGGAGAGCGAGCTGCGCCTCGCCGTGCCGCTAACTTGGCGTCATTTCCTCAGATTCCGTACAGATTGCACCAGCTAATTATGATCTAATAACTGGCAGACTGTCTGTTTCAATATTATTACAGGAAGAGTAGGTTAAATGAATAGCTCATCATCTGCCCCCTGTATCAGTCATGTTGTTTTAATGATCATAATTCCACCATTAAATCTTAATAATATGTCAAGATCATAAGGGAGACATGTCAATTTGGGGCTTCAATGAGAATTAAGTCAAGGATTGCTGAAGTTGAGCCTGTTTTTTTTTTCTTCCCTGTGAAGGCTTGATTTCGTTAGCGGTGTCCACACACACACACACACACACAGACCTACACACACTGCAACCAGAACAGACACAGAGCTGCTTCTGAGTCAATCTTATATTCAAGAAATTAATTTCTAATCCCTGATTGATGTGTGGATGCTGCACAGGAAAGAGGCAGGGGTAAATGTTTTCTAGCTTTGGCATGCTCAAGAACCCAAATATGCTTGTTCCCATTTAGTTAACGCGATTATTTCCATTCATTTTTCCATCTTTTCTTCGAGATCATTTGAAAATGTGTTTTCACTCGCGAGCTCGGAAACAAACAGCAGCTGAAAACTCACCTCGAGGTCCATCCTGTAGCCGTTCTGGAGCTTTTGATCGTTCGTGGTTTTCATCAGCAGATAGTTTGAAATGTTGATGCTCAGATTCCTTTTTTTTTTTTTCTTGAAAACTTTAAAGACCTGTCATCTATTTTGAGTGTCAAAGTTTATTCTTTACTTTGGGAGCAGCAGTTGACAAAATCTCACCTCAAGGTCACTTTAGTAGCTGCTAATGGGAGTCTTATTTAGTTAAAATTACTACCTTAACGGTTAGCCACCATCTGAAGTAAATAACTTAACCGGTGTGTCGGAGTTAGTGGCATCCAGCGGTGAGTTAGCAGATTGCAACCAACTGAACACCCCTCCCCTCGCCCTCCCCTTCCAAGTGTGTAGAAGATCCTATGGTGGCCATGAAACTTGCAAAAAAACATGAAAGGCCTCTCTCTCTAGAGTCAGTGTTTGGTTTGTCTGTTCTGGGCTACTGTAGAAAAACATGGCGGTTCAACATGGCAGACTCCGCGGAAGAGGACCCGCTCCCTATATAGATATAAAGGGCTCATTCTAAGTTAATGAGAACTCAACAATTCTTAGTTTCAGTTGATTATACACTAATTAAAACATACATATGGATCCATTTCTGCCAATATATCCCCCTAAATCCTACGTACTGGTCCTTTAAGTGACTAAAATCAAGGTGTGTTTGATGCTGGAAGATTATTTCTTGGAAAACTCTTCGGATCTTCTGTTGGAGTCTAAATTACAGCAAATTAAACTTTGAAAGGCTTCAAAGTACCCAGGCACTTTTTGGATGGACTTCTAGAGTCCCTGGAAAAAAAGAAATATCACCGCTTTAAGGTACAAACCTGTATTCTAATCACTCTTCCCTCCAGGTTTTCTGTTTGTGAGGTAGAGACAGTCACTGCATACAGCTCCCAGCTAAGAATAGCTGCAGGAGAGGGGAGGAAAGCAGCAAAGTGAGGAAAATGAGGCAACACGAAAGGCAGAAAGAGAGAGAAGGGAGAGAGAGAGAAGAGAAGAAGGGGGGAAAAAAACTAGGAAGTGGGTGACAAAAAAAAAAAAAAAAAAACTCAGGAGGGAGTGTGAATGAGACAATGGCTCTGTCAAGGAGTCAAACGGAGTAAACATCATCAGTGCCATTCAGCAGTGACTCAGTCTTGCTCTGGACTAAACACGACACTGGAAGTGCGATGGGGCGATCAATCTAAATCAATCAAGTGTCTGAGGGGGTGGTGTGTGTGTGTTCATGTATGTGTGTGTGTGTGTGTGGACAGGCGTGAGGGGCCTATCAGTGCGGTAACGGGGTGTACCCTGCCCCGAGGTCACTGCTCTGGTTAGAGGGAGTGGAAATATATGTATATATATCTGTGTGTGTGTGTGTGAATGAGTCTATTGAAGGATAGCATGCTGCAGAGTTGATAAAAGAGCATTGTGTGTGTGTGTGTGTGTGTGTGTGTGTGTGTGTGCAGGAAGGGGGCAAATATAGTCAATGAATCCATTGAAGGACAGCAGCCTGTATACAATTAATAGGATTGCACAGGGATCGTATACTACAGTTGTTGTATATTAGGCAGTATGGTGGAGAGGAAGCTCACACAGGAAGTTCACTGTCACATAGTCAGAGACGAGGTCGTGATGGTGGCGTGTAGCATGTCTGACTTTCATTTAGGAGACCAGAGTTTGATCTTTCCATAACCTTAATCATGCTGAATTTTTAAAAAAGAGTTGGTGCTGAATGTTTAAAAAAAAAAAAGGGGGAGTTTGGCAGAATCACCCAATATTGACGTTCTTGTCTGGCGACGCGGTTGCAGCAGCATCAGCTCTACGTCTACGGCTTGTTTTATAGGAAGCATCTCATTAGGACTGTTTGGCTCTAATATAATCTTGAAAATCAATACTGACATTATTAGGCTTATTGAAGCTGCTTATATACTCGATAGATTTGGTGCCAATGTCTGTGTCGTAAGATTTAATGTTTCTGCTTATTATTTTGTGTTATAGCGGTTTTTGAACGCACAAAAAGGCAAACAGATGGTCGCATTTCCTGATTCATTCGCGATCATTATACTCAGGTCTTCAACTTCAGCCGTCTGGCCGTCTTGCATGTCGTACTTCCTCCTTCTTCAAGTTCTACGTCTGTCTCCACTGGGAAAAAAAAAAAAAAAAGGCAGACGACAAATAGCATTACTGTATGTATGTATGAATTTTTAGTTTTAACATCTATCTATCTATCTATCTATCTATCTATCTATCTATCTATCTATCTATCTATCTATCTTTGCCTCTCTCTCAGACCATCAGCTAACCAAACAACCCTACTGTCGAAGTGGACATCTAAAATAGAGCCCTGGCAAAAATAACAATGTCGTTTCACATGCTCTAATGCCAGTTGATCAATAGTAATTACCTACCTGTGGACCCTGGCTAGCGGAGCTCCTTAGGCCCCTGGGGGTTTTCACTATAGACAGCTCACAACCCAGTCCCAGGTAACTCCATAGGACAGACCTTTTAATTGCTTTGTTCATTGTGAGTAATTGAGGGTTGGAGCGTGTTTGCCACGAGGAGTGTGACTTCACTTGGTCTCCGTCTAATTAATCCCGTCACACGAGCTTTCTGCCTTTAATTTTCACTTTGCGCGCCGGCATCGCGAGGTGCGAATACAACTGGAAATATAGGTTGGTAACTGTATACGGCACGCTGAGCCAGATGCACTACAAAACGCAGCCCATATGGATCGACAGAGAAGTGTTTCTGTGTGTGTTTTTTAACCTCGGCGCCGAGGAACATATTGCCAGACACTCGGTGCATCTTTTTAGCACAGCAACTGTCCCACTGCTCTGATCTCATCCCTCCCTAAGCCACAAACCAGATACATAGAACAGTATCAATATGGTTTCATTAGCATACTGATTAATCAACTGGTTAATTAGACAAATTTCCTATAGGCTGATTACGCCTCCTGGACCTCTCGGTGAGAAGACATATAGAGTGCATGAGTAATTTAATTATTCTGACTGTCAGACAGACATGGCATGGTGAGATTTTTTTTTTTTTTTTTGTATAGCACTGTTGAAACACAAAGGCAGTTCAAGGACTTAAGACTGACTTCAGTACAAACATAAATCCAGTGTTCCTGTTTAAGTTTATGTGTAAATAAATGCATACAGTATGGTGCTGCAGGGCCAGTGGATAAAAATGTACACCAAATCCCATTCTGATTGTTACACATTAGGCAGTTTTTTGGTGGTTGAATGAGAAATGTTTTTATTCAACCTTATCTCCAGACAAGAACGCCAATGTTGGATGATTCGGCTCTAAAACTCTGTATTATGTTCACTTCTTCCTCATAAAAATATGTTAATATTTTTAACTGCTGGACACAAGACGTCTCCTGTTTCACTGTCAAGTCTTGAGTTTTCATCGCACTCGTGTAAGTTGCATGTTGGACCCCGATCAGCTTCCAGACTAGTTGTGATGTCACAAGATCAGCTCTTCGAGATCCAAGGTGAGCGCTGAGAAACTTTGTGTCAAACTCTGCACAATGAAGCTCAAACATCGAAGTGAAGCAAAACACATTTTTTTAAATGGCTTTAACTGTTCAGGAAGGGTTCGGGGAAACATTGTGGTTATGGCAAATAAACTGTGGTAAAGATATGTTTGATATTAGGCAACTAAATCTTAATTGCGATGGGAACTCAGCCCTCCTGCATGAAAGTCAGACACGCATCAGTCCATCCATCGATCCAACTCACAAGTCCTATCGACCTGAAGATTACGGACTGTAATAATTACAGACTATTAGTCTTTGGATCTATTTCTAAACAAACTAATGCGCTGATACTCTTTGTGGTGAAGGAACATGTCACCCAGCAGCAGAGCGGCTCATTAATGTGTTTTTTTTATAGGCAACAATCGAGGTCGACAACACAGAGGAACGAGACGTATCGAGCTTTGGATACACACACAATACTTGGAAGTAGATCAATTCATAGCCGGTTTGGCTCTGCACATGAGATTGTGGTTGGTGGTTAAAAAAAATAAAAATGTCAACACTACACAGACTAATAATGAATAACCAGATGTGAACTCTGGACTCGTACTTATATGGCACGTCTAGTACCTCAACCTCCAATCAGGTTTCACCTCCCTGATCCCACATCTCGGTCCGCACAAATGCTACCGAGCGTGACGCCAAAGCTCAAAGCTACAAATCACGCTATCACAAACCGCTGAGTGATGTCAGCAGATGCTCTTCTACACTGCTCTTTTTCTTTTTTTTTTTACATGCAGTCTATTCGTTTTGACACAAGAGTTGTATTTAAACACGAGTAGAAGTTTCTTAATGCTACTTTAATTATTTTTTGACATGAGAATGATCACTTTTAACTGAAACAAATATTTGGTTTGGTTATCAGCCTTCAAAAACCCATTTAACCTTTCCCTGCACTTTCCCTCTGAATGACGAATTGTTCAAATATTCACTTTTAATCTGTCAAATCAGACAGTCTGGTGAGAATTAATCTGAGACGACACCGTTTGTAGTGAAATGTTATTTTTGTGTGGTGTCTTTAGATTATCACGCCGCATTGAACCACCTTTGAAACCTCACTAGACAAACTCAAATTAAACATGCCACCCAAGTACCATCTTGATCCGTAACTTCTAAAATATTCTGCATATTCAACACTCCTGACTTGAACCCTCCCACCCCGTGCTTGTGCTTGTGGCCTCTGTTTGTCCTGTAACCCACACTTGCAAAAGCGAGGCGGAGCGGGTGCCGCCGCGAGGTGCGATGGGTGCCGGCGCTGGCACCGCCAGGCTTGGGTGGCCGTGCAACAGTATCTGCAGGCTGCCATCCTTCTGTTCGCAGAGCATCTGAAGAAAGCAAACTGCACTGTTGCTCACACTCCCCGATCCCGTTGTTGTCATTGGCCGGCAGCCACCAATAGTGAGCCAACTGAGTTAACAGACACTTCCGCTCAGCACATAAGGAACCATCTGTTTTAAAAGCTAGAAAGAAATAAATAAAGAGCCCTCTCTCTCTCTCTCTCTCTTGCGTCCTCTCTCCCCCACTTTCTCCTTCTACCACAATTCTGCAGTATGCAGAGCTCTGCTATTATCCTGCACCCCACTCTTCATCATTTGCAATCTACAGCTAGCTACCAAAATTACTGCTGTGACTACAGAATATTGAACGTCCTCTGCCCTGTATTGGCCTTTGAAATTGCGCCAGAAGCAGAAACTAACCAATTTCTTATTCGAGAGAACGGTTTTATTCCATTTGTTTTCCTGCTAAAATAACTAAATTGTTTATTTGTTCTGTGCCTCGTCTCCGAGCTCATAATGCTTCGTCAAATGCGGCATTGCGGCAGTTATCGCGCACACAAAACTCATTTGTAATTTATTGGACATTAGCAAGGTCAGAATCATATTGAAGCCTGATGTTTGTAACATCTTGAAAATCACGGTTGCACGCCCTTCTTGGCTGCGGCGAGCTCCTCAGACGTGCCAGCTTGTAGCTAAATAAATATTGGCTGAGGGGCATTTGAAAAAACATATTGTCCTGGCTCAGCACTCAGTCCCCCTGCCCTCTGTTGCCAAAACAAGACGACGGGGGTCCAGTAGCAGAATCTCTTCTCACATGAACGGTTTCGTAATGGTCAGCCCCGCTGCCACGGCCCGCTCCTGCAGCCTTTTGTGTCTGTGCTCACAGGTCCTCGAGTGTAATATATTTACCCGGCTCTTCAACGTGCGGCCTGCGGAGGGGTCCTGGAAGCGTGCCATTTGCGCTATCACACTACGCCTTTGTTTCTTATGCGGCTGACGAGGAGAAGGATGTGCTTGTCCTGTGTGGTTTTGCAGGTTTTTTTGTGATAGCCAGAGATATCTTCGTCGCTCCTATTTATGACATGATGTGTTTTGAGATAGAACCATAAATATGACTGTTTACCCCAGCGGGGTTTGTTTTCCTGGCGTTTTTAGTGACTGTGAACTCTTTCTGTATGTTGACAATTGTTTGCTTATTTTTTTAGTTAATATGTATTTACTGTACATGCGTTCTAACTAAAGCCGTGACATGGCGCTTTTAGGGTTTAGGCTTTCAAAATGACCTCTTGATTTTCAGTATGATGCAGGTAAACAGCAGTTTAACTGTATTTGACTGTTCGATGACCCCCCAAAATCCACCTTAATCCCTTATACAAACTCACAAACCCCACTTTTTTTCCATGTACTTTAATTGCAACATTAAAAACAGTCCTGTTTACTCTCTAATACCGAAGCACACACGTTTAATTATTCCTTCTGCTTCCCAGCTTTCCTCACGTTAGTCCTCATGGTCCAACTTATGAGGAGAAATACTTACTTATAAGAAAAATATTACTAAAACATTACCGCCTGCATTCAGTTCAACCGAGCGAACACCCCATGAATTCTGCTCTCAAAGAAATTAAGGTGTATCGTTAACAAGTGCATTATTTAGTAGATTTGACATGGCTGCCACATATTCGCAGGAGGAGGAATTAATACGCCTGTGGAAACGAAAGCAAGGAGAAGAAGAAGAAGACGAAGAAATCTACTGAAAATAATTAATTATGAGAGCCTATTTCTAGTCCTCTTCTTAAGCCTATTTAAAGGGCATTAGGTATTATGAATGTGAGGTGGTCTAAATTTACCCCTGTAATATCTATCTTCATCTGACTACATTAGTATACTTTTCCAGGCTCTGCAGGCTCCTCGCTTGCTATTTAAATCACATTGCATGACTCTGAAATCCAGACTCATCTGTTTTTTCTTTTTCTTTTTTTTTTCTTTCTGTGGTTATTTCACACACACACACATTTATTTCCCACCAAGCTTAATCTCTCCATGTAAGGTTTACAGCAGCTGCGATCAGATTTACATACGTGAAACAGTTTTTTTTTTTCTTCTCCTTTTTTTTTTTAATAAAATAGATAAACCTGACATAAGTATTTGCTAAACGGGTGAAAGGCGCCCATAAGTGACTTCATGAAATGAATAATGTATACACTAAAAAGAACTCATTTGGGAATTAAGGAGGATAAGTAGCAGTCCATTTTGTGCCTGTTAGGGGCCCTCTCTCGGAGCTACAGTGGCTGCATTAGGGAGAGCTAATGGGCCCTGGGAGGGGGTGAGGGTGGGGTGAGGATGGAGGGGGATGGAGGGGGTTATGTGGGGGGGGGTTGGGCCCTTTGCCGCCCAAGGTCTCCGGGCCCGGTGACAGATGGTTGGCCACCTCGCTGGGTGGCTGTGGCTACAAGGTCTGTCGTGAGGCTGATCCACGGCGTTGACAGCGTCGCGAGAGATCAAACGACATTGTGGAAGGTGAAGAGACGGGTGGCGTGCCAGGCTGGAGCAGGGGAGAGACGGGGTTAGGGTTCCACCAATTTGGGAGTTTTAAGAGGGACTTGCCAATACTGATATTTTTAGACCGAACTACTGATAGCTGACGTTTCGTTCTGCTGTTCAATAACCGGAAAATCTAAAAAGATGGGAAAAAAATAAAATAAAAATAATATTTGTGTGTTTATTTTGTACAATAAAAGGCCTTAACGAGGATAAAAGATATAAATAACTGCGGTCCAGCGTAAATCTGCACGACCACGGTGCATTAAAACTGTTTGTCGAACCTCCCCTACAACTTAATTTCCTTTGTAACCTTTTATTTCTTAATCAATAATGTATCTTGTTAATTAATTCTTGATTTAAAGGGTAGTAGTACGTCCCACAGATTTCCCCTCCGATGAATAAATCTTGCGGGTTCACAACCTGAAAACGCCGCTAACACGTACAGATTCCACTGTTCCCGGCTTTAATGCAGCATTTTAGTGTGACATGACGATCTAAACACTGTATAAGAGGACTTTTTTTTAACACTTTGGCCAGAATAAATATAGGAAGAAATGATGGGTTTGTTTTAATTCTTGCACAGGAAAGCATATGTTTATATTGAATATACTGGAGGCAAATTGGAAACAAGCTTTAGCCTCTTCCTAAGGACATTATTTCATGTCACGTCTCAGAAGGATGCATCTATGTACCTATCTAAAAAATAGCAGCACAATGTAGATTAACGCCAATTAAATATGAAAACATGGGATGAATTCCTGCCTACAAATATTAAAATTAATTTACAACACACAGGTAAAAGTATGAATAAGAAAAAAAAAAAACATGAAGCAAAATGAACATAATTGAAGGTGTTTTTTTATGTAACCGTTTGTTCGGAGAGGAACCTTGCATCACGTCAAACAGTGGGCATCATGAGTGGCCAATATCCAGTCTTTCATTAAAGCGAAGTAGCCGCATACTGTGTTCTCATTTTTTTTTTTTTTTTTTTGCGGCGCTGTTTATTAAGACGCCAACGTTACAGCAAACAGCTTTCATCAGGTTTCATCACGCTCTGATGAAAGCTGTTTGCACAAACACATGAGTGTCTTTATAAAGTTGCAGAAATAGGAAGATAACATGCGGCTACTTCATTTAAATGAACTTTTTTTTGCCTGGCCAGCACCTACAGTATACTGTAACTGGGTGTGCCATCTTTTTTTCCCCCTCCCCCCCTCCCCACAATATAGTAAAACATTTCACTTGCCTGAGGTGAGTTTGTACGTACATCACTGCAGAGCTTTAGGTAGTTTTCACAGTGTGTTAAGTGTTGATTTGAGGTCTTTTGTCAAATCTTGTTAATTTAATGAAAGGGAGAAGATTCAAAAACAGCTTTACATTCAATTTCTATGCTCATGCACCATGAAGTTTTATATATTTTCTTGACTGTTTCAATGATTTTTTGAGTAAATGAGCGTAATTGTTTCAAACTGTGACAGTAAAAAAAGGTCTTCTGCATGAAACCTCTTTATTATAACAACTCTCGGTTGAGGTGTTCTTCTCTGTTCTCTGTCCGCTTCATCGATATCGCTCCAAACATTTTGACTAGCCGAAGAAATAAAAGTGTTTTTATGAGTATCTGTGAAACTAAAGACTTGATAAATCCCCGTTCGGAACGAGCATCGACATCAATCCCCCCCCCAGCACCGATGCCCCGTGGGCACGAGAGACAAGGCCCCGTTAGGCGATTAGCCTCGTCTTACATTCCCGGTGATCGGATTAGATGATTCCCACAGTCTAGTCTGAAACTACTCCCGACCCGCAGCTCCGGAGAGCATCTCAATATCCAATTTCACAGCTTTCTAGACCTGGATCGCGGAGGCTATTTATTACTGTCACAGGCTTTTGTGTTTGGAAGGGGGGGAAGGGGGGATGAAGTCGGGTGTGGGGGGTTGCTTTTGTGTTTCATCTGCTCCGGAGCAGGAAGATGATCAACAAGAGAGTAAAGTATAACGAGTGAGGAACCAGTGGCGTTGCCTGAAACCCGGCAGCCTTGCTAAATTGGGGCGTGACGCTCGTTTCAGCAGTCAGCAGCTTCTCCGGGACCTTTGATCCACACACACACACACACTGTGGAGTGACTGCTGCTGAAAACAATTATGACCGCAGTGTGTGTCCTACAGCACATTGTAGCTGTGGTCTGTAATTGACAAAAAAGAAATGAAAAACAAAAAGAAAAAATGTTGACTTGAGTCTGGATTTGGGAATCGTAACTTTTAAAAGAAAATGATGGGGGGGGATGTTTTGGGAAGTTTTCCATTACAACTTAGAATTGTGCTCAGATGTGCGGCAAAATAGAGTTCACTAAGTGATTTTTGGACAGATGTAGCTGTAATGCCGCTCGGCTGGCCAAAAGAGAGCCTTCTAGATAATAAAACCATTTATAAGGCAGTCTTAAACCGGACCAGCGGCTATAATAGGTGCCACCATTATAGAGGCGTTATAATTTCCCTGCTTTTTCCTCTTAGAGCCTCTGTTGTTCCTCTGAATTACCCCTGAATGATTTATGCTCACTGGTCTGGCCACTGATAGACCCTGGCAACACAGATAGAAACACACTTAGGGCTTTTTGGTGTGTAAACACACTGTATTAAAAGCCAACTTGTTTCAAACAGCCAAACACATTTGCTCCGGCGGGGGCCGCTCGGTGTCATTTCGCTCGTCAAACACCGCAGTGTCGCAGCCAATCAGGGGGACTCGCCGGGCAAACGCGAGCCATTTAACCTGAGCAAACACGGTGTGTCACGAAGCCCGAGGATGACTTAAGAGCCTGAGCAAACACTGGCGAGAGCCATCGGGCACGAATCGAGGCGGCCCGGGCTGAGGACAAGTCACTCTCGTAATGGGTTTGTGATGACTCAAGATCGAGCGGCCATCTGTCTGTTGCAGTGGGGGAGGACCACAATTCACAGTTCAGATACACAGAATATTAGCCGGTAGTGCAGAGGAGGGGAGGATTTGGCCGGTGGCACAGGATGTAAAGCATATGTCCATAAATGGTAAATATGTTGGTAGCTGAATTCTCTGATCTGGAGCCAGATAACAGGATTTGCATGGTGATTTTCAGCCTCAGTGACATGACACCTTAAAAGGTGTAAGACAAGTAATCCCGCAAGTGACCTTAAAGGCTCTTCCCCCCCCCGACATACAGGTGTGTAAATGCTGCAGCTCACCACATATTTAAAGCGCTGAGGGCCTTTGCATGGGATTTCAATGACGTTTGAGTTTGAATAAACCGCAGTCATTTGTGTCCGGTCTGTAACCGTGAAGTTCATTTGAACAGCAAAAGTCAAAACCACATGCGACCTCGGAGGCCAAGACTGGTTGTACTGCACAAAGAGGTCCACACAGCGTTACCATACCTCTCTCAGACAAAGAAAAGCCTCTAAAATGTTGTAATTATTTGGATTTTTCATGTTTTTTTTATTTAGTTAACTGTCTGTATTATGTGTAATTTCATAAAGGTTTCAAAAACCACCTTTATATTGTCAGGAGTGCAGTTCTGGTGGGAAAATACTGATTATTTTTTGGCCCAAATGGAGTCAAATTTAAATGTATTGAGTGGAAATAAAATGTAAAATATCCACCATGTTTAAGTTTCAATTGTAGTCAGATTCAGGTCCCAACATGAACACCGTTTGCTCATAAAGGTTACTCCGTACCGCCAGTTATTCAGAAAGAAAGATGATTTTTAAAAATTAGGATCTCCTTGAGCAAACTGCACCCAAAGAATGATTTTGTTTGCTTGTTTTTGTTCTTCTGAGTGCGTTAGGCAGCTTTTCATAATGCACACAGAGTAACGCTGTGTCTACAGTATGTTTTTTTTTTTTTTCATATTAAAAGCTTTACTGCTGTTTTGCAGTTTTTGTATGTCAGAATAGATGTTGTTAAATATCATCAGGGAAGCAATCAGGTGTTTAAAGTTAAGGGCAATTCCCTGTGCTACAGACAATCAATAAAAAAATCTAAGAGTGGGAACTGTAATAGGGTTGGCTTGTAACCTGCTCTGACAAATTAAGGCAAGTACTGTTTTTTCATTACTTACACATCCGTTTTCATTTTTCCCATCAGTGGAACCAATTAAACAATGCTTCCTTAAATTAGTCATTGATTTTTAGCAATAGTGACACTTTATAGAAGGAAATAATAACTTTAAGGGAGTGTTTTTTGTGTGTGTGTGTGTGTTTTTTCATTACTGCCAGTCTTGTAATAGCACCAGAAACAAAGGACAGAAACAATTCACCTACATGAAAAAGTGGTGTCTTAAATTAGCCATTGATTTTTTCCCTCAGGTGTCACTTTGGTTAAATGCTTTGTGGTTGGGAGTTTTCTCTCCAACCTGGAAATTGACAAGAGTCCATAATCTATTAGTCTTCACACACACACACACACACAGATATTTGCTTGATTTCCCTACAATGTTTTTTTGTTTTTTATTTGTTTCCAGTGGCAGTATGTAAATGTAAAAAATGTGACCTGAAACTAATCTTCTATCTCTGTCAAGAAACAAGTGATAAACGGTGGGTTTGGTTGTGGAAATCACCACAGAATTGCATTTTCTATCATATGCAAGCAAATAGATAACGCTGCTAGCAGCACGTCTTGACAACAAACTTTTTTTTTTTTTTTTTTAACGTCATGATTAATTAACACCTGAAAAGTGGTGATAACTTTGTTTTTTCAGAACTATTTTATTACAGAAGTTTCGCTATTGCCAATCCCATCCCAGACAACGTGAACCTCCAGAACAAAAGTCAGACAGACCAGATTCTTTTTAATGCTCAAATTGAACAAAACAAACTTAAAAAAAAGAAAAGTCGAAATAAAAAAACAAAAAAAATAAACATGAGAATCCAGAATAGCAGGCCGTAGCTGCCGCACTTTTTTTTTTCTTCTTCTTCTTCTTCATGAAACTACAAAATACACTTACAATTTGAAGCAGCAACAAAATGTGCGTTTACCTGATTATACTATGGAACACTATTTTTTTTTGTTATAACATGAATGTTTTTCCATCACATTATAAAACTCTAAATATTTCTTATACCTTTTTTTTTTTTTTTCCTCTTTTCTTTTTACCAAAAAGCAACCCCTATCAATGGTAATGCAACGGGTTTGAGCAAAATATACACCTCATGTTGTTCACCTGGAACGAAACTGAAACAGAAAGAAGCAAAAAAAAACAAAAACAAAACAGGGAAATATTTGATTTTATATTTGATTTTTTTTTTTTGTCTTTTTATAGTCAATTAAATCAATTTCTCTATTTTATTTGGGGGGTTGGGTGCAAATCATATCCTGAACGTGTTGATTGATCGCTGATTTAACTGTACATACACTTTTTCACCTGTTAGTCGTTGAAAAAAACTGAACACCGTTAATGAGAAATGAACCACTGCTGCTGCTTTGATGTACAGTATTTTCAAAATACAAAGGAAACCGCTCTTTTACAGTATATTCAGTGAATGACTTATTTTACAGCGGCCTGTAGCTTTTATTGATTATCCTTGACACAGGCCGTCCCGTTCACATGTGATGCAAGAAAAAAAAAAAAGTATTTTTCATCCATTTGAGCGCCTCCTCGTGTGCCGAAAAGTCTCGCCACGTGGTTTTTTTTCAGCCGTTGAGAGAACGATCCCGAGGAGTTAATGTTGTTACAGCAGAAAAAACACCTACTTGATGAGATCTACAGTTTGAGTGGATGATGGGGCAGAGATTACTGACAAGACAAGAGAGGTGCTGTTTTCAATCTGGCGGTGAGGCAGTTCTCACTGATGGCAGCTAAATGTCTCTTTTTATTATCACATTACTTTTTTTTTTTTTTTCTCTCCAAGTCGTCTATAATCATGTCACTTCACCATAAAAGTATCGTTACAATACGTTTGCCAGTAAATGAGCATGAAAGTACATGATGGCTGTTTGTGAGAAACTTAAAAAAAAAAAGGACAGTCGAAACAGAACTTGATCGTCCTTTTTCCGTTCGCTGCACGTGTGTAAGACGAGACCGTTTTCTCTTCCTGGCCGACGTTCGCAGGAAAATCAAAAGTCTTGGGATCTGTCCTTGTCCTGTCTCACCAGGGTGCCGCATGCTCGAAATCATAAGGATTAAAAAAAAACAAACAAACAAACAAACAGAATAATTCCCACATTAATGTACAAACATAAACAACGGTAAAAAGCCAACCACATAGCTAGCCCCTGGCAGGTTAACACCGCGCCGTTCCTGTCCATAAAGTGCACTCTCCATCCTGCTGTGCGGCTTGGACGTCAGAGAGACGAGAGCAAAAAAAGAGGATGTTCGTGTGTTTATGTGAGCGAGAGAGAGAGAGAGAGAGGGAGAGAGAAAGAGGGAGAGAGAGGGGAAGCTCCGCTGCATGTGTGTGTTCAGTCTTATTCCCGGAGCGACTGTGAATTAGAGGACATGACAGTTTCAGGTGTATGGAGCAGGCGGGGGGGGAGGAGGGTCTGGGCAGAGTAGAGAGGTGTGTGTGTGTGTGTGTGTGAGAGAGAGAGAGAGAGTGTGTGTGTGTGTGTCGTGGGGCTGACGTTAATAAACGTAACCCTCGCTGTAAGGGTGCGGCTGGCAGTAGGGCCCCTCCTGTACGTAAGCCATGTTTTCGTCAAAGTGCGACAGCGGCACCGTGTCCTCCTCGTTGATCTGCCGCTCCATGTCCGTCTTCAGCACCGGCCGCTGATTGTCGGGGAACGCCATGGAGAACAAGGCCTCGGGGTCGCACACGAACTTGTAGACGTATCTCTCGCCGGCAACCTGGAAGGGAGACGGACAGGAGGAGGTAAGAAATAAACGAGCGGCGAATTACGGTTTCAAAATCATTTCTTAGAAGCAGGTTCCCTCCTTTCCCTCTTGCCCCTATTTTCCTAAATACTGTAGTCCTTCAACTCCATCACTGCAGTTTAAGCAGACTCAAAACCTCTTTTAGTGTGTTGATGTATGCTATTTTCCCACAATGCATTGCACAAAGGACTGGAGGACTGGCAATGGAGGAACTGCTCACATCATAAAGTGCACATGAACAAAGTTTCAGTCTCCTTTGATCTTCACCACATTCACTATTTTTTGAGACGCTCCTTATGTAAGCTACCTTGTGGACGTGCCTCTCCTTCAACACAGGTGCTATCAATCAGCTCATTTACTTTGCATATGAGTCAAAACTTTTCATTTTAGGGATTAGGATTAGGGTCTCCTACAGTGTTGCAGATGTTTTGTTTTTTTTAATTGTTAGTGTATATTCTCTGGCTTCTTTATTTTTTACCTTTTGCATGATTCCCTTCTCGTAGTAGTAGCGCAACGATCGGCTGAGCTTGTCGTAATTCATCGCCGGTCGATTCTTCTGTATCCCCCATCGACGCGCCACCTTTGCAGCAAACAGATAAAACAACAACAACAACAGTCAGTCAAACATGAGCGGGAGAGAACAGGATGTTAAAACCCAAAACTTATCAAACGCAGACGACACGCAGCACGGTCGACCCGGTTTCCCCGACAGGAGTGTTTTGCGGCAGCTGTAACGTTAAGCAAACTTATTAATCCGTATTTTCCTAATATCAGTAATTAGAGCGCGTCCAGCCTGAGCAGACCTGACCAGGGATGTGTTCATTAGGAGCTTGTCACACACCCAGCGGAGGAGGCAGCAGATGTTACAGCACCTGTCTACCAGACCACCCACCACCCAGCCTCGCAGTCCAAACCCACATCCTCGCCGCGCTCTCTTCAGCTTTCTCTTGTGCAGTTTTTTTTTGTGCTCTTCTCTTTCTCCCTGTCTCATTTTCTTCATCTACCTCTCTCTCTTTCTGCGACCCCTTCACCAAAAAAACAAAAACCAACATCAGTGGATCTGCTGTTTTTTCTCCTCCTCATGACAAGCTACACCTGCCCGCTGCAAAAGGCAGAAGCTGCTCGCTAACGTTCGTCTGCGACGTCCAAAAGAGAGTTCGTTTGGTCACCTGATGGCATGAATGGGCCCCCCTGTTAGCTGCAGCTGGCCCGTGACACCGTCGGGCTGTGTGGACCTTTGCCAGGTACCCCTCTATCACCTCCTTTCTACACTCCCCACCCCCGCCTGCACCCTGCATCCTCCTCCATCCTCTTAACAGTGAGCAACAGTGACTGAGCCCCACTGTGTGTGATGCGGGTGCACACAGACCCGGCCTCTGTTGCCATTTTCAAAAGGCCCAACCGTCAACATGAGTTATATTTAAAGGAATATGTTCTGTGAAATATTTAGCAGGGTCTGGCCATGAGGGTGAGTTGGTTAGATGTGGTTAAGTACAAGTGGAAAAAAAAAAAAAAAAAAAAAAACGGGTTATGGCGAACCGAAGCCTGACCTGACCACTTAAAAATCACAAAATATGATTCATTCCTCTTCAAAATGTTGACCTTTGACATTGTCTGACATTGCCTAGATTTATGATGCAACCTGTTCTTCAATCTGGCTCGCATACGTGCACATTTATCCGCAACATATATGACTGTAATTCCGTTTTATTTGTTTATTTCAGCTCCAAATCACAACAGAAGTTATCTCTCTGAACCCTTTTTATACAGAGCAGGTCTAGTGCTCTTTAATTTACAGAGATCCAACATTCCCCCCATGAGCAAGCACTTGGCGACAGCGGCGAGGAAAAACTCCCTTTTAATGGGAAGAAACCCTCGAGCAGAACTGGACTCTTGGTGGGCGGCCATCTGCTTTAGCCGGATGGGTAAAACACTGAATGGACTGCGAGTAATGATTAATTTTATTATGTTAATATTGGAGTAGAGCGACCGTTTAGTCTATAAAATGTCAGAAAATAGCGACAAACAGTCAGCGAAATTTCCCCCGAAACCCAAAACGATGTCTTGGAATTGCTTGTTTTTGTGCGACCAACAGTTCAAAACCCAAAGATGTTTAATTTATAGTGATATAAAACTGAGAAAAGCCACAAATCTTCACATTTGGAGAGAATATTTGGCATTTTTCTTTATAAATAAAGACTTAAATGACTAATCCATTATCAAAACTATTGACAATTCTCTTTAAATATACTTCTCTCTAATCTAATAATCATTTCAGCACTAAACTGGGCGATCTTTCCACTCACCTCCTCTGGCTCGATGAGTTTGAACTCCATGCCACGGCCTGTCCAGGCGATGAAGTGAGAGTTGGACGGGTCGTCCAGCAGGGCCACCAAGAACTGCCAGAGCTGCAGCGAGCCTCTGCGCTGGTACGACGGGCCCTCGCGGTAGAGGCCCGACTCCTGCTTGATGTCACCTACAGAACACACACGACAGACCGTCTTTCGCACGATGTTTCGAAAAACAGCGCGGGTTACCGTTCGACGTCGGACTCACAGGAGGACTCACCTTCAACCTTTTCGGGCACGACGCAGGTATCGTCGTAGAAATGCCTCGCCACTTTGTCGAACATACAACCTGGAAAACAAGTAAGGGGAGAAAAAAAAAGAGCAGCGTTTTGTTGTAACATGCTGCAAAAAATCCAAAGTGCACCATCACAACATTCACACGTATCATCGGTGGTACCTTCAGTCCTGTTAGTGTGAGTCAGATAGCCGTCTTGCCGTAAGTAGACAGAATGGCAGCTAGGCACTTCAGCTGAAAGCCAGGCAAGAATGGAGAGTGGGTGTTAAAGGGCCCGAAGGCAGCATTAAGAACACTATCTCAGTTTATCTGTGAGCAGTCAAAGCCTGTTCACTCAATGCACCACTGGCTCTGATTAAAAGAATATGCCCTCCAGCGCAGGCATCGCAATGGCTCCCAGCCACGGGGCGAGCTCACTATATCACACTGCTAATACATGCTCCGAGCGTCTCCACTCAGAGGAAGATTTACTACCGAATAAAACACGGCGCTTGTGTGAAAACACAAGTTGACATGATGTACGTTTTTTTTTTCATCATGCGAGGGCTCGAGATGATGCTTTCCCACATTTTTTTTTTTTTTTTTTTTAGTACCTGGAGACGTTTGTTTTCAGGACTTTTTCCACTGAATATCGTTCGACTGCGTTAGCTGAACACAACTAAAGGATGTGTCATTTTTGATAATAATAAAAATGTGCAAAATATTTGTGATTTTTTTCCATATATTCATGAAGGTTTAATTAAACTTCTCAACCTCAAGGCTTGGCGCTTTATGTATTTATTATGTTGTCCTGTCATTAACATCATGGATTTAACAAGAGATCAAACTTTCATCTGGATTCTTCTGCTCTTTCCCAGAAACAAACACATCTCTGTACGATTTTTAAACCAAAAAAATATAAATGTAAACAAAATGAATGTGTTTCATTTGAAAGATTTTGTACCAATAACATGATTAAAACTGTTAAACTTGTCTTAATCTCTTCATCCTCAGCGGTTCTAAAACTGCACTTCTGCACAGTAGCAACGCATTTAATAGTTTGCTTTGGCAGTCCATGTTTACTGTACATGTCAGAACCTCCCACAACGCAGACATCACGGTCGTGGCTTGTGATCAGAAAAAGGCCAAAACAAGTTACAAAGTGAAATGTTCAATAAACAGACTGAGGCCCTTCATTTAGGCCCATAAACATTTCTCTGAACTTCATCAAAGTAATGGGCTTGTGGAGGAAATTGCTACTAATGAAATTACCAGCTCCCCGCCCATCCTTTCCAACAGGCCTGCTCCAGTCAACATGCTCCTCTGTGACTGCTAATAAATTCACTCTGATGCTCCGTCTCGGATATACAGTTCAGTCCAGTGCTGGACACGACATTGGCAAGACGTCTTGGCACTTGAACTATGAACTGAAATATATCTTCTCTCTCTATTTATAATGTCGTCAGCGTAGTCCTCGGTGACCTTTATAGCCTCGTGATGACAATGTAAGAGACTCTAGGTTGAAGTCTAACATGCTGACAAGTGCTGGAACAAATAGCTCAGTCCAATAGTTTTGATAACTGGTTAATCGGTTGATCATCGTTTGCTGATTTCATCCAGTTAAATGGAAGAATTTGCTTATATTTTTTAGTTTTACATCATTGCAAATGAAATGTCTTTTGGCTTTGGGTTCTGAAGACATGACATGTATGTTTTTATTTTATTTTATAACATAACTGCTGCTAATTGGTTACAACTTGGTAGTTTCAAAAGAGCTGCAAAAGCTATAAAGGAGTTCCAAGAACAAGGACGTCTTTGCACTGAAGCTCATGTTTTGGGTTTTTTTTTTTTATATATGAAATTATTCAGGAATAATTGGTATTTAGAAGCCACACAGTTGTGTAACTCAGTAAAAAACAAAGTAAACCAAACACTAGAAAGTGAGAAAAACACCCAAATCACAGTTGCCTGGCTTTTCTGTGACAACAACTACCAAACTGCTGTTAGGTTCAACAAAGAAAGTCTAAAAGAGAGAGAGAGAGAGAGAGGGAAAACCTAAAAGAGGCCCACAATGTTTTTCCTTGAACTCATCGCCATGGGAAGAGGTAGCTTTTCTCCATGACTGGTCACACAGACTTCTACTCCAGCTCTGCCTCTCCTGGGTCCTCTCTGTCCGCCTTGTGAATGAACCCAGCAGTCATTCATGTCCTGATGTAGCCTCAGGCTCCGCAGAGGCCTCGGGCTGGTGATAAGGTCCTTTTACTCTCTAACTAAAGGGAGCGGACGAGCGTGGGAGGGCGGATTTTGGATTGTGACCAGGCATATCCCCCCCCCACCCCACCCACCCACCCACCCCTCCCTCCCTCCTCTTTTCTATTAGAGCACCACAGGAAATGGCGACCGGCGCAGACACCCGGCCCAACCAGATCCCCTGCCCTAATAATGGGCAAACTCAATAAACGCTACCCCCTCCTCCCATGTCCTCTCCCATTCCTGAAATGATAATGCTCTGGCAGCAAAAAAAAAAAAAAGAAGGCTGCTGTCACTTTTTAGTTTTCATTGAAAGTTAGTTTCTTGGCTTTTTTTTTTTTTACTTACTGGCACATTTATGAGTTAAACACAAACCAGCACTTTTTTTAAATTTTATTTATTCCTCACCTGAGTCATAAGTGAAGTCCCGCGGCTCCTGCTTGATCATCATGGTGGCGGGGTACGTGTGCGGTAGCGGCGCACCCATCATGGCCGGGTGTTCAAACAGGGGGTCGGGATACTCCTGCTTGAAGCCTTGAGGAGGGAAGGGGATGCTGGGCTCTGACATCTGCCTGTGGTAGATGGGTCGTCCGTCCCGAGTTATCGTCGGCGGGGAGGGGAACGAGTGGCACGGCTCCGAGAGCTGACGTCGAAATCTGAGGAGGACGACGGAAATCGGTGGATTCATTCATTATTATCAGCTGAACAGAAAGAGCCTCATGATGTTTAGTTGTTTGCAGAAAAAGAAACGACAACAATGAGAAGTTGTAATAATTTTAGAAGACATATTGCAGGGTACAATTGAACTTATTCAACTTGGAAAATATAACAAAACTTTAATCTTAAAAGGCAAAAATGAATTAGGATCATAAGAGATGGTTGAAAGTCAGGCTGCAACTGACGAGGATTATTTTCATTATTGATTATTAATCTTTTGGTCTGTACAACATCAGAAAATACCCATCACAATTTCTTAAAGCCAGTTCTTAGGTCTTATTTAGTCCATCCAACAGTCCAAAAACCCAGGAAATGATCTTCTGACTCTCACATAAGACAAAGAAAAGCAGCAAATCCTCACATTTAAGAAGCTGGAACTTGCTTGCTCGGATTACCAAAATAGTTGCTGATTATTATTTTTTTGTTAATTGACTCGGTTGAAAGCTCTGAAAGTCAGCAAGTGGACCATTGAGCTTGGTTTATTTTGTCACATACACATTTCTCAAAGGTGAAGAATGGGCTTCAATGCTAAAACTACACTAGAAATAAACCCTAAATAACTTAAAACATATATTTAATGCCCAAATATTTAAGTATTGCACATTTTTTTTATACATGACAGCCTTGTAAAACTGTGGTGATGATGACCCTTATTTGATTTTACTAGCTGAATAATGGTTATGATCTATGAAGAGGCTGAAGTTGTCTAGGTAAGATAGTTCGTGATACAAATCCTGGACGTCAGGAAAGTGTTGCAAGATAAACCTGAGTGAGATATTAAACAGAACAGGAAAGCAAAAACAGAAAATATATAAGCCTATTATATATTTTTTTTCATACTTTCTTGCTAACTGAATGTGCGTAAAGCTGTGTTTCTTCGTTCCGCCCACTGAGGATTTACTCAACCAATGAAACGTGAGACCTCTATAACAGCCCCGCCTTTTTCGAAACCTCTCCGTAACTAAAACGTCTGATCTGCATCTGCTGCTGCTGCTGCTGTGACCTTATTATGAATCTGTTCTGAGCTCAAAGCCGCAGATGTAAATGTGATGTAAATGATGTAAAAAAAAAAAAAAAGGCTGCGGGCTGCAGTACCTGTGGTCCATAGAGTAGGCGTTGTCAGGGAGAGGCTGCGAGGGCGGTATGTGGGTGTAGGTCCTGTCTGGCTTGGGTGTCGGGGCCGCCGTGGGTGAGGCATGATGGAGGGGGGACACAGGGGTGCTACAGGGGGGCGTCACTGGGCTGGAGGGCTTCATTCCTGCAGGCTGCTTCTGCTCGTAGGCACTGTGGCGAAAAGAGGCAAAGATTCTGCTAAAACTGGCAGCGTTTGAGTTACAGACTTCACTTTGCATTGTGTAATTGTGTTGTATGAAGCTTTATCCATACACTTATGCATGTTGTTGATGTGCTTAAGGTGTTAAAAATGTGTTTGACACCTCACTGAATGGTAAATTTAGATTATACATTACTCTGGTTAACTAGATGCTGCTCATTGTTGGAAGATACTAAAGATGAAGAGAAATAAATATCAAGAAATTACAGAAAAAGTAGATGGATTTTTAAAAAAAATGTCTTTTCATTGTTATTTGGGGGAAATTACACTTTATTTTGTTGGTTTACTTTTTGTGCAGGATGTCAGAAAAAAAACATCTCTTTGAATTTTTACATTTATATTAATGGCTGCTTTTCCATTATATCACATTAAATTGATATTTTCTTAAAAGAAGTTTGGTAAAAAAAAAAAAAATCTCCTTACTATCAACATATTTTGTTCCACAGTATTTAAAATGACACGTGTGCTGGCTTATTTCAGTGGATATATTAATGAGCACTACCTCTTGGCATACATCTTCATATGCATCTGAGCAGATGTTACCAGGTGAACAAATGAACCACACACATGATTCACCACTTATGAAAGACAGTCTCAAGATTACTCTCTGCGTACAAGACTTATTATATAAGCATGCGAGGAGAACGAATGTTGTTGTATTACAAATCAAATCAATTCAAGACTGAGTGTAACTAAGCAACACTCGGGTCCAACAGGCCTCCTTAACATTCATTTGAAAAAAAAAAAATCAAAAAAAAAAAATCACTCAACATGACTGTATTTGTCACAAGATGCTTTGGATTTAAATAGACTGGTGGATCTAATTTGAAATGTTAAGCAAGTGTGTGTAAAGTCATTTTCAGAAAAAAACAACTAAAGTTTATTATTCAGGATCCCTAAAATATCATGATACTTCAAAGGTCAAAGTGTAAAATATAAAAAATAGTGTCGTATTTTTCAACTGAAGACAAGAGCTGCTCAATTTCATTTTGGTTTTTGGACCCATTTTTCACCATTTCCAATGAAGAAAGCTTGTGGTTGTGTGCTTATAACTTCCTTTTAAATGTTGTTGATTTAAGCTGTGAAGAAGTTGTCTTTCTTGGTGACGTTTTAAGTGTTCAGTCGGTGTGTCGTGTGGCGCCCACCTGACGTTATACGGGCACTTCTCTCCATACTGGAGTTTGAAGGGCCGTTCTTGACTACAGTTGGAGCTCAGCTCTGAACACGGGCTGTGCAGCTCCCTCTTGATCTTCAGCTGCAGTCCGTGGAAAGCCACTACACCGAGAGAGGAAGAGAGAAAAAGAAAACTGAATGGTGATAAAACAACACCCTATTAAAAAAAAACAACTTGTGATGTAAAATAATGTAGGTTTTGAGAGCATTTTTGCATTTGTTTACAGCAGAAAATTACATTTGGCAGCATGTATAAGCTGCCAAAACAGAATTTATACAATCATCGGACAGAAAAAAGGTTAGCAGCTATTAACAGTAGGTTGACCCTCCACCTCTATATCCAGTTTGGTCACTTTGCACAAATTCATTCACAAAAAAAAAAAAGACAATGCTGCTGGCTTTACACACTGCCGTTATTTATCTATAGTGGATGATGTGACTGGCCAACATCCAACATTTGACAAAAGGACAAACCAGATAAACTAATCTGACTAATATTCTTCTGTGAGCTGTTTACAACATGCGGCAGTTTCCTCCAAACTGGAAAACAGCCATATTGTATTACAGATACCAGTATGTGTACCTGTATGAATGCGAACCAGACCATTACTGATTATGAGGATTCATGATGTATAAACTGAAGTTAAAAGCATCCGTTCTCCAAAAGGGTTCGACATCGCAGGCCGTCACTTACACAAACAACTCACTTCAAATCTCATTTGTTCGGCCCTTTTCCTGACGGGGACTCTGTTAGTGAAATATGACAATCATAAAACCGGGTGTGCGGTGAGCTCCTATAAATGCTTTATCTGCTTTCAGTTGGCTGTCAATATGATCCAGACGACAACAACGGCGCTCATTGATCTGAAGGGGGGTGGTGGGGTGGAGGGGGGGCCTGCCTGCACTCTCTACCTATGGCCCCGCAGTGAGCCCGGTGCATCTGAGAGGCTGTTAAGTGCCTGATCAGTCCTGATTAACATCCCATCATCTCGAGTCATGATCAACGCTAATCCAATTGGCTGCGCTTCTGAGGAAAACCCAGTCAGTCAGAATGAAGTCAGGCTCAGACTACCTTGCCAATCGCCGTCTCACCGCGACAGCACACAAAGCGGCAGCGAGGCCATCCCACAGTGCTCTATCAAACACGCAGGAGAGGGCCAGTCGCGGTTAAAAGGGATCATTTCTGACTGATGCTTCAGGCTGAGAGAGAGAGAGTCTGCCTTTTCCTGAGTTGGAAACAAAAGCGACCAGAAATTATGAATGGAGAAAGGAAATCCATCAACTCCTGGTCCGACCGAAGTACAAACATTTGGACATTTGATGACCCAAAACACTCAAATTTGTGGTTTGGGAGTATTTTTCTTTAAAACATACCCACCAGCCAGGAAGGTCTCTAAGGCTACAAGGAGCTGATAGAGGAGGATGTTTTTGGGGAGTTTCTCACGGCAGACTGACAGCTGCCGTACGAGCAGGGGTCGATCTGCCAACACCCCATCTGACGCACAGCCCGAACCCCCGGGGGACGGGGCCACACGGGCCCGGCATGACAAAGCTCAGGGGTTGTTCGCAGCCCTCGCTGGGGGCCTGACCTTTCCGGGTCATCGATCGGAGGTCAAAGAGACACTTCCTGAGGGGAGACCTTTGACGACTCTGGCATGGCAGAGTGTCGTTAAGGGCTTACGGTGTCAAAACAATACCTTGGTTTTTCCTGTCGAGATCACAATCAGTGTCACTTTAATTACCAACTACGATAAACATACATGAATTTGTTTTTCTGAGGCTAGGGAGAGCTAATTCCCCTGACTAGACTACATCTATCTATCTATCTATCTATCTATCTATCTATCTATCTATCTATCTACAATAGCTTCACGTGTGCAGCAGCAGAGTGCCTTGAATTAGAAATGGAAATGTCACAATAGATTTCGTCAGTGGGGTGCCAAGGTACACAAATCAATAGTGAGGGCATTGCCTCTGACTAAAACAGAGACTTCCTTTTTAGTCCAGAATGTCATGCCCATCACTGCTTGATTGCTCTCATTATCTACATATTGATTAACAGAGATGGTAGGGTGTTTAAAAGAAGCAGTTAGAACAATTACTGGGTCTATTTTGAATGCAAATGTGTTTTTTTTTTTCTTCCCTTCTCTGTGCCATTAACTTAAATATTCTGTAATTTTCTTTGGTCTTTAGTGTACAGATTCAATAGCAATCTTTGCCTGAAACTGAATAATGCTCGTTGAAAAACACAATTCTCACCTTTTTTTTTTTTTTTAATGTTTAACATTCAAGACGTATTTGATTTTTCAAGTTTTTCTACCAAACGTTGTTCTAATAATTTAATTTTAATCATAATTTTTCTGCCAGTCCTTATGGTACTTTATCAATAAAGCCCTTGGCCCCAACTGTTGAGTATTCCCAGGTACAAATTGTGTGTTTTGGCAGAATCAGAGCCTGCGTTTGGCAGATATTTCTCCAGTCCATTCATAAAAAAATACAGGTCTTTTGGCAACAGCGAAAAACCTTCCATTCCATTTTCACCTACTGTAGGTGCTCGCCTTTGCTGTTAAATGATGGAGGCTCAGATCTGCTGGTAACGTGTGGCCTCATTTTACACCTCCTCTACTCCTTCGTTCCCTGCTAAGTTATGCTAATGGTAAGCATCTGTGTTGGAGTTTGAGACAAAGAAAATTCTCCTTCTCCTCCTTCAGCCTGAGGACACTTTCGCTTCGAGGCCGCTCACATGCTGCTTCTGTGCTGCATGGATGGAGAGTGCGAAGGAAACTGCCACTGTTTCTTGAGAGGTGGTAAGTCTGAGGCCATGGAAATATAAAATAGTGCTGAAGGAAAAGAACTTCAAATCTGCTTTTCAGGTACAATCTTTGAATGTACAGGACTCTTAAAGATTACTTTCTTTCTGTCCACCTTTGATTATATTCTGTTTCCATTTGTTATTCTCACTCTAGCTGTTGACTAAAATCAATATTAAGTAAAAAAATTAGCTAAATTAAGTAAAATTACTGATATGAAAGAAGAAAATACTGGGGCTAACATCAATGGGTCCACTTTCCTAAAAATAAGATTCTGTGATTCATTAAACTCCTGTCAGAATATTTTACTATGAAAAAAAAATGCAACAGTTTCAGTTGCTAATGCTAACAAGCTAGCATAGACAAAACACAACTGAACAAATAAATTATTTTTGGCTAATTCTAATGTTACTATCATAGACATTTTTTAGCATTTACATTTAGTGCTAGTTAGCTTAATAACTGGTTCAAATGAAATTTGAGGCAGACGTAAGTTGTTAATGCTTCTATAAAGAGTGATAAAATGTAAACTTAGCTAAGTCTAAGCTAATATAGTTCACAAAAATAGGCTACTGCATTATTCTACAGGGCAAGACGATGAGTGTTTCTCTACATTTGTCTTGTCAACCAATTCAATACACCTTAGTTCATCCCTCAATAACACTTTCTGACTTTCATACCCAGTCCCAAGCCCATTCGTTACCATTGAGGACACAACTCTTTTAAAAAAAATGGGCCACAAATATATAATTGAATAATAAAAAACGGTTATAAAATTTCATACGTAAGCTGGACATTAGCAAACTTGCCTCAAACAAGAGTAAATAATTAATTTGTTCAGGGACTTTCAGCTGCAGTTTTGGTGTGCTATTGAGTATTTACAGCAGGACTGTCTGAAAATAAAATCCAGTGCCCATTGTCATGACAAAGAAGAAATGTGTCACCCAGTGAAACAATGTGGCTCATTGATGGGTTTTTTTTTCTTCAGTTTTTCAACAACAATGGCGATCTATATGGCACAGAGGAATATGCTATATTAAGAGTTGACTATATAGACAATACTTGTTCGTAGCATCAATTCACTGTTTGTTTTGTCTTTCTTGAGATTAAACGACAATTAGAAAAAAATAGTATATTTCCGGGCCCATCCTTCAAAGGACCATTGTGTAGGATTTAGTGGCATCTAGCGGTGACCGAATACCCCCCCCCCCCCTCTCAAGCATGTTAGAACCTACAGTGGCCATGAAATTCGTGAAAAAAGTCTCTCTCTAGAGCCAGTATTTGGTTTGTCCATTCAGGGCCACTGTAGAAACATGGTGGGCTCCATGAAAGAGGACCCACTCCTTATGCTGATATATAAAGGGCTCATTCTAAGGTAACGAAAACAACAATTCTTATTTTCAAGCAATTACACACCAATTACAACATGAATATCATATATTTCATCGTCCCTAAATCCTACATACTGGTCCTTTAAATACACAGCAATTATCTAGTTTGTTGCCTTTATACATATATATATATACAAGGATGCCCTGATTATAGTACATAGTGAAACAATAAAAGCACACAGCCCTTACAGTATGCATCAACAGACTATACAGGAACATACATGCATTCACACTGCTTTATGTCCGTCAAAAGAGATTTAAATTGATTAAAAGGGATTAGCTTGTCTAATTTTACAAGCTTTCTGCAGATTGTTCTACTTGTGTTTCCTGGTCTCACTACTAACATATTGATTTTCAAGAACGAAACAGTCGAAGGACCTAGTGTACTGCGACAATGACCTATAGTTAAAAAGACATGTGAGATACCCAGGAAGTTTTCCAGTAAGTGCTTTGTAAATACACAGAATACAGTGCCTTTCTCTTCTTGCTGCCAACCAATTTACAACATGTAATTGGCTGCTTCCACCTGCACTCGCTGTCCTCTCCTGTCTCCCTCTCTCTGCTCTTTACATTCAACTTCTCGCTTTCTCTTCATCTTCATCTCTTCCTGTCTATCCCAACGTCCGCCCCTCCATCTCTCGGCTCGGTGAAACCCATATGGGAGAGCTGCCGGCTGGGATGCCTGCTCGAGCGCCCAACCACGGTGCCCTCACCCTCCCGCCATCTGTTAGTGCCTCTCCAGTCTGCTGCAGGTTTGCCAACAGGACAATTCAGATGGTCAGCAGACTCCTGCCACCGTGGCCACCCACCCTGGCTACCTCTGAAGGACAACAGGACAGTCTCGGTGACCTCTGGTTCTCTACTGTACACCACACCGCACCTCCATCTTGGATTTTAGGGAAGGCTAATTCACACCCAAAAGGTTGGGGAGAGGTTTGTGCCGAGCTCAATGCTGTAGTGAACAAGATAAAATCAAGCAAGACGAATGGAAAGAATTTCCCAAAATATTTGAAGGATGTAGTGAGGATGAGGTTTAATTGTTTTTACACCCCTGCGGTTTAACATAATTAAGTATAGTATAATTTACTTTATTCAGTCTCTGGAGCAATGTGAGTCATACAGTTAAGTATTTTTAAAAAAAGAGCAAAACCGGGGTAAGACGGGTCATTAAATGCTAAATGAAGTTTGTTTCATAAAAGCAAGAGTTTACAAAATGACTTTTCAGAGACATTTAAAGCCTGAGCTCCTCTGGTTGGTCTGACGTTTAAGGTGTAGGAGTATTGGGAAAAAAAAAAAAAAACAGAAAGAGAACATAGACCCCCTCTGGTTTTTTAATCTAGACAACCAACAGGAACCTGCTTGAAGATCTCAGGCTGTGATCTGGCACGCATGGGGTTAAAAGGTCTTGTGATCCATCCTCGCTTGTTATCTGTGATCATTAAAATGTCACGATCTAACGTTAAAGCAAAAGAGCTTTACGAAGCAAATATCAGACGTAATTTCTATATTTGTTCCCGGTTAAGAATCCTAATTCATGCGTCGCTTTGTTCAACTTTTGTTTCCAGGTTAAAGGGCATTGAGGACATAGGGGAAGACGCAGGGTGTGGACACACAGTTTTGTGTCTTTTCTCACAGTTTCATGGGTGTTTTGGCTCATCTGATAGACATGTGCTCGCTCCGAGTCCCACTGAGCTCCACTCACTCCATTTCTGTCCCTACCTTGGCACAACTTCCTTCAGAAGTGGACGGTGCCAAGTCACCAGTAACCGCATGCGACTACCATGCACAACCAGGTGAAGTACCTCTAACAACCTCGTCCTTATTGCTCTGAGTGTAAATATAGATAGATTTAAGATCTCAGGGATTATTCTTAGAAACATAATTTGATATTTTGTGGTAAAAAAAAAAAAAATAGAAAAAAAAAAAAATCATGCTTACACTATCATGCTGTAAAATCCCCCAAGAAACGGTTGGTGAGAGTACGAGAAGGCCAAACAAGCCTTCAACTGAAAAAGGATAAATGTGGTAGTAACTAATATTATACTGCCCGATTTAGAAAATCTAACCACACTGGATGGTTTGCACAAAAAGCACTTTGAGGAAAGGCCATGGAGTATCTTGTAAGATGAGAATTTTTTTTTTTTTTTTTTTAAATTCAAAACAGCCACCATCAGTTGACAGCAGTTTGGCCTTCCCACTGTTAAAAATATCACTTCAGTTCTCTAAAAAAAATCTGCCACAATATTTTGATGTTCCCTTTATGCAAATAAGTCACAGTGCAATAATATCTCAGTGGTGGTGAGAGGTGCATGAGCAACAGAGGGAAGGGAGAGACAGATAGAAAGATAGAGAGAGAGAGAGTGAGAGAGAGAGAGAGAGAGATACCCCCCCTCCCCCCCCCCCAACTCCCCCTCGCCCATGCACCTGTCTGCAGACCCGAAAGACTGCTGCAGCTCTCCAGAGAGCACTTGTGTGAGCAAAGGTGAGGGTACTGAGAGACACGGAAAAACACACACCGCCACGTGCACTCTCTCTCTCTCTCTCTCACTCTCTCTTTGAGTACAAACACACCAGTTGGGACGAGTGAAAAAAACACACACACACACACACACACGCCGCAGATGTTCACACAGACATATACGAGCACTAACACATGCACAAACACAGAGAGAAAAAAGCGACGTGGTCTCTTACTCACAGTTTTCAGTCTGGAAGTCTGGAACAAACTGCTCGTCATTGTCGGGAACTTGAGCTAAAGATACAAGCAGAGAAGAAGAAAGGGAATGATTGTTTCTGATGTTGATGGACAACACGGCATTGATCACAGCTCTCTACAGTCCAATACCCTCCTCTGGCAAACAGTCTCCAGGGATATTAGGTTGGCCTATCCAAGCATTGTTTGCTTCTGCTGTCGGTTTACAGAACACAGCTGAAAAAAAAAAAATGTCTTACCAGAAATTAGGGCAAGGATTACTCCTGTTCTCTTTGTTGCCCGTGTATGTTTCTTTAACAAAAAAAAAAAAAAAAAAAAAAAAGAGGATATAAAAGGTCGAATACGCTTTAACAGCCTTAAAATTTTTATCTTATCAAGTCGTGTTTGCTTACCATAGCGTGCGTAAAAGAAAAATAGTGAAAAAAAAAAATTAAGATTATATGAGACTGTTTTAAAAATACAAATAAACTGAATCAAATGTGATTATTTCTTGATTCTAGCGCTTATTCTCTTTTGCAGAAAGATACTGATGCTAAAAATGATTAAAACAAGTTGCTTTGTACTCGACAAAGTTAAAATAATCTGAGTGGGATGGCACATTTTTTTGACCGGGTGACAAGACAAAAAAAAAAAAAAATACACCAAAATCATAGAGGGGAAATCGCAAAATACAAAATAACCTTGAAAATGTTTTAAAGCAATTTTTTCTTACAAGATCGACTAAAGAACTTGAAACAATGGACCACACTTTCCAACAAACACCAGCCTGCGAGGGAGATTACATTTCGCTTCCTCCTAATTCCACTTCCTGAGGTCGCCTTGTCCATTGACTGCTCCGTATCCTCGGCTCTCACTCCTTGCCAGCAGCCAAACACCCATTGTTAACAGTATCTAATTGGCTTCTTCCCTACTGGTGAATCCACCTGTACCTACCGAGTTAGGTCTGTTCCAAACCTCCCAATACTTCACCTGTGCTTCAAACGCCCCTGCACTCAGGCTAATGCTAAAATAATGAAGCCTGCTCCGCTCCGGTTTCCAATTAGGCATGTATATATATTTACATGCCACATATTTACACTCGGTGACAGTTCTCCGTGTCCCTCAAGTTCAACTCTCTCTGGTGAAAGGCAAAAGGAGATTTTAAATGTGTCATTAGCACGTCTATTTATACGCACAATGAGGTGGATCCTCATTATCACAGGATCAGTAACATGTCTTGACATGTCTACAGATCTTTTAAAAAAAAAAAATCACTGATTTTCCATTATTGTCACTCTTGATATGATCTGGGGTGTTTTTTTTTTCTTGCCAGAGGTGTGAATTGAGGAGAACAAACAATCAACAGATCAAGAGGAGAAATTTCTCCATATTTTCCAACAAGCAGATGAAGAGAGCAGCAATCAAAGATGTAGAGATTATTTTTAAGATTGTAGTGTAGTTAAAGCTATCAACACTATTTTCCATAAGATTTGTGATTTTGCCTTGATGAATGTAACCTTTTACATGAATATACTTTACTGGACTACTCCAAGCTTTCTTAAAGGGTCATGACATGAAAATATGGAAAATATATTAACCGAAAAAACATAAGCGAAAATCTTTGCACGAAAAAATCTTCAAACCTGCTTTCATCCTCAACACTTTGACTGTAATTGCATTTGCTCCCTTGTCCTTTTAGCTAACTCAAAACCACAACAGCCATATCTGCCAAACCGACACAACAATGAAAAAACAAGAGTGTAACTCAGTAACAGCTCTCGTCTCACGATTACACCAACCCACAGAAACTTCAGAGGACCTAAGTTGGAAAGGGGACAAAGAGAGGAGAGATGAGAAACCCAAAAAAAAAAAAAAAAAAAAAAAAAAGAGGGCAGCAGTGTCTCTCTCTGTCCAAAAGGAAGTACAGGATGGATGAGTCACCGGCCTCAGTCTGTGAATGAGGCAGCTGATCTCTGCAACAAACTCCTGGGGAGAACGGCAGAGCTGGAAATCTGCCGCCATTCACAAAATGAAAAAAAAAAAAAAAAAAAAGATGGGACAGGGACGGAGAGGAAAAAAAAAGGAGTGAGGATGGAAAAGAGAGAAGTTGTAAAATCTGTAAACACAAGGCCCGAGCAGGACGGGACCGGTGGAGGCGTTTACCAAATTTATGCTTTCAGCACCAGGATTTCACAGAGAGGAATCAGTGCGTCGACAAAAAGCGGAATAAAAAGTATTCGCAAAGTGGGAGATGTGCACAGAATAAGATATTTATTCCTGACACTTAAGTCCAAAAAAACCTGGGTGGAGGTAGAAAGGCAGATGTAGTTTCGAGGGGGGTCAAACACATATACGCCTGTCAAGCTGAAAAACCCCTTCAACCTCTCGGTCTTGGGAGTCGGAAATTCAGTCTGTCTCTCATAATTCCTCCTCTTGTTCCAATTACCTGAACTAATAAATCTTAGAAATGGGAAGGTATTCCTTTTCATCTTAATGGACAGGAAGTCATTCATTAAATCTACAATCTCGAAGCGTACATCATCACATTGATCCATGACAGGCAGAACTGTAATCCTTAACAGTAATACCTCTTATCAGCCGCCGCCGTCTCTTTTCTCACTTTGGATACTGAAATATTAAAATCGTGTCTTATTCTTTTTACACGCCCTGCGGTGTGTGTGTGTGTGCGGCCGCACCGCCTCATAATCTAACTGCTGCTCAGAGTCGGCTCAACTACTCTTAATATCTGTTTCAAAGCATACTTTTCATTTTTTAAAAGCCTCGGATGGCACTGTGAGCATTTTGCAAACGTGTTAAAGAATAGACGGATCCTATAAATGATTGAGAGTCTTATTCACCTGTGTAAATCGAGCGAGCTAAAAATTTCTCTCAATACTTTTCCAGGGGATGTATTATGACTCAATCCTTAAAAAAGAAGTATTAAAGTTGATTCAATTATATTGTGCACTTGAGAGTTCTACTTTAGAACGAGAATTATGGTTTTACAACCTGAGCACTGTCTGATATGCTGAAATATATATATTTTTTGGAAGGCAGGTTAGCATTTATTGCTGCAAATCTATGATAGAAATTTTTTTTTTTTTTTTACAAATTTATGAATCACAATTGACTCTTTTTAAGCAAATAAAACTGGGTGATACAGAAAACAAAACAAATATTTGTGCTTTTTACAGTAAATATCTGTTTGTCCTCATAATTTCTAACAGTCCGATTTTCAAATATCAAAGAATTAAAGTGTTTAATTGTAACGCCTAAAGCAATTTTTACACATTAAAACAGATTTTTTTTTAAAATAAACAATCCTTTCTTCACCGTGGGTTTTTATAAATAGACACATTTAAATATGTAATAATTAGGTTTTAATTTTCATACAGCACTGTCTGTCTAAGCCAAGAAGGGACACTAAAGCAAAGACGCAGTCTGGTGTTACGACTGCGTAGACAAATGTTACAAAGTGACTGTCAAAACTTGATTTAACCAGCGCTGGGGCCCATTTACAGAGAAAATAGTGGCATTTTGTTTTACTTTTCAGATGTTTATAAAGATTTATATACATGCAAAAAAAAAGATCAAATCATCCTTTCCGAGGAATTATGCCCTTTCATTCTACCTGCTCTCTGATTTCAGCCAATGAAACTCTACTGATGCAGTTGAAAAATGCCCAACTCTCACTGTCTACTGAGATATCAACTTTTCAGATTCACATGCAATAATCAAAGTGAGTTGCATCTTAAGTGAGATGCAAACACTTAAGTCAAGGTAAGAAGCCAAGTGGAACATGCACATGCACATAAAAACACAGCAAAGATTTTTTTTTAAAAAATAGATGAACAATATTCACCACTGACCAAAACTTCGGTGCTGCAGACATGGAGGAAAGAGGACACTCGCACTTAAATCCTGAAGCATCACGTCTCAGTTAGACCACAATGAGCAAGTCTTGCCATTAGAGAAAAAAAAAATATTAAAAGAAATGGATAAATATTAAAAAAAAAAAAATTAAAAAAATCAATTGTCGATTTGAGAGTTCAAGCCTATTTTTTTTGGAAGTCTGTGAGAAAAAAAAAATTATAGATCCATTCTTTTTTTTGCCGCCAAGAAATGAAATTGAAGAAGACAAGGTGATGGTACAGCTGTAGAAGATAGAGAGGTGTTCTGAGAGGAAGCAAAGAGAGAGAGAGAGAGAGAGAGAGAGAGAGAGAGGCAGGGAAAGAGAGCAAATGAGTGTGTGTGTGTGAGAGAGAGAGAGAGAGAGAAAGAGAGAGAGAGAGAGAGAGTGAGAGCTGGTAGGTTACAGCAGAGCTCTGGTGGAGGTGGAGGTGGTGGCGGCGGCTGGCGTGCAGCGCGTTAGCTCCTGCCAAAAGCAGAAGAGACAGTGAGCGTCGGAGAGCCTTCTCCTGGTAATTTGTGATGACACTCTCTGGGTAGAGCCTCCTCGGTCTCCCTCAAGACCCCTTGCTCACAGTCTCTAATGTATGCATGACACACAAGGTGCCTCTTCCACACAGGCTTTTAATTGGACTGCGATGCTAGGCATGTAACTCCAGGCAGCTTTTCCCCCCCCCCCTCACAACCTATCCATTTTTACCCATCTCTCCTCCTTTTTTTTTTTTTTTTTTTTTTTGCTCGAGATTTTAAAACACTCACCTTCTGCCAGCCAAGTCTCCTGTAGCTGACTGAGGTCCTGGAAGAGCTCTGGAGGGGAGGACGGGGTTGGGGGGGGTTGAGGAAGGGGGGGGGGGCGAGAAACCAAAAGAAGAGAACAGGGCTTGAAGGCAGTTTTTAAAAAAAAACACAGTCAAAAACCCAGGAGAAGCATAAGAAACGGCTGGCTTCATTATGGCAGGCTGATGTGTCGTCAGAGCCAGTGGAGCTCATTGGGCACGGGTGCGCCTAATAACAAGTCAATTTGTGTCTCTGACCACTGACAGAGGCTTGTGAGAATCATCACAGGCCACTGTGTTGTAATTGAGATTCTGTAGTTAGCGGTGCAGGTGGCCACAAACCAATTGAATTTTGCTAAATGTTTAGGAGCCGTGAAATTAACTTCTCCCCCTGCCCTCTGCCTACCTTCAGTGTCCAGAGCCAGGTCGGACTTAATGAATTTTCTCTTTCTGTTATTTGCTGGCCTCTCGCAGCTCGTTGTCTTTTCTTGCGTCTTCTGCAAAAACAAAAAAAAAAAGAAGACACAAATCAATTTTTTTTTTCTCTCTCTCTTTGATTATGTTGTTGTCTGCAGCACATGTGCAACTGAAAGAGCAAATGGAAGAGCCTCAATGAGCCCACTCATTGATGCCTCACGCACCTCTAAAGCCTGACCCGTGCAAAGGGACCCGTGCTTCAGTTATCAGATGTAATTAAGAAGTTGTAACATGGCGCGTATGACCAAAGAAACTGTGTAAAGCAGTGGCCACTTTTGTTTAGCTGTTTATCTTTGATGATTAGATGAAACGTAAATGGTCCCTGAGGGAGAAATGAGTTTTGGCAGCAGCAGCAGCAGCAACAGCAGCAGCAGCAGCAGCAAAAGCAGAAGAGAGAAAGACAGAGATGAGATCAGAACAAATAGAGAAGTATTAGAGAGAAGAACAGACATTTACAACTAGGGAAATATATTGAAGATACAGTGAAAGAGAGGGAAATCACGTAAAGATAAAGCACTTATGGAGTAAGCATTAGAGGAGGGCATACAATGTGCATCTGTTATCTGATTTGCTTCCAACTTTTTTCTTTTTTTCCCTTTCTTTTCCAGACTATGAACACTCACTTTGGAATTACAGTAAGGCACTTGCTGGTCGTGAAATCCATCCATTCTGCTCCGTTGTGGCTTTAATTGACGAGCGATCTGCAAAGACTCCACAGTCTCCCGTCCTGTGGGAGAGATGGATAGAAAGCAGAGAGAAATGTGACATTAATGATAGTTTCTCATGTTGCCCAGACTGGAGACGCGAGGTTTCATTCATTGAGGCACAGTTCAGGAAGCTTAACTACTCTTTTAAAGACCGAAATGAACGACAACACCTCCGGCGATGCTGCAAACTTGACAATCTGCAGATTTCGTGCGTAAAAACGAAGAGCGCGCTGAGCTTTAGGGGCGCACCGAAATGTTTTTTTTATTTATTTACAGGATGAGAAGAGGGCTAAACTTCAAAAAGCAGAGCAAGTGTGAGAAAAACAAACTACTAATAACGTACTTACCGAGCGACCTCGCGCCGCTTTCATCCGCGTGCAGAGTGCCACAGAGCGGCTGCAGGATCTCCACAGTCCCGGCTGCTGCCTGCGCTTCTCCCAGCTCTCTGTGTTGCTTTCTAGCGGCTTGGCATCGCCTCCCGGGGCCTCCCATGGAAACAAGCCGCACTCCGCTTCCTATTGGTTGTCAATGTCTTTCACTGGATCAGATTGCTGGCAGTCAATCACGCACGGCTGCAGGCGGCAAGCACGAGAGAAGTCAATGGCAATATTGAAGTGTAAAGCGGTGTTGTTTTTTTTTTTTTTGTTTTGTTTTTTTAAGTTTGGACTTTTTGCGTCATTTAAATAGCGAAAAAGGTACTAAACGTAAGCATAATTTAACGTGCATTTAAAGTTGCACTTGAACAAACATTCAAACTGCACCTGCACACCCCCCCTCCCCTAACACACACACACACACATACACACACACCGTCCTGTTACCCTCTCTCCGTCTCTTTTACCTCACACACAGTGTAGCCTACAGACAAACACACTCCTCAGTCCTCTCCCGGTCAAGTTTGTGTCCATGGTAACAGTGTTTTGAAGAGCCTCCAGAGGGACTTGCTGAAGCGCCAGCTCTTCGCTCTCCTGTAAGGGATACATTGTTGAGAGTGCTGCAGACCTGCAGAAGGCACTGACCTGGAAGTAAAGCGCAGGTCACTGGGCAAAACCGAAGACAGCTTCCAAAAAAAAAAAAAAAAACTAACTCACACGGCCGATAAATAAAAGGCAAGTTACTAAATCTAAAAGCTGGTGCAGTTGGGAGGGAAAGAAAAAAAAAAAAAGAAGTTTTAAGCATGTTGTTTTTGCTGCAGCTTTCCTGCTTCACGATGATGTAGTTAAAGTATAAACACATGAAAGCTTCTGTGTTAAACCACAGTCTGCTGTTGTCCAGGGAATTGTTAAGTTTCTCAGAAAACCCGCTGAGGGTTTTAGCTACAAAATAAGAGGCAGAATTATGTCTTATTGGTTGAAATGATTCAGTAGGTGTAAATATCTTACCTCACCAGGGCCACAGTTTCACAATGCATATGTCAGTGTTCACACCAAACCCAGTTGTTAGCAGTAATTATCTGCTTTGGCTTCCATGTTTTTGATCAACGGACCTCCCTACAGTAACTATCCAGAACTATAATGACACTATTTTGCATTTAATAGCAATACCGAACAAGAAAATGCTAGCAAAAAGGTTTTAAACTCAGGGTTAACGTTAGCTAGTTAGTAATCCAGTATCATTGATTGTTTAACGCTAAGTAAAGAAAGCTCAAAAACATCTACTGTTTTTATTGGCTGTATTTAGCTCTCTACTTTTCTCATATCAAACCCTGTTTTGACAAAAACAACAGCTACTATGAATAGAAAATGTGGTTTATAGTTTAAACCTTGACGCAGTGAGTATTTGAAGTCACTTTAAATAAGGAAATTCTGACAAGTAATTTACAAATTCATTCAAGTATGATTGTGTAGAAGAAAAGCAACTTCTGTTTATATATTATGTTAAAATATCTTATTGTGAAAACAGAATTCAACAATTTGTAAAATATTTTAGGTTCTGATTGAGACTGGCAAAGTGGGACCTCTGCTCAAAATAAAAAATATAAATGGAGTAATATGTGAACGTAAGACCAGCAGGTTTGTTTAGGGTAGTTACTATTGATTCTAACAGGATAGTGTTGTTAGCCTGGAAAGTCAGCTAAGCTAACACAGGTAGCAGTTTAACCGCAGTCTTTTCAATAATAGTTCTACAAATTGTTCAGCAGCAAATTTCATACTGTTACCTGGTTCCCCTCTTTAAAGGACCAGTCTGTAGGATTTAGTGGCATCTAGCCATGAGGTTGCAGACTCCAACCAACTGAATACCCCTCCCCCCACTCATCTACTCCTTCCAAACATGCAGGAGAACCTACAATGGCTGTGAAACTCAAAAGCGCCTCTCTAGAGCCAGTGTTTGCTTTGTCTGTTCTGGGCTACTGTAGAAACATGGCGGTGCAACATGGCAGGCTCCGTGGAAGATGACCCGCTCCCTACGTAGATATAAAGGACTCATTCTAAGGTAACGAAAACACAGCATTTCTTATTTTCAGGTGATTATAAACTAATGAAAACAGACATTATATTACATTTCCACCAAGTCTGTTCCACTAGATGCCACTAAACTCTACACACCACACCTTTAACTCATTAGCTACACTTAATATTGACTTTATACATGTTGTAACTTAAACTGTACTTATGTTTAATACACATACAGCAATTACCGTTGTACTTCTGTCAACTCTGTATGCAACATCAGGTTTATCCCCCTTTTTCTCCTGTCAAATGATTCATTTCTGGAGATTTACTTATCCACATTTGAGGTGTTTAATATATTGCAGGTTGTAAAACCCTCATAAATTATTTTACTGTTTGTTTTTTTTCTTCAAACCACCAAAGTTATGACACCGAATTTGTGTTTCCATGCAACAAAAACCTGCAGTGGTGCAGGACAGATCGAGGATAAACCCTGAAAAGGGGACTTTACCATTGCATTAAACACTTGACTGAAAGACGGACATATCGGAAGCCAGTAGTGGTCACGCTGATGCCATCTTGGATCCAGGCAGGGTTCCATTACCAGGCGGGTGAAGTGGATGTGAAGTGAAGTATCGTGTCATTCCCGCTGAACCCCCCCTGAGGACGGAGAAACGCAGGTCAAGTGCAGGCGTCCCCCCATCTGACACTGAGACAGGCAGCAAACCAAGTGCCACACCAGACAATAGGATAAATAGATTTAGTATATCCTTGGTGTTTTTGTACTGTTTTGGTTAAAACTGTAATTAGTAAAAAGAAGAAATTTGACTTATTTTTCTGCAGCGATAGAGCTCCAGGAGGCGTGATTCTTCGGTAACGATTAACAAAGTCAGTACTCGCAATTTGATTGGCGCAGTGTCTGTGTGGGAGGGCACTAAAATAGCTTGTAGGGTTGTTACTCCGTATCATGATTCAAGTCATGGGATAAAATACAGCGTGCTGAAGTTAATAAATGCTTAAGTTAACTACTCATTGCTATGAGTTTTGACAGTTTGGTCATTATTTTTCTTATCGTCAACAAATCTCATGCGCAGAGCCAAACCAGAAATAAATTGATCTACTTATATGCAGCCTGATATATTTTATTCCTCTGTGCTGTAGACCTCAAAAAGCGTGGCTCATTGACATGTTTTTAATGGTTTTTGGACAACAGTAGAGGTCTATGGCACAGAAGAATATTTTATATCAGGCTTTGGATGCACATACAGTACTTGTAAATAGGGTCAGTTCATTGTTGGTTTGGCTCTGCACTTGAGATTTATTGAAAAATATAGAAAATATCAAGCCATATCCTTTAACCATCACCACAATGGGCCCATGGAAGAGAGGCGGAGAGGGGGCTTGTTGAAAAAGGGGCGAAAAAAATGTCTAATAATGGTTTGAATCTTAGAGTCTGTATCCACAAGTATGACAGAATGCGAAAAACATTTTTATCCTTTTTTGAAAAATGTAAAAGTATGCAAAGTAGCTGCTGTACCATTATAGTTTATATTTCTTTACATAAACAAAGAAGAGAACGCACATTTCATGTTAACTTTACGTGTGTTACAGGGTCAAAGGTAAATATACAAACGCCAGAAAACCATGACAAACAATGATGGTTTTATTATTTCCATTGTTAGTTATCTCAGTTGACGTCAGCAGGCATTATTTCTCTTAAGCAGAACAACATGTTGGTGTGATTTCTAGAGTGACGCAGTAAAAGCAAGAAAAATAATACTGTGTACAAAAATACAACCTCACTGTACGAACGCTGCACTGTACAAAGCAAAGAGACGGAGACTCATCAGACTTCAGTCACTACTGGTGTAGCGCTTTTAAAGACTGAAACAGTCTAGTTCTGCTCTCTCTCTGTGTGTCATGCTGGTCGGTCTGTAACAAAAAAAACCCAAAACCTGCAGTGGTTTTTACCCAGGGCTATAGCCAGGGTTTAGAAATGATTGAAATTAGTGAGGTCCAGATTTTTTTCTCCCAAAGGTGAGTTTATTTACGGCATTTCTGGATGAGCAAATACCAAAATGACACCTGCAAACACGACCTAAGCTGCACCACACACAAACTCATTAATTAAATACATACAGAGGGGACCTGCTGGCAAAAATACTTTTATTAAAAACTCTGTGTGTGTGTGTGTGTGTGTGTGCTTCTGTTGATTTCCTGCATACATTATGATCTTTCCCCTCCCCTTCTTCACTTCTTGGCTCATTGATTATTTAAATTAAGAAAAAGAGATACAAACACAAGTTATGATCAGTTGGTGCAAATGCAGCAGGAAAATATCGGTATCATAATCTTCACAACATGCACTACCTTTTGAAAGGCTAGCCGGATCCTCCTGTGGCCAAACGCATCCCACCGCCTCAAAACTCAGTGAACACGCATAAGCACCAGTCCTGTGAGCTGTCCATTAGACATGCTGGCCCTGAGTCAGACCTTTTGCAGGCACATGTTGTCACTGGAAGTGTTAGAAACATTTTCAACATACATTTTTATGTTGGGAAATGAGGCCATTTGTGCAAAGCTGATGTAGGCAGAGACTCATCTTCTGAGTGAAACTTGTGCCTCTGGCGTTCTATTTCCTGCTCCACTGCGTCTGGGTCAGGTAGGTCTTCTCGGTACAACTCTACCAGCTCTTCCTCCCTTTCTTCTGTCAGCTTTTTTTTTTTTTTAGAGCTTTTGGTACCAGGTGAGCTGCTAGCATCGCAGGCTTATTCCTTTGAGAGAACCTGGCATCCAGCTCACTTGTTATTTTGGTCTATAAATGGATAAAATACATTTACCCTGTAGTGGTCTTCCACTGACTCTGTGAGTTTGTTAGGCCTGTATTTCTGTTTCACAGATCGTCTCTGCTTGGCTGGGACCACACAGACAGAGTTGAGCAGGGCTGTGCCTTTTCGAATACATGCACTGAATCCTCACTCACATCTCTGTTTGGCTATGACTTCACATACAGTTCTTGCCTCTTCATATAGTGTGATGATGTCCAAGTTAGTAGCAAGCGATCGTTTGGTGAGTGGCTGCATGTAACTGTTTCCATGCTATGTCGGAGATTACTAACCTGTCCACAGATGGAGGTTGGTTCTGTCCCCATGAGCAAGCACTTGGCGACAGAGGCAAAGAAAAACTCCCCTATCGTTCAAGAAACCTTGAACAGAACTGGGCTCTAGGTGGGCGGCCATCTGCTTTGACCGGTTGGGTTGAGAGAGAAGGAGGGAGGGGAGAGGAGGGGAGATAGAGACACAGAGGAGCACAGTGACAACAATAATAGCAATAACAACAATAATAATTAAAATATGACTAATGATAGTAGTAGCAGCAGTGGGCGTCAAGCTGAACCATGGGGGTAGCAGGTGGTCCATAACCGAAGGTCCACACCTGCCTAGACGAGAAAGCACAAAACTACGGGGGAAGATGCCAAGTTATTAACATGCATTAATGGGACGTGAATGCATAAAGATGGAGAAGGAGAGGAGGAGATAGGAGCTCAGTGCATCATGGGAATTCCCCTGGCAGTCTAGGCCTATAGCAGCACTACTAAATTGAGAGACTACAGTGGGTGCATACTGCCCTGAGGTACAGTTCTTGGATTCTCTTTTGCACCTTTTCCACTCATTGCAGAGACCCCATCATAGCCCTGACCCCTTTAGCTGTCTGAGAATGGCTTCAATATTGATGCTGTATCTTGTTTTAGTAAGGGACAGAAACCAAGAACATCCTCTCTTATCGCTTCACAGTTTTTTCTTTCCTTTTCACTGATGTAGCTGACACATATGGATATCTATTCAGTCCCACCCATGTCCATGGACTCTTTGGCTAATCAAGTGAAGAACTTGGCCTCCTTTATTTTCTTTAACAGGGTCCCTCTGACTTCTTCTGTGCAGCATTTAGTAAGTTTTCCATTTATAGGTGCTGTCTGCAGATGTTGCTTTCGGGTGGAATCAAATTCTGCTTCCCAACTAACAAAGTGGCTAAAGTTCCCATTCTCACTTTCCCCCTCCCATCACACCCAGACTCCCACATATCGCTGACTAAGACACACGATTACGTCATTGATGGATAAGAGACTCTTATGTTCGTCCATAACCTTTTCGTCATATTTTTGGCTAACAACTAAGTCACTGTTCTTTTTTTATTTCCTTGGACTACAAACGGGTAGTTCTCTGCCAGTTCAGTGGCTCTTTGATGCCCCACTGTCAAGCTACGCCTTGGGATTATACCTCTCTTTTCCACCAATAGTGTTCTTCCAGTCAGTGAGGACCTTTGTAATGACGCTAAAGCTGCGACACTTGGGACCTTATTAAAGGTGAGGCAATGAGCACACAAGGTTGCATCTTGAGTGAGTGCATGAGGTGAGTAGCGTAGCCGTTCATATTTTTTCTCCCACAGGACATAATATTTTAGCTGCTTTCCTCCAAATGCCTGATGGGAATATGGTACTGTTGTTACAAGTTTCTCTGTATCTGTAAATACCTGACTGTGACTTTATTCTTTAATTTCACAGGAATGGAAGGATGTAAAGTGACTCTTGTTTCTCTGTTCTCCTCTCTGTCTTCTTGGTCACATTTTTCTTTTTTTTTTCCTAGTTTAGTTTTTTTCAACAACTAAATCTAGCATATAATCTAGTGGCCATAATATTTTTGGCCTTCTCTTCTCTTACTGGTCAGTCTCTCACTGTTTTCTGCAGGAGGAGGGATCAGGGAGCTTGATTAGATCTTATTGATTACTTCACATTATGTTGCTTAAAGATAATCTTGAATAAAGGGTTTGAATGAATGCATTATGTGATTATTATGAAAATATAGTATAGAGTAATATAGTGATAACAAATAACACAAAAAATAGAAAAACACCTCCAGGATCTGCTTTGTGAGGTTATAATATTTTAAATAATCTGAGCATTTAGAGGGTTTTCAGTGTTTTATTTTCCATACTAGTATCATTGTGAAATTTCAATATAAAATCTTTAAATCTGTTCATTTGAAAAATGTGAAAGGACAGGCACCTATTAAGCCAAATCATTTTATAAACGTAAAACAATTTAATTACAGAATTTCATTTGAGAGAAGCAACACTCAGCCTGACCTCTCTCTTACCTGTTAACTAGTGTTTACATGTTAAATAGCTAGTTAGCCTTAGCTTGAGACCTGAACTTTTCAAACAAATGAAACGCTGCATACTGTATCAACATTAATGCTCTAATTAATGTTGTTAATGAAAGCTTCTTATCTTCTTCTTACCTTTTACTTACCGCACACAATAGGCTGTCTGGTCTGGTCGATGTACACATACCCAGTATGCTTTGTGGTCCGATGAAGATATCCGAAGAGATGCTGGCAGACAAGCACTTAAACTATGTTTTCAACTCCTGATTATACATTTATATAGTGGTAATTTTTTTCATTTTAATTTTTACACTTAAAAAATCATATATATATACTGTATATATATATACAGTGTATTTTTTCCTTGTATTTCTTACCGAGGTCTGGACTTTGACGACTACATCCTATTGAGATACATTACCTTTTAAATGCAGAAATGTGCTGAATCACTACCGTCCATTTTTTTGCAAAAGGAAACTTTCACTGTATATAAAACAAACAGTTTATAATTAATTGAATTTTCTGTTTTTCAAAGGTAGACTATAAACTAATTTATAGATGGCATGTGCACACAAGTGGCTGTAAAATGCCTGTAATAATTGGATGGGATTGATTTACAGTATTGATTCTTTAAATCAAGCTTGTACCATATATATGTCAATAGTCATTTTGTATTTAGACTTTAATTGGTTAATGTACGCTTGTATGGGCAGCAGACTGTAAACACTCAACATCAGACATCAGAACAAATCAATGACCAGAGGAGGTCACAAACTGCTTCTTGTGAATATCCAACAATACAGTAATTGCACCATCATGCAGTCTGACTGAACACTGGACTCTTTTTCTGCTGCCTTATCACTGTTTTTCACTTGCAAAGTACCTGAGTACCTGTTCAGAAAACACAGGATCCCATAAAAATACAGCCATCTCATAGATAAAATGTGATATGGTTAAACTGAGCAGCACTGTAGATTCAAAAATGATCAATTTCCACAAGTGTCAAAACAGATCTTGGTCACTCATGCAACAGAAAGTGTGCACACAATTGGTAAAACTGTCTGGGAAATCTCTCGTGCGACGTAAAACAAAGAGTGTCATGCATTTTTTATGAACAATCAATAATCATTCCTAATCTTTCCACTGACGGAGTAGCAAAAAACAGCAGAGTCAAAACATGACAAGAGTGATTTGCAGGAACCGGTAAAAGAAAGCAAAAGTGATTCTCAAGTCTTTTCACTACTTAAAGCCATACATGAGTGAAGCCCGAAGAAATGCGGGGCAAAGAAACTTCACTTCTCACTAAACACATTTGGGGAGAAAGATCAGCTGCAAACTCCAGATATGTCAGCTCTAACAGTAGCTGCCTCTTTCGCTGTCCATCATGCATCAGGGGTATGCAAATGCAAAAAACTGTTTTAAAAAAAACATCAATAGCAGCGAAATATGAATAAATAAATGCATCATATCACAAAACACATTCATCTGTGGGTTTGTTCCACGTGGCACGGATCACAACAGCAAAAATAAAAACAGAATTATAGAAAAAATTTTTCAGAAGTGGACTTCCAGAAATAGCTTCAGTAGTTTTGGAGCTAAACTGCACTACACACTGTAGATCAAAGCATCAGTCCTAAAAGACACCTCATTCTGGTTTAAATGAGGGCTTCTCAGTGATGTCTTCATGCTGAAGGCGTCACATACTGAACCTACAGTTTGCTACTGTATGCTGGGCTATCAAACAGGCATCAATGACCCCCCTTCGCTAACGGGCCGAGTGATGATCAACTTGTGAGCGCTGCTCTGTAGGTGCTTGTGAGGACCTGAAGAGGTCTCGAACGGTGACTCGATCACTCTTTGCTCTCCGTGCGTGTTCTTCTGATGACTGAAGAGAAGAAGCTTCGGCCTTGTTGGGGTCCCATCAACATGGGAGCCTGATTCTTGTGGATGATCTCGATCTAGTGTGAGGAAGAAGCAAAGGGTTGAGTTTGTTTCTGCGAGCCGCTGGGCAGAGTGACATTTAGAGTGAGGAAGGAAATGGTTCTGTGGCGAAACCTTGTCTGTGTGTCTGTAAGTTCCTTATTTCAGGAATCTGAGGCCCGGTCAAATAACTGCTTTACTTTAATCAACCAAGGCTCCAGTATACTCCCATCAGAAGTGCTTGTTGGATGGTTGAATAGCTACAGACACCTTTCCATCTGGAGCTGCACCTGAAAATTTCTGTAACCTCCCGAAGCTGACAAACTGACATTCACACCCACTTGATGCAGTGATTGATCAGCTGTGCAGAGATGAGAAAGGACTGAGGGTTTGAACTTCTTTCTCGAGCTCTTTGTCATTGTTTACACGACTATTTCTGTCACTTTTTATTGTAAACAGCCGAGTGCAACACTGCAAATGCTAGAAAATGTGTGTCATCATCCCCATATATAAATAATATCACGTCTCACTCCTCTTTATGAACCAGTCGTTTTTGAGCATAACCTGGCCCTTATGAGTCGCGTAGAGGCCTCAAAAGCCCTTCTGCCTGGGCAGAGTGGTGTTAAATTCACTAAACACATTAATGCTGTCAAGCTTCCTTCAGGAGAAAGTTCACATTTTTAGCAGCACTAATAATATGGCTTTACAACAGAAATATTGTCAGTTGTTTTTTACTTTGAAAGTGCAGGGTGTAATGCATATTGCAGCCTCTAGGGCTTCGTAGAAGGGTTTTAGACCTTTTGCCAAATACATGTAAAATCTTGTTTAAAGGTGCCCTGTGGAATTTTTTTTGTTAACAAACCAAGTTATATTTACGTTCCCTGTTTCTCACCAAAACTCACATAGTGTATTCTTGAGGCCAAACAAATGTGTTGTGATGTATTTCTGAGTTGATTTTTTGAAGAATTAGAAACATTCATTGTTTACACCCACTCATTTTTCTCTTAGCCTTTGTTGATGCATTTCTACATTTCAGCCGCCAACTGTAAATATCTGGAATAGCGTGAAACCATCAGCAGGACTGTGCATCATTTCACTCTTAAAAACATTACTCCATAGCGCTACTAGTGGCCAAGAACTTCACAGGGTACCTTTAATATAACCATCTGAATGGCACTGAGGAACACTGGAAACCATAAAGCTTGTTAAAATGCTGATAAAGCTGGTTCAAAACATAACCGGTTGTGTGTTTTACATGATGTTTGTGTTTAAAATCACAAAAACAGAATTGCACTTTGCTTGCTGAGAGAATCTACAGCAATATGAGGATATATAAGCAGCAGTTAAATGACATCCTATATTTTTGTTATTGTCAATAAATCCCATTAAATGAAATGTCTTCTGTGTAGCCAACACCTGATACGGCTAATTTGTCTGGGCCATAGACCTCCAATGTTTTTCAGTGAGCCACACCAGTGCACTGGGTCACATATTCCTTCATTATTATTGATTCCTTCATTATTATTATTTTTTTTTTTTACCAAGTATGAGATAGTTTATTTTGAGTCAATCCAACATCCATCGTCCTGCTGATGTAAATACCAAATCTGCTTCTGAAAGTGGTCCAAAACAAATAAATTGTTAGTCCAGTTTGAGTAATAAATAAAAACCACAGTGCCCAGCTGTTTTTTTAGCCTTCAAAGAAAAAAAAAAGAAACTATATATTGGATTCCTGAGCTGCTTTTAAAGATGTATGTCTTTAAGTAGGAGGAGGGAAAGTAATGAGAGAAGGCCTAATGCATTGTTGGTTTTGGTCTTTCATTGTATTTTGCTGATAATAACAAAACCGCTTAAATCACTCAAATGTATCCAAATGAAACAATGGATTTTCTAACTAAAGTTTAATTCATCCTACTGTTATCTCTCTTATAACAACAAAACCTGTCTCATAGGGGTCTGGGGTCCTATATGGGCTCTTGTTAAAGGGGTTCTGTTGCCTAATGAGTGCATATTTGAGGGTCCTTAATGTGACAAACCATGAGAATCCCTGAGGTTCATAACCCTGAATTACAAATGGTTACACACATTTTGGTGGATTGGTGCAAAGTATGGGCTTTATGGATATAATTTCTGGCAATATCCTGTTTCCCAACCATGATGCTATTTCTGTTTAAGGTTGAAATTGTAGATCAATGGAATAACAAATACCAAGCATCAAGGATTGTCATATTAAGTGCACAGTTCATTATCCTGTAGCACTAAGAGTATAAACGGAGTAATGGGGAGAGGAAACGCTACCATCTGCATTAAAGGGACCACGTTCACTTCAAAGGAAAGCTGCCATTTACTATACTTGCACTCTGACTCAGGAGCAATTACATGCTTTTGTGGGCTTTCTGTCATCATTAAACATGATTGAACTTAATGTTTCTGATGTACTTTGCAAAATACCATAATGAATATGATAATCTTCCCGGGCAAGACATTGGTCACAAACAGAAGATCTAAAGGAATACCTGAAATTAATTTGGAGGGTAACTGGGTTCTGTTTTAAGGATGCAACATTATGGTGGACCTATTACACTCATTTCCAGCTCTACATTTTTATTCTAGGACCCCACTCTGTATGAAAGTTGTGTTAACTTACCGCCGATGCAAAGCCCAACATTTCCTGCTTCACTGCATCATATTCAGAAGCTTTTAAATGACTAAACAATAGGAGACTCTTATTGTGAAGAATTTACAGGAAATGAAATGTGTCCCTCCCGCTAGCAGAGCTTCATTAGTAGCGCTAAAAACCAATTTTCGTAAGCACGTCTTGACAATGTTTTTGTAATTAATCTCACTGCCAGGAGGGGCAGACAAGAGCTTCGCACTGCAGGTCTACAGCACTACAAACTCAAGGGTAATAAGTCTGTTAGACACAAATAAAAGCGATTAAAACAAATGAATAATGTCTGTAATGTACTCCCTAGCCATCAAAAAAACATCAAAACCAAGAAAACTTAAGAGGGCGTTACATTTATGACTTAGAAAAGTGTAATTTTTCCAGATTTCCGTTTGAAAATAGGATGCAATTTGACTTCATAGCAGACCTGGTTATCAAGGAGACAGTGATACATGTCAAATGTCGCTTCAAAATGCAAATGGTTTTAATGGTGTTAAATATGTTATGCATGCAGAGGAACTGAGAAGCATTTGCATAGTTGTTGTTGTTAATAATTAGTGGGATAACATTCCATTTGAACTGTGATGTTTTTATAAGCATTTTACAGGTCGACTGATTCAAATTCAGCAGCAACATAATTATGTATTGTCAGATCCTAACTTTGCTCTGTGGAGTTGTGCCAGCAGATACAAGAGCACTTGCAGGCTACTTGTTTTGTCATGCACTGTGTATTTTAGCTTTGCCTGGATGATCCATATGTAAATCTTGGCAGCACTTCATCTGCAGTGGCATTGTAATTAAAGCTAAACACAACCGTAATCAACACAAACTGAGGAGTTTCGTTTTGAAAAAAAAAAATGAACATCTTGGACAGAGAGAGCAAACACTTGTGTGCTTGTGGAGGTAGATGTTTGAGATGTAGACGGTAAGCAAATTAGAAGAAGTAAGACTTGCATCATTAAGTATTTGTTATCATAAATTACAGCACAAAAAAAACAAAAAAACAAAGCAATTATTTGTGTGAGAAATGGAAAGCAAAAGAAGACTGCACCTGATCACAAAGCTTTCCTATATCTTGAAACCAGTTTTTTTTATTGTGCCATTAGAAAAAAAATGCAGTAATGGCTTGAATTTGTTTGTCTGTTTTTTTTGTCTTTGCTTTTTGGTTAGTTTTTTTTTTTACTTAACATCAACCTGCTCAGGGACTGCACATATACATCATAATGACATAATTTAATGTACACTGCCCCAGATTAAGTGTGACTATTGGCAAAGTAAAGCAACATAAAGTAAAATCAAGTTTTAATCAGTCACTAAAGCCTGAAGGACTTTTATATTTTTAATGTGTAGGATTGCTGTTGACAGGTCACAACAGTACTATCAAGGAATGACTGCTAATACAAGAAAGAGTAGATTTAAAGATTTTTAATGTGTTTCCATCAGTAATAGTACTGTGTCCACAGTCTGACGTGATGACATTTTATATAGTCACGAAAGGTGATGCTCCAGATGTGTTGCAACATCTTCAAAGATTTGGGTTAATAATATTTCTCCCCTAAACAAAGAAGTATTTGATTTAATCCCTACAGTATGCTGTATGTCCCTGATAAATAGTTTGGCTTAACACTGTGTGTGATACATGATGATGAAACACGGTAGATACATTCAGTGACTTACAGTGCACGGAGTCTGCATCCACGGTTCACCATCGATCTGCATCGGAAGTGATTTACTGGTTCTGTCAGTGAAAAACAAGAGAGGATGTTCTGATTAAACTGTATGAGAATGTATAAAACAAAAAAACTACTAAAAAAATAATATAAAACTTAACATGTCCCAGACAGGAAGTGATAGTTCTTCAATATTTCAATACCAAAATTACAATTACTGTTACTATTTTTTTTTTATTTTGCATTTTTGACCACAGGCTGATTTTTGACTTGACAACCTGATGCTAAAAAAAAATGCTAACAAAACAAGACCAATAAAAAAAACAATAAAATCACATATTTGACCTAAACTGTTAAGCGGAGCTGTGTTTCAGTTTGACGCTGACCTGATGGTCACAGAGGAGCACTGTGCCAGGCGTCTACCAGCGCTCTTCAGGCCCGTGTAGATCTGACCCATTTCCATGGCTCCTTCCAGTCCAACAACCTCCAGCAGCTGGTCAGACAGGTCTAAAACACAAACATACATTTTTAAAAAAAAAACAAACTTAAGGTTAACTTTAGAATTAGCTGAGTTTATTTAACAGCTCCAAGTACATATTTATAAACTAAAAAAAATAAAGATTTTATGTGTGTTAAGTGTGTAATTCTGTCAAGACATGAGTACATATATTAATGATATATTAATGATATGCTCTCAAAGTAGAACCATTTCAAATGCACTGATGTGATGTTTTAGACTGCTAATTATCCTAAAATGTATCAGTAAGTGATTTAATATTGAATAAATGCAGCATTTGTCTTCCTTGTTGCCCCTCAGTGTTGCTCGTGTTATTAAAAAAACATAAAGTACACAGAAGAAAATCTTCCAGTTAGTGAGACTGTGAGAAGAAATGAAGGATAAAGGGAAAGTGAGGATGAATAACAGAGCATGACATGTCACTTCAGTCATTGCCTTCTGCCTCTTTTTAAAAAAAAGAAAAGAAAAAAGGCAACAAGAGCAAGCTACAAACAAAACAGCTATTAATTAGATTGCACCGGCAATGCAAAGCAATCTTGTGATAATATAATTATTAATTTCTCTTCTGTTTTGCAGTTATGAGCATTGATTTTGCCCCTGCTGGAAGCCCAGTGTCATGCAGGGCCCATCTGTTTCAGACGCCCGCTCTGCCTCCGACTCTCCATCGACTCGTCCCTCCACAAATTAAGAAGCTGCTGCCTCGCTGCTGGGAGTATACAGACACTAATTGAAACTAGACCCATTTTTAGGCACTTGGTGCGTGCTAGCGAGTTAGCTCGCTGTCACCGACGCTGCTCCATCCCCGTCTTGTTTATCTCAGCCGTGTTGGTTTCCTGAAGGAGTGTCGCAGGTAATGCTGCTGTTGCTGCGAGGTGTTGTTGTCGCTGCCGAGCTGCGGTGTCCAGCTGTCACCATGGTGATGGACATGCGTCTGTCCCTATCTTAGTGTGGGACTGTGAGTGCAGTAGTTTCAGGGTTGGAGTGGAAGAGTGTGTGCACAGACACAGTAGTTTGACCTCTTGACACTGGACTTTAAAGCTGCCCCCCCTCCTCCAACCCCATGACTTCTCACGTTAATGCAAACAGCTCACACAGGCCCACGCTGACACGTATGATGGACAGCGTCACCACGGCGATAAGTAAACTGGTGGGGATTCCTTGTTGCCCCGGGCTACAAAGATCCCAAGTATACCCAAGAGTGCTTACTGTGGGAAAGACCATAGAGCCTGTCTGCCAAATATAACAAGGTCAGGACATCTATGTACAACTGGGAGATGCACAAAATACACTTGACCTGCATATTTTGGTTACAAACTATAAATATATAATATATATCTATTTATAGAAGTTAAACTCCATTTATAAAATAAAGAGTTTAACTTCTACATGACATGGAATTTTTTTTTAAACCAATCCTAACTGAGAATACAGGTATATTTCACTATTTGAAGACATTATAAATACAAACTCACAATTTGCACTATTTGGGAAATTCATTTATTTGATAAGAGTTAGCTTAGCACAAAGGCTGGCAGCAGGGGGAAACAGCTAGCCTGGCTTTGTCCAATTATCTATTGTGTCTCAATTGTTTAATGAGCACAAAAACTGTTTTTTTTTTCTTCCTGAAACTGTTAAAGCTACTAAAAAGAATAGTTTGGCACTCGGCATTCGCTTTCTTGCCTGAAGTCTTGTTTGTGTAGCACGGTTGCCAGGCAACCAGCAGAGACTCTAGGAAATCACTGCTCCTGGCTAAAGTGTGCCACTTGTAACTAAAACTACAAATTGTCATTTTTACACCTTGGTTTGTATTTCCCAAAGTGTTAATATATTCCTTTAAGATATATACTGTCTTGTTTTCTATAACTTTTTTTTAAGCAAAGAGGTAACAAATAACATGCTATAAAGTTTTAATTAGATGTTTAAGCTTAAAATCAGCCTACATTTCAGTATTTCCATCATCTCTCAGGCTCTCTTTAAAAGTTATTTTCACCTATTTCAATCAAGTGAGGATGCATGATTTTAATTAAGATCTTAGTGAATGAACGTCAGAGTTATCGTAGGATGATTTATTGGTGAATTTCCATTTTTATTTGAATCACCAATCATTATTTCTTACTTTAGAGTTGCCAATAAAATACTTGGAACAACAATCGAAAGTGGACTCTGCCAAATATAGAAAAAGCCATCATGTTTTCTTCCCCAAGATAAACTGGGAGGGGAAAAAAAAAAGAGGTTGAGTTATAAACACACCAGATAAGCAGCCGACGGCCAAATATAACCTGAAACACCCCTTACCTAACCTGCAATCAACATTATGTCCCTCCCTCAAGGGATGAAGGCTATATTTGGCTGTGATAAACACACAACACGCAGACACGGAGACACAGAGGGTGACAATTCAGAACGAGCGAGACAATCATATGAATGAATGTCCATATGGGAGATTCACAAAAGCGGCGCTGTGGCTTTAATCTCTCGAGCGTGGGATGTGAAACGGCGCCCTTGTCACTGTCAAACATCGAGCTGTCGAGGAGGACGGTGACTGCGCTGACACATGTGGAGCGACAGGGTGAGAGCGGAGGAATAAGAGAGGGACAGTGAGGGGAGCAGAGCGGGACCAGTAGCAGATCAGGTGAAAGTAAAACTAAAGAGAAATGGCGGGAGGAGGAGGAGGAGGAGGAGGTGGTGGAGGAAGAAGGTGGGAAGGTGCGTGGGGGCTGATCCTCCAATGAAAGCTTCATGGAGCTTGTCACGGGGCATCAGTACCAAACATCGACCCCACCACCTACACACGGACCCCTCCCCCTCCCTCCTCTGTAAAACCTCAGTCCCATTCTAAATAATTCACTCCGCAGCCATTCCCTTCCACCTGAGGGGCTTGTCTCCTGGCGTCACCAGCGGGACGATTTAACAGCTCCCGAAAGGTCAGGGTTTTTTTTTTATCCCCCCAGCCACCCTCCACACATTCACCCACCCACCCACCCACCCATCCATCCATCCACAAACACACACACACTCACACAGTCACACACACACACAAAGTAATCCCTGCCAACAGTTTGATCTGTGCGATGTGCTCGGCGGTGCCCCCTCTGGGCTAATGTACTCCTGTGTTTACCTCTAAATACACCATTCTCTTGATCTGACAAGTTAGGCCGGCTCACCTTCCACAAGGGCATCCATTCACACTTACAGGTACACAACCTTACACACACACACACACACACATCAATAAACAAGCACAAACAAACACAAACGGGCACAAACACACAGGGATGTAGTGGCACACAAATACACACTCCCCACTTACGCTAAGTGCATTCCCAGGTTCAGTCTGTGGCCTTTTTTTTAAAAAAAAAAAAACAGCGAACTGATTGATTTTTATTCAGGGATTAATGGAGTGTTCATCGTTGCAAGGTTGGGCTTTGAATTGATCAAATATCTCCCTCACAGTCTGCCGTCCTCTGTGCCCCACTAGCGCGCATCATCTCATTAGGAAACTCAAATCAGCTGCCTCACAAGCATCCCAACAAGCTCCAGCACTTGTGTCGAGATTGTCTTTGTTTTGATTGAGTTAATTATTTTAGAACTGAGGTGTTTTTTTTGTTTTTTTTTTTGTCTTTCCTCTTTTCGCGTTCCCTCGCTGTCCCCGCTGTGATTTATTTGATTTTGTTTTCTCTAAACTTTACCAGCATCCAAACATTTATTCTGTTTTCTGATCACAAGTATGTTAAACGCTGCTCCTGTAAATTAGCCTGAATGTATCACCTGGAAAAAAATTCCACGCAGCACCTGAGAGGACGAAGGTATTTCCAGAGATCTAATGATTCGTTAAATCGGCCCTTGTTTCGACACGTACTGACATATTTAACAGTATTTTATGATTCCTTAAAGGCAGGGATCACAGCAGGGGGGGAAAAAAAAAAACATCTGTTTTTTTCCAACAGTCATGTTTTGACCATTGACGTCTCATAAGGGATCGTTGGCACCCATGTCTGGAGAGCTTCACTGACTCGCCACGCTTCAAGCTCGACAACGATTGGAACATTCACTTCATCCCCAAGTACAAACACATCATCGCGCCAGGAAACCATAAAAACATACTGTGTATCACCTGAACAGGCAACTGTTGGACACAGACGCGTCATGCCCATCCAACCAGATTTTTGTTATCTGGACTTTTTGTATATTTATTTTAACTTATTGCTATTATTTTTAAAAAAATAATATTTAGTTATGATTGTTTCAGAGTATGAGTCAAATGTATTATTCTAATTATGTCATAAATCGTACCTCGTCCAAAAGTTGCACGATGAAAGCAGTTCACAAAAGCAGCAAGCTGATTTTTTCCCCCATTGTTGCAGGTTATAGCTAGCAAAACACTGAACGAAGAGGAAAATCTTGACTTTCTTTATTTAGTCAGGAGGTTGATGGTGCAACAGGTACATTATCTTAGGTGAAATATATAGTGATAGAGCATTTTTCCTTCATGGAAAAGTATGAACTTTACTGAAAGGTTTGTTCCTTCTTTCTTATGACCATTTCACACCAATCGAGGGATGATGACGATGCTGATCTGTGTGAAGCAGGTAAAGATAAGTGAATAGCCTGACCATAACAACAACATGATGATGATAATAATAATAACAATAACAACAATAATAATAATGTTGTCAAAGTACTGTGTAAGAAGCAGTCAGTTAGCCTATATGGTGGTAAGAGAACAAATTGAAGTGGTTTAATCAAAGAAAACCACAAAAACAAATATTAGCAATTAGCATTATGCAAGGAATCTAATTTCAGAGGAAGATGCTGATTTCATTATTATTATTATTATCATTATTATAAATGAGCATCTGGCAAGGGACATTTACATCAGGGGAAGGCCCATTCAAAGAGAAGAAGATAGCTATCTAAAGACTTTCATTTGAAGTAAACATAGGAGCTTCAACAAAAACCTGGCTACAAAAGTACCAATGCTTAGAGCACAAGAAAACAACAGATGCAGCTTTTTGTTTTTCCCCGTAGAGTGTTTAGATGCACTGCAAACCATGACAGGAAGTTTGCTGTTGAGGGACTTAGAGATTGGAGACAGGGAAAGTTTTGACAATCACAATGCAAGCCAACAGCATATGGAAAACTTTCATAAGTGGCAGATGCATTTGATGACTACTCCAGTTGATGAGGAACTGTCAGCCCGGAGAGGCACTCAGATAAAACTGAAGACAAAAGAAAGGGACGACAGATACAGGTATGTCTTCAAGCTAGCAGATATAACTTCCACAGTAGCCTGCTTTAGATTGCCATTTCGAGGCCACGATGAATTGGCGACTGGCGAGGCGTTTTCACAGAAATCACTGATTTGTTTGGAAGATATGATGAAGTTGAGATGATTACATGTATTGGAAATGTAAAGCATTAAGTAAAGGTGGCAAAATTCTTCTCTGTATGCCTTTATACAACTCCACACTCATTCTTCGATTTGTTGGCAAAGCAGTCTAGATAAAGGAGCGCCTAATCGAATTAGTGCATGTTAAAGACACAACTGGTGCTGGTCATGTCAAGAATCTCATGGAGACAATGGAGAAATACGGCCTTGATGCCAGCAACATTAGAGGGCAAAGATAACGTATGATGGCTCTGCCGCTATGTCTGGAATATATAGGGATGTGCAAAGCTATCATAAAACAGAGCATGTGCTATGCACTTTGATTGAAACTTGTAGTGATTGATATGTGTTGTAAGAACATAACACAACTTCTTTGGCGTCAGTGAACAACTCCTTCATGGAAGGTTCCCCCAAAAGACATCGCTTGCTCATTGATGTGCAAAAGGAGCTGATGGAAAATGACCCCAAGAGACCCGAGACACTGAAGGCTTCGAGTGTCATAAGATGGGCATCACGAATTGACAGTCCTTATCATTACCGTGGATTCTGGATTGGATTCAGACCAGTGATGCATTTCACGGGACACATCAGTAACTAAAATGGCACTGAGAAAAGCCATTGATTTTAAGGTCTGTCTCCATTGGGTGGCCTCGAGTAGAATTCTCACAATCGCTACGTTTACATGGACCCTAATATTTCACTAATAATCAAAATAATAGCCCAATCAGAATAAAAATACCTCCTGTTACCACCTCCATTGGAAGAAACTGGCCCGATCGGAAGGAATTTTCAATGGGGTGGAGAGGGGTGGCAATCGTAACTGATAATCCATTCAATAGGAAAATATTAGTGCCTGAAAACCATGTAAACACTTAATCTGATCGTTTCTCTCTGGTTGGAATAAATCTATTCTTTCTGTGCATGTTGGTCCCACGTAGAGGTAACATTAGGTGACAGTAGAGAGAGCAACAGAGACAGAAAGTATGACGTTAGTAGCTGTGAACGTAGCAGTGCAGTGTGTGTACAGTTCCTGTGTTCTGCTTGACACGTTAGCAACAATGGGTTAGCCTAACCTGCCTGGTTCACTTAAGGTGGACCAGCTATTCTCATTGTAGCCACTCCTAAACAGAGAGTGGAGGAAACCCCCCTCCCCCCCAATATCCACCCCTGTTTATTGGGCTGACAGCGGCCGGTAGGAACATTTTGACATATCTCCCTGATGTGGTCATCATTTTTGCACATGACACACAGCTGTTCCGATTAAATGCCTTGGCGCATGTAAACACCAGAATGTATTAGATCACATCCCATGTAAACAGTTGACCCGAAATCTTCAGTCGGAATGATTTAAGTCAGAATGAAAAAAATTGTGCATGTAACCACAGCTAGTGACTGGTATTCTCATCAAAATACCTCCAGGGTGAAGACATAGACATCAGCACAGCTGCGCAGCTTCTGGATGACTGTAAAACAGAGTCGTCTGTCCTGAGGACAGATGAAGTTTTTTTGGAGATGAGGGATGAATCAGAGATGGAAAGAAGGAGCAAAAACATTTCACAGAGACTGGAGGGCAAATGGCAAAAATATACACAAATGAGTCCAAAAGAGGAGATGAAGGTTAATTTTTACTTTGCAAATCTTGACCTCTGCATACAGATTCAGCAATGAGACCCTACCTCTTCTCAAACACTCAAACAGCCTCACAAAGCCATCAACAGAGAAGATCCCACACCTTTGATTGTTTACAGTAGGGATGTAATTTCAGAACAAGCTGAAACAAAGATGATGGCTATTTACCGTTTCATGGTTGAGAATAGTGTTCTTGAAGCATATCTTGAGATCAGCAAGCTATACCAGCTCATCATAACACCCACAGTCACATCATGTATGCAACGAAAGATGCTTCTCTTCATTTAGATTAATCAAGAACAGACTGTCGACCACCATGTTGCGAGAAAGTATGGGTTATCTGATCGCCAACGCAGTAAAGTCAGACTGGACCCAGGAAGTGAACTTGGCGAGAGTTAGGGATTCCATTTGGAGACAGACGTTGAGGTAGGCATCCTACACTTGGCTGTTGTCCCCCCCACCCCCCCCAACCATCTCGCTCTCTAGTTATATAAGTGTGTGTAGGTGTGGTTACAGGTTATAATGTACTCAGGCTAGTGGTGATGATGGATCTTTCAAGGAGGCTGAGCGGTTCGGAAAATAGGTTACTTCTGCTCAGTATGTGCGTTTATTGGCAATGGAGCAGACACTGTTATATGATGTCAGCACAGTCTTATCTGTACTCATCCTGCTTCCTATGCATTATGTTTGAAAATACAGATATTACCATGTTGGCAGGTTTTTTTAATCGGTGGCATTGTTATCTATGTTCTCTAAATTAATTGGCGTTTCTGTGAATTTATGGTCCTTAACATTTTTGGGTGAAGGAGACTAGATTTAGCTCTTTTTCAAGAAAAGCGACAGCAGTGTAGAAGCTAGTGTAGATGTGAGTGATTAAGTGAGTGTCATTTTCAATAACCATAACAACGCAAATAATTGACATGAAAATCTCTGAATAAATATACAGGTGGTAGATTACTCAGCCGCAAAAACTGAGTTTCGGAGTAATCCCCCCCAAAGTCTTTGGATATCAGTAAGCTTCATCTTCTGGGGACCATAAATGTCTGTACACAATTTTACAGCAGTCCATCATAGCATGACTAAAAAAAACATGTACATTAGTTGAGAACATCATCCTGATCTGAAAGGATTAAAATTCAACAGCAGCAAAACAACCCTCTACTTCCTTTCACTGTAATTATGATGACTTTAAATACTTGAATATCTTCTTTTTTAAATTCTGAAAACATGACCTTTACCTGCAATTAAGGATTAGTATTATTAATTATTATTTAATGGTATTAAGACCTTTACTTGAGTAAAAGAAGGAAGGAATTCTTCTTCTACCATGGCTTTCGGGATATTTTTTATTTTCTTTGTAAGTCCTTGAAGGGGCTTGCACACTTACCAGCTGTTACCAGCTGACTCATTCTGCTTCGTTCATTCATATATTCCCATTGACGGGTTTCCTTTTGACGTAAATGGATTCAGGGGTATGCCCAACACCCCCCTCAGTCTGCTCCTATTAACTGAGCCTGTCCACTGGCGCCCACAGAGACCATTAATACACAAGTGACAGTTCCAAACAGTGACATGATTGTACCTTTTCTTAGCAAACACAATCAGCTAGCTGTGATTCACCTTGTCATCTGTGAATTATTCATGTACTAAGGAAAAGTTTGGTCAAAAGTTTAGTCTTCTGATAGGAGTCTATCTGATAGGAGAAAGGACACATCCTATCTTTTGTTTGTATCTATGTGTGCTTCAAGGAAAACAGCCTCATAAATTGTAAAACCTATTTCGTTTCAAGTATTATTGTCCGACCACGATCTTCAGCATATGCAGGGCTTTGGAAGTGCTGTTGGTGACTCACCGATTGCCTCATAATGTGTTGAATTTTCTGACTTTTCAGAAACCTATTTTTTTAGTGTGTGTTTAAAAGAAGACTATAGTCATTAGGCTATGCTATCAGCTATGTGAGGTTGTACCTCGTCACTCTGCTTTGAACCAAATGCTAAGATCAGCATGGAAATGTCACAGTGACAGTGTTAACTTAATAATGTTTATCAGCTAATGTTTAAGATGTTTACCCTCTGAGTTTAGTGTGCTATTGTAAAAGTACCAAAGTATTGATTTATCATTTTAATGTGCAGAGATGTGCAAGGATGATTGTTACTTCTCTCCTTTGTTAATGTGTGCATGTTCTTGAGAGGAGGAATGTGACTTAGGAGGCCCACTCCTCTCTTTCCATCCTGGCTCAGGCCCAAATAAGGTACCATTCTGGGTCTTCGTGTAAGCAAGACATATTAAGTGGTCAAAGGCCACATATGGCTTGGCCCTCTTCCCTGCTTTGTGACTTTAGGAGATGTAGTTCTTATTTAACATACATGTGCATGTAAATGTATATCCCATGGCTGTTTGCTATTGGCTGTAATCCATAAGTTTGTATGATTTCAGTAATTCATGATCATTTCTTTGTCTCTGAAGACTGTAAAAAGGTCAGTTTGGCTTTGTGTAGTGAGATAATAATGCATGCAATAATAATGACCCAACGGTATTTTTTGTATTATTTCATATATAGCATAGCTTAGTGTTTTCAGACAATTTCCACGACACTGTCCAGGTAACATTTGCTTATTAGCAGTAAAAACAAAGCAAACTCGTTTCCCAGGTGTTTGGTCGTAAACCAAAGTATTGGACAGTTAAGAGATAGCCAAAGTGATTACAATTCATCCTGAGGGGAACACAAAAGTCTGTACCAAATTTGATGGCAATACATCCAATTGTTTAACTTAAAACCACCAATGTCAATGTTACGATGGTAGGAAAAGTCCAGGCATTACTAAAGTGAATAGCGTTCCTCATCTGGGAACCATGGATGTCTGCACCAGTTTCATGGCGATCCATCCAATAGTTGTTCAGATATTTCAGTATGTACCAAAGTGGTGGACTGACCAACCAACTGACATTGCCATCCCCAGAGCCACGCCACTCTCTCTCAGTTTGGATTTGTGCTCTAATGGTCTATTTCAAAATTCAGTAGGGAAACTGTAATGGCAGTACTGCGGACAGTTACAAAATGGCTAAACATGTTTTAATTCTGATGGGGTCAAATCTACCTTGAACTGCAAACATGAGCTCTTTGGGGTCGATCACTGGTGTCCTCTTGTCTTGGCCCTTTTTCCCCCCCTTTCGGTGACCCCTCCTCTTCTTGCTCTCGCCCCAAAGGTTGGACCCCCCATGCATGCTGGGAATGTTGAGAATGGCGATGCCTTCTAGGGAGATGCTGCTGAGGTCCAGAGTAACACCATCGCACTTTCAGGAAGGAGAGAGAAATAGAGGGCAAAGACAATAAATTGGCTAAGCACACATCTGTCATAACAGGATCGATATGAATTAGTAAGCTGCATTTTCCTGTAGTTTGACAGGTTACAAATACCAAGAGAGGTTTAAGGTGTTATCCACTGAAAACACTGACTTACTGGCAGTCTAAAGAATCGTCTTGTTTTTTCTCACCTAATAAATTGACAACTTATTACGCACAAAGGTTGAAAGTCGATATTTCAGTGCAATTCGGACAGAAATATTCTTATACATTTGGTGAAACGTCCATGAGAAGACAAAGCGCAGTGTGTTTATTTAAAAATTTGCTGAGTAAAATATCTGAAAAGAAGTTCTGGTCCAAATATAAAGTACTTAACCTTTGATATATAGTATATACATACATGTATGTTTGATGTAAATATGGATACCCAACATTTGGACAAACCAGTGGATGTAGTTGCAAATCAGTTATGTAGTTCACAAATTATCTTGTAAGCAGCACTAATTCAAAAACTACATTGTCTTGAAGTAGGAAGTTAGGTAATTAACCTAAGATATAAGCTTGTTAAATGTTTTGAAATCACACTAGAAACAAGTGACACAGTTGAGCTACAATGGTCACTGAATGACTTTCCTTTTAAGAGCCTGACCATGTCTCTTTGTCTGACCCTGAGTGTGCATCTTTTTTTCTGTCTGAACCCGAATCTGTCTCTTTCTGAGCCTAAACCTTTATCAGTCATTCTGTCTGAACACAGGTCTGCTTCTGTGTCTGAGCCTGACTCTGAATCTATCTCTGTCTGAAACTGACCCTCACCCTGTTTTAAGTCTGAACCTAAACCTGAGTGGGTCTCTCTGTCAGAATGTACACCTGTCTCTACATCTGAGTCTTAGCTTGAACTCATCTGAACTCATCTCCCTGTGTGAACCTGAGTATGTCTCTGTTTGAACCCAAGCAAGAACTTGTTTTTCTGGATTATAAACCTTTATCATCATCTGAGCTTGACCCTAAACCAGTCTGAGCCTGAACCTTTGTCCTAGTCTGAGCCTAAACCGAAATCTGTGTCTCTATTTGAGCTTTCTCTTTGTCACAGCTTGAATATGAATCATTTTTTTCTCTCTATCTAAGCCTGAACATTTCTTCAGTCTGAGCCTGAGCCTATTCTTAGAGCTCCATAGGAAGCACCATTCCTGTCAATTTGATTAACCTTAAAGAGTAAACCAGAATGGGGGTGCACCATCAGCTCATCAGAATAACCTTCTGTCAATTCTAAAAGCGTAACACTCTAGATAGTGGACCCTACACCAATCTAGATCCGTCTCAAATTTCCAGCAAGCTCTCTTCCAGTAGGTACTTAACTAACACTAATTAATAAAGACCTCTGCACTGTGTGGATAGCTCTGAGAAGGGGGAAGATGAATCGTATAGACACCATCTTCATTATCACTCAATATCACACACAGCAGGGTCATGTAGGGCTAATTACCTGTGGTTGAACTGAGGTTCAGTGAGAAGTGGGTGGGGAGTTGCACAGATAGCCTTCACACATTAACACTTTGGCTGGGTGGATCTGAAACTAGTACAAATTCAGGCTATTCATGGAACAAGGGTTGACCAGAATATTTTTAACATGCACCAATATTCTTACCCGAGTATTAGATATTCTTAATAAAATTAAGGATGTATGACTTCTTGGGATTCAAACTGGATGTTAACATAAAAGACTTGATAAAAATCCAAAGCTCTTTACAACGTTTTTGCTGCTCACTCACCCATTCACACCAATGGTGGCAAGCGACCACGCAGGGCGCTGGCGCAACCACTGGGAGCAATTTGAGATTCAGCGTCTCGCCCACAGATGCTTCGACATGCAGACAGGAGGAGTTAGGACCTTCTGATTAATGGACGACCCACTCTACCTCCTTAGCCACAGCCAACCCATTACATAATTTACAAAAGCAGTGACTTTAAAAAATACTTTTTTTGCTTTTGTTTCTTTATTGTTTTTTCTTCCCTTGCACAGATTTCTATAAACAGAAAATAACGTGGTTTGGTTTACCTCAACCTCCAGAAAGTCGTGGAGCTTCTTACATGTGGCCGAAAAGGTCTCCGAAGTGCCAAACTCAAAGTACCACAGCTTATTCTTTGTTCTGAAAAAAAAACAACAAGACAACAGAAACTGCAATGGGACCGAGAAAAGAGGAAACATAGGAGTGTTTTCTCCACATCAAAATCTGAAGCTTGTACAGTCATAACATCTATTTCCCTCTCTGTCTCTAGTCCCCTATATTCTGAGCTTATGAAAAAGAAAAAGACAACCACTCTTGAAAAAAGGATTTTCTAAACTACACAGGAAATACAGCTCTAATGTTTACCACTGAACAAAATCACACAGTCATTAATCTCCACAGAATGCATAATGTGGCCCATTAATCACATATTGAAGCATAATGATGGATCTACAGCCAGTTAAGGAGGCATCTGAGGGAGCACATGGGGTGGCCAGTGGGTACCCATGCCCAACATTAAGGCCCAGTGTGGGGTGTAGGAGGGTAATCTACCTGCCCCTGCAATTAACAGAGGACTGGGGTGCTGCTCCCCTGGCTTCCTACAGCACACACTCCCATTGCTAAGGCTGATGATCAATGACCTCGCCGGGGTGAGTAACCATCTGTCCGTATACTGCCATGGTTATATTCTCTCCTGGCTACAAGAATAAAATGCCATTGTGTTTTTTTTTTTCTATAAGAGTAATGGATAGTTATTGTATCACTTTTATTATATAGTTTTATTTCTTATTAGTGACATAACACAACAGTTTGTGTACCGTATTTTCCGCACTATAGGGCGCACTGGATTATAAGGCGCACTGTCAATGAATGGTCTATTTTTGAACTTTTTTCATATATAAGGCGCACCGGACTATAAGGCGCATTAAAACAGTCAGATAAATCAGTCAAACTTTATTAAACGCGTTTACAATAACTCTCAACATTGTTCAAAGTTAATGAGCGTATTCACAATAACTTCCAACCCAACTAAATCAAACATTAGCCAGTGTTTCCCCTATAATAATACAGGCTAAAAATATTTTTTAATGTCAAAAATAACACCAAATATCCACTGAGCAGCGTGTTTGTCTGTGACGTTGCCATGGAAACTGCAGGTAGCGTAACTCCCTAGCCAGTGAGTGGTTAATGAAGAGAGAGAGTGTGTCTGAAATAACGGTTAATGCTAGCGGAGCAGAGGAAACTGGCAGTAAATGTACAGTACAGACTACAGTGTGTCAGTTAATAAACGCTGCAGCTTGTCAACACCATGAAAAGTCACATCTGTTGTTTCCCCAACTGCTGGAAAAATGAAGGTTAGCTCCAAAGTTAGCAACAATGGGTTAGCCTAGCTTAGCGATGCTAAACTGATAAATACAAAACGGAGAAATGTGTAGCTGCCTGCTAATCCCGTTGTATTAAAACATTTTGACAGAACGCCACACAAAATCGCTTCGATGTCAGTGAGCACAACTAGAATTAATCCATATATAAAGCGCTCCGGATTATAAGGCGCACTGTCGATTTTTGAGAAACAGAGGTCTTACAAGCGCAACTCATACCTTTGTTATGTTGAAGGTAGCTGATTGAACATTTTTTCCCTGCATGAGGTTGGATCAGGAATGACCAGATCCGACCTCAAAGATCAGTATCGGGCTGACTGGTACCAGCTATATTGAAAAAGAACCTAAGCCCCTAAAATATCCGCAGTGTGCAAATATTTTAAATTGTAAAATGAAAGCAGTCCAACATCCACTAGTAATGTCTGAAATGTGAGCATTTCACAGTGTGGTACTAACAGAGATGTGCTCAATACTACTAATTCGATACAGTACCTAAAAATAAATACTCAATAGATTATGGAGAGTTCACTCAGGTAACTCAGGCAAAGGCTGCACTGAAGCAACAAACACTCAAGGACATCTCAGGCAATTTTTTTTCTTAATGCATTGCAGAGCTATTCAATTGTCAAGCACATAGATTGATTCTAATAACTTTAATGTACTTTAAGTGTGCAGCTGTGCAGCTGTATTATCTAGGAAAATACACATATTGAGTTGGGACTTGGTATCGGCAGATGCTCAGTATTGCAATGCCCCACAGTCCAAGGTCTTCTTTTTGTTCAACCAACAGTCCAAAAATGAAAAAATACTCAGTTTACTATAATGTATGACAGAGAAAAGCATAAAATCTTCACTTTTTACTTTTGAAAAATGACTAAAACGATTATTCTGTCATTAAAAAGTTGGTGGTTAATTTTCTGTTGATCTGCTAATCAGTTATAATTGACTAACTGTTGCAGCTCTAAATCACTGGCAGACGTTCAGGCCATCAGGTAGATTTGGGAATTAGATGTTTCAACTGCAGTGAACTTTGTTTAGTGTGAAGTTTTGTTTAGTTGGTCAGGTCAAAGCATTGCCATTTAAACAGCAGCAAAACATCTGCAGGTCTAAGAGAATTATGGTTGAACTGACAGGCTCATGGTGGCAAAAGCGCAGATGTAACTAATAACGTTATTCTGTTATATTCAAGTGTCGCAGTCAACCGTGACAGCATGACGTGAGCCGACGTTCATAATACCAGGAGTCTGAAACTGAGGCTGCTAATTGGGATTCAGCCATCGTTAATTTGATGACTTACACCTGTGCTCCGACTGTGACATGTTAAAAGTTTGGTGAAAAAGACAAGAATGGATGGCCAAAACTGCTCAGTTATCATCAGTCCACACATGTTGTTTTTGTTTTGTTTTATACCAGTTTTAACCTAAACGTCTTTGGGTTCTTGACTGTTACTTTGGGCTTTAATTCAATTTTCTGACATTATTTGGACTTAATTCATATGCATTTGGCATATGAATTGATTATGAATATAAAATAATAATTAGTTGCAGTCCCACATGTGTCTGCTCTGTACATTTCAACCACTCTACACAAAGGGAATTTTGAGCCAAATGTGTCACTACAGAAAATGTCAGAAGGTCATTATTATCATGACAAATCACCTTCTGAGCACCATTAATTTCTGAACAAATGTAATGGCAATCTGATAAATAGCTGAGGATCAAACTGTTGGACGAACAAGCAGCTGTTAGATGTTATGTAAAAACTGGCATTATGCAGGTAAAGGACAATGGCTGCAGATACAATAAAAGAAGATGTGACAGTTCAAGGGTGCTGAAAATAACTGTTAAACCTTTAAGTGATATTATGACCTTAAAAATGTATGATGGGAGACGCTTACGCTCTCGCAGCACTGATTCGTCTTCAACACCCCAGCTGGTTTTCAAATTGCTTACTCATCATAGCAAAATTAGATCTTGTGTTTCTGGATGGATTTTTAACATTTGTGGACGACTCTTCGCTGCACATAAAGTACAGTAACGCTGCAGATGAGCTTTGAAATAAGTTAATTTTTCCCACTCACCCCTGGTCTGAGGTGAATTACTCCATGGAACATGTTTCCTCAAACTTTTCGTGGCAGATATCCAAAACCTCTTCCAAGAGCCTTCAGTAAAAACAGTCTGCTTCGCTAAGGGTGGGGAATACTGCTCATTGCAACAAGTTCATTAACTGGAATCTATTTAAAATCACTAAACATCAATGCTTATTTTTATTGAAAACGTTCTTATATTTTATCGTTTATCCTTTAATGCAACTGAAATAATCGGCAAACTCTCCAAGAGTTTCCAGGTTATTTCTATACTGAAGCACGGATAACTGAAGGCTTTTGATCTTTCCAAGAAACAAGAGTCAACAGCACACAATTCATCCAAAAGCTTCAAGGACAGAAAAAAACCAAACAAACCTTACAACAGTGCTGACACGCAAAACTGAATACGGTAAAAAATGGCCTTCTCTTAGCTGAATCAAAGCACTACAAGAGGGACGTATTAGTATAAGCAGAGTAACAATCACTGAATTATTGATTTCCTCATTAGGACTTTTGTCAGGACCATTTAGCCACTTTATAAATGAGCTTTCATTAGGGTACTTGCAAGGTAGCCCAACTCGCAGTTGATTTATAATGTGCAACATGGTCAATAGCAGAGGGATGAGAACAGGGGGAGGTGGGAAGAGGCAGCGGGGCGACAGGGCCATGCTGAGAGGCTTTACACAACAACGCATCCTTACATCTCCTCCAGCATCATCACCATCACCATCGCCATCCTCATCCTCATCGTCACCATCTGTAAGCTCAGCAGTCAAGAGAGGGCAAACTGAGTGCACCTTTACAGTAGAGCAGGGAACACATCCTCCGAGCGTGTTTGCAAACAAACAAATGAAGGTGGCTACTTGGAAAAACATATTCAAAACTGTTGGCGGGTGATTTATGGAGAAAATGAAGCCACAGGCAGGCAGTGTTTTGGATCCTTTGGCTCTGTTGTTATGTCGAGTCTGGGTTTGGTGTGTTTGGTACAGAATGTATTCAAAAGCCTCCCCAACTACATCAGACATAATGCAAAGTGAGTTTTAGAGATGAAATCACAACATAAAAAGTCGATGGAAAACGGATGCGTCAGCTCGACCAAAAAAATGTGAAATTGTTCCACGTTTACATGACTCCGTTTAATGATGTTAGGGAAAGAAGAAGAAAAATGACAAAAAAATTGGAGAAAACTAACATGAAGGACTGAAGTCTGAGCTTTCATATAAACACGGACACGGTTCACATGGATGTTGTAGCTACAGCTAATGTTTGTAGAATAGCTAAATTGTTTTTGCAGAATAAAAAAGTCTAGCGATCAAGTTGTGCGGATTAAGTGAGGTGAAAAGTTGCTTCAGATCAGTGAACTGAGGGAAAAACTGTATTCAGGTGCTACATTATTCACCTGTTGAGTTTACCTGAGAGAAAAAAAAACAACTTAACGTTCAAGAAATCTCTCGAACCCCACCGATACTCATCAACTCATCATCTGGAACTAAATTCAGGACACTAAAGCACAGATACACCGAGACAACATCTGACTGTCCTGTCGATTCCCACCACTTAACCTAACAAGCGCGCCATGGCAACAAATCACCTTATGTCCTTGTTCATTAGGTAATTAGGAGCATCCCACTGGCCGGATCGGATTGTCATTTATCTGCTGACAAACACTGGATTCATCTGACAGACTGACTGTGAGGAGCATCTTCAACAGTGGCCAGAGTGTCCTAGGATTAATAGGGAGTCCATTTGAGTAAGATGATACGTTCAAGGTAGATAGGAAGATCTGACTTTATTGTGAGCGCCATAAAAGTAAACATAAAAGTCGTTTCCTTAAACCGCCGGCTGATTTTAAGCTCCCGCATCCCTCCAGGATATCTTAGAAGTTCATCAATTATATTATCTGTGAGAGCGATTTGTGGGTTTTTTTTTTTCAGGAAACAGTGTTGTCACTGAAAACCGGCAGCGTACTGTATGACGCAGGTTTTCAATTCTCCGAGTGGCTACAGTACAAAGCCTCTGTTGTGATTTTTACCTGCAGTGTATCAATGCAAAGTGTACTGCAATAATAACTTTAGCGGTGTGCATATGAGATCAGCTGTTGTAGTCACAGCTGGCATGCCGAATGAAAAGAGTGGCTCAGGTTTCCAGAGCCACTGAGGTGTCTTTTTATTTGCACAAACAAATCATAAAACAAAACTGGAAAATAAGACGAATACAAACTGTGCGGCCGAGAGGAAAAAACCACAAAGAGCTTTAGAAAAACATACCAAACCAAAAAAAAAAAAAGTGGAAAAATACAGACAAGTGCAGCTCAAACAGCCTGAATCTAAACGATATACACCCATGTTCATCAAGCCGCTGCTGCTCGGTCATCATATTAAAGGATGTTACAGGTGATAAGCTTCAGCGTAGCATCCCGCTGTCCCGAGGCCACAGCACCTTTACACCGTAGATGCTCTCTCCACCGGCCACACTGAACAGCGCCATTGATTTTCTTCCCCTCTGACACTTAATCTAACCCACAATGATCTACGACCTTATTTTCACACTAATTTCTTCTTGATCAGAGGTGATAAATATCGCATTGACATAACCAACTTCTTTGTGCATTGCATCAATGCACTGTTTTGTTTAACATGACACCGCCTGGAGCGCTCCGACTTCGCCTGGCAGTTTGAGAAATGACCTGAGTCGCGTCGTCTTGCCTACAGAGACGCAGCGAGCGGTTTGAAAAATGTATTTCTTTCAGTTGCACTGCAATGATTCCTGCCTGTTGTTTTTTTTTAAAACCACAACAACTGATACTGATATAAAATTTCCTGCAACTTTAAGAACAAAAACAAAAACTGCTTAAATAACATAGAAGTGAAAGGGTAAGCATGACATCCTGTATTTCAGTTTTGCAAACCAAGCTGCTGTTGAGGCAGAAATCATGTCAGCAGCTGATTTAAACCTCAACCAGCAGAGCCAAAGAACCACTTTTGTTTTATGTAAGTAATGTTGGATCCCTGTTGCCAACGTGAAGACACAGTCCCCAGATTTACAGAGTGATATTCTAATTTTTTTTACAAAGTGACTATAAACAAATATATTTCATCTTTCTGCATCTCCCTGGTTTGGTGATATAGTATGCCAGTCAAAAGATGTGCAGGCATCTGTTTTTTTTAGACAATTTAAATGGCAATATATCAATGTGAAGCAGTTCTCTAATATAGTAACTGAAATGCTCTTAAAACAATGGTTATAATTACCCAAGAAGTCTTCAAGACTTTCACAATTAAACCTAATTTAAATCAACTGTAACCTAGATGTCTTGCTTATCACTCAGGTAGTGGGGGACTGTGACAAAAAAGATGAATTTGCTAATAAAAATCTGACATCATAATATTCATAATCAGCCAATTAACAGTCGGTGACACTGCATATGAAACCGTATGAAAATGGATCTGTTGAAAACAATTAAAAACAAGTATTGCGATATTGTAAAAGTTGAAATGAGACCCAGAATCTCATTAGCGATATGACGTACTGAATAAAAACCATTCATTTTTGGAGACTGTGAGACACCTCACATGAAATTAACAAAGCAATGTTGTTAATTAATGATTTCATATTGTTTACAAGGCTCGGGGTGTTTTAGCAATCTGTTTATCTAAGGTCTGACACCTCCAACAACACATCAACTGGGGAAAGTGAGTCTGTTCGGCTTCTACAGTGAAAGTTCAACTGAGTCAGTGATCTTTCTGCATTAACTTTTGAGAGTAGCCCACTAATCATCACTCATATCTTCATTCAAAAGCACCATGATGAGCGAGATATCATCTTCCACCTGCTGGTTTTACAGCATCTAGACTGCGAGGGATTCTTTGTCTTATCTATCTTTCTGCTATCTTTATGGGCCTGTGCTTCAGGAAGATGCATCACGTTGATGAATCGTCAAAGTTCCTCTCTGTTGTTAACCTCAACACCAACTGATGTCTCCTTATTGAACTGAGTGTCTGCAACTTTGCACACCTAATATGCACTTAAATGAAATAATTTGACTGGCTAGCTGCAAGCCATTTCTATGATTACCTAGAGAAAGAAACAGACAGTGTGCACCGGTTAAAGAGTGCTGAAACAAACAAACCGAAAAAAAAATCCACCTTTTGGTTACTGACTTTTTTTCCACGAAGGAGAATACATGATTTATATTTGATTTACACAGCAAATTTGTTGTAGCATGAAATGCAATTTAAATTCAGTTGGGCTCCTTTAACTGATTATACAGTGCAAAGTTGTAGCATCAGGGAGCTACAAGACAATGTTTTTGAATCTCGAGAAGACGATCTTCAGTTTATCTTTATCATTATCAAAGTACATTTTTCATGATATGAATTTTTACAAATTTCTCAGCCCTACTGCTTCATGTGCAATGTCATGTCTGTGTTAGTTCACTTGAGTTTGTGTATGTGTGTGTGTGTGTGTGTGTGTGTGTGTGTGTGTGTTCTCACTGAGCTGGGGGACTGGGGCCACAGGTGAGATCCCTCTAAATTACATACAAGTGGTCATTAATTATAGATGACACTTTGGTCACATAAACGATTTCATCCTCAAATGAGGTCTGAGGGCGGCCGCTACTTAGGTCCACCACGCATGTGTGTGTGTGTGTGTGTGTGTAAATGAGTGTGTGTGTGCATGTGTAATTTAGAGCAGCATCACCTGTGGCCCCGTTCCCAGCTCAGCGGGAAGCACGCACACATGTACATGCGTGCACACACATTAGCATCGGTGTGTTGATGGGTGCGTGTGTTGGTGAATCCGGCGGCCCCATCCAGCACACCGCAGTGCTTTGATGAACATACTCATTATGCTAAAGAGTGCTCCATGCCTGGGCTTCCCTGTGCCTTCAGGAAAGGTTAACTCAGGATGGTTACACAGCACAGCGAGAGCCTGTGGGTGCACAGGGGCAGAGCGGCTCTGGAGGAGCGCGCTGACGGTGTTAGATGTCTCAGGACCAAAAATAGATCTGGGTATGCAGAGCAAATATCATGGGAGCATCAAGGTGCCATGATTGATGCCACAGAATAAACAAACATTGCAGGTGAAGCCACAGAAGCTTTCACACCGCAGCTGAAAGGTCCCAAATCAGATGTTTTCCCTCACAGATCTGATGTTGTCTGATTAGTGTGGAAAGCAAAAAAACACACAGAAAAGTGGTACAAAATTGGATCCTGTGGGATGTAACCTCCATGTGAGGTAAATTTGTCATATTTAAAAACTGGTCTCCAAAAAAAAAAAAAAAAATCTCATGAGTAAAATTTTCCATTAATCACTTCAGAAAGATTTTTGTCATTTGTATCGTTCCAGTGTTCATTGGAATTATGTTCATATTGCACCTCATGATTTATGTCTAACGCCGACTTTCAGTATCAACGCTTGAAGTATCGTGTCTTGTATGGAGTGAAGTGGAAAGTAAGGTTCCATTCAGACTGAGACAAGCCCTGCGTTAAAACAATACAAGGCGCTGTGTTGGTGGGGGGCGTGTTGTGTTGTATCAATGAGACAATGAAATATGATCCAGGAAGTCCACTGGAGCTACAGATTAATGCTTCTAAAGGTTTATCAGATGCCAAAACTCTTTTTTTTTTTTTTTAGCTTTCATCCTGACAATCGCAAGGTAAACAACAGAAACATGCCATTAACATTACAGGTATGGTATGAGTCAACCTGCATGTATGTGATGTTCAATGACCCTGTGTTATTTTGCTTGCACTCTCTGTGTTGACGCCTGCACTACATCAAAGCACAGTCCCCCATTCAAATGAATGAGAGGGCTGTGTTTTTTCACACAGGGCTTTTGATGGCCTGCTCTGGTGCTGTGGTAAAAAAGACACAGGGTCATCTGGTAAAAAAAAAGCTGAACAAGGCTCAACTTTTTGCAATTAAACATGATGTCATCCTGCAAAGTGCTACGTTAGCCAATCACATACTTGCTAGCAAACATTCCAATCCAGTCTCCTCCATTGTTTCAGCACAGGGCTGTTTTACCTGCACTAAGGGTGTGGAGGCTGTAACTGTTTTTTCCTAAACATGACTAAGTCTAACTCTAACTATAATTCAACCATAGTTTTTTTTATTATGTAACCACGATCTTTCCTCAACTTCTGGGCATTTTTGCTTTAGCTGACAGGAAATATGTGGAGAAATGCGTATCACATGCAATAAAACGCTAGAAATTAACAGGGAGTGTTGTTGTTACATAGTATGTGCCTTAACCACTCAGCTACCGGGGCACCCATCTCTCCCCAATTTTAATTATCTATTGGCTAAGCAAATTTTCCCAAGATAAGCTGGCAGCAGAGAAGATGGAGGACATCAGCCATTACTGTCATCCATATACCAGTTTCTTGCCTCAGGACCTAACATGTCATTGAATTTCATTAAAGTCCGTTGACAAGGTTTCAAGATATCCTGCTCACTAAAACATGGAAAAGAGAGTGAAATGGTTTTTCTTGATGGTAAACTGCACGGAGCAAACAAGGAATGTCCCGGGTTTAGAAATGGGCGGAAAGGAAGTGTAATTTGTGCAAAAGTCACAGCTCTATGAAAGAAAGTGATCTGATAAATAGTATCACATATACTCACTTTCTACCAAACAAAAGTTCAGATAGAAAATAAAAAAACCAAACTGTAAATAAAGGAAACCGTATAACGCAAAAGTTCTTAATTTATTGAACCCTTTCTCTTTCTCTCTTCCTCCACCTCTCTTTCCTCGTTCCTCTTGCAATCCATCTCTTTCCCCTCAGAGTCAGAGATTAGTGTGTAATTACATGGGAGATCAGCAAAAAAAGTAGGGGGGGAAAGGGAGTAGTATATTTTAACAAGGCGGTCGAGGAGGAGTGGCGATGGGGGAGGAGGTGGCGCAGCCCTCGTCACGGGCCGACTGATTGTCTGCTTTTAATCCTCGACCTCATTATCACCTCCAGGTCCGGCAGTGGCAGTAAATGAATCTATCTGCCGAGTGTCAAATCTTCACACCTTCACCCTGGTAATCACCCCAAGGTGCAAATACAAAAGATGGATAGAACGAGAGAAATGAAGGCAGGGAGCGAGAGTATATGACCCCTGCATTTCATCAACAAAATCTCCTCATTTCATAATTAAGAAAAGCTACATGATGTTGTTTGGTTGGTAATTAAAGCTGATTAAATATTCAGTTTCTTTAAGGTCAAAGCAGATGAAATGTATAGATTTGGTACATATGGGAAGCCATTACTGCTGTCAAATTAAAACCTAATAACTCACATTTTGACATTTTCCCTTTTTCAAACTTATCCTACGATTTAACGTGCCTTTGTTGTGACCTTGAAACCTGTCCAATGGCAAATGTACGATACAAAAGGGAGAAAATAGATGGAAATAAGCACTTTTAATCCATATATAAAGATGCTAAGATAACTTATGAATAAACATAATTTTATTTGCTTACTTTCTCAGACATTTTGACCCTACCGTGCTACCGTGATAGACATATATATGTATATATATAGATAAATCGATATATAGATATATACAGATATATATAGAAGTCATGTGAGTCAAAGGGTGAAAAGACTTTAAATTGATGTTTAATGGTACTCTGGTAATTTTTATGTCATTAAAATATGTTTTTCTACCTCTCACTATTTAAAACACAGAAATAATATTTCAATTTTAAGTTACAAAATATATGAAAAATGAGTCAGGTATTGTTATAATTTATCTCTGGAAGAGGATGTGTAAGGGTTGTAAGGTGTGAACATCAAAGACTGTGTCTGGTGGGGTGTCACAACTGTAGAAATGTGTGTAATATCACATGTGAAGCTGTTGTATCTTCAGGTTTCTGTAGATAAGAAACGTATTTACTTAAACTCGCATTTAATGGAAAAGTCACTAATCATATTTTATATAAGTTCTATAAATTTACATGAAAGACTTAGTTTAAAAATAGTTGCAACGTGTTTATTCTTCACAATTATCTATGATTATTATTATCATTAAGTTGCAGTTATTAGGCCTTTTACTACCGATGTATGAAAGTTTGAATACCGGAGTTATTACTTCTTATTTAACTGAAAACCTCCAGTACGCTGATGTACTGAACGAGTTTCACGATGCGTGCACCATGTTAAAAACTCATCAAAAACATGTCAGTTTGCTGTAAAATCCTTTAGTCTTTTCATTTATTCCTGACAAATACGCGCTTATTGCTGACTTGATAAGGGGGCGAAATAAAATCTTTCCCTTCGAGACTCGCTTCACTTCCCTTCTATTGTCGCTAAAGACCTTCCAGTTCCTGAGAAAGAGCCTCCAGCTGCAGCGAAATGACTCCGTGATAAGTTGCAATATACTTCCAATGGACATGAGCCCTTTGGACAAATCCAACAAAATCTATGCTGCCTTGAAAAACTATAATCATGCATTATTGAATTGGCAAGGATAGTGTGTAATAGAGAGATCCTAAACCCATTCCCATTCGTGAATTATTAATAGAATTCAAATAACAGACAGAATAATTTTCTTAAAATATCTCAATCATTTTTCACAAAGGCTTAAAATGGTGTAAATCAACAGGGATGCAGTTCATGTGTCCTGTATGTAGACGTAGGAAGTAAATAATATTGCGTTTGGTAGACAAGAACTGTTTGGGTTGATGTGAATAATTTGGATTTTGAGTGTAAGGTACCGAACACACATTTAGACTTCATTCTAGTGTAACAAACAGAACTGGACCAGGAAATGTGGATACCAAAATCTAAGAGCAATGTGCCGCAATGTTGAGATCTAACATGATGATGACAACTCAACAGCCTCTTTGTTTTAATTGGGAAATACAGAATTAATAACGTTACAGTTTCTCCTGCTGGTTGGCGTTTTTCCAGCATGGTGGCACATCCCTCATAACCACCGGTAACCGTTATATGACAGGACTTTGTTTATTCGAAAACCCCTTCACTTCCCTTTGGACCATTTCACTGTCATATCTGCATGTACGAGCAACGAGCAGCAGAAAGATAGTTGGCTAAATGTTGTACTAAGACCAGGGTAAAATATGATAATGAGTACAAATGGGATTATTAGGAGGCTGTGTGTCATCAGTCTGACTGATCCATGATGTCAAACTAGCCAAGCAAATTCAATTAGGCCTGCAATTACTCCCTGGCGCTAGTGGAGACGTATTGGAGACGTTAAATATTGATGGAAGCATAGATGCCACATTTGTTCGTCTCCAAAGGTGAACGCATCTCCTCAAGGTAATCACAAATGCTAAATATGATGCCTGTCCATTCGTCATGCTGAGCTCCAGAGCGGCTACACAGTCTGTTGTCATGACGGAGCCACGCAGAGGTTCAGCAAATGAACTGCAGGTTTATTTAGACTGGGGAGGATAGTTTGTGGATTTGATTTCTGGGACATTTTCGTTCTATAAAAAGATCAACAATCCCTAACTCTTTTTTAAAACGGTCTCAATGTTGAAATTCCTTTCTAAATAGTGGTGTTTATGCAGACCAAACGTAGTATTAAAATCAGCCACAAAGAGGAGGATTTTAGATTATTATTGAAGGGGTCAGTCCAATCTCCTGAGCATTTTCAAAATTAACCCTGTTGTCTCAACAATGTAAGAATTCACTCAGATCATCACAAATTACAGAAATGTGCCACTTCAACTTCAACTTTTGTGTTAAAAGCTGCATGTTTTATCATAAACGTGTGCAGCCACAAGAATTAAGTGTTGGAGCAAGTCATTAGTCAATGCAGGTAGATAACTGCCAAGTACAATTTGCCTTGTCAAGTCAATTTGTAAGTTTTAACAGCATAATTCAAATAATAAAAAATAAAAATATTAGGATACTGATCATGGGGGTTGGAAGATTTATAGACCTTTTATTTCACCTCTTGAGATGAATACACTGAACTGAAACCAGAATATAATAATGAGCACAGATAGGACACATATGTAACTGTTACAACACCTATTTAAAATCAACAAACAGCATAACAGGTAGGTTAATAGTGGGTCATGAGTGGGTACCTTTTCCTGCTTCCTAGTGAGCAGTTGCGCTACAACTTGCTGCTGTACATGTAGCCTAGCTGCGCTGTCAGTCATGTGACCTTCAAATTGTTTTGATGACTGTGGCGGCCTTTCTAGAGTCTGAGACTCAAGAGAGGTTAGCCTCACACACGCAATATATTTAACATGGTTTTACTTAAACTGAAGTTTTAAACCCAACCTGCACTTTTGTTATATCGACTTTATTATTATTCTTGGATTAAAACTGAAGAGCAGCTCAGTGATTAGCACTGTTTCTTCACAGCGAGTAGGGTCCTGGGTTTGAATCCACTAACAGGCAGAACAGATGGATGGAATTAAACTGAGTAGGTGTTGAGCTGAGCCCCTTTCACACATGCACCGCAACCCCGAAGTTATCTGGAAAATTACCTGGAGGATGCCGTATGTGAGAATGCAAATGTCCTCATCGGACCGGAGCGAACGAGCCACTGTGTGAATACAGCGGGTCATTTTCTGGAGAATTCATAGCGAGTGAGTGGGCGTGTTGATGACAGTTCGCTCATGCGACTGGCGCAAAACTGGAAGGATACACACGTGTAAGGGGTTGAAGAACATCATTTGCATAAAGGCGGCAACAAAAAATGTCGAAACTGGAGAGACGACGAGATTCAGGAACCTCAGGGACCGTTGTTAATGGCCAAAATTACAAACCGACTACGTGACCACATGAACTTTTCGCAGTATGTCCTGCCTCCTGCACCCTTTCCACAGTCACCCCTCACCTAAACCAAATGGGGTGTCTCCAGCCTGACACGGACAATCTCCTGTTGTGTGCTACATGTGTTGAGAGGGCGACTCCTCATATGAGATCATATGAGAAAACGGCTCTGGTATCTAAGAGGAAATCTGAACCCTGAGGCTCGACCAACCACTAATATGTTACCATTTCTGACAAAAAAAAAGCAAACATACCTGCTGTTAAACTTCTCAGGGTGCTTCTCCCTCATAACGTGGAAACGATGTGCGATGGAGGCATCCTGAAAGAGAGAGTGAAATATTTAGCAACATTTGAATATTGAATTTTATTCAAGCAGCAACAACAACAACAAAAACATCCACCTTATCAGCTGACAATGAGACTGCAACATCAAATTTATTTATCTGTTTTGACCTTTTCGCCCAATTTACATCCTGGAGTCAGTGTGCACTCTATGCTTGTCCTTCAAAACTTCAAAAATATTATAAAAAAAAATCATTTAATATGCTATTTTCAGTTTTAGAAGTATGTCACCGTATGATTCTGGGATTAAATTTATATCCTGCTGACATTTGGAGATGCTAACATGAAAAGCTACTCAACACCCACGAAAGAAATATAATTATTTGCAGGCAAATATGAGTTTTACATCCAAGGCAAACTCTTCCTCATTACCTAACTCATCCCAACTTCCCAAACAGTGCAGTCACACCTCACACGTCCCTTGTGTATATATTTCTATAAGATGAAAGGAGCTGTGTGCAGGAGGGTGGCAGCAGGGTGGAGCTGGGGATGGAGCTGTATTGACAGAAAGCCTGATGAACAGTACGCTATCTCCACACAGGCTAATTAATTAAACACATTGTGAGTAATCACAGCTCCCAACTAACCTACAGGATGCTGCAGACACCCCGGCAACCATGTTGTTTTCTCTCTCTCTCCCTTCCTCCACCTCTTCTTCTGCCTCTCTCTCGTTCTCTATAAGTCACTCTCGACCTTTCTCTCACCCTTTCTGATTTTTTTCCCCCCTCCTCCTCCCTCATCTCTCTCTCTCTCTCCCTCCCTCCCTCTCTGTGACCTGGGGCAAAAAGTGGAGAAACATTTGAGTTCTTGGTGTTAAAGTGATACACATGTTACATATGCTAGTGTGGTGTGACTGGTGGAGACACTTCACCAGTATCTTAACACCATCTCAGCCTGGTAAGACTGTTATCTAGCATTAAAGCGTGAACTTAGAAAATAAGGTATATTTATAGTAAATCCATATGATGTGCCTCGCTAATAGAGAGCAAATGACTTTAAATGAGACACCTCTTATTTACATTTCTGGGTATTTTATCATATCATATTTTATCTGCTACAAGACTACTCCACCGATTTAGCTTTGCGTTCCCGGAGCCCGTTTCACAAAAGATTTGCCAGCGCTGCGGATTTGCAAATAGTGCCAGTGCCCCATTTCACAAATGATTGTCACTCGCAACTCGCAGATGAAGTGTGGGGCTTCTTTTGATTAGTTAAAGATGTTAAAATTAACACGAGAGAAAACGATCTCATTTTGCAGCTTTTTTTCACGTGTGCACTACTTCTCCTCAGGAGCAGATTTTGATAGGTGGAGTTTCCCTTTAACACCAGCTGTTAATGGGATGAGAATGACAAAACAGGGATGAAGTATTTAGTTAAAGATCCCCTCCAGACAAGTTTTTAGGACATATACAAATCATCTGCTTGAAATAATAAACATGTTTTGCCCACCAAAAAATGTTCAGGTACCTTGTTAAAAACCCTTATAATGACATCTGCTCTCTCCTCCTCATTGAAAAATCCAAAAATCTATAAATATGTAGATGTGTTTCATATTAAAAACTTAACTGCTGGACACCAGATGTTTCCTACTTCCCATAAGCCAAGTCCATTCTCAGTGTATGTGCACTGGAGGTTTCAAGTTTCCACATCACACTTGTGTTAAGCTACGCACCGGCCCTCGACTGGCTCCGAACTAGTTGTGATGTCACAAAGCATGCCTATAGGTATTGAACTCAGATTTGAGGAGAGCACATAGAAACCTTCCTTCTTCAACGGATGAATGTGAAAACGGCCTTCTAGCGTCAGACTCATGTCATCATTCTGCACAGAGGAGCTCAAACATCAACTGCAGTAACATGTTTGACTAGAGGGGGACTTTAAGCATTAATTACAAAGTATTAAACACATGTTAGCCAAACTGATCTGTTTTATGGATTATTTTATGATTTTTTTGAGTCTGCTTTAGCTCTCAGTTTTTCAAAACAGTCTGGTGTCTGAATCATTTTACAATGGCTTTTTTAAAAATTGTGTTAATCTGCATGTTTGCTATTCAAAATGTATCACAAGAACACAGAAATGCCGCCCGACTGGCAGTAAACTATGTTAATATACTATAATAATACCTTTTTAATGCTTTCAATTGAAAATGAAAAATAATTAAATACAGTGTATGATATCAATTATGTCGCTGTGTATGCAGAGGACTTCACGAACATATTGTGAAGTCTTACGTAATGATCCGTACAAGGACTAACAACAGTGACATTTCCTTTAATTTACACTTCTAAGTCGGCGGTAGCAGACGAATGCTGGCAAAGCCTTAGTTAAAAAACACAAAACCAAACTCTGACAAACACAAAGCAAAGTTGTCCGGCTCTCAAAACATCTCAAGCAAGAGTGAGGAAAAAGTTGCTGTAAACTTTTTTTGAGGCTTGTTCTTCTCCCCCCTCTGCTGAAGCAATCTGTTTTGACCCACTCCATTTTGAATGGCACTATTGAAACAGCACCTACAGGGAGGACCCCCTGCCAGCTCTCTGTACAGAAATTTAGGAGAAGCCAAAAGAGGAAAAAAAAAAATCAATGGAGCTTCTCTTGATGTCTCTTCAAGACGCTGTAAGCAGAAGACCAAAAGAATTCTTCAAGATCCCCGCAGACTCGCACTCACACTTCCAACGTGAGCCAGAAAGGTGAAATGATGGATATATCTGAGAGATTGTAACTTGATTTTCTTACAAACAGGACAATAGCTGCAAACAAGAGAGCAAAAGTGAGGAGAGGTTGTCTCCCCTTTGGTTTGGGGTCTATTATCTGAGATGTGTACAAGTGGAGCTGCGGCTTTGCAACAGTAAACAGCGTTTCAAGCACTTTGTCATCTCACATTGATGTAGCATTTGTATGCTTTAAGTGGTAAAACTTTTAAAATACTGGCCTTACACTGCCATATAGTTGACATCAACATCATGAAGAATAAGATATTTAAGAATATTTTTTATATAGATAAACAGTATATGGATATATGGCAAATATGAAACATGCCATACAAAATATTAAGATTGATATTGAGTGCAATAAACTGCATTACAACACACAAAACTACACCTGTATAAAACAAAATCTAACTTAATTTGTTAGTTATCAGTTTTTATCTGCTTGAGATCAATCATTCAGACATTTTTAAAAAAAAACAATAACACAAAATAATATTATTATAGCATGATTCCACTAAAAGTTGAATTTATTATAATTTTTAATTTTGTTGAGTTAAAAGAGCAACTTAAGACTTTGCTTTATTTTCTGCAGTGATGCACAGGTGTACACGAGGGTACACTGTGACATCACTGTTGGTTTTAGGTGCAGGTGTAACAGACCAGTGAAATGTGCCTTTTCAGCCTGGTGTTAAGTTATTCTGTAGCAGGGCTTTGTTGCAGGAATAATACTTTTTTTTTCTTTTCTATTTTGTTTTTCGTTTTTGAGTGACTCCATTTATTGAATTCTCACCAAAAACATCAATGTATCCTCAGTGGACTATTTCAAGCCAATAAAGAATGAATGACCAAAGTTTGGCCCCGGGCCAGTTTGCAGAATTTGACCTGGAAATGCTCCAGTGAGAAGATTTTACCCCCATTTCAGTTTGTGGAGTTGCTGCCGTTGTCCAATCAGGCTCCAGTATTGTGAGACTTTGTGAATCAATAAATAAAATTGATTAATAAATTCTTTAATTAAATTGTCATACAGGTTCAAATTTCATTCTTGACCTTAGAATCAAGAGTTGAGAAAACAGGCTCACCGTTAAGTAGCTGTTCTGGAGCTTTTGATCAAATCACTTGATCTTCATCAGCAGATAGCATTTGCCCAGTTATCATGAAATTGTAGATGTTCAGATTTCTACTTTAAGGACTTCCTGTCCATGTTGGCTTAAAAGCTGAGGTTCATTCTTGATAATAACTCCATCTGCTGATGCCGATCATTTGATGTGATCAAATGATCCCAAAATGGATCTTGCAGTGGGGACATTTTCTCATGTACTATCCATTTTTTTCAAACCATCATTTAAAACTGAAATGAAAACAAAACCATAAAATCTGAATAACAGGTTACGAGTCAGTCACACTGTCAACACATGTAGGACGCATTCACATCTCCAGGCTGTCACACCCTCGCGGCAGTGGGACGCTGTCAGCTCACTCACTCTCTCTCTCTCTCTCCCCCTAGCTGCCCTCAAATAATTACCAATGTAAAAATCTGGCACCCAAATTAATACAGGACATGTGTAATGTCCTCTCATAGCTCAAAGTTTAGTCCAATTATGAGTGGGCCCCAGCGGTTTGATGTGCCTTTCACAACGGGGGAGAATAATGGCTTTGACAGGAGTGCCAGGGTCATTAGGGCGACTGACTGCATTATGGTAGTGGAGCACGCTCAGTGATTAGTTCTGTCTCTCACCCCTGGCCCTGATTGAGATCATTACACTTCACGTCACTTCCACATCCTCCCAAAGGGATGGCGTCATTAATTCTCAATCCCACTGGGCCGCAGCAGAAGGTTAGGTTGGAAGAATTCGCACAAAAAAAAGATGGTCCTTCTTTTTTTGGAAGAGTCACCTGGGATTGAAATGACTTGGAAAATGAGGTTGTAACGAGGATTTTTTTTTTTTTTTTATAGATACATTTGTTTGTCAGCTGCTGACACTGCTGATATGAGTTGTATGAGAGAAAACAGACATGTTTCATCCCTTCTACTTTATCCTTCAATACCACGTTTTATGTGACTTCGACTTTTCAGTAATTGACTTCAAATTCAAGCATATGTTGGTAACACTCGCTGTCTGTGGCGGCTGCTACTGCTGATCTTTTGATTTCAACAGTGTCATTATAGAAACAATCTTCTCTTCATCAGCATAATCTCTGAGGTAATTATGAGCTTGACTTGTCGCATAGTCTTTATTGTATTTTTTTTCATTCAACGGAAAGCTAAAAATTTGATGCAAAATGTGTCACAAAATATTATATCACACTCAAATCCATAGAGAGCTCAAAGTCTTCCTAATCCCCCACAAACAACTTCATTTGTCATCATCACGCCTGCTGGGTACTAATCCCACTAACAGAGCAAAGACAAAAGGGGTTATAATGACTTCATGAACCAGCCAGGCCGAAGCTTGTTGTCTTTTCATGTTCTCATACAAGTTTGGTTCAAATAGAAAGAATCGACATTGGAGTGTTTTAGCTTCGTGTTAGCGTGTGTTAAGGAGCGTTCAAAAGAAAATCAGGATGTGTTGAAAGCCACATTTAAGAGCAAACACCAGCAAATTCAGCATTTTCAAAACGAGAATTATCCACAAAATTAGAACATCTTTGCTGTTTTCTCACATTTTCATGTCTGGACTACTGTAACTAACTGTATTTGGGTCTCATATTCTATAACTCAGCTTATCAAGATTGAAAAATTGGGACCATATAACTCCTGTTCTGCCTTTTTACTCTGGCTTATTTCTCAGATATTAATAACGCTTGTTCATTTTTCAAGTTTGGCTGATGTTGTGCCATTGGGCTTCTGGTGGTCCTGAGTTCCCTCTTAAAGGTTCCCCATGGAGTTTTCTTGTACTGTATCTATGTTGACATTCTCACCAAAATGTGATAAAAGATTTATGTTTTTATTTTAGAAATACATTTAACCCTGCGTTGTTTTCATCACTGTTCACGGCTAGCGGTCCTCCCTGCCATTGTTGGCACATTTCAATGTTTTTTGCCTCGTTACCGCCACAAACTGCCGTTCGCCTTGTCATTTAGCTTGAAGCCATTGGAAGGAATGTGTGTTTCTGCATCGTGTTGCACTTGTGGGATATACAAACGTGATCAAGAGGGTCCAACTGCAGCACCTCAGACGGCTCTCACGCAGGAATAATCGCCCTGGTAAAAAAAGTGCTTAGCTGCAGGAAACCACTGTTTATTTCCCATTTCAAACCGCGAGTATCATGTTTCCAACCGTGTTGGAACACATTGTCATGGTGTTTACTGTTGCCATGATGAAGAAAGCTGCGTAACTTTAAGGAAGTACTAACCACGTTTCAAGTAATCATTTTAACCCAAACCACGGTTTTTCCCAACCCTAACCAAATGGTTTTTGTGCCTAAACCTAACCAGACCATAACCACAGCATTGTCACGCTATAAAATATAATTATTAGTTGTAGTCGTTTGGGGCTTTAATGCTTCGCTTCGGCGTCCCCAACAAGCTTGAAGCACGGCCAAGAGAGCAGTGGCGACTGGCAGCGCAGTAGTGCCCTTGCCTTACGAAAGTCGGGACAAACTTTCAAATTAGGCCTTGTAGATCTAACATGAGTGAAGATTCAGCAACTGGACTGTTTATATCTCGTCTCAGGTTTGTTCAGTTGGTGGTCTGCTGAGGTGAAATAACTGAAAGTTTATGTACTTCATACAACAGAACCCTACTACTCGTGCTAAATCCCCATTGGCTCACAGAACTAGGGGCCTCGGTATTGAAGTCTGCAGTTGGACCCTTCTCATTGTGACAGGTTCGGACTCATAAACATATTGCTCCATAGAACTACTTGAGTTGATGGTATAGTTTCAGTCTGGTCCATCTTTAGTTGGTTCATTTACTTTTTAGAATGGACGATGCACATACATATAGAGCTGGAGTTACAGTACATGCAGGTGACAATATCGTGCAGTGCAATTGGTATTTTTACGTTGTTTCATTCAACATGACAGAGAACAGCAGTTGCACTGGGGATAATATTTGCAGTGGAGAAAGCTTTGCTAGATGGAGACGATAACTTAGCTACTACTTCAACTTGCATAATGTCTTCACTATCAACAATCTCCACCTGAATTATAAATTTACTGGAGAAAGCACAATTTGATTAATCACACTTTTTGCGATCCCAGCGCGGTATCTCCATAGCTGACGTGTTTTTGAAGAGATGTCAACTATGGTGTAGTGACAGCAGCTATGCATGTAGGCTCCCAAGCTACACCGTAACCCCTTCATACCACTTGGATGGCGGTGGCTCAGGAGGTAAAATGGGTCGTCTACTAATCAAAAGATTGGTGGTTCAATTCCTGGCTCCACATGTCGAAGTGTCCTTGGGCAAGATGCTGAACCTCAAATTGCTCTTGATGGTTGTTCGATCAATGTGTGAATGATCAGCTTTTTCTGATGGACAGGTTGGGACCTTGCATGGTAGCCCCTGTACCCATTCAGTGTGTGAATGGGTAGTGTAGTGTAAAAAGTGCTTTATGTGGTCTAAAGACTGGAAAGGCGCTATACAAATACAGTCCATTTACCATTTGCACAACTATAAATCCTCCTGTGATGGGATTTGCATGGTTGCACCAGTCTTTATTCACTGTTTTTGTATGCTACACTATATTTTGTTCTTACGCATAACTACATCTTGAATTTGCTGTTGACACTTTTTTTTCTTTGTTTTGGAAACTAGCTTTTTCATAAGGCATTTTGGTACACACTCATTTTGGTTTTTAATGCTGTATAAATGTAGCTGGGCTGTCCAAAAGAAGCTCTGAGTCATGCCCAGTCACAGCAAATTTACACAATACAGAAAGTTGTTTGGAAAAGAAAAAAAAAGATTAAGTAACTTGTTATGTATCTGTTGTGTGTTTTGACATTTATACTGGGGAATTAATGTGTTTAAACAGTAAGATGAATGATCAGAGATTTGTTTCATACTGTACCCACTTCCCCCTGTACACATCACCATATGTTCAACACTGTAGACTGATTACAGCCATTGTTCTCCTCTATCACAATGTTAACAAGACCTGTCCTCTAATATCCTCTAACATGGTCATTAGGGGCCCAGGCTGGAGGTGTTATTCAACTAACATTTGTAAGGCCATGCATCACTTATGTCCCTGCCACGGTTCATACGAATCTCACAACACTGAGTGGCTCCCTCCTCTGCCACCTGCAAATGTCAATTACCATATTTCCCCCTGACATTTATCAGTAATGCCTAACATGAGCTACGTGAAATCAGTGTCATTATGGTGGAGATGGACAGGGGGATGTTGATGGGTGTGTACGACCATGCAGATACACAACGAGGCTCGTTTATTGATCAGAGACTGTTGACGCTTGAGTACATCTCAATAAAGGCCTAACTAGAATGTGATCAAAACAAATAAATTGAGTGATTATGCTGTTACTCCAGGTACTGTGTTTTGTTTTTATTCAGTCCTTAATAACAGAACCAAGATTTATTGACAGAGGGAATTTAATTTTCAGCATGTCGGTCCACACTTCGGTGGCTTCTGTCTTTGTTCTGTTTAAGTTGGGTTAAACTGTTTACTGGCACCTTTGCTATTCTTGCAACTGAATCTGTTTGTCACCATGATTAAACTCAACTTTGGTGTGAAAGGTTTGAAAAGGTGCCATATGCTTTTTTTTTTTTTTCTACCAGCAGATCACAAGTGTGCCATCATTGTAACCCTGCATTCACAGTCTAGTAAAGTTTCCTTTGTGATTTGTTCATGGTTGTTGTAATTATTGAACTCATCTTATCTGATACCAGCCTGCTTTAAAATAACAGAAGTTATAAGATTTCAAAAGGTGACATCTGGCTGAAGTGTAGCTCAAAAGTACGCATTAAAAATGTGAATGGGATTTACAAGAAACTAAAAAAAAGATTAAGGCATTTCTATTCAGAGGCTTTATTGTATTTAGTTCAATAACTGTTTAACACTTAATGATATAGAGTCTGCTTTCTTTGCTGCTGATGTTATATTAATAACTAGACTAGATGAGTTTATCCTGAGAATTCACACAAGGCCTGATATGCTAATTTTAAGCAAACAAAACAATAAATAAAATAAAATTTACATGCAACAACTTACTGTTGAAAACGGGACAAGTTCTCTTACAGTAAGTGGTTTTCTCATAATTGGAGATTAGTTTCGGTTAATTTGGATTGTTTAAAAAAAAAAAACGTGTAAAACAAACCTGATGAAACAATCACTACAGTAATCAGTGTGAAATCTCATTTTAGGAGTCCCATTTGAAGTGCAGTCACTAAACAGCTATAGGTTTTTGTTTTATACCTTCATTCAGTCGCACTGGACGTTTAAAATGTGAGTGACTTGGAAGTGGCTTTCCTGCTGCTTTTGTTGTGGCCCTTGTGACTCCAAAGAGTACTTATTCATTAAATCCTGACCTTTACTTCTTGTCTATAAAGCAAAGACACACTTCAGATTTCTGGGTTTGAACTGACCTTTCTTTTTTTTCTCTTTTTTTTCCCAGTGGAAATTATGGAAAAATGAAAACAGCAAACTAATAAATATTAGCCAGAATGGACTAATACTATGAACTATGACATTAATCAAGCTTAGACTCTATCTGTGACTTCATCACGATGGGCAAAGAAAATAATTATCTCTGCTTGTTAACAGACCCCATTGTTCATTCATTCCCCCGCCTGATCAGTCCCATCAGTGCTGATTGAGGTCTGACTCACCACTCCGATGGAGAAGTAGTTGTTTACAATGCTGTAAGGCACAGGGTCCCCTCGCTCCTCCTTGTCTGTGGGCGTGACATCAATCTTCCAGCGATCCAGCATCACCTCCGTACTGTTCTCGATGTCCCGCAGGATCTTCAGGAGGCTCTCGCCCTCATAGCCTCAGGAAGAAGAACATAAAGTGTTAAAAATGGGTTTGGGACCACTTGTGCCACCTTGCTAACATGGTTAGCCAATATTGGTGTTGATATGATGATTCTTCTCGAAATGCAGCGACAGAAAAGGAGTTTGTGTGACCAGAAATATGTTGTTTTTAATCATTTTGCTTATTTTTATTTACTTAATGCTGGTGACTGTAGATCTTGTTGTCTCAGGTAGAAGCTAAAATTATAAAACATAACCTGGAAAAGTGAGTTTTAGTGTCCACAAAGGTCTATATCCTGTTTTTAAAGGTTATATTCACCTTGACAAGAATAAAGACAAATGTGAAATATTTACAACTTCTGAAAATTGTCATATTTAAAAGGTGACGGCCTTAAAAATCTTCCTTTTTACTGAAGTGTACTGCATATATTTTCAGTTTGGGTGTCCCCAGTGGATATGAAACTCCTGAACTCTGTGTGAACTCAAACACTTATAATAGCATTAACATGGTGTACATATACCTTTAACTATGAATATGATAAAGTGAATTCAGGCCATGTTATTTCAATGTTATGTCTTTAAGTCCAGTACCTCCTCCCCATCGCAGACATCTTGCCAGGTCATTGCCCGTGCCAAGAGGAAGTATACACACAGGGGGGTTCCTGTCCAGGTTGGCCTTATCTGGAGCAGCGGGACAAATATCACAACACATTGCGAAACAAGGCCAAACCAAGAAAATAAACTCACAGCAAGACTTGCAAAAGAAAGCATCAAATCCATTTTGCAGTCCCACAAGTAAAACTACAAGTCAATACGAATGTCCAGTTGTACAATCTATTTCAAGAGACACATTTTGTCTGACAGTTATTACCTCTCTTTGTTTTGATTGATAAAAAATTGAGGCAATTTTTGAGAGCCCGAACAAGTAACACGTCTTCAAGACCAAATAGAGGAGGCCAGGTGATTTGTTTTTCTTCAAATGATGACTAATATGTTGTTTTCCAACTCATGTAATCATCCTATTTTACCACCCCTGAATACGCAGGCTCGGACGTAATGAAAGTGTTTATATACAAACCATAAAGTACGCTTTACCATTTCAGGCTGAACAACAAGAGTGCTGCCGGCTTTGAAAACTAATAAAAACAAATGCATTTTTTTTTCCAAAAAAGGAAATGGAGTGTTGTATATTATCAGAAACCGAAGACAGTATGAGTAAATATACTGTACTGCATGGCGGCAGATTTGGGAGTCTGTATTTCTTCTAAAAATAAACTTAATTGATCCTATGGAAGCAGCGCAGGGACTGAATTCTTGTTAAGTTTTCATTCGTTTCACTCAAGTTCCATGTTATAAATTGTGCGACATATTCTGTACCTATGAAGTCCAGGATCCAGCCCACCGTGCCGTCCCCTCCACAGGCCAGCACTCTGAAATCAGGAACGTCTCTGAAGAAGTTCAACCTGCAACAAACACAGTCAGCTCTGCACATTACTGCCACACAACAAGCTTTATTTTGTATTTTATTCTCTATACTTATAAATGTTTTATATGTATTTTCCTGTATTTACACCTCTCCACTGCTCAGGTGAACTCTTTTAGCTGTTAATACTAGTGCAATTCCCGTTAAAACTACATCCACATTCACTTTATGTTCCCTATACTTTAAGTATGACATGAAATTAACTCCAAAATGTATTTTATCACTACAAAGTTTTTTCCTGTGTAAAGTTTTTTGCTAATCCAAATCAAGGGTCGAAGGAAAGAAGCTGTTGTTTGTGATACAGAATGTAATGACCTGACCGCTGATACAGTAATACATGTTGGTGCATATTGAATATTTTGCATAAAATACACTCACCACCCACTTTATTAGGAACAACTGTGCAATCGAATGCAATCCAATACAACAGCACTATCATAAATTCTACTTGTACCCAAGCTGTAAAAGTAGAAATTAACATACTTAAGGGTGGCAAAATATTAGGAACGTGTATTTTTTTCTTCTTCTAATAAACCACCACCACCCACTACAACCTCAATAAGAAACATAAAATAGACAATATCAACATAAACTGAGGATGTATAAGCTTCATAAAAGTTTAATTTATGGCAGAGCTGTTGTATTGGATTGCATTAGAATACACAGGTTTTCAATTCAATTTCAATTTTTATTTATTTTAAGTGTAGAATCACCATGGCAACATGGTCTCAACACACTTCACAGGCAAAAATAACAACATACAGCGATCGATTTAAAATGATAACAGTAAAAGTGGAGCAACCACATTAAAACATCAATACAAGATAGAGGTCAAAGAATTTAAAGTGAATATACTTTAAAAGGTGTTCCTAATAAAGTGCTCAGTGAGCGTATATGTACTTGTTTATTCGAAATGTTGTCATTTATACATATATTGGACTGCGTCATAAATAAACTGTTACTGTGCTTTCAAGTTCTGAAGAAGCCATGTTGTTGCCACATACTCTGCTTATGAAATAAAGTCTGCGCTACATATCCTTCACGTTAAAGTACTTACTTTTCAAGGTTTTAAAAACTTGTTATGCCGTGATATGTGAAGTGATACTTTATGATTGAATTGCTCCGGTTGTTTCTTTTGTTTATATTCAGACTATTTTGATTTTAAAATGACAGGCTGATCAAAGAAATAAAGGTTTATTACAACCATCCCAGCTTGAAATAATTGCTCCCTCTTGAAAATAAGAGAAAGTGTAAAGTGTTTGCCCATCATGAGAATATTTTTTTAGCCCACTGCCACAACACACTGTTTCCACTGCGATTCCCCTCTAATCCCACAAAATAACACATGCCACATTGACAATTACTCATTCAACGAGCTAGCCTGCCTGGTTGAGGGCTAATTGGATCATGACAGGCAATGTTCAGTCCAACTTCTTCCGTTCCTTCACAATAACAAAGCCCTAACTGAATGAGCCAGCCTCTGAGCCTCGTATGGCGGCTAAATGATTCGCTCAATTACTTCCAACTGGGACCACAAACCATATTAGACGCAAAACAGACGGCCGCAAACATGAAAGGCAACTTTGGGGATATTTAAATACCAAGAAACAAACACTTAATTTGCCATTATTGCATTAGCGTGGCAGCTAATTGACAGCAGTGCGTGCGGCTGCCTCGGCCTGCAGTGTCCGACGGTGACCGTTCACCTCACTAATGTGCGCTGCAGTGCGTATACTTGACAAAATATTAACAAGGTTACAGTGGAGCAAGGTCATCTGGAATGTTCTCAGCTCCGAGGACAAGGCTCTGGTTCAGCTGGTGATGCAGGTGATGTGTGGGCCACGTGCAGGGGACATCAATAGAAGAGAAACAAAACAGGGGCATGCACACAAGGTCAGTCCCCAAAAAACTTTGAGCTGCATTGGCACAATCTGAGAGAGATCCGTGAGAGTTGTCCCAGTTCCTCACGCAGATAGTCAAAACCTTGTGGAGTGTTTTTCTTTTTTTACCCTGCGTGTGCCGCTGTGTATTTATTTTTTATAAGGCACAAAGATTCTGTTTTCAGATCTAATCAAAGCCAAACAACATGGCAGCACGGCGGCGAGGCATTCCTGTGTGTTGAAACGCTGCTGAGCACAAACAGCAAAGTGAAGGAGCCTTATGCATGTAAATGATCCATTCATTTTCTTAATCACAGATGTGAACCATAGGAAACCCGACGCTGCCCGCACCTACAGCCTGTGGTGAGCTACTCGTTTGTATGCATGATCACATGTGGTATGGTGAGAGTTTCACCTCTCTCTATCTGTCAGTCATCTAAGTCACTGTCTCTCTGTTCACCTACAGGCTTATGCATATGGAGCCGACACTTGTCTGAGGCTACGGCATGATACTGTCATCTCCAGGATTTGTTATGTGTGAACTCACCTCATTTGTGTCTGTGCTGTGTGAAGGAACTGAGTGAAGGGGTCTAATACTAAAGGCCTCTCTTGCATGTGATGGTGGTTATTATACACAAGCAGCAGAAAATATTGTGTTTGTAAACAGAAGATCATTAGCCAATATGATTTGTGAGGTAACTAACAGAAGGAGGAACTGCGACTCCTTCGTTCTTCTGTCTTTCTTTCTTTCTTTCTTTCTCTCTTTCTATTTTGATGTTAACAATTAATAATGCCATATTTAGAAATGATTGCAATGGCTTTTAAATGCAACTTGAAGCTTGTTAGAATGTGATTTGTGCCTAAATATTCAGTTTTCAATGTTCATTGATTATTTCATGACAATCTCTACCCAGAAACAACCACTTCTTAACTGTTAACTGTGTATTTTAGAATAAATAAAACAAAATAAAACTCATAAATAACGCAATAAATGCACTTTAGATGTATTTTACTATTGAAAACCATTAAAACCACTAATCAATGTAGTGTTTAATATGTATCAATGAGGTTTTTTTAAACTACGGTAAATGTAATATACATATTTTTATGCTGGATAGTGACAAATAACATATATTGTATGAATAGAGCAAAATAAAAATGTTCTCAAAACATCTCTTCAAACACATAAACTGCACATCTGATCTTTGACAAACCTATGTGACCTCTCTCCCAACGTGACCTACGTACCCTGGCATGGGTCCATTCTTAGCCAGGTTGTACACTTGTCTCGGGTTCAGAAGATACTGGAACTTTCTGTAAATCCTACAGGAGTGAAGACAATAAATAAAAAAATAAATAAAAGAAACATCTGTCCACAACATAAAGACAACAAACAGAAACTCACAGTGTAAACATCGGACTCAGATATCACAGATTTGAGCTCAAAGGCGTGGATTTAGTGTCAGATCTTGTCAACATCCGACAACATCGGAGCGTGACAAGGCAGTGGACTGGGCAGCAGGGTGGGACATACCCAAAGTCCCCTTGAGGAGAAACCATTAGAAAGACTAATTCATTTTAATTTCAATTTCATTATATCAACTGGCTGAAGTCATATTTTGATCTCATAATTTAAACAAATGAGGGCCGGCGTAATAAGGAGTGAATGAATATGTTTCAGTAATAACCCAATTAGCCCTGGGTTAAAGAAGGGGGACCAGCCAGAGACGTGACAGCTAGGAGGGTGTCTGAGGAGAGGAGTGGAGGGGGGGGTGGCGTGTATGTGAGCTGATGGTGGAGACGGACCAGCGCTTTAGGTAAATGTTATTGTGTTTTTATTTGACTAAGTAAGCCTAAAGCACTTGGCAGCCAGAGGCCATGCTGCTGCCTTCCCTCTGCGGCTCAGGAGCTGGGATTTAGAGGCCTCTTGTAGCATGTTGAGACAGATTGTGTACTTACCTCTCTCCCTGCTTCCCCCCGCTCTTCGGATTGACAAACACTAGCAGAGGATGAGTGCCCTCTATTGTTGTGATCTGAATGGGAGATGTCAAAACAAACCGTTGGTGTTGGGAGACTGTGGGATGCTTCGCAGGAATTCACGTTCAAGCCACATCCCTTAAACATTTTTTATCACGTATATATATATACAACACTTCTAAGCAGTGCCTGTCATCTGATTCATTTTAATAATAACAATAATCATAAATAACACATTTAAAGTGAAAGTGTTGCAGTATTAATAACATTTTATGGTTTTCCTGTTCCTTTGCAGAGATGCATAAGTGGTACCTGGCTGTGGCGAGGTGTGGGTGCTCCCTATTCCTTTGCCTGATTCTTCTTCTAAATTGAATCTTGTGTTAATTATAATATCTAATTATAGAGGAGAGCAGTGATAAAGTCACCTGAAATATATTTTAAAGCCAATATCTCTCAAAAATAAATCACATCAAATGTTCCCTGCATGCTATGCATTTGATGATCTGACCTAGTAAATTTTAAAACAAACAACAAATCTCATGAAAATTTAAAAAAAAAAACAACAATTCATTAGTCCGTCTCTCAATACTGTCAGAGCTTCCCACCCTGTCTGTGTCACTCCGCCTTAAGCCCACTGGTTCCTCCTTAAGACATACGTCATTGAAAACAGGCCACAAACATATAGTTTATAAAAAGGCTCAGTAATTTCCTCAAACATCTGGCCACTGTGCTTTTTTCGTAAGCGTAACCCAAACAGGAGTAAACAGAGCGGTTTTGTCGGGGACTATTTTCCACTGCGGAATAATACACATTCGGTGAATTAATGTGTATACGCAGCACCAGGTAGTTGGATTGATTCAAAACAAACTGCAGTGACCATGTCCATGTTTATGAAGGAACATCCAGCTCAACAGTGCGGCTTATTGATGTGTTTTTTAGTGGTTTTGGATAAGTAATGCGGCTTTATGGGATAGAAGATTGTTGACAGTATGATTACCGCCAATTTAACAATTCATCAAACTGACTAAATAATAATATCAATCACTCAAAATTCATCAGACATTAGCTTTTTTTTTTTCTTTTAAGTTGTTGTGGTGACTGATTTTACAGCAGATGCAGATTGTTCTTCAGGTTCCAGCGACCGGACAGCTCTGGATATACAGTACAGTACAGTACAGTAAAACAATCCATCTATCGACAGTAACAGTCAATCAATACTCTTAACCTGATAACTCATGATTCAGTGGCAATAGTAATTTGTTACTACTTCCTAATTGGCGAGGCAGTTTGTCTCGTGTGACGTGGGGAAAAGGTTTTTTTCCAGATTCTGTGGACAGACAGAGCCCGCGGTGCCGGAGGCCAAGCTCACAAAGCATCACATAAACAAGCTCTAATCCAGCGGCCCCTGTTTGAATTGCCCTTCCTGCAGTTAGTCTGAAACAACTCGCCCAGTGCTCTCCCTGACACAGATGAAGCGCTTAACTCCCCCTGTCTGCTATCCCAGCAGGCCAAGGGTGAATTAATGAGCTCCCTGTCCAGTCTAGAGTGATCCATTACTTCCTGTAATTATAAATAATAATCTTGATTATTATGCTGGTTAGCCGGCGAGAGGCATAGATGGATGTGCCTGGGATATGATTCATCATATTTCTCTCCCAGCCACGCGTAGACGAGCAGTCGCCACAGACGGCGGCAGGTTTCCATCGCCAGCATGCTGGCTGACAGATATTAGAGAGGATCAGGCTGGACTGGGCTCTGCTGTATGATACTGATTATCAGCAGGGCCTGCCGAGCACCATCATATGTCCCAAGACCAACTGCAGAGGTTCATTTCAAAACGTATTATCGGTTTGAGAAAACAATTACGCATGCATACTCTCTTAAAATGTGTGTCATTTTTACAACGAGTGCTTAGAAAATAGTACAAACAAACGAAGAGAATCATGAGAATCTCATGAAAAGCTTGTTTATTGATTTGGAAACTGGAAAAACTCATCCACAGTTGTAAAAAATACGGTTGAAATGGTTTCAAAAGTCCAATTCTGTTGCATTTCTGCCATTTTCCCCAAACTTTATAATCAGTACGTTCAGTACATTGAAAAAAAAAAGTAGAATAAGTTTGGTTATATGAAAAAAACTTAAACGATTGCTGTATGTATCTATACTGCAAATCAAAGCAGGAGAACTCCACGCTGAGGTTAAAGAGGCTCAGATTTTGAGTTTTACCTGCAATCCTTGGCCGTCCACTGTGACTGAGTTTGCTCTCTGCATCTTCCCTCGGCTCGACTGGCTGGACCGAGAGTCTTTCCTCAGCGTTGACTGCCTTTCCTGGGGTCAAATGTCAAACAGCAAGGTTGTTAAAGGACCCGTATTTTAGTGTCATTCCAAAAAAAAAAGTGATGTCCCACTATTAGGAAAATGTGATTACGATTTTTAAGAGATATGACAAAAGTTTTGAGACAAATTTAAACCAAGTTATGGTCCTTTAGTATCATTGATTGTTGCTTTTACTTTATTTGGATCCTTTGGAGAACTCAAATTACCAATAACTGGCCATCACAGTTGCCTCAACCTGTTTTATTGTTTTTTTCTGACTTTTAAGTCAACAAAATAATGAATAAATACATTTTTAAAAATAATTAAAAAGTACTTCACTCCTGGCAGCATGAGGACGGCTTTGAAATCCGTAAATCAGTGAAGCTTCATTTTACTGGGCTGTAATTTCCTAGTAATTTTTATAGAAAGTTACCTTGAAAGAAGTATTGAATTTGGTACTAATTATAGGAAATAAAGGAAGACACAGTTCTGAGACAACTGTTTTAATTATAGTTGAGTTTATGGTTTAGTTTTTAAGCTGATGTTAATTTCTTCTGTTTAAACAGAACATACAGAAATTATACTGTAATAGAAAGAAATAAAATACAGAAAAATCCAAACAATTGAGAAAAAAATAATGTTTAGACGTTCCTCTTAGTGTCTTGAGGCGATCTTAGGACGACTAGTTAAATTTTTTTATGCTACCTTTTTGGCAACATCTGCCATGACAGAGATATTCGCAGTCTCAGTGAGACGTTTCTTAATTTATAAGATAAACGTTTTTTATGATCAAAGTTACGATGATAACGCAAAGAAGTTTTAGAGATAATAAACAATTTCATGTGTATTTTTTGCCTGGAATAAACTTGTACGATTTTGAAGATAAACACCTAAAAAAAATCAAGGTTTTGCCATTTCAGATCTCAGTGGGGGGAACACAGGCTGATGATTGAATCCTCGAATAACACTGTGCCAAACAAGGTCAGGCTCACTCTGCCACCACAAGACCGCTGACCAGTGAGGAGTGAAGTCTTACCAGGACGATGGGGCAGATTGAGTTGGGGGGCAGGATATGATCCTTCAGGGGTCCACAGTCACACTCAGGTTTCACATGGGAGGCACACTTGTTATGGAGCTGGAGGAGGTGACACCCATCATTAAGGGTCAACGTGTGTCAATAACATGAACATGTCTAACTGTACATTTTTCCAGGTGTACGCTCAGGATTTATTTGCATTACATGTGTCATTGCCTCCGTTTTTATTTCCTATTAACTTGCAACGACAAACAAGTGTTTTCTGGGTGTAAATTGGTGGAATGACTTGTGAGTTGTCAGAAGTGCAAAAACGAAACCCTAAACAACAAGAAGCAGTGGGAATATAATGAGGAGGTGGCTGCCTCTCCTCGGGTGGCGGCTTACCGTGATTTGACACCACACACAGTGGAGCCCAGTCAGGCCCTGGTAACACTTAATGGTTTTGTGACACTTGTCACACTTGGTGGGGCAGTTCCCTTCCACCCAGAAATGATGCATTACCTGCGGAGAGAGCGAGAGACAGCATACAGGGAGTGAAAGAAGTGAGAAAAGAAACATGGTGCAGAAAAACAAGATATATACAAGGACACAAGTGACACAACAATTAAAGAAAGCAAGGTAGAGAAGACAAGCAAGAGAGAAAGAAGGGGAGAAAAAAAAAAGCACGGAAGAGAACAAGAAAGAAAGAAAGAATGAGGCTAAACAAATGATGCTGTCTGTGTTTGTGTCTTTAAACCAGGCTTATCCTTGTAATTAGTAATGCTTTGTAGCAGATTGAGTTGTTTAAATTCCATTAGAGGAAGAGAAACCCTCGTCCTAAGCTCCATGGAGCATCGCTGATCCAAGCGTGCTGACTAGTAAACACTCCAATTGGACGCACCTCTGTGTTTTTCTTGGATTTGACATAGGTTTTGATGCAAGACGGCGGAGCACGAGCCACGCAGCGCTCGTGGACTGTGTACTTGCAGACTGGGAAAGAAAAAAAAAGAAGCATTTTAAGACCAGCAAAACAGCAAACACAGAGCAGAGAAAACAGACTTTTCATACAGTTATAAGTGTTATACACAAGGGTTTGAGTAACGTGTCTGTGAGAGCTGTACTGAGGGTGTTAGTTGCCAATATTTTGTGAAAAACAGAGCAAGCTGGAAAGCTTCTGTAAAAGGCTGTAGAGTTGGTCGCTCTACGGGAAAAAAAAGAAAATTGACAGTGAGGTTGAAAAAATACATGCAGGTTTCAAAATAAGAGGGAACATAGAATAAAGGCTGCTTAGCCGATTGTGGCTTCATTCTCTGTTTTCCTCAGTTGATATTTTGTGGTGATCCGGTTCCACAATCGCATCCAGTTGAAAAAGCCACTGAAACAGCTTTTAGACCATCATGAGACACTAAAACTCATGACTAAATGCCAGGCTAATTATATATTTGTTTAGGGCCAGGTGGAAAATAAGACTCCATTGTTTTATGTAAATTTGATCACATTGGTAACATCCATCATTCCGTCACTGCAACACATGACCAGACAATACTTCCCCAGTATATTGTCTTGTATCTGGACAAATCAATGCATCTGTCAAACCCTTAATGGTAAGTGAATTACTCACATGAGCAGCAGAGTCCCTGCTTCCCCAGTCCAATTAGCATGTTGAGACACAGGTTACAGTAGGCTGGCTTGTTGAAGTGCTTCAGTCTCCACACATGTTGCCCGTCATCTTTAACATTCTGCAGTAAGAGAAATAGACCAAATGATCAATTGACTGGTTGATTGACTGAGTGAGAAATTGATAGACTGCTTCATTAATTTATTTCATATTCTGGTGGGATGATCATCAGCTAATCGTGACTTTATCTGTGTATGAGTTGGTTGTTTTTTTACTTTTATTCTACTTTTGAGACTTCCAGAGATGTAGTTCAAATACAGTAAAGACAGTAAAGGTGCAGCTGTCTTTCCTTTGCAGTAATATTCATTCATAAAAAACTGATTTCTGGTAGAGATTTCTACTGAAGCTGGTCAAATGCTTCCATCTAGTGGACAACTTATGTACTGCAGAGAAAACTGATGGCGTTCTCATTAGCTTTGGGGTTGCAAAGCAGCAGTATGGATGGATACACGTTTATGAATGATTGGGGAGTAGTGTGCAATCTATTATGAGATCAGTTATGAAATGTAACTGTTTTAATAATGACGAGGAATATTTGTAGAATAGAGAAAAATCATTGGCTTAAGTCTTTTTCAAATAATCAAGTACAGCATGTCCCAGAAAGGAAGAAAAAAAAGATTCACAAGAAATTTTAGTAATCTAGCTGACACTATGAATCACAGTCATTTAAAACGAGTCACAGCCGTTAGATAATAGATATAAAACTACTCCTGTGACCAGACTGATTAGCATAATCATCTTAGCATTAGCATCTTGCAGAAGAGAAATTGAATGAATAGAAAGAAGGTTAAAAAAAAAAAGAGCTGAGGAAAGACTGATAAACTAAATTTACACTTTCAGGATGCGAGATGAGATTTCTTTATTTCGGGGGCGCTTACTGAACCAAAAACAGCTGAGAACTACTAAAATACCTGTTCTAAAATAGCAACATGTATCAAGTTCAAGTTATTAATAGTTGTTTTATTTTAAAATAAAGGCACATTAAACCAAACCAGGTTGACTAAACATCCTTCTCACTGTCGGCACAACACTAGTTTCACTCATTTTTGGCAACAGCAGTCCCTCCCTAAAGTTAGTTACTAAGCATTAGCCAAATTTTAAGCCTCTCTAGTGGCTAGCAAGCCACCAATCTCTACCTTTTTGATTCATAAGATTATTCCAAACGTTACTCATTGTCTGTTTTGGCACTATTTTGCACTATGTTTGTGGCAATCCATGTGTTTGAGCCTACAAGTGGATATATAAAACTTGGATTATTTTGCAGGAATATTAAACTCTTTTAGCCATGTTAGCGGCTCTATGGACGACAATGCCAGTCTGTCAGTCCACCACTATGGACCAGACTAAAATCAACTACCATTGGATGTATTGCCGTGTAGTTTTGGTACAGACATTCATGGTGCCTGAAGATGAATCCCAATGATTTTAGTAATCCTCTAGCGCCACCATGAGCATGACCTTTGTATTTTTGAGTGAAATATCTCGACAACCGTCGGATGGATTGCTGTGAAAATTGGTTTAGACATTCATGTTATCCTGAGGATGAACTGTAACATTTTTGTTGATCCCCTAACTTTTTATTGAGCTCCAGCATCATATCAAAATTTAAAATTTTTCCAATACTCAAGTTCGGATCAAATTACCTTCAAAACGTCTCTGCTGCAATTCATATTTTGTGCTAATTAGAGAATGGTAACACGCTATTTGACCAACTAAACACCAGCATGTTCGCATTGTCACTGTGAGTATATTAGCATGCTGACATTAGCATTTAGCTCAAAGCATCCCTCTCACGGAGTTCCTAGCATACATGTACACTTTAGCTTTGTTAATGGTAATTTTGATATACATATATGTTATGTTATTGTTAAATGGCTGTGACAGAAGGAAGTTGATGCTAATTTTGAAACACTAGTTGATATGTTTATGTACATCTACTCCAGTTTGACTATATATGTATAAGATTAATGCCTTTGTTGCTCTGATGATGACACATCAGTGTCAAAACTGCTGAAGATCAATCAGTGTCCATCAGGCTTTTTCATTGTATCAAATTAAAGGTACAAAATGTTTTATTTCTAGCATATTCTGTGCTCTCACTGTCTCCAGGCCGAGCAGAACCAGCAGTGGGATGGTGGTCATTCCTCCCTGGATCCACTCCTCCAGTGATACTGTGCCATCGTGATCATAGTCAATCTCCTGCATCATTTCCTGGAGGATCTTTGTACAAAAACAAAGGTCAGAAGAGAAGACGATTACAGCTCTTAACATCAATAATGGTTTGCAGATTGAAGCAATTTGGACTTCCCATGGAGTTGAGAAAAATAATTTGGAGGAGGTCATACTTTTATGAGACCTGAAAACCACCAGGTCCATTTAGTAGCTGTTCTGTAATTTTTAAACTTGTGTATTTTTAAATCCACACATAATTATAATCTTTTTGAATAAAAGCCATCATTTTTTTAATGTTAAAATTTTACCCTTCATTCATTCTTCTTTGCAAATGTTCCACTCATATTTCCATTTGACTTGTCAGGTGAAAACATTTCTCACCTCTCATAAAGTAGAGGGAAGTGTCTGGTAACAATTGTCACACATCACAGAGTATTATTTTAATTTCATTTGTCACACATTTCTGTTAACTGAGCGAAATTTTCTTTCTTACTGGTTTCAGTTCAGTCACGTCCCACTCCAGGTACTCTGCTACATGCATCATCTGGGAGATAATGTGCTCCAGCTCCTGCGGTGCGACCACAGACAGTCATTACAGGCACAAAAATACTGTATTTACCTTTCTGTATATTGCAGCCTTACAAGCTGATGTCGCTAAATGTCTTTGGCGTGAATAGACTGATAAACAGCGTGTAATAGCAGGTTGGGAATGTCATTCTTCCGCACAGAAGAGTTGCGGAGAGAAAACAAAGGCAGCGTGGGAGGCACTCCAAGGCTGATGGTTTAATTACAATGGTTGCTTTTTTGGGGGGCAGAGGGGTGTGACATTATTATCAAGTGGCGGACTGAATCACTATGATGCGCTTTGGACTTCTTTACAGCAATATGTTGAGTATCAGCAATAAAATATGAGTGTTTCATCTCAAAACGAGACTACACACATTTACAAAAAAAATGACTAGTTATTTTTTATTTATTCTACAATCTACAGTTCAATTTAGGTCATGCTGAATTGGCATAGCTCCCTTTTTTTTCTATGCTCTCTGTCCTCTCTTTATTACTCTTTCTATCGCTCCTGCTCTCTCTCCCTCAGCCAATAATGGGATACTAATAACGGGTTCCATTACAAAGCCTCTCCACCCACCCCACCCTTGCCCTATCTCTATTAACCCTCCAAATCAAACCCTTTCTATACATGCCACATGCACATAAACACTACCGCTCTTTCATTCATAAATATACTGTACCCCAAATTATTTCCTCATTCTTGTTTTCTGTGTTGTTATGTTTCTCTTTCATTCATCCATTCATATACAATATTTGTACCATGCGTGTACCATGTTTGTACACTGCGTGTTTGTATTATTTACACATAAAGGACTTGATAAGATACAATAAGGATAGATAGATAGATAGATAGATAGATAGATAGATAGATAGATAGATAGATAGATAGATAGATAGATAGATAGATGCAGAGATTATTTGACTGTTATTACCTATTCATTCATCAGTAACAACAACAGTGTAGCGCAAGTTTAAAATGTTTAATATATAATGAATACCCAATATTATCGGGTAGTTCTATAGTGTAAGATACATAATATATTGTCTATAATTATGTATATGTTATTGATTGATCATATGTTTTATGCAAACAATTGTAATTAAAGTAGAAAGTACAATATTTCCCTCCGAAATGTAGTTGAGCAGAAGAAATATAAAAATGGAAACATTAATGTACTTTAGTGCAGTGCTTGAATGAATCACTTTATTGCTTTCCGCAGATTGATAGGTGCATTTAATATAATACAAAACACACACAAACACACACATACACGCAAGAATTCCCTCCCTGAAAACTCTTTGTAAATGTCTTGGTGTTGATTCTTCTGACTTAAATGTTGACTTAGAAAAAAAAAATCACTCTTGAGCACACACATCAAAGTATAAAAAGATATATTACTTAACTGAAATCTTTTGACATATTTGGGTATGGGATCAGTTACACTTTTGAACAATGACAATCTCAGGTAAACAAATATAGTTTAGGAGGACAAATATTTACCGAGCTGTCCAAAGACCCGTTTCCATCTGTGTCGTAGAGACGAAACATAACTGCGGAGACAAAAACAAAATGTCAAGCTACAGTAATAACAGTCTGTACTCTCCATCTTTCTAAATGTTTGAAGCGAACATTAAAAGTTACACTACACAGCAGTTATTGGCAGCAGAAACATCTGCACTCGCTGCTCACTACATTTTTTTTTCTTACTGTATGAATGTCACTGTGTACTTCATCAGCAGTTGTAAGCATTTGAATGCTGCAACTTTAAGTGTCCCCCAATTACTACTCAACAGTGTCACCATGGAAACAGACAGCTCCCACATCATCAGCATCATCACTGGTCCTTGCGCTTTCATCGTGGCCAATGCGTAAACACTCACAAGTAGTCTGAATGTAACAGAATCGTGACAACAACAACAACAACAACAACATGACCTGGTTGCAGATCATTTCCATTACTAATGGCTATAGATAGAAGTGCTCTAACCGATCGCTGCCCCACCTCCACCCCCGCCCCGGCCTCCATGTGTAGTGTGGTTGAGGTGCAGCAGTGGGAGGGTGCTGACATCACAAAGGAGTTGACGTCAGACAGCGGTCCGTCAGGCCACTAACGAGGCGTTAATTGTCAGTTTCCTGAGAGGGTGTGACCTTTTTTCGTGCAAAAGGAGGGGGAAGTGATGCTTAGTGTCTGGTGTTGGGTGTTGGGTGGAGGTTGAAAGTGTCACAAGGAGGTGATTGCGGTGACCCAGAGAGGCCCCAAAAAGGCAATAAAGTGCAAAAGTTGATGGGATTTGTTGTTACTTTTGCCTGCAGTACAAATGGGTTGGACAGAGTAACATCTCATGGACCGTTCCCAGGAAAGTCTCTTAAATCATTTTTATGAATCTGAATGAGACAAAGTTCCACCGTACAGTAGCTCCAGCCAAAACCAGTAGTTTCCAGATTTTTTTTTACTATACTTAAAATAGTAATAATATAATATACTTACTTGAAATTAAAGCTCTGGACAAATCGTGTCCTTTTCTATGTGTGCAGTCAAATGCTAATACACATATTACTGTTTTACAATAGTGAAAACTTATTTTCAAATAGTGTGAAAATTAATCTGCAGAGTTTGGACTTAATATAAGGTTGATTTTGGTATTGGGGTCAGACAAAGCTGTAGATAAGCATCAAAAGCAAATGTGAAATTTAGTTGTAAATGTAGATCATATTTAATGACTTGATAGTTAAATATCAACACCAGTTTATGAAAATTAATTTTGCTACTGTGAACTATAGATTTTGACCAGATATCAATATAAATTGTAAGTCTTTCTTTAAATTATTGACTTGTTCTGTTTTAACTGTTACCGCCCTCCTTTGTGGATTTTCCTCTCTTTACCTCTATAATATATATACTGTAGCTTCAGTTTATTTTTCTCAATATGGCTTATTTTACTTTACCACTTACTCACTTATATTTATTATCAGTCTTTTTCATACATATCATCCTCTTAGAGCTATTTTCCTGTGAGATTTCACTTTCTGCAATGAGGCATTGTGCTGTACTGAAAAAAAAAACTAGATCTTATCAAGACAACATTGAGTTTAGAAAAAAATCTGCCAGTGGGATTAGATTAGATTAGCTTACATCCGATACAAAATGTTTGGTTTGAAGATTTTTTTTCTCTTGGTGCAGCAATCTGTCGGATTCTGCTTTGTTTCAAGATACTCATTTCAAGAACCTAAAACAAGAAAAACTGCACTTAAAGCAGGAGGAATTATTTCACCACTTGGCAGTTTTCCTTGTTTTAAGATGAATAATCTTGCTTTTTAACAAAGATGTTTTTATGGTGCAGACATTTTACTAATTTGCAGCAAACAAGCTGCATTTAAATCTAAGCAATTCTCAAACGAACCAGCAGAGGGACCTGTCTACTACAGAAATAACCGTGAAGTACAGAGGAAGAGAGGGAGATGTTCAATAAGATATCGTCGGTAGTTAAATCCATGATGTGCTCGCACACAGGCAGCATCAGTTGAATTATTTAGTCATCCTTGTGCTTAATGAGTGCTACTCTACTCAATAATTCAGCAGATGGATGAGAATTACAGCAACACAGAAAAAAAAGTCTGTCCAATTAAGCAATGTAACCTTGTGAATAAATGATGTGATAAATGCAATTAAAAGATGTGAGTAGATGTGTCAACAGGCTGCTAACATGAGGCATCCAAAATCTGTTCGGAGCAGCTTTATGGAAGCTGCAAAGATCATCTCTAAGGAAGTCAGATAACAAAGAAAAAGAGCAGAAATTGTTCAATGTGTTGAATTTCCTTGAATAATAACTTAAAAAATAAAGGCTCCAACCGGAGTGCACCTCTGAGACCAGAACATTTTGGAAAAAAACAAAGTATAATAATGAATAATTTAGTAATATTTCAATTATTGTTTCATCGGAGAGAATAACAAAACAAGAAAGATAATGTTTGATAGAGCCTGCTTCATGATCACCAAATGCACCAGATACCCAAGAATACTGGACAGTGAAAAGACGTTAATATTATAGGTATTATCAACCCTGAAGATTCATATAGAAAATCCGATATCTGTCTGGTATTAGTTGAAAAAAGGATTATTATAAATATACTGTTTGTTCAAGTTGATGTTGTCATGTTAACCTCACAGACAGGAAACAAACAAAGGAGCACAAATGGATAACTACAATCAAAAGAGACCATGATTATTAAATAGCAATTATTAATTTTATTCATTAATTTGTGTCATTTGTACCTGGTACCACGTGATAAAGAAGACATTTTAACAGGATCAGAAGATTGTGAGTCATCTGAGAGTTACAGTTCTTTGGGTTCAACACCTGGATAAAATAGATGTTTGTGTATTTTCACACTGGTTTTTTTTCATTTGTTTGTGACCATGACCAGTGTCTCAAAGGCTTCAGTTGCAAATAGGGGAGTAATGGGACCAAAAGCTGGTTGCAACTGATGCAAGCCAGTGTAGCATGAGGAGGTCATTTTGAGTTTTCAGCATTCATACATTATGTCACCAAAACATGCATGCACACAAAAATGCACTTAGACAAATAAAGCTCAATAACAGTTGACAGAAAATACCTCTGAACGTCTGATTGTAAGAGACACCTCAAAGAAAGAACTGGTCAACAGTTACAGTAAACCATCATTCGATGTCAGTGCACAAGGTTTGTTAAACTGTGGGTAACCACAGCGATGACGCTTGATGCTGTGTTACCAAATGGTAATGCTTATTGAAACTGACCTCACCATGAGATCTAACCACAAACAAACTTTGAAAAAAAAGAATGATTATTTGAACACAGGCTACCTTGTTATGGTGGCGATGACGCTCTGATGTTAAAAATAAACAGACAGCTAACAACCTGCATCTATTATTTTTGCATATTATGACTAGGGCCTATGAAATGTGAGAAAATCGTGAGAAATACCCATCATTATTTCATCCAACACCCAAAAATATTTGAATTATTGTCATATGAACATTTCCTGATAAAAGTCTGAGGACCAAAATGTCGTTAATAAAGCGAGTACCAGTTATAGGCAGTGTGCAGGATTTTACCATCACATAAAACAGATGAAAAAGTAGCAAATATTCACATCTGAGAAGCCAGAGGTTGCAAATTTTCTTCATTTTTTCACTATTAATTGATTATTAAATAGCTGCTCATTAATTTACTCAAATAAACAGAAACGATCAGCTATTTAGTTTGCTCCATTTTTACCAAAAAGGAGCAGATTAGGGATAATCTCTCTCCTCACTTACCTCTGCCTTTTTCACTGGGCTTCAGTCTGACCTTACTTTAGCCACCCACTGACTCCATCTGTGACATTTCCTCTGCTTCCAGAGCAGATATATGGGTCCATGGATCCTGATGGCGCAGTTGGCTGGTTATATATTTTGTTGTTTTATTTGTGTAAACTAGGTTGCTAGTGTTTGCTTGCTTCTGATTTTAGTACTAGGACCTATCCACCCTTTGCACATTACTGTACTTTAGACATTTGTTGCAGATCAACAGAGGAAACAAGGAGTCGTGACATGTGATACTCACATTCGAGCTTGTCCTCAGGACGTCCGCCCTCCAGCAACGAGAGGTAACACACAATGTCCTTAAGCTGCACTGTATCCAGAGGTCTGGGCAGTGCAGGCATCTTCAGAGGGGTCGAATTGCCTTTGATCAGCTTCAGCCCTGTTGGAAGACGAGATGAAAGGTCAAAACATCCTCCACAGTGCTTCTAATGTTAGTCCAACAACCTGCTGGGTTAGGATGCCTGACATTAGTCATACAGTCAGACTGATCAATGGTGGGTGGTGTCCAGTTCACCAGTTTTAGCCTTATGAAAGCTTTGCTTTGTTTTCAGAGCAGGGATACATTCTTACACGGTTTTGAATGGAGTCATTGACTATATACACAAATGTTTTCAACCTTATCTCAATGTGTTTGATGGTAAGGTAAAGATCAATACATGATGTAAGGTCATTAACATTCCCACTATCGATTCCCCATTCGGGTTAGCTGATAAAACCAACTAACATACACGGCCAGTTGTCAGTTGTCAAGTTTATCAAGTTTATAGACCAATTCCACAAATGAGGTTTTCAATGGCTGCTATGGTACATACAAAACACATGGTAGCATTTAGTCCAGCACATGTTTGCATGCTAAAACATTGCATGGTAAAATATTAGCTTAGCGGACCTAGCTGGCGTGTTTATGCTGTGGTCATGTTGATCCAAATTTCATGTAGATAGTGCTCATGTCAACATTTGAATGAGGACTGAAAACTAGGAATCTCAGATTTTTCTAAAAGCTACAATATATCTAACTTGAACTTTGCTCTTAATGATACAAAAATGCCTGAAAACCAACAATCATGGATGCCTCATGTCAACAAAAGTCTGTCATTCAAGGCAATTAAACCTGAATTTAATAAATATAGAGCTACATATAGTTATTACATAGTATTTCTAACCCTCCCTCGACCAGATTTGTCTCTGCATTATGCAACCATCTTGAGTTGTCCTACATGACCTGTTTTACCATCCATCCCATATACGCAGCATTAGTACTGTGCTCTAGGCCATGATACACAGTGGACTGCAGATGAATGTGGGGTATTGTGGGAATGGCTAAAACAAACAAGGACCATGACAAGAAGAAGAGAAGTGTTATTTTTCTCAGTCAGTATTGGGTGCATTTCAAATACATTTGCCTCTGTAAAGGAAGAGAGAGAGAGTACTGCTAAAGTGAGCCGAGCCTGAAGGGGAAGCTGTAGATTTAGCAGTCGATCTACTTTCTGAGCTTTGTATAGTGACAGAAACACTGAGATCACAGAAACAAGCAGCCAAAGTAAGTTTCCCTTGCCGGTTGGCTGGGCTCACCCTCAGAGATCGGGTCAGGAGCTACAGACGTCTGAGTGGCTATAAGTAGAATTACTGCTACTTCGCATTGAAAGGAACCGGTTGAAGTGGCTTGTGCATCTGATTCAAGCGACTACTGAAAGCTTCCCTGTTGTGTCCAACTGGGTGGAGACCCTGCGGCAGACCCAGGGAGAATTACACATCCAACCCGGCTTGGGAACGCCTCGGGATCTAGCTGGAGGATTGGGCTAGGAAGAAGGAGATCGTGACTCAACCCAGACCCATGTATACATTGGGTGAATATTTGGAAAGCAGATCATGATTGGCCTTACACTCATAAGAAAGAAGTGAAGTTAAATATTTAAGAAACTCAATGCACATTGATGAATATATGTTTTTATTCTTCTTTTGTCATTACAGCAGTCTAACCGAAGAGTTAAAGTAACTCATTTAGAAAGTTATTGTATATTATAAACAAGTTAATGTTCTATTTGCTTATTAAAGTGCTTGTATGGTACGGTAAACCCACTAATGCGATGAGAATGCATGCTCCCATGTGCACACAGGACTTGTTGGCTCCCGTATCCCACTTTGATAAATAGTCAGGGTGGTGGGAGGGTTTATAGCCAACAAAACTAGATCAATGAGGGCCAATCAACACACTTGTGTAGTCTGCACTGATCCAGTTCCACACATACTCCATCATATAAATGGGGCAAAGAAATATTCATTAAATATTGAATGCACACAAGTGGAGCCACTACCAAAAGCCATCAATAAAGGTGATGTCCTTAGTTTACCCACGTTTTTATTTACACTATGGCTTTTTACGTCTTTCAGCCTCTAATGGCATTGTTTAGTTAGATTTACACCGACTGTGCAAAATGTTTGGGTTATTTATTCTTTATGAAATACACAAAATATATTGTGTTCAATCATTTTACTACCAAAAAGAGACGTGAATCTTTGAGACAATCTAGAAATGGTTTTCACAAAAATAACAATGCAACAAACAAACAAAAAGAGCAGCAAATATCAAGGTGTTTGTAATATTTTCAGTGTAGAACATAGATACTAGAAATGAATATGCCTTTTCAGTTGCCTTAATAATGAAGATTTACTTGAGATTATAGTTTATTCACTATTACACTGTTGATCAAGCACTGTTATAAGAAAAAGTAATAACTTAAAAATATTGTTTGGGGGTTTGAAATGATGCCAGTGTGGGAATCCCCAGCTGAATTTACAGATTTACAGATGTAGCAACCTCCCCCTTTCTTTTTTTTTTTTTTTTTTTCCTGAGAATATGATTCAGCACCGCTCAGTCCCCGCGGGGAATGTTTTCAATTTCCAGCCTCTGAGACTTACCAGAAACGGTGACACATTTTTTTTGTTCTGTAATACACTCTGTTGATCCTGCTGTTCAATGACAGAACAATCTCTCTTTAATGCAGGATAAACACAGGTATAAAAAAAAGAAGAAAGTATGAAGGCAATTATATTACTTCAACCACTGAATCTGTGCTTTTTCTGGACATCTATTCATAACTGCAGCTTGTATACACACTACATGCTCAGTCGTTGCTCATTAAACATCCAGAAGTTGTTAGCCTAACCTAACCTGCTGTAATTATCGGTAAAGCACTGTGCAGTTCTGTCAATGAAAATCTCACAGTTTGATGGCTCTGGTGACTGTTGCTTGGATAATGATTTCTACACAAGCATTCGGTCATGCACCATCCGTTGTCTTACAGCTGAGTGTCCACATTTGCTTTAGTTTAGCATCTTTTTTGAAGGTATTTGAGGTTGTTTCCCTTTCAAGATTATTTTTCCCACTGCTGTGAGATATAATCATTTGGTTTGGGGGGCCTTGGTCGTGTCCTATTTTTGAAGTAATCTGAAATTCATGTCAGCATATTTGTAATATGAGGACTTAATTGTATGTACTTTCATCAGAAGGAGACAATGGAAAGAGTGTAACACACAGTTAAGTGTGGTTAATTTGAAAATCTTACATTACCGGTTGGGTAAAACATAAAAATCAGCCTTATTGTTCACATGAGCTGTTAAACAAGAAGGAAGTTTGAAGCCGATAAGTGATGCAGGGAAATGCTGGCTGAACCGATGGTGGCCTGGATCATTACTGTATGTGTGCCATTTTTAATATTAATAACTCATAACCACACAAGAATTAGATATTAGTATAAAAGCTGTAGACAAACAACACCATTGCCAAGACACTTGGCAGCCATTACACTACTATTTACATTCTGTGCCGCTGGGTTGGACTTGGCAGGAAATCTGTCAGATTTTCCGAAAGCACAAAACAGGAAGATAGTACTCTTTTTACACCTCAAGGAAAGTTCTCAGAGTAAAGTAGATGTAAGGTAACTTAAGGAATGCCGTGAGTGACAGGCTGCACTTCAGGAGAAAATAATACCGGCTGCAAGTGTTTCTTATACATCTCAGTAACTACAAAACACCTGCTAGCAGTGTAGCGGTATATCTTGAGAGTTTGTCAGGGTAAAGATTTTATTACTACACTTACCAGAGACTTTGGGTTTGTCAGAAGATGAGGGACTGGGTTTGGGTCCCTTGTTGCTAAACGACATGAAGAGATGGAGACAGAACTCTTCGGAGAGCTCGCTCTCCAGGAAAGTCTGCATGAAGACCTTGAAACCCTCAAAGTCAATCTCCTGAACCAAGACAGAAATAGAACGTGTTGTTTGTCACTGTAAGCTGCGATTATTGCCTTTAAGGCTTCGAGAAAATACAGATGGTTTTCAGCAGTGGAGTTGGGAGTGAGTATGCCGCATTGTTTCACCTTTGTGGGGAATCTGTGATCGTTTTCAAAATGTTGCAGAGTTCCTGTCACAGATCTCTGCACTCAGAAGAATGCCTAAAGTGTTGTTTGGGCTGTGGGCGGTGAAGATCTATTTTAGAGTAGTTTCAGTGGTTTTGCAGCCTTTGCTTCGTGTTCAGTAAACATACTATGTCTTTCCTACAATTCGTTTCTCTAAAGCCTACAGCTTCAAACTTCTTAATTAAAGTGGACCTGTCTTAATCTTTGCTTATGAAAACACTAACAACCAGTCATCTGTAAATGGTTGCATGTCCTATAGAAACGCTATTAATTGTGTTTCTCACTAAGCATTCCAAACATTATCTTTCATTGTTTCACAGCTGCTCGAGAGAGTCGAGTTATTCAGCGAGGAGCTGTATGAGCACTCAGCAAAACACACCAACAATAAATGTGACAAAGGAGGAGACAGCAGTTACAGTACCTGGCTGAGGATTTCCTGCTTCTATAATCCGCAGCATTATGGAAAGAGAGAAACCCAACATGTTTATGGATGAGTCATGCATTCAAAATGTGTGAAATGTCCATATTGCATGTAATGTGTTAGCACATAATGTTTGTAAATGCAGATTTACATTGTCCAGGTTGATTAACTGCCACTACATTAAGGGTATTATAACTGTCATCATAAATTGTGATTAACCAGGAATTCTCGCCAAAATAAAATCCCTTTTCCCGGGAAATTGTTGCCACATGAGTGTTTGTGTATCTCTTTGTGTCTGTGCCTTCACTATTGTATGTACTGAAATAAAAGATCCCTTCAACCGTCCTGATTAACGCTGCCATGCAACTGTCATAACTAAATGCCAAAGTCCGACCATGAAATGCTGTTATTATGGTGATATAATTGGACCAATTTATTCCAATTACTTTTCATGCTAAAATGTCGGCTTACAATTTAACTGTGTATATGCAAACTCTATAAAAGGTAGGAAGAAAAAATTACTACCACATAATCAAACATATATGAAAGAAAAATGAGAATAAACATCATTTTATCTTTAATCATCTGCAGTTCTGTGTTTAGAATCAAACTTTTACAGTACAGAGAGAAACCTGGATTTTCCAGCGCGAACGAGAACCAACATAGCAACCAAACATATTGATTAGCCAATACTTCAAGAAACAGGCATTGTTCCATTTTTGCAAATATGAAATTGCTGAGCTGTATGGGGACCATTAGTGCAGTTGGACTGAAAACTATCTGTTGCATAATACAGTATAAACTGTACATACCTCCTCTGGATTGTATTTAGCCAACACGCCATCTCCATGGAACTCCTGCAGTACATCCTTCAGCTTCTTGGTTGAGTCTGATGAAAAACATCGAGGACATATTACTTTATTTGTGTGTTGTGCTCTGTTGTTTATGTTTTAAAAGATCTGGCTTCCTCTTGCAAGTGAGTATGCATTTTAAACATTCATGTGGTATAACCGTACAAGTAACAGTGCGAGTTTGATTTATGACTACACTCTGCAAGGAATGGTATGTGTGGGGATTATAGCTCCAGTTTAAACAACTGTTACTGCAAATGACTTTCTTCTAGAAAAATTACAAGGTAATGGAAACAAGTCTGGACTAAGTGGTCACCCAAGCCGAAGTCTTATTTATGGATGTGATTTTTCTGGACTTTCTCAGCACCTGTAAGAGCTACAGAAGTGTGCAGTGTCATGTCACACTCCCTGTTTGGATCATGCATTTGGCTTGAATGCAGCATCATGCAGCATCTGCAGGAAGATTGGCACTTCCATTTGTTAGTTAGTGCTGAGGTTATTTCAGTACAGGAAGGGTATCTCACTTCATATCTATGGTACAGTACCGCATATTAACTGGCCAACTTTTGGTGGTTTTAGTGATATTAACTGTTATTGGAAGCTTGGAAAATTAATAATGTTAGTTAAACTTCAATAGGTGCAACTATGAGCACTGCTTTTCGTGGCAAAAGAAAGCTTACAGGCAAGTTAAATTGCAAATACACGTAGAAAATTAAGCTAAGATGAAAGTAATCCTGCTTCGTATAAATTACATTTATCTAGGCTACAACAAATTTGCAAATTTGCAACACTTAATACATTTTGAAGCCAAATATTGCTGCATAGATTATATTTTCTACATCAACATACTAAAGAAATATTGTTAATGTGAGTTGCAAAATGCTGATGCTGAATGTAATATCAACTGACAGCATATTTCATTTTTATCCAGCAAAAATATCCAATCTTAGCAATATAATATCCACTGGTAGCAACATTATTAAACATTTTAATGGTAAATCACAAGTGTCTCCTTTCATATTTTATATCCATCTACAGCTAGGTTGCATGAGTGATATACATGTTTATTGTCAGCTTTAGAGGTTACTGGTCATATTTCTGAACTTTGGACAGAGCCAGGCTAGCGGTTTCCACTTGCTTCCTGTCTCTTATGCTAAGCTAGGCTAACTCTATCGTAACTCCAACACTGTACGTAACATGAAGATATGAGCTTGATGTCAATCTGAAAGAAACCAAATAATTTAAGAACATTAAAGACATTAAAATACAGTTGTTATGAATAGGGCATTGATTTTGTAAGGTCAACATTTAGAGTCAAATATAGCCTACACACCTGATGTGTTTTTTTTTTTGCTTTTTTTACCCTTTAATCTGCCAATTTACACATCCAGCAGTTACAGAGCAACTGGCATTTTAATTAAAGTGCAATATTCACTATTCACTCTCTTTTCAGCTGTTATGTTTTTGGTCTCCACTATTAGAAGAAAGGGACACTAGCTAACATCAGAGAGCTGAGGGGAACTGCAGAGTCTGGTGATAATTACAACATATTTTACATACAAGTAGCCATGATCCATTATTAATTTTAAAAAATTATTATAATCACAAACAACAGAATTATCCAGAGTGATGAAATTGTGTCATATCAAACCGAGAAAACAAGTTGATTTCTGTAAAACAGACTGAAAGCAGGTTTTTTCCACTTGTTTTAAGAAAACTTTTTTTTTAGTACAGTTATAGACAAAAATAACTTGAACCGACAGAGATCAGCTGTGATAATTACTGCATGCTGCAGAGCGTTTATGAGCCCTGCTGCTAAATCAATTTGCTGCACCACAGATACCAGGTTCTAATGTTACTGAAGTTAATTAGGAATACAGTTTCTCACAAACACTGGAGGGCCTGGTTCATCTCTGAGCATAAAGCCGGTCCTGTGTCTGTTACCTCTTCACAGCCTTGGTTAACCCAAGAAAAGATGGATTTTTGGCTCCTCCCATCAAGGTTTAATATTTATAGGAACAAAAACATTGGACCAGTGCCAAATACTACATCTTTAACTCAACTTATCAAATTATGTCTGCTCTTAGAGCATCTTTGCGCTGGAGAGATGTTTGTAGAGCTAAAACGCCACCCTGCCATTAGCTAAATGGAGCAGCCAGGGACCCTGAGGTAAAGTTGCTGTTCGTAAAACTGCACAGCATGTCTCTGATTGGTAATCAGCAGGTGTATTGGGAGTTAGACCTTGCAGGTAAGGCCAGAAGAGGTTTATTTGGTTTTCATTTGCAAAAGCAGCGCTTTGTAAAGTCAGCAGAATATGTCACCTCAGATCATTCATCTCTGAATGATTAGTTTTGTGTTAGTTTTATATTAAATGCATTCGTTTTCAGATTACAAGCCAAATATTGTAAAAATATCAGACCTTACATATAGTTGGTGGAAGCTATGTTTATATACTGTCACAGAAAAAATGTAAGTATTGAGTCATAGTTAATAATGAATCATATTCTGCATCTTTTTACAGTAGATGTGTATTCGAGCTTTTAACCACTCTTTGTTGATTGTAACATTTTGTCACCTCTTGCTCTAACAGCTTTGAATATTTGATTTTCTCATGATGCATTTTACCAACAGCGGGTGGAAATAAATGTCTCACACTGGACTGAAAGTGTGTCATCGTTATTGACCATCTTTATTAGCATGCCCTCTACACAAAAACCATTATCGAGGAGAGTGATTATGTATCCACTGATTGCCTGTCACATTCAGCAGGCGCTGCTGAATTACAATGTATTTCCTCAATCAGGCTAATGATTTAACTGTTGTGTGGCACACAGTAATCAGAGGACAAGGCTCATTCCATGTTTTTTAAGCTTCATAAACACACTGAAGATCTTTTTTTGCTTTGAAAGGTGCAAGAATCCTCCTTCTGGAAAGCAGCACTCTAAAGCTACACTACGCATATTAGCAATTATATCACATAAAGAGAGAGTCTAATTGTTGTGAGTCAGATCTTAGGTACCTGACTAGGCGCAGAGCTATTAAAATGTTATGAAAGTGTGTACGGCTCACTTTAATGAGAAGGAAGGGAGACATACAGCAGGGCGGGAGATGACGGCAGATATGAGGAGGGAAGGTGGTGTGATGCGATGCCCGTTGTGTGCAGCTGATAGAATGGGATATTTTATAGCGTACAAAGACTGCGCAACAGAGCCCGCTGAAACATGATTATCCGAATCTACCTGCCATGCACGCATGCCTGCACGCAACTCTTCATTTCTCTCTTGCAGCTTTGCTTTTATTCCCCGCACAATTTTCATTTCAAGCTACACTGTGAGGCTCATGTCTCTGAAACCCTTTCTTGTGTAATTCAACTGAACTCCTTAGCCACCCACAAAACAAATATTTGCAAAACATGGAAAATAACAACTAGAAAATGATTGGCTCTTAAGTGTGGTATCTGCGGAAGAGAGCTGTAGAGTTCCTCAGAGTAAGACACAGTGTTGTCACCATGAAACAGAGCAATTAAAGGGAGAAATATCATTACCGACACTGGTACAAGGGTTGAAAAGCATTAATTATTAAGAATCATACTTGGTGTTCTGAATAGCAAATAAAAGAGGTGCCGTTCTTCCGTGCTTCCAAGATGTCGTGCTTGACACTGAAAATAGCTCTGAATTATGTTGAAGCACTCTGCTATCGTACGTAAGACAGCTGATGCAAAAAGCACTTAGGATCTGAAAAGTTGAACACTTAACAACTGTATTCCTTTTCCATAGCAAGTTCCATCATTTGTCTAATGATTTATTTGTACATTCAAAGTCTGTCCAGGACTACGTGTGGGTGGCGCGCAGCATCCTGCAGTAAGCCTACCAGGTATAGTCATATTTTCCATCCCTGGTACCATTTCAAATGATGAAATGTGTCAACATCTTGGAGCATAATATAAACTCGAGCGCACAGTCTGGTGAGCAGGGGAGCCATTTGTTGGTCGGAGAATGAATCATTCAGAGCTGAAATGGCACCGCACAGATTAAACGCTTGATCAGCTTGAGTTTGTTATGTCAGCAAGAGAATCACGCAGTTACAATATTGAAATTTTTATCATTAGAACAGGGGATGTTGTAGGTGAGTGCGGTGGATTGAATTGCGCTGCAGTTTAAAGCAAAGCAACATTCTTGTTATGGTTAACTCTGATTTCTCTCTGCTATCAGAGTGTGTTTTTTGTGTGCAGGGACTTAACATGCATGCACGTTTGTTTCTCTGTGTGAGTACAACTGAAAGTATGAAAGCAGAGACCTTTTCCAACAACCCAAAGTGCAGAGATGAAAACTTGCCTCAAGTTAAAAGAGTAGTAACAAAAATGAAAACTACCACTAGGGCTACTTCTAACCATTAACAGACCACCAGTCCACAACCCAAAGATATTCACCTTACTATCATAAAGGACCAGTGCTGGGCAGTAATGAGTAGTGTAAGGGATTATAATTTCAATAGTTATATTACAGTTACTAATCCAAGTAACGCTGCATTACTCCATTGACCGAATGGGTTTTTTTTTGTCCTAGCTAGGCTACTTTACGATGATGCGTATGCACGGCAGGTCAGGGCCAAGCTCCTGGGAAGTGTGTTGGGTTTTGAAGCCCATTTGAAATAGTGGCCAAACTATGTAATTGCAACTTCTGGATCCAACTGGACCCAAAAAGCATTTTTCCCGCACACCTTCATGGGAAAATGAGTGGCTGGAAAATGGTTGATACATTTTTTGAGGGTTAAAAAAAATGACTCATTTCACTATCAGAATTTGATCCAATCAGGCCGATCATGTATGGAAAGTCTAGAGGAGCTGTGCCATTGAATTGTTTTTTTTTCCTGGTTCAAGTTAGCGGAGGACTAAACTGGATGTTAGCCGGCACAGCTGGCGTTAGTGTCTGGTGTGCATGTAGTTGGGAGGCGGGGTTAAAGGAAACGCTAGTGTGCTCGCTCTATGGGCCCCCACGACACAGAAGATCATATGTCCATGATACGGAAGATTTTTTTTTACCAACAGGAAGTTGAACTTTTTTGGCTTTGTGCACCACTGAACAACTTTCATAGGAGTGAATGGGGCCCTGCCAACAAAGCTTTGTCTCAAAGATGCAAAGAACATTGTCGTCCGTTGTAAACTTTGTGCAAGGAGCAAAATGCTTTCAACCGTGAAGAATACAACATCTAATTTATTGAAGCATCTGATACAGCAGCACAGCAATCTGAAACTTGTTGAAAAAAATACACTGGCGCTGCTAGAGAGGCTTCTACTGCCAGTGATGCATGCACTCCACATAAACAACAGAAATTGGATTGTGAGAGAGAGCCTCTGACAGCAGAGTGTCACACAACCGCTCCTGCAGAGGACTCTGCCTCTGTGTCCACGGCGTCAGCCAGCCGTGATGAAATGGACTTTTTTTTTTTGCATTTGAGACAGAGCCCGAGGATAGCTACTTGGCTGAAAGAGAAGTAATGGACTATTTCAGGTCAGGGGGATATGAGGTTGAGACTCTGAACCAGTTCTCAAACATCAAAAGCATTTACATGAAGTAACTTACAACACTCCGACCCCATCCAGCACACCTGTGGAGCCACTTTTTTTTACTTTAGGAGGTTTGGTGCTCACCCCTAGAGGGAACAGACTGTCTGATAAAAGGTTTGAGAAGCTTCTGCTAATGATATACAATCATTGTTTCACCTCTGAACATTTAGGACCTTGCTTAATATGTCAGGACAGAGATAACAAAACAAGAAGCCGGACACGATATCAGCCTACATGTGGTGTTATGCAACATTTTATGTTTTTTAAAACCCTTAAATACTTCTTGCTGCTCTTAAGGTAAATGCAGAAAAAAACTGTTGGGAGAGACTGTTGCTTTATTTCATTTTTTATGTATGTATAAATATACACATATACTGTATCAGGTTGGAGAGGCTGCGGTGTATGCAGTTTGGCAGATTGTTGTCTCCTCTTGTAAAGTTCATTATTGTTCCAATAAAGTGGATTCAGTCCTGAAAGGAGCTGACTAAACAGGTTCTACATCACTTTTTTTGGAAGGAGGGAGGAGGGTAACTTGCCCAACACTGTAGAGGTTTAAAGAAACCATAAAATTCACATTTGAAAAGCTGGAACCAGATCATTTTTTTGGCATTTTTTTTCTTGTTATGTGCTTGTTATGAAACAAGCTAGCCACCAACACATTCGTTTTGTTCAGAGTTATGAAAGGGCGCAAAGCCTCAAGCCTCATGATGAATACAGGACTTTTGTGTGGAGTCACTGTTGTCCAGCTGTTGCTAATCTATGAGCACTGTGTTACCTAATTAGTATCTAAGCAGAAGAAGTGCAACAATCTGTAAACACGACGTTGACATTTTATCACCTTATAAAACTGTAATGGTGAACTTGTTAGCAAAGAGTTGCCTATTTACATATCCAGCAGACTGGAACAACATTAGTATTCACTTGAAGTTCCTGGTCATCATTAACTCTGTACAGAATTATACGACTCTTTAGCTGCTAAATGCTACGCTCCTCACCAGCTAATCGCTAACTTTGTCTGCCATTTGGTGCTGGGTGAGAAGCTCGTAGTTGGTTTATCAGGTTGTTTTTTTTAAAACTGAAAAGGCCTGCTACTACTGGAAAAGGGTTGAGAGAGGCTGTAAAACCAAAACAATAAACCGAAAGATGCTAAAACACTCTGCAGAGCTGAGGGGTATTAAATATTGATTAGTGCAGCTTTAAAAAAAAAAAGCTAGCAAAGACACTAAATCACACAAAATCTAAACACAAAATACATCCCATTTTATCAGAGACCAAATGATGAATTCCTAGTTAAAAAGCTTTCCATCCAGTTGAGATGCACAAAATGAGGATTTAAAAACGTCAAATGCTATCAGCAGAAACCGGTGACTAGCGGCGGAATAGCTTCAGTGCTGCCGAAAGGTGTGATGTCACCTGGAAAATGACTGTTCATGAAGAGTAGGATCACACACACACACACACACACACACACACACACACACACACACAGACACCTTCAAAAAATGTAGAGTCTCCTCTACACAGTCGGACACAAACAGAGAGCAGCTCTTCTATACTCACACTGAGCGTACTCCTGTAGCAGGGCAAATTCAGCTGGGGTCAGTGTGACCCATTTGTCCTGGCTGCTCATTGTGTTCAGGCGTCGTCTCTCCGTCCACCGAGCATTCCCCGGGCAGCAACACACAGCGGGATGTCACACGCTGGGAAAATATTAGACATCAGATCCCGTGCCTGCTCTATTACTGTAACAGGCGTAGACATTTCTCTTTTACTTAATGGCAGGAAAAGACTTAGCAGGTTAACTATGTGGCTGAATTGGACGCAGAGCTGGAGGTGGTTGTTGTTTGTAATAAGAGGCTGGATTCTAAAAGGTCAGAAATAGATTTATGAATACATATATATACATATACATCATAAATATAATTCTCTTTCAGTCCCTGTAACACTGGTATTCCGAACATGTCGGATTTTTTCTTGTTTTTCTGCCTGGTCTCTCTTCCCGCAGCTGTCATTTCAACAGCCGGCAGATTGACAGCCAAAATGTCCCTTGTCTCTTGATCGCCATGTTTTTCAAAGTTGTTGCAAGGACTTGACATTTCAGGCATCGACGTTCATGTTTGTCAGCCCGATCGATGAAGGATAAAGAGTTTAATCTTTAACACGAGCCAGAAATACAGAATCAAAAATGGATTAATCCTTTTCATAGATAGAGACGAATGTTAACGGGTGAGTTAAAATCATGTTGTTGGAAGCGTTTGAGTAACATTTAACCAGGTAGATTAAAAAAAAACAGCTGATATCAGATGACAATTGACTATATACATATATCCTTCTCATGTATTTATTGACTTATGCTCATTATTATGCATTTATATTTTTATTTCTACGCAAAAGGTATTTAAAAATTGTTTATTTTATTCCTTTAGTAAAAACAGATGTCACAGATGGCCCAAGCAAGAATTAAACAGTCAAGCCAGAGAGCAGGGAGTGCACTATTACTATAGTGCTATGCTCTATTAAACAACCTAATGGGACATTAAAGATGTTATGGCAACATCTGGAAAACGGAAATATCACCCATGATTGCATTTACTATTGTTTTTTTTTTTTTTTTTTTTTTAAAGTCTGCAGGTGTTTGCTCTCCTGTAACACTTGGGATGTCGAGATAATCCATGCATACAAGGATATTTCTAAATAAAAATGTATAAAAGCAGCACACACGGGAACAATGTTTGAATCGACTGTCAACTCAACAGTTTGGTTTGGAGTGAAGCTTCATGAAAGGTTTACAACAAGTGGAGGGGGGAAGTGGAAGTGGTCCTTGTGTGAGAAAATACCTAATTTGGGCATTAAAAGCATTCAAAGCTGCGTTGGTGCAGCTTTTCCAATGACCTTGCGTCAGTCTGGCCGGTTGCTATGATGACAACGTGATCAAGTTCAAGCGAAATGAGCTTTTGTAGGCTGGTACTTAGAGTTTTGAACTGAGTCCAAATTCCAGTGTGTTTCACTGGAGGTAAACTATTAGCCGTCAGTGTTTCTGCTAGAATATTATGTTTGTTTAAAGCTATTGAAACAGCATGTAGACCGTCAACAATTTAGGGTTTGCAGCTGTTTTAAAAGACATGACGATGCACTCCAAGCCACAAATTAAAGCATCAATCAAAGGATAATAAAAGTGTGCCAAAAAATTAATTAATTTAAAATGAATCTCAGGTTTTACAGGCTTGTACTGTGCAGCTGTGGCTCACAAGGAATCTCCATCATATCAGACGGTGGAAAACATGCCTCACTGATATCTGTCATTTGATAAAAGCCAAATGTCAGTCTGATATATTGTATCGCCGAGCTGATTAATCAGCTCAACACGAAGGCACAGTATGTCACTGTTCGAGCTAGTACTGATTAGTGCAACATCCCTTGTTTTGCTGGTGAGATTTATGTGACCTTGCTTTCCCTCTCATTTGTGTAGAATGAGTCTGCATGTAATTGTATGTTTGTGTAGGTGTCACTCAGGCATCTGTGTGTGTGTGGGTGTGTGTGTGTATGTGTGTGTCACATTACCAGTGAAGCATTTGCCCCAATTACTGGGAACTGAAACCCCTGGATCAACAAGTAGACATGCTCATTCAAGTGGAGGATAGATGTGTGTGTGTGTGTGTGTGTGTGTATAAATAATATACATTGATGTTCTTGTTGTCAGGCATAAATGTGTCTTATCTTTTTTTTTCTTCTTCTTCTTTTTTACTCACTTGTGTGTATGTGTACGTCCGTTCATGCATGAATTCATGTGCAGGAAATTCCCTCGTGATGCCACATTTTACCTTGAAGAACCACTGGACGAAGAAGAGGTAATTGTATGTACGACATCTGTATGAATTATTAAGAGGGCGTCATTATTATTAAATAGACTACACAGAGAGGGAGAGCAACAGTCAACGCAATGTGCAGCCACCAGTGTTGCTGTGTTAACACGCTGGGTGCGTGGGAATCAGCCTCCCTCGCATAAACTTTGATCTGCCGCTGGAGCTTAAACTAGAAAACGTTCTGCGATGTCTTATTTAATGTTTCACACAGATAGCGAGAGGAGAACTGGTGGAGAATCTTCTCATCCACCTTAAATCTCCAATCCCAACACAAGTGATACCATCTTTAATATAGTGTACTGTATAGTGTATTCCTACTGTGCACTGCACTGTAACCAGCCTCTTTCTCTTTCCGGTATTGGTAACTGCAGTGCATCTTCACACACAACACTTGGCTGCCATCCTTTTCAAACAAACCAAATCCAGCTCCACAAATGTTATCAGATCAAGCTTCATTGTCTCCCAGTGGTGCAGTGAGGAGATTCAAAAGCCCAAGCGATGTCCCTGCCTGTTTGGTCCATGTGTTGCAACCGACCGACAGAAGATTTGGAAGCTGAGAGACCACTGGTGCCATGACACACAGATACAGTAGTGGCCACTGCGACATGCAGCACCATGAATGAGATGAGATATCAACATGCCGCTCACCTGCTGCGTAGCTGGAGAGAACCGCCAAGAGAGCTGAGAGAGGAGTCCTCCAGGCAGGCAGATGTTTTCAGGTGAAGCTACCTCAGTCACATCCCTGCTGTATCTTCCTCTGGATCTTCTCTCAACAGCAAGGAGGCAAAGAGTGGGTGTTTGTAATTAGATGGAGTGTGAGTGTCTGTGTACGAAAGAGAGAAGGAGAAGCAGCAGCAGCAGCAGCAGCAACCCTCTCCACTGCATGTCAGTGTATGAGTATGTGGATGGTGTAGTGTTTGTTTTTCTCCGGCAGTGTCTGGTCAGAGCAGCATCGTCGGGGATGTGGAGTGGTGAGAGAGAGAGAGAGAGGGAGAGAGAGAGGGAGAGAGAGGTGGGGGGAGGGGGGGCAGAATTATCCAACACTGCTCTGCCTGCAATGATCAGTTTCCATACTCCCGCTCGCTCACGTCACATCCCTCCATCCCTCCATCCCTCCCCTCACTCGCTCCGGTCCTCACCTTCCCCTCCCTCCACTGAAAACCCTGAGGTCCTGATGCTCCTCTGCTTTCTCTCTGTGTTTCTAATCTCTCTCTTTCTCCTTCTCTAGTACTCATCCCCTCCCTCCTTTCAAGCCATTTTCTACTCCGGTCACTGTGGCACGCATCAGCCAGTCGGCTGCATTAGCATTCAACGCGTCAGGCGGTAAGTGCAGCAACCTGTGGGATATCCTCCCCAGAGGGCTGAGAGAAGGTGGGAAAAAAAGAGGAAGATTAAGACAGTGGAGGGTTGGTGAAAAATGGGGACACACAGAGATAAAGAGGAGGAAGATGATGAAGGAGAACAGGAAGCGAAGGCGGATGATTTTGTGACCAGTTTCTTTCCTTTTCACATCTTGTCTGGTGGGGACACAAAGACATCATACAAAAGAGATTTGAAAGCACTCATATAGAGACTGCACACTCCATAATTAAACATGCATTCTCGTCAAAAACTGAAAGCTGAACACATCTCTATCTTCAATCTTTACAACATGAAAATCAAAAACATAGATGACAGCATATACTGTTTTATTTAAGTATTTATGCCACATATGGTGACTCATTGTGAAACATGTCATGTCCATGATGTGTACAATAATCCAACAATGTAATGCATCACATTTTATTGTTGTGAGACACACCGCACCTGTCAGTGATAATTATGTGTTTGAAATCTCAATTTACAGCTCACCATGGAGTACACCACTGAGTGCTTTGGTCTTATTTTTCTACGCTCCTCATTGCTTTAAATACATAAATGTCATCTAATTATTTTATGTCTCTTCTGTTGGTTTTTCTTTGTAACTCTGTTTAGAAAATTGCTAAATAAATAAGATTGTTATTATCAATATATGGGGAGTAGCGAGTTGGTGCATTTTGGACACAGCCCTTCATTTGCAGCAAATAATAAGACCACAAACAAGGACCCAATGTCAGTGCCTACTTTCCCCACATATCCTTTATACCTATAAACCCATAGCTACAAATTGATAAATAAAAAATACATATTTTCAACTTCAATAACTTATCAACTTACTACACCCCCAATATTTACAAACATGTAAAAGAAAAAAATAGTATAAATAATGCAGATGTGGTGGGGTCACCGAGCCCAATATACATTAATAATAAATGTAAACACACACAGATATAAGACAGTCATGTAACAGTTACCTCCTGTTGCTCACTGTACAGGCTTGGGAAGAATGTGGACTTGAATAAGTAAATCATGTGGAATAAGTCTTGGCAGCCCATTACTAATGGAAAATCTGCGAAACCCCAGAATATGTCCAATGTCAATTTTTCCGACATTCTTCTTACCTACACTATTTGTGCAGGGCAGCTACAATATGGTGGCGAAGATGATGTTCAAGGCAAAAAAACCCACTGTGGGTAATGTATGATTGGGGTTAGACAACTAAAACAATGAGTTGAGGCTCGGTAGAGATCATAGTTATGGTTTTAAAAAGGCATCTACATAAATGGCATAATATATATTGCATTGGTACTGATCGATTGTTGGCATTGGATTAGTGTAGAATCATCAAATATGAGCATAATTCCCAAGGGTACCCAATCACATCATATATATAATTGTCTTTATAAATGCTCGTCCGTCATTTATATTCCAAACTGTATCGTTGACATTTTGAGCATTTAGCTGACACTCTTATCCAGAGAGATGCGCGATGAGTGCACACGTCGAATGAGCTCAGATTCTTAGGTGGTCTCACTGGAAGCGATCAATAGTAATGAAGTCAGGGGTTAGAGCCACAGCATCAAAGCATGTGATGTCAGAAATCTTTCCAATTAGCCCAAATTGATCATGCAGGTTAAGAAAGAGAGCAAAGAACAAAGGAGCAAATGAGGATCTCAGAGCATAATCAAAAAATTTGACTCGAGTCAGCATTTATTAAAGGTGGACGCACAGTATTTAAGCCTGCATTAATGTTAAATAGATCAATGAAGCAGAGAAAAAAATCGATAGAAACAACAAATATTTATAACAGCACAATCATTTAAAACCGCAGTGTGTATAGAGTAGAGCAGGAAATACTTTATTGTCTACTTTTTGAGTGCAAAAGACAGGAATTTGCTTGCATGTGCAGAAATCTGCTGTTAAAAAGAATACATTAAAATGCATCATATCACATCCAGACAGGACACATTAAAACACATTAACATAAAAACTTAGGGCATAACTATATTCCCAGGTCATCAAATATCAACACATGCACAGTCTGATATTTACACAACCCCGGAGATCTTTTTGTATCTTTATGATTATTGGTTTTTGAAATTTATGTTAACGTGACGTAGCCCATTCGATCAGCATCTGTTTTATTAGCGTCGATGCAAGCATACAAAGAATGCAACACACAAGAGTAAAAATAGACAAAAACGTAAGGTAATAACAATAATAATGAAATAAACAAAGTAATATTAAAACGAAATTGAAATGTTCAAATCTCTTTACACAATGGAACAGTAATAGTTTTGAAATGGGATATAAAACTTGGAGTCCAAACGTTTGGGGTGCTTTTATTGGATGATGTGGCTCAATATTAATTGAGGAAGACTCTAAGTTATGAGAGAGAGACGTTTTCATATTTAATATCCTCGGCCACATATTCTTGGAAATATAAAATTAACTGGGCAACTTCACATTTTACAATCACAGGCTATAAAACAGAGATAGTAAATAGATAATAAAATAGATAATAAAACCCATCAGTGTTTTTATTTTTCTGGAGAGGACAATGTTGAAAATAAATGACTGAATAGTCTGCACTTTGCTCCCACTGTTGTCTAGAAGATCATGTATAAACGTCTTGCTTTGTAGAGCGTATGTTCACGGCAAAACTCTTCTGCAGGAGACATAAATGTTATTCAATAACAGTTTCTGCCTTTCAGACAAGGATGTGAGGAGGAAAAAAAAAGAAGACTTGAGCGATAAGCGTGCTGCTTCCAGGAACAAACCTAATATCTTCAATTCATTTACCAGCCCACTTTTACCTAACCTTTACATCACTCACACCTGTGACGTAGCCTCCCACCTACAGGAACCACCGTTTAATCCGATACACACGGCCTCAGCATGGGTTGTATTTCATGAAAGATTGCTAAACAATGACCTAGATATGGGGGGGGTGGTTGGCTGACCGGTGTGTCAATAACGTTTGTGTTTTAGTGCTGCCTCCAGGCTATCTGTGTAGGTCATGTGGGTGTTTACATTTGTGTCAGAAAGGCAGAGGAAGTATTGACATGTCCTTCACATGTGACTGGCAGTCAGTAACTACAGGGCATCTACTCCTCAGCGTGAATCTGAGTTACAATCGCTCATTCATTCAGGCAAAAACAACAGAATCCGTGGCTCATTATCAAGTTATACTTCGAATCAGTTTTACTTACATGTATTATTTACATTTTTTGACTGCTTGGGGGCAGCACAACAAGCTGTAAACATACATATTTATGCATTATTATTACATTTATGTATGATCACCTCATAAAGTTGATATGGTGCATGTGTTAGCAAACATTTCCTTCTTTATGTCGCCACCATACACAGAGCAACAATAGTCAAAGTTTGGTTAGGTTTAAGCATAAAAAACAGCTGGTTTAAGGTTATGTCATCATAGTCATGGTCACACTTCTTCCTTCTTTGTTGCCAGTGGTCAAGAATAATAATTCCTGCAGCCACTTGAGCATAAAACATTCATCATTTTTTTTTTGGCATTTGCTGAAATCTCCACTGTCCACATGAGGTTCGGGTACAGTTTCCCTCATAGTAATACTGATGCTTGAAGTAATAACCTCTGCAATGTTCATGTTAATAATAAAACTCAGTTCTTCTTATTAGTGATTCAAGGTACTCTCGGTCCTTTAAGGCTTTTATACTTGAAGTTCTTTATTAGCCTTTTTTGGGTGGTTAACATGAGGAACAATTGACTGCAGCAGATGAACAGAGTCGGTGGAAAATGAAAAGTAGCTGGGTAGCTTCTGCTCCAGCAACTATCACATATGATTTACTGATTAATTCATCAAAAAAACCTTAAGACATTTCACACCTTTTACCGGCTGGTTACTCTGTTGCAAAGGTGAGATGGGACTTCGGTTTGACTGACTGAACGACTGATCAACTGACAGCTGCGGTGTTGAAAGCTACAGCCTGAAGCATTTGACACCACATACTGTTATATGACTGATGTAACTGATAACTGTTATATACAATCATTAACATCTTCATAGGTACAAACTGCGTTGATCTAAGAAAAAACTTGGACAGTTAACGCTGCATACTGAAATACACAACAGGTCATGAACAGCAGGTTAATGAACTTGGAAAAAGGGAACAAAAATGAACAAGAATGGAAATAGCAAAGGCTTTTTTTCCATTTATTTTCAGGTATTCATACATAGCTTTCAGTTAACTAGTTTGAGTTTAAGGTCAGTTAGTACAAATGGCATTGTGTTTATTTATTCAGTCACACTGGGCTTCATGTCATTCACTATTTCCTCTCTTGTTTTGTTTTTCTCATCGGGCTTCAGTCTAATGTTGCCCAGACAGAAAACAAATCAACGAGAGACTAAAACTCACATTCTGCTGACATGAAAGGAAACAGAGCAGGGCCTACAGACAGCTGACTGTACGTTTCACTTTATTTATGGTGACAAAAGGATTAGATTTGAATTTTCATTGATGCCGAGTGTGGTGCAGTCGGTTGCCAGGGAGGCTGTCTAACCTGCCTCCAGTATGTCTGACCCACATGCATAATGACCTCAAGAGATCTCGTGATGATGCATGTCTGATGCTCTCGCTAGTGACAGGAGCATCCGACGTGCGTCTTTTTCTGTCATCTTCACACACGTCTGCGCACGTCATCTGCATACAAAACATCAAAACAACATCATGCCATTGTTTATCTTCTTTGTTTTCATCTCATTTTAAAAAAAAAAAAAAGGTGATAAATCCACACCTGTTTATAATTCTAAAGTCATTAAGGTACGGTATTTAATTAAAATTTGAAGACTTCACACTTGTACTTTTTTAATATAGCTAATTAACAGACAAGAACAAAACACGTTACAAAAAATATGAATAATCTGACCAAAAAAATTTAAATTTGCTCTAACGTAATGGATAAGTGGACCCTTTTGTTCAAACAACTGTTGCCAATTTCAAGATAGAAAAGATAATCCCACCGTACGAGACTGTCAATTCATTAGTCATTTCAACAAATGCCCCAAAACAACAATCCGCTTATGAGAAACTGTCCTCCTAAGAAAAACGACAGATTTTAACTATCGGTTACCCCCAAAAACAACTGATAGTTACATTTGAGTGACAGACACCATCTAGTAGCTGTAGTAATTATGACCTGGAGCGGTGGTGCAGTTCAGATGGCGTATATATGTGGACATATTTCCTCATTTGGAAGATGGAGGCATTAAAGGAACAGCGTGAAGCGGTGAAGCAGCAAATTGAGACCAAACGAATACCCGCAAACAATGTAAAAGGCCCTCTCTAGAGCCAGTGTTAGGTTTGTCCATTCTAGGCTACTGTAGAAATATGGTAGTACAACATGGTGGCCACCGTGGAAGAGGACCCGCTCCCTGCGTAGATATAAAGGGCTCCTTCTAAGGTAAGAAAAAACACAACCATTCTTATTCTCAGGTGATTATACATCAATCAAAACACTTACTTATTATTGTAGCCATGATGATGAAGGTCGCCTAACTTTAAGGAAGTTCTCTTATCTGTCGTTCTGGAGATCAGAAGCCCTCCAGCAGTTGTAGTATTTATGACTCTACTCAGTCGGGGACCAAAGGAGTAAGTAGTGTGATGTCGTAATAGAGCCGCAAAATCTGCAGAGCCAAGAGGTCTGTATGGACGGATGGGTCAACAAAACATCAGACTTTAAAACAGGAGATTGATGTTTGGTTTTGGGATGGTTTCTTTAAACCATGACCAAGAAAACTCCCCTAATTTTTCTCTAACCAAGTTGTTTGCATGTCTAAACTTAACCATACTTTAACCAGTGGGGTGTAAGCTCAGAAAAAACTGGTTTTGTTTGTAAAATAGTGATTTGTAGCGGTAGCGGTGTCAGATCAGACGATGGTAACGTTTGAGGGCATCGACAAGCAACATATTTGGTTGCTTGATTTGGAGAACTTGTTGGAACATCAAGGTACAACATTGCACAGTGTTGACGTCCAATCCCCACCGCTAATACTGATCCTGCAAAGTACATGCGTGCGCTGCCTGAAAACTCTGAGAAGAGCAGATAAATTACCATGCAAATCAACATAAAATCATCTCACACCTTCTGAGACCAAAATCAAATCGCCAAGTTCCTCTGAAGTGAGCTGCCAACCCAGTCTCCACCACGACCCCCTCGACCATGACAGCAGTCCAAAGCACATATATCAATTCTACTCCACTTCTGGCCCTGTGTGCTAAAAATAGCAGCCTGAGTGTGGAGTCTAGCTCAGAACACCATGTATCATAATGGGACCATTATGTAAGGTCCTGTCCTGTGCGTCTACGCAGGCTGACCCAGGTCTTAGTTCCTGTGGGGCTGAGGCTAGATTAATGCTAGCTAGGTAACAGACAGCTGGGCCTCCCTCACTCTGTATACATCCTTGGGAAGAAGCGAAAGAGCATTAAGAGTGAAGAAAGACTGACATTAATGTACAAACACGTAATATTAGCCTGCAGGCATCTGCCATTTTAGCAAATGTCTGAGCATGCTAGGGGAGTACTAATCATTAGAAAAGGGTTTCACTCCAGTCTGTTACATGTCCAAGATGGACATAAAATTGGTTATTACTCCGATTTTGAAAGGATATATGATTACATAAACCAGCCTCCACTAATTACATTCATATATTCACTAATCCTGGGTTGGAAAATATGTCATGGAGGAAACATAACACATCCTCAGGGGCAAGGATAAGGCTGCTAAACACTTCTTTAAGGTCAGGATGTCAAAACATTGCAATGCTTCATGTCTGTTGACTTTTTCAATATTTAATCAAGACTGCAGTCTTATCCAAACCAAATGCATTGAGGTGACCTAACAAAACCATGAAAACATTAATCATGTGTTAGTTGCCAAGAAGCACATACAGCAAACAAATGAAAAAATGGTGACAGCTAATGTTTTGTGAACATTCAATATCAAGTGTTATGTTTAGAAAAATGTGATCTCATGTTTCCTGCTAAATGTAACAGCCATTATGAATTAACTGTGTGTGAATATAATTTTTATTTCTTTTTCATGCACCCAGATTGAAACTCTGAGTTGTTCTCAGTATATTTACAGAGGACATAACACGCACATGTCCAGGTCTATATTTAAGTTATCTTTGCAGGATTTACAGTTCAAAAAACTCCTCATTTATCTTCATGCAGCCCCTCACTTAGTTGCATAGCTCCTGGAAGCTGCCTCTCGGCACACTTCCCACTGTACAGTGTATTTTTATATTAACAATGCCTAAATGCCAAAAGTTGTTGCTTATAATGACAAACCCAGAGAATTATTGCTGGACTGCGCTTCCCCTTAAGCTCTGCCAAGTGCTTTATCAACTTTCGGCTCATTTTTTTGGTTTTCTGGCCCGCAGCTTGACTGTTTTGGTTCACTCTCACCGTTCTCATCAACCTCGTCTCCAGCAGCAGCAGGCAGCTGTTTTCAGCGAAAGACCTCTAATAAACTGACTGTACGCTAACTGCCCATCTACCTGGTGAACATAGCGGAGCTTTTAGCAGCTAAATTGCCAGATAATTCCCCATAAGAGATTGGCAGGGACCAAAACAGGAGAGTAAATATTGGACTTGCATTCGTCAGGCAGCCAGAAACTCTCTCTCTCTGCTCTATCTCTGCTATATGTGTAAATCAATTTGCAACCATTTACATGTTTGCCATATTGACTTTATAAGGTGATAATGCAGTATAGCCCTGCTCACACAGGACAAGTATTACCTGGGGACTAGTCCCATGTGAATGTGATTTAGAGATGACCTCTCACATCTGTGTTTCATGCAGCGCATTCACATGGGACAAACAAAGTCTGTATTTTACTTGAATTTTACTGACATTATCCCCTCGGATATGACTGAAAATATCAAGGCTGTGTCTAACATCCACCAACAATTCACTCAGATGTTGTGTTTGGTGAACTATGATAGTCACTTTGTGGTTGAATTTTTAGTTTACAAATTATGGACATGGCAGATTTGCACAGGATTAAGATCACAGATGACCTCCACAATTATGACACATTACTAGAAGTCTCAAGGTAATACTAGTCCTGTAAGAATGGGGCTTATGTAAGTGTGTGTTTATATTTTGATCTATTGTCCCAAGTGGCCAAAAATCAACTCTTAAAAGGTTGCATTGAAAGTCACTCTGTGCACCACCAGTGGTTGCACCTAAAAGGATTCCCCATGCGTTTTACACAGGGATATTAAGATGAATCAGCTGAAACTATCGCATTAAATTTCACTAAGATTGTCTCATTTTGCTACAATAAAAAACTTAAGCCAGCAGAATAATGTGAAAAAATTCTATTACAGTACCGAGAAATATTCACATAGTGACTTTGATTATAAATCCAACACAAATCACTTGTGAATTTTTTTGTCTGTGCGAGTGAGTGAGCAGTTCTTACATCCCATGTGTCCTTCTGTGCCACGTGTCCTATCAGAAAGTCTTTTTGGTCAGACATGTCCCATTTTTCAGATGATAAATATCTGTGGGTTTGAGTCCATCATCCAAATTATCCTCTGGTTCAGAAAGTAAAGCCTGCAAAGCAATGCAGTCCCTGCAGGTGACACACACACACAAGACAAAAAAATATATAATGATAGAACATCATACAGTTCATGTTCTGTGTATGTCTGTATTGTGAGTGTGTTTGCATGTGCCCACATTTGTGCAACCATGCATGTGTGTGTGTGTGTGTGTGTAGTGGGACTTCCCTCTGTCCCCCTTGCAGACAGTTGGTGCAGAGCATTGAACTATATTATCATAGCATGAGTCACTGGAACATTCTGTGGCACCGAGAGAGCAAATCACATTTGTTCGCTCTTCCCATCTGCCATGTAATAAGGAAAAGAGGAGGAAGAAGAAGCAAAGCACAGCACAGACAAATGAGATAGTTTAACCGATGTGCGAAGTTAGTTTAACTGTTTATACAAAGATAAAAAACACAAATCTATAAACTGTGCGTTAAATGGATACAAAATGATGCTGTGAAATAAAGATAAATGTGAGTTTGATCGATAATCTGCGTTTTGTCGCTCCCGTCTTTTGTTGCTAAGCGCACATTGCTGCAGAGACATCGCTCGAGTTGACGTGTCAATCAAACAGTGTGGGCAGGACTGATGTACTTTGGGGTTTCTGTCGATGCAGTTTGAGTTTCTGTACTTTGTGTTCCTTCCTTTTGTCTTGTCAGCTGCACAGGCCATATGTGTTCATGCTTAAGGCGCACTGGAGTTTTTTTATTGCAAAGTTTTTTTTTTCTTTCTGACATTTAACTTGTAAAATCTTAGATCTAAGAAACATATTGAATGAATTTGATAAGACATTTGCAAAACATGTGTTCTTCTCTCTTTCATCTAGTCTTTTATTAGCAACTTGCTACCTTTAATGGCAGATTATCACCAGCAAATGGTGACATGCATTACCATCCCCATCTTCGCCACACTGTATAGTTAAATCCAGGAACTACAGGAAAGTATGATGGAAATTCAAACTCACCAGATGGTAGGCGATCTTTTTAGTGACCTACAGTACGGGGTGGGAGGGAGGGGGGGAGACAGGAGGGACAAGAAGGACATAAAAAACTGATATACTATAACAGAGGAAAGTCTCTTCCTTTACAGTCAATACAAAAGATGTAAAAAAAAAAATAAGGATGGTGCAGTTCCCTCTTTAATCCAGTCAGAATATCTCTAAGAAGAATCAATTTCTCAAGATTTAAAATGCTCTTCACAACAAAAATGTCAAAGACAAGACTCACATTAAAGAAAGAGTTCAACATATTACTCTAATAATACGCTTAGTTACTTTCTAGCCCAGAGTTAGACGAGATCAATACCAATCTTCAGAGTGATACCAATCTTCTCCTCTGACTTTCAGCAAGAAAACAAATTTAGTTTCTGGATCTTACAAAGAGAAATGTAATTTTAAGAATTTTTATTAAGGCAATTGGACTTTTTTTTTTGTGGAAAATATTATCTTATGAGACACCAGAGAGGATCCAGAGGGGATCTGTAAATGTTATTTTCCACCCTATTGGTAACAATTCACTTTCAGTCCCCCTATTCAGCTTTTATAATCTGTATTTAAAAAATTTACAAATAGTTTATAAAACACTATATGCAGTCGTAAGTGATATAAGTGTTTATTCATTTATTGGTCAAAAACTTTAACTCTTCCTGTTGAAATCCATAAAAGAAAAAACATAACTTAAAACATAGCTTTAATAATATATATTATAAAATATGTCTTCACTGGAGAAGTTATAATTGCTGACAAATACTATATACACTTGAAAATGTCCTTATATATGCATTTAACTACATTATAGTGCATTATAAACCACTTATTGCGTGTTCATAAACTACTTATGAATACTAAACAGAGGGACTTACAGTAAAATGTTACCCATCTATCAATATTAAACCATTTGTATGGATCAATAAACTCAAAAAAAAAAGGTCTTGTCAGTTCAATGGGGACATTCAAAGTAAATATAAGCTCTTATGCATGAAAAGATGATCTAAAAATGTGCTCCTCAAACACATCAGGTGCACTGATACCAGGTGCACCAATGAAGTGAAGCACTGCTGTTTTGAAACCTAGGTAACACCAAGAGTCGTGCGTTTACTCCAGGTAGCAGGTGTCAGCACATCAAAGGTAATAGTGCCGGAGTTGTGTGGTGCATTCGAGCGTTCACAGGTTTTCCTGACCACTGCTGATGTAATTTGCTCTCGACCCAGTGAGCAGAACACATTCTTACGCTAATACAAGTGCTGTGATGATATCGAGCTGGCATGCGATTATCTTCGTTCACGTCTCGTGGGGTGCAGCAGAGAAGAGAAGCCGCATTTCTGTGTCTTTCTCTGATGGTTTTCATTTCATTTATTGTTTCCATCGTCTTCTTGATACATATCCTTTTCCAGAGTGGTTTTTGGACAGTTTTTGTGCTTTTGTTTTAGGTTGTTTTGTGTTTTCTGTACTTTCTTTCTTTTCACCTGCTTTATTATCGTTTCTAAAACCTGATAAACTGTTAAAAACACATCAGTGAGCCACACTTATGGACTGATTGATCCTTCATCACAAGGAACCAGAGCACTGTGGTTCAGTTTGAGTAGTGCATGAAATTTACAGCTGACAAATAAACTATTTAAGTAACATTTACTGAAATTCATCCTTTTTTGGAGAATGAAAAAAAATATTAGTGAGCTGATCTTAAAGGATAAGGCTGGTGATTTGCTATATTTTTCTTACTGTTAACAAATCTCAACAATAAATTGGTTCTACTTACAAGTATTGTGTGTGTATCCAAACCCTGATATATCTTACTGCTCTGTGCCGTAGACCTCCGTGGTTGTCCATAAACTATTGAAACACATAAGTGAATGCCCCACACCGCTACACTGGGTGACATGTTGCCTCACTCTGAAGAAAGTCACATTAGTATGTTTAGGAAAAGCTCCAAAGACTGATGACAACGATCGTGTTATTAGTCTCCAGTGAGTGATTCTGTGTAAGCGAGACACCACTGAGCATGTGCTGTTCTGTTTTCAGCTTTCCTAGCTTATTATGCTACACATCACAACCTCTTTGTACTGAAGTTCTTTGAGAAATGTACAAGGTAGTCCTCAGTCAAGAGGTTTGGATGTGGAGCACAACAAGCTAGAACCAAGAACTGCATTCCCACATAGGTGCAGCGGTGTCTACCTTACACAGAACTACTCTCCAGAGACTGACAATATGATAACCGTTCCTAAACAAACTACTGTACTCAAAGTCTTAGCGGTGAAGGAACATGTCACCCAAAGTGACACTGACATGTTTCATAGTTTTTGGACAACAACAGTTATATCAGTCTTTCAGATACTCCCACAATACTAATCAATTCATTGTTGGTTTGGCTCGACACATGAGATTTGTTGACAATATGAAAAATTGCCAGCCATCATGTTTTAAAGATTTATGTCTTCAGAGGGAATGATTGAGCTTGAGGCTGAGACCCACACAGGGTGTGAAAGTCATAAAGTATTGAGAGATGAACAAACACATTGTTGGTTTTTTGTCTTTTCATGGCATTTGTTGACAGTAACAAAGCTATACGATACTGCTAGCATTATGCTTTTAGTATCAGGCCTGTAATCAGATGAACTGTAGACTGTGACTTTCAGTGGATAAAGATGAAAGAATACTTTAATCTGTTGCAAATAAACACATCATCAGAAGTTCATAGCTTAAAGATGATCAAAACTTAATTAATTTTAGATGTTTCTGGTTATTAATGAAATGCAGGGTCATTTTGACATATCATACAAACGATTCAGAGGTTGATAAAAAAACAAACAAACAAACAAAAAGCTGCTATTATGCTGCCAAGGGTGAAACGTCTGCTGGTTTGTTTTTACATCCATTTTTTTTATATTAGAGCGAGTCCTGTGAGATCTAATTCTCATTGACGGTCATATTGATTGTCCATCTTGAGCGACATTTCCTCGTTCCATTAAGTGAGATCCCGGGCAGAATTCCCTCACCGCCTATTAGGAGACTAGCATTTCATGTAAAGGTGAAGGCCATATCCTTCTACACTCTGATCAATATGTCAGATTCTCGTCCTCTTGGCAGATCGCTTCAATAACCCAACAGGTCATTAAATAAGCAGAGAATATGAGCGTGGCAGCTCAGAGAAGAAGAAGAAGAAGAAGAAGAAGGATATTTAAAAGGTTGTAATAAATGTTCGTTTACTGCTTTTCTTTCCCTACATTTATATACTCAATGTAGAAATTATAATAAACCAAATGTGTGCACATGAAACATAAAATCCCCACAGGCTCTTCTACCATTGGCTCATTTTGCAGTAATCAATTAAACTAACATATTAAACATACACTTAACACACCTGAAACTGAGTAACTGCCACTTTGATCACAGAGCACAGAGTTACAGCTGATGTTACGGCAAACAGACATTTAGCAGACATTGCTTACATTGATTAAGTGATACACTTAACAGATGGGTGACACATTACAGGGATTTGATAATGTGTCCTGAACAGCTTCTGCAGCTCTACTGGAGAAAACACCAGAATATATCCTCTCCCATTTGGTGTTGTGATAACGACGGTGGAGAACATATCGCTCCAAAATCTGCCATATGTCTTCAGTTGGATTGAGATCTGGTGACTGTGAAGGCCATGAAGCACACAGTAGGTGTTTTAGAAATCCAATTATCAAATTTGCACTGTATCAAAGGTCCAGTAAGGATGCATTACGTGATTATATCTCAGGACAAAAACACCAGAAGTCTGTATATGAGCAGCATTTCAGTATAATTAGAAGTGACACCTTTGTTGTATGATCAAGTCCTTAAAATTGCGTAAGTTGGTGTAAGTGTTCATTCATTAGGGTTTACAATTATCTTGCTGGACGCTTGATATGACGACTTTAATCGGCTCAGTAATGTGGTTCTTACCTCTCTCTGTGTTCTGGGGATGGTTTCGTTCAAAGTGGTTCGTGTTTGGTGTTGTGGTGGCGGTTTAAGTTACCACTCTTGCCACTTGCCGCTGCAAATCAAGCACAAAGGTCTTGTGTTTCCCTCGGGCAGAATTAACTCATATTTCTCAAAATGTTCTCACTGTCAACCTTTCTTTTATGTTTGTAATAATTCCTCCTGTTCATACCGGCCATCAAGTGAAAGGGGGGGAAAAATCGATTCCTTCTGTTGAAAAAAAAAAGTATTAAAAGATTCAGCTGAAGCTAAAATGAACTTTCAACCTTCTAGATCAAATCTAGTCAAATCAAGCTAATATATTTAAAAATTAGTTTTTAGTGCCAAATTCCCTTTTTTTGTTAGAATTCTTCCAAGACTTTGAAACACAAAGAGGAAATTTTGTACTAAAAAGACAGAAATGTTGGAAGATATCCAACTTAAACTGCAGAAGCCTCATACCTCGTAGCTTTAGATAAACTTTTACAGCAAAACCTGCCGTCAGCCGTCATATGGGCACCTGATGATTGAAAAAAAAATGTTATTCTTTAACTTTGGAGTTTCTAAAAACAGAAGATGGACTGTCTAAAATAACCTAAAATTAAAACCAGCTAATAGAAGAGTGCACTCAGTAGAGTACAGATTATCTGCCTGGTATGTCTGGGGTCATGTATAATTTCAGTGATCTTTCAGGCGGTAGGGTTGGGCCAATGGGCGATGTCGTCGTCCATTGCCAATGACTTACGGTCATCAACCAGTGAGCTTCTACCATTGTAACATCATGATGTAAAAGCCCTGCCGTCGTCTGTCCATCTTTTGCGTGGATTAAATCACTCTTGGCTTTTTACTCACGGAGCTTTTATTGCACTTACAGAAACACAGCGACTGTAGTTGTCGTCGTCAACTCGAGTACTCCATGTGGTTCACTGTCTCTCCTCTGCTCCGCTCAGACGACACACACACTCATCACATGCCAGCTCTGTAGACATCGCCCAAGTGTAGTATACAGGTACATGTTCTGTTTCACGTATGAAAGGTTACTATAAATCTGCAGTTTTGAGAAGCTGGGACCAACACATTTTTTTAAAATTAAGATATAATTGCTGATTAATTTTCTGTTGATCAACTTTATCAATTAAACCTTGTAGCTCTACTTCAAACCCTGTCCATATTATATTTTTGACTTTTGTAAACTAATCCAAAGTTCATATTCATGTGTTTTGTGCACATCTAGGACTAAATCACCTTACTCGCCAGGAAGCAGCTCTAGTATTGGTAAGTCAGATAAATATTTACATTACAAGTCACTTAAGCATTTCATTGTGAAGTCTTTGTTAACTGGAATAATTAGCAGTTAGGACTGTAACACTCATTATTTCATTGTTTATGTTAAATCTGTTCCCGCAGGATCAAATTGACTGACTGACATTTCCCTTTGTTCAGCAATCAGAGGTATGTTTTAAATTTGACTTCAACTGCATGAGGAGTAGTATATTTGAATTATTCAACAATATGTAGACTTTTATGTACTGAGACTGATACCAGACTGAAATATCTGTCTAAACCCTGCTCAGACCAAAAAACGCTTCTTTATTAGTGTTGGCATGTTGCTTCAGGTAGCAGCGAGATGATGAAATATGATACAAGAAATCCAGTTTGAGGGATAGATCCATACATTTTGAGACTATTCAGATGCCAGAACACTGCATAGCACTTTATAATACTGCTCAGCGTTTTACAACCCTGGCAAGTTTGTAAAGTCTGGAAACATGACCGCAAACATTTTTATATATATAATTCTCAAAAACTGGCTTCAGCAACTATGGTCGTTTAAAAAAAATAGAACCATCATAATTATGATTTTTTTTAGAAATTCCATTGGTAGAACTGTTACACAGTTTGGTGATGTATAATTATTTGTGTAATAATTATTACTTTTTTATTTTCAGTCTAGGAACAAAATGTTCATGAGCACGAGATGCACTCCGGCCCTTCGTAGCCTTTCCGGTGTATCAGCACAAGGAGTCTCTGAGTTCTTCGAGACCAGCAATGTATGCTCACAGAAATGTCAATATCTATCAGTACACTGATGACATATAATAAACAACAACAACAACACTTAAATGCCTCATGTAGCATTCTTATAATGTAAGCAGATTCAAGGAGAGGTTTGGACTATCTCATTACAATAGTCAAATGTCAAATGTATGATTACAAAGTTACATTGAGTGTGTTATCATTAAGTGATCACAGCTGATGGAGGCCACTGTCCAGTGAGGGCTTGATTTTAACTGATGCTACCTGGAGGAGACGTCCCAAACAGATTTACTACACAGTAGTTGACTCTTCAGACGATGCGCACCCTCTGTGTAGATTAGTCACTGCGTAAATGCCCTAGATAGATAGATACCATAGATAATAGGTGCTTGTTTCTTTGTCTAGCTGTCAGCATATCCACGTTTCTATTTATTTTTTGAGACATTGAGACAGTTTAAAATCTGCTGGTCATTTTTTTTTTAAACTACTTTTGGCGTGTTTGCTGTCGTTTCTATGCCATCGATCTTTGTAAATATTGAGAATAGACTTTACTGTCTACAGTACATCCCGAAGAAAACATGCTAAAGTGCTTTCATTTTCAAAGTAGACATGATGCATTATGGTTACTCAGCTGCACAAGATCCAGTCATACAATAAAACACTGTTGCATTACTGCGATCGAAAATGAAAGACGGCGTGTTCGTTTTGATATTAAAAACATTTTCATTGCCGTTGTAGGTCATAAAACAACTTACCTGCGGCGCCTCTCAGTAATAACATAATAATAAATTATTATATAATTGTAATCATCAATTATTAAAGGCTGAAGGGAATCATGTTGCATCAATGTTTGGGCCTCAGAGCTCGAGATTTAAAAGCCAGCTTTCCCAAACTCCTGCAGGCTCTCCTCTCTCCACTGACAACCAGCCAATAAGTGTTCTGTGCACAGTAAATAACTTTGCAAATATATTTAACAGCTCAGTTTCTGTAGGGGTGGATAGCATTTTTGTTTATTATAATTTCTCCTGTTTCTGTTGAGTAAGTTAGGAGTTATGTCAGTGATTTTTTTTCTTTAGGTTGATTAGCTTTAGTTCCCTTTTGTTTGTTGTTTTGATGTTAACTCACCCTGAAACCACAACTATGAAATGAACATTTAAAAAGGCTGCAAACTCCCTTGTTGCTGCTGTTTCTTGGGAGCTGAGAAGAGGGAGTGTCATTTTTATGTTGTGCCAGGGTTTCTCCTCGGCTGGGTCATCACAATATATTAAATTATTCTGCTTCATCCTGGTTTAAAGGCCCCTAATGATAGACCCACAGAGGTGTTTTTGCATATTTTGTTTGATTAGATCTCTACTTAGGAGTTTGTGAGCCTGCATAGACTGTCCTTGATTTATATCTCCCTTAAAGAAGTAAAACACATTTGAATTAGATAGAAATATGAATGCATATTCAGATCATGCAATATGTACTAAACAACACAGCAGTAGAGTGAACAAAAGAGTCACTAAGTATCATTCAGCGTATTCTGTTCATTCATCATTCACCACAGTTGGATCACTCAATCAGTATATAGCAGGTTTAAGTGTTTAGTATACTTACATACAGTATGTTACTGTATGCTTTACATAGCTTCTCTTCCATTTTTAAGCTTTGTCTGTGGGATTACCTCCCACACAATAAGACAATTTTTTTTACTATTTATTTGTTTTTACATTAAATTTAAAGTTTTGTTGTGAAAAACAGAAAGTTGCCTTAATTTTACATTCAGTTATAGGATGTGTATTTTTTGTATTTTTACATAAATTAAAATTTTTCAATGTAATTTAACATTCAACACCATTAAGTAATTCAATAATTTTTAAAAAAAAAACTATTATATATATTATAAATATTCCATTATATTAATTTACAGATTGCAGCCTTTATTGTATGGTGAATATTTTTAACAAAAAAAAAAGTACTGTGTTTTTATGGCATTAAAACTTAAATAAACTTAAATAATACAGTAAATTTCTGTGAAATATCTTTTTTTATTACAGTGGAGATAAATGTAATGTTATTGTAACCGAGCCTCCCCCTGAGTTCACCTAACTGTATAAATTTAAGGTAACAATAAACAAGATGATAACTGAAAACTTCTGAACTTAAACATTGTTATTTATTTAGAGTCGTCCCTCCTGGCTCTCCTACAGTCAAGCTAACAAAAAGGGGGATTTATTCATCTCATATTGTGCCTAATGTTAGTGATTCATAACATATTGGAATTATTCTCCAGATGCTCCGGTTCAAGATGGCACCAAACTTTTCTATGGATGTCAGTTTTTGAGCCACAACAAAGGCCAAAACGTGGTCTGCAACAGACCATGAATGTCTTTTGGTGCAGTTGTTGATCACCTGCGGACCCTGCCGGCCAGTTAAGAGAAGTGAGGAGTTAGTAGTCAATGGCGGTATAAAACACATTATAAAATAGGTTTCTCAACAATTGTGAATCACTGCAACCACAAGAGGTCCTTGAGCATACATTCATAAATGTGCACAAAAGATATTAGGCTGATGGGTTCAGTAGTGTGCGAGATTAGCTGCGGACAGATACACACATGGATACACATGACCAAACACACAATCTCCTCCAGGCTTACACCTGGTGAAGATAATAATATATAAAAATGGATCTCACTGCGAGCTGGCGTGGGGTCAAATCCTTGAGTGTGTCGAGCATCTGGCCACACCCCAATCAGTGATGTCACAGCAGGTGGTTTGGCTTTAACAGCTGCTGGAAATTATAGGCAGTGACATCACTGACTGAGGCATGAACAGTTTGAAGTCACAGAGAGCAGCAGCAGCAGGTTTCTGCACCATATGTGAGTCTGTACAGACGGAGCTGCTATTTCTAATGAATAGAGATACAGTAGCGACTCACATCATCCGACCAAATCATGATTTCGGTTCTCTGTTTGCTCTTTCTAGATAAATATAATTGGCTTGTCTTGATTTTAATAAGAGTTTTACAGTCCCATGATACTTTGATGATGTGATTGTGATTCTGTCATGATTAACTTCTGAACACTTCGACCCTTTTGTGCAAATAATTGGTCCAATCTACAAGCTTTTATGAAGTTTTACAACACACATGATCTTTTCATGGTACACACACACACACACACACACACGCCCTTACTGTACTTCACAGATGTTACTGCTTCTGTTAAGTGAGAACATTTGATAAGGTGTTTAGTGAACCCACCATGAACGTTCTGCACATATGTACCGGGGAGTAACACCATCTGTAGACCTGCTAATATAACACGTCATTAATATTCACACACCTGTTTCTGCTCCTTCGGTTTTCACAAAATCCACAGTCATTTACATATCCTGCATACTGCAGTGATGTTTCCATGATGAATATGACGGTTTCATACCGCTATTAAGATTTTTTACATCTATATACACGCAGCAACTGATATACAGTGTGTTAGGGTTAGAAATATTGAATCTCTACATGTAAATAATTAGCAGTTTCCTCATATTAACTCATCTTCAAGTGTACAGTATACTTACTGTGTATCACTATGAAACTGTTTATTATGTATTTTGTTATAATTTTGTGAGACAGAGGGGGTTTTCAGGTGCATATTTACGACCTTGACGTGTTCTGTGGTCACAATTAAGGATTCTGTTTTTTTAGTTTCAACAAGAAATTGAGTAAAAATATAAAATTTCTTGTAAGAAGCAGGCGAGGACACATGTACTGTGATGTGAGTGCTGTGTATCATTAAGATCAGTCTAATACTTATCAGTTTCATTATATAATTTAAAAAAAATGCCTGCTATAACATATACACTTTTAAGCTTTAGATTTACACTTGTAAAAAACAAAAAACACAATTAGTCAATGTTTTTTTTCTCTATTTCTTCTTGATCTTGTTTGCAGTTGTTTTCTTTTTGACCGAGTTTTCTTTAATATATGTCTTAATTTATCACTATAATACACTGATGTGTGTTTTTTTTTTTTTTTTGTTGAACACAGGTGACACATGAGAACAAGGTGTTGATGTTTCAAACGGGACTAATGACGGGGCATAACAGCACCATCTGCTGTGGACTGTTTTTCACTCCCACACAAGATCTGGGAGCTGCATGAAGCTCCTGAAGCAACGCAGAGCTCACATGCGGCACATTCCAGGGTTTCATTTCGCCTTCAGGCTTTTTTTCTATTTCGACTGGAAATCAAAAAATGGAGACTGGTAAAGCAAAAATCACACATGTTTTTATTGCAATAACAAATGTAATATAATATACAGTGTTGTGCAAATCACAGTATCAATCAGTGCGAACAACACTAATCATAAAAAGAGGTATATGTTGCATAGTCAAGGCAAAAAAAAAAAAAAAAAAATTACACTGCGGACCAGCTGAAATATAAAGATTCTGATTGATTACTGTAGTAATTAAATTGCCACTTAGTTATTACAATGTTGTATGAAACAAAAGAACAAATTATGTAAGGAGAAAAGGAGAAATTTATCAGAAGAACGAATCATTTGATGAAAAGTGTTGAGCAGATTGTCGTGATAATAAAAATTACAATCAAACAGTCTTCAAACAGTGCAGTTGTGCTTTAAACGCTGAGTGAATCAAGCAGAAGATTACATCTGTCGAATAAGCTCATGTGTTTTCGTCTACAATAAAAAACGAAGAAGCTGACAGAGGAGCTGGATAAAAGCTGAGCTTTGGAATTATGTCAATTATGACTTTACTGACATTTTTACTGTCATAAGATAAAAATTCCCCCGCCCATCGCAGTCCTTGTCGGCAGCATGTGAATCTGTTTGCACGTCTCGTGTCGACTCAGACGGCCTTCTTCTTCACACTGAGCAGCTGAGAGACGCTCTGCAGACCCCAGTACAGCAGAGAGAGGGAGACAAAGGCCTGGAAAAAACCAACAGAGATGGTTGAGGATCAGGGCTTTATGAGAGTGTGTTTCATTCAAAGGTGAGGTCAGCTGTGTCACCTTTTCGAGACTCAGAATGTGGAGATGTTTCTGATTTAGGGGAAATGAAAACTGCTACTCAAGCATTAAAAACACACTGACGACACGCTGTAGTCTGAACAACAAGAGTAAACAGTTACAGACTTTGCTCAAACCTCTGCTACTTCTGGGAGAAAATTGGTCGATGAATTGGATTGTTACATAATGTTGAATTCATATAAAATGTCAAAGGATATTTTCATTGATTAGTCGATTAATTGTTTCAGAAAAATGTTTTTTTAAAAAAAAAAAAGAAAAGCCATTACAATTTCTCAGACCCCAAGCTGACTTATTCAATTGGCTTGTTTTGTCATGTAAACAACTCAAAAAAATCTGTTTACTATAATAAAAGAAAAGCTGCAAATATTCAAATTTGAGAACCAGTAAAATCCTGACATTTTTTCATAAGAAAATAAATTGATCGTCATTTTCACATCATAATTGTTTCTGACTCATAATTTTAGGTCTAAATGTCTGTCAGTGCTACCACCTTTTCTCCAGCATTTGAAACCTGTACTTGACCTTTTGCTCACAATTTTTCTAATGATCTAGTCATTAATCGTGTATCTTTTTCCCCAAATGAATCATTTAACTCAAAAGCCTGATTTATTTCAGAGTTGTTTTAATGAGGCTCACCTTGCTTTCTGGGGCTGCTAACACTAGAACAGTTTCAATGTTTCACTGCTTTGCACACTTAAAATTAAATGTTTTCTGACCTTCTTTTTGATGAAATCACATGACATAAAGATATGCATATTTTTAGTACACTTCTCGGACAATGAAAGCACCACTGATTCTTCTTCTCTATCAGTTTCTTTTAAAGTTGATGGACTACAGATATATGCACCTACTGTATCAGATAAATTGTAGGCTACAAAATGTCAAAAGTGGTTTTCACCGAGCAAAAAAAGCAAGAAATAACATAAAAAGTCTCTGTGGCAAAAAATAATCCGTAAGACTTGCAACAGGTATCATTTACGAGCAGTTAACATGAAGGTAAACAGTGAAAGTGAAGCTCTAATTGAAAGAAAACAGTGAGACCCTCCAGATGCAGCCGGTCTCAGGACGATGTAGAAAGTGGGCTCTAAAGGTTAAGGAGCTGGTCTTCTCCCCCGATGCTCTCACGGCGGGGTCAGAAGGGTCACCAACATGGAGGACCACGCTGTTAGGAGAGCGGGGCTCTGCCAGAAACAGTCCTCGCCTCCACCCCTCGCTGCGTTCTGGCCCATAAACTGCATCCTACATTGCAACTCAAGCCAAAACCAGACCGCTGTCCATCACAGGCAAAAAGCCTGATGGGAAAAAAAGCAACGTTTCCCCTTCTGGACACGGCAGCTGTTTTCCTTTGAGAAAGAGTGCAACACAGACCTCCTCTCTCTGCTTTTCCTACCTGCTCTGAAAACAGCCTCCCTGCAGAGAGAGAATAAAAGCCAAACGGCAGACGAAACTAAGGAAAAGAAGGGAGAGAGAATGAAAACATGTCTGCCCTCTTTTGTTTTAGTGGTCATGATCCTTAAAGTGCCCTTAAATTTACCCTTCACTGTCACCACAGACGTTAAAGAAAATCCAAATCTTGTTTATACAGTTTTAAACTCCAAGCCAATCAGCTACGAGATAAATAAGACTCTAAAACTATATTGATCAGTGGTAGAATTTAGGAGTATTGAACTTAAATACAGTTTTACTAGTTACTCATACTTGTCTTTCCATTTTATGTCACTTCATACTTAAATATTCACTAAATTTATCAGACAGCTGTGGTAGTAGTTACTCTGCAGATGAAGATGGAAAATAATAAAAAGGTGTGTTTATAAAATAGGTGGGTTTTTTTTTTATAGATTAAACTATATAATAATATCAAGCTACAACATTAAAATGATGTTTACACCTGGATTCATACATCAGTAATAATAATCTTTCATCTTACAACAAGATATTTTTCATGTTATGATGACCTATTTTTCCTCACTTCACACCTGATAATTACATTTTAACAAGATACTTTTCTTTTTAACAACCACGTGTTCCCAATATTTTGTCCACCCCATTAACATACATGAAGGGGGACGGAAGATTAGAAACACTTTTCAATATAATGCACTGCAGTACACCACCACCACCACCACCACCCACTACGACCTCAATAATAAACATAAAGTAGAATTATCACCTTTCTGACAATGTCATAATATACATATGCTGGATTAATTATCCAATCAAAGGACCATAAAAACTGGGTCAATTGATGAACGAAACATCTTGAGAATACACACACACACACACACACACACAGAGGATTATGTACGGTAAGTGAGTAAGGAATGCATCTTTTCTGAAACAAATCTGCGCTCTCAAAAGATTAGAAAGAGACAAAAGGCAAATGAGGGCAACCTGACAGAGATTATAGATCAAAAGGTTGTATTAAAGACATAAACACAGCGGTTAGCTTGTTTTCTGTGCAATGGTGTTGTGTATTTAGGATTTTATCCAGACTTCATTAATTTTATCCTCCACTTTAATTAAATTTGCCCTTGATCCTCATAATTATGTTTGTGTTTTTATTTGATTGTACTTCTCGGTCTCTGTAAAGCTCGCTGAAGCAACAGTTGCTTGTTCTAAATGTGCTTTATAAATAAACCGGCTTGATTTGACTCGACTAAGCAAGACAGTGGTGGTGTTTTTCCAGTGTTATTTAAAGTTGTAACGTTTCCAACAGGTTTACTAGAGGTTGCGGGTAGTGCAGTATCTCACACGGAGATCGGGAATAAAATCCAAAATTAAAATTTGACATTTGGCTTCTGACTGGAACTTACTGGATAAAGTTGTTTCACAATTTACTGCCCTTCTTGGTTTAAGTCCACTAAATACAACTTAAACAGGACGGCTGAAAAATCTACATTCCCAGAAGGAAAAACAGATGGAAGATCAGAAATACATGAAGTTACATTGTGTCCATCTCAGAGACGGATTGGGAACGAGAGTGAAGCGCCAGCTTGGCAGAAACTCGCAAATCACATTTCACTCAAACGGACGGAAACATGACAGAGGCTTCTATCAAAGCCGCATGTAGAGGCAAAGGAAGGGCACCTATTTTTCCTCTGTTCCCATCTCTCCCTGTTCGCCCCACTATGCTACATTTAATGGACTCTGTAGGAAATCCATGTGGGACAGATTACACAGTGGAAGGAAGCGGGTTTGATCGTCTACAAATAAGCACTACGGCCAGACAGCACCGGCTCCTAAAGTAGAGATCTCAGCAAATCGACTCACACTCACTTTGTTTTGGGGAGAGGGCACTTTGTTAAGGGTGGTAATAGAAAAACCCACGAACATGTGTTTTTTGTAGATTTTACTCTGAGTCTTTGTTGAGCTTTATTTACTCAGGGATGACGAGGAGGCTCTTTGCCTTGCTCAAGAGCAGCTCAGTGCGGGCTGCGTTAAATAAAAGTTTAAACAATACTTAAAAAAAACATACTTTCAGGCCTAGTTTCATATGAAGTAAAGCACAGAGGTCATAACAAGAGCTGTACTTTATACTTTTCAGCAAAAAAAGTTCTGACAAACCTACTGCACACTACCTGCTCAGCTCCAAACGGCTGGCGGACAGAGTTAGCGGCTAGCTGGTGAGCATAGCGGAGCGTTTAGCAGCTAAAGAGACAGATACTTCATTCAGGAGATGGTGTAGATGCAGCTTTAAACCTGCGTTACCTGATTTTTTGGCCACTTGGGGGCAGTGGAAACAAGTTGTGAGCATATCATTGACATATCATCGGCTTATAAATTGATAGGCTATGTTGCACTTGTTAGCAAACAGTTCTTAACTCTCTTTAGCTTCTTTAGCTGCTAAAAGCTCCACTATGTTCACTAGCTAGTCTACAACTAACCGTGTCTGATTGCCGTTTGGTGCTGAGTCGGTTTTTTGGAGTTTTTTATGTGAAAAGAGCTGCCTGCTGCAGCCAAAAACAACGCTATGAGCACTAAGAGTGAACCAAAACAGTAGTGAGTGGCAGCTGGATGGCTAATAGCTGAAATTCGCTAAAGCTGGGTTGCAGAGTCACTGACAGTTTGACACGTTTGATAAATTGTCATTATAAAAAATACCGATTAAAGCTGCAAATGTGTTATAATAATTTGCTCCACTAGTCAGGATCTGTCTTTACATTTTTCATCCAGCATTCTCCTGCGTAATAACCAGTGAAGTTGATACTCAATGGCCAATTACCAAGTTATAGCCTTTTTGCAATGCTATTGTAATATTCAGATGTCCTTCATTCAAAATTATACAGGCCATATAAAGTGCCTGAGATGAAATGCTAGTTTAGATAACTGAATAGCTGCTACACCTAGAAAAATATGTCTTTGTTTAGTTTTTCAATGAAGAGTTTCAGATGATGGTGTTTAAAATCTTTTGCACCATGGCTACAGAAGAATTCTGTGCTCAGTTTTTTAAAATATGGTAAAATAAAACATTAAATATGAATACAAAAATATCTGCAATGACCTTTAGAGCAACTCTGGTCCAACCCTACATTAACCAGAGTCATGTGTGCGCTGTTGATGGATATGAAGCATCAAGCAGATACGTCAAACACCCCAGGGTGCATTTTGGTGCCCCAGGCAACTGTCTTCCAGCCTTCGGCGGGTTAACATGGCAGAGGCTCAGCGCTCTCCAACGCAGCTGCACTCGTGATTGAAATGAAAACAAGGCAGAATGGCTGCTGTCAGACGTGTGATATATGACCTGTAATGGGATGTTTCCAGAGCTCCCTCTCCATATGGCTGCCTACAGTCCACCAGACCTGGACTGAACTGTATCGGAAAATAATTCAGAGCTTTTTGTTTTAACCTGGCTGCAGTGCCAGAGGAGGGGGAGTCTGCTGCATCAACATGCTATAAAAGCTGGTTAAAATAAACCATAAAAAATATTTGTTAATAGTCTTTGTTCCAAAACTACAATGTGGAGCAAGTCAAAGAGAGAAAGAGACAAAAATGCACTCCTCACATATGTGCGCTCCCATCTGAAGTTTGTATTTTCTTCCATTTCTTTGAGAGAGTCTGGTTGTTTTGTAACTAATGCAGCACCTCTTTCGTATACTTGGATAATTTTTCATGTTAGAAACTTAGCTACAATCTTGTTTAAAAACAGTTTACACTGATATACTCTTTTTAAAAACCTGTGAAAAAATAAAAAAACAAGACTTATGTCAACATTAAAACCTTCCTAGTAAAGGAAGGTATGAATACACAACATGCACACCTACAAACATATACTGTTAAACTAATTTTCAAGTGAATTAGCAAAAAAGAAAATGCGAATTAGGCGCATCAACTGGTTTGGAGTGAATAAACTAGACTACACAAAGCGTAGTTTGGTCAGAAGTTGGTGGTATAGGCTACGTTACACATGGCTGTAATAAACAGAGTAGAAGAAGTAGAGGTTGCTGACAGGAAACAAAACCAGTCGCCTTGGCCATCTATGACACAAAAATGGAGAGAGGTCTTTAGGTGTTTGTTTCAATTGGGCGAGTTGTAATTGTTCTTTCATGTCAGCTGGTATTGGCCATTTTTTAGTGTGTTATGGGAATATCCAGGAAGACGGCGACAGCTGAAACAGCTCATTTACAAGTTGGCTACGTCAGAACTTATCTCCCATTTAGTGCATTAACGCTTTTTTCATAAAAAGGCAAAAACCGCCTCAAGCGAGCATAAAAACTTCTTTGCAAAACTGAAGTTCTTTTTCTAAAATTTGTCATTTCCATCACCTTTTTCTAATGAGATACTTCAAAATGTGCATAAAATACATTGTTGGAAACACGAGTACAGAAACACATGAAACAGAAATGCACATGTGTACACACACATACACACACACACACACACATACACACACACACACACAGGTGCACCAGGACACACATCATATACAAACACAAAGTCCAGGCACACCTGCACAGGAACATATGTACCCTCTCTCTCTCTCTCTCTCTCTCACACACACACACACACTCATGCACACGCACACACACAGACACACACACACACAGGACTTCCTGTCTGTTCATTTGAGCAGATATACAGTCTCTGTGCGCGCGTTGTTTGAGCAGACTCAGGAAGGATACGCTAAGCAGGTTAACGTCCCACCAGAGAGTCAGTGTAGTGCCTGCTCTGTAGCACAGCCATGAGAAATATCGCCATCACACTCCCACGCATACACACACACACGCACATACACACATACACATCATGCAGCCAGACAAAACACATGTGAAACGGCAGTTGCTGTACGCTGAAAATGTGGCAAAACATTAAGCAGTCTGATTATATGCCAATTTAGAATGATACAGTTGTTTAGAGGTTTTCATTTTCACATCTGGTATTTGTACTCATTTACCATGTGTCTGCTAGAAGGTCACATGTAAGGTCAACGACGACTCATCCAGTCCATTACGCCTCATTGAAAACATGAGACAAATCCCTGGGAGTAACACTTTTCATATCTGCTCAGTTCACTCCAGACCCCAGCAGCTTGGCACCACTTCAGCTTCAATAAGAGAAGTCTTCACCTCATCATTAACCACAGTTCCCTGGGTGGCCACACCGGTGGACCCGTTGGTGAGGAGCGCAGTAGTCGGCAGAGATTCGAAAGGCAGGGTGGTGGGCGCGGGTCCAGAAAGAAGTGATGAAAGAAAAAACACAAAAGAGGGAAGAGAAGACAGGACGTTGCATTTTGTTTTTGCCAAATCAAGTCGGGTTTATATTTTCAGGGAGCAAAAAGAGAAGACTTCTGGGTTTTCTGTGAATTAGTTCAATGGGATTCCTCGGAGAAGAAGTACAGATGAATGAGTCTCGGAGGGCCAGTAAAAGGTGTATCTTTCCCCCGACTCCTTCCATCCACCCACTGATATTTATAAAAATGATGACAGTCTCTGTTGTGCATTCCTACTGTGGAATTTGCAGCCAACTGTTCTCGAAGCCGTTCTGTGTTCCTACCACATGTGTGGCATTATGGTTATGGAAGTCCAAAGAGGCAGTAATCAACAACAATCAGAAAAAAATGTCCATCTCACCCAGCTTGGTCCAAGGTTCTGGCACAACAGCGTAATTAGTAAACTAAGATATATTGCCCAATTTAAGTTGAATTGACTACAGTAATGAAAAATGAAATGGGATCGGAAATAGAATCAGACTCATTGACACACTTTTTTCAGAACTGCTTTCTCTTGAATCAGTTATTCTTTTTGTTTTTCGTACCTCAATCTTTATTATTAATACATCAACTCTACTTTTGTTTAATATCCATCTGGTCATTTTGTGTGTTTTGTTGTCTTTGTAACTTGTTTTTTAAAAGTGCTCCATATATATTTGAAGAACAAGAAAGACAGCAACAAAGATATTATTTTGACATTCAAGGATTTGGCTGAGCAGGCAGACAGAGAGGTCATGCGGCAGTACAAAAAAGAAAGAGAGCAGCTCAACTTGATGTTTCAAAAAGAAAAGGAAGTCTTTCCCGAGAGGCAGTTCAGGACCTCTGAGAGGAAGAAATCCATCACCTTAAAAAGCAGCTCCAAAGAGAGAATACAAAGTGTGCGGAGACCTTCGCAAGTTTAATCCTTAGAGAAGCTCATGCATTAAAAAGGTAGAAAAGGCTCACAGATTGAACCAACTGGGGTCCAACGACTTATCACTGAGTGTCCAGATTCATGTGCGTCTAAAGTCAAAGTATTGGAGAGTCAGAACAAGGTGTTGAGGGCTCACACATGGTCCCTCGAGCCAACCCACACACCATCTCCCCTGTGTGATGTGTGTGCAATGTCAGCAACAATCATTGTGTACATATTAGCCGGTGTGGGAGTTGCCATTGGTCTCTGAGACTGTAGAAGGCGCTGTGGACAAATCTAGGAGACAAGAACGCTTCTGTTGTGAAGAAAAAAGGCAATTTCTTTGTTAAGACTTTTTTTTACAGGGGCTGCATGTCTCCATTGTACAGCACGGGTGTTGTTTTTTTCTTGCCTCTTTTTTTTCTCTTCTCATCCTTAGAAATATATTGCGATCTGATCACCGGGAGTGTTTTGGAAGGAGACAGAAGAGTAGGCGATTGGGTTGGGGATACTATAGACCGACAAACCAATCATCAACAAGAAGCAACACACAGCTGGCATGGCTAAGACCACGGAGTTTAAAATTTCCAGAAGCGCTCGCCGGGTCCACGTGCCAGCTGAAATATGTAATTGCAGAGTTTTGCAGGTGTGCCCGCAAGTTTGCAGAGCATGACGCAACAGCCGTGCAGTGGGCCTTAAAAATGGCAGAGAAGACAAAAAAAAAGGCTACAGAAGCACTGATCAATACACTAGATATGTAATGCACACCTATCTCTAATAAAATGATGTGTTTCTGCTTTTCAGTGATAAATGGACAGCATTTTATATCACTTTCATAACAGTCTTATTCAAAGCACTTAACCATTTTCCTCTTATTCAACCTTTCACACACATCAATGGCAGCAAGCTACCACACGAGCCAGTTTCCAAACCATCAGGAGCAATTTAGGGTTCAATGTCTTGCTTCAAACTGGCCAAGAAAAGTTAAGCAAAGAAACATTGAAATTGGAAAAAAAAGGACACTTTCATAGGTAATGCCTAATCAGAGAATACCTTGAGTTTAGATATTGTAACGGGAGATCCAAAGTTGGATCTATGCAGCTCAATGTACTCACAAGAAATATGTAACCTTGGAGCTTCTTATTTCACTCTGTTGAGTGACTCTTTGTTAATATTGAAAATGCAGATCAGTGGAGCTTTTTAACTTTTGGAGTATCTATGTAGGAGGACACCAGGGAATAACCTTATTGTAGTTTAATCTGTCTGGGACGGTGGCTTTTCCAAATTTTGGAACCTTATATCTGAAGTTTGCCCAAAACTTATGACCCCCTACCACTCACAAATCCTGGCAGCAGGAGCCATTTTCCAGCTGACTCCAGGCAAGATACTATAGCTTGAGCTATTGTGAAAAAAAGGACCATGAAAAATTTCATTTTACTAGAGTATCAGACGTGTGATTGTTAGCCAGTAAGCCAATGAGCGTGGCAGAGAAAGAGAGATTAATAAACTGAGCAGAGTGATGAAAGCCTGCACCGCAATAAAGATTGCTAAATTAATACAGTAAGCCTTCATTCAGCACTGCTCTGATAGATTTTATAGTAAAATTCTTTGACTTATTTATATTTGAACATTATGAAAGTCTTTTATCATTTGTTATGTTTTGAATTTGTGAGCAGACGTCTTTGGAAATCGCCGTTTCAGTTCTGTGAAATCGGCTTTATGTGCATTTTAGAAGAGTTAGAAATTATACTGTAAGAAAAAAAAAACAAAAAAAAAAAACAGCTGCTATCGTCAGGTTCAATCAGGTTCACATGCTGGCTCTGAGGCTGCATCATAAACTGGATGAATGTTGTGTTTCACCCATGAATTAAAGCACAAATAGGAAGACAAATTCAAAAGAAAGTGAACACTGGCCACAGAAACTAACTCCACAAAAGCCAAACTAAATACTGCTAGAGAACTCCCAAAGGGCCAATTTCTGTTGGATTTCCATAGCTTTACCTGGCAAGTGGTTTGACAACATAAACCAAGCGGTTACTCTTTGACGGGCACGATCCCCTGCACATTGAGTGATAATATTTCACACTGTGTACGGTCGACCACCCCGCTGTTTACTCCAACGGAACAGTCCTACCCAGCATTTCTCTTTCAAATCCCTCCATTTTCTCCCTGGGAGGAGATTTCCTTTCCTTTCCATTCCTGCGAGCTCTCAGATGATGTCATGCTCACCGAGTTTCCATAGCTCCAAACAATCCTGTTAACCTCAGAGCGGCTTCTTGCTACCACACATTCCTGCTTCAAAAAAAAAAGGCCGCCAACCTCTCGCACCTGAGATTTAGCGGATGGAAACAACGCGGCCAGATAACGGTGACCTCTCACCGTTTGCCTTCTTATCAGCCCGCTCATGGCCGGGAGAGCGGGAAAGACCGGGTGGGATTTGCAATTTTTGCAGACAAGTCAGGTGATGTGTGGAAGATAAAGCTGCTTTGTGCTTAGGCTGGGCCTTTGTGTTTGACGTGAACTTCATAATATTGTTCTGACCTCTTCTTTTGGCCATTGGGCATTTATATTTCCCGTGAAAGTCTGCCATAAAAAGAGCTCTTTGATTGGAAAACACTATCAGCACAGAGCTGAAAAGATGGAAAGTCCAGTGGGGTTTAAACACTACTGAGATGACTTCTTTTTATATTTTGGATTACGTAGATTTCGATTGCCTCTCTGGTGTCAAGACTTGCATGAGCTAATATACAATGTTTTGAACTATTTTATGACAAGGAAACATCTCAGTCATATTGCAGTAGTAAAGCAAAGCGGAAAAGTCTGAACCTCTCAGGCTTCCTATTCTTTTTATTTGGGGAATTTTCCATTTTATTTGATAATAATGAAAACTGTCAGAATGGATTCTAACTAAGAAAGTCAGCCTTAAAATACTTTGTACCTGAGCCAGCAGGAAGCCCCGAGAAGCGCTCTCCTTCTCAAACCAAAGACAAGTGTATTTTTACGAGCTCTCCTCTTAAATTACTGTGACTTCACCAGCAGTTAGTGGCCGTTTTGAGAGAATCGCTGCTTAATTACTCTGGGACATACACCGTCCTAAGCTCTTGTTCTGCAGCCTGTTTCCCTGAGCCTTCAGGCAAACCAGGGCCCCACACAGTAATACAACCATGTGTTACATCATTACAGTCAAAACTCTCCAAGTGCCCCCCTGACACAGAGTACAGACAGAAATACATGTGCATGTGGACACACACAGAGACAGGGGGGGGGGGTGGGGGGGGGGGTGGACAGAATAACACCACACACATTATATTGCAATCACCAACCAGCACTGCAACCTTTGTGAAGTTTATGAGTTAAACTGTTGTTGACACGCTGTAAGAAAAGTGCTGATTTGACATAATGACATAACATATCTTCTGGTAGCCATATTGGAGATCCTCTCAGACTCAACAGCATCTTCTAACATGCGCTAACTACTGCAGCACCATCCTAAAAAAACACACACCTGATACTGTACTTAAAATATCGGGTAGAAACTTGCTAGTAATGGCTAGTAGAAGCATTTTAACAGAGCCTGCAGGCTAGTTGGCAAGAAAGAAACGGAACAACTACCTTCAGATTCTGGTTAAATGAGCCGATTTGTCTCGAGCTAAAACTGCTTTCTGGCTTCTGGAGTCGCTAGAAGCTGCTAAACGGTGTCATATTGTTGCTTTTGAGAAATCAATTTAATATAAAAGGTTGAAAAGTTGCTAAAAGTTGTGCCAAAGCTCAGTGTCGCCTTAGCCGACTCTATCTTTGTAGGCTATTTGCTTTAACTTATCCTATTACTGAATGGATTCACAGCCATGTAAACCTGAAGTCTTGAAGTTTAATGCACTCCAGTCACTCTAGGATGTGGGTAAGAAGTGAGCAACAGTGTTTTCTTTCTTTCTTTCTTTCTTTTTTTTTTTTTTAACAAACTGCAACAGCAGGACAGTATAACAGACCCAGCATTACTCCCTCGGGGGTCACATCAGACTCCCAGATATATTAACAATCGCCCCTGATGCAAAAACTACAACAGGAACTACAATTACAAGAGGCAAAGGAGCATGACTGTATAGGCATATTACATTTTACAGTTCTACAAATATTAATAGTATTCATAGTATAATAAAAATAATGAAAAAATAAATCTGCAACAGTCCAAAATAATCATGTGAAATGATTCCAAAATAAAAGTATGTAATGTGCCGCAGTGTATCGTATAGTTTAAATACACAACATAACTTAATAAAATAATTAACTAAGGTGTAACAGGAACAGTAAAGCAAGGTTTTTGTTAGTTATTCCTTATTTTCTTATTAAATGGCTTTATAATCATCTATTATTTGTCAAATTGTGTGGAAAATTAGCCGAGCTGATATTAGCATGTCAGATAGAGATACAGATTTTGGCGTGTTGTGTATGTTGGCCAATAAGTGACATGTGCGATCCAGCGATGTCAAAGGTATGTTTGCAGTCATTTAGAAACTATGTTAGCATTAAATAGTTTGTTCGAAAGAAAACACCGACGACTTTATTTTCCAACTGTGAAATGTCCCACGCACATACACACCGAGGACGTATCATACACATCTCATAATTCTTCGATAATCAAACCAAAGTGATAAACTGTCAAATAGCAATCTCGTTATCTGCCTCAGTAATCCGGTATCAGTATCCAGTGTCAGTCTGCCTCTATTTATGTGCATCCAATTCTCCGAGATGGCACGAGCTGAGGTTGCTACGATCTATACACACAAACAGATGCTCATATTGGGTGACAGCACACACACACACATACACGCAAACACATTCATAACAAAACTTGCACCGGCAGCTATAACCTCACACAACCCCGCCCCCCTGCTCCACCAGCCCCGCTCATTCAAAACTCATTGAAACGCACACACGCACACGGTTGCCAGCCTTGTCTCGTCTCTGAAGCAGCGAGGCCTTCATGTGAGCCGCGCAGACGTGGGGTTTTTGGGGCGGACGAGTGGGAGGCTGGGAGCGAGAGGCAGCCCTGGTTTACAGGTCAAGCCTGCAGCTTTACAAGGGAAATCTCCAGAGCCACTATAAATACCACTGTGAGCTTTGAGGGTGCAGTATATCACACCACTGGGTTTGAAGGACCACAAACCGACCTAGTTTTTGTAGTTTCTTTTTTGTAGTCCCCCTCACCCACCCCTCCACCCACCACCCCCTCCCCCTTTACACACAACTGTACAGTCGCAAGGGCCTGAATACAATTAAAATGTGAATTTCCCCTCCTCCATTTCGAGTGACTTTTAATTGATTGGCCCGACTTTAAAACACGCCCCCCCACCCACCCCCCTCCTCTGCAACAAAGAGCTGGCCGTTCACCTCGCGCGTCAGACCCATATATCATTAAAGTACCTTAAAGTTTGGGGGTGGTTTCACGTTTTTTTTTTTGTCTTCCCCCCCCTCCTTTGCTGTAGTTCTGAGCAAAGGGCACAAATATGTCAGGAACCATTTCAAGTAAATTGTGAGGATTTTTCAATGAGCCCCACCTGCAAGCGAGACATTTATTCGGCTCAACCTGATGTACTGCGACTTGAAATGAGGCCTAATGATTCACTTACGGAAACGGCTGCATAAAACTTACAGTGCTGTCAAAATGACACAGCCGTGCAGCATGTGCAGCATAAATCAGGACTTTTTTTTTTTTTGTTGCTCTGAATCTGATTGGATATGCACTTCATTTTAGACATGCTTTTAAAAAAATATAATTCATTCACTTTTAGTCTATTTTATGGTGAGAGGGGTGGTGGGGGGGGGAGAAAAAAAAAAAGAAAGAAGAAAACTGGGGTAAGTTGTCTTTTGAACACCTGAGCAGCACAGATGTGGAGTCAGAGGACAATAAAAGCAGCGACTCAGTGCTCACGTGCAAATCTCATCAGCCAGCTCTAGTTAGCGGCAGACATCGCTAATTGGTTCCAGAAGTGTTGCTCTCATTCACACACCGGCTGAGATGGCAAGCAGCGAGGGCGGGCAGAGAGAGAGAGAGAGAGAGAGAAAGAGGGAGAGCAGAAAGAAAAAGAGAGAGAGGGAGGAGGGCAAATAATGAGAGGTCAGCCGCCATCTACAGTCGGGCTGCCAGAGCCAGAAAGGCACGCCAATTTTATGGTCAATTGGGCGACGCATCTGGACTCATAGATCACAGGGCTGCAGGGCTGGACTTAGCACCCAGCTCGCACACATTTCACACACACAAAACAGACCACACAATCACAGGCAAATACATACACGAGGATCCAGACCATCAGTTTCATAATAATAAGATTTCAGCGGGTCTATGTATAGACTTTATACTGGCATCAATGAGTCATCTTATTATAATAAATCACTATATATATTAAAATGATTGTTCATATTTCCTTCTGTTTCCACTACTTGTTTAATTAACTTTCCATAATTACCGAGAACTGGAATGATTTTTTTTTTTCAGAACGTTCCCAGACTTTTAATTTCCAAGTAACTTCCAAGTAATGTTTAAGTATCCCACCGATGTAATGCATCTTACTGAATGTGTGCAAAATTGGCAAATGTATTCGGATAATCATTTAACAGTTTTAGTTATTTTTTAAGGAAAAATGTCCAACGTTTGCTGGTCATAGCTTCTGGGATGTGAGCTTTTATGTGTCGTACATGATAATAAACATGAATATATTTGAGTTTTGGACTGTTGACCAAACAAAACAAGACATTTGAACATGTCCTGGGCTCTGAGACGAGCAATTTTGCGCAATTTTCTGACATTTTATAGACAAAACAATTCATCAATCAATCGAGAAGATAATCTGCGGATTTGTCAATAATGAAAACAATCATTAGTTGCAGCTCTGTTGTCTATAGATGGATACAGATGTCTTTTTTTTATTGCTACAGAACAAAACAAACAGCAGGTTGTTACCTCTGTTGGAACAGCCAGTGCAGGCAGCGGGGGCTTCACGTGGCCGTATCTCTGCAGTGTCACCATGACAACACAGCGTAGCATCTCCAGGACAGCTGCTGTCGGCCTGAACAAGAGGACACATTAAACCGACAACATTACACTCGAGGCTCGACGACATTTCATCTTGATTTGTTTACCTTCCCGACCTCCCCGGCCTCCGCGTCGAGGACTTTGAACTGATGATGTTACAGGAATAATGGGAGTTTTTAATGGGAGACCCTTCAATTTACAGAGCTGATTGAGTTCAAATAGATGTGACCCCTGACGTTTCATGAGGAGAGTCATGGTCTATTAGCAGGTCAATTCTAGTGTTACATGGCTGATATATGACAACGGCAAGACGTGCTGAAGAGACTGAAAACCTCATTCGGATGAGATACATTTCTCCAGGGGATGCTTGGATGATTTTAATAATACAATCCACAAGTTTTTGCATTTGCTGTTAATGAGTTTCATGAGTGCAGCACACAGATTGAGTTGTGTGTCATGGTTGGAGGCTGTAGTAGAAGGAAACCCAACAGGTGCCAACTCACGAACACTCACGTCTGGTCTAATTTGGGAACCTGAATAACCAAGGAAAAGTTTTAGTAATTCATAACAATAGTAAGAACACCCAGCTCATCAAATGGGATAAACGTCAACTATTGTCAGTCCCTTCAGGAAATATCAATTTTGCAATCGCAATAATTAACACAGATTCAAGAAATCTCTGCAATATTTGCGAGATCTTGCAATTTTACTAACATTACTGCAACTTTTCTGCAAGAAATGGCCAAATCAACAGACCGGTTGTCATGGTAACTTATGTTATCATAGTGTGCATTCCGTAAGAAGAAGCTACTACAAACCAAAACCTCCGAGCCTTGTTTTTCTTGTAGCATGACCAACGACTCTGCTGTTAATGGGTTTATTTTAATAGCGTTATAGATTTTATTTGGTGCTAATGTTGAGGTGAATGTTTATGTAATAAAGGTTAATAAATGAAACTCAGGTACAGTGAGCTCATGGTTCTCATGTTCAGGAAATACATTTAAAAATGAACACTGAATATGGTTGTTTCAGTGATATGCACTATGACACATGACTCTTCATTGGTAGTAGTCGCTTTATTTTCCTTTGCTTGTGATTAGGGATGTAATGATACACTCAACTCACAATTCAATACAATTCACGACACTGGGTTCACAATTTTCTTACAATGTTTTCTTCTTTTTTACAAAATGAGATTAAAGACAAACTATAATTGAAACAGATTCCTTCTTATCTCTTATCTTTTCTATTTCTGAGGTAGGGTATAAAGTGTGGTAAACAATGCACCTTATTCTCTTAAAATAACAAAAAAAAAACTAAAATAACAATTTTAAAACAAATCCCAAATCACATAAATAAATGACTGCTGTCGAAAAAAACCCTTTCCCTGGAGCCAGAGGTGGCTGGTATGGAGAAGTATGCTTTTGCTAGAGGGGGAGGCAGCGGGTACAGCTGAGCGTTTTCTTTCCACCACTTGAGCGGAGGACAGCTTGTGAGGGTAACGGATGTCTCACTTCTCCACTTATCCATTTCTCTGCCTCAATCCCACTGATGGACTGTGCTGCTGCTGGTTTTAGGGAAAGTCCCTTTCAAAGAGATCTTCCAATGCTTTCTTCTCGGGGAGGAGTCTGTTCCAGCTCGGCTCCATATGCTGTGTCTGTCTGGTCGACAGTCTGTTCTGCTGCAGGTGTGGGGCCATTTATACCTCCACAGTGAAATGGGTCTATAAGTAGCAGAGACAGAAAACACTAAGTAAATCTAGGTCCATCTGAGACAGGGGTTTTCATCTTGTTATCATGGCAGCAACACTTGCAAGATCTACACTTCTGGAAGACATTTATAAAAAAAATATAGGCCATAATAAACCAAGTCATTAAAAAAATCCCTGGACGCATTCAGAGAAAGGGAGTAAAATAAATACCTCGTTGTGTTGCAACTGCACAGCTTTCTCCTTCCGCCTGTGGAACACATCCTGGCGCTGGTCTTCCTCTAGAGGAGACAGAGTTTGGAATGTGGACTCCAGCAGGTAGTTGTATTTCCCGGTGTATCTGTCGTTAGGTTGTTGAGTGTAGCTCTCTTCGTGTTGCTCACGGTGAGGGAGTCTTTTTCGTTGAATGCCCATGCTACGCTCGATCAAATGCTTTAAAGGCACAGGTTTTTTTTTCTTAAAGGGGACCTATTATGATTTTCTTTATTTTCAGTCACACAGTATTATGTTACAATGCTGGATGTTCGTTTGAAAGGTGGCCAAAGTGTCAGAATAATGACAACGTATGTAGAATTAATCCTTGAGAGCAAACATATTCAGACGGTTGAGAATGTTTTTTTTTTTACTTCCAGCCTGAGCTGATGTCAACTCTTGACGGATTTCTTTATACGGTCATCTGCTCCACGTACAGCATGTGAGTTCACGGCACAAAAGTTCACTGCTCCGCTCTGCTAACATTATGGCATTTTTCCATTGTTGGGTATTGTTGGGTAGACGCGCCGAGCCATGATTCAAGTCGAGCTGACACGCTGTGAGTGTTTTTCCATAACACAGAACGGGAAAGTAAAATAAGTTGTAAATCTGTTGGAGGTGTGCTGGTCGTCTGCAGCTCTTCGTCAGTCATCATCATTGCTGTGGCTGTTTCTGCTCGTACTATTCCCTCCTGCGTCATTTCTAACTGATCCGCTGAACAAATAGCTTCAAATATCTCCAGGTCTTGTTGTGTTGATCTCTCTGACGCTAATGAAGTTCTGTCGATTCAGCGGAGAACACATTTCATTTCCTGTGTGCGAATTCTTCACAATAAATGTCCCGTTATAAGCTTTTAATATGAAGTAGTAAAAGCAGGAAATGTTGGGGTTTGCATCGGCAGTAACTTAACACAACTCTGATATAGTTGGGAGGCTTCTGGAAAGCTGGCCAATCAGATCAGAGAACATTTATGTGAGATCAACATGTGACTCATCTCAGAGACACCAGTCCCCTTCTTGGTTGACTTTGTAACTGTCTGTCTAAATAATTTAATTTTAAATAAATCTAATTACTGCCCAATAATTTAATATTATACGGACTTTCACAGAGTCATCTTATGTAATTTGGTTCAAATGATGTCCAGAACAATGAGTTTATATTTTATTTCCCCCTGGAATATTAATCCTGTCCGGATGGGGCTTGAGATCTCTGAGTTGGCATTACTTAATGGTTCCAAATCTTTTTTTATTTAAAGCAAAACCATGTCAGCTCTTGACCCCATGGTCACTGTTTGCATGTGTCTAAGAGATGCAACGAGTACACCCAAAGAATGAATAGTTTAAGAAGCCTGAAGTCGTACAACTATCCAGTATTTCACAATGAAATGCACTGATTAGACAAAACATATTTGTGTGATTGAAGGGTACGAATATGCAACCAACATTATTTTCATAATCTACCAATTATTTAATTATATAAAACATATGAAAACAGTGGCAAATGAAAGTCAAGAGTTCAGAACACAAAGTAGGGTTTTCACTTTTAAAAAAAAATCAGGTTTGAACTCATTTGCAAAATTTGTTTGAATTAACTCGAATACAAACCCATGTAGTTGACCGACAAGCTAACGTTACAAGCTACGTGCATTTTACACAGTCATCAAACAGATGGACGGTACAGTTTAGACATAACCTTCTCATTATTTTAATGATACAAATTCAAATTCATTTTCTGTAACTTGACTAACAAAGTAATCATTTCAAGACTACTAGCAGTACGTTGTCTTCCTTCTTTCTGTCCTGTAAACCATCTCACGATCCCTCGTATTTATCTAGTGACCCCTTTGGAGGGTTTCAACCCCCTAGATTGAGAAACCCGAGATTTGGCCTTCTTTCCTGTTCCTGCATAAGCTTTGTCTCGCCCCAACATTTGCCCTCTGTTAACTGAGAAATGCAAATGCTTCTTATAGAAATAAAAAATAAACCAATGTCGGTACTGTACCTCTGGTCCATGATGTAACCCAGGGAGGTGAGAGTGAACAGAATATAGCCCGTCATCCCCAGAATGGTTAACTGAGACAGCATCTAGAAGTGAGATACATTTGCACACCATGAGAGATGAGGTTTGGGAAAAAATACATTAGAATCTAAACCTTAAATCAATATCATGGCTGGTTAAGTTACAATCACAGGAGACCTTACTGGGAGAACAGTCATAAACCGCACGGCTGTTGGACTGTTTACTTGGCAATGCCAACCAAAACATGTCTGACCTTCAGAATATGTACTGGCACATACGGTATCCTGGAGCAAACGCACTCCGCCTCTTACTTTACACTGACATGCCTAGTTTACATAGACGCTCTAATCATCCCCGATGGGTCTTGACAGGGGACTTGACCACAGTGGAAGAGACTGCAGTTTGAATCCCGATAGCCTCCTAACCGAGCCAAAACAACCAACATCGGAGCAGAAATCCCATGCAGATTCTTACTGACCTTTTCCAAACAGGGACACACACACACAAACAGACTCGCACAAACACACAAATGCAGCGCAGAGTACAGAACGTGATGTACGGTCTAATTTGTGTTCTCTAACCTACGGCCTTGGCTCAGGGCAGCAGCTGGAAGCCCGGTGTCTCCTGAGGATGCCGTGGGCTGTCAGCTTAGGTTTATATTTCTCCGACACTCAATACAGAGCCTAACAGCCAAATCTCGCTGACTGCTCCCATACTGTACATACCCAGAAGGCCATATATAGTAAGCATAAAATCAACCCATCAACAGGATGCAATAAAACAGTATTTCTTTATATTTATCTGAAACTCATAATCCATAAGCCCCCGTAAGAACTATTAGCTCTCACATGGGAACAGAGAGGGATGATATGGTGATGTTTTCCAAGACTCTAACAGGAAGATTCTGGGCTAAAAAGTCATCCGAGGCTGTCAAACTTTATTAAATTTGAATGATCAACAGCAAGTTGCATTTGAGTTCAAAGGCTACAATACAGTTATTTTTGGTAAGAGGTGTAATGACTAGAGAATAATTATGGTACCAAAGGTTATGTGAACTTATCTGTGTTTAATAACCCAGGGGGGTCCGGCAGACCAGACATGTTTGGTCACATGATCTTATTTGTTTGACTATCTATCACCCAGGAGGCACGGAGCCGAGACACTACGCTCGAGAGAAAATCCTCCAGTGTAGTCAGCTGGGGTCACATTTGTAGGACTTTTTTTTTTTTTTTTTTTTGAAAATGGAAAGTTAAGTGTTTTTTGTGCTTCTGTCGTTGTGTTAATTTTCAATGCGATCAGGTGTCAAACTGCAGCAATATCAGCAGAGGATAGAAACGAAACGTAACATCTGGTGGCAGCGCGGTGCTGTAAGCAGCAGGCTGATTATGTTTTTACTGCTGTCCCTTGAGACAAAGCAGATTAACTCATTATTCAGATCGTTATTGCAGCCATTATTATGACGACATTCATGAAGGCTAGTTGGACGGAGTTACCTCTGAGAAAATGCACCAGTACCTCATTAGTGAGATGTTACTACACTAAGTTACAAAGATGATATAGATCCTTCACTTTTGATAATTTACACTGAAATCACACTCGTCAGTGTAAATATTTATTAAAACTTCACATTCAGATTATTTTGTAGAAAAAAATGCTGCTACTTTATGATCAAATCACATATCAGTGCCATTTTTGTTGCTGATGGGTAGAAATGATAGTGAGGACATGGAAAAAATAGAAAATGAACCATACTTATGCAAATTTTTTTCCAAAACACAACACGGATTGGAAAGTCTGCTTTGAAAGCCACAAATCTTGGAGCTTGGTGAAGAAAATGCTGACTCACTAGTACTGTGTTGTGAAAATATTATTGTCATTTTCAGTCTATGGTACAGTAAAGAATAAAAAATTGTGGGAGTCCACATAATTAAGTAAATTTATGTTGCTATATTTTGACAAATATTCAGGCTTTTTGATTCTTGTATGTCTTTGAATTATAACTTATATCACAGCAGGTACTCGAGTTTAAATTGTGCAATCATAAAAACACTAATGGAGAGTTGGTCTGAGATGAGAATTCTTGACTTGGCCAATTTCCTTTGCTGCCTCTAATAGGAGCTGTTTAGCAAACCTATAATAAAACATACACATTGGCCTACTGATGATGTAATTGAAGAGTAGCTTCACTTGTTTGAAATAGCCATGTTTTCATGGCTTTGAATTAACGCAAAAGCCCATAAATTGTCCTGCAGTGTATCATCAATTGTCAAGCTAAATAAGCAGCTAGCGAACATGTGGGTATAAATACATAACAGTGACATGATTTATTGTTGGGCCAGAGTGCTCACTTTGTTATTTTCCCTCCAAGTCCTGATTGCTGCATCCTGAAGGCTATTTGGGTTGGGAAATGGTTGACTCGACAATTAAGGCGTTTGTGTTCACTGCTGGACCACCAGCTGGTGTTTCATTCGCCGAGAAGGAGGGGAGCCTTCGACCCTGGAGGGGAGAGATGTGTGTGTGTGTGTGTGTGTGTGTGTGTGAGGGAGGACCACAACTGAAGGAGCACCATGGAGGTAGTGATCACAAAGACAGGCCATTTTATTTGGGAGTTTGGAGGAGCTGGGCGTGACAGCACTTTTTGGCTAACCAAAACTATGCCTAGGGAAAAAAGCCTTCCAAAGATAACTGCTGAGGAGACCTGTTTCTTTTTTTTTTCTGAAGAAGGAGGAAGGGGGTCTTTTGGCTCGTCGAGTGGAAAATAATAGACAAAGGTTGTTCTAAAGGGGAATGCCGATCAGTCATTCTGTCATGATGTTAGACAGAGCTAGTCTTTTCCTGCTGGCTAAGTAGAGGACTCTGCTCAACCACAGACCAGCCACAACAAACTGCATAATTAGGTGAAATAATGTTGGCAAACAAACATGCAGAACTCCAACGGTCTTAAATTAAGAGCCCTGGACCACCTTGTCATACTTTATATGAGTGATTACAGTAGCCTAAACATAACAGTAGTCAGTTTGTGACCAGAAGGGTCACCAGCGTCAATCCGAGGACTGAGAAGTCTCACTGGAGGAGAAGGAATGTGAAACGCTCTTCGTCAATATGCTTTTGAGCAAGGCAGCGAACCCTCTCTCTCTCTCTGTGTTCTTTGCCTCTGGTGACATTTTAAAGTTCTCCTAATGTGACAAATACATACCATCTTGCTTTCAAACAGAACGTCATAAGTCCGCAGCACCAGCAGGAAATGTAGGACCACATAAAGTTGTAAATGCAGCGGCCAGCTGGGATCATAAGGCACTTCCTTTCCTGTAACCTGCACATGGAAAAATAAAACATGTTTAAATCACTTATTCTTTTGGGGGTTTTCGGAGCAATTCTCTTCACAGAATCTCACACCTGCCAGCGTTCTTATACTTCAATAACATAAGACGACGGCAATTCAATCAAGCGACTTCTGGTTTATTATTGCATGTTCAGAAAAATCTACTGCAGTGAAAAGCTTGTACGCTGCGCGGCAAGTGTAAATAGAGAGGATAATGTGTATTATTCCTGCATTGAAAAGGACAGTTAAAAGCCATAAACAATAACTGCACGTCAAAGACATTTAAATGCAGTGAAATGAAAATGAATGAATTAATAAAATAATCAAACTTCTTATCCCCGTGTCCCCTTGTATTCCCTCAAGTACTCACTTATCTCTTGACCCATGCTAAAAATATCAAATGTCGAGAAAATCATTTTGGATTATTTATCAAAATGTCAACATTCTTCATCTCTTTTTTTTTTCCCTGTAAAATATTTTTGATGACTCATCTTTATACTTACAGTAAATGCATCCAATCAAATACAATTCTGGAAACTATGTAGCTCACTGCAAACGTCATACGAAGCTGTCAGTTGACAAAAAAAACTTTCTATACGTTTAGAAAAAACGGTGCAGTTGTGCCCTTAATTCATTAATATCTTCCTCATGCTCCACCTCCTGATCTCACGACACAGATGAGGGCGGTGTGGGTATCTGTTTACAGCGCAGTCAAACAAAATGTGGGCTGATCGCATCAAATGTTTTTAAAGGGGACATATGCTTTTTGTGATTTCCTGTTATTTTTTATACTGTTATGATGTTGGATGTCTGTTAAACATGGTCCAAAGTTCCAAAACTTGAAGTAAAAGCCTACCCTGAATGTTTCCTTTGCGATATTGCCTCTACTTCCTCCTCATGAAGACATCAGATTGTTCGCACATGCAAAACGTGCACAAACGGCCATCTGTTCCCTAGTCTTTGTTGCAAAGGTTGGTTGTTTGCATTGTCCACTCGCATATTTTGGGGGCTTGAACATGTACAGATGTATTCGAGAGGTTTACATTTTGAGTAAAGTGCAAGAAAAAGAAGCAAAATCCTACTACTACTGTTTGTTTGCATAGCCTCCGAAGCCACTGGAAGCCGGCCAATCAGAACAGGGGGCCATTGGAAGGCAACTACACTTTTCCCAAATACCCACACTGGCTTTTGTCTTCAGTGTCACGTCCAGTATGTGCATGAATTGTTGCCCATGAATCCCACGTGCATGGGTATGCAATTTGAACCCCACAAGAGTAAGGTATACTGCTATACAGAGAGGCAAATACTGAATGTTGATATAAAAAAAATGATCAAAATTGTAGGGATTTTAACTTTAATAGACAATAAAAAGGCAATAAAAACAGAAATAAGCCAGTAGTTGAGTCAAAAAAAGACAAAAACAACAGAAAAAAAAACAGAGTTAAAGTCAATGCTGGAGCCTTTAAATGTCTTTCAGGAAAATTTAACAGGTTCAAACTTGTCTAATGACCTTTCTCACTTCCCAAATCCTTTCTACTTCTTACTGTATGTGTATATTTTCAAGATGTCAGTACTTCACAGTAAAAAAGCTGTTACTTGAGTCTCTCACTGGCTGAATTTCAAAACTGGTGAAAATTAGTTTGTTGTGTTCCATCTACAAAGTCATCCAGGATTTATTGGGTGTAGCGGTTTCCCCCAAACACTGAGGAACATATGAGTCCCTCTGTAAGAATTCCCTGAGTCATTTGACCTGTTTTTGTCTGCCTGTGCGTCCAAACGATAAGTAATTAGGTCTGAGGGCTTTATGTTGAAACTGTGTCCTCTTTGGGAATGGAGTTATGAAAAAAAAAACACACACAAAAAAAAACTGGCCAATCACAGACGCCTGTGTCTCATTCAGGGGGTTTCCCAAGATCCTGAGGAACCAAACCACCACATGTGGGTTCCCCCCGCATCCCATCCCCAACCCTGTAGGTATTCCAGCATGCTGCTCTGCTTAGTCTCAAAAAGCTGAAACACATTCAACACTCGCTCTCCTTCGCTCCCCTCTCTTTCTCTTTCCTTTCCCTTCACCGGCAGATATCAGCGAGCAGCCGTCTACGAGAAGCCTTTCAAGATATTTCAGTTAAATGCCAGCTCTATCCGTGTTTAGAATCACCCCGCTGAGTTTAAGGGCCAATTTAATCGTAAAGCCAAAGGGGAGTTTTTTTTTTTTTTTTTTTTTTTTTAAGTGTGAAGCATGAGGGAACTAAATATGTGACACCATCAGCGTTATTTCAAAGCTAACCGCTGGGTCATTCAACTGGTGCCTGTATTTCTTTCTGCACACACACACACACACACACACATGCACATTTGCTCTCAACTGCATGCGGTTTTAATCCCGCAGACTGCGTTTAAAGACGGTGAAAATGAACTTATTGTGTTCCATCTACAAAGGCTTTGCAGCTTTTATTTGATGTGGCAGTACCTTGTAAAACTTTTTGAATATGTGAATCCTGCAATAAGGAATGCTCTGAGTCATTTAGGCCTGCGCTTTAAGTGTGACAAAATGATATGTAATGAAGCCTGAGGACACGTTGACTGTGAAAAACATGCCTCCTTCGGGGAACGATGGAAACAAAGAATATTTTTGAACTAACCTGGGGAATTTCCAGGTGGTCGCCCAGACGGGATTTACCGGGTGACCAACTGGGACCTTTGAAGAAAGTTGACAATTTGTTGCTGATACTCTTGTAGGTCTTGGACTTTTTCCACAAATACAAATAGTAGTGAAACTGGAATAGAAAAAAAAACCAAGTCAAACACCAATTTACAATCAAATGCTACATTTAACTGATCAATGTTAACGGAGCAATCGCTGTGATAATTAATCCTGAGTAGAAATGTTTCTGCTTTCATTGGGCAGGACGTTGCCCTTGCTGCGCTCTGCCAATGTTCGAGGGCAGCAAAAATAATCACAGCATCTACCTCCTGGCAAGTTCCATTTTGTTGGCCTCCCTCACCTCAGCCGGGAAGTTTGTTTAGAGTGGAGTAATAATGTTATGGTTACAAAATGGCTCAGTCAGCCAACGAGGGAAACATGAGCTCACGCCTCATCTACCGAAAAGGTGTCTGCACTCGGAAAGGATGCAAGCGAGCTGCTTGATCGGTGGGCCCTGTGGCAGCGATGCCATCGAAAAGGAAGGCGGGACTGACCTGAACGTAGAGGATTTCAAACGTCTTGATAGGGAAAACAAGTCCATATATCACTTTGTCTGTCTCTGAAGCGAAGGTACCTAGAAACAAAATAACATGAAGAAATACCTTAAGATTGTATTAAAATGATTTTTGACACAGATTAGGTAACATTTTAGACATCCAGTATCCAACATTAGTGTTGAATTAAGAGTTTCTGGCCAGCTGGCTAATGTCAGTCCAATATTCACTCTCTTTTTAGCTCTGTTTCTGCTCTCTATCAACTCCTGAGGGAAATATCTGGCTCTTTAGCAGCTAAATGCTCCGCTATGCTCACCGGCTAGTTGCTAACAGCGTCTGTTTGCTGTTTGGTGCTGAGCGGGTACAGTAGGTTTATCAGAGCGTCATCGCTAAGAGCTACCTGCTGCTGGAAACAAGGCTGATGAGATTGAACCGAAAGTTGTGGGCTATAAAACCAAAACAAAGGAGCTAAAAGACACTAAAAAGCTGTGTAGAGCTGAGGAGAACTGCAGAGTTTAAGATAATTCTCTGTGGGTTTATCAGTACATGTGACACCCTACAAATGTTTGCCATTGTTCATATTAAAAAAAAAGAATAGTGCAAAACAAGCTGGCCTATAAATGATAAAGCTGCACGAGGCAGGATGTACATATCTAGAAGTAGAATAAAAAAAACATGCTAGTGAGAAGAAGGAAAGTTGTGACCACTTTGAGTGAGATCAATCTCTTAAAACAGTCCAACCGCAGAGAGATAAAACTGGCCCAAGTGATTTGGTAGACCTCAAAATTTAATCAGTTGCCTCTTGCTGACAGTTGATGCGAAACTCGGTCCAAAGTTAAAAAGCTATTGGCAAACTCAGTGTTTATAGAGTCACCTTTTCCCTTCATTTTGTTTCCCCTGACTGAAGTAATAGATGACAACACAACTTGTGGTTTCTGTCTTATACCAAGTAATGACAGGGCGCACATCACAAACATTAAAAAAAAAAAAAAAAAACATCTTTAAATTATTAGTTATTCAACACATTGATAACAACACTAGCAAATACATTTGAACAAAAACAAAATTTCCCACTGTAAAACTTCATGTGTATTACATTGGTGCGTCATAAATGGCGATAATGGCATAATAGTAAATAAGTTTATTTATAAAGCACTTTCTAAAAAAATAACCAAAATAGTAATAGATATAAAAGAACACTACACTAGTCAAAGTCTAAAAAAGGGCCTTGAGCAGCTTTTAAATGCATCCACAGCTACACTCACATTAACACATTCTTGCTTGAGAGTCTATAATCTTGCAATAGTGAGTGTCTGATGTGTTGCTGCAGGAAGGCAACTAGTAAAACTGAGCATTTTGTTCAGTATAAAATGCACTTTGATGGCTTATCTCCTCCTGACTAAGTAGTGATAAAGCTGGAATTCAACAGTACACGGAGGAAGGAGAACTAATTTATTTGCAGAAAGATGCAGGTATCCCAGCACGGACACATGTTTGGTGTTGATCCAAGCACCGTACTTAGCTACGCGTTAATACTGACATCCATTCTTAAAACAGCTGTCCCAAAGAGGCACTGAAAAGGCGGTCAGACATAGAAGCAAACCTCTGATTACTTCTGCTTACCGAATAATCGGTCCCATATGATCAGAATCCCGCCATAATTCTTGTCGATGCAATAAAGGTTCCTTCCTGTCGAGATAAGGTTTTGTATATTTAGCGCAGAAAATGTCTTAAAAACCAACATCTCAGATGTCAGAAGCTTTTTTTCCATTACATTATGTTTCCCACATCCAAGTTTGTACATCAAACCTGCTCAGAAGTAAACTGATTAGACATAATTAGACATAATCATTATTAATTATCGACCTTTAAGCATTGATATTGATGTTTATGGGCACGGTGCTGGTAGTCATCAGGCAGTAAAACATCATAAAATAAGATTAGATAGTCCGATTATCTCACCGTGGTGAACTCTGTGATGTTTTGGGGTATTAAAGACCCACTCCAGAGGTCCAAGGTCTCTGATCAACTGAAAGAAAGAACAAAACACTTTAAGTACAGCCAAACTTTGAAGTAATATTCTGTTACATGTTGAGGTATATGCATGTAATTAAATAAAACATTTCATATATAAACTATGGTTTCACCAATTAAAAAATTCAAGCTGTTAAATCGAAGACTGGCTCTGTACTGATGGTGACATTGGAGGGAAGGCCATGGGGATCATTGAAATCAACAGGGTTGGTCCTCTTGAGAGAATAAATATGCTGAGCGAATTTCATGAGAATTGTGCGCAAAGTTGATATTATGGACTGATGAATGTGCAAAGGGGAAAGTTCACGGAGGGTCAAAAATGGAGGGTTCATCATCTGAGGAGCGTAAATGTTGTCAGTGCGGATTAAGATTAGGTTTTGATTTTTGAAAAGTGGAAATTCCCTTACCCTTATCTGCTCGAGAGTTTTTCAAGATAACTTGTTCTAGACGGACAGACGGACGTGTTGTTTGGACAGACAGACCGGGGAGAAAACAAGTATGCACCGCGTAACAGATGCTGAACCGAACTGGAGACATGATGGCAAAAAAAAAGTAGGATGGTCACAATGTTCTTTGCTGCCGCCGTGTTTTATTTGCTGTCGCTACGCAACGCTTTGATCAGTCGGATCTTTTTCAGGCACAAACAGCTCTAACAAACATTACATTTTTGTATAAACAAATGAAAGCTTTGGTGAGAGTTCAAGAAGGAAGATCTCTTCCCTCACATTCTGACTTCATTCTTCTCTGGGTGGAAGTCATTATTTCCTCCCGTTCTATTTTTCCTCTGTCACTTCCACTCTCCCACGCTGTCAAAAATCCCTACATTTAAAATTCTTATATCACTTTACCAATGATCTCTCTGCCTGCGTTCATCAAGCCAATCAGAGCCGCCGTTCTTTAAATATCACTGAAATTCTGCCAGAGCTACAACTGCACAACCCGGGCTCCTCCCCACCACCGCCGCCGCCACCACCATGATCTCATGATGTCCAGAGAGACTCCCATCAAACCATCTGCTGGCTCCACTCCATCGCCACTAGCGTCTAGACTCCAGGGGATCCTTCGCTATCCCCGAGCTTCATATAGGCACACATGCTTTATGAAAATGCTTCACATTGATGGAATCTAATCGCCAAAAATCTTTCCATGCTGCTAATCTCGATATATATTGTTATATCCCTGCCAAACTCGGAATGATGGCGATCTACAAGAGTTGCCAAATTGGAAAGCCAATGGCTGTAAATCCATGTAACCAAATATGCATCTTCAGAACATAATGAAGTCATTATCGACCACAGGTGCCAACAACCCATAAGGAAAAAAATTATAAGGTTATAACCTCAATTAACACGGTTAAAAAAGTGAGCTGTCAATATCACTTTCATATATTCATAAATATTTAAATTCTTATATATTTTTCCTGATTAATGACCTCAAATAATAATAATTCTTCAATATTTATGGGCTAGTAGCATAACAACTACAGATGTGGAAATGAGATAACACTGCTAGTAATGGTTACACCCATTTATACACATACAAAAAAACATTCAGTCTCGTCTGTAGAGTACATTTTGTGCACAAAAATATGAAACTTGAATCATTTTTCTTCTTAGATGTCAAACAGATGCACCAGTGAGTCATTAAAGATTACAGAGGTCACACAGAGCATATTTCACACAGTTCATGTTTCTCTTTTGGTTGCGACTCTCAGATATTTTGATGTTTTGCATCAATATGACAGACTTCTCAGTCTGGAGAATTGTGCACGGCTGGACAGATTTTCTCAGTGATTCATTATTTCCATGTAATGGCTGCGTCTGGCAGCCGAGCGTGAGAGTTTTATCTTGAATGAAAAGGGTCCCCACCACTTCACTTCACTTCGCCTATGAGGCTGAAGTGGTGCAGGCAATGGCGTGCCAATAAATTACACGACATCAAAAAAAAAAAAAGCCTATAAAGAAGGCATAAATTACATCCCTTCAGAAAATTGTGACTATTACGACTGTTTTCACTAATAGTGCACTAAAAGTTGGAAGGCGTTCCAAATCCATTCATTCCCTCTAACGATCGTGGGGATTGTAAAAGTGATACTCTCAGTCACTTTAAAGGCAGGCAGAGTGGTCATGCTTCTGTTTGGAATATTTCATAAAATCTCATTATTTTTTATTGAATGCAGGTTCCACTGCAACGCTGAGTCTACAAAGGCTCGACTTAACAGACGGATTTGTGTTGGCACGGGGGGAAAGATAACTCGACAGATGTTTTATTCAGTCAGATTAACTTTTTAACTTTTAACAGCGACCGTGAATGGAAGAGTAAATTCATTCAGTGGCTGATCATACGTTTACATACTTGATTGTTGTTTTATGTGCAGTACGTACAGTTGTATTCATATCCTGTATAAACCTGGCTGGTTGAAAAAAAAAAGAAACAGCTACCATGATGACAAAGGTAACCATGACAACCTCAAACCAAACCTAGATTCATAAGTCAGTCTCTAAACTCTCATAGAAACTAAGGATAATCTCTGTTGTTAAAACTGGGTGGAAACAATAAGAGAGTTTTAAAAAAAAAACTCTGCATGGCAAAAACAATCCAAATTCATACTGAGGCTGTGACATGCAGTTTGCTACGGAGGAGAAGCGTCATTTCCTGTAAGGCGAGTCCTTGATAAAAATGCAAGTGGTGACTGTTGTTGGATTTTCGAAGCTGATGCACTGGCAGTTTTCAGGTTGAAGTGAAGACCAAAAAGAGGAATTGGTTTAAAGTTTCTGGAAATGCTTTAATGACAAAAGCCTTGCAAGGGAGAACGACTCGAGAGACACGTCCTCTGTTGACCCTCTGAAACTCGTCTGACCCTGACAGTCCAAAAAGCAGCCCTTTAAGCGAGTCAGAGAATTTAGGTCATCAGTCCCGAATCATAAATCTATGACCTCGATTTGTATCTTGGATTTTTGTCTTGTCTCGTCTGGCGATGACTTGCATTCTGGCCTTGGTTTGCCGCAAGGCTCCTGGTTTATCAAACAACGCATGTTATCTTCTGTTTGAGAGAACAGACGAGTACGGTTGTCCTGGTCAGTTATGGATTATCCATAACAGTGATGTTTTGTTAGCGGCCATTCGGCTACCTTGCATTTAAAAATCACCAGACGATCTCTGATTGTCTGGTATCGTGAGACTAAACCAAACCATGACCTTTCCCTGAACCTACGCAAGGTGTTTTTGTGCCTAAATGAACATGAAATCATGAATTTTGTGATTTGTAACATTTTCTTTTCATCTAAGTACAATATACCGTATTGGCCTGAATATACAGGCAATATTTTATTCTGGAAATGACTTTTGAAAAAGTGGAGGTCCTCTTATATTTGAGGACCGGACAATTAGATAGAGTATTGCATTATGGGTTGTTTGTAGTCTTAATGTTGCCGGGCTAGCGAGTGTATTCAAGCCTGTTTATCTTGAGCTTTTAGCGTCAGTCAGCCTGCAAAATGTTTCTTTAGCTCGGTTTGAGCTTCAGTAGTTTCTGCAGTAGTAGAAAATAAATCCACGATGAGTGAAAACAAGTAGAAAGCATCCTCCAACGCCTTTGCTGCAAAAAACGGACCGAGGACTGAATAGTCACGCCAAGCAGCCAAGAATTACTGCTTGTCAAGTCGGAAAAATGCTAACTGCTGAAGAGAACCGTTTTGACCTCTTCCAGGAGGCTGACAGGAGTGTGAGTGTGAGGATGTGACTGATAGACAAGCTGTATAAATGTGTAAAAAAGTTCTGCTTTAATGGAAGTATTTCACTTTTACTGGAGAAAATGCTTTAAGAATGAGGACTCTCTTCTCCTCGGATTAATAGCAGTGGTGTGACGGAACGCAGTTGATCCGTGATCCGTCGCCTCCCACGCTTCGGCACGCATGTGAACCGTGGACTGACTGCAAAATGTAATGTCTCATTGAAGACAAAGTAAACAAGCTGCTGCGAGTTCAAGTCGTGGACAGACAGCGTGTCGCTAGCAGGGATTTTTGAAGAGTTTGAACAAGCCAAAACCAGGATTTAACGGGTCTGAAGTGACATCTGCAGGTATGTTTACATGCCGTTTAATGTGCTGCAGCTGAGCAGTTAATTAGCTATGTAGCTGCTAACTGATGTTAGCGGTGCACTTTTCCCCAATGGATGTTTGTTTGGCGGCTCCTTCAACAAGCTAAGCCGCAGGCAAAGACATGTGTTCATGTTTGTAAGCTGTGGACAAACGCTACTGTTTCATCCACTACCATGTTTATGTCTCATTCTGCACTTTAATTTAACACAGTTGTGTATTGAATATTTTATATATTTTATTTAAACGTTGGACATCTTGAATGTTGTTTTCATTTCAGACCGTGGGCAAGAGTTCCTTGTTTCAAGTGTTTTTTGGGTTTTTTTTGCTGATCCGATCTGTGACTCTAAACTGTGATACCATACAAACTGTGATATTTGTGATCCGTTGCACCCCTGATTAATAGTATCTCCTGGAAAATTTCCCACCAGGATCAGTGTAAAAGTATTTTATATCTTTAAAAAGTCCTCTTGTAGTCGGCCCAGTCGGTAGTTTCTTTCTGTGTTTCTTCTTTCAGAGCTACTTCTTGAAAAAACATCGTTCTTTGTACATTTTATTGCTAATTTTATAGTTTTATTGAATTATAATTTAAAATATTTGACCTTTTATCCACTTTTCTGAGTGTAGCGTTATTCTGTTCGTTGCTCAATCCTGTATTACAGAAAGATAATAAAGATGAACCCTGAACCCCTTCAGTTTTATTGAATCGTAATTTAAAATATTTGACCTTTTATCCACTTTTCTAAGTGTAGCGTTATTCTATTCGTTGCGCAATCCTGTGTTACAGAAAGATAATAAAGATGAACCTTGAACCCCTTCAAGTGTTTTTCCACAACCACCAGACAGATTTGATTATAGAATCTATAATATTATATTATATTATGTTTTAATATTTACTTCGGTGTGGATCCAGAACTGGTAGAGCAGGTTTAACTGTATGTGAACAGCGAAGACTGAGGGTGGTATAGCCAGAGCCAGGGGCAGGTAGAAGATCTGAGGAGGAGAGGACAAGACGGGAATCAGTACAAATCTCCAGCAACTTCATAATACAATCTCATGCAGTCCAGACGTGTTGAAAAACTGACATCTATGTTTTCTATTAAAGGCGCTTTATCGACTTTTTTGGTTTGCAACAGATGGAACATGTCCACTACGTACGAATGCCCCAAAAAATCGTAACTAAGTAACATCACTAGCACCTCTGACATAGTTACATCACTGCTCATGATGTACATGTGCACTGTAGAAAATTGTATATGTTAGTAGAAAACTTTATACGTTTTCAGTTATCTTACCTTTATCAGGTAATGTATAAGGTTGTTTCATCTTTTTTATAACTTTAACCTTATATATGTACACTAGTTCACTTAAGGTAAGCTTCTCTTTGCCTTTTTTCCTTATAAAGCACTTTTTAATCTCTAATTTTATAAGTGCTATATAAGTAAAGATTGTATATTATATAATATATTACAAACTAATAAACTACAGTTGTGCTCACTCTGGTCTGCACCTCTTACTTTTAAATTCTCATGATTATAAAAATGCTAAAATGCTAATTGACAACTATACAGTGTATATTCAGAGGGTAAGGATGGCACTATTATATATTTTACATATTTTTAAAAATATATTCTATATTATATCATTCGGTTAAATAAAACAAACTAATAATAACTTCCTAAAACAGCCCAGCACCCCTTCAAGCTAATTATTGGTGGTTATTTGGTGGTGACTATTTTCAGCTGCAGATCTGGTGCCCCAGTAAGTATTTTCAGCAGCAGGGTATATATATATATATATGTATGTGGCATGAACTTAAAATAAAACTACAGTGCTCATGCTGATGGTAATAAAGGGTCATGTCACCAGGTTCAACAGTGTGGCTCATTGAGGTGTTTTTAATAGTTTTTGGAGCTCTACGCCACAAAGGAATTACTTTTACCAGACTTTTGCTGCACAGACTACACTGGGTCTGTAGGAGATGGCGTTGTACCCTCTAAGTGAACGAATAAGATCTTACCCATGATGCGAACTGCTGGGTGATGGACTGTCTGAGGGCGGTGGTCAGGTTGTAGTGCTCTGAACTGTGGTGAACCTGGTGAGCTGCCCACAGGAAGGCCACCTCTGGAGGAAATCGCACACACAAACGCACGTAGAACACATTAAACATAACAGTCCAAGAGTCCAGGAGAACATCTCATACGAGGTTATCACTGCTTGACCTACTCACACCTACAAAGCTAACAGCAGTCACGTAACTTTTCCACAAAAAGATTTGTTCGCAGGCCTTGAACCCTCACACACATCCAGCTGCCTTTCCATCACCACGACAAGTGATTTATCTCAAAAAATCAACCTAGCTCCTTCCCCAGATGAGTAACTAGACACTTTCATCCCCAGAAGGAGCCATTTCTGTCCTGCTCCTGGCCGGCCGTGATGAAAAGCTGAGGCCTGAGCATAGCTGGCCATCAAGGGGGGGGGGCGGGGGGGGGTTTCAGGTTCGGCGGGGGTATTCGGCTGCAGCTGGTTAGCGTCCAGTCTGATGTCCCAGTGCTCCAGTTTTCATTCCTCTGCTGTGTTGTGATACTTGCTACATTAATATCTGTGTTACACTTCATTTTAACATCCAAAGGGAACATGCTTGTTAAGTTTCACTGGATCTCCGGGCCGTTTCCGGACCACCCCGTCTGGTCTGTGCTTTTTGGCACCTCCCGTCCACTTTGGCTTCATAGCCGTTCAAGAGAGAACAGTAACCTTCAAATATTACCGAACCACAAAGCCTCCTACAGACTATCTATAGTAATGAACTCATTATAATAAAAGTGGCCCAAGTTATTAAATGAGGTTAAAGTTTCATGTGGTAGCCTTGTGTAAAGCGGGAGCCCTTGTGAGTAAGAGATGAATTATAAAACAATTAAGTTTGAATTTAAAGAGAAGGATTAAGGGTGAATGAATGTGGTCACCTTTGGGTGGTTGAGAAGATAAAATGTCGTGCATGAATGTGACAAGACAAACTTTTTTTTTAGCTTGATGATGATGCATTTTGTAGTTTAACTAAAGATTTGTAGGGATTTATCATCTCATGTGCATTCCTTCAATCTATATAGGACTGTGTAAAACACCAAAATCGGGGCGGTGATGTAATCACATGGCAACGTATATCCACGCATGGACAAACACACACACACACGTGATAACAGCTTTGCACGCTGTGGGATTACTGCCTTCTGTTTTGAGAAAATCATTCACAAGTCACATCTCAACCTCCTTTCTTGCTGTTTAATAAACCTGTGAATTCTGTTGAGGCCGGCGGCCATAAAACCCAATGGGTCGAGGGTCCGTCGCACCTGAACAAACACACCGCTGAAGGTGCGTGTTGCATGAGCGGTGGAGGAGCACCGGCGTGATCTGTCCGGACGCTTTTTCGAATAAGCGAAAGGTGGAATTCCTCAAACTTTTTTTTTTGGGGGGGGGGGGGGACCCCGAGGATTTCCGAGAGAAAACTACCGTTCCCGAGCAAATACTCCACCACCTCGCTTATTTAACGGGGTTATTGCTGGATTTCAGCAGGTGTGAGTGAATAAATGTCACAGGGAATGTTTTTGGAAGTGTCATATATAACATTAAAAGGGTGTATTTTGGATGCGGTCGAAAGGGAAGCAACAGGGTTAGATTTTTATTTCAAACTTTATTTGCCCTCTCAATGCAACTGACAGGGATCTGCACACAAGGCATCGCAGCGAGAGGAGGAGAAGAAGAGGAAGACTGGCTGCGTCTACAGCAGTCAAGCAAAAAATTATGACGTTTCTTCCGCTCTGACCCATGGGGGATTCAAAGATGAACTGTCCTGCTAAGAGACATATTGAGAGGATAATCCAGCCTTTGTTTAATTCCAGCAGCCTGAGTCTTAAGTTTTTTTTTTTCTTCTTCTCACTGGAGTCGTGCTTGGCAGGATCCAGGACTAAAGGCGGCTAAGATTGATGCTCGTTGTCATTGATAGGAAGTAGGAACTGCTAGGCTTCACTGCAAGCCCATGTCCTCATCTCTGGACTCGGCGGGACACTGCATAGTTTGGCAGGGCCTATTCAGGAGGGAAGCCCCGTTAATGGTGAGAACCAATGCCACAGAGCCTGCGTTCCCAGCAAGAGCAGAGAAACGCTGAGGACAGCACTTCCATCTGGTCTCCAGAGAGCCTCAACTCACGATTTCTCAAGAAAGATGAGTGCTCGCTAATCAGGTGATAGACAGTTATGACACTTTATACCCCAGTCACAGAAAAAATACTGGTTTTTCTTCAGCTGTCAGGTGTCCATTTAACCACGGTCACTGAGAATCCTCAGTTCTGATTAGCTGGAAGGTGTGTATAAGCTTTTAGTAACCAGACAGATAGGTAGAAACACTTATGATGTTTGTTTTTTGTTCTAAATTCATGCAACAGGATTAAACTGTAGGACAGAGCAGCAACGCTAAGGCTAAGCTAAAGAACTTTGGAGCTAGCGTTATTTGTGTAACCAAGAACAAAAGATGAAAAGCTTCACAGGGAGAGCCAAGCAAAATTTTAAATGTGTTTGATATTTGTGTGGAGCATTATTCTATCTCCTATGTCAACTGACAGGAGGAGGAGGAGGGAGGAGGACTTATTAATAGCATTAGCCACACTGGACCTGCTAGCTTGCGTCTGAAGAAAAGCTGCAGGGGAACGGGCACAGAACCAGAGCAGAAATGTGACACAAAAGACAAAGAGAAGAAAAGCAAGGCTGTTTCAGAAAGCTCCATTAGACCCTGTTTCAACTATTACAGTCATGGAATATACAACTTTTCAGATATTATCCCAAAATACAGGATACCTCAAATATAGTTCAGGTCAACAGTTTAACCACTGTTCTATATCGGTGCACAATTAAGCTAACTCTCACTGGTGAAAAAGGAGCTAACTGGGTCAAACTGGCTGTAAACAGAGTTTAAAGGGCCATTCATCCATTTTGAAAAGTACATTAAGCCATGCAGATAGCTTGTGAGATATCTGTCTCTAAGGTTTCTGCTGCCACCCTAAAACAAAGGAAGTGAGTAGCATTTCTAACTGGTGCTCAACACATTCAAAAATGAGATTTAGACTAGACTAGTTAATCTGCAAATTATTCTCTTGATTAATCGATTAATCATGTCAATGAACTGTCAGATAACAGTGAAAAACACCCGCTATAATATCCCGCAGCTCAAGGAGATGATATTTGATGATATTCAGATGTCTTGTCTGACCAACTGTCCAAAACTCATAAATATGCAGATTACTGTCACATATGCCAAAGAAAAGCTTCAAATCTCTCACATGTGAGAAACTGCAACCACAAACATTTGGCATTTTTGAATGATTGATTATCAAAATAGCTGCAGATAAATTTTCTATCAGTCAACTAATCATTGCACTTCTAACCAAGACACAACAAAGAGTCTACAGCTACACATGGTAAGTGGTGCTTTGAGCTAAACATCAGTATTACAGTATGTTTGTAGTTACAATGCTAACACGCAGATGTTTAGCTGGCTAACCTGCTGGTATGCTAGGTGAACAGTAAGGCCTATTACCCAGCCTATTAGCACTCCTCCTTCATTAACCACCAAAGTACGTCTCAGATTTGGTACCATCTGGTAAATGTTGCAATGTTTCACTGAATAAGCGACTGAATAAGCAACCTCGACATGCTGATTATGCTATGGACCTTCATAATCTGTAGCAAATTCAAATTTCATGGCAATTCTTCGAAATAAATAGTCGCCACTGTATTTGGTGGGCAGCAGAAAACTTGGACAAGCAGCAAAACTATACGCTTGGCTCGAATCCACGCGAGTGAGAACAGCAGGGCAGCGCTGACATTAGAGTGATGTAATATTAAGTTATACTGTTGAATAACATCATGACACGTAATCAAGGCCTATAAGTCATAATCATTCATGCGACGTGACAGAGTTAGACTTTGACAAAGACTGTTTATGTCCACCTCAACCCTGTCAGGGGCCGTGCTTACATAAGTGGAGTCATATAAACGCAAGAACCAAAGTCCTATTGAGCTCCATAAATTTAGCTCAAGTAGTTGCCTGCATGTGCCAATAATCAAACCTTCCTTGAAGAATGCTGCTATAAAAGGAAATTATGACAAGACAAAAAAGAAAAACAATCAGCGTAGAACGAGATCCAGATCGATCATCTTTAATCACCGAAACCTTCTGAAATATTTTTACATCCATCAACCGCCTAAATCATCACCCTCAGCGACAAACTCCTGGCACTAACGAGCAAAGTCCTTCGTCTGCAGCCCTGTGAGTGGTGGGTTGTCCTGTCAATCACAGGGGTAATGGGCTGTGAACAGCCTTCCAGTGTTTGGATTGGAGGGCTGTTGGATGGGGTGCCAACCCAAACAGCGAGCGCTGGACTCGGTCGGCCAACTCCCCTCCGCTCGCTGCCATACTTCATGCTGTCCACACAGCTCGGTCACACACACTAAACTATACACACTAACCATGGTCAGGCCCACTTACAGCTCTCACAAACAGGGTGTAAAACCTATGGATGATGAGCAAAAAATGGCTTTTTCCTCTTATATTTTATTATTTTAACATTCTGTTTTAATTGATCAAAATCCCAAATCTGTTCTGACTTACTGAAATCCTTGCATGCTTTTCTCTTTTTTTTTTAACTGCTCTGTGTTGCAAACTGTTTGTGACCGAATCTGTAGGCAGTTCATGAAAGATTTTTATATTTGATGTTAATGGAAACCGGTTGGTAGGTCTTCTAGGATCAAAAACAATCAATCTTACAGTTGCTCAAATGTGGAGATTTGATGCTATCATGGGAAATCTTTGCAATTTTGGACTGTTGTTTGGAAAATCAAACAACAGCCCATTCAAATCATTTAAAAGTGTAATGCAACGGACATTTTTCAATATTTTTTGACATTTTATAGACTACATTAAGAGAGAAATATAGCCCTACAGATTTATCAATAACAAAAGTAATAGCGTTTATTGCAACCATAAGGTCATGTGTTTTAGGGCAATGTTGGAATACTTAAGAAAATAAGCAGGTACTGGCAAAGGTGCCAGATGTACTGAAAAGTGCACAAGAAAAACACTGCAGAATTTCAAAATTTCTGCATAAATTTCACACCTGTAACGTCCAAAATAAGCGTGCATTGCTAAGAAATTACGTATGCGCGAGATAACACTTCATACAGTATCTAAAAGCAGCTCTGCAAATGTCTTTGGCGTTTCACAGTTCCGCAGTTTTCAATCGTCGGATTACACGCGTGTCCGATGGAACAGACACGCTTCAATTTTAATCAATACAGCTGTCCACACAGGCCACGCAACGGCTCGTGTTTCACTCGTATCATACACGCGTAACTGCGAGCTGAAATGTATTTTTACACTTCCAAGTCTATTTTTTTTCCCCATTTTTGGCAAGTGACGACGATGATGGTATGTGAAGCTCCGAGTGTTGCCAAAACTGTGCCTGTACGCCTGTTTAGAGGAGACACAGTTTTGAAAATACGTTTAATATCTGAGCAATTTTGTTAGATATTAAGCTAAACTGAGGACTTCTTCACAAAAATTTCTAATCATTTGACTTTTTTGCCCTTATGGACTTTCTACAAATGTTACCACGTCTTACAGATATGAGTAAAAAGTTATCATGACTGATAATGGGAAAACAGCAAAAAAAAAAAGTCAAACAAACCACATGTGAGGCATTACCCCCTCATATTCATCCTTCATCTTCACACCTCATCCCTCCAATCAGTGAGGTTTACCGTCAGCAGAGTCAACAGTGAAAATCTCCTCATCTGTCAACACTGTTGACAGACGGAAATCTGTCCGTGTGGCGAGCGGAGCACACGAGGGCAGCAGACAGCCGGACTCTGGCCTCTGCTAAGCTCAGCGACCCCTCTCAACGATCATAACACGCTCCTCTCTTCTGCACTTTGTGTGAATGCTGTACATACAGACCCTCTGAACGTTATGCCTCTGTAATGTCTACGTTCCATCGGACCAGTTTTTCTCTCTGTCTCTCTCTCTTTTTCATCGCACACAGCAGACGGAGAGTGAGATCACAGTGACCTATAGATCACTGCTGATGTTATCTCTGCCTCCCATGAGGCCTTTCACTTGGTCTCTTCTACTGCAGTGAGCAAAAAACCCCCCACATCCTGATCAAACCGTACCAGCAGAACCCGGCAAACCAAGCGGGAGCCCGGATTCTTTTGTTGGCCCTGCAACCTGCACCAGGCCAGGAACTCGCCGTCACAGCGAAGATTTATGGAGCCCCTGCCGCCCAGGGGCAGGGTAACCCCCCCTCCTTTACCCCCCTCCCTCACCCTCACCCTGCCATACAGCCAGGAGGAGCTCCTCTTTAAACAATAACATCCATGTCGGCTAGGTCTCCTTGGGGACGGAGGACAGCGGAGGAGAGCAGAGGAGTGCTGATCTGCTGAGCACATCTGTTTGTCTTAACAACTGCTGCTGTCTGCTGGGCTGGAGGAGTGGGAGGGGTGTGGACACATGAGGAAACAGATACAGAGGACAAGGTGCTAGCAAAGCAAAAAAATATAAAATTTCTGTCAATACTTTGTAGCAATGTGTTTTTTTTTTTTCTTTCTTTAGAGCCTTGGAGTGTCCTCGATCTAGCGACACAGTTTTTTTACAAACAGCATCGTCCTCTCAGCGTGTGCTTTCATGTGCTTTTATGTCGCCTGTAAATGAGCAAAACAAGAGCTAAAAGAACTAACTAAAGAAAACCGGACTCTTTTGATGACGCCAGTGAACGGAATAGTGAAAGACTGTGAAGTGGGCAGCAATGAAATTGCCAACCGTGGTTCACGTCCCATAACACAACATACTACTAAATTATTTTCCAAAGAACATTGCATTAACAAACGTAATCGTTGCCTGGATTATGTTCACAGATGTTTTTTTTTTTTTTTTCAAATAAATGACACGAATGACTGACATTTATGTAGCTGCAGGACCTTGACGGTGGGGACCGGGGAGGTTTGCATCAAGAGTCCTGTGTGTGTGTGTGTGTGTGTGTGTGTGTGTGTTTAGGTTTAGGCAACGAAAGCTCTTTGGTTAAGGTTAGTGAAAGTTTGTGATTTCGGATGAATGTTAAACACATCATATCTCATGCTTCAAGAAAGTGCAGACTTTTTTCTGTCATAAACTAAGACCACGATCTTTCCTTGACATTGACTAAGTGCTGCCAGTGTACAAACATAACCACAAAAAAAAAAAAAATTAATAACACAGCAGGCTAATCTGTACTCATATTCTGGCAAAAACAAAATGAAATATGTTGTCACGGGATATTTTATTGATACCTTCAGAATCAACATTTTTGCAACCTGCCAAAATACGCTAATCAAGAACATTTTCTCATTATGTTGACAGAAAAACATAATTCAGCCAACATTACGTTTTTCCTGCCAAACACATTTGCTGTTACAGTTTAGCAATAACGAACATAATATCTAGTGGAACAAACTTCTCTATGAGCTTTTGGCTGAGGTCGTCACTGAACCCTGGTTCATCAGAGAAAAATAATCTCCGCTACCTGCCTATCTGACCTCCACGTTATTACTTTTCCATATTGTCAAATTACTGACTGTTTCCAGTCGTGTTTCATCTCGAGCTAATCCCTTTGTGGTGTGGAAACATTTGAGCGTTTCACAGCTAACACTCCATAACTTTAACCACATTAATAATATCATGCAAATAGTTTTATTTCTGAAACACCACTATGTCTCCCTCGCTCTTAAGCCTGTGGATGTGAGAAATTACTTCTTTGTGACGAGAGGACATGGTGCTCATGGGAAACGCTTAACACTTTTTTCATTTGAAACATTGTCTGTTTGGGAATCAGATTACACAGCATTTGTCACAGATGACAGGAACTGGGTGAGGTCCCAAGCGTAGACCGGAGACGGTTGTTGCCACGGAGACTTTACTCGACTGAGCAGGTAACGCGGGGAAACTATCGGGATTCGCAGGTAAAACAGGGATCAAAGGAGATGATCTTGAAAAGGAACGAGTGAAGAGGGGAAGGACAGTTGAGAGACAGAGACCGAGCTGACATGCCAACAAATTAAAGATGACTTTAGACTGCATTAAAAGCAATCAAGTTCACTTTATGTCACCCCGTGTAAGAGGACTCTGGTCTCCATCTCTATCAGATCAGTTTCCGAGGCTGTCGTGTGATAAATGCCTGCTCCGTCCTAACACTCCATTTGTAAACAGGAAAAGTGTCATCTATGATAAACAAGCGTTGGCTCACAGCGCTGGAACTTCTCTGTCTGGCAAAAGCCTGAGAAGATTTGCAGCGAGGGGAAAAGAAGTCGATGTGAAATGTCGATTTAGCAAAAAGAGAGTTCTGAGATAAATACGTTTTTGTGGCAGCACTATTATGTTAGCTCGCCTGTGTCTTCCTATGTCGTTTCATATTGTGTTTTAATTGGCTCGGTTTGTAAACACGGGTCATTGCTGAAGTCACATTGTGGGAGGTTTTTGATGCAGCCTGTCATTAGTCGCTCCAAAGCTCTAAACATCAGTAGCCTCGTACGGTTATGTTTTCATTCGCTTAAGTCACAGCTGGAGTGCTCTGGAAAGCTGATTTCTTTACTGTCATGTAAACATGAAATCTGGTTTCTTTAATCAGGGTGGGGGGACTAGAGAAATCTGATTTACCCGTGAAAAAATGCTGATTTCTCCGTCATGTGTACACGAAAGCGTTTTTTTTTTTCCCAAACAGCTTCTTACAAGTACACATGTGCATAATAACAGACTGCAGACAGGCAGAGAAAACAGGTCTGCCCCGAAGTCTAACGAGCAGCCCTGTAGAAGCTTAAATGAGTCAGTTTTCACCACTGAATATCTGACTGTTTGTTCAATTCAGGCACTTTCGCACCTGGAGGAAAAGCTCCACTCTGTATGTCCTCCTCTCACGGCGCAGTCAGGCCGCTCTGACACAGACAACCAAAAAAAAAAAAAAACAAGTTAAGAACCAGCGTCTTCAATTAATAATACAGTTAAAATCAGGAAGGCACACTTCCAAAACCAGGCTGGTGGTAGAAGAGATATCTGCTGCATGTTAAATGTGTTCTTCTCACTGCACGGTCAGGCTGTTCTGACACAGACAACCCAAAAAAAAACAACAAAAAAAAGGTCAAGAAGCAGCGTCTTCAGTCACTAATACGGTTAAATCAGTAAAGCCAAGCATCCAAAACAAGGCTGGTGGTAGGAGAGAAATCTGGTTACTGATCTGCTTCTCTCACTAATCTGGTTCCTTAAATGCATTGATAGTACGATCTAAGGAGCTTTTTGGATTTCATTACGTTTCTGTCACTATTGTGCAAAATGAGAGAAACATCACGAGCTCTGATTTAAAGATAAAGGGGAGAAAAAAACAGGAGATGCAACAAATATTCATTCATTTTTAGGACTTTCTTTGAATATGTATCGTCATGGGGGCTGTGACTGTTTTCTTTGTCACTTTTCATCAAGCATTGATGAGAAGCTGATGCTGATCAGGTGTCGATTGTTGCCAGAAATTGTGTTTTTGATGATGTCAACACGATGAAAGTAATTCGGTGTCTACATATGCTTCGCTTTTGTCATGTTGGCCATTTTCCTGATGAAGACCTGATGAAGACGAAATGTTTTTCAGTCAGTAATAAAAGGTATTTGGATCCGTTGTGTGCTTGTGTCCTTCATTTCATTTGTTGTCCTGCAACTGACCTAAATTTATGGCACAGGTGTCTCTCTTCTCTGGAAAATGTGTTGCTTCCTAGAAAAATAGCACATTTTCAGCAGAGGCGTCATGCATGCACTTGTGGGTGCAACTAAAAAGTCCGACCAAATGACATCATCACAAATTTCTTCAACAATCCCGACTTGTCCAATCAAGATCAAAAACTGTATTTCGTTCCCAAAAAATTAACGGCTGATGTCTTTCCATTTGAGATCATCCCCCTCGCTCGTTCCCTCATTCCTCAACAGGAAATACATCACTTCACCATTTCAAAAGACCTTTAAGTGATGCTCTGATGTCTCTGAGCTATAAGCGTAACCCAGAGCAGCAGCTACTGTAGTGTGGTGAGACAACTGCAGCGTAACTCCATTACCTCACATATAATCAAAGTACGGACAGCTGACTGGCTGATTAATGGCTTCAGCCTGGCTGGCATGCCTGGATATAGATGCTGCCTGAGAGCAGAGCTGCTATTAGTGGCGATTGCGATATAAGGTTAGAATAAACAGAATCAACAGGCCTGTCAACAACATGGCCGCATCCGAACCAAGCTGGCCTCCCAGTCACCCAAAACCATCTGGTTCCAGGCTGGTTCAGAATAGAATAGTTATGAACATATATAGTCTGTCGGAGGGTGAAAAAGGGCCGGAGGGGGGAAAGCAGCGGCAGACGAAATGTGGAGTGAATTGGATCTTTTTTTTTTTTTTTTTCTAAACTTGTCAGTCAACAGGTTATTGAACTGATGTGTTTATGAAAAAGTGGCTTCAGTGGCTGTTAATACATAAACTAGTGGTTGAATCCTAAGCGAGGGTCATATTATTTCAGAGGCTTGAGGAGCTGCACTCTCTGGAAATCAATCAGCAGCAGATATCTGAAATCTCTGCTTCTAGAGAAGCAAAAGAAATACACAGAGACGGTACGATTCAGAGAGCGGGCCTCATTAAACTTTAGAGTGTTTTGATGCTGGGACCCGTGCGCCGGCGATATGAGTTAAAGCAAATATTGATGTCAAGAGTTATAGGGTAAACGAGCACCTCATCCGAGTTCTGTGTGCGCACAAAGGTCGTTCAAATGCTTCAAATTCCAGTTTTTCGCCTCGACTCAAAATTCAACCACGGTTGGTATTTATCTACGCAGATATTCAAACCAAATGCCAAGCAAAGGCCACAAACAGGGTCTAGTCGCAGGGCTTTTGCCTGAAAAAAAAAAAATTTCTGTCAATGGAGAATCCTGAATTTCATCCAGGCCTAAATGCCTGCAGCACAGTTTCCTTTCGATCCCCTCGCTATCTCCAAGATCGCAGCGTCTGGCGAGAGCGAAGCCAAGTAGTAATGTCTCCTCGGTAAAGATGGCATCAGCACAGACGACCGACTGACTGCCTTTCAAAGTACTTTCCACTTAATTATCTCCGTGCTGTCCTTTTATGTGGAAGTCATGAGAGGGAAACTATGAAAAAAAGGACCATAAAACTGGTTAAACTGAAAATGATATTTTACACTGGAGTGCTCATATTTCCCAGTGGAGGATGTCACTTTTGCTTCTTTTCTTTCTTTTTTTTTGCAGTCTTCTATTGTAGTCTCTCCCATTATTATGCAATAATAAGATTTATAGCTCACATGTTTTGACACAATAGGATTATAGACGTAGTGTTCCTGCTGTTTTGAAGCATACATTGAACAGATTGTAAAACTGTTCTAAGATATGATGTGTAATAAAACCAGACAGGGCTCCTAAAGTATTGTTACATGACAATTTGACACTCATTAAACTGTGTTCTTAATGCTGAAAAACACTTTTACCAGCAACCTACATCTGCCTTACTCCTCTGTGCTTCATTAAAGGCGACTTCTATCCCACATATAGGGATATTTTGGTTGAACCTTGCTCTGAAAAAGAGCCGGAGGTCAGACTTTTGGTTGACCGAGATGACCCCAGCTGACCAGAGTAAGGATTGAGGGACCGTGGCGGCCCTATCCTGCGGTCGGAGAGAGCAGCTTCCCACTTGGTAACAAGGGGAAAAGCTTATATCCTGAGCGAGCGCTGTGGCTGCTCAGCACCAGACAATTATCTGTGACCCCACAATGTTCCATAATAACAACCCCAACTGGCTGGAAGAAGAGGAAATGAGAGTAAGTGGAAAGTTTTTTTTTTTTTTTTTGAGACATAAAAATGATTCTGCAGTTCAAAAATAAAAGAATTCCGACCGAATAAACCGAGCAGTTATGTGATACTGTGAGCGTCATCGCTCTGCATCGTCAGACAATGAGGGCAACGGCGGGAACACACTCTTCATAAAACCCTCCTTTTGAGGTTTCACTGAATGTTATTCAGCAGATAGATTACCATGGTAAAAAAAAAAAAAAGAAGATCACACAGATGGATCAACCTGGTTTACAACATCAGCGGTTCTCAATGTGGGGGTCCCCCAAGAGTCTTTGAGAGGGATCCAGGGGGCCCTCAGCAAAAAGTGGAGTAACATATTTTCACTGTATTTCCAACTTTAGGGTAACACAATGACAGCATGTATGACTATGTTGGTCATGGGTTTCATACACTTTTGTATAATAAAACATCTGAAAGCATGCATTTTATCACATGGGGGATAAAAATTTGACCAAACCGGGGTCCGTAGTCTAAGTTTCAGGGGTCCTTGAGAACCGCTGACCTAGACGATCAACACATGAGTTTTGTTTACATGATTCACAGTCAGGCTGAGGACACTGAGGGTTAACTGAGGGTATTTTTCCAATCAGAGATTACAAAACATGATCCACCACAGTTTGCTGCCATGGCAACATGCCAAGTTTTTTTTTTTTTGTTTTTTTTTGCCAGCTGAGCTATGGAGATTATTGGCTTGAACTGTGAGTAATCTGTCTGATATAAAACGTCCAATCTTATCGTATTCAAGAGATGCACACTGCTCTCATTAATATGTAAACTGATATGTATATTAATGTGTAACAGCTCCGAGTACTAAATGTGATTAGATCATCGTCTCTGCAGATAGTAGCCGAGGCTCACAGATGATGCATTGTTTCGGAGTTACTGGGCCTCATGCGAGAATCACTCATACTAACAGATTTGCTCTTAAGAAGTGAGTGATGAGTGATTTAAGAAGATTTGTGGGATTCATCAGTTTGCTCCTTTTGAATTCACTTTTCACCAGCGCTCCAGACCTGTCGCATGAGTCATGAGCGGCTCGATAGTCACGGGGGAAGAAACACTCGTTTGTCTTAATCTGAATTATTTTCGAGTTTAAAACACGATGCCAAGATCGACGCCAGAATAAAATATAGAACAAAAACAAGAATTAATATTCTGTTCGCCGGGCTTGTCATCGTCATGGCTGCCAATTTACTGAGAGATTTTTCAGATTTTATGATTTTTAATCAGCATGTTTTGGCGCAGCGACTTTCTACATTTCAGTAGTCGTTGTAAGCAGCTGCTCGGGGTCTTTCTGCAGATCTCTGTCCAGTATCATCATCAGTGTAACACCTACTAGCCGGCTATGATATCCTCATGACCGCGTCTCGTATCAGTCATCGCGTTTTTGTGAATGTAGCCTGATATGGCATATTTAGAGGCGCTGATTATGCTATCTCTTCATGAACAGGTGACATTCATCGAGCTGAAACGGGCGATTTACGACGAGTTGCGGCAGTTAAGAGAGTTTGTTGAGTCCGACTAGGAGCACTCATAGGAGCAAAGCTCACAGAAAAAAAAAGTAAGAGCTTTAGGATAGGAGAGTGTTCTTGCGTGAAACCCATTGTGTTCATAAGAAAGTGCCAACACACACAAAAAAAACACACACACAGGCTGACATGACAATAATAATGCTACATATATTTGTATGCCATAGCGGCGGGAACTAAAAATACCTCCAGCGCATGTTCAAAGCATGACGGTGGAATCGAGTCAAAAATGACCACCGGTGTCAAACTCTACCAAAAAGAGTCCTGAGGCGATGTTCTCAGTCACCTCAAAAAATCATGTCGGGCAGTTTTTTGGCGAGCCGCGGCAGACGGTTTGAAAAACACAGCTTCTGTTTAGCCAGATTTCAAACATCAACAAAGCGGCAGCGGAGTTTTTTATCCAAAACTATGCGGACTAGACGGCGGGAAGCTTAAAGTTCCACTGACACAAATAAACACTAGTTCAGGCCACAAATAAATACCTCTCTTCCGGTGTGCTGTGTGGTAGCGGAGCATCTGGCACGTGCATCAGCGAGCCAACAACACATGGAAAGAGGCAAAGTTTTTAAGGATGTCCAGCCACTACACTACTGTAGAAATACTGTATCCGGTATATATTTTTTATGTCTGCTTTTTATAGTGATGCTGCAGGACACGGCTGCTTCAGAGCCGTGACTATATACAGCTTGTTGCTATGACAGCTTCGGGTTAAGACCACAGCCCTCTGGAGACCACGGCCTCTCACATCTGCACAGCTCTAAACCAGCTGGATGTAACTCAAAAATAATTGCTTCCTCCGCAACGTCCAGGAAAGCATGATGTGTGTGCTATCTTCATGACTCCTCCCTGCAGGGATGGCAACTAAAAAACCACTTTGTGGTTTTTTTGTTAGTGTTATCTGAGGGACACATGAAAGGGGGAGTTTGTTTGGTAGTTAGGTTGTGAAGTTTAATATGTTCTCAGAGCTAGATGATATTGGCAGAGTCATCTAACATTCATTATACTATGAACACAAACACAACACTACATGCTCCATCATCCTTTTTGTAGTCTGAATGTTACATAGCTCAATTTTGAGACATCAATACTGAGGAAAAGATCTGTTTCAGAGCTGCAGACCAATGATTTTATTATATTTGAGCATGAGAAAAACGAGACTGAGGCCTATTTTTAGGGAAAATATGACTTTATGACTGAAGTGGTTAATATTCAAAATCCATTGTAACCACCACAAAAACCACTGCTGCTGTGTTTCCTGAATGAGCAGACTTTCAGAGTTCTTGCATTCACCTTTTTTTTTTTTAAGCCTGCAGTGAGGTGAGTGTTTTTGGGTGAATATCGATTTAAAACTATTCTCCTGTTCTTCTATTTTTATGCTTTTACTTAAAAAGTGATCCATGAGGTGCATACTTCTTATTATGTAATACACAGTGCACAAACCACACAGCAATGAGTGCATAGCAACAAAGCTACTGCCAAAAAAATAAACAAGAACATTGTGAAGAAAAGAAAAAAAAAGGAGTTTTAATAAACTACACTTCATAGCTCTGAATCCCTTTCTTTTCTGTGAGCTGCGAACATCGGTGTGAGTGTCTGGTGTCGGTACCGTGAGCGAAGCGGTGCACCCAGTAGTAGCCCAGGTCCACTCCCAGGAAGGTGAGCCACCAGGTCCAGGCAGAGTTCCAGGGCAGCTCCACCAGGTGATACCGGTCCCAGACGTAGATGTAAGCGGTCAGCTCGCAGCCTCTCATAAACAACCTGAGGGAGGAACAGTCAGAACTCGATATGTTACATTAGATGTGTTGTACAGTATGGAGTTCATCTTGTGCTGCACATTAACACAGGAAAAGATGATAAAAAAGATCAGAAGAAAAGAAACAAAATATCAGACATCCCTGGTGGTCAATGCTCCAACCATCACTGAATCTCAAATGTAGTCATGAGACCACGTTGGCGAGCTGCCCCTGTTTTTAACTCTTTAGCTGTTTTCCATTTCAAAGGCTACCTCTGTGGAAGTCAGCAGTGCAGCAGGAGCTTTTGTCCTCTTTTAACCATTTTTTAGGACACAACCTTTGTATATTTTGTGGCCTTTACAATCCCAAAATCCACTGCATGCGATTTTTAGAGGCAACGACGTTACGGTGGATCTTCTGTGAATCCTGTTTCTCACATCACATTTACCAGACGATCTCCTCCAGACATTTTGTAAGATATATAAAAAACTATAAAACTAATTTAAATAATAATTTGTGTCTGATATGGTTTTTCCACACAGAAAAGTTCAATTACATCACTCTTTAAAATCCTTAAAATATCTACTCTTTCCCCCCTGATGTAAAAATCCACCATCTGTGCATATGCAAATATTTTCATTTTAAAAAAGTTTAACTGCTGGACACAAGATGTCTGATACTTCACTGACTTCATCAAGTTTCCACATCTCACTCGTGTAAGTTGCATACTGGATCACGATTGGCTCCAAACTAGCGGTGATGTCACAAATCGTGCTCGTAGGTACGTGTGTGTTACACTGGGATTTAAGGTGAGCACAGAGAGACTTCCGCCCTCAGCAGATGAAGACAAGCTACACATGAATCTTTCTCTTTGAGTGGAGCGGGACTTTAATGAACCTGCCTGTTCCCATTAACATGTGATACTCTGAACTAAAGCACAATTTAAATGGAGTTAACATGAATAACACAAATTATAAACAATATGCGTAATAATAATATCCTATTATATCGTACAGTTTAACCGATGACACTCACATCGGGAGTCTGGAGATCATTCCAGCAGATATGGAGGTGAGTCCATCACTGATAGTGACCACTGAGCCTCCTGTCTTCAGCACGCCTACCACCAGCTCCAGCACCATCAGCCCTACAAAGAAAGGAGTGGCCTTTGTGGCACACACACACACACAGAAGGAATCATGATTCAGCACAGTTACAAACTGAGAAAACAAGATGGTTTCAAGTCCACTGTTGCTTTTAGCAGTTGTGTTGAGCATGAATATTTGTTTTGGCAGATGAGCTAAAGGCTTGCAGAGCTTTCATGTCTTGTGATCCATGATGTTTGTTTCACTGTACGAGGCTGGAGCAGCAGGACTAAAGCCACAATGTGTTGGCAGACTGGAGAGCATTTGTCAACAGCAGATCTGCTCAGGAGGTGGAAGTCATCTCATTAGCTGAGTTAAATGTTAGTGAGTGGAGCTAACAAACCAAAAATGCCATTTTTTTTTCTGATGTCAGGCGAAAGCCAAGCATGCTGAAGCAATAATAAAGAGAGGAAGAAGCTAACAGAAATACATCTTGACACTCACTGACAAAATCAGGAAGTTAGTTAGTTTAACTAGCTGCCAAATTAGCCATACTGACCTTTAGCTACCACGTAAGAAAGTAAGCTGATCTTTCATGAATGAATAAGAGGAGACAAAGAAGCCATTGTCATGTATATTCTCTTCATATTTTTCTCAAAGGTCTCCTGCTGTGCAACTTTGCCAGTTAGCTAACTTGTTCAAGAAGGTTGGAGCTTCTTGGCTCCGTCTGTTGGTTTTTTCCAATTCTTGAGGTATTTTTCTTACATTTGAATCAAATAAATAGTTTTTAAAAAATGATGGCATAACTCAACTTAACATAACTTATAGGTTTATTCATAAGTGGTGGAGCTAAGTGGAGAGGGGGCAGGTCAGCTTGTCGCTAACTTCAGGGCTACATAACATGTTGCTGTCTTTTCCACCACATTTTCATTATTTTAACTCCACCAGTACGCAGTGTAGGGTGCTCAATAGCCAGCAGTAAATTTAGGACAGGCTGAGCCTTCACTAGCCTACATTACCCACTGTTTTTTTCTGCTAGTCTTAATACAATAGCACCCATGTACTGAGGCTCCCATGCTATCACCGTTGAGAAGAAGCCAGTCGGAGGCGTGAATCAGAATTAGCAAATTCAGATTGCTTCTTTGTTGCATTTGGCTGGAAAATCATCCAACGTTCACCCCAACAGATTTAAATTGCCGAATGTATTTTCAGGTTTCAACAAAGTGTCATCTTTAATTTGAAGTTGCCGTAAGTTAGCGGAGCACACAACAGGATTTTAAGCTCGGTGATTGGATGTTATGGTAATGAAAGGCGCCTCGGGAATTGTAGCTAACTTCACTCTCTATGTTTTTTCTATAGACAGGCTTAAGTACATAAACTCATCCCACATGTGTGAGAATATGAAGTTTAAAGCTGCAAATCAACAGTTCTCGAGGCTCCATTTCATAGTGAGTACAACAATAAAGAAGAAAATTGACCTCCCAGCTTCGGCACATTCTGTGGCAGCATTTCCCAGTAAGGCGTTTCTGAGGATGATTTTATTTAGTCATTTTTACGAGAAATTCATGTTGTGTTCTTCTTCTCCTCTTTATTAAGTTAGCCGAAGTCCATCAACAGAAACTTGATCGGCAACTGTTTTGATGATCAAATTGTCATTTTAGTCATTTTTTAAAGCAAAAATACCAAAATATTTGCTGTTTTTAACATCTCAAATGTGATGATTTAATGCTTTTCTTTGTTATATATGGTATTAAACTGAATATTTTTGGGTTCTTGGAATCTTGTTCTGACAAAAGAAGAAATTTAAAGACATCGTTTTGACTCTAACAGGCATTCTCACTATTTTCCGACGTTTTACAGACAAAACCATTAATTGATTAATCCAGATAATAATCCGCCGATTATTAATCGATTTTTAAAAACGAGCCACTAGTTGCAGCCCTAAACATAACAAATAGCGACTTCTAACACATGCTGCAGCAGTATGGCTCACATATGTGTGGTCCATCAACACAAACAAAGATGTTTTTCATTTCAATTAGCAGCTGGTTTTTGCACGAGATGCCACAAGAATTTCTTTTTAATAGGACCCACAAAAATTAACACTTCTAAAATTATACTTTCCAAATGTTTCAAAGAATGGATTACATTCTGTAACTAGTCGTGACAAAACAAATGGCAAGCACTAACCAAACAGTCAGTGCCATGCCTCTATTTTCTAACTGCGCTGGAAACATGTAATAACCTCTTAATAGGTCTGTCAAACATGGAACAAATTAGTGAGGGACGGGGTTAGCAAACAGGTCACGACTGCGACTCGAGCAGCGTGTCAGCCCTGCTGGTTAGCTTTAGCTTGAAGGCACTCATTGACCAAGTGACTGCAGTCGTAACCGGGACACATGGCCCAGCCGAGAGCGAGGAATGAAGGGTGTGACGAGACCGCAGAGGAGCACATCTGCAGGTGGGGAGGGAGGGAAGGAGGGAGGGAGGAAGTGTGTTAGTGTGTGTGTGTGTGTATTCATGTGTGGATGGAAGTGAGAGTGAGCGTGCATACATGTGTGTGCATATCCACATGTGAACGCTCACACTTGTGCATGCAGGTGTGTGGATGTATGTGTGTGTGTGTGATGTGTGTGTGTGTGCAAGCAGAGGCGAGAGAGCACCCCCAGGGACCTGCGATCACACGCAACGCTCCCAACATCTGGCAGCAGACTGCAGAGCTGCAGCTAACAAATGGGCTCGCAGCGCAGGCAGACCTCCTCCAACCCCGCTGAGAGAGAGATTATCATTCTGGACACCGGCCTAAAACCTTCCCTCCTTTTTTTCTCTCCTGTCTAGCAGATAGTTTTACCTCTGCAGCCCCGCGTTCTTGACAGCTCAGGACGAAATTATTCAGCAGGTCAAGCTGGTTCTCATGCTGTGCAGAAAAGAAGAACAGGGGGAAAAACAAATTCTTCTTCTGCTTCTCCTTCTTCCATTGTTGGATTTCGATGTAATTTCCCACCGTCTCTGCTTTTCCTCTGTTTCAGTGAGATATTTTAAAGTCCCTTTTTGATCTCGCTTCCACTGAAAATCTTTTTTAGAAATAAACTGACAATCACACTAAAGCAACCCTATTTTTTCAGTGAAGCATACTCACATCCTTTGCGGACTGTTTGTTGTGGTATCTAATAATTTCATTTTATTTTTTTTTTTTCTGAATTTACATGGAACATGACATTTGTGGACCAGATGTCTGCATTTTCCCAAACAGCCTTTTTTTTTATAAGGTCACGGATGACTGATGTTGGCTAAAAACATGCAGGCTGACAATACACTTTTATCCCCACTGTCTAAAAAATTGTGTGTTTCCTTTCAAAATCACTGGATAGCTGTGAGACCTGGCAACGACCCACCCGAACCCATAATTCCAAACAACTCCAAAATTAGAAGATTGTGTTTTGTTTTGTGTAATTAATTTGGCCTGTTGGGATCAGAGAATAACAGTTGTGCAGAATAATTAATGACACATCACTAACTGTAAACAGCGCTGAGTCACAAACTTCTCACACACGCCCGTGCAAACTTTTTATCGCCATCGAGCCCTGCAGCAATAACAAATTTGTTTAATCACGTTTGGTAGTGGATTATAAGGACTCCTGCTGGGAGGGTAATTGTTCTCCTCCCATGATGTGCCCCATAAAACCTCATAACAAACATGTGCTGTAAAACCTGCACCAGACATTCCCCCATAATAAAAAGGCAATTCAGACATTGTAAAGTGACAGTGAGCCGTGGAAGAAACCCCAAACTTTTTCGATTTACTTAAGCGTCGCACTTAATAGTTTGGAGGTCTTACGCCACTGCCATTATCTCATGACTTTAGCTACAAGTTACTTAAACGCAGCAGCATAACCGTGTTTTCATTCATAAGTAGAACTTTTTTTTTTTTTATGACACTAACTGAAACGCTGATTGAAAGATTAAATATGTGCTCAGAGTCCTAATCTTGTTTGCTTGTTTTTCTCTTTCGGTTATTTATTGATTTAAATCACAGACGTAGACGGCCGACTGTCATTTAGGCAAAGTTCTTGTACAGCTGCTTGTGTTTACACCACATTTTTACATTTGGAGATATTTGGCTCCTTTTTGTTAAAAGAAAGAAAAAAAAAAATCTTTCTTTCACAGAAAAATATGTTTACATTTCTCAGAGTGGGTTATTCCGAAGAGAGTGTTGTTTTGGTGTCAGTAACTAAACTCAGGCATTGCTATTGCTAAGATTACTCAGCAGGTAATTTGATCGGCCGATTTGATTGCTATCGACCTGCTGAATAGGCGTTATCATCACACATCTTACCAAAATATATGGGTTAGCAGGGACAGAGTGCACAGTGAACTCAGCAGCTACACATTTCTCCATTCTCTGTTTCTCTGTTTTGTGTCTTCAGGCTAGGCTAACCTATTGTTGCTAACTTTAGAGCTAACCCTCCCTTCACTTTTTTAGCACTTGGGGAAACAGACGTGACTCTTTTTTTTAGCATTTATTAACAGTTAAAGTAGAGTCTGAAATGCACATTTACCAAACTGACAACTTACTACTAACTTTTCCCACATACTACGCAACGTCCTATTCCTAAATGGAGTTACACTACAAACAGTTTCCTAGGTAACGACACAGTGGCTGACTCATGTTTACACTGATACAGAGGATCCCAAATGCTATTGATTTCCAAATGAATGGATATTTGGTGTTATTTTTGGCGTTAAAATTCTTTTTTTTTTTTGGTTTCTCGTTGTTATAATTATAGGAGAAACACTGAGTTCAGTAAACGCTCGGTAAACGTTGATTACAGTTAGACCCAGCAGTCTCCGTTAGGTTGGCCGAGTTCAAAGTTGTGAAAACAACTGTGTTTTGGATACACCCCTGTTTATGGTTTTCACATGTTTTTCACATGGTCTGCCCCGTCCCGCTGCAGGAAGTAATGGATTAATCCTGGGAAGCGATTGATGTAGCACTTCTCTCCTTATGAAAGAAACACTGCGATTATTCGACCAATGAGAATTTGGTCGGAGGAGAGCACATCGACCAACTACTCGACCAGGTGACCAGGAGACTACAGCTCTTGTAATTACACAGTTTGGCCACAATGTCGAATTGGCTTCAAAGCCCGGCGCTATCCCTGAGGGCTTGGGCCTGCTAGCCTGCTAGTAGATTCAGGAGGCTGTTGACATCCATTTATTTCAGTGAGCCAATGTTGGTGGAGCCCAGTAGGCACAGAAAGCCTGTTATCAGGTGTGTACTGTAACATAACCATCAAGTTTCTTTCTGCGTAAAAAAAAAAAGACTGTTATTCTCAGTGGGAAACGCTGTATGTTAAGATGGTTTCGGCATTAAAATGCATTTTGATGCTAACCCTAACATTTCTAGATAAAAATGTGCATTTTATTTCCATAATCTTAGTTCAGTGAATGTATATGATGTTTGGTTTATTAGTTATTATGGTCCCTCTATCGTTGCTATGGTGGTTGCTATGGATGCTCAACCCATTATCACAGCATTTCATTGAATAGTCACGAAATTGAATCTATAGATTATATAGAAAGATGCAGAAAGACCTGATAGAAAGAGGAATGTCAGACTTTTGTTTTTGTTTACACAGCAAGAAACGGCAGTCATGTGACATCCCATTCCTGATAACAGGCCTCCTGCACCTACTGGGCACCATCAACACTGGCTCACTGAAATAAACAGGTGGTCACAGCCTCCTGAACCTGTTAGTAGGTTAGTAGGTCCCTGATAGTCCATTTATTTGGGACAGACAGTGACAATAACATTTATTCAACAGGCTGTCCAAGAGTCAAATCAGGTGATTTGCCAATTAATTGTTTGTTGAAGTCATACTTTGAGCAAAAATTTCTCTGGCTCCGGTTACTCCAATGTGAAGACTTGTTGCTTTTTAAATAAAAAATCTTTTTAAAAACATCTTTTGGATTATTGGTCAAAACAAAACAAGCTAAATAAAGACTTCACACCGAGAACTTGTGATGTGCACTTTCCACTATTCTCTAACATTTTAAATACCAAACAATTAATCAAGGATATAAACAGTAGCTTCACTGATAATGAAAATAGTTGCCGAGATAATTCACTTCCTTGTTAAAACTATGAAATCAGATAACAGAAAGCTTTAAAAAAGCTCCGTGCACCGACTCTGAAAGCTGATGAATACTGTTTCTCTGGACAAACTGCCCTGTTTTGACCTCATTACATAATGACAACATCCTATGAACTTTGGAAAAAAGAAAAACTAGGTTAGATTATATAATTTTCCTGTAGAGAAGTGTGTAAACCTTCTAGCTGAAATTACAAACATCTGCGCTGAAATTATTAGTCGAATAATTGACGAATCTCTCACCAGCAAATTCATCACCACTGTGCAGTGGGAGGATTTGCTGCTTTTTCTCTTTTTCATGTGACTGTAAACTTAATATATTTGGGGTTTTGGACAGTTGGTGAAACAAAATAAGCAACTGGAGACGTCACTTTGGAAAACAACAACGGACATTTTTTCCAAAATGACAGTTTGATACTAAAAATGATACTTTAGTTGATTAATAATTTAGTCAATGGACAAAAAAATGTTTTGCCAACTACTCTGGCAGTCGCTCTGAGTCATTTATAAAGATTAAAATACAACATCTCTCTGGTTCCAACTTCTTAAATGTGAGTATTTTCTGTTTTTCTATGATAGTAAACTGAATATCTTCAGGTTACAGACTGTTGGTGAGGAAAAAAAACAAAACATTTGAGGTTTGCGCCTTTGGGGCTTTGGGGAACACTGATCGACATTTTATAGACCAAACGACTAATCAAGAAAATTACAGACAGATTAACTGATAATGAAAACATTCATTAGTTGCAGCTCTTATCTCCAATTCTGGAGATTTTCTCATGATTTTATGTGAGGGGGCGTTCATTTTCATACCACTGTGATACTCAACATTCTTCACAATTATTTATTTTTTTTGTGTGTGTGTCAACATTTGAATGAAGCTCTTTTGACTTATATGTTGTGTTTGCATGTTATATTTGTATGTTTCTAATGTGCTATTACTACTTTTACTTTAGAGAGACCCACTGGGTTCTTATTGCACCACTATAAAGGTCACATAAGGTGTCTCAGATAGAGAGGGTGAACTCGTTTGACTCCACACAATAATAAACCATCACACGTATGAAATGTGACCGAGTGAGTGAGAGTGTACCCACCTGCTGCACATACTGAGGAACATCTTCCACTTGCTCAAATGATGATTCATTCGGTGTGAGCATGAAAAATAAGGACCGGATCCCCGTGGAGACCGCGCCGGGCTCAACGGCTGCAGCCATGGTGACGGCAGCTCTCTTGTTACCTGCTCAGGTAATGCGCTCAGACAAGAGGACTCTCCCCCCTTTTTGAACCGTATCCCCCTTCTCTTTCCACAGTTAACACCCTTGTTTTTCCTCTGTGGCAAGTTAAGTAGGTCAGTTGCAAAATGCAGAGCGTGTCAGCAGATGAGCAAACTTCTCTCACACAGGAAACCGAGTCCGTGACAGTGGAAACCGGCTGCAGGATACAGTTACTGTGACCGGTTACCTACTAATCGTTCATTTATAGACGGCGCGAAGTTTACCTTTGGTCAGGGTGATACTTCAAGGTGTCGCATTCGCCCCCCCCCCCCCCCCCCCCAATCTCTTATCTCGCGAGAGTTTCTGCTTTTGGCAGCAGCTCATGTCGCTTGCTGTTCAGGAATGCTGCAGGTATTTGCATAGTGCAGAGTTTCCTTGCAAGCAAAGTCAAGTTATCCATCAGGCTTTGCATGTGTGGTGTTCTTTTTTTTTAAAAAACCATTTCAATGTAAAACGCGCTTCTTTGGTGTCAAAAGAGTCTAAAGCGGCCTACTCATCAGGGCCGTAGCAGGATTGTAGAAATGGAAAGTTCCCCTGGCCCCCGTCCACCACCCACAGGATTTTTTTTTTTTCTCATTTTGACCAGAAACTAAAAAAAGGTCTGTATTTCTCTCTCTCTTTTTTTAATAAGCCTGTTTGAAATGTTCACAATTTATTCATCTTTTAATGCCTATAAAATTTTATTTAACAACTGAAATTATACATAAAAGTCACCAAATTGAAATCAAGTATTTATTTATATATTTATTTATTTTTTTTAATTTTTAAAAAAGGTTTTTAGGGGCTTTTTTTTGCCTTTATATGACAGTGATTAGTGAAGTGGCAAACAGGAAGCAAGGTCGGAGAGATGACATGCGCCTATGAAATGAGTTTATAAAATATTAACTTAGTGTAAACCAGCTATATATATATATATATATACACACACACACAATATATATATATTTATATGTGAGTGTTGTGTGTGTTGGACTGGATTCAGAGAGTTTAAAGGTACATTAGGTCAGTGTTAGAGAATGGTGTCACCTGTTAGAAGACTCAGTAGATTTATGATGGCAGCCCTGGTAGCCGAGTGGCTTACAGTGCATGCTGCGTAACCACAAAGCTCCCCGGTTCGACTCCGGCCGGAGACCTTTGTTGCATGTCATGCCCCGCAATCTTTCCGTCTTTCCTGTCTCCCTATCTACTATCAGCTGTCACTGAAGGCAGAAAATGCCCCTATCTATCTATCTCTCTATATATACAGTGATCAGTGATAATATATCAGTATTACCATACCATACCATATACTCACACTGGAGTCAAATTAAAGCAGGATTATTGAAATGGACATAATAAGCTAAATATGCTCCCTCATTTGTTTTGTTATTGTTTTTTTGGTTGGTTATGCAGGTTAACAAGGACAAACAACATATTATTCTCTACTTTCATATTGATTCTGTATGTATTATTTGTCTTTATAGTAGTCTTTATGATAATAATTGTTGTTTCCCAGGCTGATTTATGTGATTCATGCTCTACATTTGACTGAGAGATGCAAAGATTAACGAACTAGTCGATCAATAGAAAATGAATCAGCAAACTATTTTGATAACTGACCATCGTTTTGAGACATTTTTTAAGCCCACATTCTCATTAGCTGCAGTCTCAGTATTATATCTAATACATATGGGCATGTCTGGTCCCCTATGCACACAATGTTATCCAGCTCTGTTCTGACTGGTTGAGCCTGACAATAGATTGACTCTCAATCATGCAGATCGCCACCATCCGAGTGATGAATGTGTTTGTGTTACAATGCTCGCTCTGCTTTGAGATGCCTGTTTGACAACGTCTGAGGGAGATCTGCGTCAGAGCGAAACATTGCTCTGCTTCATATCAGCACAGTGTGTTTGACTTTTGCCTTCAGGTGTAAGTAGCGAGACCGCATTGGGAGTGTGCCGTGACTCATATATGAGTAAGTTTAAAGTCAGCGGTAACTGAGCTGATACTGTTGATATTCTGCCCGATGTAGATTATCAAGGCCCAGTGGAAGAGGTGAGTGTCCTCCTCCATACTTGTGAATAATTTGCTGCAGTGTAAAATAAAACTGGATCACGTTCATCCTGTGGGTTGCTTTTGAGGGGGGAAAAGAGAGAGAGAGAAAAAAAAAAGGAAAGAAAGAAAGAAAGAAAACCTCACATGCCGTGTGAGGTGCCTCTTCAACAAATTAGAATGCACAATCACAATGTGGTGAAAGATGAGATCAAGTCATGAAATTATTTTCAACTGGATTTTGTAACAGAATCCGATCCTTTGCGGGTTCTCGCTCAGAGTCTTGGCAGGAGTCCCGACCCTGCCCCGAGGCAAAGGTGAATTTAGCATGCACCCCCATCACCGGCTTTCTACACTCCCTGCAATGTTTAATTCATTTCGGCTTTCACTTCGCCGAGCACACATGCATACATCACCCTGCATTCAAATGAATGGAAAGAAGTTCATAAGAAATTCCTTTTTTTTTTTTTTTTTTTTTTTACCACTGGTTAAATTTTTATTCAATTTGCAACTGTCCCTGAAAAGATTGAATAAAAGACTTATTTCAGGTTTCAGATCTTGTTTACAAAATGTCATCTCCAGGCAGAAAAGTGTTGACTTACGAATTGTCAGTGTTTATTATTATAGTGTATTACTGTTAAGGTAAGAAAATACTGAGGATTATTTACAGATCATTTATATTAGCTAGGCAAATTTTGATTTCCTGGCACTTTTGATTTTGATCAATAACTCAATTACATCGTAATGTACATTTTATACAGTAGGGGTGCAGACTGTATGGTTCAACAGTGCAAATCAAAGCCTTAGCCTGCTTCTCTCAAGGCACACAACATGGAATGTTTACAACACTTATGATTTCCAAAATTTACTGCAATATTCAGTGAATTTTCTGTAGCCAAAACATCACATTTCAATATTCATAATATTCCTTTTTTTCTGTTCTTTTTTTTTTTTTTTTGGCTTTTATCAAGGACATTTTTAACCAATGGCACTTATGAAATATGTCAACATCTTCCTTTATGTGCTCAGTTCTTTAAAAATTTACATTTTTGCCTGCATGATGACTGCATTCTCTAACACACGTCGTTCCTCTGTACATTTGTACACTTATTTAGCATCGTTGTATGACGATGGCAAATCAGCAAACAGCAGTCCTTCTAAGGACGGTCCTGAGGCAGAGGCAGGGCCTATACTCTGAGGGGGGGGGCAGGGGGGTTGGGGGGGGGCGGGGATGGTTGTTTGTGCATCATAAGTGAGCGTGCTCGGAGCTCTGGTCGCTGTCGTGACTGTCCTCGTTGGCTAAGGAGTCCGTCGAGTGGTGGAGCGCCGCGATGCCAGAGAACTCTGACGGCAGCAATGTCCCCTTTTTCACATTCACCAGTTCTTTCTCCCGAGCTGCGGCCCCCTGCTGGCCCCCTTTCACTCTTTTCCACTTCATCCTCCTGTTCTGGAACCACACCTTCACCTACGGGGCGTAGGGGAGACAGAAAATGTCAAATCCATTGCTCATGAGGAGGGAGCGAACAGTCACAAAAACAATCAAGAAGCAATTAGTATACCTTACTGCTTGACAGCTACTTTTTCTCAAAGTTTGGCAGCTATTCCTACTGCAGCAATTACTTGTGGATGGACTGTTCCATCTGCTGCTTGGCGTCTACCTAATTTTCCCTGACTCAACAGCCTCGACCGTATTTACGTCTCTCAGATTGATGATTAAGCTGTTGCTTAAAACGGTTTACACGTCAAGTAGCAGAGGCTTCCTGAGTGTCGACACATGAGTGGAGGAGGAGGAGGGGGGGAAGGCCAGGCTCGCTCCTGTCACGCTGGACGGGGTGAGTTTATTTTTGGGGAGTGTCATTCTAAGGGGACCGAGCGGTCACATGGTCAGGAAGTTAGTTGACAGCACAAACGTTTGTCTTAAACGTCAGGGGCTGGGTATCACCTCGGATTCTTTACAAGCCTTGGGGACTTTTTTTCTGAGAGCAGGAGAGGGGAGGGAACTCTCTCTGCGGAGGATCGCTTATTTATGCCAAGCTTTTTAATGTCAAACCAAACATGTGATCCTCAGGGCTTACGTGCACACACACACACACACACACTCACACTCAAACACCCACCCTGTGCTTGCACTACCTCGACACCGCTCTCGTCACAAAGTTGCTTTAAAACATGACAAAAGCTTTTGACCTCAAAGTCCATTTTTAGCATTGATATTCTAGCGGGATGGTTGGCTCATTTAGCATGCGCGCAACACTCGTGTGCAGTTCAACACCTTCACTTTTGCAGCATGAACTATAACTCCGAGCTCTCTCTCTCTGACAAGCTCTGATTATGAAATACAAGTTTAAAGGAACCCAGCAAGCGCCGATTTTGGTGATTTCGGTGGTTAAATTGTTGAAACTTGGCCGCTTAAAATGTTTTATAAAACATTTGGGTTAACCTAAAACTTGGCCCGGTTTTAATCTAGATGTATGAAAATGAAATACAGTCCGTTTCTTTTCTTCTTCATCCGGCTACAAACTCATCGAAAGACGCAGGAACTCCAAACCTACAACAACGTAGAGGCCCCTGTAGCCGTACTCCCCCTCTGCCATCTTTGAAAATATTCCAGGTCTCACGGTCTACAAAGACATAAAACATCCATCAAATTTCTCCAAACAGCTCACGCAGCATAAATCAAGTGCCGTGGCCAACTGATTGTATTGCCAATATTTACCTCAATATCTCCTGCTGTATATTTTCCCTGACAAAACTGAGGTCACACACAACTTATGTTGCATGAGCTGAAGAAATTTCATGCACATTTTATGCTGCTTGGAGCTTCAAAAAGATTAATTGCAACAGTCTGGGGAGAAAGCTGAAGTGGAATTTTTGTGGCAAACTCTGCGCTTGGTGGCCTGTGGAGTTAAATTAAGTTTGGCCTGACGTGCCGTTGTTAAGAACTATCCCTTCAAAGTTTTCTGCACCTTTGTAATATGAGGGAAAAGCGGAGAGTTACCGAGACAATTTATGATACATTTGTCACTTTGCGTGCCACAGTTTCCAGTTGCTTTTAGACAGATTTCCCCCTAGATGGACACTTTTATCTGAAGCCCCTAACCCCGAGCACCGCGGGTGCATGTACTGTACATTTTTAGCATGTGTGTCACCAGTGGGGATCGAACGCCAAACGCCTGACAACATTACTGCTCTTCTCAGCTAACTGAGCCACAGCAGAAATGATGTACAGTCTACTAAAGCTATAGCCAGAGAGCTATTAATGACATGTTGATATCAAATGTTTATGTGATAATCTTGCAACAATCTGAGACACTGCTGATGGAGACCTTTCTCACTGGCTGACATTTTAATACGTGATACCAGGTAACTAATAGTATTAAAGTCCCCCCGTCCAGTCAAAAAATGTGTTTTGCTTTTGGATGTTTGAGCTGCAGAGTTTGCCACCAGAAGGCTGTTTTCGCACTCATCTGTTAGAGAGAGGGGGGGGGGGGGGGAGTTCCTCTTGCGCTCTCTTTTAAATCATCTGAGTGTAAACTGTGCTCCCGCAAGCGTGATCTGTGACATCACAACTAGTTTGGAGCCAATCGTGCCAATCGAAGTGTGACGCGAAGCCTCCGGTTGCACACAAACACTGAGAACGGACTTTTCAGTGGAGTACAAGAAGACATCTTGTGTCCAGCAGTTCAACCTTTGTAATGAAAAATATTGGCATACTCATAAGAGGTCTGGATTTTTCAATGAAGAAGAAAGAGCAGATGTCATTTTTTTAAGATTTAAAGGTGCAGTATGTAGAATTTAGTGGCATCTAGTGGAACGGACTCGGCAGAAATGGGATATAATAATCTTAAATATGTTTTAATTAGTGTATAAATCAGCTGATAATAAGATCTGTTTCCTTAGAATGAGCCCTTTATATCTACAGAGGGAGCAGGTCCTCTTCTACGGAGACCGCCATGTTTCTACGGTAGCCCAGAACAGACAAACCAAACATGGGCTCTATAGAGGGGCCTTTTCACGGTTTTTTCAAGTTTTCATGGCTACTGTAGGTTCTCCTACGCACTTGGAAGGGGAAGAAGAGGGATATCCAGTGGGTTGCAATGTGCGACCTCACCACTAGATGCTACTAAACCCTAACACACTGGTCCTTTAACACATTTTTTTTTTTTAGGAGGGGGGAGGGGGACCATATTAGACACAAATTATTATTCATAAGAGTCTTTTAAGTATCTTAAAACAGACAGAGGATCTTTAATGTCGGCTCTGTTCCGTTTAGGTGTTGCCGTACGCTGTGAAGCAGCATTCAGGGCCCTGATGTTATTACTTCCACCTGTTTTTTTTTTTGATGAATCAAAACGTCCACAATGAGAAAGGAATGCCCTCAGGCTCATCAGCAGATGTGATGTTTGTTGTTTTACACGTACTTGTCTTACGCGGCCGCTCGTACTTTTTTTAATCTAGCGTGACGTGAGAATCATAAACCTTTTCGTACTGCGTGAGCACGTGTCACACAAGTACGCACATCTTCAGGATCTCTCTCTCTCTCCGTCTATCGCCGGAAAACTCTATCCTCGTTTCTCACTCCGGGTCTGTTCTATACATTGAATCTCACGCTGCAAAGTCTCACTGGCAAGGTGTCAACTAGGTGTGACTTACAGCTTCCAAACGGGTGTCAGAGAACAACAGGCTGTTCGCCGTTTCCTCCCCCCCCCCCCCCCCAAACCATTTGTCTCCTGTTATTTATTTCATGTGCCTGAATTTTACAGCGAGCAGCCCACGCTCGGAGACCAATTTGTGCTCGCAAGGGTAGTGGGAGAGAGGAAGTGACTTGCTAGACAGCACTTCCTTCAACCCGTCTCCCTGCCTCGACTGTGGCCGGTCTGAAAGAATACACAGGAACATCTGGAATATGATAGTCCCGTCACACAGCCACATCTGGAGCACAATAGCCCTCGCTCCGGAGTTTCAAAAACACAGTAGCAAAAGCTGAAAAGCCTCTTCGTCGTCCTGAGGCCACCTCTGTTTTCACAACATGGCATTAATGTGCTAATGGCGGGTTCAGTAATGTCTGAACCCAAGGGGGGGAAACAAGCAGCAGCAGCAGCAGCAGGGTAGGGAACATACTTGTCTTTCGGTAAGGTCGAGGTTGACAGCGATCTCGTAGCGCCTTAGTCTGGTTAGATAGTTGTGGTGGGCAAACTCAGCCTCCAACTCTCGGATCTGCTCCTTGGTGAACGCCGTCCTCTCCTTCCTGGGCTTGCTGCTCACGTCTGACTTGTAATTCCCGTCTTGGGACTCTGAAACAAAACACAACACAAGTTTCTGTTCTGCTCAGGGCAGATTTATATTGAACAAAAATTTAAAAAAAAAAAAAAAAAAAATGAAGCGAATGTTAAGTGGCAGGTGCAAATCGGGCAGGGGAGGAAAAAGAGGCCAGGTAAGAGGAAAAAACGGGAGCTGTCAATCATTCTTTATTATTCAGTCGTTGTTTATGAACGCTTTAAGGTGGCTGGAAAGACTCACGGGCGGCTACACATGTGTCAGACTGTGGCAGCTGTGCGGTTATAATAGGCTGGCTCTGATTCTGTCAACATGGGTTTCATTTGTATTACTGCTAAAGGAATCCACTTCTACAATCTCATTTCTTAAATATGGAACAAAAGAGCTTACATAAAATATATTTTCTCTCTTTTTTTTTTATACTTCAAAGCGTAAAGGTATCGCCTCATTTGTGTGGCGTAATCTGCCCCCAAAAATTATAGCTTTGTCTCCTTTGATTCAAAACGTCTTAAGCAGATATAAGAATGCCAGAATGCTAAATCACAAGATTAACATTTCTTAAAATTGGAAAATTGTAGCTAAAGGTTACTTGATAATATCATGCAAAGCAGGCTGTGGAAAAATAGTTTTTGCGACTATTAAATGCAAGTATTTTGCAACAGATTAAACATGTGGAATATGCAGTGCATATGTGAAAAATACAAAATAAAAAAAATAAAAAAAACCCCAAGAACGTGTTATCTCCACTTCGACCCAGAAAATACTTTTTTGTTGTGGTATCTCCACAAAACTTTCCGAAGCAAACATGTACGGTTAATTTGCCCTCCGAAACTTTTCCTATTGTGTGCAGCCTTTTGTGGTTTCTCTGTTGGACATGCTTCAGTTGCACATTGCACTTGAAGGCAGCAGTGATTGCATGCTAATTCATCTGCGGTCCTGTTTTGTAGTGTGTGTTAATCCAGCAGGCCTGCGTCAAGCCACACTGTAAATAAATCCTGCAGCTCAGAGCCAGACTCACAAAGGGTGCGAAGCCTGAAGCCACGTCAGAGGAGAAACTATCTCTTCACCTACATTAAGAGTCCCTCCGCAGGGACCCCTGTTGGCTCGTTATTTTTTTTTTCTGTCAGAAACAGGATCTTCCTTCTAATTAAGTGTGTATTTTTTTTTTTTTTTTTCAGAACAAAATAACTCCCTTGAGAGGTTAAAGAGAAGATGAGGGGTAAACTGAAACTGCTCTACAAAAAGTTATATTTGTATGGCACTTGCACAGTTTTGGAGCCAAGGACAAACAACATAGATATATAAACTCGCAAGAAGTCCTGCACGAGTTTTATGAAATGAAACAGATCATTGCTTGACCCACAGCCTGTGTCCGGCTCCCCCCTTGACCTTGCCTTTTCCCTCCCTGTAATTTCAAACCGAGCGCTCCAAACAGTGTGTGGCTGATTGAAGCGGGGCCTTCAGACGCATTTATCCACTCTCTCTCTCTCTCTCTCTCTCTCTCTCTCTGGTAAACACAGACATTGTGTAAAGAGAAATAAAAGAATAACACAACCAGCTGCTTCAGACCAGCAGGCCTGGAGTTAAAACGAGCGTCAGGCTTTTATGACACAGCCACTACACCACAGCAATTAGGTCCCCGCTGTAACTTTCATCTCTCCACAAAAAAGGAGGAATAATATGAGGAAAAATACACGCACCCAGACAGGGCACGTCGTTTAGGGTTCCCAAGTGAACTGAGCTCAGGTCAGGAGGGACCCTCTCGAGAAAAAGAAAAAAAAAATTAATGTCTTCTTCTTTTCAAAAGCTGGAATGTTGATTTTTTTTTTTTTTTTTTTTTTTTTTTGACGGAAAAATGTGTGTTGGTTGTTTTCCCCTCAGTGAAAGTTGTGATTTTTTTTCCTTTTTTCCTTTTGGTGAAATAATGTTACGGCAGCGCACACAAAGAATGAAGTCGAAACGCACAAACACATCCGCAGTGTTTTTCTTCAAGCTTCTTCAAGGAAAAAGCGTCTGCCAGCGAGAGGCACCTCGCTCCTCCTTTTTTTACAACGCTGCCTCAACAAAATAAGACTTCATGCACCTTTTATTGTTCCACACAAAAAAATCTAGTAACCTTTTTTTTTTTTTTTAAAAAAAAAGAAAGACCACTCCCTTAACAGCACTCGTCTATGCAAATATGACCCAGAAACTCAGCAAAGTGCACCAACCGGCACGAAAACTTGCCCACTAAAAAAAAAAAAAAAAAAAAAAATGAACAGGTTCTCCAGAAACCAGACACCCGAAATACCAAGAAGCTGGCTCATCTCATTAGCCGACCCTGCGGCCTTCCTTGAGGAAACAATCACAACCGAGTATTAGACACAGAAAGTCGAGATGCTTCATATTTGAGAGGAAAAAAAAAAGGTAAACCTAGCATGGAAATGAGCTCTCAGGTTCTGTTTTTGTTTCATGTATCTAAATTCAGGTTTCGTTCAGATTTTCTTGGTCCAGATGGTGAAACCTAATCAGGCGTCTATCTCGTGCAACTGGCAAGTGGTGTGATATTTAGACAGCTGATTGAGTCAGCAACCCAAGTTAGCCCTAATAATCAGTGTGATTGGTGTTAGCAGTGGAGAGAATACACGGCACATGTAATGAGTATGCAGTGACTATTGCTACAGGGGGAAGTGGGATTTTGGGCGCCGAGGGGCTCAGTTTCCAAATGATTTGACAAAGGAGGAAAGGAAATCGGAGGTGGTTTGTTGAATTTGTGGATTAAATATACGATTGCAATGTGCTGCATGTGGATAACAGGACGTTTAGCACAAAGTGAAGTGTAAAACTGAAAATGAAGCCGTCCAGACTCCTGAAAAGCTCGCTCATGTTACATAAATTTGGCATATTCCATGTGGCAGGACAAAACCTATGACGTGAAGTTCCTGCTGAATCAGTGTAATGTAAATTTTACCTGCTGTTTCCACTATTTTTGGCATAAATACATGCTCCAAGTGGCGTTTCTCAGCCTATTAATTACAGTCAGTCGTGTTATATTTTGCACACTGGAGTTCTGCAAACTGGCTGCGAACAGGTCGCCCTGTCAGACGGACTCTGGAGTGACCGGCAGCATCCTGAGCGAAAACGAATCACACGCGTGTAGATGATACTCTGTGCATACAAAGAGGCCTTTAAAAGGCTGCAGGATCTGAGCACTGAGGGCCCACAATCCTCAAATGGACACAGAGGACGGCCAGCACACTTTCCCTGGAAAACTTAGAACTCTCACTAATATCACGTTGCCTGCGAGAACTCTCGCGACCCGACCCCGGCAGTTTGTCACGCGGTGATTGATTATTGTGGTGACTGCAGGTTGGAAATGTTCTGCAGGTCATCAGGGAGGTGTTACCTATTTGAGCACAGTCCTAAAAGTGGAATTTGTGTGTAAACGCGCAAAGAAAAAGACGTTTTTTTTTATGAATCTCAGTTTCAGTTCTCATTTTGATCTGTTATTGATAATAGAAAGGTTTTATAATTCAGGGGCTGTGCACCCTATTTAGGGACAATGTAAAGCTTTAAATACAGTCCAGCAATTCATATTATCTTAAAAAAAAAAAAAAAAAACACTTTGCAAAATGCTCAGTTATTGTAAAGGTTAGGACTCCTGCAGCCGCTTCGAGGTGCTGTGTCACAAATTTTTACAAAATCATAAATTTTCTTACAACAAAAAAAAGTGACTTTGAAGGTCACAGCGCTCAGATACGTCACTGTATAGAACAGCATTTATGTTAAATATGTATATATATGAATATAAATCTGTTTGATGAATCTGTCTGAGGACTTTAGAGCAACATGTAATAATTCCATTTTTTTTATTTGTGATTTAAAATATTTAAAAAAATAAAAGAACAATAAAATATCCTTATGTGTTGAGCTTTCATGTTGAATTAAATAAGTAATTTAAATTAATATTGCATTCTTTGACATTCACATCAGCAGCCAGTACGTTCGAACTGAGCACAGATAACATCACACATGACTCACCGAACGCTCCTATTTCATTCATATTTTTATTCCGTCAGAATCGACCCGTCATTTATTCGAAACTACAATAACCGAGACAAATCACTGCTCGCAGAACTGAAAAAAAAAAAAAAGCCTCAACGTCTGACGGGGGTGTTTAGTGTGGCATGCGGCGCTGGTGTAGTCATTTACAGTCCGTGACATTAATTCTTTACTGTCTGCCTTTATTTTTCTGCCCTCTGAGGAGTGTCGCAACAAAACCAGATGTGAGATTTTGAACTAAAACGTGCTTAGTAGTCAGATGTGCCCACAGAGTTATGATGTGGGCCTTCTGCTCCACGCTCTCAGCCTGCCTGCTGCAACAGCCACGCTTGCACGTCAGCCGACACCTACCGAGTGCTTTTCCTGACAGTTTTTTTTTTGTTTTTCTATCTCTATCGGAGCTGCGAAAATAAAATAAATAATAATGATATAAAAAAAAAGCTGCTGAAATATTTAAAACGACAAGTACAGATGCTTTTGTTATTCTTGAGCTCTGCTTTGGAATTTCTTATTATGCTGATATTTATCTAACAAAAAGAAACTGACATGCTGGCAGTGTTTTCCAGAGACTTCTACATTAAGTCTTTGGTTGTACAATGTGTCAAAAACAGCTTATTTATTTACGATAGTAGAAAATCTGAGGAGTGAAATCTCTGCTATTAGTTTCTCTTTTTAAAAAAAGACTTGAAGGAAAGAAACTCTGATCTCTTTGCTTCTCTTACCTGAACTGTCACTTTTCCTCTTGCTGTTCCTCTTCTCAGCCTCAGCAGGTGACAGAGTCTGTCTGCCAAAGTCTGCAGGCACACAGGAGGCCCCCGTAGGGGTGCTGCCGCTGACCAGACTCGGGGTGCTGGCACACATGCTGGGCCCACCGGGGTGGCCCAGATCCGGGGGTGTGGGCCCGCTGTCGTGGGACGAGTGGGAGTGCGGGTGGCAGAGGTTGTGGCGCGTGCTGCCAGGCGACGGCATCTGTGGGATATGCCAAGCTGCGTGGTGCTGAGGCGGGTGGTGATGCTGCTGGGAGGGCAGGTGGCCGCGGTGGGGGTGGTGGTGGTGCTGCCCGGAGAACACGCCGTCGTCGGCCGGGTAGCTGGAGATGATGCAGGGCGAGGGCGAGGAAGTGGAGGAGGAGGAGGACGAAGACGCCAGGTCCGGGTAGGAGACGTGGTCCGAGCGTCCGTGCAGAGTCAGGGGGGACTGGGTGAAGGCGGGATGCAGGGCCTGTGCCGGGGCGTGAGGGCTCCGCAGGCAGCCGAACAGTGTGTGATCCATTTCGTGCAAACACACACGGCCCTCCAGGAAAGGTGAGAAGGGCAAGTAAAGAGGGTAAAGTTACTAAAATAACCAAAAACAAAAAGATCACAAGCACATATCCAAGATGCTTCTCTCTTTTTCCCGTGACTATTCCAAAACTTTTTTTCCCCCTTCAGTTAAAAAAAAAATTCAAATAGTCAGAGAAAAGTAAAGTGTGTTTTGAAATTGGTGTCCTGTGGTAATCCGGAGCATGCGGCCAGTTGCCAGGCTGTACAGGATAAACAGTTAGCCCAGGATATGCTGCAGTAGAGCCTCTCAGATGTCAAGAGGAACAGGGGACTGGAGCTCGAGGCTGGGAGCAGAAGGAGGTTCCTAGGAACTGCAGAACGAGGGGAGCCGGCAGAGGGGATGTTATAAATAGGGTGTAACGTGAGAGGGAGGCTGGGTCAGAGACTGCATACGCGCCACTGACCACATACATATGATCACCCTCCAAAAAGCACAGCACAATAAATCTGTACTATTAAAATGGCTGAGCCTCAGGAAAGAAGGCAATTTATTTTGGACCTGACCTCCGGTGGCCATCTTTTTTTCCTCCAAGAAAACAGCCTTAATGGTTCATGGGTGGGGCTGTGGAGGGGTTAGGAGGGGGTGGAGGGTGAGGGGTTGGGGAGGAGGAGGAGGGGGTTAGGGGAGGCGTGAGGGGAGGTGAGGAAGAGAGCGGAGAGATAGGGGGGAGAGGAGTCAGGGGTTAACTCAGCATGTCACCCTGTCTTTGTCAGTTTTGACCCCTTTAAATACTGTTAGTCTTGGGGAAGTAAGCTAGGGATGCTTGTTGCTTCCAGTTTGTTCTCTTGCTCACGGTTCGTCACAGATACACCGAAAACGTTAAGAGCTCTTGTTACTTACTCCTCACACTCCCCTCTATGCTTTAAAAAGATTTTTTTTTTAATGCAAAATAATTATATTAAATTAAAAAAACATTTATTGCCGTGCAAGAGGAATCCGGTCTTAAATAAGGGTTAACATTTTAAACGTTTTGTTACCCCCTACCCTTTTAAAAACAACCGGAGAGTGTTAATCTCATTTCGTAATGAAACACATCATCAAACCGATGAACACATTAATACTGATAAAAGTTTGACCCCCTCCCTCCCCCCCTCCTCCTCCCTGATATGAGGTCATGAAGTTGAAATTACAGCTTTCCGTGGCACAAATAACAAATTTGCAGACTTTAAAATGACAAAAAAATAACACACATAGAAAGAAAAGTGCTTTAGATTGTCAACACAATATACTTTTTTTTTTTTTTTCAAATCAAACCTGTGACATTTTTTATCAGCGATGAAAAATTATGGAAAATAACATCCGTAGAATTTAGAGTCGACAGTGACCAGGAAATAAATCCTCGGAAATGGTTTACGAGCCGAGCTTATATAAGATGATCAAATATAAATATATAATATTTCAACCGCCTCCGACTTCGAAATCAAACATCAATCAACATCAAACACTCAATCAGCCATCGCATCAGTTTCTCACTAAATCAGTTCAGCAATAAAAGTATCATTTTCTAGAAGTGAAGTTGGAATAAAAAAGCCAGTAATCTGCCGGGAATGAAAGAAAGACGCTTTCACTGGCTTTGTTTTTTTTTTATTCCTCAGAAGCCTCTTCACAAAAAAAAATATCTAAAAAAAAAAAAAAGAGGCAAGACTATTCAGATAAAAACAGATTAAAGACATGAATTACCCTGTAATAAAAATGTATCTATGTATCTATTACAAGTGTGTACATTGCCCCGATTAAAATCATATATTACCAAAAACAAATTTCAAACTGTTGGAGACTTTTCGTGGGCACAGACACATTTTTACAGACGGACAGTCACAATAACTCCACTCTCCGGGGGATCCGGGTGGACGACACAGGCTGTGCCACAGGCGCTGTGGGCCGCCTGGGAAAGGAAATTAATTCCTCTTTGAGAGAAAATTACTTTAACAGATAGCATGGCTGAGGCAGGCTGTAACTTTGCCGCTGTCGCTCCCCCTCTCTCCCTCCCCCCCCACCCCACACACACACACACACACACACACACACACACAGTCCCACCAAAGCCTCCGAAGGCAGCAGAGGCAAGCGCAGGCAGAGGAAAGGCACCTTAGGTGAGTGAGTGTCAAACTCTTCTACTGTTTACCTTACAAATTAAGGCTATTAGCAGGTTAGCTCAGGCTATATATTCGCTCTGGGCCTTGAGCAGGTATTAATACACACGTGTTTCCAATCCTGTCACTGCTCTCTCTGCGGTGATGGCCTGTGGCATGGGTGTTTTTCAGTCAGTCCTAGCCTTTTGCCCCTCGTGGGGCTGTGAGGGAAAATGTCCCACTGTGTGAATATAAGTGTGTATGTGTGTGTGTGAAATCTTATGTGGGGTCAATACTTTTTTAATTGAAGTGAAAATATTAAATATTAAACAGGAAATGTGTCCACTTCAGATTGGATTTGAGTTCCACATAAGATCCATCAATTACATTTTATTTTATTGACACGTTTTATTCATGGAATTGTAAAATTATTTTTCTTTTCTTTGTTGTTCATGCATCTTTGTCTACCAATGAATACATGCGGCACCTCAAAGAGCTGCTAACCCTAAATAAATGTCATTAGTCTGGCTTCAGTGAGGAGTTTCAGTCTCCCATGATGGTGTAAATGCTGTTTCAGGTGCTTTTCCAACCTGATTTGAATAAAAAATCCCGATTGGAAACATTTTATTTGGGCATGAAAACGATCCCATGTGAAGCTATTGTGAGTGTTATGGCACAAATCATCAATCACGTCGATCTAAAAAAAAAACTACCTGTATTGGCCTCCGAAAGCACATATCGGTCAGACTCTATGATGTGATGACATGTGAAGTGAAGAGGTGAATAAAAAAAAAGAGGTGAAGAGGTTCTAAAGATGAGTTTCTTATTTTTCCTTGTGAGGTAGAAAAATAAAAAATAAAAAAAGGGAGCCAGTGGAGGAGAGGAGAGGCTGCCGCTGTCGATGTGTTTTCTGATGATCGTGTCGGGGTGACAAGGTCGGGGGCGGCACGGTTTCTTCCGCTGTAGACTGAAACTGAAAGGTAGACCTGCTGCTCAACCTGTGGCTGTCAGTCAGGGAGGCAGGAAAAGGATCACAGCGAACACAGCGCAGAGCGCCACCGTCACCAAAACAAACACGCAAACCGCCACTTTAGTGCTTCTCTGACATGAATTTCAAGTAAACACGGTCGTTTACTGTATAGTTTGGGTTTTGGAAAATAAGTAACCATTGTCTTTTTTTTTTTGTTGTTGCAGAAATGTAATAAGCAGTGAGGTTGTGGCCTTCAGCAGAGGTTAATCAAAAGATAATATGAAATGAAAATGTGTCCCCGGAGTCCCAAAGAGAAGAAAAGAGAATAAAAACTGTTAAAATTAGAACCAGTGACATGACTTTACATGAAAAAACCTACTTTTTTTTTTTTTTTTTTAAATCCAAAAGTCATAAGTAAAAAAACATTAATGACGACAATTATTTATGTCTTCAATAGCAGAACTCGAATATGATAAAATTTAATCCTTTTAAGTATTTTCATTGCCAATCACCGCAGCTACTTTCCTAAATTTAACAGCCCCGGATGTGTAATACGCTTTGCTGAGAAAGCTTTGATGCAGCTCTCGGCTTCAGAGTATAATATGAGCATTTAAAAAGACCCAGTGTGTGTGTAATCATTATTGGACATTTTCCTTTTTTTTTTTTTTTTTTTGCTCGAAAATTCTCCGGGCTAATATGGAAACATTTCAGAGTGTATAACATTCACTGAGTCTCTCTTGATATATAAAGCATGTCGCCAAGTACAGGAACAGATTAGAATTGATGTGTTTTGTACCAGCGTTAAACCTAATATATCCAGAATTAGGCGGCTGGCACGAAAACATAATGTCATCCTGGTAAATAGACGGAAACCTGCAGGATTTTTGGGCTTCTAGTAAAAAGCAGACAGCGGAGATTTTCTTTTGTCACAAGTTTAGGATTTTTAATGGAAACGCTTGGCTCTCTTCAGATATGCGATTTCCAGCCTTTTGAAAAAAAAAACTCCTGCCTTTAGAAAACAATTGCTGACATGAAAGTTAGAATTAAGTTACAGAGAAGATCATTTCCTACGAGTAAGTTATGTGTTTAAATGTCTTTTATTTTTTCTAAAATAGAAATAAAGGCTCAGGATAAACTGTTGAAATGTTCCCCAGCAAAACTGCATTTGGGCCTAAAGGTGATATTTTATTAATCATTCATTAAAACAAATCAGAATTCTTCACAACGGCGTCGTGTCTACATGTAAACATCATCCACGGAGAGAGTTTTTTGCATGATCGGGTCGGTTTTTTTTTTTTTTTGATCCTGCAACTAATTAGAGAGCAGAGAGACAGTGACACGGCAACCAGTGTTGATACGAACATCTGTGGGCGGCGTGGAAACGGTTGTCGCTGCTTGTTTCCTCTCAAACCTCAGCCGCAGATTTACTGCAGTTGTCAGGAATATTGTCCGTACAAGCGATAGCAGGATGTCAGTGATATATGATGAAGTGAGACAGTAAATGTTGTCTCAGTTCTTGCAGCTTGATTACATGAAGAGAACAGCAGTCTTCTTAAAAAAAAAAAAAAAAAAAAAAAAAAAGGGAGTGACGGTATGGGAACATAAAGCTTTTGAATGCATTTCTTGTTTTCTAAAGTGGCTTCATGTGAGCTCGTGATGAACAAAAGCATTCGTGCAAATGAACTGTTTTAGCAGTTCGTATGAGACTGAATTATATGCTGTTTGCATGATAATTAAAAATAAATTGCAACTTTTTTTTATTCTGCAAACTGTTTGTTTTTAAAATGTTTATTGGAATAAAATCCTTAAATTTTATCAAACACTGGTTGTGCATTATGTTCCTTTTATTCTGTGAGTAAATTATTAACAGAAATAGTTTCATATTTGACGCTGAACACTGCTGTCAGTGCTAAATTGTGTTAAATTAAAAGGCAATCTGTCTCCGTTATGGAGCAAGAAAAACAGTGACCTTTTCTACCAATGAAATATATTTAATAAATTTAAAAAAAAATGCTAAGCTAAGCTATTTATTTGCTAAAAAAGTTGATATTTCAGAGATATAAAAGCTCTCATCTGACATGGATGATATCTTTGTCAAGAGTCTGTGATTTCCCGCTCTTAATGGAGTCATTTAACACACTTGCTCCTCTTAGGTGGCCATTTTCTGTGTCTATAATGGCCACGGACAGCCGGGGTGAGATCATCATCTATAATGGGGGCGGTTGGAGTCGCCTGGTGCGATGGTTCCCCTCCGCCTCCAAGCTTGAAGGCATTGGAGCCTGAGTAGACATGTGTGATGCTGTGCAGGGCCTCGCACCGAGTCAGACCACACCTCAAACAGCCCGGGGTCGCCGCACTAAAACCTCCATTTAAACCTGGACCCGGTACAACCGCCGAGACCAAAAGCGGCACCGGCTCCAGCCAGCCAGGCAGCCGTGCACATTATCCCTGCAGTGCTAAGCCTGTTTCCTCCCAGACTAAATTTGTAAACGCCCTCCTTCATTTCACCCCCTTCACACTCCTCGCCATCTCCGAGCACCTTCCAATGGGAATGGGTGCCAGGCAGGCAGGCAAGGGGGAACATGTCCAGACTTTCTCAGTCAGCGAACGGGGCCATTAGTGCTTTTTTTATTTGGTCGCATTGGATCGCCTGCCCGCTCAACCAAACCCACCCGCACGCTAAACTTCCTGCTCCCAGAGCAAGAGTTGTTTCGGACGCCCACATGTCGCAGGCTCGGTCCAATGTGTTGGAGAAGCTCTGGCCATATTGCATCATTCCAACGTCCCTACGATGGTCCAGCTTCAACATACTGTTCCAATCAGGCAAATCATTCAGAAGAGTGAAGTCAACCTTTTATGATTTAACGGCTTCCTTCTCTCTTTAGGTTCCTGGAGGTTCCTGGATGATTCCCAAAGTATTCGCTCTGTTGAGTTACTGTACGACAGAACGGCCTGTTTTCTGATTAATGTTAAGTCAGTGCGTCGGGGCTGGTGAATCTCATTAACACTTAATTCAGACTCAGCGCCATCAGTTTGATTTTAACACGCCGGCGTCACGCGGCCGTACCATGACGGCTCGGAGTGACAGCTTTTGATTTCGGTTTGAGCGCCGTCCAAGCAGATCTGAACAGAAAAATCAAATTATAAAAAACCTGCTGATAATTTCCCCCCCAAAAAAAGTAAAGCTACAGTACAGGTGTGCTTTATGAGTGATCATGTGGTAACCATGGAGACCATTGGTAAAGTTTCTTGTTTACACCTGGTTGGTTATTGAGCAGAGCTTTTCAGTTAATCGTTCGTTAGGGTTTTTATTTACAGTCCTCACACACCCGCCGTTCACCTTCACGGGTGTTTTTCACTTTCGTGATCGGACCCTTTTAAAAAAAAAGACAGCGTGACTGTGACTGATCGACACCGCTCTCAACTCTCCCTGGTAGTTTTGTTGTAACTGTTGAAGCGGGACGCATTACACCCTTATCATTTTTATTAGCATCTTGAGTTTGATGACCTCATCGCTTCACCCAATATCCACCTGAGCAGATGTCTAATCAAATAACTGAAAACACCTGTGTGGGTTTTACAGCACATTTAACTTCATTAAATATTAGCCAGACTGTGTCGCCTACTTCTTGACTTGATGTGGGGTTTTTTTTCATGAACTACACCTACAACGTCTTTAATACTAATAATTATTGCTGTTATTACACTTAAATGGTTTGTGATTTGAATTTTAGTGCTGTTTTGGAGAAAAAATCCTCCTCTCTCCTGCATTTTTTGTTGGATATTTGTTCTAAACTGTGCAAATAATACATAATAATATCACTAAAAAACTGTCAAGCAAATCAAACATGTCTCCACAACCTTCCTCATCTGATTTCCAAAGCAGAAATCACTCACTTTACTGAAATGCAGCTACTGATTATAACAGAATTCAAGGAAAATCTTTTCAAATTTTTCATAATTTTTTATTAGAGTTACAGGTTTGGGTTCAGTCTGTCTTAATCTCTCTCTCTCTTTTTTTTTTTCCATCTGTGTCATTTTTCTTGCTCTCTTTAGGAGTATAATTTCTAACCTTGTGATTGATTGATTAGATCTTGTTAAGCTTGTTTCTTGTGAAGGTCTTGGACGTGCTTCTGTGATGAATGGCTGTGGAAATAACATGTCATGTCACCATGCAAATGCAGCTGGAGACTGTAATGATGGTCTAAAAATGCTATTTGAGAGGCTTTTCCACCATGACAAGCACAAACTCGAAAAAAAAAAAAAAAAAAGGGGCCAACCTTTTTTGGACGGGCGACTGGAAAAATTGAACAGCATCACGAGTATTGGCACACTCTGTCAATGATTTTAATCTAAAAATATTGACACAAGATGCTTTATTTTCTAACCCCGATGAGAATAAAATCATGATATCTGTCAAACTTGCAAAGGATTGAATGCTTCCACATAGTAACATCTACCAGCTTGTGGCTACAGCGTATCAGCATCCTCCTGTCAAATGCTAATTAAGTCATTTACACCGCACAGTAGCGATAAACTCACCGGCGTGTCCCTGTGTTGTGTATATACACAGGTGTTTCTTGTATAACTGTGTGATTTCGTGGGTTTTTTTTCTGAGGTTGCAGCAGACACAGGGACTTCACAGTGATTCATCCTTACTGCTGCTGCTGCTGCTGCTGCTGCTCTCCACTCTGTGACCCGAAGACGCAAAAAGTGCTGCAGTTTCACAGGAGGTGCAGCGTGCAGCAGGAGAATAGGGACCTCTACTGGCGGACGGTGACAGGTGTGTGTGTGTGTGTGTGTGTGTGTGTGTGTGTGTGTGCACGCGTGTGTGTGTGTGTAAATACTGTCAGTACAGCTGCATTCGTATTCGACATTGATCCCCACTGGTGCAGCTTTGACTAATGGTTTAATGTGCTGCAGGATTGCAACGATGTCATGTTCAAACATATAGACGCAGAGAAAAAAATGTATACAGGTGGTTGGTGGTTCATTCAATGTAAATGTTGTTTTTTTTTCATTTTTCTGCAAAAATGCTTCCAGCTGAAGTTGAAAATCAGGAAGAATACAATGAAACGTGCTTCTCATGCAGCAAAATTGATGTAAAAATATAATCAAGGGGCAGAAGTAAACGAAATGCATCAATATTCTTCTGTTGTCTGTTATCAATCTGTCTCGTCTCTTAGCTGATGGACACTTCGGTTTTGGCTCGATCCGAAAAGGTCTGGAGGAGATTTTGTGACCTCAGTGGTTTGAGAAATGTACTAATTCAAAAAAGCAAAAGAGGATGGCTCTCTGATCTTCTCGGGGCGACAAGTTTACTGTCAAGTCGGTTGTAAATATTTTTATCAATTGATGACTTGTTTCAGAATTCGCAGCAGTAAATCCGCAGCAGTCAACTTGTTTTCTTGTTTTGGCCCTGCCTACAAAAAAAAAAAAAAAAGAAGCTCTATGTCAAACTCTATCTGTAAGAGGACTGAAATCATTATTGTTAATCTTGTGTTTATACATGCCACATATTCCTAAAATCTTAGAAGTGATTTGCCTTAAAACGAATTGTATTTTTGCATTTTTTTCGATGTCGGCCCCCAAACTAACGAAACTGACGTGTAGTTTCCACAATCCACTGTCCATTTTTTGGCCCGGGTCCCTTTACCAGGTTATTGTGGCCATGGGAGGATGTGTTGAAAAGTAGAGACACGTGTGTGGGTAGAGACACACAATGTATTAGTCACTTATAATAACAACAATTATATGGAGGGGGTCCCATATATCTTAAAATAATGATCAGATCTGACACATGAGCTCCTGCAGTCTTCATATTATCATTTATTTCTTTGCACCGACGGCAGCGCTCTTCCCTGTTCTGGCTTAAACTTGAGATTCCTTGTTATCCTCAGTTTACATCACGGTTTGTTTTCTACTGACGGGTATGTTTGAAATTCAGAAATGTTTGCTTGACATTTATCTGCCTGCAAATAAATAGCGTGTCTCCCCAGCAGCTCATGGAGTCAAGGGTTATTGCTGCTCGGTGTCAGTCAGATTTAGCTCTTGCCCAATAGAAACCCGGTGACCTCTGCATATTTTTCACTCAGCGGGGTCATCGGCTGCGCCTCCGGGGAGCCGTTCTGCTCTCCGTCTCCTCTCACGCTGGGAAGTGGAGTTCCCAAGCATTTCCCCCAACTGTGGTCCAGAACAATCCCATGTCGTCGCCCAATCAGGAGACTGAAGAGACTGGTTTCAGCCGCCCGCTCTGTGTGGACATGACGCATGGACAGGACAATAGGAGGATACAGAGGCATGTGGTATGGGTGCAAAACCTCCCTTCATTATGACGACAGGGTTAGATAGGTTGTTATACAGTGTAGTGTCGATTTCCTGAATTTTATGTTGTGACACCTTAGGCCAGCTGAGGCCCTCTCCGTGTTTTGCCTCATTAAAAATGACGACCCGCACTGCATAAAAGGAACCCAAACATGGAGCTCCAGCCTTGATAATATATAAAATGTGTTGCCTGTGGATCAGATCCACAGAGAGTCACGCTATAAACTGACCAGAGCCGAGCTTTTCTGCTGCCTTTGTCGTGACATCTGTTGAAATCATAGCCCCGTTTTCAGCAGGACCCTGTCCCGTCCTGTTTGCAGTTGCCATTGGCGACAGGGCAGTGCGCAGGAGGCAGCACAGGGTTTGGTCCAAGCTCACTGGGACTGAAGAGGAGGCGGCGGTTTGGACGGGATGGACTGCATTCAGTTCCAGGGCTTTCCAGAACCTCCCAGGGGCTTCATTAAAACAAAAGGAGGAGGAGGAGGAGGAGGTGGGACTTCCTGTTGGAATGTTACAGACCAACTATGACCCCATAGGAACAGCAACACTCCATGTGGACAGAAGGTCTACAGTCATACTATAGTAATAGCATGAGTATCCATTACAGAGGTTCTCCATCATGCAGCAAAGCTCCTGCAGCCTGTGTGTGTCGTCTATTCTGAGCAACTCGCTGCAACACAAACCTGCTGTCAGGAGGCCTGTTGGCAGCTCATCTTCTGTTAGAGTAATCTGTGACGCCTACTGGTGACCAGCAGGACGTGCAACAACTGCATTTTTATAGCATAGTGTTGGACTGAAGTCCGCTTCCCATCCCAGTGGAGCAGGGTGAGATTCATTTGCTTCCGATTGCTTCTTTGTGTTGTGCAGTTCAATCTCATTGAACTCTGACACCCAAAATCACAAGGCTCTCTCTCTGCCGATGCCTGAGAGGTTTGAGAGACGAGGGTGGGATTGATGTCTCATTCTAGCAGTGTCTTGTTTTATAAGAGTGAAATAGCACAAACAGAAGAGAAGGACAGATGCTGCCTGGCTGCAGTGAGTGTAAGGATAGTGACCGAGTTTACGGCAGTAAATGTTTGATTAGAAGCTGTATAATTCACAACTTTTTTTGAACTGTTGTTGCCAGCATGCTAGCCCACGCTAACTCCTACAGTTTATGTTTACAATCCTACTATACCTATCTACATTGCCCCCCCCCCCCCCCCCCCCACCCCTCCTTCTGCTGTTGGCCACACCACCGCAGTGGATTTAGTCTGACTGCAGCTTCACTGTGGAACCCCGCCCGTCCTGTCCCAGTCATTTCCTGTATTTGATGCAACATCACATTTTCACAGTAGAAGAGCACAGCTGAGTCCTGACCAACAGTAGCTCTACATGAAACTCATTCATTTCAATGATAAATGAAGGGGCCACCAGGGCAGAGTGCTCCTTAAAAAAAAAAGAAAGGAAACTTGCGATGCAGTGCTCTGGCGGGTCAAATAGGTGCAAGCATACAATTCTTCACTTTGTCATATGGATTGTACTATTCACCTTGCGATTGTGGAGACAGAGTGTAAAATGATTGTCACTGTGATGACTTTAAAAACTAAAAAAAAAAAGTATTATAAACTGCTGTAGACTGTTTTGACATATGACAAACCATCAGACTCATGGATCTATTACTAAGAGTTTGGTCTCTTGGATCCTATTTCATCCTCTTGCTGCACCTGAGGCAACACAGCCCCCCACCCCCCACCCCCCGCACCCCACCAACGCAAGTCCGTTACATTTTTTATTTAACTTAAACAGAGGTCCGATTGAAAAGTCTGACAAAAAAATATGATACATCAACATGCAGCGCAGCAATAATAACACCGCTTTGTTGCTTTTATTTGGCTCGAGAACATGTGTTTTAGTTTTAGCCGTTGAATGATGAAGACCTTACAAAACTGTGTTAAGATGCAGTTCTAGTGAATGAGAATCTAACACATGCTGACCGGGCTGACTGGATTGAAGAAATGGGGAAAATCACCAGCTACTCTACTGAAACACAAAGACTTTTTTTTTTGTTTTGTTTTGTTTTTTACAACAAGGGTTAGGGTATTGAAATGTAGTTTCACTTTTTAAGTGCTGCACCCACTAAACGCTCTACTTTATCTATCCCTGCACCACCTACTGTTTGGTACCGTGGGTTTATCAGAGTTGCTGCCTACTGCTGGAAGCAAGGTTGATGAGAGCCGTGAGACTCAACCATAACAGTAAATCCGTGAGCCGGAAAACTAAAACAATGAACCGAAAGACACTAAAGCGCTCTGTAGAGCTGAAGGGAACTGAAGGTTTTTCACAGTGGGCAACACCTTTTATATCACACTTTCACTTTAAGTTTGATTTTCAGGGTGACGTCTTTACATTAGCTTGTCGTTTCAGCCGCTCGTGCACAGCCGAAAAAACACTGGTTGGATCGCCATGACACTGATGTCTGTATCAATGTATCTGTATTCTCATTTCTCTGCAGTCTACAGTTGCAACACTGGTTGCAATATCCTTCACTATTGAGCATGACAAAAGGATAATGAGTAGCTTGTGAGGGTGGGGGAGGATTGGAAAGCATTTTGATACTGCTTTGTTCCAGAGCAGAACGAGCCAGAAAGTGAGTTCTGTGAGCCAGAATTATCAACACGGAAAAATTATCCTTGAGTCACTGGTGATGATAAACAACCTGCAGAAATTTCGCAGTCATTTTGCAACAGAGAGTTACCTACTGCTGCCATAAGAAGCGAGATACAGAGAGAGCAAACTGTGGGACAAAACGTAGGAGGAAACACACAAAAGCTGAGCTGAATTCAGGAGTGATGACCTTGTGTGTGATGTGCAAGGACAGTAGAGACAACAGAGAGAAGGTTAAAGATACAAACGGTGAGAGGAGGAGGAGAGGCTGAAATAAGAAGGGAGCAGCACCTGGTGTTTGACAGTTGCATTAGTGTAGTTCATCATCCAGCAGGAAACAATAGGGATGTTGTCAGTCTGGAGCAACAGACTCACACAGGAACGAGTAAGTGGGAAGACTGCCACTTGGACCAGAGATACTTTTCCATAAAACTGATTTACATTTCCATTTTTAGGTATTTAAGCGGGGCTCAGACTACAGGAGTTTTAAAATCCTAAGCGGTTTTGAAATTGGGTTGCATCACGCACATAAGGAGAAACTTTACAGATGTTCTTTTTTTTTTTTTTTCTAATCTCAAACATGCACACACTACAAGATTTGAAAATAATGGCACATAACACACTACAGGATATTATTAAGATTATTGTGCCAGAGGAATGCACCACCTCTCGTGAGCTCATGTGGAAGCAGATGTAAACGAAAAAATGAAAACTGGAAAAGCATAAGCAGAGGGCTGAACGTGGTCCACACAGGTTGTGTGTCATTCAGGTGAGATTTTAACTGTCAGTTTTAATATCTTTCAACAGTCGTGTGCTAGCTAACGTTAGCCTCAAGGGCTAGAATGTTTACTGTTGCTTAGCAACACCGGCTAACAACCTCTCATTCACTTTCGTCTACTTGTAGATTATCTGTCATTGGCTATTGTGGTCTCACTCAGAAAATATGATGTAATGATCCAGATTTTATCTCCTAATAATATCAAACATGTCTGAAATGATTTGGGGGGGTGAACCCGTCACATTACCAGATAATCTGGGCCGAACATCGGACTCGATGAAGATTCCAGCCCAGATTTCTCCAACGATTGTCGGGGGGTGAATCAGGGATAATCTCAGCCCGGCTCTAGATGACTCTCATGTCCTGTGCAACAAGAACAATGAAGAAAAAGGTCACCGGGTCAACAAATTAAAAGCAGCGATAACAGAGACAAATAATCGAGAGAGATGACGAGAAAAGCAAACAAAGTAAGAGGTAAAGAAAGAAAATAGTGTAGAGAGAATCATTTTGAACTCACATACTGATGTCATTATAGAAATCATAACACTTCAGATACAGAAATTTAGCCGTTAAAGTCTCAGATTACACCAAATATATATAATCATTTTATGAAATTATTCTCTCAAATGCATCAATCCTGAGCGAAAGCGTTCTTAAAAAAATCGAAGTGAAATACTGTACCTTCCTGTTATTTGATTATAATTCATAAGCATGCAAACCGGATAGGAAAAGAAATCCATTCCTTTAGGAATACACGTGGCATTACTGCTTTTCCTGTTTTTATGAAATCACTTCTTCTTTTTTTTTTTTTTTTTTTTATAAATAAAATATTACACCCTTAATTAAGCAAAGACTTCAGAAGATATGGAACTAAAAAGCCGTGAATGACAAGCTGTGATTTTGGCTTTATTAGCAAAATTCTGCGTTCTGATTAAATAAACACTGAATAAATAAACTTTCAGGTCTCAATTTCATTTTGTGTCTTTTCGCTGAATATTTCACAGCTATTTGCCAAGTAGACAAACAACAGCTGCAGCTGTTTATTTTTATTGTCCATCAACCAAAGAACTTTCTGGGCAATTTGTCCAAAAACTCCACCACGTTGTACAAACAATAAATAATTACAATGAAAATATAGAGAAGAGCTACGCATTAAATGTTGGTGCGCATGACAAGAAAGGGGTGACGTGGCCTCACAAACGTATATATAGATGTAATAGTTTAGAAACACTTTTCTATGATGTGTTGAAAATATGTTAATACGTCGTCGTTGGAAAGGTTAGACGGTATGACATGAAACATTTTCTACACCTATTTATTATTATTGAATTCATTGTAAATACCTTGGTATTGTTAGGCTCTATTGAACACACATGTTAGAATTGAGTTTTTTTTTTTTTGTGTTGCTTTTGAACATGGATTTGTCCCCTCACATGTGTCTTTCATTTCACTGGAACGAATAAACATTTCAAAAAGCTTTCCAGTCCACTCTGAATTTGATATAGTACATCATAACATGTACATGCAGTTTAAGATTGTCAGGTTGATGGATGCGAAACTTTTTTTTTTCCCCCTGTCTTGGCCGATCCCTACTGACTTTTTCTTATTGACATTTTTAAAACTTTTCACTCTCAATCCTGTTCAATTTCACATAATTCCTTCCAGTTTGGGTGAAACGGAGCTTCTTCTTAGTCCAAAAAGCTACAAAAAAAAAAAAAAAGGTTTGGTGCACTACAAGAACCACCAAAGTGATAAGGCTTTGAGGCCTCTGCGTTACGCATCCCATTGGAGTTGTCATAGTAAGGAAAAGCACAGGTGGTACTAATAACTTTAATGATGATTTCTGTTCAAGTATCCAATTAAACCGTGACAGCGAGGCAGCGTGCACAGTGAGGCCCTGAAACTGCAGCAGCTAAATGGAATTCAGCCAACTTTCATTTTTATTTATTTTATTTCCATCTATGCCTTTTCCTACTGAGGCGTTAAAATGTTTGTCGTTTTTAATTTATGTTCAGCAAAAAATATGAATTGATTATAACCCTGTGCTGAATCAGGCGGTTTATAACATGACTGTAAGGTCGTATTCCCAGCCCTAAATGTGCAGTACAGTAACAAGTCTCCCATCTGACAGGTCTCTCATGATCCATTTAGATTTATGTACCACATATGTTTTTATATTTTGATTTTTCATCTAGAATTTATGATAAAATACCTTATTTAGTTTGGTTGTGCTGCAAAAACAGATATTAATTTAGAAAAAGCATGTTTTTATTGTGTGTTTTATTATCCTTTTAATCATTTTTATCACTTGAAGGCTAATTCCAGTTCATTTAAAAACTTGGGTCTTATGTTTGTAGCTTTTGCCACTGTTAATAGAGATAATATTTACTTACCGAGGCGTTTGCTGAGGTTCCTGGGAAAGCACTGACGTCACTAAAAGCGAATCCAACAAAGGAAAGGAAAGGAAAGAGCGGTCGGACGATCAGACGGGTTGCAAACAAACATCCAGGTTAGTTCGAGAAAAACAAAAAAAAAGGCAAAACTATCTGTAAATAGCATATAGACCAACTTCCTGATTAACTTTGATCTACCATACTTACTATTTTGCAACATCTTGGTATTAAAGGTATAACGTTGTAGGAGTTGTACACAATTTTAGTTTAAAAACATTCCGAAATTAACTTAAATTATCAGCAAAATATGAATCAAGAACAGTTTTGATGTTGTGTCAAAGACCTTTATGAATTGGGTTGCACAGATATCTACTGAAGCTAGCATGCTAACCAGCTAGCTCTGGCTCCGTCCGTCTCGTAATACCACTCTGTACCTTTAGCAACAACAGTGAGTCACCGTAGCGTCCAGTCCAACATGAGAAGAAGAAGAAGAAGTAGCACTGCCCAGAGCTATCGGCATGAAAGCTGTTGCAATATTCACTCTAGGACTGGTAACATGTCACTTTATTTAGTTTTCATATTTTCTTCAGGAAAGGAAGTAACCATGTAGACTCCCAATATGCGGTCAGATTATCCAAACAACGCCTATTTGGCAAGTCGCGCCAACGTTGTCGGAGCAGCTGGCGGCAGCTGCAGACGCTGGCCGGCGAAACATCAGCTGGTCGCGTCAGCCGATCCAAGGAGTTGCACTGGGTTGCACCAGCTATTGTAGAAGCTTGCCATTTGGCGTCGCAGCACATCATAGTAAGCTGGATCAATATTGAAATATCACATCAATAAATTAAGTCTCCACTGGATCAGCGTGTTGTAAAATGGCAGCAATTAATGGAAAAATGATGCTCTGCGGTTGTTTTACCATGGGTGAGTTATGTGAAATTTTATGATTTACACCTACCCTCGGGGCATGTGTGTAACTATTTAGTTGTTACTTCAAATCATGTTGTAACTTATCTCTGTGGTGCAACCACTTTCTGATCCGCGCAGCAGCTCATTTGTAATTTACCACCGTCTCCAATGTCTCCGTAGCGGCTTGACATCTTGACAGCGCCGTAGCACAGACTCACTGTGAACAGTAAAAGCTTTATGTTATGTTTCGGCGAGTGATAACGGTTGGTGGGGTGATGCGTTTGGGGGGTAAAAGGGTGGTGGTGGTGATATGCTGCCCCCTATTTGTTTACATCATGGGGCCAATTCTTACACATCGACCCTTTAAAATTGTTTTTTTGATAATCTGGCTAAACTGTTGACTTGTTTACAGCCTGACTGATGGGCTGACTGCCCAATGTTTGTTGCCCTGCCAGACTGTGCTGCCAAACACTATGAAAATAAGATCCAATTTGTCATAAACTTGAAATTATCCATTTGGAAAATTGCTTAAAATCGGCACCTCTAATCCGGAGGGTAGACGCGGAATGACCATAATTCCTACGTGACCGACATTAGCGGTATTAAAAAGTGCAGTGCAGCGGTTGGTACTGTAATGATGTTCTGTGATCACACGGCTTCATTTTCCCCTCTTAATGAAGTGTGTTACACAACCAGGCCATGTTTATCTTCCACCTGATTGATCCTTTATAAGGCGCTGATTACAATCGACTAATTACACAATGAGTAAGGAGGAGGAGGAGGCACACACACTCACACACACACAAACTGGCAGGAACACACACAGAGTTAAAAGACACGTGCAATTAAGGAGAACACAAGGCAACGGAGCAAGAGGACACACAAGGACACACACACACACTATCATACAGACACACACATGTTGGATAATAAGACGTATCCACACAAACAAAACGCAAAAGAGCACAAAAAGCACACAAGAGACGCACATTATCTACACCCATAATGTACACACACACCCGGGCGTGGGTATAAATACACAGATTCCCTGCCTCATTCTCACACCCACACAAACACTAACACACATTCCTGGATTCCAGCTCGCGTCGAGTGTGTTTACATGCCGCCATCACTTCGTGGTCTGGCGTGAGGCATTGAAAGTGATCAGAAATCGGACCAACAAAAGGCCAGGCCAAGCCGGAGAGTAAATAAGTAATAAATCTATCCCACATCAGCGGAACGTTTCACTGTAAACACGATCGTTGTGGCGTCCCGTGCTGATGGGAAGATGGCTGACATTCCTGCTGCTCTCCACAAGAAAGCCCGGCGATAGAAAAAGAGCTGCGAGTTTACGGGGGTTTTGGCCGGTTTCTCTCCGGAGCATCTGGTGGCTTTAATCACAACAAAGCACAATTAGTCAAAGTCAGAGGAGACGGAGAGATGGAGGGGTTTTTGTCAGAGAGAGACTTACAACGTGTGAGAAAAAAAAAAAAAAAAAAGAAAAGGAGAGAGGAAGAGCGAGTGTCGTGCCAGAATTTGTATCACGCTAAAAATGTGTTTCCTCTGAGCTGTAAAATGAAATTATAATGAAGGCAATTTGCTCTGAAAATGACAAGTACATCAATATCCAGAACACCGCTGACTGACAGCTTCCCCACAGAATCAATGGGTGAGTTTGGTTTAATAATAATAAAGATCAGAAACAAGTGTGTTTTTTGGCTTTGTTGTCAGGAATCTGAGAGTCACTTTAATTATTAGTGAAGTGTTTTTTAAAAATATATTGTTAAAATATATCCTGTGGTGCATTCTCGCTAACGCGAACGGACAAGATGAAACAAGGGCGGGAGGAAAAATGGAAAGAGGAATTAGAAATTGAAATATCAGGAGATGAAGAGAGGGAAATGAATATCAACACTCACAGAACAACAAATTCACTTTTTCTGGCAGGAGAGAAACAACTCTATTACTTTATAACACTCATTCAAACTGGCAAAACACACTGATAAGTTTACTTCAAAGCGCTGGAGGAGCTGTGGGTAAATAACAGTGCCAACCTTTCTCATATATTTTTGGTCGTGCCCAGTATTAAAATCATTTGGGGAAGCAAAAACATAATGAAGTCCAGATGATACTGAAAGTAAATTTCCCCCACTGGACATCAAGTACTATCTCCTGGGTACGAGCCCATTACAGATAGGGCTAGTAGAGGAACGAGACAAATACTTGGCAAGGAGCTCTAGAGCCGCTGCAGTGAAAGCAATCACACGCAACTGGTGTCAAACATACAAACCACATATACAGACATTAACCGAGCGCATACTATGGGAAGGACAACATATATAATTAGTAACCAAAGACAGATAGCTGATAAAAGATGGGGGGGGGGGACCAGACTGAACACTGCAGCCATGTGAACTAAAATGAAATTTCAAGTTGTTTTGCTCTTCTTTTCTTGCTGTTTTTTTCCCCCTTCTTCTTCGCTCCTTGGGGAAATATGTTTTATTATTAAACTGAAATAGGGGAACTATTATGATGACATACTGTACAGTCCCTTTTTTTTTTTTTTTTTTTGTTGATTACTGTTTTGCTTTCATCTACTTTCTAATTTGTTCATATTTAAAAAAAAAAAAAAAAAAAAAAAAAATGAATGAATTTTTTTTTAAATATTTATTTTTTATTGTTTGAAAAAGAACAGATTGTCTCCCTCCTGCTGTTGAAATCGCAGCGAGGGCCAGAGGAAACATGTTTTGGTGGAAACAAAGTTTTGGCACAACAATGGAACTTCCCTGTATTATTCCCAGAAGGGTTTTTTTTTTTTGTTTTTCCTTTTTCATTTAATTTTTTTTGACTGTTTTAAAGAACATGTTCTCACAAAATTGAACATTTGAAATATTCCACTGGATGCACTTTTTATTTTTTTTTACTCCCCAAAAATCACATTTTCATATGTTATATTTAGATTAAAGCTGTGTCTAGAGGGTTTTTTTTAACCACTTGGGGGCAGCGGAAGCAAGTTTAAAACATAAAATCTATCATATTCTTCATCACCCTGCACAGAATGTGTCATCAAACTGTTACCTATTCACACATCAGAGCAACACCTGGCCATCTTGATCAATACAAGTCCAACATTCACTCTCTTTTTTCTCCTTTTAGCTCTGTTTTGATCTCCACCAACTCCTGAGGAAAAAACCTCTGGCTCTTCAGCTGCTAAATGTTCCACTTTCTTCACCGGCTATCCGCTAACTTTGTCTGCTCTTTATTACTTGGCAGTTAGCATACAGTTAGCTGAAAACAGCTGCCTGCTGCTGCTGGAGAAGAGGTGGATGAAAGCATAGTTTGCCAGCCAGAAAAACAAAACAATGAGCTGAAAAAAGTCTAGAAAGTTCTGTGAAGCTGAAGGGAACGGCAGAGTGGGTGATGATTCTTTGTGGTTTGCTTGTTTCATCCAGTGTTATTAAAACATTGATAAGTGCAGATTTAAAGAAGGAAAAAAAAATAATTTGAACCAGAAATTCCTGGATTGTGTGTTTTTAGAAATACTAAATTACTAGTATTAATTAACCGTTTCCTCCTAACAGTGTCCACACTTGAAAATGATGCTTCATTTGAAGGCCCACACAGAGACAGTCCCATTTAGGCTTTTGTCCCATTTTAGCTGAAGTTCATTTTTAAACCAAACTACAAAACATCATTGACTGAAATGGTTCATTTCTAGATATGACTTTGCTTTTTTTTTAATATCATAAATCAATGTTTTGTGTGTCCTTGAAGGAATTCTGTGTTTACAGTGAAGTTTGAGATGTACAGTCATGATTTTTTTTATGCTTTCTCTTCTTAATTAGCTTGTTTTGGACACTTGTATGTATTCTATATAACTCTATAATCTCTCATCGTTTGTAGTTTGATGCTCTATGAATAAAGTTTACTTACTAACATCACACAGACATAGAACAGACACATTTGTTTCTTTTCGTTTGTAATGTTTATTCAGTCTTTCGTTAGCATTCTTTGTGTATTTGTGTAGCAGATATCTGCGTGGGACAATGAGGCAATCACAAAGCTGTTCTGTTGCTTTGTTTGTTTAAATCAGCCTCCTTCAAATATTCAGGGTGCGTTTCTTTCTTTTTTTTTTTTTTTTTTTTTTTTTTTTTTGCTAGTGTGTCTCCACAGCAGATTCGAGAGCTCACACATAAGCTTAGCGATCATTTTACTGGTCAACATCAGGTCCGTTTAATAGAAATGGAAAGAAGCTGGGATTTCTGGGGGAGTTTGAAACTGATCCCCTCTCTCCCCTTGTAAAAGTTGCACACTTAACTGGACGAATGCGAGGAGGTGAAATTGATCATAGCAGAGTGGGTGTGAAATATATGCACGGCTCTCGGGCCACCTGGAGGTGCGTATACGTGTGTGTGTGTGCGTGTGCGTGAAAATGTGTGTGACATATAAGACACCGTGCAGGTCCCACGCACCACTGAAAGCTGGAGGTGAAGCGAGGAGCAATAACCCCAATAACTTCTATGGCTCAAATTAGCAGTGCCTTTTCTTTTTTTTTTTTTTCCTTTTAAAGAGCCCTCCCACACAGCTATCACCACATTCACCACCGAAGACCCTAATTATCAGCCCAGAGAGCCCCGAGTTCACTCGAAGATTGAACCTGATATGTCATCATGAAGGCCACGCCTCCCTCTTAAGAATGGGAACGCTATCATAAAAGGCCTTGATGACATAAAACAAAGCGATTGGCTTTGACATGGGAGGAGATTTTAGCTCATTTGGGGTTTTTCAAAAAAGGGAACCAGTTCTGAATTGATCCTGTGCTTTATGGCCTGCTTCCCCCTCTGTGCTAGGTCGCTGGATTTATTTCTGCGTCTGCACAGCAGGACATAAATCATCCCTGGACTCTCTTTCTTCTGCTCCCTCTTTCTCTTCTGCCCCCCTTTTTCCTCTCTTTCTCTCTCTCTCTCTCTCTCGCTCTGAAGCGAGGGATGTGGCTGTCTGCAGGACAGAGTCCGGCTCTCTCCCCTCCGGAAGAATTAGGCCCGCAGACATTACCACATTGTATTTTGCGGTGCATAGTTTTTCAAAAGGGGGAACCAGTCCTGGCTCCACCACAGTCCCAGTCCTGCGGGCCCCTCGGGCCTCTTTCCCTCACTCTCTAATTAGATTAGCCGGGTCCCCAATCTGGCAACCCAGGACTCCAATCTGGCAATCCGGCTACCTTTGCGGCAGCGTAATATCTGGTCTTAAGAAGAGGAAATGACCTAAATGTCGGTCAGTATGGTATTCTGTTACACCCAATGGTGTGCTGACAAAACGACTTGGGTAATGAAGACGTTAGAGGCAAAGGAGAGAGAAGGGAAAAGAAAAAAGAGGATTTACAGCCGAGCTCTATGAAAAGTGCTGGGCCCAACCGAAGGCTTGTGGTCGCAGCAGCCATTTTGGGAGGGAAGCTGGCAGCTAAGGGAACCATCACAGGTCGGGTCAGTTCCAAAACAGCCAATTAGGCGCTCAGGGGCTGTTGCATATCAATAAATATCACCCGAGCATGTCGCTACTTGGAGGGCTCGAGTTAATTTGCAATGAAAAGCAAAGTGGATCTTTCAGTCAGGATGAATGTTGAATTCACTGCCACTCTCTGTCATTCTCCTCTGCTCTGTCTGCTCTTGTTGTGCAAGTGGAGTTTCAGCATCTTCAAGTGTCTAAGCAGAAGGCCATAAAAAATACAGAACGGCATCGGAAAGGAAGTCGTCAAGCCAACTGATGAAGCCAAATTCAAAGCCAAGGTTCAGAATATTTTAGGAGCCTGAGAGTCTTACAGGACACTGTATTTCTGTCATTACGAATGCTTTACTCACTGCCAAAGAGATGATTAAGAAATATAAAGAAAACACAGAGTGAGTCGGTGCGTAAAAAAGAAAAAAAAAAAAAAAAAAGGCAGTTAAAAGTGAACGAGGACGGTCAAAACTGTACAGAACTTCCCGCAGCGAAACACATGTGCGGACAAGACTAATCCAGCCGTGCACTAAATTCCACAGCCAGCCATCTAGATGGGACGTGACAGAGGAGGACGTCTGGAGATTTCACTGACAGGAAGTGAGTGCTGTGAATGATTCGGCCTCATAAATCATTTTTTCGGGGGAGAGAGAGAGAGAGAGATGCAGGGAGCTTCCAAAACCTGGAGTCTTTTTCATGCCTAGCTGATGAGTTGATCCCTCAAAGGGTGCTGCAGAAGAGCGTCAGCGTGTGTATCGGAAAGGCAGCACATGGGGTGTTGCGTGCGTGCGTGTGTGCATACGTGTGTGTGTGTACAGCTCCCACGCTATAAGACCAAATCAACATGTTATGGCAGGTTGTGATGACTAACTTGCTGTTGTTGTGTTTGGGATTTTGCTGCAGAGAAAAATAGTTACAATCCTTCACCGTGGCCCGGAGGGATCTGAGGCTCGGAGCTCGGGCCGGGTGAAGGGGGAGAGTCTTGAGTCAGGGAGACATGTTCATGGGAAAGATCAACTGGGGATTTGTCTCTGCGGTGTAGTTAGTCTATGAATGTGTGTGTGTGTGTGTGTGTGTGTGTGTGTGAGCGTGCCAGGTATTCCTCATGTTGTGGGGACTCTTCTTGTTTATAGGAACAAAAAAGCAAGTCTCCTTGATGTAAATCATTCGTTTTAGGGCGAAGGACTTGGTTTAAAGTCAAAGTGTTTGGTAGCTGTTACGGTTAAGGTTAAGGATAAGTCTCCAGGAAATGAATGTAAGTTCATGTAATGTCCTCTGAAGTGATGGAAACACAACTCTCTGTGTGTGTGTGTGTGTGTGTGTGTGTTTGTATGTGTGTGTGTGAGAGAGAAGGAGTGAGAAAAAGATGCAGCCAAGTTGCAGACGATGTTTCAGAGTAATTCAGATAAATTTGAAAACATCATTTATTCTTTGTTTTGGCCTCCCGTTCACAGTGAGCTTCTGTTTTTTTCCGCCCACGAAAACTGATCTTTATGAAAAAAAATTCTCTCGCTGAAAAAGTCTCATGTGTAACGTCTGTAAATGTGTGAACAGGGGAAAAAAATACCAGATTTGATTAAAACCTTATTATAGTAATTTTTTTTTAATGCAACAGAGAAGAGAGTGACAAACTAGTGAGTCCATTAAGAGTAATGTTGGACAGGCTAATTAAAAAAATGAGTCATCCACACATTCAATAAGTAATCACATTACTTTACTAATCTATAATTGTGTCCTGTTTTTCCAGATTGTATCTTCTACACATTTCTGACTGTCCTATTGCTTCTCCTGAGACCTTCCCTCCGTTAAAGGTGTTTTCCCTTTATCCATCTAAAGATAGACGATATATCGCTGTACAGATTGTAAAGCCCTGTGAGGCAAATTTGTGATTTGTTACATCTATAAATAAGACCTGACTTTGACTTAAACAGTTACTAAGCAGCAGAAGTAATATGTTAGCTCCGTCAAAGATGCCTTTAAACAACTTCAAAGCCCTCCCCGCTCTCGTTACATCTTCTGTGTTTTTAACTCATGCAGATAAAGAAAATGAGATGTTGTGGGTTTTACAAGCAGCCGGGCCTACAGTTTGGAGATATTTACTGACCTTCAACAGCTGTCTTAATGTTAGCCACAGTGACTGCACAAAGTCCCGTCGTCCTCGGAGAAGCCGCGTCTGTTCTCACAGACTCAAACTCTGAAATAAAGCCAACTGAAAGTAGCCTAGCAGAGGCTAACATTAGCGAGTCGGCTAAGAAGACACAACATGTAAATAAGACACATTTCTCTTCTTTTGGCGGCGGCTAATTGTGTCTCTGCACAAAGCTAGCGCGCACCGGTCACCAGCCTGTCCATTCGACGCACAAACTGCTATCGACCCTCCATCAAACTACCGTTAAGCCTGCAAACAACGGACAGCGAATTTCTCAAAGTGACGGGGCGTTAATGAGATTAATAACTAACATAATTACTGAATTTTAAATTGTTATCACCTTGACGCCACCACCATGATGAATCCCCTCAAAGCCTGAAGGAAAGTTAATGTGCTTCATATTTCAGGCGATAACCAACTCCAAAAACACACCTGACACCTTCTGTGTAAAATTTATGCATGTCAACCAACAACAGCTGCACATTCACCAGACTCGAAGTGTTTGTTCTGTTTCCTTCACACACCATGCTCAGATCTCTAACACTCACGGAAAACACGCCGTTGTTTTGGATTGATATATGTGCTGCTTTTTTTTTTTTTAAACAACCTGTATGATCAGGGCTTCACTCGCTAAATAATCCCCCTTTTGAAAGCTGTGTCTGTTGTTGATTTGTTTGTGAACCTGTGTGAACTGGTTATCCATTTAAAACTGTCAGTCAAAACATACAATAAACACACTCGCAGGTGAACCTTATGAACTTTGTGTGCACATTGATGCAGTGCTGTCTCTGGCACGTTGGCTCCGTTGCTCCGTGTCCCCGGGAGACTCTCGACGGACAGCTAAGATCTACAAGGAGAGATCTCATGACCGATGGCGGTGGCCAAGCTAGCACTACTGCTACCAAATGGTCACTGTGTGATCCTTTAGCTACAAGTGTTATATTACAGACCATTAGTATTACCAAGGACATTACAATGTAAATACTTCAGTCTGATTTTATTGTTGAAATTTACATTTGTTTGCCTGACTTTAACGATCAAGACCGTAACGACTTGTTGAAAAAAATGATTGACGCAGTATTTCTAGAGAGAAGTTGGACTTGGAGTCGGTTGGAGCCAGGATCTAGCAGCTCACGTCAACACATCAGTCAGCCACACAGCTGCACAAGGTGACATGTTCCTTCACCACGAGGAGTTCAGGCTCAGCAGTTTGTTTAGAAACAGTTCCAAAGCCGAATAAAGGCGATCATGTTTTCGGTCTCTGGAGAGTAGTTCTGTGTAAGGCAGACGTCTACTACGATACGAGCAGGAACGTGGTTCCGTTTACAGAGCTTTGCAAGCCTGTTGTGTTACATATCACAGACTCTTGCTTTGTTCTACGTTGTAAATTTCTCCAAGAACTTCAGCACAAAGTCAAGAGTGCGTCTCCCTTACACAAACTACTCTCCGGTGACTGAAACTGTGATTGTTGTTTTTAGTCCGGGGACTGACCATTGGTCAAGGCCTGTTATTCCAAAAACCCCAGTAGTTCTAAAAAAATTTCCCATTGGACCGAGACTTGGTCGTGACTGTATAACCATCCACCGCTGATAGACCATAGCTAATCTGACGTTTAGTGAAGGAGATGCTTATTTCCAGCTCTATATTTTTATTCTGGGATTCAACCAGAATGATTCACAGTTCAAAAAAACTCCTAGCTCTTTAACTCCTGTCTCTTTAAGGCCCCCCCTCCCGATGAACTAGCTCTGTTCTGATTGGCCAGCCGAGGGGCAGAGCTGTGTTAAGTTACCGCTGATGCAAACCCAATGTTTCCTGCTTTACTGATTTGCATTAAAAGCTTTTAAATGATTACATAATGGGAATGCGAATTAGCAGAGGTTCGTTAGCGGCACTAAAAACCCATCAACTCAACAACTTATGGAGATATTTGGAGCTACTTCAGTGGATAAACATAACGCAGGGAGGAAGAACACAAGCAGAAACAACCACTGTTGATGACCACTGTTTGATGCAGAGCTTGCAGACCAGCAGCGCACCTCCAACAGGTAAACAACTTATTTGACTTTGCTGCGTTGTGTAATGGAAAGACACTCGAGCGTGCCAGCTTGACTTGAGTCATAGTAGGAAGGAAAAATGCCACAGCGCTAGTGGAGCGGAGCAGTCAACTGGCGCACCGTGCCTGGAGCAGATGACTATATAAAGAAATCCGTCACAAGCCGACGTCGGCTCAGTCTGAAAGCCAGTGCTTTTTTCGCTCACAGGGATTACTTCTACATACGTTTATCTCATTATTTTGACACTTTGGCCGCGTTTAATATTAATACGAACATCCGACATTGTAACATTATATACGTATATGACAGAGAATAAAGAAAAGAATAATAGGCCCACTTTAATATGGAAATGTTGTAGATCATTACTTCTCTGGATGTGTGTGTGTGTGTGTGTTCACATGTGCGTGTCAGTGTTTGTGTGGGTGTGAGCTGTAATGGGTGGACGTCCTGTCTCGCTTGTTGGAGGTGGGCTTGATTGAACGGCGCCTGAGGAGTTTGAGAAGCGAAGAAAGCAGCCAGGATGGATGCAGAGAGGAGACGCTGAGCTCTGCTGATATTTCACTGTCTGAATCACGAACAGAGCTGCAACATGGCTGTCAGCATGATGGAGATCCAGTCGCGGAGGGGTGGTGGGGGCGGCGGGCGGGCGGGTGGGGGGGGAAGGGAGGGAGGGGAGGGAGGAGGGCCAAATCCACAGCTGCTTCTAACTAACTGCTCTACTGGCTCACTCAGTTGCAGCTCAATTCAATGAATTTTATTGGCATCAAAGAAGAGACAAATATTTCCCGAATCAAGATAAGACATCAGTATTTTTTTTTTTTTTGACTAAATCTCGTTCTCCTCTTCTATCAGGAAGTGTTTCAGTAGCTGAATACTGCAGGGTCACTTCTTTTTTTTTCTTCCTTCCATTCTTTCTTTCTTCCATTTTTGCTTCCTTCCTGTAAATTTTTTTTCTTTCTTTCTTCAACTCCTTCTTCTGTCCATTTTTTGATCCCTTCCTCCCTTTCTTATTTCTCCCCTTCCATTTTTTTTGGTTTCTTACTTTTCACTCTTCTGTCCGTCCTTCCATTCATTCCTGCTTTCTTCTATTTTGCTTCCTTCTGTCCATTTTTTATTCTTTCCTTCATTCTTTCTCTCCATTCTTGCTTCTTTCCATTCTTCTTTCTTTATTTCCTTCCGTGTTTCATTTTTGCTTCCTTCTTCCCTCAATCCTTTGTTCCTTATGTCCATCTCTTCTTCCTACTGTCATTTTTTCTTCCTTCTTTATTTCCATATCTGTGCTTCCTTCCTTTCTTTTCTTCTTTCTTTCCATCTGTTTTTTTCCGTCCTTCCTTTTTTCATCTGATATCTTGCTTATTTGTTACATTTCTTTTTTTTCTTTCCTCCCTTCTTTATCTTCTTTCTTTTAATATATAATATAATATTTTTCTTAACACTTCACAATCTGATTTCCATTTTTACTTTTTTCACCTCATGCCTTCCTTCCTCCCTTGTTTCGATCCCTCCTCCCCTCTATCATGTCTCCTCGTCTTCTCCACGGTTTCTGTCCGTTTCCTTTAAATAAATATTTTTCACATTCTCAAGAGTCTCCAACACTCTATGTACTGTCCCACTGTGTTATGTGCTTGCAATTTCAGGGGGGGGGGGGCATCCTCATTTCTAAAGACCATTACAGCAGAAAAAAAAAAAAAAGAAGACTCCCATCCACCACAGATGAGTCATTCTCTCCTGTTCTCCACCTATGATGGAGCACCCATTAACCCACAGCACCGAGCCGCCTCCAAACACAAATAATCAGCGCTGATGTGCGATCGTGTCCTCCCACCGCTGTAATTGTAGATAATTGTCGGACCTAATTTGGACCAATTCACCCCATTACTAAACTCTCTCTTACATCTAAATCCACCCTTTTGGCTCTGATAATGTAGACAAGGTTTGGATCTCGGGTCCCGCTGAGTGTGTGAGAGCGATGGAGTCTGCAGAGTTTACAAGTGAACGTTAGATAGGAGAGCAGAAAAGCACTGGATGAAACGTGACTATCCTAAAATCGTAGGTGGAGGGCGGGAAAGTGGCGAACCCAGAAAATTATCAACCATTTCAACTCCATCTCCTAGAAATTATGTTCATATTCTACTGAATTGCAACAGCAAATGTGTTTTATCTCATGATTATATGACTCAAATGCAGAGTTCTTTTCTTCCCACCACAATATCTGATCCTGAAGTATAATATTCGCCACTAAAAGCTGCAGCATCGACTTGTTGTGGTTATGTTTATGCACTGGCAGCTTCCTGGAAAGATTTAATTTAATATAGAAAGAGTCTGCAATGACATGAAGCATGTTTATAAAACTTTTAAACCCACATAACAACCTTTTACCAACCTTAACCAAAGTGCTTTTGTCGGCCCTAAACCTAACCACATGCACACAGGACTCACCATGTCGACCACCGTCTCTGGTGCGAGGGTCGTCGTCGTGCATCTTGTACGCGCTCCGTCCGACCCCGACCTCCTCCTCCTCCCTCTGATTTCACAGCAATACATTTTCATTCGGGGGGAAAAAAAAACACATCGCCTGTGAATATAATCCAGGCAATCATTACATTTGGGAGGAGGAGGAGATGTCGTTTTAAAACTTTTTAACTACTTAACTGAACTTTTTTTTGTGTGTGTGTGTGGAGAAAACATATTAGATACAAATTGTTATCCTAAGCTGTGTGTTTTTTTAAGTAAAAACATGAATGCAGGACTTTTATATTGAATGTAATCTATGTTTCATTGGGTTATGAAACATAGATTACTGTTAAGTAAACACTTTTGAGTATTTCCCCCTCCCACTGATAGTTGGCTGCGACACACTGTAAGCTCGTACATGCGTAAAAGCCTCCTGCCTGTTTTGGATCACTCTCTCTGTCTTATATATTGGATCGGAGTCTCGCTCGCTGCTCAGAGGCGCATTACCTCTGTGGTAAAGAAAACCTTGATTCCTGGCTACCGAATGAAACCCTGCCTCCCGTCCGCATGGAGCTGCGGCAGATCCTCACAACATTGCCACTCAACACCGGGTCGCTCACCACACGGTTGTGGCTCACCACAGCACCACCGTGTGGGCCCCGGGGCCCCCCCCCACCCCTCCCCGTCCGCATTCGCACACCCGCGGGGAGCGGGGCCGAGGGAGCTTCACACTGACTGTGACTGGCTGAGTCTTCGTTTCTAGCAGGTTGTTTCAGTTGTAGCTGTCAGCGCGAGCCAATATCATGGCAGTTTGTGAAAATGTCACGAAATTTAATCTAGAGATTCGTGTACATGGACACAAATTTTCCATTTTTTTTTTTTTCATGGCACTCAGCACGACTAAACTATGTGTTTCAACTGGAAATATTTTCGGTGACTGCTCCACTCTCTCTCTCTCTTTTTTTTTCTGTCTTAGGAGCACAGAAGCTGTATTGTTTTGTTTTTTTTCATTTGTTATTCATTTTTTTAAACTATAACCGCTACATTAGTTAAATGGGATTTTATCAAAATGTATCCATGACAATTAAATGATGTCACAGCGGGGGTTGAATGCAATGCACACATCTCAAGTGATGAACTATAGGAAAGGGTCAAGTGCAGGGATTAACTGCAGGATGTGAAATGTAAAATCTAGTTAGATAACACTGTCTTCATCCTGTTTACACGACCACGTTAGAAAATTTGACGAAATTTAGTGCTAAAGCAGGTTAGCGTCAAGTCAGGTTCAGACAGTTTGGAAATTGGGTTTATATACATAAGAATATACACAGATGTTCCCTCTAATCTCAAACATGCACACACGACTAGATTTGAAAATGCTGGTGCATCACACACTTACAGGATATTATTAAGGTTATCGTGCAAGAGGAATGCACCACTTCTCGTGATCTAATGGGGAAGCAGATGTAAACAAACTAAAAGCAGGAGGCTAATAGAAGAATCTGGGTTCATGGTTGGAGGGGCGACGGGGTCAGCACAGGTTTTATCTGTTCATCAATGAGAACTAGAGGTGAGATTTTAACTGTAAGTGTTAATATCCGTCGACAGTAGTATGCTAGCTAATGTTAGCATCAACGGCTAGAATGTTTACCATCGCTTGGCAGCACTGTCCACTCTCTCTCATTGGCTATTGCGGTCTCACCTGGAAAGTATCAATGACATAATCACTCATAAATATCAAACATGTTTGAAATTACCAGGGCGGCACTGATGAGTCTGCAAGTAGTTTCAGATTGGATCTGTAAATCCCTCGCATTAATCTGGGACCAAACATCAGCACCAACCGAGATCCCAGAGCAGATTTCTCATCCAGTTGTCAGGAGGCCCGAAAACTCTGAGTAGTCTGAGCCCGGCTTTAGAGAAGGGCGTTGTATCGGGGGGAAGATTTGGCACGTTGGACTCCTGTTTTAGGTTGTCTGCTGTGGGTCGGCTGCAGTCACAACTATCTGAATACAAATGCCACTGTCTCTGTTGTGTGTGAAGTTGGAGGAGACTTCATGAACACACATAAAATTTTAATCAGTTTGGAATAAATTCAGTAATTAAAAGTAAATATTAGATATAGCAGAGTGTCTTCCTTGCAGCCGTAGCTGAGGACCATGGCCTTCTGCTATCCAAAACTCGTAATCAGAGGAGAAATAATTAAAACTGCTGTCCATAATGTTAACTTATTGTATAGTTTAGTCATAAAGGACATATTTTTGTGTTGAGAAATGATGAGAATGTCATTAAAAGAAACACAGTGACACTGTGGACAATACTTCCCGGCAGCGAGAAAAGGATAAAATCTTGTGATTAAATGTTGAGTAATTTAGCGGTTATATAAAAAAAAAATAACAAAAAAAAAAAAAAAACAAATGAGAAAAAACAACACAACTTTTTTTTTTTTGCTCCCAAGTCGAGTAACAAAGAATAAAACATACTTTGAAATACATCAGTTTGAAAGTCGTGCTGAAGGTCATGAAATAAAAATAAAAAAATGGAAAATTCGTGTCCGTGTACACTAATCTATAGTCTATAGGTTAAATTTCGTGACTATTCCACGAACTTCCATGATCCTGGGTCGGTCAGCGACCTGCTGAGCCTCGTTTCTAAGGCGAGCCTCAGCTGTGCACGGACCAATGACAGCCCGGGAGGGGAAGAAATGTGGAATTCATTTGGCCCTCAGGAGCGGTCTGCTTGTGGGGAGGGAGGAAATATTTGGGAGTGGGTACGGGGGCAGCACAATAAAAATAAAAAAAATAAAAAAACAATACAATAGAGTGAAATCTGCCAATTACTGTTGTGTGGAATTTGAACATCACCACGCAACGCTGAATGAAAGCTATTCCACCACAGTGTTGGACACTGAGATTTCTTCTAAATGATACAGAGACTGTTTATTCAGAACTCACTCATTCCTCTGCCTTTTGAAACTTGATGTTGCACTTTTGTGAAACTAATTTTGTTGTTTTTGTTGAGATTATTTCAGTATTTTGTGAGTATAAATCTTGTTACTATCATGCCGGTTTGATTGTTTAATGCGAAACACTTGTCTCGAGAAGTGCTATGTAAATAAATCTTTACTTACTTAATCACTGTATTCATAAAATGTGCCTGCTTGTTTTCCAGGACTGACGTGATTCTCATTCACAGATACAATATACACAGTATGTTTGTCTGTTGCCTTCAGGTGCTGTTGGAAAAATCTATACTCATACAGTGAAAGTGCATTAAAGATACGCTCCACTTACCGGGTTTTGGCCAAAAGTGTCCTCAAATCCCCCCCACTCCCCAACCCACCGACACACACACACACACACACACACACACACACACACTTACTGATGATTTGAAACTCAGCTGTGAAGAAAGTTTGGGGTTTTCACATCAACATTTCCATATTAGTAGTATCATATTCTGTTATTTGCATTGTATTAAAACGAAAGAATTTGTCATTTCTAATATTTTTTATATATTTTCCATGACACTTTAGTCAAATGCAACTTTTTTTTTTTAACAGGGTCAATTCCCTAAATATTTTTTATCCGCACAAAGAGTCGCATCCTTATTAACTTTATTGACGATAAAAAAAACTATTGAGTTACAACACAAAACGGTGTATAAATTGAAAAAGTGGTCTCAAATGTGCAGTAACTTCATACAGTCATATTTCACTGCAGGATGAAAAAACTCCACAAAGCTCCAAAGAGTACAAACAAGGGGAAAAAGCAAATATGTGCAGCCAATAACAGCGCGGATACTTTCTTCTTATTAAAAAGCATTGTATGTCATATTCAACAGATCATGTAGAGGGAGGGGAGGGGAGGGGGGCGACACATAATTAATAATTACTACAGAGTCATTTCCCAACATTAAAGACGGCAGCTTTTAATGGTAAATACATGTTTATTGTGCCATTTGTTTGGACTAACTAGCAGAAAAGCAAGAAGACTGCACATGCACCTATAATCTATTTTTTTATGTATTGATCCTATTGATGCTAGCATTGCATTGCTACTAAGAAATGAGACTTACTGTTGTTCCTCTCAGACTTAAAATCAGTTCATATGTCAAGAGGGAAAAAGTCTGGAAACTCCTGCAAACATATGCACAAACCAAAGAGAGACATAAACATAGATATATATATATATATACATGGCTGAACAAACACTGCTAATTTGCACACAACCTAATATAAACCAAAAAAAAAAAAACAACCTCTGTTTGTGCTGTTCACATTTTTTTTTTCTAAAAGTCACACCACCAGATCACAGAGGTTCACCACTGGTGCAATCCTCAACTATTCAGCTGCTTTCCTCAATGGCATTTACATGTGTCTTGGATCTTCCCGGGCTGACTGAATCTCTGAACCTCCACACCAACAAAAATCACAGCTAATCCCCCTAAATTTGTGTATAAACTCACCTCTTTACACACTGACATCACTCCCGACGTGTTTACAAGTGATCTCAACAATCGCTTCGGCATCCATCTGTTACTGTAGTTTGATGACTCTTTAGGGGAAGCTTAATCTGATTTTTATGGAACCTTTTACTGCGGTAATTGCAACTTTATGTGAGACAGCAAACCTGCATACAATTGCTTGCATTTGGCGGTTAAACTGTTGTGGTTTTAGATATATATATATTTATATATTTAGATACACCACGGGAGTTCAGAAACATCCACGAGATGGCACTGTTGACACGCGTATGTCCCTCTGTGAGTTCAGGTGCCATTCGTTGGGCGCTGGAGTGACTTCCAGCACTGCAAACATTTATATTACGTTTATTGTTAGTGTTGGTGGGGATCCATGAAAATCAAACCCTGTAAGCGTTTAGTTTTAGCTGCAGCAACTCTGAATCCTGCTGGTGTCCAACAAATCCGAGTGGATTTATCATAGGAAGACAATTCTGCAGAGTAATCCGAGCCCAATGGCTTTGCTTTTTGTCCCCACGCTCCGGGGTAACAGACATCACGGGGTCCGCAATGACTTCACGGGGTCAAATTCCTGAACACCTTCGTTTCTGTGTTCGCTGCTGCGTTATTGTACTTGGCATCCCAACTCTAGGAGCTTCCTGACCCGTCCAAAGTCCTCATATTCTTAGTCTGCTCTTTTGACCCCCTCGCTGTGTTTGTTTTCTAGTCTCCAGGAAGACATGCTTTCTTGTGGTTTCTCTCTGTGTGCCCTGCTAGGAGCCGCTGGCACGGGCCCGCCGCTTTTATTGTGATCCAGATTTGGGAATCCTTGAGGCGGGGATGAACTCGGACACGGGGATCTAAATTTAGGGACGATACTTAGTCACGTTCATGCACATTTATTTCTAACGCAGTTGTAGAGACACGCAGAAAAAAAAAAAAAAAAAAAAAACCTACATGTGCTTGTATGGAAAGACACACACACCTAATTGTGCGCTCAGGGTCCAGGGCTCTATTATGATACCAAGGCCGTAATCAGAGCTGCGGTCGGCTGGTCGGGGTGACGACGTGCTGTTTGAGCCTGGCAGGCCTACAGACAGTCAGACTGTGGGATCTGGCTTTGGTCTCTCTCCCTACAGCTCCAACGGTGGCGCTGTGTAAACAGGACCTGGTCTGAGGTATCAGCCAAGGCCTGCGTCTCTGGTTAGCATAAAGCTAACTGGGTTCAGACAGAGCGCATTGCAGCGGCTACAGTAGCCAGGACCGAACCCTCTGGCAGCACACAGCAACCACAGCATTAGAGGTTAATCACAGCCTTTGGAAATTAAAAAGAGGTGGATTTTCTTCTCCGCAATTTTTAAAAGTACCTCAAAAATATTACATGTGCTTTTCCAAATAAACCTAAAATTGTTGCTGAACTTTTACTGTGAAGGTCGATAATCATATGTCACAGCTTTTCTAAGTATTTTTCGGGGGGTGGAGGGGGGGGACTTTATTAGACTTGAGAGAGACGGGAAATGACACATAACAAAGCAGCTCCCACAGCAGTTGTGCATCATGGTCATCACCTTAAACTGCGAAGCCACAGTCGGGGGTTTTGTGAAAAGTTTTCCTTGTCCTCACCAACATACGTACAAGACTGATCTTCTCTGTCCACTTGGAAAAGACATCTCCAGTAGGCTTAGTGTGAATAAGCTTTATCATAAAGGACATAAAAATGGCAGATTTGTATTGAGATAAAGACGTACGTACACTATGTTGCTTTAAAAAAAATGAAGTAACCTTTGTGGTTAACCTAATGCTCTTACACCCAAGTCATATTTAAACAGTGAATCAATCAGTTCTTATAAGAGTGATCACTATTTGACTTAAATATGATGAACAAATAATGTAATCAGTGTATAGTTACACAACATTTCAAGCCAAGAAAGTAAAAGAAGTGCTGTTGCAGCATAATAACAAGTGTCTTTTTTAATGTAGATTCAGGCTCAACTTCATGAAAACATCATCCATCATTCAGCAAAGCTGCATGTACGTTTGTAGCCTTTTACAAAAATACTAAGTCTAATATCTCCCCCTAGTGGAGGAAGACGATCACAACAACCACACTGGGGGGGAAAAATACACAACCTCTCAGCCGTGTTGACCACCAGGTGTCACTGTACTCAAAGAAAACCGTGTGGAGATCTCATCGCTGAGCTTTATTCACCACAGTCTGACGTCCAATCACTAATCACATGCATGCCCTTGGTATTGATAATCATCTGCTCACGTTTTCTTTTCTCTATTTCATCTATTTCTCATGAGTTTGTGTCTTCTTCACCCCACCATCCCCCCACAGTTTCTTCCTGTTTCTGTCTTCAAGGGGGGGGAGAAAAAAAAGGAAGCGTCCACTTATCACCAGCTCTCACCTCAACCTGAACCATTGACACTGTTGTACCTTTATCATGAGTTGAGTCATCAATATATATATCTGAAGAGGATAGAGACAAAACAGTAGAGCTGCATGGACCATCAGAAACAAGACAACATGTTTAAACCCCCCGAAAACATCACCTGAAAACACGGATGTCGTTATTTTCATCTACATGTCCAACCGAGGTCACTGATGTGCTGAGCGTAGGATGCTTTCTAGAAGAGTAGGAACAGTATTAGCAGCAATAAAAGGGAGTGTTGATGTTTAAAAGTCCAAATACGCTGGGAATACAGGGCGTTTTTGTTCTTTTGTTACTAGAGGCAAAAAAAAAAATGCCTCTCTGAAGACTATAAATCAAACTGATCATGCAGGAGTGAATGTTTCCTTTTTCTTCTTCTTTATTTTCACCACAACCTGAGCTTTTATGAGTTTGATTTTAAAGATTAAAGCAGCATTAAATAGAGTGCAACAAACTAAAAAAAAGGTTCAAGACAGATGTAGGTCCGTGTCCATCACCTCTCACCCGCTCCCTTCAACGTCTTACTATGATATCTCAAGTGGATGCACTCGAGCTTAAAGGACTGGTTCGCAATTTTTCAAGTGTTTCTTAAAACAACAGTCGGGCGTCCGTGTGAACTCCGGAGGGGGTTTTTCCTCCTGTTCGCACTGGCTAGGAGATCAGCGTCATCGTGTGCAAAAATGCGTTTAAAAGTCGACGTGAAGCTTTTATGAGGCTTCAGCGGTCTGACTCAGTCACATCAAGTGGATACCTGACACATTTACAGTCTTTTGTGTTTCCCTGTTGAGCTGCAGTGGAAGGATAGCAACAAAAAGAGAGACTCTGGCCTTAAAAAGACTGAAATGTTGACTCGTTTGGACGCCTGAAGCTTCTCATTAGCTTCAGATAAACTTTTAAATACATTTTAGAGTTAACGTAGAAGCTTGCACAGGTGTATTATGCGATACAGTGAAGCGAAACATCATCACATCAACATCACCACAACACCAAATGAGGGGAAAACCCTTTTAAGTTCAGTTTGACCCCTCTGCACTTACGCCACTCATCTCCCGCAGCGCTTTATCGTATGTCACCGTGAGTTACAGTCTCCCTCGGTGAAATCCCTGAAATGTAAGCGAAGGAGCGCTTGTGAGGAGTTCATTACAGGAATCTAAAGACGGAGCTCTTCTCACCCTCATCCACCCCCCCCCCCCACCCCCCACCCCTCCTCCCCGAGGCGGCTCTCTATCAACAGCTGGAATTCCGGCGAGAGCTGCAGAGAGGACGGTGAGACGCAGGAAACTGGAGATGCCCCCTGGAAGTGTGAGAGGTGTACACAAAGCAACGCAGGCCTTTGTGGCCAATCTTAGGAATGTTCCTGCATCAACACTATCACACTATCAAGACTCTTTGATGTGCGAGGCTTGTCGTCCTCCACCTTCCCACCCCCCCTCTGATAAATACATTATCCTAAAGACGCCTGCATCCACATATATAAGAACATAAAACTCCAAATCCACTGTGTTTCCAGATTACTAAACCTTTTGTCATCATTTCTCTCCAGAGGTGGAAAGAGCACTTAAGACCCTACTCAGTATTTTTTTTGCTTCAGTTTTTCCATCGTCGGAGACTTTCTACTTTTCCTCAACCTCATCTCAGAGTTAAAAAAAAAAAAAAAAAAAAAACCTTGGACCTTTTACTCCCCTACATCTGGCTTCTGTAAACACTGATTACCTATTACAATCAACACCAGATAAATATCACTGTTGTCTGTGCGTTTTAGTCATGGATCACAGATTGGATTGCAACAAAAAAAAAAAAAAAAAAAGTAAGGAGCCAAATCCAGTAAATAATGAAGTCGATATTCTTACAGGTCACTGTAACATAAACAAAAGCTGGTGGAGAGTGACTGAAAGCTGCCATTATATCGACGGTATAAGAGAGAGAGACTGTGCAGCTGTGCAGACAGACAGAGGTGGAAAATCACTAAGCACATTTACTTTCTACTCCACTACATTTATTTTACAGCTCTGGTTGCTTTCAGATCAATATTTTATATATAAAACATATGATCAGTGAGTCATATATGCATAGTTATAACCTTGCTTACATGTACACATCAATCAATCAGTGATAATATTAAAATAACATACATGTATAATAAATATAACACTCTAAATTGGGCCATTTTGCATAATGTGTATTTTTAACTTGTCTACATTTTTAAGGGTTTGAACTTGTAATTAAGTGCTTTAACATTGTCAGTGTGCAGACAGGTGAGTGGTCAGGTGATCTCCAAAGGAGGGAAAGACACATTAAAAATGGGGGAGCAGTCCATAGTTATGTATGTATATGTATTTTCAAGTCCGCCTGGAAGACGTCATAACTTTCTCTCCCCCATGTTTGGCCTCTGCGCAGTACAGGTGCCGCAGGGGCCTGGTGGTATTAGAGCTGGTTCACTGCAGGAAACAGGAGACTCTTCTGTATTTAAGCTCCATCATTAAAGGCTCCGCTGATGCATGAGGTGGCAGACAAGATAAACAGACCTGCATCTGAGCTTTAAAGCGCTTCAGTCACCTTTCATCCGGAAACGAGCGACGAGTAGAAGTAGGTTTTCCCCTCCGACGTGTCTGAATGTGAGGTAGGAAACACTGAGCACCTGTTGAAAGGGTTTTTATGAATGACTTCAGACATTTTCTTAAAATGAGCGCAGATACAGTAGAATATGAAAAAAAACATCTTTATTATGTCACATCACAGTTTCAGTGGAGTACAAAAAATATAAACTCAGTCTTATTACATATTTGTGTTTCAGTCAACTGCATCTTCCAGTTTATCTGTCATTAATGCCCAAACTCTCCTCCATCACTCACTCGACCTGTTCGTGTTTGGTACGTCACACCTCACTTAATTTGACCTTTGAACCTTTGTTGTGGGTGAAAAGTCCCTAAACACCACTTCAGCCGGCCGTCTGTCAAACTGTGCTGCACTTGAAGAGGACGAATCTACAGGAAGTGACTCACTTTTCAAAAAAAAAAACCAAACTTTTGCTCAGTTTGGCCTCGAATAACAACACACGCCCCTCCCTGTGTTAAGATTATCTCTCGAGTCAAAGAGTTTCTACGTGATTTTATAATCTTTGAAATGATTCCCATAAGTTGTAAAAAAAATCTAAACAATTCAGGTGAAACTCAGTTTTTATGTGCTGCTTGTGGTGTTCAAATGTCTTTTATTTATGCCGCCACAAGGAGGCGCCAGAGAGAGAGAGAGATTCAAATCACATACTGAAGGCCTTTCATTCCTGGCAGTAGTAATTTGATGTAAATCAAACAAACAAACAAACAAACAACAACAAAAAATAACATGCAACAGCTTTGGAAGATGTTCAGTCAACATATTTTCAATGTGTAAATGATTTTTCAGTTTTTACATCCCATATAAATCCCTGTTTATTACATGACTGCAGATACTGGGAGGTCTTTCCAACTACTCTGGAGGAAGAGAAGCGACTTTCTCTTTTTTTTTTTTTTTATATTAACCACAGATTCAACCCAGAAAACAACAGCCACAATTTATCAAGCAAACATATTTTTTAATATATAACACTGCCTCTCCAGTTGCGGTTTATTATAGTAAAGACTAGCTTAACCTTTCACTGCCACAATAAAAAATGGCTGGCAGGTAGTAATTAAAGGGACACCGCATGTCAAAGTCAATTTAGTGGTCACGGTCGGCCTTTGAAAACAGTTATTTAAAAGTGTTCTGTTGATCTTGCAAACTGGGGATATGGAGCTTTGAAAGATGTGGGTTTTGTACGCAGGCGAGGAGGGGGGGAAGGTTTTGATGAAAGAAATGATTATTTGAGAAGTGTCTCATAAGCATAAATCGTAATCTGTCTCTTGCGGGCGTTAAATCTCAGGAGTATCCCCTTTAACCTCGCTGTTAATGATAATGAGGTGGATTAGGAGCAGAGGGGGGAGGAGGGGGGGAGATGCTGTTCCTTGGTCAGCAAAAGCAGCAGCAACAACAACAACAGGCACAAACTTGAGTTGCGTTCATGAGCAAAAACCGTGTGGGGATTTTTTTTTTTTTTTTTTTTTTTTTTCTGTTGGTGTGGCGTCCCTTCATGCATGGAGAATCTGTCCCACCAGGGCGGAGCTTCTTTCCCGGATCAAGGCTGACGTAATCTCAGCGACCCTCAACACTGACCTCTCCCAACGCTCGGTGTCCTAAAAAAAAAAAAAAAAAAAAAGAGAGAAGAGGAGGAGGTAGAGAAGGAGGAGGAGGAGGAGGAGAGAAAGCGAGGTCATTTGTTAAACGCTGCAAAATTACAGGCAGACACGATAGCAACGTGCCTCCTCGTTCGTCGAACTTCACATAAGTGAGATCCTGCATTAACAGGCTGAGACGTCCCCACGCTGGTTCACATTTGTTCACGTTTATCTTTTTTTTTTTTTTCTCCTCTCTCTCTCTCTCTCAGTAGTCACGACTCCGTTTTTTTGAGTCATCCCGAACGATTGTACACAAGTGTTTCAGCTTATAGGAGCGCCAGCAGCATCCAGTTTAGACTTTAGCAGCCAGTTCGAACCAGCGGGGGAACAAAGTCGAACCATGTTGTTCCACTTGTATTAATGACAGAAGTGAGTAACGGACCTGTTAGGGAAGAACTTGCAGCGTCAATTGTTTGCCTTTGCTCTGAGCTACTCGAACATCACAAATGATTAAAAAAAAAAAAAAAAAAAAAGCAAATCTGAGAAGATCTAAATTTAGCAACAGCTGCCACTTTTTTTTTTTTTTAATAGAAATGACAGAAAAAAAACATCCTGAACGGTGAAAAGTGCCTCTCATGTTCTCATCTAACACCTGCAGCGAGTCAGCTATGAAGTCAAACACACACACAGACACAGCCACACACACACATAGCACGCACTGTGTGGCAATCTGAATTTCACCACATTTAATTTGATTGTAAGAATCACAAATTCTTCGGGAGGATTTTTCGTGAGTTCCTTGTTATTTTATGGCTTGTTCAATCAACAGACGGAAGCAATTTTCAAAAGTAGGAGGGGGTGGGGGGGGGGGAGAGAAAAAATGCCACAGAGTTAAAGGCACTTAAGGCTTTTCTTTTTCACAAATTGTTAATGCTAAGTCTTCTGAAGCTCGTGAACCAATAAGGCCTACTTTGAGATTTATGGCGCATGATATTGGACAGATCTATACTCAACCACACGTAAGACAAAAGGGGACCATACATTCTCTCTCTCTCTCTGTTTTTTTTTTTTTTTTGAAGGCGAACTTCACTGTTGTGGTTGTTTTGCTTTTGTGATTTCTCTCTTCTGTATCTCTTTCTTCTCTCTCTCTCTGCAGAGCGTCTGTGCAATGCACTTTTAATGGTTTTCACTCCCCTGACTCCATTCCTTAGGCTGCAGCAACTCCCTGCTTTGATTTAGGTTCTTGATGAGGCCTAAGAATGACCTGTTTTCCATCTTTCAAAGGCAAACGCAGTTCAAGGAACTTTGCTTTGTTTTAACCACCGGCTTGTTCCTCGCATAGATTTATGCTTCATGCTCTACCTGGACTTTTTCATAAATGGATGGTGGACTTTAATAAGGCTTCTGACATCGCTTTTGATGTAGCAGCATGCATGAAGGAGAAAATATAAAAAACATTTTCATATCTTGAACTCTTTAAAGTTACAGTATATACCACTGAGAACACAAAAAAAGGATATATTCCACTGAGAATAGAAACAAAAAAAAAGAGGTCTGGGATAGATTTTAGTTTATGCAACGCAACATTGCATTCAAATATATACAACATTACATCGGTTTCCAGCTAAATGAGCAAGAGCGAACAGTTGGGTCGAGGTGGAACGCAGGATGGAGAGCGGCGCGTAGTCCAAGAAAAACAGCTAACCGGGATGCTACAAGCTACACTGAAATGTAAATAATCAGAAGATCAATTCTCCGACTCGCTATCCTCGTCCTCTTTTCCTTTTTTCCCGTAAGACGTGGGAGTAGAGTTGCGTAACTCTGTGAATTCACCTGAGACAATCACCAAACAGTGATATTACCGTCGCCATGACTTCGTTCACGCCGGAAAACCACTGAATAGTCAGCGTAGTTGGGGTCAAAGGGTCAATTTAGATGAAATTTGTTTCCTAATGGCCTTTTTTTCTCCACAATGTTGAACTTGTGCTTTTGTTGTGAAAGTTCTGTTTAGTATCCGCTTCTTTTCTTCTTCTTTTTTTAATATTTGCAACATTAGTCACCATTTCTAACTGCAATAATGACACTATACTCACCAAATATGTTTCTGACAACTGATTAGACATAAAGTATTAACTCAAACTATTCATACTTCACTAAACTAACTATTGTTCAGTCAAATTATCCACCAATTTTGGAGGGAAATCCAACAACGAGCGCACTGAAAATGATTAAATAACCCCCCCTCGTCTCATAGGAAAACTGCACACACAGCCGACGGTAAGTACACCGAGGCAAAGCCGAACCATGAAGTGGATCTATAAACCGTAATGGATGTTTATAGCAGACAGTTTCGCTCATAATTTTCAAACTGTTCAACTTTGTTTTTCCTTCAAAATATGTCTGGTTAACCCCGGAGCTTCATCTTTAAAACCTCAGTGATTCTCTGACCGCTCGTGTTTCTTGTCCGGTCTTGACTTTTTTTTTTAAAGCCGCCGCCACAATCCCCTGACTAAGCAATCAACTCGGTGAGTATGATGTTACCAATGGAAACAATGGTCAAACCTACAAAAAAAAGAAAAAAAAAAAGTGGTAATAAACCAGAATATTCCTTTAAAATATGATTGAATGTGACTGTTTTATCTCAGCAGAAACACATCAGCCACTCTGACACTCTCTCCTCTGGGTATAGAGGCGGTTTTATCGGCCAACTCTCGAAAGGCAGGTTTGGCCGCAGCGAATCAAATCATTTAAGGAGGCTTAATAAGACTTTTCACAAAGCTTTTAACATGCACGGAGCGGAAAATAAAAAAAAAATATATAAAAATACACCCCATTAAATGACAATATATCTTTGATTTGTGATCTGGAACATCCTGTCTAGCATATCTAGCGAATCTGAACCCCGAATGCAGTTTGCATTACAACTATGTGTCAGCTGTTTGACACATTTGGAGCTGGAAGTGCGTTTTCTTCTCGCTGTCCTTCTCTCTCTCTCTCTTTTCTCGATCGAGTCGTGGCCGCCTAAAATCCACCAACCAGCCAACCAGCCAGCCAGCCGGCCAGCCAGCCAGCCAGCCAGCTCCTAACGGCCCGGGCGTGCGCGGAGATTGGACGGGAATGTGACGAGGTGTGAGAGCGATGAGCGTGGAATCGGGCCTGACCGTGGTTAATGGGAGCGAGGGACCCGGGATCCAGAACTCCCGGAGCACTTCTCCCTAATCAGAACCAGCGCAGGGGGAGTCGGATGACATGGATTTTCCACACCAGCAGACTGAAGGGGGGGGGGGGGGGGAGGAGGAGGAAGGGGGGGGGCGACGAGGCACTGGAGCACAGATCAGCGACTCCAGCCTCTCATTGATTAAAGCAACACGGGGGGAATGAACCAAAAAAAAAAAAAAAAAGATGAAATCAAAATATGATAGCTTTGAATGAGCTCCAGAGGGGTTCTCTCTGTCAGCATCCACAATCTTTTATTAATATGCTTTTAAATTTACAATCAAAGGAATCAAAGGAAATGGGAGTAAAAAAGGAAAAAGAGGCATTCCTGGTTTTTTGGGGTTTTTTTTTTTTTTTTATGATGTACCCAAGTCATTGTTCTGTGGCTTAATCACCCGTACGAGGCGATGAGGAGATGGGCCAGTACATCTGAAAGCAGTCAAGAAAAAAAAGGACGCAGCTGATAGCGAAACGTTGTCCGCATATCCCGAGGATTACGCGCAGGTCCATCAATAGATCAGTCAGGGAAAAAAAATCAAAGTGTTCGAGTAAAGAATCTGATTGCATCTTTTCTCATTGTTTACACCATAAGCAATCAGATCAAAAGCATTCCTCCCCCGACTGTTATCTAAAAGCAATTACTGTCTTCACACGGAAAGCAATTCTGAGATGTTACATGTGTTTGGCGGAGCTAGAAGGCCGCGGGGATGATAAATGCAACGAGCGCCGCCGCCGTCATCATCATCATCATCATCGTCGGACGATTACCACCCAAGCGCGTTGACGAGGGGACCCTGGGAAAGTCACGAGAACTCCGGGTGTCTCGGGCATATTGAAGACAGCTACAGCCATCAAACCGCAGCTAATGACTCCATTATAGAGGACTGTTTGCTTATAGGCAGAACAAAAAAAAAAAAAAAAAACACTTAAAGTTTGCACACGAGAAAATAAGAGAAAGCAAGTCGAGATCACCAAGGAGGATCAAAAGTTTGAAGCCAGCCTAAAACCCCAGCACTGAATTATTTCCACTCCAGATATGCGGCCTTTGAAATATGAATCATGCTTCATAAAGCGGCGTTATTAAATCAAGTAGTTGCTTGCACAGTGGAACACAAATATGACTTGAGCTCTTCATTGACTCGTGGCACAGCTTTAAGTAGTCACGACTGCCACTCAAGACTTCAAATGTGGTCGAGGAGGAGGAGGAGGAGGAGGGAAAAAAAAAAAAAAAAAAAAAAAACACGACAAAAAGGGTTGAATTACTTAGCAACAACAAACGCCCGGGCCCTCGGATACATTTGCATATCTAACTGCTTTCAGGCTGAAATCTATATGACTTGAGCGTGAGGAACTGATTGATTGCTGCTCAGGAAAAAGAGCCCCCCTCCCTCCCCAGACTCAGAGCGGGTACCTCTCCTGACCCGGGTGTCCCGGGCCGTTGGCAGGGTGGGAGCTCCGTTCAGCTCGCGTCTCCTCTTTTCCACTGAAGGACCATCCAGGATGAATAAAGCAGCTCGACTAATGAGCAGCTCACTGGCTCATTGTTACGGGCAAACAACCATGAGAGGGAATACATGTGCTGGGAGACACACACACACACACACACGCATATGCACGCACATATGAAAGACAGAACAGAAGCTCACACTGGGGACACGTGATCCTTGGAAGGGATTTTTTTTTTTTTTGCATGTCTCCAGATCTTCATCATCATCATCATCATCATCATCAGAGCCTCCCTTCTGTCCTCCAAGCGTTGACTGACTGAGACAGTTTTCCACTGTCTCTGTCCCGGCGTCTCTTCCAACAGAATGTGGAGATGGAGAAACCAGTTAGCGAGACGCTGGAGGCTGAATTTTTTTTTTTTTTCGTTCACCGTGGCGATGCCGAGACAAACACAGCTCAAGTGGGGCATTTGGACAGAAATGTGATAAAACCTGAAGCGTAATTGAGCCTTTTGAGATGAAAAAACCGCGACGCGAATTAGTCTGATTGATGGAGCTATTTGAACTAATAGGCGCTCCTCACCTGTTTACAGTGAGGAATTAATCTTAATACGTTCCAAAGACAGAAATATCCTCATGTGCCAAACTCTAAGTGCAGTCAGCAGGAGGGTATTTTAATTTATTTTTAAAAGGGCCTGCTTTTTTTTTTTTACGAGTTTCACTTTACTGTTATAAGACGTGAGGGAACCTCACTTTCCACTTCATAATGATTAACTGCCACAAATCCTCACTTAAAGGATTTCCCAGCCAAAAGTATCATCATTTATTCACATTAGTGGAGGGACTATCACCAGTCAACGTATGCCATATTAAATGGCAAAGCGACACATTTACATTTCACCAAAAAAAACGTAACACTTTCTTTCCACCCGGCACTCTGCTACATCGATTACTGACACATCCAATCCCTTGGTGGCCCAGATCGCGCTTATATAGTCTCTCTTGACAGATTTTTTACATTTAAAAATAGAGACTGTCAGCAAACAATATATGAACTGGTATCAAGGGGGAAAATACCATTTGATAGAAGTCATACATGGAGAGAGTCCTGGGGACTTTAGGGGTGTTACTCTTTTACTTTGCACACCACGATCCCCCTCCAAGAGACAAGTTATATTACGAAATTAAGTGACAGCATTGTTTTAATATATAAACAATGCCATATAGAATCATACGAGCGGGGCAGTGACTGAAAGCAAAACGTTCCCAATCGCTCCCATGTGTATGAATGGCACAAACACATGAAACGGGCCTTGTTATTCCAAACTACGACCGCAAGTTTATGGAATGGAACTTCAATCATTAGCTTCTATTTTTGCTTACTGTTTAAAGGGGAGGATTTTTGACAAGCCGTGAGGCGACAGGTCTTTGAAACACACAGCAGAGGGAGAACAGGGAGGGAGTGGGGGGGGGAGGATTGGATTGGAGGGGGGGAGGAAAGCATTGACGGACCACACAATAAGCAATCCTAAAAAAACTCTCTCTACTCTTAAATGCCGTGGATGCAATCAACCTTTCCGTCTCAGCAGCAGCAGCAGTCCTGCCACACAAGTAGGGCCTGCTTTCAAACTTTCAGGCAATTAAGACCTTTAACGGTGACCGTTTGCCCGCCTCTGTCATTCTCCCCTCGACATCCCCCCGGCCCTGAGGACTGCTGCTCCTGCTGCTGCTGCTCCTGCTGCTGCTACTCCTGCTGCTGCCGCTCAGGGCTTCCACTTCTCTTCCCCTTCATGAAGTGCCAAGAGCGCCGGGTCCTAATTGAAAAACAGTTTATGGAAAAGCTTGGCACGAGGCCCGAGCCAAGAGCACTGGAAAGAGTTGTAAGAGTCACACCAGCTACCATAACCAAAGTGGCCAAGAACATTTTAAAAAGCTTTTATCGCCTCTTTTCATCATCCTAACGTTTTACTGTCACTGTATTTTTTTTTTTTTCGTGGAGCTACAAATGGTTGTAGCATCCACTTGAGGGCAGCATCATGACTAGCATAAAAAAAAAAAAAAGCCAAGGCAAGAACTCTCCACTCTGGGAGTCTTAAAAGTTAAAACCACAACCCAATGTGAACTTCACTGACTGACCTCTACTCTTTAATAGATGAAGTAATTTCTCAGGGAAAGAAAGAAAAAAAAATTCTCCCCAAATGACCTGCACATTGAATCCCAGTGATACAATACTGCTAAAAACACCCAGTGCTTTGGTCTAAGAGAGGATAGTGTTTCAGGGCTTCTGACAGCTCGTCCCTGAGCGAGTATTGTGGTCCTGCTGCCCTCCCTCCCCTCCGTGTATCACTGAAGACAGGCAGTAGCTAGGGGCTAAACTGAGAGGAGAGAAGGGGGGATAAGCAGGTCAGATTACTGGCCGGTCCAAAAAAGTCTGATTAGAGCCCCAAATGTTGGGCCGCACAGATCGTGCGGAGACTCATCTGATAGAATGATGAAAGGTGGAAGAAGAACTGTAGTAAAAACAGCAGCACCACAGGGGGAAAACTGCACAATGACAAGTAAAAAAAAAACCTTTTCAACTCCTGAAAATCATTTTATTCTTTATTGTCAGCACTATATGAGTTCAATAAAGAGGTCAAGCTATCATTTTATACACGTTCCCCCTCAAATCCTGCCTGAAATATTCGGTATATTGAAAACTTTGGTATCTCTACTACAATTTAAAATCAAGTCCTTTGGATTTTTGCACTGTCCTGTCACAGATACATCAGTTTTTTAATGACTGAGTAGATGTAAACAAGAAGTGGCAGCAAAAAATATCCTTCAATTATCACAATTCAAAGTGTGAGGAAGAGTGTTTAAGTTTTACTCGAGCCTTCTAGTTTTGGATGCTTTCATGTGAAGTTCAAGAAAGAAGTGAGAAGAAATTACAAACATAACAAACAGAATAATTCCTGTACTTAGTTACACACTTTTTGAACACATCCTCATTGTGAAGAAAAGAGGAACTCAACTTGAGTTTTTTAGCTGCTGCTGATGATGGTGATGATGATGATGATGATGATGATGGGTGAAAACTTTTTGGATTTCTGGCTCGGGTTTTCCTCGCTTTCCGAACTGTTGACAACGGACGGAAAAGGAATATAAAAGATGATGAAAGATGAAAGGAAGGAAAAAGTAGTCAAGAAGAAGTAAGGAGGAGAGGACACCTTTAAAATTGTATTTTCGCTTCGACCCGAAAGTTCAACCGTAAATTTAAAAAAAAAAAAAAAAAAGAAGCTGCAGCGCGGATCCAAGCGGAGAGAGTTTAAGTCGACGGAGATGACAGAGACTAAGCTTTATTTCGTACTTCGCATCTCCAGGGAAATGCGTTTTATTGAATTTAGCCGAAGGTATTTAGTGTCGTTGCCTGAATGTCTGTATTTTAGATACCCGTGTCGTTCCCACTCTGCCTCACTTCATCTGAAAAGGATCGTAATGTAGGAAAATGAATAAGTCTGTATCCCACCCTGCTTTTTTTTGGTGCGGCTCAGTCTTTCCAGCCCTAGAGAGAGAGAGAGAGAGAGAGAGAGCAAACTTTTTTTGTATTGATAACTGCTTTTCAGACCCCGTTGAGAGAACAATTGCTGCCACACAACTCTTTCATGGTACACTGGTAAAGCTCTTTCAACACTGCTTTCCAAAATATCCTGTCTAGGGGCGTCCAGTGGGCAAACATAGCAGTTTGTTAGTCACGTCTAGTGTGTGCCTTCTCCCTCTCTCTCTCTCTTTCTCTCTCTCTGTGTGTGTGTGTACCCTCTGCAAAAGAATGGAGCACTGTGGGGGTCTGTATTTCCACTAGATCCCCTTCACAGTGAGAACACTTCTTTTTTTTTTTTTTTTTTTTCTCAAGCGAGCTCCGGCGAGAGACAACTTTGTTTGAATTCGACTCACCGACAGACATACCTCAAAACAGTAAGCAGAACAATGGATCTTTTAGTGGAGGAGGTATGAAAGCATGAAGGCATGGGGTAGGATTTATGAACTGGGACATACCAAATCCCACATGCGGTCAAAGAGAGAGAGAGAGAGACGCGCACACACACACACACACACACACACTGCGCAGATGCCTCATTTACTTATCACACGTTATCACTTACAGAAAACCCAGGGAGCCAAACTCAGTCTATAATCCCGAAGAGCATCTGAGGTCAGGTGCAGGTGCAGGGAAATATCATAAAACAAGACATTTATTACAATCTGGGGTTTTTTTTTTTTTTTTTTCCCCCAGCGGAGCACATCCTGGACCGAGGGGGGGCTCAGTGCCCTCACTTCCAGCCCTTAAATACAAGCGTGAGATTGCGATCGCAGGCCATAAAGCCAAACATACAAACATAGGTGCAACACTTGTGTTTTTGTAGCGCTGTCAAAATATCGGTGTACCGCAGACTAAACATCGGGGGGATAAAGCCGGGGCTGTGCGGTTTGACAGATGTAGTGTGAGAACGAGAGGGGACCCCGCTAACAAACTGTTAAGGAAAATCATTTTCATATGACACTTTGCGAGGAAAAAAAACTCTCTCCGTGAGACTGTGAGATTCATTTGAAGACATTTAAAACACATGCCCAGATCGAAGTTCAAGAATTTCTACCTTGAAAAATCTGGTTTATTTATAACTTTACAAACTTCCAAATTGAGGTTTTCCATTAGAGTAGGAAGTAAGATTTTTTTTTTTTTTTAGCCTTAGGGCCCAAAATCTATAAACTCACCAGCCGTTTTGCACTTTACCAGTCGACTGAACCTTCCAACTACGACGGAGGACTTCCAAACAAATCGGGTTGGTCATAACCTCTACTAAAGTTTCAGTCTTTCAGCCCCCTTTTTTATTTTTATACTAAGTTTCAGGGAGAATACAGGAAGAAAATGATGATTTATGGTTGTGCAGTAAGTGACTACAGCTTAACACGGATACACCGTAGCTGCGGCTGCTGCTATGTGTGTGTGTGTGTGTGTAGGCTCCGAAGCTTACCTTATACCACAGGTGACGTTTGCCCCTCCCACCCCCCCAAAACTGTGATTGGCTACTCGTCTTATCTCCTTCAAGTTTCTGATTCCAGTGGATATTTTTGATCGTAAAGACAAAATTTTAAGAATTTGAAGACATGCTGTTACCTTCATTTCAGTAGCTACAAACCCTCCGTTCACTGTAACAGTCACTCTTTATCACAGAGAACAAATGAACGCACTATCCTATCAGTACTAAGGTGAAACAGTTACTCTGAGGATTGAAATCAAAGCAGGAAAGACACGTCTAATGTTGCAGAAGTGGTGTCGATAGATGAAATCTGAGGCTGAGCGGGACAATTAAAACTCATGAGATCGGTGTCTACAGCACTTGTGCCTCCTTTAATTAAGCATCAAGTGTAAATTTGGCTAAATGATTAACATCAAGGTGAGGATTTGGATCCAGTTGATGTTTTGGTTTGTAGCCTTTCATCCAATCTTTCTTGTTGCCATGAAATTGTCTGATTGAAAGTTTGAAGGCATACGCACGTATCAAACATCCACGATTTTCTAAATTTGATGTCAGTCTGTTTATAGGTTGAGCTACAGCAACGTGTCAAATTGAAATGGTCATATAACTCTGGCCATTTATATATATATATAAACCCTTAATATTCATGTAAAGCATTGAGGTCATGAGCAGCTACTCAGTATGCTTCCCTACTACTAGACGTGGGCATCAAAATGATTCTCAACATATTTATTGTTTCGCCTCGTGCCCTCTATATGCCCTCTGAGTGCTTTCCAATGCGCTAAAGTGACTGCTGCAGAAGACAAATTTACCAGCATTAACATAAGTTTTACCAGCATTCGGGGCATCTGGTGGTTTAACCCCCCCTCCCCCTCCCACCCCCCCCGGTCTGAATACAGCGTGTGCTATTCCGCAGCTATTTTCCACCACACCAAACCAGACGCAGCATGTGTGTGTGTACCGCCGAGAGATCCCTGCAAATAAAAAGCACCGGCGGAGCAGGACGGTGAGCACCACCGAAAAAACAATCTTTGATGAGGGCCTGTTAAAACGAGAGCATAATCCCCGCGGAGCCGTGCTCTCCTACGACATAACTCAAGAGCTGGAAGGAAGGAAACTCAAACCAGGACTACTGTGGGTGGTCAGAAAACAGCACACACAAAAAAAGCAAGTGGCAAAACAAACATACACGTATGTTTTGCCCTTACTCTGTGTGATTGAAAGTTTACAAACTAATTGTGAAGAGCTGGCTTACATTAATCCTCCATAAGGGTCTGTTTGTAACACTAATTCTCTCTCTTGGAATGTCCTTTTCCCCCCAAATTGTCTGTAAGAGCCCGAAGAGTCGAGGAGTCACATCAACCCCGACAGCGTGCTTGCTGGTCTTCTTAATCTAAGAAATCAAAGCTGAGTAAACACCGCTTTGGTATGTCTAATTCCTTGAGCCAAACTCCGGCGGTCAAGTTTCACACATACCGACACACATCTGGAGCTTTCTCGGCATGGAAGATCAAGCTTGATATCCTGCACATGTTTTTCGGCGGCGGTGCGGAGTCTCTCTCTCCCGGGGCTCTGACCCTAACACTTTACAAATACATCACCGAGGAGAGGAGAGCGATCCCCGGGCTTCTGTCTGTATGGAGATGTCAGGATTCCGCCGGAGAGAGAGAGAGAGAGAGAGAGAGCCAAGTGCTCTCATCCACATTTCCAGGGGGATATTAGATAAAGTTTAAAGACATAATCATCTGAGCAAAAAGACAAGTGCTTAGGAAAACAACTGTGTGAACGGGCAGGGTGGATGATGTCGGGCTTTAAACTCTGATGCTAAGTGCAGCGGATCCACGAGGAGGAAGACTCGCCAAATTTGTCAGCCCACCCAGACACGTTGTTGCGGTAACCGAAAACAGCTTTAAAGAAACGCCACAGCAGCTCTTATCTGTGACGTTTTTCTGCAACTTTTTGATGAACTTATCTTTTTTTAAAGCAGCACCTCAACACACATTTCCCTCCCCTCCCCTCCCTCCTTTCTAGAAATTTCTCCTCAGCTGTCAATTGCCCCGGCCCTCGTAACCTATCTTGTAATAACTCCTCATTTACAGAAGAACTGGAATAGCGCTAGACGGAGCACATCCAACGCTCTGTCATCGCAGAAAATGTAACACCAGTCACTTATTCATCGGAGGAACAATCGTTGGATTCGGGAGTGTGTGCTGAGACAGCAGAGACGGCAGCCATGGCTGATCTCTCCCCCTCCCCTCGACCCCCGCCGGGGTGCGAATACATTGTGTCACAGCGAAAAAAAAGACGTTCAGTCAGTTGCTTGTGTTGGGTTTCACCTGTCTGCCTCGTCGGATTTTTTTTAAATAGGATAAGCTACATATGTCACCTGACAGATGTAGTGTGAGAAAAAAAAAAAAAAAAGCTGTGGAGAAATTATCTTCCCCTTGGCGCGTCGTTGAGAAAATTCTCCGGCGGTGTGTAACCATGAACCGAAGGAGCAGATTTTTCAGTTATGGGACTTTGCAGTGAAACCTGATTGTTTGTGACGTTCTAAACTTTTGTTCTCCTTCAAAGTTCGTAGAAAATTAGATTCTTGAAAAATCAACCCTTTTTTGGCTTTGTGACCTCTCTCCAAATGAAATAGTGTCTACTTTGCGGGTAAAGAGGGCTATGAGTTGTGAGCAGTGACTGATTTTTCCCCCCTTTCAAAAACATCTCTGACTGCCTCATTTAGAGTAACCACCAAAAGAGGCACGACAACTCAAAATATCACAAGAAAAAAGAAAAAAAAAAAAAATCAAAGTCTAGAGAAAAGTCAAAAACAAGCATATAAATTTTATTTAGCGGATCAATGTTTATCTCTTATTTCCTATCCCATTAATCTCCCCGCGACCGCACTGGTTTATCTAGGGGATCCAAAAGGTTGCTTAAGAGGCCCTTTAAAAGAACTTGTTTGTGGAGATAGAGTTAGTTCCTCGCCATTGAGACCGGGCCGCTCACATTCAGCGGAGGACAACGGTGGGGATTTAGTCTGAGAAAAGTCAGGAGCGTGCCGAAAACCGCGGAGACGGCGGCCGTCCCCGATCTTCCTTTGACCCCGGCGAGGGTGTCGCAGCGAGAGCTTCACCCGGGGGTCGTGTACGATTTCACCTGTCCGCCTTTCAGAGCCTGATCTGAACAGGTAGAGGAGAATAGACCTATAGAGTCCTCTCCTTTACTCCCTCCTCCTCCCCCCCCCTCCCTCTTCTCCTTTCTCTCCTTCTCTTTTCTTCCTGGCTGGCTAATCTCTTCTCAGGTTTAGGATTCCCGGTCTGCGCTCTTTGAGCAGGAGGAAATATGGGGTTGGGTAAACATCAGGGCTCTCACTGCGGGGATTACAACACCCATATATCACCGTGACAGCTCCCTTTTCAGCGGATGACAAGTCGCCAGGACCCTGTACGAGGAGGGATCCAATGACACTTCCTATCGCCGCAGCCGGCGCTGATAGTGTACACCGTCACCATTTTTCACAACATCGTGTCAAGTTTATGAGGATCCGGTGTCCCGCGTGTTCTCTCAGCCGACGTCTTTTTAGATCGGTCTTGAGGTTTTTCCGCACATTATTATTGCACCTGATGTTTGGCTCGTGGGCATCTTTCGGAGACGTAAAAACGGAAAAAGGACTCTAGAGGAGCGCTTTGATCATATGTCCTTTCAGAAAGGACCGCTCTCATTGTCCGCCACTCTCCCGTTTCACTCTCTCCTCCTTGACGAAGCGAAGTGGTACACACACGGCGGTGACGCGCCGGTGGGATGCCTCGGCGGCCCGAGTGTTACTCCGGATAAGTCAGGCCTCGTGTTGAGGAAGAAAAAAAAACCCTACTTTTTAATCCAAAAAGACATCAACTGAAAGGTCAATGAGGTGGATCACTTCCCCCCCCCCCAACCTCCCTGGGACGAACACAACCTCCATGTGCTCATTCAATTTAACCGTCAAAGGTTAAAACTCAGTTAGCCAAATGGCCGTACTTCCAAAGTGCTGGGCGCGTCCAATAATCCCCTCTGAGTGATATATAATAAGAGGCGAGGGACGCTTAAATGTTCTCAACGGTTGTTCTTCTAACTGTTGCGCAGTTGAAAACAACAGCCGTGACAAAGGAGGAGATGAAATCATTCCAAGACTTTATGACAGATTATCTTTAATAATGGTCTGTATATATAAAAAAGAAAAAAATTTTTTAAAAAAAGTGGAAAATACTGGTGTTGATGTCATACCTCGTTGCACTAATGGCATCAGAAACGACCGGAAAATTGCTTCTTTCAATTAAAAGCGAGTTAAGTTAAGGATTGCTTTGGAACACGGCGGCGCTGTAATATCTCCAGGACCTGATCGTTATATTGAAACGTTGTATACCGACAGTACATCTCAGTCAACGGCAACTCTGAACTTTGTTAAATCCAGAAAACTAAATGATTCTGACTGCACAAATATTGTTCTTAGCTTTCATAAGACGCTCCCTGACACAAAGCCTCGCCGATGCCAGGTGAAAACTCAACACAGTTCTCATAATATTTACCCACTTTTTTTTTTTTTTTTACAATGGCTGCCTGATTTTTATATAAATATATATTTTTTTATACTTTTTTCAATCTCATACACTTTTCCAAGTAGTGATTATATGATGTCACCCGCTGGGATGATTTCACCCTTTAAGCCTAATCTCACAAATTGTAATTTAATTGTGTAGTACGGTCCTATAAATTAGCTTCATATGCAGCTATTCAAGGTTCAGTAGCAAAGTTCAGTGCAAATGGAGGAAACTGTGTGACATTCATACAGAGAAACATTATGTGTGTGTGTGTGTGTGTGTGGCGGTCAGGAAGCAAACCCAGACTGACAGTTTTTTGGGGTTTTTGAACTACTTGACTTTTTCATTACGATCACGACCGCGATTCCTTTCCAAACCTTAAAACCAAATGGTTTCAGTTGTTTAATCTGAAAGGAATGATTCAACATTTTAGGAAATAGCTTATTCGATTTCCTAACAGAAGTTAGATGAGATGATTGATACCACCTCTCGTATGTGGAGGGGTTAAGTATAGAGAGGGCTGGAGCCGGGAGTCCATTAGCTTTGTTTAGCTTAGCTTAGTTGAAGTATGCGAGTCCCCACAAAAACCACAAGTTGTTGTTCTCGCATTTCTGTTTGTGTATGAATTACAAAAACAAGATTCACTGTGTTATTTAATGGCCTTTAGAGGTGTTAGCCAGTGCATTTTTTTTAACTTAAGACAGAGCCTGTATGGTTGTTTCCCTTTGCGTCCGGTCTATATGCTAAGCTAAGCTGTTTCCATCTGATATGACAAGAAAGTAAAGTATTTCCCAAAATATCAATCTGCTGCTTGAAACATACTTCAATCCCAATTTGTAAATGATCCAACCACTTAACCAGTTACATGTTCAAAGTTGAAAGAAACTCAGTTGGAAGTGGCAAGTTTCAAAATAAGATTCAGTTTTTCTTTACTTACTGAGCACCAGTGTTTCTTTGCTCCACCACTCAAACAGATCCATAGTTGTATATCATTTTTTTTTTTTTTTTTTTGCCTTAGTACATTAAGCAATTTGTACATACAGTAACAGTGGTCACAGTTCAAATGGGTTGCACGCTCTGTTTTGTTTCACCAGCAATTGTTGTTGCCAGTGAAAAAAAAAAAAAAAAAAAAAAAAAAAGACCTCAGTCATTTTTTTTTAATTATACAATCAGTTTTCATTGAAACTGTGCTGAAGAAAAACTCTAGCTAGCTTAAATTGGAAGAGCGGTGAAGATTTTTATCTCTGCGACTGTCAGTTCGGTCCATGTTTGACAACACAGTAAACTTCATCCAACGGCAAGAAACCATATTTGTCTTGATGTGGACCAAAGGACCAAAAAAATCTACACAGTCAAAAACCCTTTTATGTGCATTTATGTGGGAAAAAAAACCCTTATTTTAAACAGTAATGGCTACACAGCTGTATAGCTAATACATTATTAATACGAACTGAATGAATGTTTATTAATACAAAGTGAACTGTCAAACGTTATAGGAAGAACATATGTATAAAGCCGCGGTCAGCAGCATAACTAACATGTTTCTCAGTCCGCGCTGGCTTCCTTGACGAAGATGTTTCAGAGATTTACAAACAGGAACACTCGACCTTTTTTTTTTTTTTTCTCCTCGCAGGGAACAGAAAATGTAATCCAGACTTTCTTGTCGTGGTGAAAACACAACATGTCATCCTACCCTAAAATACATGTGACCGAGCTGAAAATAACATCCTCCATAACCCAGTTACCTTGTACTCGGTGACATCATGACTCATAGGAAACACTGTTTTGTCTTCTTTAAAGCGGCGAAAAACAAAAAGTTTTAATTCATCTTTTAACAATTAAGACTGATTGGCTGAACATGTTGGCTGTGTGGTCATTATTGCCTAATGTTAGATCTTCTTTATATATATATAAAAAAAAAAAAAAGCAAACAAAACTTTGAATTTGTGAGCAATATTCATATATACTGTACGACCACGGCTGACAGGGGAAGTGTTGGCAGGCGTCTCGACAAGTATGAATAAGGCCATCTGGGAAGAATTATCCTCATTATAACAAAAAGCTAACAGTGATTTATTCGAGGTTGTATTCTGCTGTTCCACTATCTCATAACGATAAGCATTTTATCATGGTGAAACACGAATTATCTCCGTCCACTCCCTCCCCCCCCCCCCACCCCCTTCTCTCTGTTCTCTCGGAGGAGTTGAAGCAGGATGACTAATTAACAGCATTAGTCTCCATAATTCAGAGGAAAACCATGATGTCCAACATCCGATAGCAGAATCAAACTCACATGTGGGCCAGCAGCGCGTTGCATGCCTCGCTATCGAGGATACCGAGCATCCCGTTTTAATTAGACGGGCTCCGTGTGTGACGTCGAGGGCCCCCCCTCCCCGCCCCCCCGCCGATGACGCCGTCTCGCTGACCGCAGCGAAGAGATCGAGTCTCCCTTCTTCGGGGGCTCGTCGTTCAAACTCGCAGGAGTGAATAAACCTGACCTGCTCGAACATCCCGTCGCCCCCCGAGGCGCAGAAACTTTAACCATTGATTTGTGTGGAGACGCGGCTGCCAAGAGAGCACCATTCGTCACAAGAGTTGCAGTCAGTCGTGAACATAAATCATGAGGGATGTCATATTTAAGGCCAGCAACTCCATGAATATTCAACGTTTGTCTTTGGTTTTTTTACCCTGTGCGTCAAGTCCAAAAGTTGTGATTCGACTTGACAGCTTTGGTAGCATGACTCCTGACATTTCTCACTGCGCTGGATGAATAATTCTACCTTATATAATCCTGTAATTACTGAGCAGTCAGTTATGGATTTCAGGTCAACCGCATTCACCCTGATGACTCCAGAGCATGCTTGGCGGGCCTCGCCGAGGGTTCCCATGACACACGGCTTAACTTGAGAGCTTTCAGCCTTACATTGGTGGTGGTCGTCACTTTAGACCTAAAGCACCTCTGCATCCTTTTCATCCCTCTGGCGTTCGCTTCAAACAACACTGAAACAACACGTGCGGCAGGAAGAGGAGAGAGGAGGAAGGGGGGGGTGTAAAGTTGGAGATGCCGCCCTTTTAATCACACCAGTGGGCACATATTTATTCCCACTCGCACAAAAATAGACACACCTGTCCATGTGTGCGCACACACACACACACACACACACATTAACACAGAAAGATGGGTGTTAAAAGACAGCAGCCTTGCCTGGAGCATAAAAGCATGACAGGGCATTGGAACGAGACTCTTTAAAAGACATTTCCCACTCTGTTTAGTTTGGCCTCTCTTAAATATGCATTCCACAAGAACTTTGAGCTCACTTTAGAAAGAACAAAAAAAAAAAAAAAAAAATTCAAAGAATAGATGGGAAAAGACAAAGAGCTTACCTTTGACTGTTCGAGCTGGACGCCGTAGAGGAGAATATTTCGGAGCTTGGCCGCCGAGGCCAGGTCCGCGACCGCCGCCGCGGGCTCTGCCATCCTCCAACTGACGGACAGCTCAGCCGAAGTGCTCAAACGCACCTATCAAAACAAAGACCACCGCGCCCAATCAGAAAAAAAAAAAAAAAAACCACTTGCCAATAGCGAGGATCTTTTTACCAGAACAGCAATTATGACCTTTTTTTTTTTTTTTTTGGGGGGGAACAATTACAGCTCATTGTTCGAGCAGTCGTTTAAACATGTTGCAACTCAATAGGCCTGTTTATTTAAGGTTTGTGTTCGGGGAAGATTTGTGACGCGTGAGCTCTGCTGGCTGAGAGTAAACAGAGGTTGGCTGATACACAGTCCTGTCTCAGGATATAATGACTCTGTAATTCAGTTGTAAATCTTTAGGGCCTCTGGGGTTTATTTTCTCCAATTAGGGCAGCATAATCCAGACACATCGGTTCACATTACCGTGTCATCCGTACGAGTATCCAAAGCTTAGCCGATTTCCATAATCGTCCCACTGACAGAAATGTAAGTCCTGATTTATTTACGGCAATTATTTTGTCATATATCCTTAAAAAAAAACCGCGGCAGTGAGATGCGCGGCGGTCGGGAGGGAGCGTTTCAGATGTGTCAAGACATCTGCTCTAAACGTTAATTATTACACGTACACTTGAGTATCAATCAGGGTGCTCGCTGTCATCGGCTGAGCGTCGACTTGATGACTGATAATTCGGCACATTAGCAGATGTCAAACCCCCCCCCCCCCCTCGCACATAAATATTACGGTACACCTAAATTGGCTTCTCCGGGTCATATGTGAGCGTACACCGGGATCGACGCCGCAGCGTGTGCAGACGATATGAACCACTGACATCGAGACAACAGCGTTGGATTGAGGGATTCAAGACGTGTCATTTTTTTCGTTGAGTTAAAGATGAATGTCCTTTTTTTTTATTTCCACTTCATTTCCACTGAGCTACACACTTTCAACACTGAAAAATACTAGTGTCTACCTCTGGCAGCTCTGGCGGGTCTACCGGGACGGTTAAAAGACACATCGACTCAATCATAACAGTTACTGGGGATGTAGGGAAACTTACGGTTTTTGGCCTTTCGCAACATGAAGTCAAGTCAAGAAAATAAGACTGCAACTACTGCAGGGGGATCTTAAAACATCAGCAGCAGTCAGTGTCAGGTTTTTTACGGTGTGTCAGTAGCTCATGAAGAGAGTCTTCACCAGAAATCCGCAGAAGAAGAGGAAAACTAACAAACTTTATTCCGTTCGTGGCCCCCAAAATAATAAAATGAAATGAAGATACAAGACATTGAAGTGTGGCTAAACTTACAAAGCGGTTGCTACGTAGCAACCTGGCAGGTGACTCCAACAAACTGAATGGTTTTTCTCTTATTTCTATCCTGTTATGATATCAGATGTTAAACATGCTCAAAGCTCCAAAACTCGAGGTGAACATATGTAAAAAAAAAAAAAAAAAATTCTGCCTGCAAGTCAAAAGCCAGGGCTTCAGCCTGCTCCGACCACTTTGTTTACAAAGTAACCTCGACTTCCTCTTTGTGATGACATCACCACTGTAAGGTTGTTTCACGGTTGTTCGCTTGCATATTTCAGATCGGATTATGGCTCCGTATGCAAAAAATATTCCAATAGAGGCCCAGAATATAAATATAGAGCTGGTTCTATAGAAACTAAACACTTCATTGGAGTGACGTGGCGCCCCTTTAAAATAAAACAATGAACAAAGTTGGGGTGATGTAAGTTTCCTTGAGCAAATCCTTTTTTTTTTTTTTAAGTATGGAAACATTTGAGTGCACTATTGCACATAAGCTATGACTAGTTACCTAAAAATATAAAGGAAGACTGAGTTTAAAGAGTATTTCATTTATTTTGTCTCTTTAATTCAGTTTGTTTGTAGTCATACTCCTCATGCAATGATTTAAAAAGGTGTTAAACTGTATTGAAAAAATATTTGAGGTGTCCCGACACATGATTGTAACCTTCCTGAATGCATCAATCAGACATAAACATCTTCTGTGGTCATTATATAATACTAAATAACTACACAAAGGAAACTGATAATAGGTTGATGATACTTAACAACGCAAGTCATCAAGTGGTGATATCAACGAGGGGGGTCCTTTCTTTTAACACACTGCTCAAGGTAACGCCATCTCAACATGTTCTTTCACTTTTCTTGATCAGATTTTCCTCCGACAAAACATTGACCTTCAATCACCAGTCTGCTCCTCCGCCCTGGAGGTTACCACCCACGCTTCAGACTTCAACCGCTCTCCCGCTGATTACTACCATGTGATCGAACCTGGTGATAAATAACAGGGGTTGGTGTGCAACAGAACAACAGCCCCCTATTAAAAAAAAAGAAAAGAAGAAGGTAAGAAAAACACTTTAGAGCTGAACTGATCCGCATCTCTTACAACCGTGAAAAACTCCGAAGAGCTGCTTCGAGTTTCTTTCGGTCACAACTTCCCAGACCGAGTTCATACACATTCTAACGTGACCATGAAATCAGATTAGGCGGGGAGGGAAAGTAAACTCTGTGTAATCTGTTCAAGTGTTTTTCCTTTTTTTAAAATGTAACACATCTTATCATTTATGGACAGTTTTTCTAGATAGTTTAAAGGATAGTTTTTACTGATCTTCATCATTTTTTTATTATATGTTATCTGATGTCAACATTTGTAGGGCTGCCAACTAAAGGTTATTATCTACTTTTTTCTTGCTTATTTTGTCAGTTAGGTGATTGATCATTTAGTTTATAAAATGTCCAAAGAAGGGAAATATTGCTTAAAGCCCATAATGATCAACAGTCCAAAACCTGAAGACATTCAATTAACGATTATACCAAACAATTATATAAAGAGAAAAGCAGTAAATCCTCACATTTTAGAGGCTGGAACCAGTTTTTTTGTTTTACTTTTACTTAAACGATTACCTGATCATCAAAACTTGTGATTTGTTTGAACTTATCTGCAATGAAATTAGTGTTAAACAGATGAATAGAATGTAATAGAGAGGAGCAGAATAGTGGAGTACAGTAAAACAGAAAGGAATCAAATAACAGTACAGAATAGAGTATGTTATTCTAGTATATGTATGTATATTTATGAATGCAATAGTATAGAACACATAGTTCTTGCTATTCTAGAACAGAATAGCCTTTGATATTCTAGAATAGAACAGAAGAGAACAGAACAGTGTGGTGTATAATATGCTATTCTAGAATGGAATAGAAGCTTGTTGACACTGGGAGTTGTGGAGGGATCTGACAGGGTGTTGCTCCAGTGTGGTTGTGAGTCAACCCAATGAAAACCTTGCAGCTTCAAACAGTGTGTTTTCACGTGTGAATCCATGTGTGTGTGTGTGTGTGTGCCAATCATTACTGAAAACATCTAGAATAAGAGCAGAGGACTGAGTGGAGTACAGAGCTGCGTGACATCTGCAGCATTGGAGACTTGTTTTGGAGTAGAAAGGGGCCTGCACAGGCTCTGTGTGCTAGTTGAAAAGGTCAATTTTTCAAATTTTCACAAATATTTAAATGTTTCTCGGCGCATATTTGATCAGTTTGTTTTAGGTTTGTTCTCTGCTCGAGGCGGATGTCGGTGTTTGAGGCAGGACAAACAGTGAGCGAGGCAGAGCCGCGTCGCTCTCCTGTGAGGGTGTAAGGTTTCCCCGGCAGCTACAGAGCTCCTCAAGGGACTCAAGGTAGACTACAGGTGACGTTTTTACAAGCGTTAAAAAAAAAAGAAAAGCTATAGCTCGCCGTGTAGTGCGTGTACCTCGTCGAAACTGAATCTGTCCCGTGCCAGATGTCTGTATTCATGAAGCATGCAAAGAAAAAGTTCATTCAAAGTGTGGGAAACGATACTGAGACATGCTTCGCTTTGCCTCAGTCAGCCCACTGAGCCCACAAGACCTACAGGAGCTGTTAATGCAGACTGACATGTTGCCCTTTTATAAGCCGAAAACCGCCAAATTGTGTTTTACCTTATTTACTAAACAGAGGTTTCGCATCAGTTAATTGGATGAAAAGCGAAATTGCTCAGTCTCACGCAGTAGGTACATTAAAGGGAAACTTTGCTGATTTTCAACCGGCGTTGTATCATTACAACGTGGGTGGTATATGCAAATGGACGATGTTCAGCTTCCCTCCACGCTGCCTGCACCCAGAGCTCTCTCCGCTCATTTACCGGCAAAAGTCTGCCAGGTGATGCAAAAAAAAAAGCCTGCAGACTTTGGAGATCTGCCTTCGACTGCAAACTACGTCTCCTCATCTTCTGCGGTGGTGCCTTCAAGGCCTGACAAACGTGGGAAAGCAGACACTAAGATATGATACTACTTAAATAATTTAAAATATCAGCGTATTTGGAAGAAAACTTCATGATAGGAGGCTGAATATCACTCTATTGAATCAGACGCAACAGTGTGGAGGAGGAAGCTGCCACCCCCAGAGCCACATTACAGCCGAAAGACAGATGCTGCAGCTGGGGTAGCTTTTCAGCATCGACCAGTGACAGGATGGACTGAAAACTCTGCACTTCAACAAACTTTGCGTCGCTTCAGACTTTGTTTTCTGACTGAATATATTGGATTTTGACACCGAGTTAAGTTAACTTACAGGTTAACTGCATCCAGCTTGAGAACAATCCCTGGTCTGGCTCCTTGTCGTCAAAAAAAAAAAAAAAAAACAGGTAAAAGAAACAGTGTTTAGTTGCAGTTTTTCACCCCCTTCATCCGCCGTTGTTTCCCCAAAACAAGCTCGAGTGGAGAAGGCAGACTCGGAGGTGTTTTGTCTGTTCATCGGCAGCTCTGGCTCGTGTGCAGCCGTGTGCAGCTCCCCGGTAAGTTTGCAACGCTGAAATAACTAAAAGTCCAGTGCGACGTTTGTTTTGTGATCCTTGCACGCCGCTACGATAAAATCCAGGCTCGATGAGGAGAAACGGTTTGTGAATGAAAATAAGCCTCAGTAAAAAAAAGAGATATATAACGCTGGTCAGTCTTTGCTAAAGAGCTGCTCTGCTGGCTGTAAACACAACGTCAGGAGAGTCGGTCTGATTCAAATGGGACGCACGCAATGCATTCTGGTTGTTGTAGGATTCCCCCTTAAGAGCAGTGTTGGGAATCTACAGCCTGTTTCTCAGTTTTCTTAAATGATAGAGCACCGATTTCAAAAAATAATTGCACATTTCTACTAAATAGGTGGCCTAGTTTTAAAAAAAAAAAAACATCATATTCACAGCGGTGAATTTTGCCTTTAAGGTATTCTTGTTCAGAGAAGAAAAATATAGCAGCAGAGGAAACTGAACATGAAGTCGTGAAACATATCTGCTTTCATAAGCTCTAAATCGAGTTGTAACAAAAATTAATAATTTACTCTGGGGCAGCCGAAAAAGCTTAATCCATGCAACATTTAAGACTTTAAAGTTACATATTCCATGCGGGTTCCACTTTAGTTTTAAGGTTCTTTTTAATATATAAAATTAAAAGAATACTTCTTTTGGGGTAGCATGCTCATTCACTATTTTTTTTTTAGATCAATACTACTTTTATGTTAAATATAAAGCAGCTAGCAGGCTACTCTCTTAGTTTGCCTGGCTAAGAAACACTCCAAAAATAGTCTTTTCTACATTTTTAAACGTTAATAAAAGATTAAACAAATGAAATGTAACGTGTTAATCAGTGAGCTTTCGCTTTTTTTTCTAATCTTCCAGGATATCTGGTTCCTCCTTGTTTCCAGTGAAACCTAAGCTAATAACCTCCTGACTGTACAGTTTTGTTTATGATTCTTTAAGATTGTAGCTTCATATTTATAGACATGACGAGCGCTATCAGTCTTCTTATCTGACTCTCGGGAAGGACGCAAATAAGCATATTTCCCAAAAAAAAATGTCAAACTATTTCTTATCAGGATTCCTTAAAACAGAGATGAACATTTCACAGACAAAATAACCAAATATGTTCATGAGCTGCAAACCCAGTGTCACCAGAGACCAGCTGTCAATCAAACAGTATGGGCGGGAGCTTTGCGTTGGCGCAGTGTGTTTCGGTGGTTAGATAAAGATCTTTTCTTTGTCCGTTGTAATTAGCACTCATACTAATGACTAATTAATCTGAAACCACTGTTCCTATCACTTACAGTGCATCCTTAATTGAATCCCTGTTGTGTTAAAAATTGGCAGCAACGCCACCACAAACTTTAAAAAAGTCATATTTTAGCGCTGGGTGCTCACGGCTCATCTACAGTGTTTGGTTTTCAAGTGAAGAATAAAAAAGTAATGAGAATAAAATCTGCACAGATGCTTTTGTTATTGCGTGACAAGTCGATCCTGCACTAATGAAAGCCGCCGTGTGTGGACTTACAGCTTTACTGAAAGGCCCGGCGTACCTAACACAAATCAAGACAGCGGTTTAATCAAGTAATGCTGTCTGACATTTGCACTTATTAAATTGGAGTCGGGTTATTTTTGGAGGTCATAACATACACACATAGACAAATACACAAAAATCAAGAGCAAACATTCCAGGTTGTGTCGGCCTCATTACTGAGCTTTATTTTGGCGCCGCGCCTCGGCGTGCAAAGTTTGAATTAAAAAAAAAGAAGAAAAAAAATGAAATAGTTGGGATCTGTTTTTTAAGAATTCAAGAAATTAGGTGTTTTCTTGCTATATAAGTGTATGCCAGAGTTACTGTGCTGTTAATAGCTCCTGTAACTGAGCGCTCTTCACTGGTTTGCACCTTCAGACATCAACGAGGAAATTCACAGCGAGGAAGGGAAACAGTCAGGACTGCAGAGAGGGGGATTTCAGTTGTAGGGATATACTGTATTTGGTCATGTGAAACCATTTGGTAGCTATTTTTTTTATGAAGTCAACGACTACAGTATCCCTGCGTGAACTCACCAGAATGACAACCAGTGGGTGGAGAAGAGCTCGATTGGCTGCCTCCAAAGCTGTCAGCAAGGCCTTCACTTCAGACAGGCAAGAACGATCGACCTGGAGACCCGAGAAATTAAAAAAAAAACGATAAGAACTTTTAGGAAAAGATTACATTTTTCTCAAATGATGACCAGTAATATGATAAATATGCTAAGTGTAGACTCCCCTTGGGCCTGAACAGATGATGAATTTATATTGGACAAGCGCTTATTTACTCCCTCCGTTTTGGACTCAACATTTACTCTCTGGAGCGGATTGGGTATCAGTCATTTCAAAGACCTCTATGACAGTGATATTTTCTTCTAGATTCGACTCTTTATATCTTAAATTTAAATCTGCCAAGTTCAGATTTGTTCCACTAACTTCACGTCCGTCACTCCGTACATACAAAGTTTGATTCCTTTCCCAGAAGCCCCTCGTGAATCATTACAGGAGAAAGTGACATTTATCAAAACACGACGTCTTTGAACGCATCGACACGGTCTCCAAGTCAAAGTCTGGACAGGAGGAGGGGGGGGGGGGAGGGGGACTGGTGGGAAGTGGCATTAGATAGGGTGAATTCTTCATCATCCTGCGCTCGATTCAATTTGATCCAGCTAACGGCGGTGCACAGAGCCCGCTTCTGTAAACCTAAAGTGCGTGAAATTCACCCTGCTTCCGATCTCAAATGTGATTGTCGCGGCTCTCTACAGGCAGACCTCTCATATATATATATATATGTATATACACATATAAGTTCTGGTCTTTCCCAGAGATTGCAACATATCGTGGTCTTTATTGATTTTCGATGTCTTCTTGATGTTGCTGAATAACAGTTTACAGCCTGGCTTGTTTCCGGCCAGCTGAGGCTTTCCCTCACAATGCAACGAGGCTGACACGACTGCTTTCTCAACACTTCTAGCCAAGCAAAGAACGCTCCAAAGCTGGAAATTGCCTATAAAGTTTACACTTCATCTTCGCTTTAAGGTCTAGCGAGCGCTTTCTAGTCATAAAAAAGAAAACCCTTTGCCTCCTATTTTAACAGCTTATCTGTTCTTCCTCCTGATTGATCAACTATGTTTCTATTGGATTGTGTTTATTTATCGGGACAGTGCACAGTTTTTAACATAAATGATGCCTCAAAACTCATTTATATGGGCAAAGCCTTTCTCTAGACCTCCCTTCTTGTTCCCATGTCCTGTTTCATTTCATTTTGGTTGATTTGTCTCTGTGTTATGGTTGCCTATTTTATAAATCTATCTGTTGTAACTGTGTGTTTTAAAAAGTGCCATATAAATAAAAGCTTACTTACTTACTTATTTACTTACTTATTTACTTACTTATTTACTTACTTACTTACTTATTTACTTACTTATTTACTTTCTTACTTACTTATTTACTTACTTATTTACTTACTAACTTACTTATTTACTTTCTTATTTACTTTCTTACTTACTTATTTACTTACTTATTTACTTACTTACTTATTTACTTACTTATTTACTTACTTACTTATTTACTTACTTATTTACTTTCTTACTTACTTATTTACTTACTTACTTATTTACTCACTTACTTACTTACTTATTTACTTACTTATTTAATTACTTACTTATTTACTTACTTATTTACTTATTTACTCACTTACTTACTTACTTATTTACTCACTTACTTACTTACTTATTTACTTACTTATTTACTTATTTACTTACTTACTGTACCAGAATTATCTCAAAAGCTAATTTAAATCTGTAGTCTCGCACAATCAAAACATAAAACAGCACAACAACAAACAGTACAAAGCAAAAAAAAAAAAACATACAAGATACAAAATACAAAGCTAAGCACAATAGCAGCCTGTAACGGGCCCCTGATCAATGTACTCCTTAACCCCATGACCAACTATAAACAAGTCAAAACTGAGGTTTTTCCCATTTTTATTTTACTTTAATTTATTTTATTTATTTATCTTTCTTTTCCACTTTTTTCCCCCCTGGAGATCTACTTACTCACCCCATTGTTATTATTATTGTATTGGTTTTCATTGGTTATTGCTGTCTTCCCCTTTTTGTTTCTTTTTTTAAATTTTTTTTTTTTTTTTTCTCTTTTTTTTTTTGCAGTGTGTGTTGTTGCGCAAGGTTCAACTGGAGCAAAAGAAAATACGAAAAAATAGTGACATATAAACCAGACATTGTGTTAATTGTTTGCTTATGTTTCTCACTAATAAAAAACGATCAAAAAAAATTACATCTGACATAAAAATTGCGCTTGAAATGGGAACTTACAGAAACCTGGATGAAGTTCCACTCCTTTAGCAGATACCTGGCGTTGTCTCCCGTCAGATCTGGGATGACGTCCAGCTCCTGTAAGACAGAGATACCTTCTGTTAAAAAATCTGGTTGATATTCAGCTTGTTACAGGATCCTGAGTAATAACATTTAAAGCAGGTGCTGCGGTACCAGGGTCCTAATGCATCTGACGTCTAGTGACTGATTGACTTCAGTGCTCGAAAGTTCAAGAGCCTTCTGGTTTTTGTTTCTGCCACTTCTTCAATCATTCAGCGCAAGAGTACACCCACCTGCTTTCCTGTCATGAATCATTTTATGATTAGAGAAGAGGGGCAAAAAAAAAAAAAAAAAAAAAAAGATCCCATTAGACTCAGAGAGTACAAACTGAATGGCTTATTTCCATCAACTGTAATCAGAAGCTTATTAGAACAAATGGAAGGGATTAAAAAAAAAAAAAAAGAAGAAGAAGAAGAAGAAACTTTTCTGGGCTTCTTTATACTCCTGACCTGGCAGGAAAATTCTGTCATATGCAAAAGCCGGGAACACGATCGATTACGCAAGCCAACTTAAATTTCATTACGCTGCAAATTGAGTCGAAGGTGGACGTACGGGCCAAGAATCGTAAAAGCTTTTTTGCTCAAAGAACCAGAACATTTAGGTCCTGATCTTTCCATTCAGTTCTGGCCTTGGCATACGAGATGACATGAGGCAACCGGATAGCACGCCATGTCCACCGTGTCCGTTTTACATTCATCTCTGTTGTTTAGCCTGTAATTATAGCCTGGTACTACGATTCCACACACACACACACTCACAGGAAATAAACAGAAATAAACAGTCAAGAGTCTCAGTTTGGCATCGAGATCCAGTTGTTCTACCCATTAAAATAACAGAAAGTAATTGGAAATGTGAAATGGTTATGGAAAACATATGTCGGAGGGTTAATTGGTCTTGAAAGATAACTGCCCATGGCTTCAGGAGGAAAATAATTTCAGTCCGAAATGTAGATTTGCAGGGTTTAAAAAAAAAAAAAAAAAAAAAAAGAAAAATGACATGATCTAAACCAGGTTGGGCATGAAATCCCAGAGTAGGAATGTTTATTTAAATTTAGGCATGGCCGGGAGAGCCAAGAAGCCGTGGAAGCTCGACGACCAAACCACTCCGAGGAGAGAAGAAAAACAAGGTTTCAAAGCTCAGTAAGGCAGAAAGCAACCCGCAATATAAATTTTAAATGTGTTGAGGAAGAGACTAAGTCATCCTGAAGTGGAAGGGTCTAATTTAAAACAATCAAGTGTTTAAACATTTAAAAAAAAAAAAAAAAAACCTTATTAGATTACTCAAAGCGGTAATAAGTGATTTTTCTGGCTATTTAAGGGGCAGTGAAATGAAGTCGTAACACAATACACTGACTTACTATCCGCTCTGTTGCCTATTTACGACACCCGCAAGCCGTCACAGAGCAACATTACGATTCATTTTGTGCTGTTCAGGTCCAATATTCACTCTTTTATAGCTCTAAATTTGGTCTAAATGCTCCATTATGTTCCATATCTTGTTGCAAAAACTGAATTTGAATCACGTAATTTGAATTTGTACGGCTTAACTTGAATTATCGCATCGACAAAGTGCATCTGATCGCTGGAGTCAAGTTTATCGACAGACGAGAGGAGCGAGACTTTATGACATCATTGATATATATTTACTTTATTTCATCTTTGAGCCTGTGTTGGCATCGAGGTGGGGGGGGGGGGGGGGGGGTAACATTAGCTACAGTAACTGTTGATGTAAATGTAATGAATGTGTAAGTTTGTCTGTGCTCCAAATACACATTCAGAGGTCGATTGTCGACCCTAAAAAAAGCATTAGGACACTTCTTCTTCTCTGTCTAAATGACGTACTCTCTTGTAGGTTGAGGTTAATCATTAAAAAACCTTCATTAAATTGATCGATGAGTCTGAGGATGCTCTTTGATGTGGACTGAATATAAGAATATTATCATGCATCAAGTTTAAACAGATTAGCGGTAAGGGAGAGAGCGAAAACAGAAGAGGTGATTTGGATGTTTTTTTTTTTTTATCTGATGTGTCTTTCTTTCCTTTGTGTATTTATGTGCACCATAAAACATCCACTAATCTCAGTTCAGCCTTTGTTCCAAGTCGCCGAAGCCAAACGTTTGAATAGTTCGATGCCTCATAATTATATAAAACTAAAAAAAAAAAAAAGAAGAGAAGCAGGATTTTGACTTCCTGAGCAAAACTGTGAATTCCTTTTACAGGAAATTGAGATTTTCAGTTCTTCATTATGAGCTGCACACAGGGATTTTGTGTTTTGCACAACAACAAAAAAAAAAAAACTGGCTAAATATTACATTTATAATAATATCTCTTGTCTTCATCTAGTTTTTCCTGTGCTTAAGAAACATTTTATTGTGTGTGGAGGAGACACGGTAACACAGTAATGCTTCACATTTGGTAACAATGAGAGGAAAAATTCCACAGAAAGACAGTGAAATTTGTAGGTCTTTCTGTTGCTTCTCTATAACTAGAGCTAGAAACTGATCTGACTACATATTGCAGAGAACACTTAACATCACTACAGCTTCACTTATACCTTATATCTTAATCACAATGAATGATAATCATGACCTGGAGCTGTTAAGAGCTATAACACACAAAGAGCAAGAGATCGCAAAAACAGACACATTATTTTTGCTTGACTGCTTTTGTTAAAAACTACTTATTGGAACGGTCGTTTTTTTGTTTTTTTTTTACATTTATATATTAGCCCCATTTCCTGTCTGAGAGGCAGACAGAAACCTTGAATCATCACTACCACTGCTGCTCCAATGAAAATGTTTAGTAATCGTCAGATACGACTCTACTGCGCAGCTCCGTGCCCTCAAAGAAAAACAACACTTCTTCAATTTTCTATCAATGTTATTGTTGTTGTTGCTGTGCTTCTCTCCATCCCTCTCTCTCCTCTTCCCCCTCCCTCTTTCTTTCTCTCTCTCAACCCAAGCGGTCAAGAAGGCAGATGGCCGCCCACCTAGAACCTGGTTCCGCTTGAGGTTTCTTCCCGTTAAAGAGGGGAGTTTTTTTTTTTTTTCCTCGCTTCTGTCGCCAAGTGCTTGCTCATGACGGGGAATGTTGGGTCTCTGCGAAATAAAGAGTCTAGACCTGCTCTGTGTGTGAAAAAAGAGATAACTCGGTGCTACATAAATAAAAAAAAACGGAATTGAATCCTTCCTGGAAAGTGGAATTTTCTGGAGTTAACTCGACAGATTCATTTCGGTATAAATTTTTACATCGAATGACAACTCGGCTTTGAGCTGGATCAGATGTATCTCAGGTGGCATCCCGCCTGCTGACAGGATCCCTTAATCATATTCGAACTGTGTGAGTGTTTTCCTCTCACTCAGACATGTTTGCCAATTCCTCCACCTGTGCGCGCTCACACACAGACACACACACACACACACACACTATACTGTCAAGTTTTTTCAGCTGAGCTCGGGCAGCCCAACCTCACTTATCCCTGTATTAGATTCACGTAGTGGCACAGGGACAAGGATAATTCTTCCGCTTCTTCTACTCGCCTTTCATCCCCCCCCCTCCTCTATTCTCCCTCCCTGCCTGAAAAAAGGGATGAATCTAGTTCCCGAACACGCGCACCGGAAAAACACACATCCCCACCGGCCACCTGAGCGCACAGACGGGAATGGCTCCAATCAGCCGATCCAAAGATGCCGACACTGGCCCCTATCCATCTCTGGGGCCCCGTCCAGCACCGGACAGCGAGATCCGCCTGTTTGACATCAGCTGATGAAGGACTTGGAGCGACTTTAAAGGAAGATGGGCGTTCGGATCACAGCGCAGCGTTTGGAACACACGTCATGCAGCGTGCTCTGCTGCCCCTCTCCACTGTCAGCGGCTACACCCAGGGAATATATATACACACACACACACACACACACACACACACACACACACACACACACACACACACACACACACACACACACACACACACACACACACACACATCAGGATGATCCGAGAAACACGTTTCTGTACGTAAAAGCCATGTGTGGGCGATTTGTCAGCCCTGGGTGTCTACTCTGGAAATAAATAATAGGTGATGGGAGTGAAACACGAGAACATGAAGGGGCGGACACAACATCATCGAACACCTTCACGATCTCTGGAAAAATTAATGTGAACGGACAGTAACCGCGTCACGGAGGGATCTTCGTCTTCTGCGGACGGAAGATCGATTACGGCGTGAAAAATACGTTTTAATGTTCATTTGGGCATCCGACTGTTATTTTTAAGACAGACTGAAAAATGGTGAACCCGTCCTTTAACGGGCAAAGCTTCAGCTCTCTACAAAGGCAGTGTTTGTTGCTCTGATATTGGAATTTGTGATATTGAATCCAACCCTCCCCCCCCCTCCCCCCTCCCCTTCGCTGTTTCAGCTCCTCTCATATCGGGTAAATCAATACACTCTCTTGCAGCCAAAAGGACATTTTTTTTTTTATAACTGATACATGGGCTGATTTTGTGTTGCAAACTATTATAACTCCTCACTGGCTGGTGTTCATTACCCTCTCGGTTCTATTTCTGGTTTATTTTGTGATATTTCTAAAAATAAACCAACTGGGTGAAATAACTCATTTTTTTTTCTGACATCCGTTCTGTTTTCAAAGAAAAGGTCGCCTTAGCTGGTGGTTTAGGTGGCTTGCTGAAGGGAAACCCGACGGTCGTTGAGGTAAAGGAGAGCATTTCACATGTGGAACCTCTATGTGGTCTTTGCCGTCAGATTTAATATCTCACACTGTCACTTCTTACTTTTTTTTTTTTGCATATGGAGGCTGTTTTCCATTGTCTATTAGGAACAATTTTACAAATTAAATGGAGGATGTTTGCAACATGGGCCCGAAGGCAATATGGGAATTTGATTTGCCCGAGAAAAGATTGAGAGTGAAAGGGAGGGATATGAACTATGGTGGAAACTGGGAGCCCTGTCAGTCCTGACTGAGCTGAGGTGGTAGGAGGATGAGGAGGAGGAGGTAAGAACTCGTCACTAAACACTCAATTAATCAAGCAAACTCCCGTGGTTCAGGGGGGGGGGGGGGGGGGGGGATATGACTGCCATCTGCTCTCCTGCATGCAGGGGAGTTAGAGGTGGAGGTCGGAGAACGGAGGAAGAAAATGAGGAGGAGGAAAAGTTGCGCAGAGTGGATGTCCCAGACAGGCTCCATTAGAGGTCTGACCGCAGATGGCAAGCCTCCACCACCAGGGCCACCCAAGTGGAGCTCACAATGAGCTTGTGGGGGGGATTGGAGGTACGGGACGGGAGAGACAGGGACGGGAAGAGAATGACGTGATCGGGGGATCTTCCACCCCAAAGCGCCAGCATCCGAATCAGCCGCGACTGTCACACTCTTACCGTTTCCAGAGCTCCGACGGCCTTCCGGAGGGCTTCAGCCAGCGTCACGGCGTGCGAGGATCCACCTGTGAGAACGCAGGCCGTCCGTGATAGAGCCTCTGAAAGAGAAAAAAAGACGTGATTGGTTGAAAGCCGCCCGCGCCAACCGCCGTGTCAACAGCAAGGAGTGTTTGTCTGCATGAACGCAAACTGACAAAACGTTGCGTTTGTTACAGTCGTCCCAGTACCATCAGCAGAAGTCAACTAGAAAGGCTTTGCACGAGTGTGATGAAACATAAAGAGAAAGAAAGAAAAGAAAGGGCTTCTGAGAAATCACGCTTTCATGTCAGCGCGGTACGGTGGGTGGCTGTAAATACAACGACAAACCATGAACACGGAGGAGGACGCCAGTCAGAGAGTCGGAGCAAACACAGAAATTATTCATCGTTGCAAATGGGAACAAATCACTAGACCATAGTTTCCAAGTTGAATTGAACTGAATGAATCTACTGAATATTTTATCAGGTGTTTTTTTTATCTCTCTTCAGCTTACAATTAGCATTTCCAGTTCCAAAATACTCCCTGGGACTTGTGGTTCACTTCTCTGAAGGTTTTTTTTTTTTTTATGTACACAGTCTTGTACCCTTGACTTTTTAATCAAACGAGCAGGTATTTTTGTAACGCGGTCGATGGGTTGAATTAATGACTTCCATGTCCGAGCGAGCCTTGGAAGTGCTCCAAGCTGTCAATCATCTGTCACCGTCTATGCAGAAAAACTTCTTCTTCTTACAACCCTCGAGCCCCTCCACTATGTGTTTCCTAATCTAGACTTCTACATCGTGAAAGTGACGGCTAGCTGACCTGAAACTATACAACATTTTGTAGATCTTATTGTGTTGCAGATTTAATTTAAAACTTATCTTATGTTTTTGGTCACAATAATGCAAAATGAAAAGGCAAAAACATGTTTTTAGAGATGAAATTTCGCTCTTACTTACAGTAGTTTGCTAGCTGACAAGCGTTATTATTATTATAGTGGATCATTATAATTGTCCAGAACATAGTTAACCATCATATTTTCTCTGTTAGGCGGCCGACGTGTATGTTTTGAAACACCATCATCTCATCACAGCTTCCAATAGAGCTGCTCAACTTTAAAGGACACGTTGAGAAATCAATCCATAATTCGACAGCACACTTAACTTAACTTAACGGGATGCACACAACCATATGTAGGCCTCCACACACACACACACACACACACACACACACACACACACACACACACACACACACAGACACAGATACAGAAAGACAAAACACATGACCTGAAAACACTCGACAGTTTTTCATACTGACAGATGTGAGAACTTTCTTCCACTTCTACGCTGAGAAACACACACACACACAATGAATTCATTCACTTCACAGGCTCTGGGAATAATCACCGCGCACCTTATGTCATCATCAAACAGGTAATTGTTGGTCCAGGTGCCGTCGGGGTGACATATATAGGGCCGTGTTTATTTCCATTTCTCTTATTGTGATAGTCTCCCTTGTCCTGACTTGCTCTCTGTAGTATTCAGACTTCTTACACCCGCCCTGTCTCAACCAAACTAAACAATGCTACAAAGAATTTATCCCTCTGAGTACAGTGAGGGGCCACATTTGGTTGAATGTCCCCTATTCAACTCCAGACTATCAAACAAAACAAGACAAAAACGCTGCTCATTTCTGACCATTTAACTCATAAGAAGGAGCCCCTACATTCGCTCTTTCATGTATATTATGTCTACGTGTGTAATTCGTGTGCATTATATACGATACATATGGGAAACAATGTAAGGAAAATACATACAAGAGAAGGTAGCTCACCTTTGATAATGGACTCTGCAGCAGCCAGATCCCGTTTGTAGGTTACCTAGAGGACAAAATAACTTTTAAAGGGTTTAAAGGGTCAGTTCACCCAAATTAGTTTTTTAAAAAAAAAGATTTTTATCTATAGAGGTGTCTGGCCATGCAGATAGTTTCACTTTTCTGTGTTTCTGAAAGTTTAACTGCCATCCCAATACACTAAAAGTAGAAAGAATATAGTCTGTGCTCCTCAAAGCCCTGAAAAATAAAAGTTTTTTCAACTCAGGGGTCACAACATCAATCCAAGGAGTCACATGATAATCACAGGAGTAGAAAATAATCCAATTCTGCCGCACAAAATAATGTTTATTTTTTGACTTTTTCATGTGAAATACTACAAAGTTTCACCCCTTCTACCCTCTATACCATTATTAAATTAAAACAATCTAAGAAAGACTATAAATTTGTCTTCAACTACAATGTTCACAACTGATTTCCATCCAAACGTAGTGCTGATTTTAAAGAAAAAAAACTGTGAATTTATGCACATTTCCAACCACTACTACCCATTATGCGAACATTAGGGGTTGGCTGGTCGAGGTGAACGGCGGTCGTGACGTCAGTTCTCCGGCGTCATTAAAAGCGTTCGCAAAAAAGAAGCGAGCACAATAAGATGATGTAATTAACGCGCCTCCATATAAATTTGATGTTTTCATCTGCTGCCACTTTTCGTCTCATAAGTGGATGTTAAAAGTCACATGCTTCATGAAGGTTATGATTTATCCCGCCAAGTCTGTTGCCATTGCACTCTGTTGTACATTTCGCTTTTATAGATACAATAACTTTACCATCTCAGTCGAGCGTAAAAACTTTGTGTTATTTCAAGTTTTTATCGTTTGACTTAAAAAGGGGTCACGAGAAAAAAAAAAAAAAAAAGTTGAGAACCACTGCTCCAGTAAGCATCCAGTAACCACTGTTACTAAAAGAAAAACCAAAAAAAAAGTTGGACTTCAAATATATTTAAATGTAATTTTCAATGCTTCGAGCACCGCAAACAAAATTCCATCCGTCTTTTATTGTATTGGAGTGAGGGCAGAAATCTCAAAACCTCAAAAAACTTGGGTGAACTGAGCCTTTGAGGCTAAAAGTGACATGATCTAATAGAGAGTTCAGTACAAAACATTTATATTTAAATGAAATTCCACGTGCTTACTCTGGATGTCATATCCAACATATTGATGTTTCCTCTTTTTGCCAGAACCCCCCCCCCCTTCACTTTCAATTTGGGAACTTTCTTTGTGCCCGTATGATAATCAGCGGGCGAGGGCACACAGCTGTGCTCATCAGATCCACTATCCCCACCAACCCCGTAAGCAGGCCCCTGGCGAGCTCACCTTCCACAGTGTTGGCGGACCCTCGATGAGCTTGGCATTGGTGCCGCAGTACTGCAGAGCCAGATGGAGACACTCCGTGCCAAAGTCAAAGTCTGACTCACTGCACTGAAGAGACAACAGATAGGAACGGCTGTGGACAATTGTTGACAACAAAGTATTTCCATCACACTCGCACGTTGTTTCCACTGCAGTGTTGGAACCGCACCAATGGACGCAACTCTTGAGATATATATACGCCAACAGGTATATGTACGGCGACAATCTTGTTGCACCACTGTGTGTTGTACAATAGATGTCCAAACTACACACAACTTTGGAAATTTTCTATAGTCTAGAAATTAATAATCCTACACATATCTAACTATTAAGTAGCAATACTAGAAGCTCTGTTAGCAACCTCTAAAGACAGTAGGAAAGTGTTGGATACAGCAAAAGCCAGCAGTGGAGCTAAAAGTGTTAATTTTATAGTTTGTGTGTAAGAAAACTTCACAGCAATCTGCCTGTTAGATTTTGGGATGTCGTGTATGGAAATCTGACATTTCAGCCCGAGTGTGGTGCGAGTTGTTGAACGCTTACGGAGAACCTCTTGGGAGGACGACTGTCCTCATTTCACTCCGTAAATTTCAGGTCAATTTTAAGAGCTGTCTCCGACTCAGGATATTCACTGTTGACTCAGACGGGAGCGCCGGACACCGATGCGTCGAGTCAGAGCAGGAAATGCTCAGTCCTCAGTTTCCATCATCCCACTGCGTTCCCGTAATCGTCATTTATTTAGGTCACTTCACGACGAGACGCTGTAAAAATGCTCACAGCCGGTCCCTGCTGTCACGTTGTGTTACTCTGCCTTATTTATCTAACTGCATTCATTGTATACAGTCATTCCACTGATGATGAACTTTTGGGGGTGTCTCGTCAAATAATAATAGTTTAGATCTTTAAGTTTGTTAGGTTTGGCCTAATGGTGGCAAGGGGAAGGTCAGGAGACATTGTGTCTTTTGTTGGTCAGATTTATTGACATCTGGTTATTAGTTGTTTAAAACACTGTGTCATGGACCACCATGTTGGCTTGAAGGAAACTTTGGCCAGACGATGATGGTGGGGTCCATCAAAAATCCTGAATCTGAAAATTTCATAGCAATTTGGTCAATAGTTGTGGAGAAACTCTTGGACGGATCCACCAAACAAACAATGGCAGTCATGGTCCTTAGACAGCGTCGCCAGGTAGTCAAAAAATAGTCAATTAGATCAATATTATACACATCTTTTTGTATACTTAGAGAGTAAGAACTGCCTCCCATTTGTTATTCTGAGAAGAGTTCAGATCAGTCAAACTGCAATATGACCGGCTTTGCACTCACTGCTGGTTCCATAAGGCGCTTCCTGGCATTCCTCAGATAATTTGGCTCTGTGCATCATATTCCTGTCTACTTTAAAGATTAAATTCTTCCTTAACTTATCCTCTCTGCTGATATTTCACCAAAATATCCCCCCTTATCTGGAGCCCTTTCCTTTTACAGTCTTGGTCGCGATGGGAGCCGTGTGTTTGCACAGAGGAGAAACAGGCTCATAACACGGTGTTTCCGTCACATTTTTCAGCAGATACTTCAGAGGATACTGTTGTCTTTGGCTGATGGACTGCTTGCTCTGCGACGCCCTTATCTTTCCGAGAGAAGATTTAAAAAGTGCAACTTTGGTTTCTTCAGACCGACGGAGACATTTTCCCACGTAGTTCGTGTGGAATCCAACAATGTCTGTTCCTGTATGAGCATTGGAAAAAAAAAAAAAACGGCGATGGTGGCGTACAGCTTCATGTTTACATCAGTCTATAATAGTTCATCTGAGCTCATCTCATCTAGCTCGTGATCCTTATACTTCCTCTTAAATCCCTTTACATACCCTTCTCCATCAACATCAGTGTTACCCACAGGAATTTATTTGTGTTGGTTGACTTTATGAGGGTGTTTCCAGACACGTTAGTGATTGTTTATGTTCGCAGCTAAACCACCTGTCCTTTTATATTGTAAAAAAAAACTAACCATTAAGTAATAAAAGGTTATTTCACTTTTACTGCCTCTTTTCAACAGCAGAGATCTCACATCGTTTGTTCCAGCATTTTTTTTATTTATTTATTTTTTTATTTTTCTTGTTTTTTCAAGAAACAGCTCCACAGCTGGTTCTGGTATATTTTATTGGAATTTGATGCTTTTGTCAGCTTTTAAAAAAAACAGCTTATATCAATGTGTGAGCTGTTACAGACACACACAAAAAAAAAAAAGCGTAATTGTGCCTCCATCTGTGAGAGAGAGAGAAGATGGACAGGCCTGTCATGAACAGCTGCAATTCACATGTAAAAGTTTTAAAAAATAAATAAATACAAAAAGGTATGAAAAAACTTCTGGGTGGGCAGCGATAAATCTATATTGGTACGCTGAAATAAATTCACAAGAGACACTGAAATATCAAACATCTAAATGAGATTATTATACTTTTAGTTAATTATTTTCAGATAAGGTGCATGTGAATGTAACTCCAGTTGAAAACTCCAGCTCCTTTTTTTACCTTGTTTTTGCTGGTTGCAACATTCAAAATGAAAGTTATATAAAAGTCTGATTCATTGGGGTTTTTTGAGGCCTTGAAGTAATAAAAACAGAACAATTTAAATGTGAAATGTGTGCAGGGCTTTGGATCTCAATCTCAATACCTTTTGTGATACTCAGTGTTTGTAGTGCTGAGTATCGATTGATATTTTTCGAGAGTGGGTATCAAATGCTGGTGAGATTTTTAGTCTTATATATATATTTTTTGATTGAATATTTCCTGATCTAAAGTTCAAGTTAAAAACACAACATTGACAACTTAATATGATGAAAATGTCAGCAAACGGTTGCTCTCTACCAAACTCCTGAGGGGGGGAAATATCTGCTAAATGGTCCACTGTGTCTACAGCTAACTGTGTCTGTTAGCTGTTTGGTGGACGTTGGGGTTTATCAGAGCTTTCCTGGAAACTGACGTCGATGAGAGCTGTGAGACTGAACCAAGACAGTAAACAATGAGTTGAAAGACAATAAAAAAAAAAAACCCGACGGACGACTCCTTTGATCGTCATTCGATCCTTTGATAATAGAAACACTTTAGATTATAGCAGCTTTTAAACGAAGGGTTTTGAAACGGTTTCTTTTAAGTGTCGATACTGAAAATATATGTCATCGTTATTTCTCCTCCAGAACTAATCTTAATAAAGATAAATACCTTTTTTTTTTGTAGTTTATTGTACATCTGAACATTTTTATTTGCGCTTTGATTCACTGCTGGGAAAGCTGCGTTTGTGAAGATCACATGGATGTTTGGATTGAGGCAATGAGCTCATTTGGTTTAAAATACAGTCCCGGACTACAAAGACAAAACCATGCTACCTGAGATTAGACTTGGGTAATATTTTATCAAGCTATAAAAGACAAGGGTCTTTTATTCGAGGTAGCGTAGAACTGAAAAGAGAAATTACATGAGAAATACGCTCTTGGTCTTGAGGTAATTTAACCTTCAGCGTTCTCTCCTGGTACAAAAGCCTTCACTGTGGGACTGGATAAAGTGTCTCCCCCCCTTTTGTCTTTTCAGCCCTAAGTTCTTCCACTCTCAATGGATGTCAAGCTACAAATGTGCTCAGCGCTCAAGAGATTTTTCACCAACATGTCCTAGAGTCCTAACCTGACAGACACCTTACACTTTCCCCTTCTTTTGAAAGGTTGAAGAGGAGGAGAACAACAGGAGGAGAAGGTGGGGACACACACACACACACATATACACCACACACTCTCAATCTTCTCCTTCTCTTTCTCCTTCTTCTTCTCCCCCCCCCCCCTTTCCCCGGTTTATCTTAATTTTCGCGACCTGACCGGCCTTGACACCGCAACATAAATGTTGAGCTCATTTTCTGTGAAAGGCCAAAGCCAACAGACCTCTCCAAGCAATCTGAAGATCCACATGTGTGCCAGGAATAAAAATAACTGCAGACAAATGGTGCTCCAATTGGAGGCATTCTTTAGCTCTTAGCTCAAAGTTTGCTGCCTCCTTCGAAAAAAAAAAAAAAAAAATACACGGCTATCGGAAGAACCATCTAATGGAGTCAGGGTTGAAATAGCAAACTGAAAAGTGTCTGAGAAATAAATAAGGTCGATTTCTGCGACTCGGGTTTCATATGAAGTTGGCTCATCAAGCCTTTAGAAACAAACCTCCCGCTTTCAGAGGAGAATCGACACGTTTCTGCGGCCCGACGTCAGCGCATAAAAATCTTTCCATTTTTCAGGTACACATATTAAAACGCACTCGACCGTTGAGACTATTAATCCCAAATCCGCCTAAATGTGCCATGTAATTTCAGTGCCTTTTTTTTTTTATTTTCTTCCAACTTGAGCCTTTTTTGTTTCCACAGACTAATCTGCTCCAGTGTGGCAGAATATATTAACATGTCATTTCCCCCCCCCCCCCCCCCCCCCCCCAGACGAGGCGGAGGCCAAGTGAAAACGATAGCGCGCCGTGCCACGAGCTCTTCGGAGTGAAACGTTGCAGGTTCTGGCACATCAGCCCCGACAATGACGGACTGTAAAGACCTGTTATGATGTATGAGAACCATAAAGTCCTTTGTCATGTAAGTGGTGTAATTTCGAAGCGGCATAAATCTCAAACCGACTGTCATTTTCATCAGATTTGAGAGCTATTTTCTAAATTCTTTGACGTTGAGGGTAATCGGCGAAGGCCTTTCGGGACTTATTTGTCTATTCTGTGGTATTACGGGGTGGTTTTTTTTACAACAGCTGTAGGAGTCACATTTTTTTGGTTGCATGAGACCTGGACAAAATACTGTATCGCTGCTGCAGCCCAAAGAGAGAAAACAAACACTCTTAACCTTTCCAAAGTATGTACAGGCCAGACTTTCAATATTGACGTAAACCTACTCAAATTAAATCTGAGACTTAGCGCTTTTTAATGTAGTATCCATTACTTTATTTCAGACTGTCCAAATACTTTCTGTCTGGACTGTATAACAATCAAAAAAAAAAAAAAAAATGCTCCTGCAATCGGGCCGCCGCTGTAACGTATTCTCTGGTCGCCAGGGGTTTATGATCCGTGGTATTGACAGTAAAAACAGTGGATTCAATGGCAAAATCATTAAAATATTAAACACGGATCCGAGTGTTTATTTGTTGCCATTTTTCATTTTAGTCAAAGCGACGAAACGAGGACGAAACAAAGTGTCAGTTTCCTCTTCTCTTCTCATTCGCTCACTGCCTCTCTAGTCTTCTCTTTCTTTTCCGTCACTCTTTATTTTAAATGTATGTGGTCATTTTTTTTTTTTTTAAATTTCCAACCATCGTTTCACGGCTAACAAACCGGTGACGGATAGTTGAGCTTTCATATTAAATCATAAAAGTTTACTGTTAAAAAAGGAGGAAAGTTTTGAACTTCTTCCTACTCCTGCTTATTTGGATTTTGGATACATATGTTTGCTGATGATTTTTTGTTTGTTTGACTTGTTTTCTTGCTCGTATATTTTTTGTTGTTTTGTCTTTTAAACATGTTTCGAAAACAAAATTGAAATGAATGAGAATGAGAGAGAGAGAGAGAGAGAGAGAGAGAGAGAGAGAGAGAGAGAGAGAGAGAGATCACGCCGGAACTAAAACATTCAAGATCTTTTGAAACTTGCATGTGCAGCAACAAACAAGCTGTGTTGTTAATTAACAGGACAAAACCTCTTACAGTGAGTCTGCAGCTTGTGTGCCTTTTTCTTCTTTCTGCACATTAATGTCAGAACTGAGGTAATGGAAAGAATACATTCATCTCCAATTATCAGGTTGTTGCCGGTGCAGGTTTTTTTTCTCTAACAGATGTAGGGATGACTGAGGGGAAGAGTTGCTGTGAAAAGTGTTTTTTTTTTGGGTTTTTTTGTAACTTTTAAAATATATCTTGAAGTCGTTTGTGTTAGTGTTCGATGATTCTAACATGGCGCTCTGTGCACCCACTCACCTCTTACTTTCTCTTTGAGTCTGGCACGTTCACAACATAGGATCGCTCTCTCTGTATGTGACTTCAGCTGCTCGCCATGACTGATTTGACCTTTTTCCAAATATGTACAGTTGTATGTAGGATACAATTATTTTGAAAGTAACTCCCAGATTCACTCTTACTCCAAATTTATGAAATTTCTTCTTCCTTTTAGTCTTTTAGAGGATCTTTTTTTAAAAAAGGCTTTAATCTCATGTATAATCCTATTTTTTTCTTGTATGTCCATATATGTATATTATTTAGACACCATCTAAACCTTTCTCCTCTCCTTGCACATAAGTTTTTTTTCTCTTTCGTTGCCATTTGTGTGGTTTGTTTGATTTTTTTTTTTTTTAAACTGTACAAAAATAAACTGAAACCCGATAGGTAAATTAAGAAAAATGTCTCCTACGCTCTGATAGGCTTGATGGATGACATCGTATGTGAAGCCCTGAGGCATCTCGCTGGCTCTGTACTTGGCTCGCTCCAGAGAATGATCCAGGTAGCCCTCTGATGTGGTGGCGATCACCGTGGAAACCAGCGGTCGGATGGCTCCTGCCGCCTGGGCGAAAGAAAAGAGAAGAAGAGAGCGTTATTTTCTTTATAAACGCTTCAGACAGAGACAAACACTCAGAGACCGTCCTACAAAAATATTATCGAAGTTGCTATCGATATGAAAAATGAAAAATACATACAAATACATGCCTTGAATAAGTAATCTATAACAGTAGAAACTTCCTAGAGCTGCAACGATTAGTTGATTAATGTATTAGTTGATTGAAAGAAAATGAATCTGCTAATATTACTCAGCTATTTTGATAATTGCCTGTAATTTTAAGTCATTTTTCAAGGAAAAATGCCAAAGATTTGATGGTTCCAGGCTCTCAAATGTGAGAATTTGCTGCTTTTCTTGGTCTTGCAGGATAATATATTGAATATTTGGGGGTTTTAGACTGTTGCTCCGCTGTAGCACACTGTGACGGGCAGTTTTCACAGTTATCTGATGATTTATAGACCAAACGATTAATCGATTAATCAAGAAAACAATGACAAAGATTGTAAAGTCCCCTCAGGCTGATTTTTAAATCAGATCTGACCCGACTGGCAGCTCGAAACATGTGCAAAAGTTTGGTGAGAAATGCAAAGTAGAGAATATATAGTACGTGAGAGCATAAATCAGCTAGCAAGATCCATATGCGCAATAATACAGAGAAGAATAAAAAACGTCTAGACAGGAAAGATCCGTTGTCTGAACTTGAACGAGCAATTTTTCCAACAACATCTCGTTGGACGCAAACCATAAAAGCACTTTTCCTTTTGTTTGACTTGAAAAGCACAGGTGTTACTAATCACATTAACGACGTCTGTTCAATTCAAGTGTCCCGCTAAGCCATGACAGTTGTGATAGTGAGCCAGCATGAGCAATATCAGGACCCCGAAGCCGAAGCAGCTAAATGGAATTCAGCCATCATTCATTCGTTGTACGTGAGCGCGCTGAGAAAGAAACAAAGAGGAGAGAGTTTCTGTGGTAAAAAAAAAAAAAAAAAAAAAAAAAATTCTCCCTGATAAGTTGTGAGATCTGTCTGAGCTGTCACACACAGATACCGCTGTTTATTGTCACTGCAAACATCTGCGCCGTCAACCGGGAGACGTGTTTACGGCCGACAGAAACCAAAAACCGCCAAAAGTGTAGAACATGACACCCCTAATATCAACTGGTCGACATGTGCTGTAAAATCTGAAGTGTTTTTCTTTTGGGCTTTCGTGTAATCAAATGTTATGATTGACAACTTTTATCCCGAATATCGTCAGCATATTTATGAATAAAGAATTACGACCATGAGATGCGAGCGAGCGGACCTTGAGTGACAGTCCATAGCTGCACAGCGGCCGCGATGTTACAGTAACAATAAATCCATCTCAACCGGCACAGCTGGAGCGTGCACTGGTTGCACTTCCCTCTCTCTTTTGGAGATTGAAAATAATCCAGCATTTCTGAGATAATATTTTCATCTAAGTATAGCTTGATTGAAGACAGTTTTCCAGGAGCAGCAGGCGGTGGGGCGAGAGCGTGCGCAGGAGAGAAAAAAAAAAAAAAAAAAAAAAACGGACCAGCGAATGAAAGGAAAGCAAACATGTGTTCTGCGTGTTACACATGCTGTTAAAATCTAAATTAATCTGCTGTTTTTCAGTGGAGACAGGCTTTCTGTCATGAGCGTGGATACTGGCAAGATAATGAAGACCAGACCGCCCGCTGTGAAAGTTCATCACAAAGCACGCACACACACAATTACACACACACTCACATATATATATATATATATATATACTCGAAAACACACCAGAAATGTTGGCCCTGAGCCAGAAAGCTCTTGGATTTTTTCACAACCTGTGTGACCTGCATTCAATTCAGCTGGTGAGGCTCAGCCATGAATCATTATGAAACTAATCTTCGTCACAGCGGCCGTGACTTCGGCCTGAATGTTTCCCGTCCATCACTGATGAAACGCCGTGAACTCCAGAGCCGCCCCGGGAGCGACGGATCTGTCGACCTGATAAACAGTTTCATGAGAGGATGGAAAGACGGTGTTAGTCAGAAGGTGCGAACACAAGAACTGTTTCTTTTTTTTATGTTGTTGTTGCTCTGAACCCGACTGGAAAACTTGACTTTGTTGTATTTTTGGTAGTCGGCTTTGTTTATGTGCACACTTCACAGTGAAAAATGAGCCGCGGTCTTCGTGCCACCAGGTGAGATGTTTGATTCCAGGTCCTGCGACTGCAGCTAAGCACAGTGGATTTGTTTACACTGAGAGCTCTAATTGACCTTCTCTGATTTTCACTTAAAAGCACATTTAAAAAAAAAAAAAAAAAAATGAAGTATGAGCAACAGTTGAGATTTAATTCATCCGTGCTACGCTTTCCAAGCATGAGGAAGTATTGGCATTTTGGGGTTGTTTCCTCTCGTTGCAGGGGGATTACGATCTTTCTCTGATCTGCTGTTCAAACTTGGAAATTGACACTTCCTGCCCACATGTGCTCCTGGAAAATCTGACAAAAACATAAAGGTTTCGAGTCATTTTCACCAATGAGGTTTTGGAGATAATTGTGATTATTTAAATTTCCAAGTCGTGACAATTACGGAGCTTTTGAACAAGCCCAAAGACATTCGGTTTTTCTAGCGCACAGGAGTAGAGGAAACTGAAAAAATATGCACATTTAAGAAGCTGGAACAAGAGAATTTGGGCATTTTTTCTTTATAAAAAAGACATGAAACAGGTTGCCGTTCATTTTCTGTTAATCAACTAATCATTACAGCTTGTAAATACACCCTTGGGTTAGAAAAAGCAGCAGAAGAAGCAAAAAAACCAAGTTCCTATCCCTCTAAATCCTCGCACGAGCAAACAAAAAACACATTATGACCTCCTCTACCCATCTGAAATGTAGTCACACATCAGCTGAGGTGTACAAATAAAGAAAAGATGCCACGTGAGCATGTGAATAACAAAACAGCGAAATGAAAATACTGCAGCGGTGCATTCATTCAGAGCGGTTGTGTGCAGAGAGAGAGAGAGACGTGTGTGCACAGGTGTATTTAATAAGCTGATAAGAACTCAAGTGTTTATATTGATTTCAGCCCTAAAACCAAAGATTAAAGTTAAATCGGCTTTTTATTACTGACCCCTTGTTCCTTGGCGGCCACGGCTATCTTGTACAGAAAGTCCTCCTCTACAAAAGGCCGCACCGCATCGTGGATGATGACCACCTTCGGCCTCTCCAATGACGATGACCCCTCCTCCTCTTCCTGCCCGGAGCCCAGAGCCAGGACCCCGTTGCGTATCGACCTGTGACGAGTCGAGCCGCCTGGCACCACTCGGACCTTCCTGTGCTGGAAGCGCTGGATGATGTCAGTCATCAGGTCTGTGTTTTCTTTGGCAACCACCACCACGACGCTCTGGATCCACGACACCCTGCGAGAAAACATCAGCCGCTCAGACACTTCTGTTTTGTAAGGTGAGAATTTAGACAGAGCAGGGAAGGGAAGGCATAACATAACACTCACCGGGGGATTACAACAGACAGACAGCGACTAATCTCTTAATTATTTTTTTGCTAGTTTAATCTGGGGAATGTCAAAAAATATGTTGTTATAGATGACTAATAGTGCAACAGCTAGAGATATTCAGTTTATAGTGATACAAAACAGGAAAAAGCAGAAAATCCGCACATTTTAGAAGCTAAAACTCAAAAATCCCACATCATCCATCACTTGAACTGACTTTATTGATATAATATCCTTTCCTCAGGCCTTTATCAGGCAAAATTCATACAGACAAACACTCAGGATAAAAGCCAAAAGGCTTGTATTGATAAAGTGAATTCAAGTTCTTCAGTTTTCTTGTGGAGTCGAGATTTTTCTTTTTTTTTTTTTGTTCCTACACATCTGTCACTAAGATGTTATGGAATACCAGAACTTTGTTTGGAAATTACAACAATAAGCAAAAACTAGCAAATATTTAGAATGTTTTTTGACATTTTGGGAAAAACACTTTCATTTCTGTCTGTTTTATATGAAGCTACAGCCAGGAGGCGGTTAGCTTAGCTTAGCTTAGCTTAGCAAAACGAATGGAAACTGTACACTAATTACCAGGGCTGCTTCTATCAATCTGTTGGTTATTTTCTCAATTAATCGATCCATTGTTTGGTCTATTAAGTGTCAGAAAATGGTCACAAAATGTTAACTGCCGTTTCCTAAAACCCAAAGTGACGTCTTCAAATGTTTTGTTTTGTCCAATCAACCAGTCAAGAACCCCAAATTACTTAGTTTGCTGTCATAGAAGACGAAACAAACCCAAAAATATTCACTTTTGAGACACTGGAAGATTATCAAAATAGTGGGCGATTAATTTAATAGTCGGCAACTAAGTGATTAATAGACTAATCGTTGCAGCTCTAATAATTACCGTGTTATATCAACTGTATGAAAAACAACATATAAAATTGACATATAGTGTTTCTGCAAGCTGTTTTCACTCTGTAGCTGTAGTCTTTATGCTAATCTCAGCTAACCATGTAGCCTCATGTTTAACAGACAAACACAAGACAGCTAACGATCGTCTCATTACATCCCAAAATGTTGAACTAAACGATCAATATCAAAAAGTTGGTGTCAGTTTGTTTAAGAAATGTTAATTGTTCCACATATCTGCACAGAAATCAACACCATATATCCCCTGCTGATAATGAATGACCAGGACCAAAGGGAGGGGAGGGGTGGGATTTTGTTTTTGAGGTGCAACACTGATGACCTTTGACCTTCTTCTACCGGGAACCTCTCTTTAATCACTGGGCCACACAGGCAGTATCTCGGTGCTCTTCACTCCCAGGATGTTGCTACACTCATTTCCTGACAACACATAAACACTGACAACAAGCTAAGAGGAGACGCATCTGATTATAAACACCGGTTGTTATTGTATTGTTGTAATGAAGGTCAGGCAGTGATCACAACATAAGTGTAAACATCCACCTTCTCATCGCAGTCATGGAGGATGAAATCAGAAGAAAATATAACTGTCTGTCTGCCAGTCTTATTTACCTCCAGTCAGATTCAGCCGAGCAGAGAGTGTTGCTTTCATTTGCCCTCGTGTCTCTCAAGATTTCCAGCCTCCACCCGGGGTTGAGCGATATGACGATACATCCTGAGACGATAACAAGTTGTGTAACCGTAGTTGCTATAACTCAGCTATTACACCTCGTGGGTGTATTAAGCTATTGTGAGCAATTCTTGCCCAGTGACGAAGTTTGTCTTGGTGGAGGTGTGGATGGAGACACTGTGATGTGATTTTCTGCTATTTACATACTGCTGTGATGTCAGATATCCACGTTAAACATGGTCAAAGTTATTTGTGTTTCACTGTTAAGCTGCAGGTGGAAGTATAATCACAAAAAGATGGACTTTGGCAACTAAAACGTTGAACTATATCGACTTGATTTGACTCATTTGGCTTCAGATAAAAGTTTTAAATACATTTTTGCACCAGGAGGAGGCTTGTAAGTGCATTATGAAGGGATCTTTTAATGGTCAGCATGAACAGGAGGAATGATTACAGCAAGAAAAAAAGACATGTTTAAATGTTCATTTGGGCTCCTGACTGTTGTTTTAAGACAGGCATGAAAAAATCGTGAATGTGTCCTTTAAGTAAAGAAGCTGAGTAAGGAGTCATTGATTGAACATCCTGTATGATCTGCTATTAAAATGTAAACATGAGCAGCCTGCACAGACACACACTAACCGTTAGAGGAAGTAACTGTCGCTCTACCTGTACCTGGATGTATATAAATAAGGATAATTACATCCTATTTATTCTATTAATTTTCTTTTTTTTTTTTACCTCTCAAAAGCCTGGATAGTGTAGCTTATGAGCGGTCTGCCCAGGAACGAGCAGAACTGTTTGGGTGTCTGCAGTCCGGTTCTCTCTCCGGTGCCGCCGGCAGGAAGAACCACAGACACCGGGAAGTCCACGCTGCGTTCCGCCGGTTTGTGTTCGCTCTTCCCGGCCTCGCCGGTTGGGAAAAGCCCTGGATGAGAGGGCCTGTCTGGGTGACCGTTATCGCTCTGCATGTTGATGTCATTCATCTCCATCAGTTGTTGGTGGATGGAGGGTCAAGACAGGTCATTCCCAAAAAAAAACTGCCCATTCCCAGTGTGTGGGAGGGGTGTGAGGTCAGCGGCAGCGTGGATTCAGACTTGGGAAGAAAAACTGGGAATAAGTTAGTTACAGTTAAACACGGAACTTCCGCCCAACGCTTTCAAAATAAAACCGGTACCAAAATGATCAAAAGTGAGAAATTAAAAACAGTCTGTAAATCTGTCTGTTGAAAAACAGTCTGTCAATATTTCTGTCAAAAATAGTCTGTAAATCTGTTTGAATCTTCCTCCACAGTAAAATTACACTTAGATAAAAAGAATTACATTAGATTATACTAAATTATCAAAGGTGACCACAACAGTCAATATTAGATGGTAGACAGACAGATATAGATAGGTAGACAGATAGATAGATAGATAGATAGATAGATAGATAGATAGATAGATAGATAGATAGATAGATAGATAGATAGATAGATAGATAGATAGATAGATAGAGTACTTTATTCCTAAAGGGAAATTTCTGTGTTACAGCAGCAGCTGACAAAAAACAACTCACATAGCTTACAAACAAACAAACACACACACACACACACACACACACACACACACACACACACACACACACACAGTGTAGTAGTAAATCATATTTTATGATCTCCTTGTTTGTTACATTAGTAAAAATCTTCATGTTCAAAGTAGGAACACTAGCTGCAGTCAGATAAATGTAGTGGAAACATTACATTCAAACACTGAAACAGTGGAGGAGTTGGAAGTCGGTCTCTAAAAATGTAAAATATTCAGGTAAAGCTTTGATTCCTCAAACTGTTTTTTCTTACTGAACAGTAGCTGCTTGAATGAAGAATGTAATATTTCTGTCTGAGTGACAAAAATCCACTGAAACTTAAACTCTATATGCTACCAGGTGCTGTATCTGTTAGCTTGTGATTTAATTCTTTATGGTCAGTTTCTGTCTCACCATGACTGTTAAATCATACAATACACCAGAACTTCAGGAATTCATTAAAGACAAACATATAACTTCAAAATGACCAAAGACTGTGACAGTAAACTGAGTATCTTTGGGTTGTTTGAAGATGTCATCTTTTTTTTTTTTTTTTTAGAAAAAATATTCAAATTCTTTGATTCCAGCTTCTCAAATGTGAATATGTTTTGGTATCTTTAGTCTTGTATGATTTTTAAACTGAATATCTTTTGTTTGTGGACAAAACAAGACATTTGAAGACGTCACACTGGATTCTGGTAAATAATTATTGACATTTTCCACCATTTTCTGACATTTTATGGACCAAAAATAATTGAATGAATTGAAAATTAAATAATCTAATCCCAGCCCTAATGTCCTCTTACGCAGTAGTTCTTAATATATTTCACCTCAAGGGCCCATAAACTGACACATATTAGACCACAGATCCCCATCTGGTAAGATACTTGCTTTTGGATGTTTTATTGCAGAAAGTGTATGAAACCCATGACTAATTGTGTGACCATTGTGTAACTTATGGATGGAATTATAGTAAAGATAATTTATTACCCTTTTTGCTGGGGATCCCCTGAAACCCCCTCAAGGACCTTGAAAGTCTCTAAATAACAAAAATATAAATATAATGTTCACTCAGTTATGTTGGAGTAATTTATTTGTGAGGGTTGATACAGGAAATGTTCATCTATAAACAGACCTTCATGTTTTTATTTACTTTATAATTTTATTTTTTAGTGTATTTTGGGTTTCAAAAATGTCAGCTTTTATTTTGAAAGATTAAAGTGTTTTTATTTCCGGTCTAATTCAAGTAAAGTAAAGCGAGCTTGACGCATCTTTAGACGAGAACCGGCAGCTGCTACAAATCTCTACAGGTCAAGATTCTCGCGTGATCTCAGGGTCTCCCACGCTGCAGAAAGTAGACCGTAGAAGCAAGTCTCGCGTGATGTCAACACTGCACTCTCCTTGCAATTGAAGTCATGCAAAAAAAACAATAATTTCAGATTTTTAAAGTCTTTAAACTGTGTACTAGAGCAGATCTCAGTTTATAGTCTGTAAAAAAATCAAACATAAATTATTTCCTACATATAAATATATATTTTTTATCATTTATAATTAAGTACTAAATGATGTACACTGTGTAATAACTGTGAACTTTTCTTCCTACATTCCCGTTTGGACACATTCGAGTTGTATTTCATCAGAGATCAAGTCTCTGCCAACATAAAGACTGAAATATTGGCCTGATGGAAGTTTTAATTTCACCCTCCCTGTCAATGAAACGGTCTCTCTGTGTGCGAGTAACCACGGCAACCAGCGGTGTCATACCTTGTAAAGTGTCCACTGACAACACGACAGATGTGATAAAAAGTAATATTTATTTCATATGAAGTTATTACAAGAATGATTGATGACAAAGCTTTTCCAGCCACATGCTGACGCCACTTAAGCAAAAAAAAACTTATATGTTGCCACAGAAAATATATTACATCATACATCATAGATCTTACATAGTAAAATTTTATACACATGGCCATACTTCAAAAAAAAAAAAAAAAAAAAAAAAGGCATGTAAGAATTTGATATATGTACAAGTATTTACACAAGATATTTTTGTTTTTTTTGAGATGTTTGGTGTTGTTTACTGGTGTCGGTGCCGAAACAGGTGGCCAGACGGATTTCCATCTGCGATTAAAAATGAATATATGAACGCATGCACATGGCTACATCTGGGACAATGTGGGTTGGCTCGGGGCTCCAGAAAGCTCTGCAGACTTGTACACCTCAGTTTTTGTTCACATTATCTTTAATCACATGGATTAAAATGTCAAGAAAAAAGAAAAAAAAAAAAAAAAAAAAGTCCTTAGCATGCCCCTTGGAGTTCTCCATCATAGTGAGGAACCAGCTTCACATAAATCAAGTCCCCGTCACACTCGAGAGGATAATCCACAACTGCAAGACTCTGGATGCTGTGTCTCAACATCACACAGACAAAAACTCCTTTTTAAGGTTCATGGGGGAGGAGGAGGAGGGGAGGGGAGGGAAGGGGGTTCAGAGTGAGTCTGCCGGCTCTCAGGGTTCAGTCTCGTGCCAGTTCTCGCTCAGCCGGTTCTTCCCCAGCCTCCTCTTGCTCTTGGACTTGTGCTTGTGCAGGAGCTGCGGCGGCGACAGGGCCGGCTCCTCGAACTTGTTGCCCGACTCGTTGTGCTGCCTCGAGTACCTCTTGCACTTGCACGAGGTGACCACGGTGATCTTGTACGTCCTCGTGCTGCCGTCGTGGCACTGCAGCTGGATGCGCTGGGTGCGGGTCTTGTCGTTGACGCACCGCCAGTCCTGGTTGCTGCTCCGGCGGCCCCAGAACTTTCGGCCGTAGGCGCCGCCGATCCAGTTCTGAAGCATCTGAGCCGGGAGACACTCGCCGGTGCACACCAGCTCCTTGATGGGGTTGATGCTGGTGCAGTGGCCGTCGGAGATGTACTTAGTGGATCTCAGCTCCCTGCATCCGATCTGGCTTCGCTCTGTGGCAGAGACAGTGAAAAACAGGAGATATGAATATGCAGAATCTGGCAGAATCGGTTCTAATTGAGACAACAAAATTGCACATCACACTAACTGAATGTCATCCTGATATGAAAGGAGAATAGCTGATGATAGTGGATTACTGCCCAGCCCTTTATGAGCTTCTTCACAGCCTCTGGCAAGTCACAGTAACACAGGGGAGGGGAACACAATAGCATCTTAACCTTTTATGCTTCAAAAAGTTGAGGAATTACATCATGTGATAAGGAAGAAAAAAAAACTTTCTTTTTCATCAGTGGAGCAGGGATTTAACAGAAGGATTACCTCTGTCAGTATTTATTCTGCTGCAGGCTATAAAAAGTGGGGGGGGGCCCTCCCTCACTCTCCCCTTCTACCACTGTAACCCAAGCTCAGGTCCATTCATACAGCTCCATACACCTCAGTGACAATGCCCGCCTCTCTGTGACAGTACGTGATGAATGAACAGGGGGTGAAGCTCAGGCTCTGTCTCCCCTTCTCTCTCTCTCTCTTACACCCCTCTCTCCACCCTCCCCTCTCCCCTCTCCCCTCTCCCTTCACGGTCGGCTGCCGGGAGAGCTCATGTCAAACAGCCTCAAATCACAGACTTCCTGTGCACGAGAGAAACACCTCCATTCAGCTGCACCGACACCCAGGCGGCTGCCGGGTCCCGTCGGAGCCTCTCATCCCTTCGCTTGGCCGGCAGCCAGCCAGGTGTGCGTTACAACTCGGCTGAGAGGTGTTTGCACTCGGCTCACCGTGGTGACGGGCAGGGAAACACGCAGTCTCTGCTGCCACTATGAGCAGTGGAGGGGATTACACTATGACATGAGCCATTTTTTAAGTAACTCTGTTATATCTGTGCAAAGCTCTGTGATAAAGTGACCTTTGAGGTGCACAAATTTCTACAATTGCATGTACATAACTTCTTGAAAGCTGATATTTTAAAGTGTTTTAATGATATAAAGTCAACAAGAGTGTGCAGCTATTGGTAACTGATGAAGGGATGATGATGATGATGGGGTTAAGTGGCTGATTTAAAGGCTCTTGGTGATGTAGATGTGAACGAAAGAGGAAATTTTGATGCTCTAATCTGAACTTTGCAGCTTCCAATGAACAAGAACTGAACAGTTCATAAGTAGGAAACATGTTGTGGGGAGTCTCAGTTAATGCTGGCTTAGTTTCCTCATCTGTTCACGCAATAGTTAAAGCTGCACGAACTTCAGAGAGTAGACTGATCCATCAGCAAATCCTACACAGATGAGAATAACCTCAGATTAAAAATAAAGAGTAAGTGGGGACAAAGTGACTATAAAATACCAGACATTTTATTGTCCGTACAGAAATGTAATATCATCTGACAGCCTGATAATAAATAACAAAGCAGAGCATCCTCCGGTCCCCTAGAGCAGGACCTCTCTCTCTCTCCTTCTATCTCTCTCTCTCTCTCTCTCTCACTCACCGCCTCTGTCTTGCGCCGCGTTGCCAACTCCTCTCCCTCCGGTCCGCGCGCGGTTCAGGGACACGTTGCTCTGAACCTCCGGCACCGGCGCGCCGGTCACTTGCGCAAACAGGAGCTCCGTGGCGTCGTTCTTGAAGGCTTGGCAACTCCTGAGGAGGATGCAAATGGAAAGTAAGGCCAAGGAATGGCACGACTCGTGCGCGCTCAGGTGCAGCATGGTCGCTTCAGAGGAAGCGTCGAGCCGGTTCGGATGGATGGATGTGCGCGTGTCGGAGATGTAGGATCCGGGCTAAGATGGGGAGACTGATGCTGGATGAACTACATGAGAGACTCCGGGTGTCCCGCTGGTTTTATACAGCCGGCCCGCCTCTCGCTTTGGCAGCTGCTCAGGTGCGTCTCTGTTGGGAGGCTCTGATTGGTCGTCACGGTTGTACACTGGGAAAGATGAACCCGCCCACCCAAGCGCTTTCATTTTTGGAGAGTTAAAAATGAATAATGATGATGGTGATTATGATGATGATGATGATGATGATGGTGGTGGTGATGTCACTGCCCCTCCTCGATCTGTGTTTTGTAGAGGAGTTTGTTTATAACGAGACTGGACAATCTGTAACAATCATGCTTAAAGACATCATTACTAAACTCAAATGGAATAATAAATCTTTGACTTACAGATCAATCTCATGCTTGTGGATGGTGCAAGGTCATCTAAATCCTTCCCAACCTTCATATTTTCCTGGTTGAAGTCAGTTTGTACACAGATACATGAACTTTTATGGCGAACAAAGAAAGTGAACACACACTTTTATACTAAAAAAGATGTTTTCTGTAGCCCCTAATTAAGATACATTGACTTCTATTGATGTTATTGTTCATTTCTTATGTTTGGATTCTTGATTTTTTATATTCAATTTGTTTAATTATTCATATTTCACTTCCCTGATATCTACTTTTCCTACCAAAGATTGGAAGTTGAAGGTTTGTATGTTCATAATGTTCAATAAAGAGGGGGAAAAAAGAGGGGAAGTGGAGCTGCTAGTGGAAAAAAAGGATGATGATGATGATGGTGGTGGTAGTGGTGGTAACGATGATGGGATTATGTGCCTGAGTAATTGGCACATTTGCACATGGCTTTTGGTTTGGTTGTTTGTTTTGTTTTTGGTTTGGTTGTGTTATTGTTGTTGGTGTTTCATAAGCATCCGATGTCTGACACTGTAGAGATACGTTTATTAAGAAAAACAGGAAAAACATCAGACACGCTTCATCCTCGTCCACTGAAGAGACATTCATACATGAACGGCTGTGATTTTTTTAATATTGAATGACATGTGAGAGCAGCAATTAAAAGAAGAAGAAGAAGAATACAAAAAAACACATGCAACACTTTTCAAACCCAAATTGTGATTCAGTAAAGCTGAAGTCTTGATTAGATCACAGGTCAACTTCAGTTTTCCATCTAAATTTGGTTCATTTCAAATGCAACAGTTTCTATATTTTAAATGAGGCAGAAACAATGTTTTGGAGTCATTAAAGTCAGAATAAATTACGTCACAGATTGCTTCCAGAATAAAAACAGCCTTGAAAGATGGTTATAATCCCCATAAACCCACAATAAAAACTAATTCACTGGTTGGTTTTTTAACTCATTTGCCTTTTTTTTCCCTCCTCCTCAAAGTACCTGCTTCGACACATAAATAATTTTATTGAGCAAAAAATAGATTCACCACATTTCACGACGAACTATTCAATAGCTGTCGATTAAAAAACTGCGAGCATGTCCAGTACCAATCAAAAGTTTGGACACATCTCCCCCCCATTATAACTTGAAAGTGTTTCCAATACGTCTGACTGGTGCTCTACCTCATGGTGGGTTAAAAGAGAAGAGCCACCAAAAAAAAAAAAAAAAAAAAAAAAAGTCATCTGGGAACAATGAATGTCTGTACAAAGTTTAATGACGACCCATCAATCCGATTAGACATGAGACATTTTTTCAGTCTGGAAGCGAAGAGAGATGGACCGTCTCTGACATCACCGTCCAAGCCGCGACGCTGGTGCAGCCGCGTCCCCGACTTCCCTGTCCACGTTAAGCCGTTAAAAATTACGAGCAAAAATTAGAACCGAGGAGAGTGAAATTCAAACCAAACTGTATCTCATAAAGCGCCGAGGAAATATGCTGCTCTGTCTAGAACGAGCTGGACCTCGTTTCACTTTATGAACTTGTGCATGTGGAAAAGAGAGGTTTGCACCAGACACTCTTTCAACAACCCTTCCCAATTTCAACAAACGTGGTTGAATAATTAAAAAAAAAAAAAAAAAAATACCACAAAAATGATTCATTATCAGCATAACCAGGTGCTAAAGGTGCTCGGCACATGTACCAACAAATCTTTTAAAACGCTTGAATCATCAAACTGAGCCCATTACACCGGATCATCATTGTCGCTGACCCGAATCATTAGCTTTTTACTGGTGGATCTCGACTCACTGCTGACTGGAGATTGTTGCTGTGAGCTCATTATATCCTCATTAAAAGCTTAAACACAGCAACGACAACAAAAAAAAGGAGCCACAGAGGCAACCATAAGGTGATTCCTGTCACAAATATGCAGCTGCATGAGCTATTTACCTTAAAAAAAACAGTGTTATATAGGCTTATATTTGGACTGAACACTTACAGTTGTGCATAAAGTGACATTAGTGAGTGAATCTTTGACCTGATCAATGACTTCTGTCAGCTTCCTGATGGAGAAACACTTAGAATAGTTTCCAATCATTGAACCATTTATTTTGTGTGTGTGTGTGTGTGTGTGTGTGTGCCAAATTCTCTCAGAACTCATTAAAAATCATAAATCTCTCACATCTGTTGTGTTGTGTAACTGCGTCTGACAAATCATAAAAAATTATTGCAAACACTATGTGACCCTGATCCGATCCTCAGCTGCTCATTCATCACCGCTGTCTTCAGCAGTGATGGAGAATGAATCACACACGTGTATGTATATATATGTGTGTGTGTGTGTGTGTGTGTGTGTGTACAGCAGCTGACGATTTAAGACACCAACTCATGTTTTGCCTTCTGGTTAGTTTCCCATACTCGATATATTCTCCACGTCGTGACTTGCCTTCCCCGGGCGCACACGTTTAATTCAGATATGAAAGATGATATTGTCTAAGTGTAATTTGCTGTCTGTCTACGCCGTCCTGCCTCTGCCTACCCTCTCTCTCTCTCTCAATCCCTGTCAGTCACACGTCTGATGATTCGAGTGCCCAGACTAACTGGAGTCTTTGTGTGTCCACTGTTCAAAAAAACAAGGAGAGATATAATTACTTTTGTGGGGGGGAACATTCAATCCAGGCTTGTCTTACTGATTTGAAAAGAGGCGTCGTGCGGAGACACTAATTGTTGCTCATGCGAATGAAAGCTGATACGCACATCACTTGTCTGTTCGGTTTTATTACCACACAAGCACTTTTTTTTTCAAGGCTGTGGTGAGAGGTGTAGTAGGCCTGAGGTGGTGTGTTTCTTTTTCCTGAGTGAAAGGTTGTTGTTTCAATCAGAGGAAAAAATTCAGCAATACACAGTTTGAACAAAAAAAAAGAAAGTAAAGTGAGGCCTGCACTGACGATTTAGGTGAAAGTACAGATGTGTGTGTTAAAGAAAAAGAAACTGTTTTGCACTCCTTTGATTTGTTCATTCTCAGCTATACCGGACGATTTTGGTTGCTGTTGCCGTTGAGAAGAGAAGGAGTTAAAGCTAAACGTTCAGTCTTACCATCCAAAGTTGTGGCTACAAGCTACTAGAAGAAAAAAAAGTAGAGTAATAGAAATACCAGAAGCTTTTAAAGAACAGACTGACAGTTTTTCAAGTCTGTCTTAAAACAACAGTCAGGTGCCCTAAAATGAACGTTGAAAGAGGTTTTCCTCACTCGCTGAAATCATTCATAACACACTTAACAAGCTTCCTTCTGTGCAAACACGTGTTTAAAAGTTTTATCTGAAGCTCGAGTCGAATCGAGTAGATATATTTCGCTGTTACAGTCTTTTTTTAGTGCTGAAGTCTTGCTAAAACGTGTCAGATATCCACTTGATGTGACTAACTCAGACTTCTCGAAGCCTCATATAAGCTTCACATCAGCTTTTAAATGCATTTTTTTTGCACAAAATAACCACGTGGACACACTGTGGATTTCGTCCCCCCATCACTGCTATTGAAAGCACATGATCATGAAAGTGATCTTTTAATAGCCGGTATGAACAGGAAGGATGATTACAGCGAAGAAAAACCTCTTTCACTGTTCATGTGGGCACCTGACTGTTGTTTTAAGACGCACTTGAGAAAAAATTGTGAACCCGTCCCTTTTTTTAAAAAACTTGTACTTGAGTAAATAATTCTGGTTTTGAAGTCTCCTTCCTCAGCAGGTGAACTCAGTCTGTCATTAAACTTCACCCTCAGTCGCTGTTATTGCTTCCTCTCTCTCTCTCTCTCTCTCTCTCTCTCTTTTGTTTCCCCCCTCAAAACAGCGACACCAGAGACTCTTTCGCTCCACTTCCGAGGAGGAAAATAAAAGACAACATGGCCAACTCCTCTCAGAAGACTGTTTACACTTCGACGCCCTTCTTAGCTTCTTATGGTGCCGGGTTAAATGAATGCTGAAAAGTGAATATGATAGGCCTCCCTCCTCCTCTCCCTTCCCCTCCTCTCCCCTCCTCTCTCTACCAGCTTTTGTCTTCTTGCTATGTAAAGAAACAGAAAGCTGAGAGCCGGCTCCCCTCTCTCTCTGTGCACACACAGTGACACTCTGCAGCGAGGAATTTCGGTTCGCCCGTAACCCTCATGGGGAAAAATGAAAAGGTGGCTGGGTTAATAGCATATTGACAAGCAGCATGGCGGGGGGGGGGGGGGGAGTGTGTGCATGATCAGGAAGCACCCACATGCAGTAAATGAGAGGTGTGGACGAGGGCGACCGGAAAAGGGGAACAAAAGGAATGCACAACAACCTGGAACAAAGCCAAGACAGAGAGGTCACCGTGGCAAGAGAGTTTGGAACGGATCCCAAGCAAAGACAGACAACAGATGGGAGGAGGGATGTGTCTCATTCGCTTCCGTTATTTTCCCCGAGGTTGATCCGATATGACACTCAATAGCACTTACACTATTATTAGTGTGAAAGAGAGACACTAATATACTCGCAGTGCTTTTATTAGTCGGGTCGCATAACATGTGGTGGACATGGTTACAAATATAATAATTATATGTGTGACAAAATCAAATCAAATTCTACTTCCAGGAGGCTTCAACCAGAGGTTTCAACCACATCTCATGGTTTTCATCATGCGTGTAGGTGTCATTGCATCGTCTTCTGTGTGGAGACTTTCACATCCAACGGCAACAAAAATAATAATAATAATACATTTTTTGCACCGAGACAGAGGTCGTGACCTCCATCGCTGCATATGACCAACATTCCCCAGTCAGCTCCCTTTGCTGAGGATGACCATGAGATGTGGTTGAAAGCTCAGGAGAAGCTAAACATATTTACAACTATAACAGCTTTCCAATAAACCACATTCAGCTAGAGATGAAACATATTGTAAAAGACACAATCAGAGCTCCTCGCTCGCAAATTTTTTCGATTTATTAGTTTCAAATTTGTTTAAAATAACTAATAAATGAATCGGCTCAAACCGAGAGCAAGGTTTCCTTTTATATTAGAGCATGCGGGTGACAATATCTCCATAAAAATGAAAGGCGGTAGATCCAGTCTAACAGAGCCTTCGCTGGCTCTTGAGTGAGGAGAAGTGATCTGTTTTGCTTTCAATCACACACGAGTAAGATGTGGAGGGGTTTTTTTAAAAAATTTTTTTATTTCAAACAGTCACCACATCCTGCACCCTGCTTCTGGCTGAAAGCGTGTGTCAGTAAAATCAGCTGTTTGGCTGAAAATAAAAGGGAAAAACTGTTGGACTTTCAGCTGCTCACAGTTAGGAACCACAGTGTGAAGAAAGCTAAAAAAAAACAAAAAAAAAACTAACCTAAATTGACCTTGTTTGCCTTTCAATTCTAGTGAAATGTTGCCCTCTGCTGGACATCTGCCTTCACTACTCCTTCACTAATGAACGATGCACATCTGACTTCTCTCATCCAATAAAACAAAAAAAATCTAATCCAACCATAAAAGGCAAACTCTTTTTTTTGTATCACACACTTTTTTTTTTAAACTAAGAGAAGAATTCTTTGTTGTTTGTTGTGATTTCAAGCACAACAGCAGAGTTTCCCGGCAACAGGTGTGTCTGGTCTTGAAATCCAAAGGTGGCAGACAATGGAGGTATCCAAGGTAGACTTTCTATCAAAAACACTGACTAAAGATAGCAAAGATCAGATCAGCAGAGACACATACATGTTAAATGTACAGGTTAAATGTGTTTCCTCTTGTCTCACACTGCACACAGGACATCCAGGCCTCTCTTCAGAAGCGTGGGATAAAGAGGGATGTTGATGTTTGCAAGATCAGCCTCACCAGGAAGTAAGTAGCAACCTCTTTCCTTGTCTCTCTCACTGCAGCATGATGATTTGATGATGATGATGATTTGTTTTTTTTCGCTGAGCAGAAAACTCACCGGTGTCCCCGACCTGTCGAGATTTCGCTTCCTGAGGAGGCTGTGGCTGAATAACAACAAGGTCTGCGCAGCTTCATAGATTTCACTTATTTTAAAAGACAGACCCCGAAGAGTTATACGTTATTATTCTGACTCTTTCAGATCAGAGAGCTCAGCTGTCGATCCCTCAACTGCTGCTTGACTGAACTTCACCTTCAGAATAACAACATCAAGTCTATTTCTGGTGATTTTTTTGTATCTCCTGATGGGATGATTGTCTAGAATATAGCTATAAAAGACAGATTTTTACTGATCTGTGGCACAAAACAGCCTAAAACCTGAGGGATTTTCTAGATTTTTATGATTGTTGTGGTTTTAAAAGGACACTCAAGGTGACAGATATGGATGCTGTTGCAGTTCTTAATTGTTATAGAAGATAGAGACCTTGATGTTGCAACAGTAAAGGACTGATCCACCTTTATCTGAATTGTGTCTTCCATACAGGAGCTCTGAACCATCTGACCTGCCTCCGGCTTCTTTTTCTCCACAACAACCAGATCAGAGGGCTGGACGACACGGTGCACGAGCTCAGGAAGATGCAGCAGCTCAAAACTGCCAGTGAGTGATTTTAAAACTGGGGATATTTACTTCTTCAAACAGTAGATGGAAGGAATGTGACTCTTTGATTTTTTTGTTGTTTAATGGGGGGGCTTCTGTGCAGCTTTTTACCTCAATCCCATTTCCCATGAACCCGGGTATCGCCACCACGTGATCCACTACTTGCCTTCTATTCAGGCGTTAGACCGAAAAGGTGAGATACGAAGAAGACATCTAGAGGGACGCAGCCTGTCCCTCTAAATACAAACCTGCAAGATTTCACATTCAGTCATTATAAAACATCGCTTATCGCCTCTTTATTGTTATTAAAAATCTGTCAGAGGTGAAGTTGGTGGAGAGGAGGAGGTCCTTCCAGATGCACAGCCAGGACCGCCATCGCGTCCTCCAGTCTGTGGCCTTCGGCAGACGGGTCTCGTAGTGCCGCCAGCAGAGAGGAAGACGGCGGCCGGTTCCTCACCGGTCGGTGTTTGTCATTTGCAGATACAGTCCAGCCATTACACAGAGCAAAGATGGTGTTTGTAGTGGTTTAATGACTCTCGTCTGCCTAACGTGCTTTATGATTATCAGTCAAAAACACACAACACACTGTCCTGACCTCACCTGACCTTTGGAAGCTTTATGAGAACTTGGTTGTGGATTATCTGGAATAACTAGGGTGCCGTTTCTGGATAAAAAACACCTAAATTGCAGAGAAGAAGCAGAAGTTTCAGCAGTTGATATCTTGAAACCTACCAGGGTTCAACTTCAAGTTTAATTAACCCTTTTTATGCCACATAAAATGCAATTAAACACCTTTTTCACAGTCATATCAGCCAAAATATTAAAGTAATATATCACTTTGCTCAGTGCTTCCCAGCAGCATGCAAAGATAATTCCTAATGTGATAAGCAGCAGAAAACTGATGGATGGATTAACCTGTTTTAAATGATTTATTCATTTCAGTTCATTTAAGTTTTTGCTAAAATTTTTTCCACTTTATTGTAAGTAGATGAGCTTCACAGCTGCAGTAGTGAGAGCGTCTGTTTGTGCTGCAGGTCTGATGATGCCGACTGAAACGCCACAAATAAATCCCACTCGTAGTTTACAGGAGGCGGAAGTAGGGCTGGGCGATATGACCAAAATCTGCTATCACAATATAGACCATTTCATATCATGATAACGATATATAATCATGATTTTCTGTAAGCTCAATGAATATTTTATATAAAATGACCTCATGGAAAGGCCTATTTCTAAATATATTTTGAATTATGATACTCAACAAATAAAATATTTGATTATTTTCTCCTTTTATTTTACAAAGCGTCTTCAAATGATGATGGATATTGCTGAAAAGAGGAGGATTTTCGACACGACGATATAAATGATATACGTTAATATTGTCAAACGATATATATACATATATATCATCATATCGCACAGCCCTTGGTGGAAGTAGTAGTAGCTGGATGAAGCTCTGGCTTTTTGTCTGTTTGCATACGTTCCCCTCAAGTTGTGGATCTTTGATCATGTTTAACATCCAATATAAACAGCATAAATATGACAGAAAATCACAAAAAGATGATTATATGTACACTTTAAGAAAAAAAAAAAGTTATGGAAAAATGAAGAAAAGACTCAAACAGTGAAAACGTCCAACAAATATCATCCAGATGGATTTGATGAAGCTGGTCTTTATTGAACATGATTAAGATACATTTGTTTGACACCTGTAGAAGCCATCAGCGTTCAGGACAAACGCAGCCGACGTGTGTGTGTGTGTGTGTGTGTGTGTGTGTGTGGTTTGGACTTCTCCGTCCGTTCATGTCGCACAATAAAACTGAAGAACATCAGTACTTGATGGTGTGTGTGTTTTTTTTTTATTTTTGTTGTGCTGTGTAAAATCCTTCATCAACAAAAATGACGTTGCACTTCGGGAGAAAAAAAACAAAAACCTTTCAGTTTGTTATAATTTGAAAAAACCTGAGCATAAGCGTCACCTTCCACCGTCCGTCCGTCCGCACATGATTTAAAACGACCTTTAAGATGGTGAGAAATACAAATAAAGTCATGTCTTGTTATAATATTTAAAATATACATTTTTTTGGTCAATATTGTGCAGCCTCCTTCTATCTACTCACCATCCACAATGAGGTTCAGTCAGTACAAAAAAAAAAAAAAAGAAAGAACGCCCCCTCCCCCCCCCCCCCCTCCCCTCGTTAACGAATCAAGTATATTCTTAGCGTACATTTGCAAACAACTGCTCTGATTGGCTACACGGTCACTTCCTTCGCACACAGGTTTGCTACAGTTTCTTTTAAGGCAGAGTTTACATTACAGTTTCATTGTTGATGTGAACTTTTTAAAGCTCTTCACATCTTTGAAAATTCCTCCCAGTGACCTCTACCACAAACACGCCAGCCTACATACGTTTTTCACACTCAACATATGACATTATATCTTCTGGAAAAAAAAAAATTAAACATATAAAAATGACAAAAAAGATGACCGCTGTGGCACTAACCCTCCCCCCCGTAGTGTCTCCCCCCTCTCCCTCCCCCCCCCGCGCCTCGGCGGCAGTCTCCTGTCAATAATAAATATGGGTTCTTATCTCCTCGCTCGGACCAGTCCTTGTCTGGCTTTTCAGTCTCGCCGCCAGTTGGCTCTCTTGTTCGTGGATGTGTTTCTGGGACAGGCGGGTGCCGACGTCCTTCAGTTGTCAGCGGCCGGGATGGGGGCAGCAGCGGCGGCGGGGTTCGGGGTTTCCGCCGCGGCATCTGATGGGGCGGCTTCGCTGTTGGCGTCCACCGAGAGCTTCTCCATGGAGTTCGTGGCCTCCTGCGCTGCCGAACTCTCCTCTGAAAAACACAAAAGACGGTTTAGTTCTGATGCTTTTATACTGAAAAAACCGACAGGATCAAGCAGCCTGAGGTCGTGGTTGTTATGGATGTTTTCATAACTGACCTGAGCCATAAACGTCAGGCTGTACTTTTGTGATGAAGGCTGTTTTGATAACCGGGAGCCTCCAGAATGCAAACCATCGCCAGACGAAAACAAGACAAAGAACCTGAGATACAACCAGAGCTCACTGATTTATGATTTGGAACTGATGAACCAATTTCTCTGATTTGCTTAAAGGGTGGTCTCTTTGGACTTCTTCAGGGCTTCAGAGGAGTTGAGATATTGTCCGGCGAAGACGTGCTTTCTCTATTGTTCTCCCTTTGGCGAGGTTTCATTAAAGCATTCCCAGAATTTTTAGCAAACTCCTCTTTTGCTTTTTCTTATTAAAAACTGAAAAAACTGCCAAACATCAGCTCAGAAAATAAATCCACAACAGTAGTCAGCAACATGTTTCATGTTCTGTTCATGATGGTTTCAGGAACGACGCTTCCTCGACAGGAAGTTGATTCGTATGAAGAAGCTTTGACATTAAACATTTACGTTAATCCAATAAGATTTTTTTTTTAAAGGTGCTTTATATCACGACAGCTTTTGGTTGGTTGGTTAAAACTAATTTCACCTACTTTTTATATCCTCATGCAGCCAAAAGCTGTTGTATTTCATTACACATCGTCATTTGCTCTCTTGCTTCTTATAAAAAATATTGATTATAGCATGCAGGTAAGAGAGTCATATCAATCTTCTCATCTAATTCTTGGGAAGAACAAAATCAAATCTTCAATAAAGTCCACCAGAAATGAGAAAACCGGTGAAAACGCTTATGTGCGCTACAAACTGTCTTCTTTAAATCCAATTATTGTTGAGCAAAACTCGGCAGCCGGACGTTTTGTTTCTCTGTTCTCTGTTTAGGAGCGGCTAAAAACGGGAATAGCCGGTCCACTTTAAAAGTCAGTCCACCTTAAGTGAGCCTGGTCAGGTTCAAACGGGCACCGGGTGTAGCTCATTAAGAGACTAACTCCCTTCACTTTAAATCAGCAAGACATGGGAACTCGCTCTCTTAACTGGAAAACACGCTGCTACGTTTACAGCAGCACCGCTAACATCAGTGTGACGGTAACTGTTAAACCATGACGAGATGACGCTAATAACGGGAATACAAGTACTCAAGAGCCGCCTGCTGCACCGTGATGCCGATGCCGATACGACACATCATGCGAAGTACCTTTGCTCTGCTGCAGCCTCAGTTTGGCGGCTTCTGCCTCTTGCTTCTCTCTCTGCTCTTGGAGCTTCTTGCAAACTTTCTTGTGGGTGAACCAGTGCATCTTCTGGCAGGCTTGGTCACAGTAGATCACCTGGTGACGAAAAAGATTGAAAAACACCACAAAACACAAGAGAGAAGAAACGCCAGGCAGTTGAGCTGAGAATACGATCTCCTCTACGAAAACGCAGAGGAGGCGGTTAAAAGTCTGAAACAACAGGGAGATATGAAGCTTGATCATCGCAGCGTTGGAGCTCACCATTTTACATATAGAGCATCTCTTCTCGGCTCCTTTCTCTCCACACGAGGTGCAGAACTCCGCGTCCATGAAGCCGACCTGACCCGTGATGGCCTGAGTCATGACCGACAGAGCTGTGGGGTCGTTTCCCTGCAACGGCGAGGACGAGAGAACTGATCAGCCGTCTTAACAGCGTTTAAACGAGGCTCGTTTAATGATTTTTAAAGTCTGAAAACCTCAATTTAAAAAATCTAAAACGACACTCATCTAAGTCATCAGTCGAAAACTCACGATCTCCACGGGAGCGATGCTGCGGACCAGCTGCTGCAGCAGAGTGGCGTCGCAGTAAGGGAACTTGCGGATGCACTCTCTGAGAAACTTCTCCTGGTACACGGGGAAGCCGTCGCTGTCCCGACCCTTCAGCAGACTGGATCAGACGGATCGAGGGGGGAAATATGTCAGAGAGCGCTTGTCATGGAAACACAAAAATCACTGGGAATGTTTTTGGATTGTTAAAAACACATTTTACAGATACTTTAATATGATTTGGGGACTTTAAAAGGGACATGTGAGTCAAACATGGTTAGGAAAGTTTAAAAGAAGAAGATCATTTTTCATCATTTCTAACATTTTATAGACCAAACAACTAATCTGATTAATCAAGAAAATGATAGTCAGGTTAACCAATAATGGAAATAATCTTTAGTTACAGCCCTAACTGAGGTCTAAAATTCATAATGAGAATACTAAACTCCTACTTTCCACTGTTAATTTAATATACAGCACAGAAATATTAAATTAAACCTGTTTTGTTGAACATTAAAGTTCATATGAGCCATTTTCAGAGTGTCACTGACATATTGGTGACTTTTATGTTAATGTTTGTGTTTATGTTACAGCTTCATTCAGATATTTTATATATTTGGCACCCAGAGAGAGAGAACAGCAAGTTAAAAATTAAGTTTTTGCCTTAAAAATTGTCTCTGAAAGAATTTCTTATTAGTTTATGACACTAATTTTGCACATAAGAGATGATAATGAAGGTTGAGATGTTAAATTTATTACAGTGATTTTAGAAAAAGGAAACACAGCTGTTGCTTTCTGCATGTTTGACGTTAATCTGGAGACGTTCAGTTCAGACTCTCGCCTCGCTGAAAGTGAAACGTAACCGTTACCGAGAGCCCGACGTGTTAACTGTATATGACGCGTAGATTTCGACACGCGGCCTGACCTCTTGATGAGGCCGTCCAGCTTGTCCTCGCGGTCCTTCAGGAAGGAGGCACACTTTCCCAGCACGCAGCTGATGTAGTGCATCTTCATGGCCAGCACCTCGTTCATGTCCTGCTGCTTGATGCACTTCTCGCAGATGAGCTCCATCACGCGGCGGCATTTGTCCAGAGCCTCCGCCTCCGCCAGCAGGGGGTTCTCCTTCACCAGCATCACCATCTGGAAACACCAGAGATTCGTTAACCAAGAAAAAAAAAAACTCGACTGCTTTGTGTTCTTGTTTTGTTGCCATCCTGTTCTTCCTGTTTATGTATTAGAGCTGCAATGATCGGATTAATCGATTGGTTGATTGACAGAAAATTAAGATTTGAAGCTGAGTCGTACATGATGGTAGATTTTGGAGGGTTGATCAGACAAAAAAAAAAAAAAAAAAAAAAGAGACATTTAAGGACATCACCATGAGCTGGGAATAAATTATCACTATTTTCTGACATCATCTACTGCATAGAGTGCTACAAAAATATTTTCACCATCAATCTGTAAATGCGTTTACTGATTTTGTACATAAAATGTTAAAAAAAAAGATGTCTTGCTAACAAATTTGTGGGAAAAAAAAGGCAGAAGCAAATAAATTTGGTTTAGCTTTATCGTCAAAAAGGAAAAAACAAAAAAAAGAAGCAAAAAAAATTAAATTTAAATACATTAGAGTGAAGCCTTAACTATTTAACATATGAATAAAGTCACTGAAATACAAAAATACAACATCACCTTGTTCAGTTTGCAAATTCAAAATCAAACACCTCCTGTCTTAAACTTCAGAACTTTAAAAAGGTCAAAATTTTTCAACATTTAAAAAGATTTGCAGTTATCATTTTGGCTAAAACAAACAAATCTACACTCATTAAAGTGAAATGAAAGACTGAACAGTGGATAAAATGTACCATAAAAAGCAGCAGACACACTGTGTTGTTGATGCTTCCCTACATATGACTGTACAGACCGCTGATCAGAGAACATGCAGGTTCAAACCAAATCACTGCAGCGGCTCATTACTTCTCTGATTACATGAAGAAGGAGATAATGAACAAAATCAGCCGCCGGCGTGTTCAGCTTCAGTCGGTCTGTGTGTGTGTTCCTGCGGTTGTTAAGAACCAATAAAAACACACGACGAGCATCTCTCTTCTGTTAATCATTCTCCAAAGAGAGAGAGAGAGAGAGAGAGAGGAAGTGGAAGGAAAAGCACAAAGAGAGGAGAGCAGAGGGTGTTAAGAGGTGGAAGCTAGTGGTGTCCTACCTTGACGGGGTTCAGGTTAGTGCTCATGATGACCTTGTGGAGGGGTCCGGCCAGTTTAGGGGGCAGCTTGGGTTCCTTCTCCAGACCCTGAGGTTTGGTGTAGTAGTCCAGTCTGGCGCGGGAGAAGAAGTTGTTGATCACGGTGACACAGTCGTGTTGCCCTGGAAGGAGGAGGAAGGAGGGAAAAGAGAGGAGACCGTTAGTCAGCTGTCACATGTTGATCTTTAAATATATGTACCTGCACAAGTAGAATAACAAGTGATATCCGAATCCGAGCCCAGAAATCTTGGCGCTCCCACCACGTTACAGACCAGTTGGAGACAAACAACTCCGAATGTGTTTGATTTGGTCAGTACATTCAGTCAGTTAGTGTAGTACAAGCAGTCCAGTGCTGGCGAGCGGAGCTGCTTGAAAACTATCGATCTCTGCCAGTTGCTCCTTCGCCAGCAGCAGCAGCAGCGGCGAGTCTTTTTAGCTTTCCAGTACGCGTGAACTCAAAAGGGTCACGGACACAGTCGAACTGGAAAAAATAACGTCCAAAACCTCCCCTCAAGAATTCTCAGATGTGAAGAGATAAGGTCAGCGAGTGTGCGTGCTGTGTGAATAATGTTCACTACACGCACAGGGGAATCGTCTCCAGCTTCGCCCCTGTTCCACGAAAGGAGCGCCAGAGTGCGGAGCTCTGATCTGAAAAGCCACACAATTTGTCAGGAGGAGGCGAGAATATTTTTTTTTTTTTCCCCTTCTTCGCCTCTTTTTGGATTCTAGCGTTCAGTTCACCGAGATGTCAACGAACGGCCGGCCAAGAACACAAAGTTTCACACACACACACGCCCTCACACATCTGCACTCGACTCCGATATGAAGGATTCCCCCCGCCTATCAGGAATGTGTGTACTCTCAAACTTTGTACCGTCGGGGGGGGGGGGGCCAAAACACCACGTACCGACAAACGCGGCCATTTGCGCGGCGGTCCTTCCGACGGAGTTGACCACGTCCGTTTCCGCCCCGGCGTCCAACATCATCCACGTGATGTCGGTCTTTCCTACAGACACAGAGGAAAAAAAAAAAGAGGAGTCAAGGACGCAAACATGGAAGAATTTAAAAAACATAGATGGGATTTTCGGTTCTTCTGCTGTGACGCTTAACGTCCGGAAGCGGCGGCGGCGGCGGTGGCGGCGTACCTGACAGGCCCGCGAACATCAGCGCCGTGTATCCGTGTTCGTGTTCGTTGCAGTTCACGTCGGCTCCGTGTTGCAGCAGCAGCTTGCACATGTCGGCTTTTCCTTTATAAGCGGCGTGCATGAGAGGAGTCATCCCGTACTGAGGAAGAGACAAATGTGACTTAAACCTGAACAAAAACTGAGGAACAACAAACAAAAACACTTTAACATAAAGTATATTAGAGACATCACTTGAATAATGATGCTCCTTTTTTGCATGTGCACTTTCTATTTTTCATGATCCATTTCTGTGTTTTTCTAATGACGTACGTGTCGTTATATTATACAAAACACACCTTCCCATTCACTTGAAAGTGTGTCCAAACTTTTGACTGCTAATGTCTGTTAAGCTAAAATAAGTTAAATTAGTCGTTCAGTCCATAAAATTTCAAAATAAAAAGGTTGAAAAATGTTGATGACTGTTTTCTAAAGGCAAAGATCACAACCTCAAATGTCTTCTTTTGTCTCAACCAAAAGTCCACAACCCAAAGATATTCACTTTACTGTCATAAAAAGACTAAACAAACCAGAAAATATTCACATTTGAGAAGCTGGAATCAGAGAATTTGGACATTTTTTCTTTAAAGAAATGACTCAAAACAATGAATCATTCAGTCTTCAAGTAGTTGGTGTTGCAGCTATAATTCAGCCTAAGTCTAAACTGTACTTGCACTTTGTATCTGACTTTATGACTCTTATTGAGCTACATGCCTCAAGTCCCATTATATAAAGAGAAACCACATTTATATCATTTATAACATTACACATATAACACATTATCTGCTACTAGAAATGTGCAGTACAGTATGTTTACCAGTGAACAAAGACAATGTTTGCCTCATAATTTGATGGGTTTTTTTTTTCTTTCTTCAAAGACGGAAAGAGCAGAATGTCCTGAAGCCACTCGAGTACCGAGAAGTCACACGCAGCATTCATTACTTCAAACCTTACACAACATCAGTTTGGAACATCTGATTTTGACAGGCGGACACAACGGACCCGAGGAAGAAAGAAAGAAAAGGAAGGACGTGAAGGATGTCCTCCGAAGCCCTTCAGTGAGGGTCCTCTTGTCCCACGCATATGTCAAAGAACAAAGGGAGTCGAGAGATCTCACCATCTGTTTTGTCTTCTTCAACACTGAACAAGTGCTGAAGTGCTGCTGGCTATACTTTGTAGGACAAACGTCTGTTTGTGGCTCTAATGTATTCAGAATTCTTACATTTGACATTTCTGCACTGAGGAGCGCGCTCATGTAAAAAGATGCAAGCTTACGTTTTTCATAAGGGGAGGGGAGAAAAAAAAAAAAAAGACAACCTCTATAAAACTGGTCGCTGTCAGAAATGCTTTGTTACCTCATCCAAACAGTTGACTCGAACATCCTTGCAGCCCAGCAGTCTGGAGGCCTCTTGGACGTTTCCTACAAGCACAAAATACAATATTACAGCTTTATAAACACAACACTGAGCCTCACAGGCACTTAAAGCAGCTCCGAGTAAAACCACCTCCACCACCTTTTCTGAGGATGCAGATGATGCTTTTGTAATGAATCTACCTATTATAATTTAATCGTTACATAGTTCACTCTTATGAAAATGTATTGAAAAAGTTTATCTGAAGCTAATGTGAAGCTTCAACTGTCCGAATGAGTCAAATCAAGTAGATATATATCAATGGTTTTGTCTTTTTAGTGCCAAACTCTTTTTGTTGCTATACTTCCACCTGCAGCTCAACAGGTTAACACTGTATGAGGAAGCATAAAGGAGGGAATGTGATGCTAAAAAAAGACTGTAAATGTGTCAGATATCCACTCGATGTGACTGACTCAGACTGCTGAAGCTGAACAGAAGCTTCACATCGACTTTTAAATACTTTTTTCTCGCACAGGCGTCATTTTTGACTACCAGCTGAAATTTGACAAACGCATCAAGACAGTTATTCAGTCCTACTGATTTCACATGAGGAATATTGCAAAAGAAATGTGTCTCGTTATCTTTCCAGCAGTTGTAAATGGTTATCAGTGCTTTTACCTAAACTAGATCACCTCACGTCACACCGGTTCTGAAGTCACTACACTGGCTTCTGATTCAATTTAGGATCCAAGATCATCCTCCTCATCGATAAGGCTTTGACTGATCTTGCTCCAGAGTATATTAGTGAACTACTAATGCCTCAAATCTCTGTTAGGCCCCTCAGATCCTCCGAGCAATGCCTGCTGGTTGTAAACTCGTTCAAGACTGGAGACACGAGGGGACTGTGGGTTTGCTGTCCTGGGTCCAAGGCTGTGGATCAGTCTGGGAGTCAGGTCAGCAAACTGTCTTTACAGCTGAAGATCTACTTTGATTTGAGATGTTTTTTGTTTTTATTGTGCAATGAATGCTGTTGTAATTGTTTCTTTTACTCGTTTTGTTCTTTTAATCTTTTTTTTTCCTTTTGTAAAACACAGTGTAACTCAGATTTTTAACAGTCAGTAAGAAGAAGAGGAATGATCACAGCAAGGAAAATCAGTGTTCATTTATACACCTGACTGTTGTTTTAAGACACACTTGAAAAACTGTGAATCTCTCCTTTAAGACAGCAAGCTATCAGAAGAAAGCTACTTGTGCACATGATTAGCTGTTAGCCTCCGTTAGCTGTTACTAAACCTTGTCAGCAATCTAACATCTAAGTTAATTGGTATGGTTTAACAAGGCAGACGCCGAGCAGCACAAGTGTCATGCTGACTTGACTGTCTGAATTATTTATGTCGTAATTAAATCATATAGGCTAACAAGCGCTAACCTCGGTCCATCATGGATTAGCGTTAGCAGAAGAGGCTTACCTGCAGTGATAACCTCAAACAATTCCTTTTCACTTGAAGACAAGTCTCCCTTCTTAGGAGCCGACATGTTGCTGGTTGATAGTTTAAAAAGCAGACTATAACGGCACAAATAAAACGCGCAGCTCCTGGTTAAAACACGTTTTCCGTGGATGTGACTGACTGCTGATGCTCGGGCATGAAGGCTAGCTCAGGTCGAGCTGTCATATGGAACGTACCACTGCGTACTGTTAGCAGGGGTGTGTTAGGTTACAACCGGAATTACTTTATTCCCTCAACTCGAACAGATTTTTGTAGATAATATGACAAAGAAATATATTAATAAATATTTTCAGGATATACCATGGTAAAAATGATCACATACAGTCAAGACACTACAGTTAGCACAATCACAACGGATGTTCACCCCCCTGATTTTTCGCTTAAATAACCCCTTCCAAGAAATTCTAGAAAGTGTAGAAAGTTCTTGCAGAACTAAAACCGCTTCTCTGTTGTCACGGTGACGAGAGCGTGCGTGTCTCGAGAGGTTTCATCTTCATGGACAGATGTCAGTCCTCATCTATAGGTCACAATAAAGAGATGAGAAGAGTCACTTTTCTTTTTTTTTTTTTAAAGTAATACTTTAAAAACCAATGTGTGAGAAGGTTAGTTGACATAGTGGATATGTATGTATGTATGTGATGTGCTGAGCTTTTTATTTGTATTTTGTATGTGTCCGGTGTGTTTTTTTGTTTGTTTGTTTGCTTGTTTTTGTTTTTTGCTTTGTGCCGTTTATTATTGTGCTATTATGTGTTTTAATTGTAAGGGACTGCAGATGAAAGTTAGCTTGAAGCTAAATCTGGTGCAGTACATCAAATATCAACATTTATGTTTCATACTGTCCCATTAAATGCAATACAACTAATAATAAATTCACAAAACAGATGTACACAAGTACGTTGACTCAAGTATTGTAATTAAACACAACTTTTGAGGTACTTGAGGTTGAGTGTTTATGCTACTCTATGATATTTCAGAGGGGAATATTGTACTTTCTACTCCACTACCTTGATTTGACAGCTATAAATTTACTTTTCAGAATAAAAGGTAGGTTCATCATTTTTCAAGTATTTCTATTTTTGTATATTCCCTTTAGGAAAAGTCAGGCTAAAATATCAGGCTAAAAGGAAAGGTGTTTAGGTTGTTTTTACTGCTCTCAAATGTAAATCTGAACAGCATATCCGGGTTAATGAAAGTTAAAACTGATGCAGATGAAATATTTCATCCCAAAGACAAGTACGTGATGGGGAGCCCAATAAATTTGCTGTTTTGTCAGTTCCTAGTTTTTTTTTTCTCTTTAAACAAATTGATTATGTGCACAGACTATGTGGAACAAATATGATTTACAGCATCTCAATTTCACTAATTTCTGGTGATAAGCAGCTCTGGTCTTTTTTGTCATGTGTTCATATCTGTATGTACAGGTATTAGTAGTTTGTTAATATCTTGAAAATCAATAAATTCATTTAATAGATGGAATCTTTTCTTTTTCCATATGCTTTTCTATGTATATGTCACCAGAGGATACTTAGGATGTTTTGTAGCCTAAAAGTCTTGCAATCCCATATGGGATAACATAGAAATAAAAATAAAAATAACAACTGTTTTACTATATCATCATCATCATCATCTGTTTATATACCAGCATGAAGGCTCACATGAGTGTGCTGCTTATTTTATGTATGCTTTTGACTCTGTGGTTGCTTGTTTGTTTATTTTTTGTAGATCACATGACTTTTGTAACTGTTTATAATGTGTAATTAGATGAAATTACTCCTATAAACATCAATTTGTTTTGTCTCTTTTGTTGTCTTGTTTTATGTTTGATTTTTTTTTTACTGTGCGATTAAAATAAATAGAAAATAAGTTATATTTAACATTAATAAACACTTATATCTGCTTACAACTATACTATAATGTGTTATAAACAATGTATTAAGTGTTTATATATTGTGTATAAATGCTAAATAGGGGACATTAATTAAAGTGTTATTGTTTATTATTAATAATATATTAGCAAACATAGTCACTCTTTATCTTCTGTACAAATCGTAGAGTTGAATTGAAATCTTGAAGACTAAGTTGCACAAGAAAAAGAAAAGAAAATTATTAATCTTCACAGTTATTATCAGACAAATTTTATTTCAGATCATATAGGTGTTTATGATAATGTGGCCAATAATGACTCCAGTCCAGCAGGTGGGAGTGAAGCTCGTTTGACTCAGTTCATTTCATGCCTGTAGCTTTAAACCGCAGTCAGCAGCAGGCTGGAGTGAATACATCCTGTTGTCTGGTCATTGAGACCATTTGGACCCGAGTGAGACGCAGCTGACATGAAACTGAGGGTAAAACAAACACGTTTATTCTAAGAATTATTTCACATTTGAGTCACTTTTAATTACTTAAAATCTTTACGTTTGAGTTTTACTGGCTTGATTTGAAGTGTCATAGTGAAATGTGTGTGTGAGAAAGAAAGTGTGTATAGTAAGGACTGATGAGCTGTGAGTGAGTTCAGTGACACCCTCTAAAACAGTGACCATCAGCAACAATCCTCACACACACACACACACACACACACACACACACACACACACACACACACATGATCTATCTGTCTAATCTATCTCCGCTTCAGCACTGACTGGAGATGAAACAGGAGTACCAGGATCTTGTTCTGCAGGCGTGCGGTGCTTCATCCCTGCGTGTCGGTGGAAAGATCCAGACACTGTGGAGCGGTTATGGGGAGATACTCAGGCTGCACCTGGAGGGCAGCGACCGGCCCTCTGTGGTCGTCAAACACGTCAAGTTTCCAGAAGAGGCCGAGCATCCCGGCGGCTGGAACACAGATCGATCCCACACGCGCAAAGTCAGATCCTATCACGTGGAGACCCACTGGTACCAGAACTATTCCACCAATCAGAGCTGTCGGATCCCAGCCTGTCTGGCTGCCAGTTCCCATGGAGACGAGATGCTGATTGTGCTGGAAGACCTGGATTTGGCCGGTTATGACCAGAGAAGGTATAGCTTCACAGGAGAGTTTGTGTAAATACTGTCTGATGTTTAATGTGGGGCTCTGGGAAGTCCTCAAATTTATATTAAAAAAAAAAATCATTTACAGTTTAATTAGTTAAAAAAATAACAAGAAATAGTTTTATGCAGATGTGGGTTTGGCTTTGAATGAGTTACACACACAGGCTCACTGTACATAAGAGACATAACATGATATCACTCAACATGGTTTCTTTCTTATTACATTTTCAGGTACAGAATGAATTGCTGATTAAAAAAATACACGATAATTCATATTTATGTCGACAGTGTCAGATCTCATGGAGAAGGAAACATTTTTGATATTAAGACATAACTATCTGTGGAGGTTCTGCTATAACTGTGTAGTATTTGGACATGAATGATAATATTCATACTGCATCAAACATTTGAACCTCTTAAACTTCCAACTTCTTCTCGTGTGTTGATTATTGTCAGTCACAAAACCAGCGTGTAAAGTTATAACCACTAACAACAGGACTAGTGATGCGCAGCAAGACTTTTCCAGGTGTTTTTTTTATTTATTTTTTATTTAAAGCTTTATTAACAAACGAATATACAAAAACTCAGACATCACAGATTGAAATTAAGTAAATAAAAAAAACAAATACATGAATAAATGAACACAATAAGTGGGAACTACATATCATGAATGTATTTTTCTTTAAAAAAAATAGATGCAATAAGCAAATAAGATGCTTCTTCAGAGACTTTATGTGATGCTTCACACTTTTTACACTTTTTTTTAAACTTGTAATTGATTCGATGTATCTTTGTAATGAGAATTAAAAAGTAAAAACCTTTGAAATTTGATGTAGATTTGGATTTATACATGAGAAAGTTGATAACTAACTATATTAATCATATTTTTTTCAGAGGGAGTAATTACAAGCAAAGTTAAAAAAAACAATGTCTATACTTCTTAGCTGTATACTGTAACTCATATCCTCTAAATATTTCTCCAAATTTTAAGAACAAGAGTTGTTTTTGTGTTAGATAAATAAGGTTATTTGTTTTTATTTGTAGGACTAGCGTGAAGGACAGAGAGATGAGGGCTTGTCTCAGCTGGCTTGCCCACTTCCATGCTCTCTTCCTGGGCGTGGCACCGGAGGGTCTGTGGCCCGTCGGTACCTACTGGCACCTGGAGACCCGGCCGGACGAGCTGGAGGCCATGGATGACGCCAAGCTCAAAGCAGCAGCCAGTGACATTGACAAGATACTCAACGAATGCCACTTTAAGACCATCGTCCACGGAGACGCCAAGTTAGCCAACTTCTGTTTCTCCCAGAGCGGACAGGATGTGGCAGCTGTAGACTTTCAGTACGTCGGCGGGGGCTGTGGGATGAAAGATGTCGTGTATTTTTTAGGAAGCTGCATGGAAGAGAAGGAGTGCGAAAAAAAGGTGCCGGGCTTATTGGACTATTATTTCTCAGAGTTGAAAGTATCTCTGAAAAAAGATGTGGACTTTACCGCCCTTGAGAAAGAATGGAGGGAGATGTTCGCCTTTGCCTGGACGGACTTCCATCGTTTCCTGCTGGGATGGATGCCCGGACACTGGAAGATCAACCGCTACAGTAAACAGCTGACTAAGGAGGTCCTTCGCAAACTGGAGCTTTAATCAGAACCAAAAACTCTTAATTCTAACTCCTCAGACAACCAGAGTGCCGAGTGTGTGACTAGAAGGCGACCAGTTGATAAATTGTAGATGGAAAAATGAAAAAAAAATTCATTTCTGGATGATTAAAAGTTTTTGAAAAATACTTAGGCTGTTTTTCTTCTATGCTGCAGCTCTTTGGACTGGAAAAAACTTTATAGACTGCCCCTGGACAGGGATCAAACTCACAACCTTGGGATTTAAAAGGGCATCTTTTCAAACCACTGGACGACTACTGCCTAAAAACATTTTTTTTTTTAAGAGAAATTGATTCACCTCTTTAAGGTGGCTGCTATGACTCGTACTGTATGTCCAACAGTGTGCAGCAAAACTGTTTCTAAGCAACTTAATTTGAAGAGAGGATGAGACAAGGTGGCAAGTAGGGGGGTTTTGTGTGTGCGTGTGTGTGTGTGTTTGTGTATGCAGTGTGTTAGTAGATTATTTTGTAGTCTACATTAAGAAGAAGAATAAAGAGTGAGAAGGACAAAGTGTGTGTGTGTGTGTGTGTGTGTGTGTGTTTTCAGCAATCACACAATAAAGAGTGAGCCGCCCTGTGTTGTTTTCTCTTTGATTGAGCATTTTTAACAACCTGGCCTGACACTGTTTTGGATAGTTCGATATGAATAAAATGTTCAACACACGTGTGATAGTGTTTGATGTTTCTACATTATTTATGGATTGCATACCAAACGTAATGCAAAATGATGATATTCTGGAAATGATAAGGTTTAGTATAATTACATTGAATAATTCCAGTGATACATGTGCACACAAACCAATTATAGGTCAAAACATTGCTAAAAAATTTTGGCTGAATTATAAAAACCAGAAGTGGTTAAAAAAAAAAGAGCAATTTGGGACCTGAAAGAGTCTGACAGGTGTTACAACGTATTTGGTGACCCATCAGATTCTGTGACCTGCAATGTTTTGAAGTAATACTCTGATCCTTTATTTAGGTAAAAGTAACCTAATCAGTACCACAATGTAATAATCCTGCTTTTAAAATCATACATAAGTAAAAGTAACTAATATTACCAGCTAAATTCACTAAAATGTACTAAAATAAAAGAACTAATTATGCAGGAAATCGGTCTGTGACTGATATTAAATGATGCTTATGTATTAAATTTATTTAATATGTCAGATACTTTTATTAATGTAAAGGATCTGAGTATTTCTTCCAACATTGCAGGTCGCAGAATCTGACGGGTCACCAAATACGGTGTAACACCTGTTACACCAGATACGATGTAACAGGTGTAACACCGGCTGTTCTTGCTGAGCTGAGCCAAATGATCTGGCTGAATGAAAAGCTGGACACGTTCCCATCACTGTGATGTATCTCCATTGATATACATCCATGTGTGTCTCCCTGGCTGCTGCTGTTTTCCTCTCTCTCTCTCTCTCTCTCTCTCTTTCCCACTCTCTCTCCCTCTCTCTGATCAGCTGTTGTAAAGACGGCGGTGACGTCGTTTCCGCCTTCACACCCGACATTACAACAACAAGGCAGAAGAGCTGAGCTGGGACGAAGAGGCGACGACACCAGAAGAGTGAAAAAAGGTACAAAAAACCCTTTATGAAGCGATAATACGGTTCCTAGCTCACACAGGTCGACTGGTTTAACGCGCTGTCCGCCAGTTTAAGCGAGTTTCTAGCAGGCAACCGCGAAGCTAACGTTAGCCAACAAGCTAACTGGCTTTATGACAAGGGTCAAAATATAAGCAGAGCTTCCCCGGGAGTGACCTGCCTCATTTGGCAGCTTATGAAAACAAGGATTTCACTGGTTAACAACGAGATTAGCTTCGCTTTCTGTGCAGCCACGGACCGATTTAGCCTTTGCTTTGCCTCCGGATGATTTACAGTTACTTGTTTTTGACAGTTTACTGGAAATATGACGTAACAATGAGGGTGTCAGGAAGTGTAAACTCAAAACTGAAGACCACCGACTTACTTCCAGGCAGCGTTTACTTTCAATTTTTTTTTTTTAAAGGACACGGTCACCGTTTTTCAAATGTGTCTTAAAACAACAGTCAGGTGCCCGCATTGACATTCAAACAGGTTTTTCTTTTGCTCTAATCATCCCTCCTGTTTATACTAAAGCATATTTCTCTGTGCCAGACATCTCTGTTGTCGTCCAAACATCGTTTAAAAAACTCCTCAGTGAGCCTTACTTCTGCAACAAGTGACATGACATGTTCCTTCATTCAGATAAACACACAGTGTAGTTTACAGTGAGCCCTGAACGCAACACACTGGCAGCTGAAAATAGTCCCCAACACACACATTTATTTACTTAAATTCACTTTGCATGAATGTCACAGCAACAACAAGAGTCAACAAAACAATATGGCACTGATATAACTTTGTGATTAACTTATGCAAAAATATGACCAGGTTAAAACCTAGTATACGACTGAATGTGGCCAATTCAGTGTCTGTAATGTCAATTCCTGCTTCTCCGTCTGTTTCACTCTGTAGGCGTCTCTCTCTTTTTCTCAGATTATTTGTGGTGCTTTAACTGCGCATTCTCCCTCATGCCTTTTTTCTTTCCCGCCTCTTTCCTGAGAATTATGGAAGCTGCTGTGGAAATTGTAAATGAAAGTTTTGACAGCATTTCAGGAAGCTTATCTCCGCCTGGTTACTACAGTTGCTGTCAAATCAAGCGCACCTGCAGAGCAGCATGAATATGTTTTAAAGCTGTTGTGATGTGTTCGCATCCTGGTATTAGTTTTAAAGGTCTTCGGTGAGGACCAATGGGCTCGGGGCTGACCGCCACAGACAGGGTAGGACGATATTTAGAGGCGGACTAACACACTGTTGGTTCTGGGGTGCGTTCCAATACTAATACTACCGCACTATTTACTGTACGAGCAAGACGGTCAAATTTCAAGGTTCAAAAACAAAGTTGTGTGCATACTGCTTTCAACAGTACGTACTTTGTCAGGGCAGCTGCAGTACGTACTAAAAGTTAAAAAGAAAAAAAGCATGCGGTTCAGAACGCAGCACTCATTTTTATTCCTTATTCTTTGTCGAATCAGAAATTGCTTTAGCTTTAATATACAAAACTGATGTATGTAGGGTCTGAACACAACACCAGCCAAAACACAAATACTGATCATTTATAACAGGTTTAATTACCTCTAAGCCTTACAACTACTAGCAGGGTACAACATATATACTAAATGCCCTGATTGCCACAAACAAGAAGTGGAATCTCTTTCCACCTTCCTCCTCCACAGAGTCGACTTACTCATCTGGGTAGTTGTTCTGATTCGCTCCTCTCATGTGCGCTGAGCTTACTGTTGGTTTCAGTTCATGTTAGTGAACAAATGCACTGAAAAACTGCACTTTCTTGAAGTTCCTGTAATCGTGACGGTACTTAACTAGTCTGAAGTTATAAGTTATAAGCCTCAGTTACCACTTAAACCTCTAACTGAAAGCAGTACAGTCTAATAAAACGTCCCTGCATCCGCGGCTGTAGTGACTTTTAAGAGAGGTGTTGATTTAACTTCCTGGTTATTTTTGAAAGGTTTTAATTCGTGATGCTGCTGGATGGTGTTTATTAGTCTCTCCCCCGTTGATACAAACGGACAAATTACTACAACTAGATGTGTTTATAATGTGATTATTATCGCTTCTTCATTTGTTTGGAAAACTTAACTTCCCTCTGAGCTAAAGAAACTCTTCCTCTTCCTCTTCCTTTCCCCAGAAATCCAAGAACTGTCACCACCGAAGAATTTCCATCGATTTTTAGTTGGAAACCAGCAACTCCCCCCCCCCACCCTTCCCCTAACAAATGAGACACATGTTGTAGCGGGGGAACCACATCCTCCCACCACCACCACCACCACCACCCCAGCAGCTGCAGCAGCAGGGACTGTTTTAGGTGTTTTTTCCGCTGAGTCCAGAATGGAGAGAATTTGAGGGAGACTCCTCAGGTGAGTCCTGAGTCGTGACACTAAGCTCTCCAGGAGCTCAGGTTCTTCAGAGCCCACCCTGGTAGTAATATGAGCCATGGACTCTGGGGCAGTTGATAGTCCTGTAACCCTGGTCATTAAGGCCCCCAATCAGAAGTATGAAGACCAGACCATTAACTGCTTCCTCAACTGGACCGTGGAGAGGCTGAAGAGTCACATCTCCAACGTGTACCCCAGCAAGCCGGTAAGCAGCGCTCACTCTCCCTCAGTCCTCTGTTATCTTTTTGTCGTGCGATTTTGTGTGTCGGTGGAATAAAAATCTAGGATGCTGGAGTCATTCCTGAAAGATTATGATGATTGTTACAGAAGACTAATATTTATTCAGAGCGTAGTTAGTAAGTCTGTGATATTAAATCAAATGAATTCACATATTCATTCATCATTTTTTTTGAAAGTAAATATCTTAAAAGTTACAGTTAACAGCAACCAACTGTCACAAACAATAAGAAACAAACAAATATGGACCTTCCAGTTAAAATCAGTCTCCTGAGCAACAAACATCAACTGTAAAACTGTTTCACCCTTCTGTCATCAGCTGTAATTAATGTCACTTACAACATATTTCTATTGGAATTAAAGCAAAAAAAAAGTATCAAAACATTGAAGGACTCCTGCAGAATGATCCACATTTGTTTATGTTCAAAAAGTCATGTGACTTGCACACTGCTGCTGCCGCCGTCTCCGTCCTGGCTGATGACCGAATGTGTTGAGGTTGTTGTCAGGTGCGTTGTGATGGTTACTCACACCTCAACTGACACACGATCTCTACTGCTGGTTAATATTAAACAAAAGAACAGAACAGTAGCCAAAATGATCACCAGTAAACGCGTCGTTACAACATCTCATAGAGCAACTTTTTGATCACATGACACTTTAAGATTTTCAGTACTTTCTCTTTTATGCTTATTAAACTGTGACTGAAGTTGTGAGTCAAACGTTAACATTATGTAATCAGCTTCCTGAGTGATTTTGATAAAAATCTCTTAAAAAAAAAAAAAGCTCAACCAGCCGACTGAAAAGCACCTCCTTTTCCAGTTTATCTGTTTTTAGTTTGTCATGATAAAACAGGCCACAGATAAAAATCACTGAGCAATGCTGGTGTAACCATAGCAACGATCCAAAAAATGTGCTAAAAATGAGGGTGCTCTCCTCTTGGAGATGTTTGTGGACTGAAATTTCACCTTTCCCATTCACCTCTCTGATTTTAAGAAGAAACAGAACACACAAATATACAAACATATAATATATATATAAGAAAATAACGAAGAATGAGGTCATCTTGTGTTATTTCTATTATTTCCTTGTCAGTCTTCCATCATTGTCTCTGATAAATCTGACACGAAGAGCCTCCTCTGCCTCGTGAAACACTGCGTATGCTTTTAGTAAACTATCAAATGTAATCCAGCCCAGCAGTCTAATCTAATCCAAAGGCGCCCTAATCGCTTTAACCACATTAAGGATTTGACATCTCGAGCTATCGTATTACACCCAACAACAACAACAACAACAACAACGACAACGACAGCAAGTCTGTGCCCTTCTCGCAGCTGTAAACAAAAACATAAGAGCCTGCTAGAAAATATTTGTTTATCTGAGAGGCCGATGTGCAGGATTACAGTGTTTACTGTAAAAACATTCAGTATTTGGAGATGCGGTTCATTTATCACCCTTGAAGCAGCGGTTTTGAGAAAACATCCTCACGACAAGGTCTAGTTTGTAGCCGTCCTGGAAATTGTTTTTATCATATCTCGTAATTTTTATCAGTAAGTGGAGCCTGCCAGGTTGTTATGAAATTGTACAATTTCCTTTTTTTTTTCTCTTCTGAGCACATATATCAGAGAAATTTCACTCTAGGGAGGCTTAAAAGTTGAGGTTAAAAGTTCATTCTTGACCTTAGAAACACTTGAACCATTTATGTTTGTGGAGGGGGGGGGGGTTAATTTTAGCTTTGAGACTCTTTGCAGTATCAGTTCCAGCCAGTGTCGCAGTTTACGTCTGAGGAAGAGCTGCGAGATCTCAGTTCAAATGTTGAAACGTGACACATAAAGACAAGACGGTGTTTTTTTTTTTTTATTGGATATTATCTGTGAAACAAAGACACTCTTATCTACGCTGTAAAGAAAAAAAAAAAAAAAAAGACTGTTAGAGTAGGTGGGTAGTTAGGCTGTTAGATAGTTGGGCGGTGAGTCAGTGACCTAGATGAGAGATGAAAACACATCCCCGCTGTTTCACACTGTCTCTACGCTGGTGATAACTTTGTCTCACCGTTATTAGATATTTGTGTTTTGTGTCGTAGCTGTCCAAAGACCAGCGGCTGGTGTACTCAGGAAGACTCCTTCAAGACCACCTGCAGCTCCGAGATGTGCTTAGAAAGGTAAAGACTGACTGTGAAGGGCTGTTTATATATGCGTGTGTGTGTGTGTGTGCAATATTTGCACATGAATAGAGTTTGGTTTGGCAGCCCACCCAAATGGATTTGTCCTCATCCAAAAAAGCTTTTTAAATGTTTGTCTTCAGTTTTTTTTTTTTTTTAAATTTCATTGGCACAGTTGTACAGTTAGTTTGAGAAGTGATTACTGTTTTGCAGTCAGTTCCTGTTCGCAGCTCCCTTTCTGTGTCAACTACCTGCGGAAAAACTGCATGTATGAAAGACGTTGTCTGTTCATAAATTCATCTGTTTCCCCAACATGTTGATAACACTGGGATTCAGCTGCATAACTACATGTTTATGTTCCACTTATCATTAATTTAGCTTTAAAAACGGAAAGACTTTGGCTCTTAACTGAAATAACTAATGAAATCACGTGTTGTTCAAACAGCTTGTTGAGTAGAATGAGTTCAACTTTGTGCTGGATGCTTTCAGAAAACAATCATTCACTCATTTATTAGCATATAATGGATCTAACAGCACATTTTAATTCATAAAGCTTGTTTTTGCTTATTGTTATCACGTACATCCGAGTGCCCAGCTCCAAAAAACATTGTCGCAGTTGTGTAATAACATTTGTCTGAACCAATTACATATAACTTAACATACATTTACAGAAGAAGTCATTAAAGATGAAACGCATTTTACTATATATAGTGAATTACATCATCACACAATGAGCAATAAAACATAAGAGTTGATTTTCTTACTCGGTATGTTGACCGTGCTTTAATCAAACAGGAGTTATCAGGACACAGCAGGACGTTATCAGATGCATGACTCATGAGCTTGTAGTTAAATAGAATTCAACTCCACAAACATTAGTTTAGGGTAGACAAACAACCGCCCACACACACACACACACACTGTAATCAAACGACTGAAGTCCACCATTATTTAAACATTTGAAGTCGTCTACAGCCGTAACCGCACTGTGAGAGGGATCAGTCCAGCAGGTAGCTCGCCTTTTTAAAAACTCAGCTGTTGTATGTTGTATGAGCACACGTAGTTTGTGTGTGTGTGTGTGTGTGTGTGTGTGTGTGTGTGTGTGTGTGTGTGTTTGCTGTGGGGGGGGAACTGAAACAGGCTGCCTGGGAAACAATAGCTGATCTGATGTGTTTTTCGAATACAGGGTGAGTATTGTGTGTCAGAGTTCTGGCCATTTCCACGCTAATCCTCTCTCTCTCTCTCTCTCTCTTATTCATTCTCTCTCTCTCTCTTTTTTCTCTCTCTCTGTTTCTTGCTTTGTCTCTCTCTCTCTCTCTCTCTCTCCTCTGTTACCGTCTTTTCTTCCTTCCTCCCTCCTCTTCTTCTCTCTCCTCCTCCCCCCCAACATCGCCGTCTCGTGTCCCGGCTCCTCGTCGACAAAACCTGCAGCAGGATGAATACCACATGATGCATCTAGTGTGTACCTCTCATAGTCCCCCAGGCTCGCCCACACCCCGGAGCCCTTCCATGGCCAACTCTGCTGCTTCTGACTCCAGCGTGAGTAGACCCGACACACTGATCTCATGACCTGCTCCTATAGGCCTCACACACACACACAATCAGGATACAGGACTCACACAAACACACACACACAGAAACAGCAAATCGTTTTATTGGCTTAGCTGAACATTTATGAGAACTGGTGAACCGTGATGACTTCTAACTTGTTTTATTTCATGTGAACCATGAAGATGAGTTAAAAAAAGTCAGGTTGTGTGTTTGATATGGTTTGTTTTTACTGTGGTTGGATGACCTGTGATTAAAAAGTTCTCATTGTGACACCGCTCGACGTTTTGGATGCTGTTATTAAATGATGTTTGGCCGTTTTTCTATATTTTTCTTATTGTCAACAAATCTCACGTTCAGAGCCAAAACCAGCAATGAATCGATCTATTTACAACTGTTGTGTGTGTGTGTGTGTGTGTGTGTGAGTGTGTATCCAAAGCCTCTCCTTCCTCCGCTGTCGTCCAAAAACTATTAAAAACCCTCCCCCTCCTCTCTCTGTATGTTTATCAAGTGGAAGTTGAAATATTTCCCAACACGCCTCCGTTAACATTTGCTTCGCCGTGTTCGGTCCGAGCACGGTTTTAAGGAAACACACAACATTATCGAGAAACACAGCGACGCGGCTCGACTTCTGATCGGCGTCCACGTCTCTTTGTCACAGAGTTCAGACGGTGCGGGCTCAGCGTCCCCTGGTACCACACCGAACCAGGACAGTCAGACAGCCTCCTCCTCCTCCTCCTCCTCCTCCTCCTCCTCCTCCTCTTCTGTTCCAGGAAGTTATGATGGGCTGAGATATCGCGGCGGTTTCCCCCAGTACAACCCTCAGAGCCCCCCAGGAGTCCCTCAGTGGTAAGATTTTCATTCACATATCACTCATAAAAGGAGCAAAGGTGTTTTTTTTATGTGATGTGAAAAACATGTTTTCATTTATACTGTAAAGGAACTCTGTTTATAGTTTTGGCATTTTAGTGACAATATATTTTTAGTCTTTTGTACAGAACACTGCATTTGTTAAAGAGACAGACACTTAATCCTGAGGGAACGTCACATGTCAGTGCAGCACCATGCAGAAGAAATCACAAAGACAAAGAGTCACGAGTGAAATAAATACAGAAGAAAGTGATATGAGATTAGAATTAAAGTTAAATAATTGGGCTGAACTCAATGATGTGAGCTGTACAAAGGTTAACGACTATATAATCATGCAAATTCTTTTGAGTGTATGGATAAAAATATCAGTTTTCTAAATCAGAAACAAAGGCATACATCAGAAAATAATGTGAGTTTTGCAAAGACAACACACTGTCTAAAACCCAAAAGATATTCAATCAGTGATGACATATGACAAAGATAAGCATTACATCATCACATTTGAGAAGTTTAAAACAGCACATTTTCAGAATTGTTGCCTTAAATAATGATAAAATGATGAATCGATGATCAAAATAGTTGCCAGTTAATCTTCTGATCAGCTGATCGTCGCAGCTCAACGACAGTCCCGCAGTAATTCTGTCAATCATGTTCAGTGTTTTTGTCGAGACTGTGTGTGTGAGAGAGTCGCTGATTCAACACTGCGGTCGTTGCGGAGGCTGACGTCTGTGTCGCTTTAAAACCCCGAAAGCAGAACTGTGAAATAAGTTTGAGGTCTGTCATCGTCACATCCCGAGCAACAAGTGAAAGCAGCACAGATTTTTAAAATGTCAAAGAGAAACACACAGATGTTTTTCTAATACTGATAACCGAGAGCGGGAAAATGGGAAAAAGAGCCAGACGGAATATGTTTTTGTCACCAATCTGTTGTTCATAATAATACGTGACATTTCTCCCGCAGGCCAGATGGAGCTCAGGTCCCTCTACAAGGCGGCCTGCCTGCCAACATGCCCCCCCACCCCATGTACATGCCCATGCAGATGCTGTGGTGGCAGCAGATGTACGCACGCCACTACTACATGCAATAGTAAGTTAAAGGAACAGGAAAGGTGTCTGTAGATGGTCGAGGCTTCTTATTTTACTCTTTATTTCTTGCTCTCTCTCTTTGCTGAAGTGGTCGAAATGAAAACCTACAAACTTCCTCCAGTGTATCATATGTGAATCTTTTTTTTTTTCTTTCTGTTCTGCTTCCTCTTCTTCTTTAACATCCTCCCCTCAGTCAAGCAGCAGTCGCCGCCTCTCAGCCTCCCAGCGCCTCCCCTCCACCCGCCCCCTCCCCCTCGCCCCACCAGCCAGCCCAGCCCAACGAAGCGGTGCAACCCCCGCTGGGACCCAACCCGGCCCCCAACCCTTTACCGGAGAACCAGCCGGCCAACCCCAACATCCAGATGAACGCGCAGGGCGGGGCGGTGATGAACGAGGACGAGCTGAACCGCGACTGGTTGGACTGGCTGTACACGGTGTCCCGCGCCGGCGTCCTGCTCAGTATCGTCTACTTCTACTCCTCTTTCAGCCGCTTCGTCATGGTGGTCGGCGCCATGCTGCTCGTCTACTTGTGAGTCGGCGCTTTTTTGAACTCTTGCTCAGACAAAACAAGACATTGTAAGACGTCACCTCTGACTCTGAAAATGCAGATTATAAATTTTTCTGCTATTTTCTGACATTTTATAGACAAAACTATTTATTTATTCATTTATTTTTCAGGCACCAGGCCGGTTGGTTTCCCTTCAGGCCGGAGCAGCAGAACTTCAGAGGAGGAGGAAGGCCCGGGGCTCCTCAGGAAGAAGCGGACCGGCACATGGACATACAGGAAATGGTGAGTTGAGTCCTCACTTTTGTCAAGCAGGACCTTTTTATGGCGCATTTCAACTCAACTCAACTCAACTTGTTCGGTTTTCCGTTACGAAAAAGTACCTTCACCTCCGTCGAGGTTCCAAAAAAAGCAGAGCTGGTACCAAAATGTGACGTCAGAACACTGCAGACCACTGATTGGTCAGAGAGGATCGTCACTGCGTCATCAATGTGCAGAAAAACCAAACCCGCCATTTTTAAAATAACCAAGCTCCGGCCGCAACTGTTTAATCATTCAAACACACATCTACTATTAATGTGACGGTCGCTATGGCAACCCGCAATTCCATACCGTGGTCAGTTGACGAGGTGCAGACGTTCCTCCGTTTGGTTGCCGACGAACGGATCCTCCATTGTTCCTTTGTGTGTCGCGCTGAAGATGACGTCATGGCAGATTCATGCGCCGTTGCTAATGACAACCAGGTACCCTGAGGGGGTTACTACCTTGTAATGGAAAACGACACTCAGAAAAGTACCTGGTACCAGAAGCGAGTTGAGTTGAGTTGAGCTGGTACCATGTAATGGAAATGAGCCATTAATGTTGAAAAAAAAAAAATTAATTACTTGCCTGACTCTGTCCATCTGCGTCCCAGGAACGTTTGATGGACGAGGGGATGGACGATGATGACAGCGGTGAAGAAGGAGGAGGAGGAGGAGGAGGAGGAGGCTCAGAGGACCAGGCCCAGGCTGCTGCCGCTCCTGCTGCTGCTGCTGCTGCTGCTCTCCCCGAGCCAAACTTCCTTACCACCGCGTGGTCCTTCATCAGCACTTTCTTCACCTCGCTTATCCCCGAGGGACGGCCCCACCCGGCTAACTAGGCAGACCCCTACCTCTCAAATACCCCCACCTCCTCCTCCTCCTCCTCCTCCTCCTGCCAGCAGGTACAACTCTACAGAAGTATCACGATTCCCACCCTCATCTTAGCTGCCCCAAATACCCATAGAACCACCTTCAGATACCCCCATACACAGTCAAATACCCCATTTACCATAGACCGCCTGGTTCAAACCTCCCCACATGCTGCCAACAAACAGACCTTTATTCTAAACAGGCTACTCTGAAGTTAAAGAAGCAGATTCAGTTTGTCTCTGTGATGCAGAGGTAGGAAAATAAACGGACATTTAGAAAATAAAATATCATCCTGTGTTAATGGAGTAAATGCTTCAGCAGTGAATTTTTAAAAAAAAAAAAGAAAAATTCTTTCATCGGTTGTGAATTCATTGAGACGTGACGAAGAGACTCTGGAGGGAGCTGTCTTCCATTTTAAGCAGTGATAAGGTCTTTTTTTTTTTTTTTGGAGACGTTTCAGATGAGGGATGTGACCCAGATCACAACGAAAAAGAAAGAAAGAAAAAAAAAAAACTCTCCCTGAAATGAGTGGGAGATATGTGTCCTTAACAAACCATGAACACCACATAACTGGTGACATTTTCATGTATGCACACGATGTGCATAAAGACATTGCAGATACAGAAGCACATTGTTTTCCCACTTTGTGTATTTGAACATTATCTATTTACAAATGTAAGTATATGCATCTATAATTCCTGAATATATTGCTTTTTTTGAATAAAAAATCTTGCTGCGGTTTGTCTGTTGTGTTTCTCTTTGTCGTTTTATTGTGTAGTTCTGCAGACCTGCAGGTGGCAGCATTTATATACAAATGTTAAAGTGGCTGATTGAACTTCATGTGCAGGAGTTTGTTCAGTTGTCTTCATCTATGCACTCTTTGATAATTTGAGTTATCAAATGCCACATTAGTTGTAATATTTTCTTAATTCCTGTCCCATTTTATTATTTTAATACTGTTTCAAACGCTCAGCCAACGATATTGTGACATTCTGGTCACTTGAAATGCTTCATAACATAAAACTATAATAACAGCAACAATCGTTATGTTTTTGCATGTTACAAAATGCCTCACTTAAGGCAACAATGATAATAATAATAATAATAGCAAATAGTAAAACAAACAAGTAAATAAAAGATATAAAAATAAAGTCAATTCAATGGAAGTTAAAGTAAAAGCATGATAAGCTGTCAAGATAAACAATTTCAAGAAAAAAAAGCCTTTGTTCAATCCTCTAGAATTTTTTTTGCTCTGCTTTTAACGGTCCAAAAGCTTCCAGAGATAGCAAATATATTGTAATTAAAGGAAAATGTGTGTGTGAAACTATGCACAATACATTATATCAACAGCTGTTTATGCAGTCGTAAAAACATGGCCTCAAAGAAGCTAAAACCTTTATTGTCTCAGATTTCACCTGCATTGATTAACAGCGGCAAAAAAGCCCCCCTACAATCACTTGTGCTTGTCTTCTTCGTGTATTTTCAGCGTCGTCTTGTAAAGTCCTGCTGTTGGTTGAAAACTGCAGCTGAAACTTCAGTGTTTAGTTTACATTGTAAACGAGAAGCTGCTTAAAGCTTCAGGAAAGACAGATACATAAAATACTGTAGGATATTATACAAGGTATTAAAGGAAACCTGTGATGCAGGTGATATTTTCATAAAGCAAACTATTCTGCTGTCAATCATTTTAATTGCTTTACTGATCTTTTATGTAGGTTTAGTGTAACTCAAGTATGCAGTGTGCAGCTGCATTATGTAGGAAAAATAAAATAAAAATGTGATCAGGACATCCATGAGACTTTCCAACAAAGCATGTTAATAACATAACAAACGCTATGTATGCAAACCTCGACCTGCCAACTGATGTCTTCAGTTTATCCTTTCAGGCCGCGTACATACTGCTTTCATCATTAAAGAAGGGCTACCTGCATGTAGCCTGAAAGGTGAAACCCAGTGCAAAAGCACCACTCACCGCTGCTTTTTCCCTTTTTTTGCTCACTGCAATAAAAGAAGGCCACTCGGATGAGTGTATCAACATTTTTATCAACTCAGATCTTCTCTTATCTGGATTATGGCGGCTAGACAGTCAGAGGACACAATTTAGAGAGATTTTAGGAAGAAAATCAACTTGAAACCGGGAAAAAGTGAGGTTGAAATGTCGCCCCTATCTTCAGTGGCAATCACCCTTTTGCTTCAGAGTCTCTGGCTTTGGGGCCCTCTGACCCTTTCGGCCCCTGCTGGCCTGTTCAGTAATCCATCTATGACCACAAAATGGTATTTTTCAGCATTTTCCCTACATCACATCCATTTTTCATTTTTTGAAATTTAATATAGCCTTTCGGATGAGAGGGGGAAATGTATAGGAGAATCTAAAACAAGTCCAGTTTCTCTTGACTCAGCCCTTCTGGATGTGTACTTTGCAGGTCCAGATAAGTTTAATGGGAAGGAAGGGCAGCTCACCTGTAGACTGGGGGGGCTGGGAGAAAGTGTTTCATTGAGTTCATCAACTGTGAACTGTAGGTGATCGGTATCTTCAGGGTGCAGTGAATCGAAGTAAAACTCACACGTTTCGGTGGCACGACTGCGTTGTGGCAGACTTTTTGAACCAGTGATAACATCACGTTGTCCTTGAGTTTGTAAAAGAGCCTCAACGGAAGCTTGAGTTTCGTCTCTGGTGGACGTTAAAACATGCTCAGACTCTGACACTATCCTCACAGATAGAGAGGTGAGCAGGGAAGCAGCTCAGACAGCGATGCACTTCAGAGAGTCCTCCAAAACCCCCTAATCTAATGACCATGGATTTTTGTGTAGTTGGTCGTAGAAGGCCCAATTAATTATGCATGACAGCGGCTTGACGGCCATTTGATTTCGTTACGTGTGCCCCCTCCGATCCACCCATCCAATCAGGTTAGGGTCCCCCTCCCCTCCTTTTCCCCGCAGCTCTGAGCCGAGGGTTGGACTCCCCTTATCGGACGGAGAGATTTCTTTAAGAGGGTGTTTGGGGCCTTGTAGGACATTTCATCATCATAATAAGTCCTTGTTATGCAGCCGGCTCTCTCCTGTTTCCCTGCTATCAGGCCTCGTTGTCTTTGGAGAGGCAGCAGTTGGGCTGGACACCTGCCATGGAGGAGAGAGAGGAGATAGACGGGATGGTGATGCACTGAAGCGTCTGCTTTCGCTAAAAGTACCCTGACTGAGCAAATGTAGTAAATGTTCCTTGTTTAGATTAGAGCCTGACCGATGTATAGGCCGGCCAATAATATGAGCCAATTTTAGTTCATTATCCAAAGCCCGATATATCATATTCCTTTGTGCTGTGGACCTCTGTTGTTATCCAAAAACTATTAAAAACACATCAGTGAGTCACACCGCTGCACAATGGTTAAGTAGTTTGTTTAGAAACGGCTCCAAAGACGAAGAACAGTGATTACGTTTTCATTCTCCGGAGAGTAGTTCTGTGTATGGCAGACGCTGGTTCGTTTACAGCTTCGTTAGCTTGTTCTGCATATCACAACCTCTTGACTTTGTACTACACTATAAATTTCTTCAGTAAAAAAAAGCAACTGTACACTACCTGCTCAGCACCAAACGGCAAACAGACACAATTAGCTGTAGTCGATGGTGAACATAGTGGAGCATTTAGCAGATTAAGATCCAGATATTTCCCCTCAGGAGTCGGCGGAGAGCAAATTCAGAGCTAAAAGGTGAATTAATACTGGAGTTAAATTCATCAGGTGGACAGAAACACTCCAAATAAACGCTTAAGTTGCTACATCACTGCTGGATGTATAATTAGGCAGCTTCTCCAGAGAGTAGTTCTGTGTACGGCAGACACTGGTTCGTTTACAGCTTCGCTAGCTTGTTGTTGTGCATATCACAACCTCTCGACTTTGTACTACACTATAAATTTCTTCAGTGCAAAGTCGAGAAGTTGTGATATGTAGCGAAACAAGCTAGCCCTAGCTGAGTTAACTCAATTAGTTTTACATTCTCACGACTCACGAGACAACTTTTAGTTAGCTTAATAGTCAGTTAACTCACATTTTTAAGGTAGCAGAGGAACTTACGTTTCTACAGAAGCTGAAAATGGCTGTGTTATTATTATTTATTAAGGACGTTGATTCAAATCTGTCATATGTTGTTTCTTATTCTCTCTCTAAGCCTCACTTTCCTTTCTGTCATTACGTCTAATAAAATGCTTGTTTGGTATTTATCCTTCATGAAACATCACATCATATTATGACCAGGAGTTAATCAACCTGCCATTTGGCCATGACACAGAAGTCATTAATAAAGATGATGATGATAATAATAATGATAATGATAATGGGTAATCCTTGATCTGACATTTTCAGCTTAAATCAGTCGCTACAGTTGTCAAGATGTCAAGTTTTATGAGCTGCATTGTCATATATTTGATACTTGTTGTTATTATTATATGAATTTACCTCTCAGTGATGTTTACTCTTAAAATTTAGTTATAATTTCAGTGCATCTTGTTCTTTAAATGGGATCTTATGTGTTTATGTAAAAAAAAGCAAATATCTGATGCTGTACTGTTACCAGATTTTTAAAGTCTTACATCAATATCGGCCCTAAAAACTGCAGTATGGGTCTCGTCTAAACTCAGGCATGTGTCAGAGGTAATATTATATCACATGTTAAGTGGATTTGCCTGGCTGTGTCTGACACTGAAAGTAACACTACCGCTTGCATCTTTTGGCCCCCATAATCCTCCCACTCACTACTGTCAAAAATACATACAAGATAGGCAGTAATGTGGTTATCTTTTGATTCAATTTGATTCCCAAACATAACTGCAGCCACATCACAACCTTCTATGTTGGCATAGTTTGTTTGTATAGAGTTCAAATTAGATTTTTTTTCCTGAGAGTTTTTAACCATTGAGGAGTCTCCTATATGCAAGAAAAACTCCCTTGAACTTATTTAAAGAAGCAGTGAAGCATTTTCAAATACTTTATTAAAACAAAACTAGCAAACCCACTGTGCAAATCCCATTGTAAATAAAAAAATCTACACTCAAAAACTGTACTTAAAGCTGATATTTTTAATAATAACGATGTACAAATGACTTATGTATTGTGAGAGGAGTCATGAACCATCATTTTCAGCTTCTCTTGGCTTTATGGAGCTTTTTTTAGCAAATTTCAGCTTCACTGTTCTGGTTCGCTCTCAGCGCTCTCATAGCGTCGTTTTCAGCCGCAGCAGGCAGTTGTTTTCAGGAAAAGCTCTAAAAACCAACTGTACACTACCTGCTCAGCACCAAACGGCAAACAAACACAACATAGTGGCGCATTTAGCAGCTAAAGATGCAGATATTTCCCCCTCAGGAGTCGGTGGAGAACAAATCCAGAGCTAAAAGGAGAATTAATACTGGAGTTAAATTCATCAGGTGGACAGAAACACAACTCCAAATAAACGCTTAAGTTCGTACATGACTGCTGGATGTGTAATTAGGCAGCTGTTTGCTAACAAGTTTGTCATATAAAATTTAGAAGCTGATATGAAATGATGAGTGCAGGTTTAAGTATCGAAAGTAAAACTACTCGTCATGAAAAATGCTTCTTTCAGGGTGTTACAGTACGAAGTGTATTACTATTGTTGCAGTTGGTTAAGAAGAGGGACATTTTTAACATCTTTGTATAACGTTGAGTAGTTTAAGCTCTAATATTTTATAAACTGATCATATGTTTTGCATGTAAAGTCTAAATCTGCTGTCAGATTAATGTGGTTTTACAAAACGTGTAGTATTTCCCTTCTGAAACTGAAAACTTGAAAAGTTTATTTAGTTTAGATAGTCTCATTGAGATTGAGATCTTTATTTTCAAGAGAGACCTGAGGACAAGAAACAAGCAGTAAACAAAAACAACACAAATAAGACCAGCCAATAATGAAAACAGTTACAAGAATCATAAAAAAAACATCAGATAATACAGTTTTAAATGAAGAGTAGAGGTATAAGGTGGCATAAAATGGAAATACTCAAGTGAAACACCTTATAATTGTATATCAGTACAGCACTTAATGACTTTTCATCACTCATTCGCTTATCTCGTTTTATTATAAACTATAATTTTAAACATAAACATCAGAAAAGATGTGGAGACCTCGTTAATGTCAGACAACATCTGGCAACACGTCTGGCCAACCCTACTGTTGGGGGCGGGGGGGCAGGAAGTGAAATCAGTTTGAGCTCTGTCAGCTCTGTTTGTCCTCCGGCAACTTTGCTTTCAAGGTGTATTTCCTCTCTCTAAAACCATTTTCCATTGTTTGCCAACAGGTTTCACATTTCACCACAAACTCTTCGGTGTGTTTGTGTCCTTTGTCCTCCATGAAGCACTTTGTGGCCTGTTTGTTAAAAGCACTTTATCGCTAAATTTGACTTGGCACGTCTCGTCAAGCGAGATTGCGGCTGATGAGTCACTTGACCTGCAGATAAAACATCCATTAAAGGGCTTGTCTGGGGCGATCCTGTACTCTTAACCTATTAGCATATTGTTAGCCATTTGCAAGATGGTGCAGCAATGGATACACACTGCCGTAGTGCAGCCAGTCACCACACCATAAAAAACCACCTCTCACTCCGCTGCTGTGCTAAATGCCGTCTCCGACATTGTAATGCTCGCCGGCTATCCTCCGCCAGACGATTCAAATGACCGCTAAAAGCCAGAGGGAAGGAAAAAAGGGCCAAAATGCAAAATTGATGGAAATGACATTAGATTCAGCTCATGCTCCTCACTGTGTAAATTATGCCCCAAAATGGACTCTCTGGCCCGACTGTTAGCTCCAATTTGTTTGGCCATACCTCACGGTGGCTCGTCTTGCCCTTCCCCTCTCCCTTTAATCCAATCAGAGCCACACTGGATGTTATTTATTTGTTTATTTATTTATTTTCGAAGGATGTAACCGATTCTTATCAGGGCCGAAGTGGGGCCTTCTTCCTGGTGAAACGGTGACTAACGTCCAGCCATCGATCCGTCAGTTTGTCTGCGGTGGCGGGTGATGCTTCTGGTGATAGACGACTGTGTGTGTGTGTGTGTGTGTGTGTGTGAGTGTGTGTGTGCACTCTATGTATTGGAGTCAATAGTGCAGATATAAGCATGTTGTGTTTGTCCGGATTGTGAATGAATATGTGCGTGAAGGTGACACAACACTAATCTGACTTTTACACAAAAATGATTTCCAGCTGCATTTCTGACATCGTCTTTGTTTTTTTTGTCATATTTTTTTTGAATGAATGGACATTTTTTGGACGCATTCGAGCATCTACATCCTGTGCTACTGCTTTTACCATAATGTTTATGCTTATATTCTGCTGTAGTGCTCATAAAAGCATCGGCAAAATGCCTAAAATGTAAATGTACAGAGTTGCGATGCTCCCATTAGACTTTTTTATGCATTTCAGTTCCAGGTCAATTAGCTTTACCGCTCATTATGCTATATGATAGATTTGAACTGAGAGACATATCCTTGAAAGAACTCATTTGGGTTTAATAATTTAACAGCAGCTCAGAGTTTCAATCCATCTCGTTCGTTTTGTCTGATGTTCTTGAGGATAAGACTGGTGTCACGCTACGCTCACGTCTTATTGGCAGCAAAGAAACGATCAAAACCAACTACTGAATCTGCAACACTGTTATTATTATCTTCATATCAAGAGTTAATCAGATTGTTGTCATGTGTTCATGGGATAAATATCTAGTCTTGAAATAATTGCAACAATGTCTTAGTCACAACTTCCTGCCCATTCGTTCCTGCTGAAGACATAAATCTTCTAAAACACCTCAAAAATTTATAGTTTCATCTTTAAAAATGGCTCATAAATTTCCTAAAACAGCTGGGCACTCTAGTTTTTATCAAACGTTACTCAAACAGGAGGGAATAGTGTGTTTGTCTGGGACTATATTTAGGGGCGGATTTATACACATATGAACTTTACACACTAAAAATCGCTGGCTTTAGCTAAATGTATCGCAAATGTAGTGTTTCTTGTACAAATCGATGTGTATATGACATTCAAAAGCTACACCAGATATTAGTAATCAACAACAAACTGTGACATGTACGTTTAAAAAGGGAAGAGGACATTATAACAAGTTTTAGTTTGGGGAAATAACCCAACAGTAAAATTAAAAATACTCCTAAAACTGGGTCAGAACAATTAGCCCAGTGTTGTGTTGGTGCTATATTGACCCAAACTGGGTGAAAAAATATTTTTTGCACATTATGTCTTTTACAGAACAACAACCAAACCAAAACTTGTTTTTTTTTTAAACTAAAATGTTAACTACAGAGTTTGTTTGTACTTTGTTGTTTTTGTTTTCCTCACTGATGAATATATTTTCTAGAGAATATTATGTTCTGCATTTATGGTCATTAATATTTCTCTTATAATTGTATCAATGAAGAAGAGGTTTATATATGATATTGTGTATATATGGTTTTTATGTTGTCCGTCATATAATGAATCAATAAGGGAAACAAAAGCTGCCTCACAACCAGCCTGGTGAAGATGAGATCGCCAAAAACGCTTGATTTCATTGGTTAAGGGATGAATGTGTTGATTTAAAACCAGAGGAAACACAAACTGTACAACCCTAAATCTAAATGATATGTGAATGACAAACCTTCCTACCTATTTTGAGTATGTTTTACACATTAATATCAAGATTTTGAGTCTTGTTTTTGTTGTGTGTGGCGTTTAAATGGAACATCATGAGAAACCTGGTTATTCCTATTTCCGTATACATGAAAGTAAGTGTCCAGCTTTCAGATCGTCCGCCTGCTAGTTTGATTTCTCAACATCTCAGCCACTTATTTATGTACAGAAGAACAGAAAGTACAGACGGATTCAGTTTCTCCATCTGACGAAGCTCATATCATCCCGTGTGAACTCAGACCGTGCAGTCTGGGAAGAGTTTCAGCGCTGGACGATGACGTCACCGCCTCGTCGTCGGAGAAAGACGACACATCGGATCAGAGGAGAACCTCGGCATCCCTGATGTTGCTCCTTTAATGATCGCCGGGTTCTTTATCTGTTCTCTCACGTTGCTGGATCAGTTTGTAAATCCCCCCCCCCGCTGCTGAAGAGAAGGATGTTTGTTGTTTATTTATTATCTCATCAGTGGAAATTCTTCTTTTTCCTCTTTTTAACATGAACCTCACACAGATTTACTTTCAGTAACAGAAGTTTTGGAAACTTTTTGTCTTATTTTTACCTTCTTTTTGTTTCTATCTTGACAGTTTTGTTTTCATTTATTGTTCCATATATACAGTTTTGGCACTTATTTTCTCTATATTTGGCATTTATTTTGCTTTTTCTTGTTTTATCGATTAAAGTTTTATTGTTGCTATTGTTGTGTGGACCCCAGGGAGACCATCGATCGCTTTGTGGAAGGATAAAAAATATACAGCTGGTTATTGACCTAATAATGGAGGCAGTGCCAATATTAATAATATTAGTTATTGGGGTTTTATAAACATGTTCACGCTGAACCAATGACTGATGTTGAAATATTTCAGCTTCCCATAAAATCTTTTACATAAACTTCCTCACTCAATTTTAAGATTATTTTGTTTCAGATTAATCTGTTTTGAAATGTGACGAATCTGGCAGTTGTTTATTTATTTGAGATTGAGATATCTGTATGAAATATAAATAGCTGTGAGGGATTTCTTTATCGGTTTTGATTGGACACATAAAACAGATAAAAGTCCCTGGAAAGGGGAACAGTTCCAACTAAATGTGACTTCATCATCATCATCATCATCAGCGCTGTAAGTTTTCACACCTTCACTGGCTTTTTGAATCCTCAAACATCATTATTTAAGTAAACTTTTAAAAAAGTCATCATTATTTTGCTGTTCTATACAGTTCAGTCACATGCTGTGTGTTTAAAAAAGGCATAATTACCGTCCTCTTGACCAATATTTGCACTTTTTTCAATGGATTTAGACATTTTATGAAAAACACTAACATAATAAGACATTGTTCAGAACATGTGCTTATTATTTCTATGATATTCTTGGCTGCTCTGGAAATTTAATCACTTAGATTTCAGTGTTTGCACACAAAAGTTTGGAAAAGTGTGGCATTATTTATCAGACTATAGATAAATATTCCTGTCATTATTTTATCATTTATTCACGTGCAGCTGCAGTAACACGACCCTTCGGTTAGCTGATCCTCTGAATGTAATCTGTATGTTTAAAATGGAAAATTGTGTATTTATGGACACAATATGAGGATATTAGTCAATACATACTTGTATGAGTGTTATTTCTGACATTTGACCACTGGATGGCATTCTAAGATATGTTTGTGTTTTCGCCTATTAGAGAAAGTGAAGATCAGGATGAAATTTGATGAACAAATCTGTGTTTTTCTTTATGAGAAAGAATTATTGTGTGTTAAATCATTGATTTGTGCATCGGACTTTCATATTGTGTTTTCCTCTGAACATTTTTAGTGACATTCTTTCATGTAAACTCCAAAATTAAAGACACATAAAATGTTGAACGTCTGATTAAAGCTTTCCTGGCAAAGAGAAAATGATTTATAGATTCAAAATTCAGATTAAACTGTGATGTAGAAAATTTGGATTGATGCCAAAATCTGTGGGAGAAAAAAAAAAACATGAATAAAAACAGCTTTCAAAAGTGTAAACTCATGAAATGTTGATTTATACAGAGACCTAATAAACATCTGTATATCAGCTGTAGGTTTTTAAATGATTTCACAATTTAATTTATTTTTCTGTAATTCATTGCGAGAGAGAGAAAAGTGTACATAGTTTCAGTCAGTGAAAAAAATAACTCAAAGTGTTTGGGTGGTGATATATATTTCTCAAGGTTTACAAATAACTATTTTTTTGTTTTTAAATGCGGCATAGTACATTACACATTATTTCCAGAGAGCAAAATAAATATATTGCACTTAAAAGTCATCAAAAAAAACTCCACAATCTCGCTCTGTATCATATTCAGATTATGGCGTACAAAAGGAAACAAAACATTTAAAAAAAAAACAAAAACAAAAAAACAAAACAGAAAAAGATTATTTTCAGTGGTAAATCGGGACTGTGCGTATGGTTCAAAATGAAAAAAAGTGTTTTACATTTAAACAGTTCAGTTCATTTGCACAACCTATTAAAAAAAAAAGGACCAGGTTTTGATTTCCAAAGCAAAGAAATTGAAAGTATTGAAAGATTTCGTATCTTTCCTCTTGAGAGAAAATAAAACTGCTTGCACGTTAAATGATGCGCAAGGCGTCAAAACAGAACGTTAACGTCCACATCTCACTGCGACAGGCTTCTCATGATGTGAAAATGTTGCAGAAGTCGAACTTTTACAGTGTCGTATGCATCGCTTTTATACATTTGTTTCATTTATTTTCATCGAGCCTCCGTAGTACATAGACTTCTTAATCATCCGTTACTCACTCACACACACACACACACACACACACACACCTCTGAATGAACGTAACGCCCCATTTACCGTTCAGTCAAACGGCGCTTTTATGATGCAAGATGCTGAAACATTTAAACTTTGTGTTTCTGTGGATTTTTGTGCGTAAATGTGACAGCCTCACTGCAAAAAAAAAAAAAAAATCACCTAAAACCGGACGTTTTGTCAGTTCTTGTGTCCTAAAAAGGTCATATTTTCCTACAACAGTGAAATAATCAAGATTATTCCAATTTATGTCCAATATAATGCAACTTTTATCTTTAATTTTCTAGCGAATGAGTGTCTGGATCATGAAAGGAGACAGAATTGCACTGATGAGACTATAGTTTGTTTGTATTGGAAACAAGTGGAAACAAATAATCCCACTGTAACAGCAGACTGGTTCACGTTAACAAGTCTTAATATGACTCAACTGATACTGGAGTTTGGAGGCCGATACTGATATTTATATTTTAAAGTTTTAACTCTTCTATTTATAAATTCATAACATTAACAAACATTTTTGATAAGGATCCGTTTAATATTAATTGTTTTTTTTAAAGAATTTTGAGATGAAATAATTAGTCGACTATTCGATTAGAGTAGACAATCAATAGAAAATCAACCTGGCAGGTATTTTGATAATCAGATCAATGATTTCTGTCTTTTTTTTTTTTAAAAACAAAATTTCCTCAAACCATCTCTGGATTCAGCTTGTGAGGATTTGCTGCTTTTCTTTGTCACATATCATATTAAAGTGAATATATTTTAGATTCTTTTTGGAAAAAAACATTTGAATTCATCTTGTTGGGCTGTTTCTTACAATTTACAGACTTTTTGTAGAGAGCGTGATCATCTAATTAATGAATTGCTTAAATAACCTGCAGACTAAACGATAATGATAATAACACAAATGAAAAATGGTGGAAACACTATGCAATGGAGACTTTACCTCAAAAATATTTGGGCATTTCTGAGCTGTAACTTCTTGTTACTTTTCTGCTGACATATACAGAGATATCAATATATCTGAAAAAGCTCATATCTGCCAATTTTAATTTCTATGGTTCAATAATAGAAAGCTGATAAGACGGAGAGTTTTTGCTGTGGAGCTCCGCGATTTAAAAACTGTCTTCGTAATAAGTTGTACTCCTGCACTGTTGCTCGCTGCACTGTTACTGAGTGTGTGTGAGTCGACTCCTGCAGCTTCTTCCTCTCCGCGTGTTTTAAATGAGACGGCACAGAGCCATTATTTCCGAGTGTGGAAGCCCTGTCGACACGATCTGACGCAGCCATGCATCAGCGCGGCGGTAACACCTGCTGAAGACCGACTGCTAGCGGACTGCAGTCGACGGTCGGCAGCTGAAAACATGGCGCAGACAAACTTGATGTTTCTACACAGATGCTGCTGTCGGTGTGTTCGGACGTTAAAAAGATTATGATTCATGATCAATGAGTTCAAATTCTACCTGTTTGTTTCCTTCAAGACCAGTAGAAACAGATACTAAACTTAGGATGGGTGCATTTATGGCCAGTTTCAGACACTTGAGTAAATTAAATTTTGAAACTGATGTTTTTGAACTCTCTGCTCTTACTTAAAGGTATACTATGCAAGATTTGTCAGTTCAGCTGTTTGTAAACACAACATTCAAAGTTGGCCGCTCCTCCGACGTCGCCACAGCGAGAGTGAGAGCGAGCAGCTAGAGAGTGAATGAGGAGAGGGAACGGCGGTAGTGAAAACAAAGCAGCGAATCTGATAAATAAAATGTTATTTTCCTGATTGTTTCATGTTGGTTATGTTCTAAAGCACAAATAAACACATCCACGCCTCCAGACAACCCTGTGGAAAGGTGCCGCATTGCTGGATTTTGTGTGAATGCGGAGCTTCATCCTGTCCGCTGTGGCCTTTCTGCTCTGCGTGTGTCAAGCAGACACATGAACTGCCGCTCTTTATGCATCCATGACACAGAGACAGAGCAGAGCATCTATGACCTTACACCCTGCGTGCTGTTATTGGCTGGAGGGAACACACCCACTGCCCAAAAGTTGATGCCCAGAAACGTCTTGAATGCAAAATAATAAGAAAATACAGGTAGAGGGCAGATAAATAGAAAGCTACACACTTCCAACGAGTGATAACTGAGAGGGATTACTTTTTTATGAGTCTGTACATTGTTTTTTTTATATTAAAATCCTGCATAGTATACCTTTAAGGCCCGGTCACACCAGCAAGTGACACTCATTGTGAAATACTGTAGCTGGTGGTAGAAGCTCGATGATGTTGGATCTACTCACCGGCGAGTTGGTGAACTAATGCAGCTCCTAGAAATTATGTTTATATGCAACTAAATTGCAAACATGTTGTGAAAGGAAAGCTAAATTAGTTTTCTGTGAAAAAAATAACAATGTATTTTGCAAGTTGAAAAAATGTGACAACGTATTTCTTCTATTCTTTCTTCTATATCAGCTCTTGTGGTGCAATATCTGCTGGTAGTGACTGCAGCAACTTTTTTACGGTCATGTTTTGACACTGGCAGCACTTTAGCTAAACACACACACAACTCAGGATGCAAACCTCGATCTCCGGTGTCAACATCATGCGTTTTGTGCACCCGCCTTACACTCTGACCTCCTCCCTGCGACTCCAGTGCAGCTACATAACTGTAATAACACTTCATTCGTTTGAAAAAAACGTTGCCTGTGAACATAATCCAAGCAGCAGTTACGTTTGTTAGCACAACGTAATTGGGAAAACAATTTAGTGATGTATAAACGTAATTTCTAGGAGGCAGTTGTTAGTTGACTAGTGTTAACTATTAGTTAGCAATCCTGTTAGCTAGCTCCCATCGCTAATGGGACAGTAAGTTCAGCCAGTTTATTGTTTTTGTCTCATAAATGTCTGCAGACATTGTAGGTTTGTGGAGCAGCTTATACTCAGACAGAAGAGGTCGAATAAGTTAAGATTCTTTGTTCCTTCAAAGGTCAGTACAGTCAAGATGTTTTGATTTTGTTTAGTGGTGCAAAATTTGTCTGCCAAAGTTTGAACCTGATGTGAAAAATTTGCATCTATTTGACTGATTTTTGTGATTCCACTGACATGAACTGATTTCTTTCTTTTGAAACGCTGGTGTGACCGGCCCCCTTTAAAGTACACCTGTTGTAGGTGAGCTTATTTATCCCACATTATTCCATATAAAGTTCACCCAGCAGGTTTGTCTACTGCGGTCAGCATGCGTCCTATGATTTTTTTTTTTTGTTTTTTTTTTGCACTCTACAGTGAGAATCTTTCCTATGAGTAAATGTAGCATTTTCATCTTTGTACAATGCATTTTAACATATGTTTCTGACATTACTTTCAACAGAGTGTGGAGTTTCGACTGTACATATGGCTGGCCTTCTAGAAAACAGAGGAAAGCTGTGATGGCGGCGGCTCCGTCTCTTCGCTAAGCTGTTTTCATCGAATTGTTCACAGACTCAGACTGGAGCCTTGGAGTCCAACGTTGCATCAGATGAGTCACTCCAGAAAGCATCATTCGAAGCCTCGGCGGAGACCCTGTAGCCAGTAGCAACTGTTAAACCTTTAGGAGGGACGCAGGGTCTTCTAAATATTGTTAAAATGAGTTTAAATTGAGGATTTGAGAATCCACTTTCTGTTCTTCAAGGGCCAGGATCAGACATGCTCCTTCTATTGTCTTGCATTTTGTTTTCTAGTTTGTGTTGAGGTCGTTAAGTGTTTGTACAATGTCACGAGTAGAAACCTCTGGGACCTACTGGTGTTTCCGCAGGTCCTTCTTTCATCGTCACCGTCACCTCACTCGCTGCAGGGGGGAGCTATTTACAAAGACCAGAGGGGAAGATAGAAACTGGATGAGTGATGAGCAGGAGTGGAGAAATAACTTGTCGTGTTGGCGCTGGAGCGGGGATGAGCGTCAGAGCGAGGTTCGGCCATCTCCTCCCCGGGACGAAGTCATACGAAGGGCGTCATGACAGTGGAGGAGTGGCGGAGTCCCTGGATGGCGGCGTAGGGCCCCTGTTGGAAGTAGTGGTGGTAACGGGGCATGTGGAAGGACGGGAAGGACGGCCCGCTGCCCTGCATGGTTCCAGCCAAGGCGGTGGGCGTCAGCGGCATGCCCAGCCGGCTGTAGGGGGGCAGAGAGCCCTGGATGGGGTGGGGCAGGGAGGCGGCACTGGTGCCCATGGCCGACAGGGACTGTGGGTGCTGGAAACCCGAGAAGCCCGAGGTGGTGGTGACCCAGGAGCTCAGGGAGAGGTTGTCTGAGGCGGTGAACGCTGAACCTGCAGGACACACGAGGTGGATATGAATATTAGGGTGAGATATACACATTGTAGGCTGTTAAAGGAAGAAAGCTGCTAATATTTAATTAATTAAATCCATGAAAAGACCTTTGATGGTGTCTTTAAACTATTAAAAACACATCAGTCGCATCACCACAGTTTGTTCCTTTATTACCATGAACACACACACACACTGTAGTTTATTTTGACTCAATCCCACATAAGCCGTCCCGCTGCCAGAAACACTCACTACAGCACCAAATGTGGATTAATCTGCCACTGAAAACAGTCCCCAACAAATACACTGTTTACTCTGCTTTGACTAATGTCAGTGGGGCTGAAACTATAACGATTAATCTGCCAAATTTTTTTTTTTTTTTTGATTAATCGATTTGTTTTGTCTACAAAATGACAGAAAATGGTAAAAAAAAAAAAAATGTCCACTATAAATTCCCAGGGCCCAAGGTCATGTCTTCAAATGTCTTGTTTTTTTCCCACCAACAGTCCAACAATAAAAAAGATTCAGTTTAACAGCACAGAAGAAAAACAAAACCATAAAATCATCACATTTTAGAAGCTGGAACCAGCAAATTTTGGGCATTTTTTCTTTAAAAAGAAAGAGAAGTGAGAAAGTTTTGAAAGACAAACTAACATTTAAATGGTTTTACAACCAAAAATATAGAATAACGCCGATCTTATCAAACATTAAGTACTTATTTCATTCTTCTATTAAAGATCTATTTCATCGACTGCATCTGTGATGAATGATAATCTGTATGTGTGTTCGTGTGTGTGTGACAGCCGCTCACCTCTGGCGTGTGTGGAGTGTCCGTCCTCGCCCAGGTTCTCCTCGTCGCCGGCGTAGGTTCGGATCGGCGACCGGGCGTACGAGTGCTTGTGGATCAGATTCTCAACACTTTCCCTGCAGCAAAAGCCGAAGAGAGAGCCCCAAAATAAATCTCTTTTTTTCCATTTGAGATGTTTATTTTGTCAAGTAAATGTAAAAATTATTCTCAAAACAATAAAATAGTTCAAGATAAAAAAATTGTCTGGTTCTTCCACATGAATATAATCCCATAATTTTCATGTATTGTATTATAGTAATAAAAAAGCTACAGTACATTTATTTTCAAACGTTTGTATATCAGAATTTTTGCAATGAACAAAAGAAAGACTGTAAACATAAAGTATTTTCCAGTGTTGTCAGATTGTGTGACTTTTATCTATATTTTCATTTAACCAGAAGAGGCTTAAAGATTAAAAATTTATTTTTCAGGACTGCTCTAACAGGCAACAATGACTGACAACATAAAACAAATGCCATAAAATATATGCAAGCAGTAGGGCTGCAACTAATTATTTACATTATTGATTAACCTGTCAACTATTTTCTGGATTTTTCAATTAGTTGTTTGGTGAAAATGGTGAAACATGTCAATCACTGTTTTAGAAAACCCAAGATGACGTCCTCAAATGTCGTCAAACCCAAAGATATTCAGTTTACTGTCGTAGAGGACTAAAGAAACCAGAAGCTGGACTCCAAACCATTAATTGATTATCAAAATAGTTGGTGATTAATTTAAAAGTTGACAACTAATCCATTAATAGACTAATCGTTGCAGCTCTAGCCTGAAAATCACAATTAAAAAGAAAAATTATTACTTTTTCCTTCTACTTTATGTGAGCAAAAATTGTGATTTTTTTGATCATTTTAATTACTTTTTCTTCATTTAAATTCTAAAAAAAGAAAAAAATATACATATTACAGAAACACATGTTTTCAAAGGGTCCCTTATTTTGATAGCTGTGATAATAAATCTGCTCTTTGAAGCCTTTTTGGATCCTTTCGGTCGACATTTTAGTTGTTTTTCATGGTTGATCCGTCAGAAGATGACGAGTCGCAGCCAGCATTAGTTTCTGTTTGTATATTTCCATATATTTACTTTTGTTTACAGGTTTGTTTGTGTTGACATGTCTGAATGTGTGTGTGTGTGTGTCTTTGTCTGTAGCTGTTCTTATATTTGTGTTGACTGTATATGTAGATTTTTGGCGTGTGTGTGTGTGTGTGCGTGTGTGTGTTTGCTTTCCCACAAAGTGCATTAGCTCATTTGAGTCTTGTCAGACAGCACTTCTCAAACACAGTGACACAAATTGTTGGGGGAGGTAGTGAGCTTCTCTCTGTGTGTGTGTGTGTGTGTGTGTGTGTGTGTGTGTGTGTGTGTGTGTGTGTGTGTGGACAGACAGGCAAGTGGTCTGCATCATGAGAGCCATGCGTCCACATTAGCGGCCCCCCTCTCTGCAGCCCCTGCCCCTCCAATTAGGTTAGGAAAGTGCAATATCTGTCAGCAGAGGAGTACAAATGTGTGTGTTTTTATCAGCGTCGGGCCCCTCCGGCGCAGAGGCCACAGCGAACTCCCACAATGCACGGCAGGGACAGGAGGGAGGTGAGGGCGGGCGGGGCATGCTGGTTTCAATCAGTCACTGCAGCCAATTGAATTACAGTGTGTTTTAGTGCAGTGGCCGACTCCAGACTAATGTGATTTCTGCAGCTCCCCGAAGATCAATTGATCAGGTCTAATTCACAGCCCTCAAATAGAGAAAGACAGAGAAGAAAAAGAAGGAGGAGGAGGAAAAAAGAGGAGGAGGAGGAGGAGGGTGTCTGGCTGTGTTTCGGCGGTCTCTGTTTCAGGATGTTTGATTGAAGGAAATGGGCAGATGGTTTGATTTTGTCAGCTGATTTTGGCCGTTGTACCGGAATCAAGAATTACGAGAAGTGTGTGTTTTGGCAGCGTCCATAAAAATCCTTTGGATGAGGATTGTAACTGTGTTTGTGTGTGTGTTTGTGTGTGTGTGTGTGTTTGTGAGGCATCGAGCATGAACTCTTTCTACTCTGTCGCACAATACAGTAAAATAAAACAGAATATAACGACAGAGGAGAGGAAAAGAATAAGAGAAAAGAAGGCAAGACGAAGAAGTTCAAAGGCTGGAAATGACGGACAGAATAAAAGAAAGAAGGAAAGACAGGAAAAGAAGGAATACACAAGACAAGAAAAGAAATAAAAAAGAAAGGTAAAGAAGGAAAAATAAGAAAGGATGAAAAAGAATGAAAAATCGGGGAAATGGAAGAGCAAGAGAGAAAGAAGGAAAGACATGAGACTAAAGAGAAGACAAGAAAAAGAAGGAATGTAAAGAGAAGAACCAAAGAAAAAAAAAAGACATAAACAGAAATAATGAAAAGAAGGCTAAAGAAGAAGACGGGGAGAGAAAAATAACAAGCTAAGAATGAAAGAGAAAGAAAAACAGACAAAGAGAGGAAATCAAAAGGAGAAGACGAGACAAAAACACGTAAAAAAAAAAAAAAGGACAAGAAAGATAACGAGAGAGAAAAACAAAAGACAGAGATAAGAGGGAAAGACAAGATAGAAAGGCAGAAAATAGGAAAAACTAGAAAGGAAAAAAAAACACAAGACAGACGGAAAGAAAATACAAAGAAAGAAGGAAAAGAACGAATATTAGAAGGACAGAAAGATGAGAAAGAAAAGGATGAAAGAAATTAAATATGATGAACGAATGAAACATGACAATAAAAATGTAAACAAGGAAGGAAATAAAGAGGAAAAGACAATGAAAGCAGGAATATAGATGAAAAAAGAAGGACAAAGAAGACAAAAAGTGAGAAAAACCAAGAGAACAATAAAACAGGTGAGTAGCTGCGACCAATCAGATGGCTTCCTTTTTCACTGCATCATCCACTGAATACGGTTTCAATTATCCAACTACACGAGCAATAAACATAAAACAATTCCTTGTTCCTTGCTTCTTGTTTATCATACGATGATGATGATGATGATAGGTCAGATTTTTTTGACTGGCAGTGCATTTTGCAAACGCCGGACTGTGAGCAGCTCCTCCTCTTTCCCTCAGTGTTCAGCCTGCACAGACGAATGGAGGCCTACCAGCTAGCTGCATTTAATGCAGGTTAAGATAAAAAAAAGAAACACCAGCACAGTGCTTATGCTCGTCACAAAAAAAGACGGCATGAGGAGCAGGAGGAAGAGTATTCAGCTCAAGTTCAGTTATCATTCTCAACCCAGACGCCAGCCAGCCTCTCCTCAACAAGTGCCAAGTAGTAACGACACGTACGTAGCTGCTAATTCAGCCCTTTCCCCGTCAGCAGCAGCGGCAGCATGTGACTTAGCACTTGATTCTCCGACGACGACCTCCACCCCTCCATGCCAAAGCACAGGTACCTGCAGCCATGCACTCAGAGAAGCAAATTCAAACACTTTAAAATGCCCAAGACTCAACATCAACTGTATTTTACGTTAATGCTCAAGGCTCAGCCGCCCGGCACTGAGGACGCACGAGCCCCGTCAGTCGCTGCGTCTGGAATCTGTGTGTGTGTGTGTGTGTGAGTGGTTTATGTGGCTGCTGTGCCAGGCTACATTCAAGTGTCATTTTTAATATTACTGAGCGTGTTGGTGCCAGTGTTCCTCTATCCATACGCTTGATTAATGATCGCGTCTGTCAGCTGTGTGTGTGTGAATATGCGGCTGCTCTGCCAGGCTACACGCTGCTGTTAATGTTCGTCTCTGTGTTTATAACGGTACGTCTGATGATGTAGAAGTAAGTAGAGTTGTAATGGCCTGTTTTGGTTTTAACATAAGCGTTTCAGGACGACCTGATTTTCTCTGTGCCCACCTACACTGTGATCTCTGCCTACTGCAATAAAGACAGGAAATAAAAAAGGAAAAACAAGAGATGATAGAATAAAAGAAAAGAAGAACGAAAGACAAAGTAAGAAGGGAAGACAAGATAAAGGAAAAAAGTAAAGACTAGAAAAGGAGGACAGAAGAAGGAAAAGCAAGAAGGAGAGACGTGAGAGAAAGACAAGACAAGGAAAGGAGTGGAGAACAAATATAAATATAAAACAATGCAAGACGGAAAGATGAGGAAGGAAATTAAGAATGAAGGAGGAAGGAAGACAAGAAAAAAAATCAAATAATGAGGAGAGAATGAAATATTATAAAAAACTAAAAAAAAGAAAGGACAAGAAAGATAAGAGGATAAAATGAAATAAATAGAAATAAAGAGACAAAAAACAAGAAAGGATAGAGTGGAATAAAAAAAGGAAAGACAATAATGTAAGTAGGGTAGACGAGAATGAAAAGACTAGAAGGACAGAACAAGAAAGAGTGAAAGAGAGAAAGACTATGAAGCTTGGGAAAAAAAACAAGGAATGATGGATCAGAAACACGAGAAAGAAAGAAAATAAAGAAGAGAAAGATGTGAGAGAGCAATGAAAGAAAGATGTGAAAGCAAAAACAGAGGGGATGACAAAAGAGGGAGATAATGTGAGAGAGAAAAAAAAAGATGGAAAGACATGAAAGGAAATGATAAAAAGAAAAACTGTGACATGAAATATGGACGATCTGCTCATACTGACACAAACAGAGAGAAATAAACATTGAAGCTTCTGTATTTACTAATGAGCCCAGATCTCATACTCCCCTCCACACCCACACACACACACACACACACACACACACACACACACACACACACGCTCCCCTCCTCGTGTATCTTATAGGCGGCGGCGGCGGCAGGGACAAACGTAAACAAACAGTGCAGGACCCAGAATCCCCTGTACCTCTCCATGTCTGTCAGCCGCGACGAGTCCCGGAAACCTTTGGCGAACGGGTTGCTGTCAATCTTCAGTTTGGTTATCTGGGGAAACACGGCGGGAGAGGAGAGTGGAAAGTGTTAATACTTCTTCTTTTTTATTTTAGAAACGTCCCCCATGATCCCTCGCTCCTTCAGAGGTGCTACGTGTAATATGCAAAATGTTCTCTTAAAAAAAAAAGATCAGTTTTTGTCTTTTCTGCTTTTGTAGTTGAAGAAGCAGCAGCTGCCTCGACATGTTTCTTCCTGCAGCTTTTCTCTCTTCTCTGTAATGTTACTACAAACACAATACAGCTCAGACTTCAGCTATTAAAGGACCAGTATGGAAGATTTTGTGGCAGAAATGGATTATAATACTCGTAAGTATGTTTTAATTGCCATTTTACATCGCCATGTTTCTACGGTAGCCCAGAACGGACAAACCAAACACTGGCTCTAGACAGGGGCTTTCGCATTTTTCCTAGATTCTCTTACACGCTTGGAAGGGGAGGGTGGGGGTGGGCGGGAGGGGGGGGTGTACTTATTTGGTTGCAATCTGCCACCTCACCATGAGATGCCACTAAATCTTACATACTGATCCTTTAATTGCTGTTATTTGTTATTACGGCTCCTCTTGTGCAACATATTAAACCATGAGTCAATGGAAGCGACCAGTTTGATAAACATGTTCAAACATCTGCATCACAGCTTATTAAATGCACAAATTCAGTTTTTATTGTGCTTGAAAATGCAACACCACTTCCATTTATCAGCTGCTCTGAAGCTTTCAATCGTATCATGTGAGGTCAAGAAAAAGTAAAAGGAAAGTTTAAAGTCCTGAAGACACACGAGGCCTGAAGTTTTACGGCCGTCAGTCACTCACCAGCTGGTTCTGATAGGCCGTGACGGCGGTGAAGACGGTCTCGATGAAGACGAAGGTGCGGAACTCCTCGGACTTGAGGTTGAGCAGCGAGGCCGTGTGGTCTTTCTTCTTGATGATGTGGACCCGCGGCTGGTACTTGTGCATGGAGTTGAGGATGATCTGCGGAGGAGGAGCAGATCCAGAATCAATGAACGGGTCAGACAGCGACAGACAGCTGGAGATTATTACTTATGTTTATACTACTGATGGATCAAAACAGCCTTTGTCTGAGGAGTTTTTTTTAATTCATAGGTACTGGGTAAAGTTAACTCAGTAATTTTTAGTGTAATTTAGACTAAAAAAATAATTCAGAATAGATTAAAAATATAGAAAAATATAAAACAAACTAGCAACATCACAAGCTGTAGTGCAGAGAATTGAGGTGTCTTGAGAATGAAGGTTTTGCACAAGAAACAGAAAAGACAACAGAACAGCGCAGTGTTCATTTATACTGTAGCACACTGTAATATGTAAAACATGTAGCGTAGAGCAGAGGCAGCTGAGAGGAGTCAATCATCTATGGTGCTGTGATTAAACTGAGGAGGAGTCCTCAGTCACTGGCTGAGTTGTTCATTGCTCAGTAATTTAGTAAAATACAAAAAATACTCATGTTAAAATATGAAAAAACAACAACTGTGGAATTAAAAGGAAAGATTTTATAAGGTCTGCAACTCACTATTATTTTTTTATAATGGACATAATCTGACAATTTTTCAGTTTTTTTTAATAGTCCACAACAAAAGATTATTTATCTTTACAGTTTATTATCACAGAGGATTAAAGAAATATTCACATTTGAGGAGCTGCAATCAGAAAATATGGAGGGAATTATATGAATGGCATTATCTAAATAGTTGGAGATTAATTTAATAATTGCCAATTAATCGATTAATCAACTAATCGTTGCAGCTCTAGATGTTATGTAATACTGTAAAATAAGACACAGGTGTTATTAATAAAATGAACGATGGTGTGACAGTGAAGCAGCTAAATTATTATTGACATCTGTTCTTTTCTTACAGTGTTAAAATGTCCTATAAAAGATCAACATATGAAACACTTTACTTCAAAATGTGGGCGTGTCAATCTGCTAAAATGATTTAAATTATAGTGAAATTCACTGGGGAATATATTGCATTGTCAAGGGTATTAGATATATTCAAAACTAAAGATTAAAAAGGTGAGTTTATAATTATATCACTTACAAAGTCTGATGTTGTGTATTTTATATATCAGAATTTTTCAAATAAACCAAACAAAAAATACTGAAAATAAAGTCAAAAAAGAAAACTAAATGAATAAATTGAAATATATCAACTGTAAAACATTTATGAAATGGTAAATAAACCAATTTTAACATATTTCTTAACTGCTTCTGTCTTCTGTGCAGCTTTGGATATGTTTTATAATAAAAAAGGCTTCATATCCAACCGACTCATCGCTCTTACTGAAAGGGAAGTTAAGGCCAACAAAGAAGGGCAAAGGAAGAAAAACAAAAAGCACAAAGAGCTTGTGATGACAGAGAGAGACGAAGATGCAGAGCAAAGAGACAAAGAATAAAAAAAAGACAGAAGAATTAAAATAGGCGGAGGGAGGGATGGAGTGATTGGACAGAAAATAGAAAGACAAGTGTGAACAGATAAAGTTGTTAACGCTGCAGCTGCAAGCATCAGGGTGAGAATTTCCCCTCCATAGTTGCTTCTGTCTGGCTGCAGCCCAGGAAACAGTTTATCTTTCTCAAATACTGACTCGGGCCAATAAATTAAAGATGTAATTTGTGTGTGGCCTTTTTGTGTCTTAAACCAATATGAGCTTCCAGTCATACAACTTACTGTCAGTCACAGGATGCAGGTTATCTGAGCGAACAGTACTGTCACTGCCTCAATTACATTCAGCGATACAGATACTGCTTTTAGCTACAAGGATGCACCTTATACATGATTTTTTATGTATGTTAGTGATAATAAAGTCACAAAAAAGTCAGAAAAAAATGTGCTTTTTATATTAATTATAATAGTAACCCTGTTTTTTAATGTAATGAGATTGTCTCTCCTTCACATTCATTAAATAATTAATCCACACAGCTGCTGGACTGAATGATTTGTCACATGCTTTTATTTAGGATATTTTTGGTTGTATTTATTTTGGATACAGTAATGCTTTATTTTGTATTGCTTTTAGGTTACCTGTGTTTACAAATGTAGAGCTAAAGACTGCAAATTAATTTGATTTATCTCATTTATTTTGTACTTATCTCGTTGAAAACAATAAATTTAATGAAATACATGATTTGAATTAATCAGCGAAATTAATTAAAAAATTAGATGAAATCAGTGTAATAAATAAATGAATAAAATAAGTCTAAACATTGTCTGGTTGTCAAAAATTTTAAAAAAAATATAAAAAAATAAGAGTTTAATTCCCAACATGCATTTTATGTTTTTATCAATCTCCTTTTAGCATAAATACATGATTTCTACTCAAAAAACAAACAACCTTGGTATATTTTGCCAGATAAAGTGTTTTTTAATATTCTATGTAGAAACTGTGTTATCAACCCTCCCGCCCAAAAAATAATATCTGACAAAAGTCAAATAATTACAAAGGATATTCAGCAGCATATTCTGGTTTTATGTGCTAATACTGTAGGCTTGTTTTGGTTACTCTCATGCAAACAGTATCATGAGTCTATTTTTAGGACTGAAAATAGCCTCACACACACACACACACACACACACACACACACACACACACACACACACACACAAGTCAAGATAATAATTACCTGGTTTTCCATGCAGTCTACGTCCTACTGTTGGCTAATTAATGGATAAACGCTAAATGTTTTTCCCTGTTCCCTGCTGGTGCTTGTCGTGTTGCCTTCCTCAGTGAAAGGAGGATTAAAGGAGCAATTTGTAAGAGTCACACCGGCCTTTTATTTGTGACAGAGAGTCTAATACTGTTCATGGAAGCTCTGCATGACTTTTTAACGTCAGCATATTTATGTTTATGATATATTTTACATGTTATTCGAACCATATCCAGGCTTATAAGTAACCTACACATTTATATCATTAATTTAGCCAATTAAAAATGTTAGCAGGCCTTTCTGGTAGCCTATGATAAGTATATAAACTTTGCTTTGGGTCTGTTTTGTTTCACCTGAAATGTAGCTTGTATGCTAACCTTACAGCTTATAAATATTAGCTAACTGTAGTAAAAAATTGGGTTAATAACATGACGTGCTTTTCTATTTCCACGAGGCAGAAGAGAAATGAAGAGTCAAGTGCTCACATGTCCGTGTTGGTCCAGTTCGTTGTTCGTCAGTTTGACTTTCTCGAAGGAAACCATTTGCTTCATCAGCTGCTCTCCGGTGAACGGAGAGTCCGGGTGAACGTACAACCTGCCGGTGGAGGACAAGAAGAAGAAGAAAAAGAACAGCGGGTCACGTCCCCTGCTCTGATTGGCTGAGAGGCGTTCGAAGATAGCGTTCGATTCCCTGCGTGTCGTGTCGCCTAGCAACCGTTCTAAAAGCGTTCTCGTTGTGTTTTTTTGTTGTTGTTTATTTTGTTTTTGTTTTCGTTAGTCTATTTTTTGTATAAGAGAGCAAAGACAAGACTAAGAAAAAATAGAAAAAATATTTTAAAATTTTCTCTTTTTCCCCTCCTAAATTAACTATGATTCTATACCATTTATTTAAGTGTAGCCTACGGCTAATTTAGCCTACATTAGGCCTACACAAATAAATCAAATAGAGACATTAAAAGAGACATTAAAGACATCATAATAAGACATAATGCCAAAATAACCTAATAGCCTAAAGATAGTTTATCTACCTGATGTTACATCTGCTGACATTACTCCACATTGTCCTAAGAAATGAATTAGGCCATTTCGATTTAATTATGTTTAGATCTTTGCAAAAGGTATGCTAGGAATTGTAAGGAAGTTTAGACCACATGCACGGTCTAGCCAAGATTTTTTTTTTTTTTTTTAAAGTCTAATTTGGACTACAACCTCATTCAAGACACCAAAAGGAGAGTCTAATGTTTTCTTTATTAAGTTTTTCCCATCATGAAGCCAGGAAAGACATTCTGGTGGGGAAATACTGAATCCTTTATTTAGTTACTTATTTTCTCGGTCTAAAAGTGGTAAAGTTCAATTATACTGAGTCTAAAAATACTGGAAGCAGCATATAAAATATCCACCATGTGTAATTTTTTTTCTTAAATTGTTGAATGCAGCCTCCACCCGGGTTGCCAAACTCCCGGGGGGAAAAAATAGACTTGACCTCAGTGTCCACGCACAGACGGCCATACATGCACTCCTCAGCTGGCCTCTGGCTTGAACTGACATCTTCATGTCATCAATCTGCATGGTGTGAGTGTTCCCAGATGCTTCCTGTTTCATTTTGGTCTCAATTAAATGAGCCGGTTTCACTTTTTGTGTCCGAAGTTGTTGATGATGTTTGAATAAAAAAGAAACGCGTAGGCTGACCACAATAAATCACATTATAACACCGACCTCTGTGGCTAAACACTCATTATATGTCAGGTAACATGAACAAAACACACGACATACTCCTAATTAGACCCTCACACTAAAATAAAATACACATATATACATAACTTAGTTGTAAAATTAGGCTGAGTTCGCCTCTTTTGAATAGCCTTTTCTATTATTTTCTATTTCTTTCATCATTTTTCTTCTTTTCACTGTGATTAAATATCAACCAGTCTCTCCTCATGCTGCATCTATGATGTGTTTTCTGGTCAGCTGCGGGTTATTAGCCTAGCTGTGTGGGCGGTGAACGTCGGTACCTGGCGGGCAGAGGAGGGTCGGCCTTGCCGGCCACCAGCCAGGAGGAGCGGTGGTAGGCGTACCGGTACCGCTTGTTGTCCACCGGGACGATGTCCATCAGCACGATGTACTTCGAGTCCTGGTCCACCCCGGAGAAAGAGACTCGGATGGTGGGAAACATCCTCCTGATGATGACAGGAACACATTATTATTAGTAGTATTAGTATTATTATAGGCTATGGTTATATTGCCATTGCGTTTTTTTTAATCAAATCATTGTTGGCACTCATATTATTAGGCTATTATTATTATTATAGTAGAAGTCATATTTGCTTATTATTAATTTTAAGCAACAACCTTGTGAATATATTAAATGGGCCATAAACATGCAAAACCTTTCAGATACCAGGTTATGTCCTGCAGTCTGGATTCGTTTTATTTTCTTGATTTTTTTTTTTTTTTTTTAAATATTTAATTTATTTAACAAACAAAAATATATACAGCATTTTTTTGTCAATTGTATTTCCCAACCTGAAGTCTAAATGCTGTTCCAAAGCCATCTCCACACTGCCAGGAATAATATCCTGGTGGAGAAATAGTGAATCCATTATGTGTTTTTTTTTTTTTAATAGGCTACTGAAGCCAAGAAAATAAACATCGTAGGATGACATTTCCTTCATGTTTCTAAAACTCTCAAACTGCCAGAAAAATACCTTTGTACAATGCTTTTACAGATGAATACAAGTAGAAATAGCTTATGAAATATGCCCGTTTAGACAGAAATACCTACAAATTCTGCATATTTACACAATGACCTGTAGTCACTTGGATATAGGCTACTCTACAATATAATCTAATTGCATTTTTTCTTATGTATTTACTTATTACAAGCACACATACACACATATTAAGAGCCTGTGGTGTGGGTCTATTTATATATGACCCTAGCTTGGTTGGCTCTACGTAACTTACTTGTGGTTTTTAAACGTATGGTTTATTAGACGAACAGTGAACTTTTCAGGTCAGGTGTACACACACACACACACACACACACACACACACACACACACACACACACACACACACACACACACACACACACACACGCTTTATTCTTAATTGTACCTTTGTTTATGCTTGACATGTCACGACACATGACAGCAAAACAAACAATGAAGCTGTTATGTGACCCTGAACCTGCGGGACAATACATTCAGAGGAAGCAGTGTGTGTGTTTTTATAAGATTTATCACCTGGTATCCCTAAAAATATGATTTAATATTCCTTTTGCATCCCTCTGTATCTAATTCAGTAGATAAAAATGCTAATTTTGGATTTAAAAATGCTGTTTATATCACTTCCCCCAATGTCTCTAATTTATTAGGCCTATTATTAATATCATTATTATTATATTGTAGTGTAACCAGCTCATACTGGCTGATATAAGTAATTTTTTCTATAAGTGATATGAAACAGTCGTTAACCGTTTACCTTCCAGACTTGGTGATGATCATCTCGGTGCCGAGCTCGTGGAACTTGTCCCACAGCTCTTTGGTCTCCAGGCTGCACGAGATCTTCGCCATCTCCTCGCTAGGGATGCCGGGATTGGTGGGGATGAGCGGCTCCGTGCACACCGCGGGCGCGCTCCCGCTGAAGTCTCCGTGACCGTCCAGAGATGACAGGTCCGGCAGAGACTGCTGGTTGCAGGAGGACTTCTCCACGAATTGCTCTTTTAATTTCATTTTTTATTTTTATTTTTTTTTGGAGAATACACGAAGAAACAGAAAGAACAGAATGAGTTTGATTTGATCTTTTTTTTTTCTTTGTAATGTCAGCAGCTGCAAGTCTGTGTCATGAAGGAATAAAACATCAATACAAAGTCAGTAAATCATCGTACATATATATTTTATATTGTCTACAATTATAATAGGATTAGAAGATAGATATATAACTTACAGCTTCCCCGTTTCTTTTAATTATTCCTTTGAATGATTGTTATATTATTAGACTATCCATTCTGCTCCATACACATTAAATAATCTGCAGGATCATTTCAAAATAAAACGGGAAACATTTTTGGTTTTTGAATCCATTAAACGTGCTAATCGTTAATGGAAAAAAGGCCTTCTATAACAGTTTCACTCAAATTATATATATATAAAAAACAAAATGGGAATAACTGACTTATATGTGCCAGTGTTTTATTTTTCCTTACAAAAAAAAAAAAAAAAAAGATGAACAGACATCCGATTTGGCAACCCATCATGAAAGGTTGCTGCTAAATAAAAGTGGAACATTTTCGGGATAATTGAAGCTGCAAATGACACATAAGTTCCGTAGAAGAGAATAAAATAAAATTAGATTGATTTTTCACTCTCTTTACAGGAGCTCTGTTCCCAAAAAATCCAGCGAATAGTGAAGGAAAAAACCACCTCATCACCTGCTAAATGTCACCATTTATTTTCTGTAATTTAAAAAAAAAAAAAATCCACATGATCCAATTGTAAAACTGACATCACTGTGTCAAACAAAGTCTTCAGTCATCTCCACTTCCTTTTTTTTTTCATAATTCCTAGACATTTCCACTTGATGTTTTGAATCATTAATAATAGCTTCGTTATGATATATATCTTTTTTTAAAACTAAAGAATCACAATAACTCTCCTGTAAATACAACTAATTTAATGTATTTGTGGGATTAGAAGGATGTCAGAGGCTTTTTTTGTTTGCATTATTTATTTACTTGTAAACATTATAAAGCCTTGAGCATTCGCTTTTTACCTCACTGTCAACAAAAACAGCTCATCCATCTTTAAATGCATATTTCCCCCTCTCTCTTCCACTCTGGGTGCAGGTCTAGTTTTGTTTTTTATTTCCAGTGAGCTTTTTTTTTAAATATCTTTTTCTTCTCTCTGTTGCTTCATCGGCCCTGTTGTCTCCTCGCGGGGAGCTTGCACCTGGTTTAAACCTTCATAGACTGGCAGGATTTCTCTGCGTAAAACAACTTTAAAAACTCTTCAACTTTACGCACAACCACAATAAAGTTCTGTATTATTTCCCAGTCCGACTTACCGAGAGGCTTGATGGTGTTCTCCTCCGCCTCTTTGTCCTTACTGGGCTTCCCACTGGACATCAAGGCGGCTATGGAGAAAGCGTTCGCCCGGGATGAGAGCTGAGGTTTCGGGGAAGACGTGTACTCCATGTCGGTGAGTGAAGACTTGGACAAAATTATTCCGCCTTAAAATTAAATACAATAATAATAAAAAAAATCCCTCTTGAGTCCGCCTGTTATTGGCTCCCGGCGGAGGAAAAAGACGCGCAGTTTCTCCTCGTTTTCAGTCTTTACGCGCAAACAATCTGCTCACCTTAAAAAAAAAAAACTCGCCTCTTTGGAAACACTTGTCACAAACGAGTTGTAAGTCTTGTTGGATGCATGTTGGAGGAAGTAGGAGGACTGACTCCAGTGACTTGTGAGCGTCCCTGCGGTGTCAGATCTGAGGCCGGCTGCTCTTTGGGAAGCTACGGTCCCGTTCACCCTCCCCTTATAATTCCAGTCTGCCCTCCAATCACTGCCTCGGCTTCCACGTCACACTCACACTGTCCCACAGCGGCTCTGATACCGAGCAGCCAATTAAATAAGCGGTCTGTCAGGGTTTTTCATACCAAAGACCCCCAAATAGAGACAGTGTGTGCTGTTGAAGAGGAATATTATTTATCTGTACGGAACTATGCGGGAGCTGATAACAGGTTTTTAAAGCATATTCTTCACTGTCACTGCGCAATGCAGAGGAGGGAAATAAAAAGTGAAACTTACCTTGCTTTATGTTCCTCCCAAGGACCCCTGGAGGGCCCCCAGACCACATGTTGGGAACCACAAACCCAAGAATGTCAACATTTCCTTTAAAGAGACTTTTGCCCGAGATAGAGCTATTTAATAATTAATGGCAGCAGACAGATGACGACGATGACAGGTTTACACACACACACACGCACACACACGCACGCACACACACACACACACACACACACACACACAAATTATATGTTATATACAGTAAATCCTCTCCTGTCAGGAAAAAAAATCCAGTTTCTTATAATTTAGTTCAGACATTGAAACATTTTATCTGGAAATTCAAATCTGGAAGTTCTTTGTTATTTCAGAGTGTCCCAACATACAAAAAAATGATTAAAAAATAATGAATAATGTTTCTGTAATGAAAACACCACAGCAAAGTTTACAATTTGGGTCTTAAATATGTTGTAATTTTTGAGGGTGATGCTTGCGATGTTGTGTTTTGGGACATAAATTAAACAAAAATCATTTTAAAAGCTTCTCAATATAAAGCAACACAATGTAAAACCACCATAAAGTACACAACCTCAAAATATACAGTAGAGTTGACCAAGAATTGACATTTTCATCTCTTTTTCTGGTAAATTACACTTTAAAATGCCAGTACACATGACAAGCTGTCTATTATTTGTTTAATTCACTAAAATGATCACAACTTTGTGATTTTATCCTGAAGTTGTTTTAGAGAAACAAACACATTGCAGGTTCTTTTTTTTTTAAAGGAAGAGCATCCAACTGAAACCTGTTTCCTCTTATGAACAATAGATTTTTACCATATTCAGAGAGAAACTTGTGATTGTTTGTCAGCGTCATTGTTTCATGGGTGCTAGCTAGTTCCCACAGTCACTGTCTATACTTTGCATATTTTACATGTATTAAAATGTATTCACTCGGCAGATTCTGCAAAGTGTTGTACAACCCGAGCCGCTGCAGATCAAGCAGCAGCCTCACTCAGTTCCATGTTCCACCTGACACCAGTAAACAGAGAGTTGTGTGCATATTACATAATATATTTAGAGCAGGTGCAGGACAACAGGTTCAATTAAGGAAACAAAGTAGTGTCTGCACACTGGATTATAGCTCTGAAACATTTAATGGACTGAAAAAAGGCAACCCTACAGGCAGTCCTGTCTGTAGAGTAGCATGTAATGACATCAGCGTGATGTAACTAATCAGGTGTCTTGTATATGCGTCCGTCTTTGTCATGTTGCTCATTGGCCTGATGAAGACTTGGTAAAGGGTTTAAATGCTGCCTTTTTCAGTCCAAAGCATTTTCAGGAGTTATAATCCAGCGTGTAGACACACTTTTTATTCTCTTTCTTTGCACAAGTGCCACAACATTGCAGGTGCATGAAGTAACACATAAGTGCGTACACATGACTAATGTCTTGTATTTCTTCTTTTTTTGAAGAGAGAGAAAGAGACAAAAAGAGAACATTAGGTGAGGAGGAACTTTAAGTTTTATAGTTCATATCTTTAGTTAAAAGCTATAATAATAAGCAGGATGATGATGGAGGTTGGTGTAAGATTGATTTCCGATAAGGTGTATTGTGATCCATGAGTGAGTATGAGCCATTCACTGCATGTAAAGATGAATGTAGCAAGGTGTGATGTCACCCACTGGTTTGTATTGGAGCCACTTTGAAGCCCAGAGTTGCAGCATATGGAGCACAAGGAGTACGAGGTGTTGTCTTTCATGATCTGGAAACACGGCCTGCTACCTCCAACGCTAGCTTACTGGGAACACTGAGCAGTGCACATTTGGGCTAACATTAGCTACTGTAGCTAAATTGTGCTAACAGGGCAGGTATTGTAATAAAGTAACATTAAACTTACCAAAATATTGCGAGTAGGTGAGCCAACTGTAAATCACAGCCGTCATTCAACGCCACACTCATTTGAGAGAGCTTGAGTTTATTGAGAGAGATCATAAGTGACTCATTGAAAACCATTAATAATATTTCTAGGGAGAAGTTGGTGCTTTTTAAATGGGAGCCAGTAGGAACCAGCATCCAGGGGCCGTTGGTGGCACTTTAAGGGACGTCCACATCGGCTTCAGGCTCAAACCGTGGTAGCTGCTGCTTGGTATGAGCCCGTCCTGGTTTCAGACTGTGAGACTGAAAACACAGTGACTCTCCATAGATTCTGCTTCTTGCCCTCATTATGTGATGTGAGGTGTGTTAGACCCTTAGCAACACACACACACACACACACACACACACACACACACACACACACACTCACAGGAACCTTATTGAGTGCAGGAACAGCAGTCTTGGGTTAATCCGTTCTATGACACACACCAGTGAGCCCCTAATCTCTCTCTCTCTCTCTCTCTCTCTCTTTCTTTCTCTCTCTCTTTTGCTTTCACGTGACAACAGGAAATGCACATTATTTTTTATGAGGCCTGCTGGTAACAGTAGTAATAGTCCAGTAAAAGTAGCAGCCCAGTTGGTTGTAACTGGTGACAATAGACGGCTTTTCCAGGCTCGGGCTCTTCACTGTTATCATCTCATCACTGTCCTTACTCACTCATTCAAGTTTATATCAAAGAAGAAAGCTTTCAAGACCGATTAAAGGAATCTTTTTTTTTTTTTTGTATTTCCTGCTGCTGTTTCTTTGCTTTTAACTTGATAGGGACTGGATCCGGTCTAGACGTCAGCTAAGGTTGAGTCTTTATCAAGACCAAATGTTTTGACTTCCTTAATAAGGCAGATAAGCGCTGCCTGGGTCACAACAGACAATTAGAGAGACTATACGTTCACTACAGACACAATTTTATATAGTTATTAAAAGCCAGAATTTTCATAATGGTCCAAGAGTGGATCTTTCATCTGGGGCGCCTCAGACCTGTGAGCCAATAGGAGGAGGGCAAGGTGCCCAGATGTGAGGTGTGACACCTCCTTTTCTGCCACAGAAGGATGTAAGCATGTAGGCTGCTTCTTTAAGGTTAATTTAACTTTAACAGTATCTTCTGTCAAAAAATACGCTGTGTGTGAAATAAAATTCACAATAAAAAGAAAGCCGCACAAAGAGTGAAATGTTCAGGTATTTCTGGGCAGACTTTATGCTCTGGGTTGTATTTTTTACCATAATATTTGTTTCACACCTAATCAATGGTGCCTTAATGCACAGACTTACCAGGACTTAAGCTCCCCGGCCCTGGGCCTCCGACCGAGGACCAGAGGCCTCACAAGACATGAGCTTAAAAAAAAACAAACAAACATAACATACAGTAAACACAATGTAGGGGAGTGGATGGAGGAGCAAATGTGAGGGAGAGTGAATCCTCTCGCTGTGCTTCAACACTCTTCGTAAAAACACGATTTATGTCATTACGTCATGTTTGAACGTAGCGGCGTGGAGCCAAGCTGCAGCGAAAGTGTTCGTCCAGCGCGGTGGCTGTGTTTGTTTGTCAAAGACATCGAAAAGCACAAGTGGCTCCAAAACATCTGCAGCCCCAGGGCCTAAAGTAATGTTAAGGTACCTCTGCACTTAACACACAACAAGACATTACATGAATTACATTTCCAGTTATTAATATACTGTTTTATTGTCAGACGTCTTTGTTGAACACGGTCAAAACTTGAGGTGAAAGTCGCACGTGCGGCCATCTGTTCTGTAGCCTTTCTTGTTAAGGTTGTTGCTAAGGTGTTTCCATGTGTGTTGTGTGTTGTTGGACTTGAAGTCTCCCAAGAGGCAGCTCCCAAGAGCTGGCCAATCAGAACAGAGTGGGCTCATTGGGAGATAGGGGGGTCTTCAATAGACAGGAGCCAAAACGGCCTTTTTCAGACTGAGGCTGAAACGGGGGGCTGTTTAAAGGATCGGTTTAAGATAAATAAGGAGTTTTTAAAACTGTAAATCATACAAAAATATTCCAGTCGAACCCCTGATTGAAAATATAGACCTGGAAATGTGCATAATATGTTCACTTTAACAATATAAGCCTGCAACAGCTTCTCTTTTTTTTTTTTTACAGAACAAAACGTTAAAAATCGGATCTGCGGTCCCCAGATGTGAGCTATGAAGTTGCTGAGAAAAATCACATCTGCAGCAGAAGCTTACAGAGAGTACTTGAACGCATCATATTTCCAAAACGCTGACTTCTGATTTTTTTCCACAAGCATCTTTGTGTGTGTGTGTGTGTGTGTATTGTTTGTGCGTGTGTGTGTGTGTGTATGGGGAGAGCAGGATCACCTCTCATCCTCAATGTCACTCTCTCTGAGAGATGGAGGCTCACATAAACACAGAGTCAGAGATCCGTGGAGCCGCTAAACCTATTAGGAGACTCCTGAATGCAAATCCGCTGCTGCAGATATTTAATAAGAGACCTGCGCTGGCAAATTAGATTACCTTGCAATTGCCAGTGGATAATGTGCTAAAAGCTTTCCCACTTAAGCGTTACTCCTTACTGAATATTATTCACACTTTGAGGGGCCGGTGCAGCCTTAAAGAAACAGACAGTCTGGAAGTGAAGCCGGGGGGGAAAAAATGTAGTGATTAGTGCGCCTTTCACAGCTGAAAACAGGATGAGTCACACATAAAACAGGGAAATGTTGGAGTGAAAACGTGGGTGAGGCTGACGATGGTTGCACGGATAAAGTGTGCACCAAATTTAATGTTTTTTCCTTAAGTCAAGGACAATTCATAGCAAAGGTTTTTAGGTTTAGGTTTATATCAGACTAGTCAGGGATAGTCCTAAACTTTCCATCATTGTTCTTTGTATTCTCACAGACCATCAACTGGACGGGGATTCGTCCAGTCGTGTGACATCAGTTCAAAACGCAGCAATAAAAAAAGTGAATCAAAGGTTCAAATGGAGACCTTCCCTCTCTCATACGTTTATGAATAGCATTTGCTTGTTGAGTGACTGCAGAGAGACACTAACACAAAGAGAGAATTTGGTACTAAAATGTCTGTGACTCTGGAAGATATCCCCTCGACTTGTTTAACACAGACGGCTGAAGCCTTATGTTCACTTTTGCTGAACTTCAGAATGTATTTTTGCACGGAGCGAGGACTGCTTTTTATCACCGATCACTTACATTGAAATGGCGAAAGGTTGAGGAAAGGTGCAGCCAGTACGGACAGAAGGAACCATTATAACAACCCGATATCTCATCTAATGTACGTACAGGGCGTGTGAGTATTGTTTTAAGACGGGCTTGTAAAAATGTGAACCTTTTTTGTATCTCATATTTAACTCAGCTTGTTCCCAGTTTAATAGAAATATGTGTTGCAGACGTGGATATCTCATACAGTGTACACACTAATATGGGAAGAGCTGGAGCTGGTTTCAGGTATTTTGCACCTTTTAAATGAAATGAACTGCAAACTGCCCTCAAACTGGATTATGTCACACCCCTTGGAGATGTTAAAACTTTATTATCTGATGTTTTTTTATGACTTTTGTGACCGTTTTTATTAATTATTTGTTGTTTGTGGCTCTTGTGTTGTTTTTGTTTGATGATGGTGTGCTGGTCTTGTTCTCTACGTGATTAAATAACGATTAAATACATTAAAAAGTTATAAAAAATTGATTTTGCAGTGTATCACCTGACCAGGCCGGTGCAGCTAAAATCTATTTGCTGCCTGCAAAAATGTTGAAAACTTGACTTTTGATGTAATAAAACTAGTAATAATCTTTTCACTGGAAACAACGGTAACCGTCTCTACTTTCACTATTTTTTCCCCCCTCGCTTGTTTAAAGAACAACAACCGAGCGGCTTAAAGAAAGGCTTGTTTCGCAGTGTGCAGTGCTCTTCCTGCCACACATCAGTATTTCTCAGTAGTAGGAGATAACAGGATAGGTGACGGCTCACCACACTGAGAGCCCACAAGCCAAAGCACTCAGGGATATGACGATGAAACGATCCGAACAATTATTCCTCGGGATAAATGGCCGCAGTGTGAAAAGGTCAGCAACAAACGACAGCCAATTCCCAGCAGAGTGGAATCTGAGGGAAAAATAATCGCCCCATGATTGAATTGAATCCTGGGACATTTGAGCCACAGTAATGAAATGGCTGTTGTTGTGACCCGACCCTTTCACCTCCCTGATGATTTTTTACCAGATTACAGAGCAGGCAGCAGGGGCGACTATTTGCCTACAGGAATACATTTAATATATGTGCATGGGTTTGTTTTGTCAATGTAAATCCCCATTATCACAGGTACTTCTGCATATTACATGTCAGCGCTCACCTGCGGGGCTGACGGGGCCACAGAGCGATGTTATCTGGGAAGGCTGATTTATTATCGCAGTTTAATGGTCGCTCCTTAGAGCAAGTGCAACAATGGAGCCAAATTCAACACTAAACTGGGTCATTAATACTAAAAATCCAAAAGGAAGGCAAGAGGGTGAGAGGTCACAACATATTCTCTTTGCCTCCTTTTGACAGAAGTGCTGAGAACATTTTCAAAACATAAAAACTTGAGAAATCAGGATATTCATTCAACAAGGTTAGACCAAAAATATTAGGAATATGTTACAAACAGTCTTGTCAGATGCTCTTTGAGGCTGTACTGATTAGAGCTAAATGCTAACGTCAGCAATGTCGTCAGCTATTTTCAGTTAAAAGTGCTTGAAAATTCACTGGATGACCTAATGCGCTAATTTGCATATATGTCATATACATCATAACGTAACCACATATATTTAAACATGTGGTTGTGGTCATAAGATTTTAAAAAAGGAAAGGAAAGAAAATGAAGTCATTAACTGAACTCGACTTCCTCCAAGGAGAGGAGTAAAAGTCTGCCCAAAAAGTCGTTAAATGTTGCTAGCTGGAAAAAAAAAACAAGTTGCTGTATCTAGCTAGGAAGTTGCTAGGTTAGCAACGCTGAATGTCAGCATGCTAACATGCTAGTGCAAGTTTTTTTCCCCCATGTTCACCATCTCAGTTTAGCATGTTAGCATGCTAAGATTTTCTAATTAGGACTTCACACAAAGTACAGCTGAGGATGATGGGACTAGTTTGCAGCTATTTGGTATTTTCATATTATCAAGAATTGTATTAGCTTTAAATTGTATTAGCATTAAATTGTATTAGCGATAAAATCTTGACCTGATGATGCTGATGTCTCAAGCGTTTGCTTCGCTATTGTCAAACTGAAGAATTAATTATTGTTACGTATTTTCTTCAGATTCATGGAGAGATTATTCAAACTAGACTTTCTAGATTGTACTTCTTCTTCTTACATGTACACAAAGCCTCACAGACGTCTGACCTAGTCTAATAAAGTGGATGTCTGTCACAGTTACAGTCTTTTTAGTAAAAAACTATAATCAGTGAGATTCAGAAAAAAGTTGTATACAGGCTTTAATGGATGTAAATGCACTTATGTTTCGTCTTACGTTCTGTTTTCATCAGGATTTCCGTCTTTAGTCGCTGTTTAACTTAGTGAAAAACCTGTTTGTTAAAGCTCTTCATGGATGAGATGAGTAGAGGAGGGGGGGAGGGGGTGAGGGGGGAGAGAGAGAGAGAGAGAGTGAGTGGGGGTGAGTGGAGACGTGGGTCCTGCATTTGAACTTAACCTGGCTGTGGCCCGGGACTGACGCAGCAATTAGCACCAGGGATCAACATCAAAAGGAACGGCGCAGTGTGAATCTGGTCTAATTAGTCATATGAACGGAGGCAACAGACCGACCACTGCATGCCTCAGGAGGGGTGTGAGTGAGTGAGTGTGTGTGTGAGTGTGTGTGTGTGTGTGTGTGTGTTGAGGGCTGACTCACTGCAGTCAACAGCAGGTGAATGAGAGTCCATGTTGGTGAAGACATGCTTCAGATCAAAGCTCTGTTATGTCAGCTAATGTGTGATCTGATATGATCTGTTTCTGAAATGATAGGAAAACATCCCCACGACTCCTCGGTAAAAACTCCTACAGCTCGATTTTATTGTTCATTATTTTACATTTTCCTGCAACATAACAACATTAATTCATATCTACTTGAAAGTTTGAATGATATCTGCAACAAAAAAACAAATTAAATGGAGTTATGATGGATATATTTTTGATGTTTACTCTACGCTGCAGATTTTCAATGAGGCATTTTTTAGGCACTTTTTCTGGGATGCGTTCAAAGCAACCCTGTCTGCTTGGAAATTACATTTGCAAAGGCAAATATATTTGAGGGAAATATAATGCCACCCATTTCTGTTTTTTTTAATGTGTACAGTATATATTCAGACTTGAAAAATTGTGAACGTGTTTCAGTGCAATGGAAAATATAATTTGTTTTCATTTATTTTATTTACCATTTTTTTTAACAACCGTTTCCGTTACCGTTTTTTTTATACTTCTGACCATGATTTCTATCGGCCATGAGAATATTTTATTCACATTATTTCTCATTTCACACAACAGGACATGGTTATATCTCTCCTGTGAGGCAAAAAAATGCAAAAAGCGAAAGTTAAATCACAATAGACGGAGCTTGAGAATCGTAGTTTTCAGTTACTGCTACAACCAAAATGTTAAAAATAAATGCTCATGAATGGATAGAAAAATAGAGTTCCATGTTTACCATTAACGATGGATGAATATCCAGCTGTAGCTGTAGGATCAAGTCTTTACCCCCCCCACCCTCCCCTTAAACTGTGTCTTGCCCAAACTCAATGGGATTACACCGGGCCTTGGTGAAGGATAGGTCAAATGAAAAGATAGTGGAGAGGGGGAGGAGGAGGAGGATGTGATGGATCAGGGGACCGTTGAGCCACAGACACTGTGATGGTGTGTGTCTATGAGAGCATTCAAAGTCCTTGTTCAAAGAAAAAAATCTCATGACAGTGAACATTTAGTTGGTAACGTTGTTGTGTTTTTCACTTGGTTTGGTTTTCACACAGAAAAATTGAAGCAAAGCCAAATCCACGAGAGCCTCGTTGTGCTAATCCAGGTTGGGATACATCTAGGACCGGACTGAGACCACTTCCTCACAGTCCCCAGTATGATTGTGGTGTTCAATTTAACTAGAATCCAGTTAAATTGAACTTATTTGACTTAATCTGTTTTCAAAATCGTTGTCCGGTAGCGCACGTGTCTGTTTAAACGTCCTTCCTTGTTGGTGCATTCATGGAAACTCAGAGATTTTAGAGTCACTTTAAAAATACAGTGGCTTTTAGCAGCTGACTTACAAATCTCAGGACCTTTTCACACCTATAGAACGGTGAACTTCATGAACTTGTGTGTGTGTTTTCCTCTCGGTTCGGTTTCTTTTCACACAGAGGAAAATCCAAGCGAGCCAAAAAATGAGGCACAACAAATCATGTGAGAATGTTCACTCATTGGTCAGATGTGTCTGGGGGCGGGAGCAAGAATGTAAACACGAGAAGAAGGTCCTGAAGGAGGTCCGCTAGCCCAAACATGACGTACTTTGTTGAACTAGTCCAGGTCTGACCTCGAGTCACTCTCTGGCTAGTTGTTGGAAAGCTCACCTGGAGCCGTTTCGCTCAGACTTGTAGGGTACGCCTAGTAGCTAAATCGGATCGAGGTTGGATCACGTTCCCACCACAAACAAAGAGTTTGTCTGGGACTGGACTGAGACCACATCCTCTAAAAGACCTCGGTGCGGTTGTTCTGGTCCGAACCCCGAGTGTGATCACCGTGTTCACACCTGAGTTCGATTTAATGGGACCAAAAAAGTGCAGGTGTGAAAACATCAGATCATGAACATTTTCACAAATAACCACTGCATGGGCGCACGACCTCAAAGACTCGGAGGGTTCCTAAACTTTCTGGACCGACACCACTAATGACAAAGAAAGCTATTGTTGAAGAAAAACACCAGAACTACAACTACTGCTTGTCCAAGCAGCCAAGAAAATCAAAAAAGGAAACCACACAGTTTTCCTCTTTGTTTTTCTGAAGCTGAGGTTGAAGCGTGGCCTCACACTTGAACCCTGTCAAAGACACCAACATATTTTTTTAAAAACACAATAGATGCTGGTCCGTGTGTCAGTCAGTCCCCCAGCTAGACTGTAAAGCTCTACAAAATTAATACATTTCACAAACATGAAAGCCGTATATCCCATCGTTTCACCCCAACAGTTTTTCATCGTTTAAGGTTTGACTGACGCTCTTTTAATTCCATCATCTTGTTGCGGTCTCTTCTTCTACAATGATTAAATGGCATGGACTGAAGAATTATTACCATTGGCTGTTTATCTTGACCACCCAGCTTCAAATATTTGTGTCACGGCAGTGGATGGAAATGTGAATTGGCAGATTTTTTTGAAATTTGGTAAAAATTTGCACTACTATAAATGACAGATAAGATAGAGGACAAAATGTTTTGATTTAGATCTGAATCTGGGTGTTGTGAAAAATATATATTTATGCAAGAAAATCATTTATGTGCTGCATATCCATCAATCTAAAACGGTCCAGAGTTTTGCATCTTTGCATCAGTCTTCTTGGTTAACCCTCACACTCATATCTCATTTAAACTTTGAGCATTCAAGCTACACAATAGACTAACTTGTGCGCGTTTAAACACACGCCGACTGCCTCTGAGCCTGAAAGGATATGGTGGGTGTCCGTCCTCCTCGCCCGTCACCCGGCCATCTGCTCTGTCTGTCTCTACACGACTATCGGACATTCAGCTAGTCAAACAAGTGTTAGATCTTTAAATGGGAATGTTTGACTCCACCGACACTTCTGAATAATTGAGGAGCTCGGTGGTTTAAAAAAAAAAAAAAAGAAAAAAAAAAGGGCAGATTAATGCACATCTACAGCATCTACCCTACTGTGTGCCCTGAGAGTGTTTGTCGGGGAGAGAGTGTGACAGACACTGACAGAGAGAGAGGCTAATAACACGCTTACTGCAACACCCGAACCCTTTTTGCAGCATAGCACAGACAACCATGAGATTTTAGCGACAGGGGCGTGGTGCTAAAAGCTGTTGGGGACAGAGGGATTTTTTTTTTTTTAGAAATACACCCCTCCACCCTGCACTTCAACCTCCTTGTACATCTCTTTAAGAAGGAGTGCTGTAATTGTGTTGTGATTCTGCAGGCTAGCTCGACCCCGCTGACCCCCCCAGGGAAGCTGTTTCTGAGATGTGCCAAGAGTCACATCTCTAAATATGGCCACAGCGCGGGGGGGGGGGGAGTCATCCCCGCATGTTAGACTGTGGACTTCACCTCCGTGTCCTTCTATTAGTTTGACCTCAACTTCAGAACTCCACACTTCAGCTCCACAGATTTTCACTTTGGCAAGGAGAGGGAAGGAGATCGGCTCCGAGGAGAGTTTGGAGGAGGTTTTTCACGGCGAGGCTGAAAAGTCAAAGTCAAGGTTATTGTACAACTTATAAAGAAGGACTTTCATCGTGTCTGTTATGTCCTTGTTTATACTTTCGAGGTGAAGTTTCCAAATGTCAGGCATCCAAATATCCATCTGCATTTTCCTTTGAAGGGAAAAATACATAAAATCCGAAATATTAAATAATCTTAAATACTTTTTTTGATCAGATCTGAGCTGGTTGTGCTGAAATAAAATTAAAGATATGAATTTTGCAATGTAAAAAGGTTTGTTTTAGCTAAATCAGTTTCCATTGTCACGTTTTTCTTTTACTGACACACAAAATTTTCCAACAAAGCAGAGCACCTTTGTGATTTTTTTCTGTTTTTTTTCTGTTATTTTATGCACAAATTGAAACTGTGAATGAAAATATGTGGGGAAAAAAACTATGAAAGAGTTCAAACAGCATAGTGTGTCAAATGAAAACACCACTTTTTTTGTAGCTTCTCTTTATTTTTGAGATACCAACAACACAGCGGCGTGTGTGTGTGTGTGTGTGTGTGCGTTGGTGGGTAGTCGGGGGGGCTGCAGACTGGAACTGGTGAGCAGAGGGATGCAGGGTGCTAACAGCCGGCCCAGTGAGAGGAGGCAAAGGCGCCGCATGTGCAAAGAGCCCCTGTTAGTAGAACCGACTTTAACCTTTATTCACTTAAAGACCCCGACAACCCCCGAGCACCCCCCCACCACCACCTCTACCGCCGCCCGCTGTTCATGCTCTGTTTATGGTTGCTCAGAAGACTTTCTTACTATCTAATCCTGTGGAAAACAACAGACCAAAATAGATCAGAGACACTTGCCTTTCTATAAACAACATAACTTTTCTCTTGAGGATAAACATACTGTATGTAGATGTTTTAGATTGTTGGAGTTCAGTTCTAACTATTAAATACAAAAAAGGCTTGAAGTTGGTTGGAGATTAGCTCCTTAATTCCATGTAAAATTAAGACAAAAGCCTAACTAGAAAGTGAGGTAGTGATATTCATTCACCTGTCATTGCCAAACATGTGGTGCTACAGGCTTTGGGATGTACTGGATACCTGCAGGGCGGCTAGTTGGCAGGGCGGCTACTGTAGCCTGTAAGCTAGCTCTTCAAGCTAGCTCTTCAAGCTAGCTCCTTTGCTAAGTGCCAGTTAGAAAACTAGTTAGCTCTCTGATGGGACAAAGAGAAGCAAATTTTAGACATGTGTTGTTTGTGCAAATTTGAGCACTGGAGCATTTCCACTCCCCCCTCCTACTAGATCCATTTTTGTCTTTTTTTTAGGGGGGGTAGGGTATATTTAGCAGGTCGATATTATAGACCACATAGAAGTGGTATACACCGTCTGAAAGCTGGGAACCTGAAGATTAATTTGAGATTCAGCTCAGAGCCGTGTGTCAAGGTTTTCTAGTCATAAATCTGAAATAAATGTGTTTTGGTTAGGCGCCTATTCAAATTATGAACGTTTAGAGCGTATAAGGGCTTAGATGATGATGGATGTATATGAGAGCCATTTCCATGCTCAGTATCTCACAAGCCCTGGGTGTGATATCATTTGCTGTACAGATTTGTTCCATTTTTGACCTTTTGAATATTGATAAAAATGGTAAAAAAAAAAAAAAAAATCCCCCCCACAATACCACATGAAGACACTATGACCTTGAGCTAAATTCATGCTGTTTGGCATCAACACTTTTGACACTTTCTGTAAGAATTGCGAAATTTTGGTGCTGAGATGGTTAGCAGCACTTCTGTTCTGGAAATTTCTCAGCAACCCCCTTTCCAGAGACTCAAGGTCTGTCTGTCATTTTCCCTCCAGCGTCTCTCCTTGTTCCTTCTCGTCTCTGTACATTCACGAGGAAGATCTCCAAAGCTTCTCTTAACATTTTCATTTATCAAAGTTCGCCAAAGTTGAACTTGAGGAGAAAGACTGTCGCAGATACACTTTGTCTGGTCAAATATGCCGATTGCTGTCAATGAAATGAATTAATCCTGCAGCAATAGCCTTTGTTACTGTTTTTTAAATGCTAGTATGACCTTGATACGGATGTAAGTTGTCCCGCTCCCACAGATGAACGAGACAGACGTCGATCAACTGCAGTCTGCGCACACCCACAAGGCCCTCGGAAGAGGTTCATCAGAAAAATAAGACACCCGTGATGCCGCAAATCAAGACCCAAACAAGATAAAGACTTTGGAAAACTGGAACCGAGAGCAAAACTGGTTCAAGCACCGGACAGATGTCAGGTTTTTCTTTTTTCATTTACGAGTCACATATACAGAAACGTCAAAATCAAAAACCCACTTTCTTCCACTCTCTCACACATACTCGTATGGACTACGTGCGGGATAGAGAAACGATCTATAAGCCGTAATCTTGCAGTCTCATGGCCTGTGTTCCTCTTGGCTCTTACTAGAAGTGGGATTAGCATCAGTGCTAAAATAACACAGAGGAAACTGGAGGAGAGCCAAACAGCCCCAAGAAAAGGCCTATTGTTGTCCAAGTGTTGTTATTGCCTGGAATTATCTGTGCTTAGTTACACCATAACGCACACACACACACACAGTTACACACACACACACACACACACAGTAAAGACTCGTGCACATACAAACCCGACATTGTGAGCCACATAGTGCTATTTTAGCAGTTTTCACACTGTTCCCATGCATTTAGTAATCCGCATGCAGGTGTTGCCTCCTTTGAGATTTTCATTCAGTGCATGAGCCAAAGTATAGAGTGATCACCTCTCCTGTTGTCCCCCCCCCCCCCCATCAATATTATTGATCCTCCTGCATTTAATCCTCATGTTTATCCACTCCAGGTACATAATGGCTGAATTCCCAAAGTGTAAAAGGCATTAAAGAAAAAACCAAACAGTCCTCGTCCTCTTACGTCCAGCAGCCGATACGTCAGAGTCTGTCTTTGCGTCGCTGGTCAGGATGTGATATGATCCGCTTCCAGTATTTGACCCCATTAAAATGGCCGTCGCGGGTTAGAGTTCAAGAAGAGGATTATGGCTTTTTGCCAATGACCCCATTTGAACCCTATAGGGTGCCACAGCGGTGATTAGGGAATATTAGCAAGACGATGTGATGTGGCTCGGGGGGGGAAAGAAACCGAACGAGTCGCTGTGTGTTTATTTTTTTCTTACGGTTGGGGTTGGAAATTCTGTTTTTCAGACACTTGACAGAGACAGTGGATCTCGGCGGACCTTGTGGTGAGATTTCTTTCCTCAACTGCCATTTTCCAAGGTCAGGCACGAACTTTGAACTTCAACTTTTAAGCCAACATCAACGAGAAATCCTGAAATTTGTAAATCTACAAACCCATGTCAACTGGGCAAACTGTATCTGTTGATGAAGACCATGTGACATGATTATAGGCTCCAGAGCGACCTCGGGGTGAGACTGTTTTCTTCATCACGGCTTTTGACTCTGCTTCTCGGAGAGAAATAATACACTCCATCACTTTTTATGGGCCAAAGGGGTTTTTATTTTCCATAGAGAAGGTTAAAATAAACTCGTTTGTTTCTGCAACACTCGGATCAGAAGAAAAATAAGACACGTTGTCGCCACCTAATCTGGAACTGTGATTGTTATCGAGACAGTTACTGTCTTGAAATTGAATTTACACAAATTATTTTGAGCGTTTTGTGATGATTTGCGCTACTATTTGTACCATTTGGGCATTTTCCATCAACAGTTCGGCTATATTCCAACAAATCAAGTGTCAAACTGTCAAAGTTCTGGGATAAAACGTGTTGAGGAACATCTGTTCGTATGAAAAACTCTAATATAACATTTTGTAGGACCTGTACTGATAAAGCCATTTCCTACATGAAAATCAAAAATTGGACTAGCGCAGTTAGAAGATGAATAAACATTGCACTTTTTGTTTCTTCCTTTCTTGAAGGCTTGTTTAATGTTTGTAGGAATAAAACTCTGGATACTGGACAAAGAAAAATGAACGGGAGTATAATAAATTCACCATAAAAGAATGAAAGAAAAATCTGTGATACCGTGTGGCAAACATCAGAGCCCTATCAAACTCTTTTACCTCTAATTAGCACTAGGAGGCCGACATGTTCATGCTCATGTTTACAGTAAATCTGATGTCAACGTGGCAAGAGGTTAGCCTCATGAACTGTTTATACTTGCTACAGTGTGATAGAACGATGCAACAACCGACACTTATCTTTGTAAATTTTTTGCTATAAAGGTATAACCATGACGACGAGATGAGTTGAGATGTTTTTGGAAGTTGAAAAGTTGAAGACGTTTTATAGCAGAAAAAAGAAGCCGGAGAGCAGAGATGTAAAGATCGAGAGTGTTGAGGGAGGGATGAGGGGAAGTTGATGGTCGGGGTGGGGGGGGGGGGGCGACGGGGGCCTCTTCCTCGTGCCTCCAGTCGAGCAGAAAATCTCAGCAAATTAGTTACCGCGACGACGGCTGGTCGGGGAGCTTTCATCCAGCGCAGCGGGGGAGCCGCCATGGGATCGGGATAAGAATCACCCCCTCCTAACAACATCTTCCCTCGCCCCTTCTTCTTCTTCTTCACTGCTCCTCACCCCCTTCTCTCCTCTCCTCTCCTCTCCTCTCCTCTCCCTCCCTCCTCCCCTCCGTCACTATCCAACCATCCATTACTGTTTCCTGGCAGCAGGGAGGAGCAGAGGGCTCGTCAGCCTGTTTGGCTGTTAAACGCCTCTCCAGCATTAGCACTCCTGAAAAGGTGTCACATAAACACCAAGCAGCTGCTAAGAACTGCTGCAGCCTCGAGAGAGTCGACGTCGGCCTGTGTGTGTGTGTGTGTGAGTGTGTGTGTGTGTGAAAGTACACAAAAACACATATACAGACATAAATGCAATGACTAACAATGTGAAGTTCTATCATAACAGAAACAGCATCCTATACATCCTATAACAATCCTCTCCAGAGATATTTTAAGACTCTTCGTTATATAAATACAGTAATTAAATTTATTAAATCACCTTGTTAGAAATTCTTAAAATAACATCTAATCCTTCTGCCTCATCCATGTTTCCATATCACATCATATAAGTTATATATTTACATGCAGGATTTGCTCCAAACTAGTTGTGATGTCACAAATCACGCTATTATTTAAAACCTTAAAGGATGAGTTCACAATTTTTCGAGACAGTGTTTCCCTGTTGAGCTGCAGTAGAAGTATAGTAACAAAAAGAGGGACTTTGGCACTAAAAAGACTTTAATATCTACTTGATTTGACTCATATTAGCTTCAGATAAACTTTTAAATACCTTCTAATGATCAGTATGAACAGGAGGAACGATTACAGCAAGACAAACCTATTCCAGTGCTCATCTCGGCTCCTGACTGTTTAAGATTTAAGAAAGAAATCTGTGAAATTTTGCGCAGCTGCCCTTTAAACTCAGATTTAAGGTGGAAGGAGAAATCTTTCCTCCTTTCAGACTTCGGTGAAACGGTGAGAAACTATGTAGGAATGCAGAAAGAATGATGGAAATATGTATGTATTTCTGTTTGTCTCACGTATTACAGTAATCTGAGGAGTGTTACAGAGTCTCCTCTTTGATCCACACAGATGTTTTTGTCTCTTTGGCGGAGTGGAAACGAAAGTGGACACTCGGGTCACATGCTTCACGTACGTCATGACTTAATCGCTAAAACTGTTTCCATTTCACTCGGTTGCATTTTTCTTTCATCGATATGCCAACGTCTACCTCAGCCTTTAAGCATAAAAACCTTTTTGTGATATTTTTAGGGTTTTTTTTTTTTTTCAGGGTTTTGCAGCTCAGATTTTTTTATACACAAATTGAAAATTCGAATAAAAACAGGTGGATGGGGAAAAAAAACCCATCCGATGATTCATCCGCTAACTCAATTAAAAGAGACAGACATGTCTACCAACAAGCTGATGAAGTGATAAAAAATCCTCACAGTCCGGTGGGATAAGCATGTGCATAACCTGTACCGTACATGCATGTACACACACACACACACTTTGTCTCCGACCCCCGAGAGAAACACACTAACTGCTAAGAACCGAGCGATGCCCGGCGGACACGCTGCTGCTAAAATCCGTGGATGACTGAGCGCGGTCGCACCTCTGAGCGGGTCGCCCATCCGGCACGCACAAACGCACACGTACTCTAACTCCGTCTGTCTGATAACACATACACACTGTCACACGTCCCAACTCCCGACACAAATAAAAATGGTGTCCATTTTGTCAGCTGATACGTCCCGACGTTTCTCCGAGCTGAGGGATGAAAATCAATCACTGACGTAAAAATCATGTTTCATCACATTTTAAAACGTGCACGATTGATTTCTCTAGTTTCCCTTACGAAACATACGCAGCCCAGTAAACATAAGAGGGTGGATATTTTGATAAATAAAGAGGTCAGACCATTAAATCATACCTTTAAATGGCTACCCTTGCTTCCCCAAACTAATTATAGGCTTTGACTTAGTGTTGCCGAATCAATTTTTTTCTCCTATGTGTTGCAGCGTTGCGGCTAACCAGCTAAAGCTCCATTAAAGGTTTTGGTGTTTTCTCTGAACTACGTTGCATTGGTAAACATAATCGCTGCCTGGATTGCGTTCACGCTATGTTTTCAATGAATAAATGGAGCGCAACATTTTTATATTGCACTAAAGTAAGAGGGAGGAGGACTCTGGCACATCCTGTGTCCCACATGTGGTTACGTTTAGACAAGAAAAGCACTTTGGTTAAAGTTAGAGGAAGATCATATTGCTTAAAAGTTAATAAACACTTTCTGCGTCAATTCACTGCAGACTTTTTTTTTCTGGATTAAAGGTGCAGTGTGTGGAATATAGGTGGCAAAAATGGAATATAACATTAATAAGTATGTTTTAAATAGTATAAAATCACCTGAAAATAAGAATTATTGTGTTTTCATTAGCTTAAAATGAGTCTTTTATATCTACATAGGGAGCGGGTCCTCTTCCACGAAGCCCGCCATGTTTCTACGGTAGCTCAGAACGGACAAACTAAACACTGGCTCTAGAGAGGGCCTTTTGTGTTTTTCGTAAGTTTCACGACTACCACAGGTTCTCCGACATGCCTACAAGTGAATGGTATTTACTTGGTTGCGACGTGCAACCTCACCGCTAGATGCCTCTAAATCTTACATACAGGTCCTTTAAACTAAGACCATGATCTCTCCCTAACCATAACCAAACCAAGTGCTGGCAAACCTAAACATAGCCATAAAAAGTTTAATATTGCTGTAGTTACAATTAATAGATATTGTACTGCAAGATCAGATATTTTGGTGGGAGAACGAGCTACGCTGTCACTGAACCTTTTAGTCAAATGTCGAGTATAAACATTTTTGTAACTTGCCAGAAACCTTAATTTACAACATTTTCTCTGTTGCAATCTAGTAGAATATGAACATGATTTCTAGGAGACAGGGTTGTTCAGACACAAATATCTGCATGTGGGGTCAGAATTTTAAGCAACAGCACAGCAGTTGTGTTTCAGTGTTGATGTCTGGTTGTGACAATTGACCCCTGAAAACAAACAGGCATCGTCTGTGTAGCCAAATATGTTATTCCCCTGTCTTGGAGCTCCAATGTTGTGTCTTCTGAAGCCCTGCATTCTCATTTAGGTCAAAGAGATGGAGGAATTTTTTAATGAGGCTGTAAAAAATGAAAAAAAAAACGATAAACAAATCAACAGAAATGAAGTGTTGATAGCTCTGTCATTACTTCGCTGACAATCCCTCTGGTCTGCTCAGAGAAAAAAAAAGAGGTGCAGAATGACGGAGTGATGATAGATAGATGCGACCGGGGACTTCTGTTTCTCCGCGACCTCTGACCCCTGCCGTCCCTCCCCGTCTGTTGCCGCTCGGCAGTAGCAGCCTGCGGTCTGGCCCGCTGGTATGACGATGGATGAGGATGGACGCGCTCAGGTATGTGTTTTAGAGCTCGGATGTGACAAACACACGCGCCGACGCCATAGACAGATTTATACAAACATCGAGACAGTAACATATAAACACACACTCCGCTCTTCTTCTCCAGTCTATAAAGTTGTTTGGTGGTAGAGGGGTCAAGTCTAAGAGTGTGTGTGTGTGTGTGCTTGAGGATTAGCTCACAGACAGACAGCCTGTCCCTGAACCCTCAGGCCCCCCACTGTGACCTGCTGACCCCCCCCCCTCCCAACAGCACACTGGACTCTGATAAACCCTCAGAGCTCCACACCGCTGGATCACCAGAGAGACCGAGATTTAAGATTGTGATATTCAGACTGATAGGCCAATTTGTTCGCACCCAATTATTCAGTCTGTATTATTATGCAGCAGCCGATACCGCGAGATGATACTGTGCTGCGGTTTATGTAAAGACGATAAAGGATGAAGCATAACGAGGCGTCATCATGATCTAATTAAAAAAGAAACCCTTGAAAACGAGAACTATGAGGAAAGGTTTCACATTTTTGGTCCATGAACAATAACTAAATGATATCACACTGTAGCTCCTGATTTGTAAAACCTCATGTTGCACTATTGATAATAGTTAATAGAAGCGTCTTGCATTAAGTAACGTTCTTTCTGTCAGTAATGTTGTCTGACGTTTCTTCAGTATTACAGATGCATGGACTAAATTCATTTGCAATCCACTGATAATTAGACAAGAAGCAGCAGCAGCAAAACATCTGGACAAGGCAGGAAAACATGCAGGCTGTAGGGTCACATTTATAAAAAAAGCTAAGCTAACGTAACGTCATCAAGCGCCGTGAATAAGAACGCAGTGAGTAATGAGTAAATTCCAGGATTAATGTCGCCAGTCAACCATCTGAATTAAAAAAAAAAAAGTCACTGCATTATCCAACGTTTTAAGCTAAAACCCTGACTGTGAACTGTATTTTAGCGAACAGGTGAGCGATCAGCTGATCCGCAGTGGAGCGCACAGGTAGCTGTGACGGAGAAGTGATCGGCTCTGTTCAGACAGACACAGAGTTTGGAAATGACAACTGGATTTACTGGGGAGGACTGACATAGACATAGTGGCTTGTACACTTAACCTCATGATAGAGGTAACCACGGTAACTGTAAACAAAGGCATAAAAATCGAAGGCATGGAAATTGCAAAACTAGTTTTCGTTGACTAAAACCATGTATATTTTTGTCAGAAGACTAACACTAAATCTAAATTAGATGGCAAAATAAATGCTGGGAGAGAATAAGAAGTTCCTCTACATTAAAAAAGTATGTCTCTCTCTCTCTATATATATATATATATATTCATTTCTGCAGTATTGGTACAAATATGTGTGTAAGTGGAAAACAAATGTGTGCATGTGTATCAGTGTCTGTCTCAGGTCAGTGTGTTCTGTCAGCTCAGAGATAAACTATCTCACAGACCCTAATAGTAGCTCTAAAGCCCATTAGTGAGCCACAGTTAGTGAACGTCTTAAATTAGTGAACACACATGAACACACAACAACTCTCCTTTATCAGGATACCACTCTGGTCCTTGTACTGTCCCACACCTCCGCTCCTGTATTAGCCCCGAAGAATGTGGTTCGCAGGGTGAGAGCTGCTCCGGAGGCCAAACACAATGTTGTTAGTTGAGTTGAGGAAAAATACAAAATGAAAATTGGCTTAACCTTTTAAAAAAAACAGCTTCATAGTGAGTTTCAGCTCACTGTTTAGCTGTTTGGCTGCAACTTTACTGTTTTGGTTCGCTCTCAGCGCTCTCATAGCATCAGTTTCAGCAGCTGTTTACAGAGAAAAAGCTGTAAAAAGCCACTCTGCGCTACCTGCTCTGCACCAAACGGTACACAGACATAGCTAGCTGGTGAACATAGTGGAGCATTTAACAGCTAAAGAAACAGATATTTGCTTCAGGAGTCGGTAGAGAGCAAAACAACACTATAAGAGAGTGAATATTGGACTTACATTCACAACAAGTGGACAAAAATGCAGGTTTAAGTGGTGCATTTTTGACTAGCTAAGGTTTAGAGTTCAAGTTTGGTTAAGTTGAAGCACTTTATAATAATTAACCATCAATTTAATCAAAATATATTGTTCGTTATTGCCTCCAGAATGACACATTCAAAAGCATTTTCTGATCTGCCTTTCAAAACCGTTACAAGTTGCTGTTGAAACAATATATTTGTCTTAAGATTCGATTTACAGGACGTTCACACGGACTCAATAGCTGGGACAGTGACGGCTGCTAATCACTGTGAGTGAGACCAGGTGCCTCAGTGTGCCCCCCCCCCTGCTGAGCTTGAGAGATTCAAAAAGCTCCCACAATAAGGGAAAGTTAGGAAAGGTCTAACTTTATGCAAATGTCATCTGACAGTGAGAGCGATGAACATGCTCCTTTTGATTCCTGTGGACACGGAAGCACAGAGTTGTCAGAAACCTGGACTGTTTCATAGTTAAAAACCTTTATGATATAAATATTGTAGCTTCAAGGTTTGTGGCCTGGTGGTTAAGGTGCCTACATATAAGCACAACGTCCATGGTTCGATTGCCAGCTTTGCTCAAGTATAGTAAGGCAAACAAAATGAATACATGATTCAATACAACAAACCACACGAGTTGAAGAATTTAACCGTGGTGTCAGCAGCTCAGTGAGGATCTGGTTGTGGTTTTTTGAGCGACGCGGCTCCTCTGCTTGTCTTATCTGAGCGCGCTCTGAGTGGTATGTAACGCTAACAGTGACGGCCTGCTTGTCCTCGCACCCTTTCCCAGGGAGGAGGGGAGGGTCGGGCGGGTCTGAATCACTCTGTGTGTGTGTGTGTTTCATTTCATATGTTTGTTGGTTCTTGTGTGTGTCAACATGTGTGTTTGATGCATTAATTATTAGTTATTGAGCACATAATATAAATCTGTCACTGTCTGCAACTGTGTCTATACTTTCCTTGCATGTACTAGGGCTGCAACTAACGATTATTTTCATTGTAATTTTTCAATAACTCGATTAGTCCTTTAGTAAAATGTCAGAAAATAGTGAAATATGCCCGTTATAAATTTCCACAGCTCAAGTTGATGTCTTCAAATGTCTTGTTTTATCTGTTTACCATCACAGAAGACAAAGAAAATCATAAAATAATCATGTTATGTTTACATGACATACCTTACTTATCTTTGTTTCTCAACTATTTTGGAGGATTTGAACATTTGAGAAGCTGGAAGCAGTGAATTTTGGGCATGTTTGCTTGCAGAATACAAATCATTTTGTTGTGTGTAACCATACTGGGACGACTGGAGCTGAGAAATAAGGAAGAACATCTGGATGAAGTGTCTGTGTGTGTTTTTAACCTGTGTCCGCGTTGTCGTTTGTTTCCCTTCTACTGAACCGCGACGCCGAAATCAGAGCTCTGAACTTGAACGCAGATCTTCTTATAAAAACTCAGCACATAAATGACTTCCTGCAGACAAGCTGCAGATTGTCATGGCACACTGTCAGTCTTGATTTCATTAGCAGGCTGGATAAGAGACACGAGGCGACGCGGGGAACGCATTACAGATGATTTTTATGGTTACAGTCAAGGGAGGGAGAAGTACTCTGATTACTTTTAAGAAACCGAGAAGAAAATCCCAACAAGCTACAGCAGATACATTTTTCAGGTCTCTCATTATTTTTTGGTAATACATACTGTGTGTTAATATTTAGCATTTTGTTGTTAAAAATATGTTATAAAAGTGAGTTCATTTCTATTAAACACAAACTTTAAATGGAGTGGTGCATGTAAGGAAGGTGTCTTTTTGTGTGTGTGTTTTTTTTTTTCATGGTCCTCCCATGCAAGTGTTTTCACTAAATGCAACTGCATGATTAAACCTCTTCTCAGGACTGTGTGACATGTTCAAGACCTGATTTCACTCTCCACTCATGGAACAAGGTGAGACGTATTTGAGCTGCCTCTTACACTCCAGAGTTAAGTATGATTGAACTCTGACATGTCAAATCTCCTCAATCTCCAGCCAGTTCGGTGGAGATGGTGGGATCGACCCCTCGCATTCAACAAGAAAAACTGCTCAGAGGTTAATGAGAATCACCAATCAGTTCAAAATGTGTCTCATTTACAACTTTGTAAAGTGCCGCCGCTTTAAGCTCATGCAGCGGCTTGTGCGTACAACTCGCTGTTTCCTGTCCTGCGTGTTTTTCATCACGCCATGAGAGTCGTTTTTCATCCAGAGAAATCCGGTCTGACTAAACCTTATGTTGTAGTGAGTGTGAGGCAAGTCAAGTTTGTTTCTATCGCACTTTTCAACAACAAAAAATATAAAAGGCATTAAAAAAAGAAGACACAATGCAAAATAAAAAGACGGTAAAAAAGCAGTCATGTAAAATTTTAAGATAAAATGAGGTAAAGTAGAATAAAAGAGATTAAACAGGAGAATAAAAATGACAGTGCAGCCATCGTGGATTACCAGATAAGGATAAATAGTCCCATATTTCATTTAATAAAAAGTCTTCAGCCTTGATTTAAAAGAGCTGAGAGTTGGAGCAGACCTTTAAAGTATCTGATCGGAGGTCTAATCAGCCAGAATAACACAAAACACCTGTGATACTTTAAAAACCTTGTATGCGACTTTCACATTTCTGTTTTTAACCTGACAGAACCTACACAGCCTTTTAAAAAAACAACTTGTAGCATGTTTATTTACATTTTGGTCTTACGTAGGACTCATTTATGTGCTCCATTTCACACGTCGTTGTATGAAGTTTCACTGATTTCAGCCTGAGCAGACGTTTGATCAGCTGATAATCAGAAATGAGTCATTATGGGGTTTGCAGGGTTTTTAAAAACGGACATGCTTTTGCTAAAAAAAAAAACAAAAACCCATTGTTGTTGCATTTTTTTAAACTCAAGCTCACAAACACACAAAGACACACTCACGCAGTCTTCGGTTGATAACCAGCGAATACGGGAACTGGTCTTAAATGGCGGAGATGGAGCTCGGTTAACTTATTTACCCATCAGGCTCTGCTTCCTACAGCCTCTACCCCCTTTATTTTTTTTTTTTTTTGTTTTAAAAGCTTTTCAGAGTGATAAGCCTCCAGCTGTCCCTCCCACGGGATGGATGCTGTTGCCACGGCAACCTTAAGACAACCCACCATCTCCAGACACACACACACACACTTCCCCTTTTGGTCCGGTGATGTCATCCAAGGCAAGGAGACAGACAGGGGCCACCGCAGGACACAATCATGCAAATACACACAGTAAACACACACACACACACACACACACACACACTTATCAGCATCTTCAGAGACATGGAGGACATGGGTGTTTTTGGCCGGGAGGTGGTGGAGCCGTGGTGGGACTGGAGGTGGTGGGTGGCGGACGGGCTGATAAGGGGGACCAGGGACCCTGAGTTGGGGGGGAGAAGAGGAGGATGTGAGCCCCCTTCCTCAAGTCTCTGTTCAAGTCGTACCATGTTTACTTAGATATTCTTTACTCCTCAAGTCTTCTTCTTTTCTTTTGTGCGATAAACTTGAAAGATTTCCTTAAAAAAAAACATCATATTCATTTTTTGTTTGGAATTCACAAACCTTATTTCATCCCGCTCTCTTCTGATCACATCCAGCGTGTTTTTTTCTTCTGATGTCGCCTGTTTCTATACCACACGTCATTTTAATTACATCATATGACATTATATAACTTCACATCACATCACCTCATGTCCTGTCATGATGTTACATCATGTCTTGTCACATCCAAGGAACAGCTGCGGGGTGTGAAACCATTTTGCATTGTGGCCACTGTGTAATTACGACTTCCCGGTCCGTCTCGCGATGGGCGCTGGCCCAAAAAGCGTTTTTCCTGTACACAATCATTGGGAAAGGAGTGGCTGTAAAATACATTGTTCTGAGTGTCACAACCTCTGCGAAATTGCTTTTCTTATGGTCAGAATTTGATCCATTTGGTTCAGTCGCATTTGGAAAGTCTTGAGGAGGCATTCATTTGAGCGAGGAGCCACCAGGAGTCAGCTGGCTCGGACAGTCTTGGATGGTCTATGGGCCCAAAAACATGGAAGAAACATAGCAAACTTTGTTTTTTTTTTGCTTCATGAGCTACTGAAAACTTTAATAGGAATGAATGGGTGCCATATCAGGCTCTCCTTAATAGATCCATGGTCACATCACACCATTACATAGACCAAAACATATCACAACATTACATTATGTTACGCCATATCACACTATGTCACTCCACATTGTGTCACACTGCCACACGTTTTGTCACATAGTTACTTCCCTCATCAAATCTTAAAGTAAAGCATAGTACATTCACCTCTTCATCTTCACCTCTTCATCACATTAGTCCGTTCTATTTTTGGAAAATAAAAGTTAAGACTTGCAGCATGAGATCATTTCCTCTTGTGTTCAACAAATGATATAATTACAACCCATATTTGTGAAAGCGTGACGCCGCCACCGATCTGTATGTAAGTATTGATCGTAAATCACTCTTGTGAAACTCGATGAATGTTTTACCAAGTTCAGCTGTTTTTGGTAATAATTTATAAGAGCAGGTGTCTCTGTCTGAGACTTCTCCTGTTGGAGTGCAGCTCTTAAAATACTAATTATTGTTAACACTCAGTCGGGGTCTGCGGAGTTCAGTTATCAGCTTTCCTCTCTGGATGATAAAACCGTGTAACGCCTGTGAACAGCAGTTCCTGTGACAGACCTGCCGAAGCAGATCTGCTGTTTATCTCACTGATAGGCCAGACTCCAGGAAACAAGTGTTGAGAACAGCGTCTTATTCTGTCTCACACTCACACACACACACACGCACACACACACACACACACACACATACACACACACACACGCACAGAGGACAGTGATGCCACATGTGATGAGCAGCAAGGAGGCTGCTGATTGAAAGCAGCACATCAGAGTGTCAGTATCTGTGGTTGGTCCAGGAAACAAGTACCAGTACAAATTTATAATAAAAAATAAAGTGAAAATAATATAAAAAGGGAAAATTCTGATAGCAATAAATGTTATAATTAAGAGTTTTAGTCAAAATATGTTTACATGTCAACATCGTAAAAACCTGTTTTGGATATTTTTTACTTTATTGTTTGTAAAATAACACTGACAATATGCTACAAGTAATAAAATATAATTCAAGATAAAATAAATTCAATATTTAGTGATGCAGCTAACAATTATATTCATCATTTAATCTGTGGTTATTATGTCAAGTAGTTCTTTGGTCCATAAAAGGGTGAAAAATGTCAATGACCCAAAACCCAAGATGACGTCCTCAAATGTCTTTTGTCCCGACCAACAGTCCAAAAAACCCCCCAAATATATTCAGTTTACTGTCATTGAAGACTAAAAAAAACAGAAAATACTCACATTTGAAAAGCTTGGATCTTAAAAAATGGACTCAAAACAAAGAATACATTCAATCAATCAATTTCCTGTCATTTGACTAATCGATTAATTGACTAACTGTTGCAGCTCTAAACATATTTAAAAGCTCCGACAAACTAGGATTCAGTGTCAGGAAATGAGACCCTAAACGATGCAGCTCTATGGAAAAAATGCGTTTTGCAGGTGGTTCAAGAAGTGGCCTGAAGTTTATATCTGAATAATAATAATCCAGTCATATAATATAGTTTATATAATGATATAACTTACTTTTACTTTTGATAGTTGCTCCTAATACGATAATGTTGAATGCAGATCTTCAATAGACTATTTTTTTAAGTGATTTTTGTGCATTTTGTCACTTTTATTTGATAGTTTGAGGCATATTTCATAGAGAAATGTCAGGAAATTAAGACATTTTTTACAGTGTGTGTTGCTACTTTTACATAAGTAAAGGTTCGGAATACTTTTTCATATCTCAATCTAATACTGCAATCAATTTATATCATATTTATATCATATATACAGTTCCTGTCACTGGGGAAACTGGGATTCTTCTGAAAGCTCTGACATATCTGACATGACACCTCACATCAGCCAAAGTCCAACGTTCAGTGTAATTAAAATCTAATTTAATGGCTATAATGTGATTTTGTCCATGAACTATATTTTAAACCCCTCGTACAACCACTTCAGTCCTCGTACAACCTTCAACAACGGGAATGTTTCCGATACTCCTCATCCATCTGTGGACACGGTATCAGAGCCTAAATGCCTAAAATAACACGAGATGTAAAATTGGTCAGAGTGAAGGAGAGGGAAGTAGGATGGAGGAGGGAGGAGAGGAGGGGAAAAGGAGTGACTGTCTGCCTGTCTGTCTGCCTGTCTGTCTGCCATGAAGGTGGAAACAGGGCTGTGTTTTTTTCCCACACTGGTGATAGAGCTATCTGTGTCGGTCCCAGTCATCTTGGCAGTGCCCCCCCTCCGCCCCCCCCCCCACCCCCACCCCCACCTCAGCTCTGGCTCACAGGCTGTCCTCAGGAGGAGCCAGCCAATAAAGATAAGCTTGACGGAGCAGCCAGCCAATAAAAGATAAACCTCCGAGGAGCCAGCCAATAAAAGATAAGACCCGGGGCATGTCTGTGACTTCCTCACTGATCTTCCTTCGGCAAGATACAAAGCTCTGTGCTGATACGTCTGGCGTCTCACTGGCATCCACAGAGAAACCAAACACATACTGCTCACGTTGACGCTCAACAAACAACAGGATTGACTTTAAAGCTGATCTTTAACTACAAATTCTTGGTTGGATGTTCTTGCAATCATTCCTATCAGCTATGATACTGATACAGCATCATAATGGAGTCTATTAGGGCAAATAACACCAGCTATCAGATAAGATTTCAAACAAGTCCATAATAATCTATATAATAGTGAAGCCATAATATCTAAACTATTTGAAAGAGTTATGAATAGGGCTATTTTTTTAGACTAATCTGCCATTTACTTCCTTGATGAATTTATTAACTTATTAGTTAACCATTAGTAGTTGGTTAACTACTACCATTAGAAAGCTACGGAGTCCTAGAAGGGCCATATAAAAAAAAAACAACTCATTTGTGTTCTCAATTTAATAATTCGTACCAACATATTTAGCGGATATTAAGCACAACACTGTTTCGGAAAAGTATAAATAGCAGGATTTTACAAACATTTATTTTGAAACAAATATTTTAAAAATTATTTTATTTCGGGAAGAAAAAAAAAAAAGACGTCGCGTGGGAACCTCTTCCATCCCAAAGTAGTTTATTGAAGAACACTTATTTTAACATTTTAATATCCTAAAATCAGAAGCGGAATAAAAACAAAAACAGGACTACTCCGCCAATTTCCACTTTTATTCAAATACAAATAATTTTTCTGCCTCAACAAATACAGATACAAATACCGAGCTCTCTGCGCATCTCTAGTTATCATAACCTGATCAATGACCAGAGCTCTGAAAATAAAACCCAAATACACTTTATAAACTGTAATCAGTAATAAACTGTGGTAATACAGTTGTAATAAACTGTGGTTTTTCTTTATGTAGCAGTAATAGTGATATAAAAAGCAAAACACTTTAATTAATGGTGCAGCTGAAATGATTAGCTGATTAATCATTTCTTGATTTGCCAGGAAACTTATTTTCTTTCTTTTTTCAATCAATTACAGCAAAAACAACAAATAAGAATTGACATTTCGCAAAATAATAAAAGGGACAATTACAATGACACCATACTGCCACCATACAAATGTTAAAAGAAGAGAAAAAAACAACAACAAAAATCATACAAAGGTAATGTAAATGAGTCTGCCTTGACTTAATTTTTCCATTAAACTGATAATTTTGATCATCAATCATCAACGTCTAAATAAGTTATCACTCACTCCTGCTTCTCAAACATTAGCTGCTTTTCTCTCTTTTATATCACTGTGAATTGAATATATTTGGGGTTTTGGACTGTTCATTGGAAAAAATAAGCAATTTGAAGCCTTTTTTCCCCCTCCATTATTTTTCAGTAGATTATTAAGTGATAGATGTTAGTTACAGCCTCCATGATCGTGCTATTCCATGTCCGTAAAGCTGCAACAAGAAGGAAAGGAAACAGTTCACAAACACACTCGCACAGTGATTCTGAGCGTCCAGTAAATAAAAGTCAACATGTGTTTATAAGATACTGGAGTCTCTGTTTGGCCTCAGATGTGCAACAGACACTTATTACAGTGTCCCAACGAGACCCACTCAGCCAATCAGCATCCAGATCTCTGACATTTCCGCTCTTATTTTTCCTCTTAAACGTCATGTGACGCTGAGCTGCCCAGACGGGACATAGATATTTGATATTTATCAGACAAACAACAGAGAGTGTTTATTTCATTTTCATGTCATGATTTTTTTTTTTAGCCTTTATTCACTGCACCGCTGTGATCATATGAGCAGGAAGGGCCTGGCGGAGGAATCTGCCGCAACATTTGATGATCTGACAAATGTTAAATAAAGGCATTTTTCAGTGTGCTTCATTTTTTTCTAATGGCCTCTAATGGGAGGTATACATGGGACATTGGCACATGAAGACAGAGGAGACGTCTTTGAGCCAAAAGAGATAAAGTGTGAGTCCTGCTCTGTCTCACACACACACCCACACACACACACACATCCTAACAGCACCCTCAGCGAGCCCCCCTGTTCTCTAGTCGCTAATGACGGACAGCTGAAGGCACACTCCTGGGGCGCCAATCAAATTTGCAGGCCTGTAATTGGATTACGGCGGGCAGGGGGGAGGGCTTTTATCTCTCCCTCTCTCTCTCTCTCTCTCTTGTTTGTGCTCTCGTCTGTGGGTGAATGATGGACAAAAGAGCGGCCTGTCAACGTCAACTCGAGGCTGACGGAGCATGTGTGTATGTGTGTGTGTGTGTTGGAGGTTTGGGGGGGACAGCGCAGACGGTCGCTGAGTGTATTGACATGACGTTGTATGTTTTTTTGGTTTTATGCCTCTATTTGTGTGTGTGCACTTTTTGCATCTCCTGCGTCTGTGTGGTTCTGAAAATGGTGTGTGTTTTTGTGTGTGTGTGTGTGTGTGTCGTTTTCCGGCAGGCAAAGAGCTAAATATCACTTAGCTCATTGCCTCGTCTCTGTTGCCTTTTCACCAGGGCTCAACACCAGGACGACACAAAGGCCGCTGTCCCCCGGCCAAGTGTCCTGAAGGGAAAGAGAAGATGACAAATCACAGACACAATAGAGCTGACAGCCACTGTAGAGGCTCTGTTGACTGAAGATGCTGCTGATGTTTTTTTTTTTTTTGTGTGTGTGTGTGTGTTTTTTTTTAAAGGAAGTGGGTGGGCCTTTCTCCAGAAATTTTATTTGCTTTTTTGGATAGTGGAGAGCAAGAAATAGTGGAGGATAAGAAATCAGAGCACAGAATTCTTGAATAAAACGCACATCAAGACGCTGTTTACTCACTAGTTTATCGTTGACATGTGAGTCTGAAGACTGACAACATCAAAAGTATATAAAAAAAAAAAATGCATAACGTCATTAGCAATTTATGATTCTGCAAAAACATTTAATAACAGTGTCAGCTGCTGATTACTAATTGTCAAAATCTTCCTCCTCAACGTGCTCTACCATCGTCAACAAACAATAGTCGTAGGATCTCACTTTTTTTTTTCTCATTCTTTACTTTAAATGTCAACTTCTTCAATAAATCTGAACACTGGAGCCTGAATCTGATCTGAAATATGAGAGTGGACGATGCCAACAGCCCGCGGAACGACCTGCTACCTTAGCAGCAAAGGCTACAGCTCGAACAATGTGACGTCATCACAAAGAGGAAGTAGAGGTAGCTTTGCAGACGGGGGTTTAGAGCAGGCTTTTGACTTACAGGGAACATTTTTACATATGTTTGCCTCAAGTTTTGGACATTATGACAGCACGTAAATAACAGAAAACAACAAAAAAGCATGATATGTTCCTTTTAAAGTGGATTTTTTCCTTCAGCATTAGAAGTGAAGTATCACTCCAGCCTCCTGTTTGTGACCCACGGAGAAGACTTCCTCTTTGATCTCAACACGTCAGAGCTCACCAACACTGACACACACTCAGCTCCATGTACAAACACAAACACACACACACACGGACACTAAATCATGTTAATTTTTCCTACTGAATGCTAACCGTCACCCTGGTTGTGCAGAAGAGAGACAGAGGGTCTAATCAGAGTAATGGCTCGATTAACTCACCACCGCTGACACACAGACGCACCCTGAGGCTCCTCAGACAACACCGCCCCTCTCTCAGCGCAACGTGTGTGTCCTGCTGTCAACATGACAGTAATGATGACGTATAACACACACACACACACACACGCAAACACATGGCGCAGGTACAGTATGTTTGCAGCACATGCATGTGTAAAAAAACATAGATGCACGTACACAAAGATACAGTCACCTGCTGCCTGGATTATATCTCTTTATCACCTGAACATCTGTTCTCTGTGGGAGGGCCAGAGTGTGTGTGTGTGTGTGTGTGTGTGTGTGAGGGAGAGTGAGAGTGTGTGTGTGTACTTGTTCATCTATCTTTCTGAGGACCAGTTTGAGTTTTAAACCTTAGGAGTGAGGACATTTTGGGAAAGAGAGGACATTTTGGCTGCTTCTCACTTTCAATGGACAGTTTGAGGGTTAAGATTTGATTTTAGACAAGGCCAGAACTGGATTAATGTTCAGTTTAGTGTACTAGTATGGGGCAATATGTCAATGATGGTCCTCACAAGAACAGAAGTACAAATGTGTGTGTTGTCCTAACACTTTACATGTTGATAAAAGGTGATCAAGTTGGTTTTAGAAGCATTTTTCAGTTGTAATAATGGTAACTTCTTCCACATTGTCGTCATAATCGTGTTGCTTCTGAGAAAAATAAAAGATCAATTTTATCAACCAACCATCAGTTGCATGAAATATTGATGATGAAGAAATAAATGTGGAACTGAAACAATCATTTTGTCAACTGACAGAAACTTAGTCGGCAAATATTTTGATAATCATTTAATTGTCATCTTTCAAGCAAAAATGTAAAAAAAAAAAAAAAAACATTATGAGGATTTTCGTTTCATATCATCATAAACTGGATTTATTTGGATTTTGGACAAAACAAGACATTTAAAGACAGCACCTTGAGTTTTAGGAAACAATTTTCACTCTTTCCTTACTTTTTGTGGTATAAACGATTAATGGATTAATCAAGAATATAACCAATAGATTAATTGATAATGACAGTAATCACTGATTGCTGCCCTACATTAATTGATATTATATTGCTTGTAAAGTTGGTGATTTACAAACTTATTGGACTGCAATGAAATGTTGCTGAAGTCCAACAAGATGAAACAACTATAACATTTTTTTTTAAATTCTATTGATAATTTTGTGTATAAAATTACAAAAAAAGAGACAAAGTTAACAGATTTCTTTCTTTTGGTCACATAGAAACCCAAAATATGGAACTGATTGTCATATAAAATTAAGAAAAGTTGCTAATCTTTATATTATTAAAGCTGTAATTGTCTCTCTGTTACACAGGGATAGAATAAAAATGAAAAGAAAAACAGAGGGACAGAAGAAGAATCTCCTCAACCCATAAAGGAACACCTAATCCCACCTAATTTTTCTCTTGTTGATAATACATTTAAAAAAAATGACATCGCCATGAGATTGTCTTGTACATCACCAGTAATGCGAGTATATTTGTTTTACTGTGCTGACACGTCGGGCCTCGGATGACTGACAGCAGGCACGCTTGTCACCCATCATGCTGTCAGTGTCGGTGGCTCTGGAGACGCTCCGTGTGGGAACGTTCTGGAAAAGCGAGGCCCTAATCAGCGCTTTCACACCGGGGTCCTGTCACCTTCCTCAGCCGACACCAGTGAAGCGGCCAGAGCCGAGAGCGTCATGGTGTGAAACAGACCTGCTAACTCATGTCGCCGGTTGATTAAAGGCCGCAGAGCTCTGGTGTCTGAAACATCCCACGATGATCTGGAAACGGGGGAATGACAAACACTCTCCCATTCATCAAGAAATACTGTCGAGGTTTCACGGAGCCAAAAAGGAAATAAGAGTTTCTGACTGGCCTGTTGTAAAGTACCTGTTAAGTGATGAGAGTGTAGATAACGCAGTGATAATTATGTCCTGTGATGACTATTTTAATATGTTCCATATTTCTAGGTCACTTAGTCTGCAAACTATCTTAGTTTTGACTCATGTTCCACTGAATTAAATCCAACTTTCTGTATTTACGATTCCAGGACTCCAGGAAAACGCTGAATGAGGGTTTATTTCAAGAGTTTAAATCTCAGCCTGGTCCATTAGTGACTTAATGTTCTGTTATACTACATAACAGGTGATCACATAGTACCATCATAAGGTCAAAGGCTTGTTTTGATGGAAAATCTGCAGACTTCTCTAACATCCTACCGAGGCAATGTTTCTCCCTTTTCCTCATTAGCTGCTAAACGCTCCACTATGTTCACCTGCAAGTCTTCAGCTAACCGTGTCTGTTTGCCGTTTGGTGCTTAGCAGGTAGTGCACAGCGGGTTTTTAGAGCTTTTTTCTTTTTTTTTTCTGGAAACAGACGCCTGTTACGGCTGAAAGCAATGCTATCAGAGTAGTGAGAGTGAACTGAAACAGTGAAGTTGCAGCCAGACAGCTAAACAATGAGCTCTAACTCCCTATAAAAGCTCAGTGTTGGATGACATTTCTCTGTAGGGTTCATCGCTACGAGATGTGACGCTTCTCACATTACACACTGACATCTCAGAGTGGGATTATGAACATTTTTTTTTGACTACAACCACTTTAAAGACAGAATAATAGCAAATATAAGCATCATTTTCAAACATATGGACATGTACCGTATGGTTTTTAGACAGCGTTTCCTCGTCGAGCCACTGTAATGATCACAACACTGAGATTCATGCACGCAAAAAGACAGGAACTTTGGAAGAAACCTACTGGATTTGGCGAATCCCAAGTCTTAGTCTTAGCTGAACTTCTGAATACATTTTTCCACAGACACATTTTTTTAACTTACAAAAGTTGAACTCACTTTACAAAAGGGCCAGGGCAAGAGGAGCAATCATCAAAAACCCTTTTTCAACGGGCATGTCAATATGTTGATAGTATCGTCTTCGTTAAAAAAACAATCTAGATTGGCATTGGATTGGAAAACTCAAGCAGCTCAGGCTTAACTCTCAACTCCACCTTAAACTTACTGACAGGGCCACCATCCCTGGAGCAAAGAGAACCATCACTACTTCACATACAAATTTTCCACCGCGCAGAAAAACGTCAGCCGTCTCTGGTTTTCTGTTTTCTGTCTCTGGAAGGTCAGTTCACATCATCCATGCACACATCTTCCTCTTTGAAATACAGGCAGTGTTAGGTTTTTGACTCATGCTATTTCATGCAAGTTGCCTAAACCGACCGAGTAAAGCTGTAAATCTCTTTAAAACATCCTCTCGCTGTGTAATCTGTCTTTTGTGTGTCTGTGTAACAAACAGAAGTGGTGCAGACTTATGCTTTTAAGTAGGACTGAGGACGACTGTAGTTAAGCAGGTACATGTGTGCAAAAATGTGTGTGTGTGAGAGAGAGTGTGTGTGTCTGTACTTCATGCTAATCACACTGTGGGGACAAACATCTGGTCCCCACAAGGTAAAACATTACATTTTAGGGGTAAGACTTGGGTTTTAGTGAAGGTCATAGTTGAAGTGAGGCATGCACTGGCAGGGAAATGAATATAAGTGAATTCGTGTGTATGTGCGTTTCTGACTTTGTGTATTTATGAGATTTGTATGTAATAATCCTGTCGTAACAATCATAGTCTGTGGGTGGGCAATTACACATGTGGATGTATACAGAAGTTGGAAAATGCTTCGAAAGTCTGAATTTAAACATAAATGTTCACAGTTTTGAAGCCTTAATTAATAACTATCATCATGGATGCTTGTTCTTGGTCATCAGTTTCATCTCTTAGTTTATTATAACATGTATTTTATTCTGCTGCCTGCGTCATAAAGTGTCACAGTGTGAAATTTGGACTCATTTAATTCCTATTTGCTTATACATTGTGGGATTTTGCTGAATATTTATTAATTAATCCATGAAGTTGGGGAAAGTTTTTTTGTACCTCTTTACCTCTTATTCCCCCAATTCTGTGAGATTAATCTTGAAATCACACTGTTTCATAGTTCATTAAACTAATTTTATCATTTATATGAGATAATCAAAGTGATGGAAAGCTTACAGAAATGTTACTACACCTGACATGGTGAGATTTGTGTTGTGACTTTTATATAAATGTGACTCAGGTGCTTGTTAAGACAACATATAAAATTAACATCACATTTACATTATAAGGAGCATGTCTGAAAGGAAGTTTTAGACCTGGAAGCTCCTAAAATATGACACTGAAGGGACACTGAGCAGTAATAACGGAGCAATGTGATAATGAAGGCAAAGGCAAGTGCTGCTCTTTCACTGTCGACGCTTTCCATTAACACAACTCATAACCTGGAACTTCCCATAACCTGAACCTTGGATAACTTGTAGGACAAATGTGGTCAGTTCTGCCTTGCTTTTCCATTGTAATTACCAAACCAGAAAGGATCGGATGTACAGTAACAGTCAAAAGTTTGGACACACCTTCCCTTTCGCTTCATTGAAAAGGCAACAGCAGGCCAGATGTCCTTGTCGGTCCAAAATATCCTGCCCATGTTCTTTGTTGTTTTCTGATGTAAACATGGGAATGACATGGTGGTTACTGGGTTATTGTTGTGTTTATTGTAGGGTAATCACTAACAATAGCACCACAAGCTCCCTCTCCATCCCTGCAAGTATCTGGAACATGATTTAGTGCCACCCCTAAAGGGTGTCAAAATTCAGACCTTGTTGGAAGGCAGTGGAAACAAAACCAGAACCCTGCTTAGCCACAAAGTACTACAAGTTCAGTTGGTCCCAGTAATGGAAAAACCGGCCTTGGACCTTTTGGTCACAGACCTGAACCTCGGTCAAAGGCAACAGCTGCTAGAAAGTTTAAGTTAAGCAGTCTATTTTTTTGACTATATTTTAACTATATTTATTGGCACTTTGAATGTCATATATATTAATTTATCTCTCCCAAACACCCTCGTTCCTTCCCATCTCCCTTTCTCCACTATCTTCACACAAAGTTACCCAAAAATAAAATAAAATGAATAGCAGCAACAATGAAATAGCACAGATATTGTTTAGTAAACCAAGTACATAGTTAAACAACAATTAATAATAACAATAATGTAGAATATAGCGATTTTATGATTGTTTAATTAATTAGGTGTATATAAGAGGCATCTTACATGTAAAATGATCAGTCAGACATGGTGATGGGTGATCAAGCTGGCACACAGAAGAAACTTTACATTATCTGGTCAGATTTTTCATACTGAGAGACTACGATAGAGTCGGATTTTGGCAGAATCAAATTTTCTACTTCATATGTAATCTTTATTCTTAAGTATTTAAAACCTTCAGAGGAGTTTTGGAAATCAGTGTGAACAGGTGGATTCAGTCTTTCAGATTTAAAAAAAAAAAGAAGTTTGATCTATTCACCTTGTACCAAACACTGAATATACACTAATCAGTTTTAAGACAGCTGGCAATGACGCAGCCAGATTTCTCAAACACAGAATGATATCATCGGCATAAAGGATTTTCAACGCCTCCAATTAGTAATGGAGATGGGGGGCAACCACGATGTGTATTTCTTGATAGTGCAGATATTATACTATTTGTCAGTACTTCTACAGATAGAATAATATACAATATTACCTGCCTTCCAACCCTACATGATAGACGTGGCTTCAGACACCTCCAATGGAGAAGAAAATGTAAGGGGGCACTCAATTTTTTTTCATTCTTCCTTAGATAAAGTTGGGAACTGTATCCTGTATCCAATCTAAAAATACTGTTTGGGTCACAAGGACTTTGGTGACTTTGACTATAAATGATTGTAAAAAGTTTTAAATGAATAATTTATTTCTTTAGGGTCTGAAGTTATATTTCGAGTTTAGCGATCTAAACTAGCAACTTGACTTTTCTGTCAAACAACAAAAAGATTGACGCTTTTGTTTCTTTCTTTTGGATTAAGATTTTCTTATTTACGTTGAGGCTTGGAGAAAATATATCAAAACATGACCGGAGTGGTTGACAGGTTTTTAAATACAATGCAAACCCATAAAAAGAGGAGCGTTGTCAGATCAAAAACTAGGTCAAAAACAGATGAAGAAAGTTTGTTTGTGTCTATGTCTGTTCACTCACTGCCGTGTGTGTGTGTGTGTGTGTGTGCGCATGTCAGTGTTTAGGTGTTGGCGTGCTTTTGTGCTCATGTTATTTTTCTGTTTATGTGTGTTTCCTCGTGTGTGTATGTGTGTGAACGGGAGACCGCAGACAGGGCGTCTGGATGTTGCTGAGAACTTCCAGAGCCTCGGAGCAGAGTGCCTGTCCCTCAACCACGCCGGCCCTGAAACACACTCAAGACAAGTTAATCCTCCAGAGCTCGGCTTTATCTGCACCCACCCACCAACCCCCAACTCCCCTCTCTCCCTTCCTCTCCTCTTCTCTCCATCTCTCCCTCCCTCCCTCGCTCGCTGCTTCTCGCTCACACGTCCCCCCCCCCTGTGATCGATCGCGTACTTTGCTCACACTCGTTTAGCTCTCCATTTGTTTCCATGCAGATTATAAACGCCTCCATTTCTCAAACTGTCCACATCCACTTCTTCCAGCAAACATCTTTATGTGGTTAACATACTGTGGGGTTTTCGTTCCTTGTTTTAGCTGCTCACTCTGACATGTGGATGAAAAGTACATGTGGCAAACTGTATTTCCTTTTTCTGGTTTCCTCTATGGTCGCTTTTCTAATTTTACAATATCAGATAGCTTGATTTAGGTGTTTTAATTTAGCTGAAAGTTGTAAATGTTGCACAGGCATGGGTGGATTACTGAACAGGCCTACTGGGCACAGGCTCAGGGGCCCCAACCAAATCCAAATCAATATTTTTTTTTCTTTATTTTTTCCATTATTTTGCAGCTACAGAGCAAACTGAGGCTAAAGAAACATTACATTAAATCTGAGTTTAGAATTTAGATAAGTTTAACGGCAGAACTGCATCTCAGACTTTCTTTGATGGTTTCCTGTAATATTTTGTTTAATAACTGTACAGAGGAGTGTCAAAAGGCTTCGGACAGCCTGAAAATTGTAGTTCACCTGTAAAATGTTACTGAAAGAACGCAAAACATCTACAAACTACACGACCACAACGTCTGGCTGAGGGCCTTTTACATGTTCATTTCCCAGGGGCCCTTTGTCTCAGTCTATGTGTACAGGTGTTGTGATATAACGTCATAAAATTAGCCTTCAGATTAAAAATCCTCCAGATTAAATGACTACATGACTCCAGAATGACACATAGGAGTGTTTTCTAATCCGCTGCCCCTATTGGCAGGATAAGAGCATTTGTCTGTGCTTTCCAAAACTGTTACAAACCACTGTTAAAAGAAAATTATGTTTTATGGTGTGATGTGACGAACACTACTAATTAATTTAATGTCTGGTTACGTTTAGGGAAAGATCATGGTTTGAGTTAAAATGATCACTTTGTTAAGGTCAGAGAAACATGTTGTGGGTTAAAGTTACTACGTCCTTACAGTTAGGTGACCTTTGTTGCCATGGCTACAATAACAGGGTTAAGGTTAGGGGACGATCATAGTTCCAATTTAAAAAAAAAAACTGCCCCAACTCGCTGTTGGAGACAGGAAATAAACAGCGGTCTCTTAATGCCTACATCCACCCCTTCACTGAATGAGGAAATTTGTCATCTTATATATACATATATACGTCATGTGACCTGCACCACTGCTCTGGGTCATAATTACTACGGCCGCTAGATGGCATCTGTCACTCAAACGTAACTATAGTTTGCTTTTGAGTGACTGCCATTACGACCTATTGTGTCGTTTTTCTTGGGAGCCTCAAAACACCGGTAGCGTATTACACGGGTCAAAATAAATAAATGCACCTATTGTTTTTGCCGTAAGCCCACACACAGGCAGCGTCTTGACAAGTGTCAGGATACACCACTGTTTCACAATTTCATCACATTCTTTCCTTCCACCGTCACATCCACGATGCTGCTACTTCTTCCGTTTGTATGACACGTCAAGTGCGTGCTGTAAGCGTCAATCAGTGTGCATCAAATGATGGAACGATTGGTTTGTGTTGCACTTTAATTATATGTTAACATGACAACATCTTATACTGTTTAAAGAGGATAATATTCAACTTACATATATCTATAAAGTCCCTGTTAAGAGTACAGTTTGTCTTATTTAACAGCAAAGTGTAACTGCAATATGTAATATGTTGGAAGTGTTGACTGTTATTGTGTTTGCACTGAGCCACAAGCAGTACATGCATGTGCTGTATGTCTAACAGAGAGTGTATGTTAAACCCTGAACAGCGTTGTTCACTGTGAGGATCAGCAGCTCGACCTTCTTGACCTTTATGGTCTCTCAAGGTGGGAGAAGACACATCAGTCTCCTGTTTCAGGACCTTTTCAAAAACCAAAGACCAAAGAAGTTTTACTTTTTCCTGTGGAATTCTTATTTAAAACAGTATCAAGTTGATCAACACTAATGATGAGACTAGGATTGTATTTCTCTGGCTTCAGTTTGCCTTACGTGGCATAAATATACATTTCTTGTTTCAGGAACAGATGATTCTGAATTTCGGAAATTTCTTTTGTTAAGTCGGGTTGAGTCTGAATTGTGTGAGCTCATGACAGCCTTTCAGAAGACATTATCATCACACACTAAAAATGATCATTTGATCATAATTTTAACTTGACCTTGTCCCTGAGCAGCGCTGTAAATTTATGGAAATTTAGCTTGACATTAAAAACTTTTCCAGGATATTTTGGTCCCATTTTCCAGGAGTTTTTTTTTTCATGACTGGAAAGCTTAAAGCATGAAGGTTTTCCAGGTTTTCCACCCTGTACTGTACACGTATGGGGAGAAACCTGCAAGCTGCAATGTTGGTTAAATTTTAAGTGAAACCTTCCAGCCCTGGAAAGCTGCCACTGCCACATTTTGTTCTATTTCCATCCCAAAATCATCACTGAAGAACAACCCATGCTTTTCTTCAAGACACATTTTTTCGCAGATACGTGCTCTCCCTCGCCTGACGACAACGTATCGAAAGAAGGATGGTCGGATTAGCGGTTTTGGCCCTTGTGCCTGCGTACGGCTTGTCCAAAGATAGGTCACGTGACCCGGTGACCTATCCTTCTGCAGAGAGCGCTGTCTGTCAGCGCAGACAGGCTGGGATGCAGAGCTCAGCCTCAGACTCTCTCACACCATCCCAGAGCTGGATGCCTGAGGATTAAAGTGTGTGCTGAGTGGTAGATCTGTTTTGTTTCTCTAATGCGCTAAGTACTTGTGGAGCAGCGTGGGGTGCATGTCGGGAGAAAATGTGTGTGTGTGCTTTTCATGATATTCAGAAGTGTGCATGTGTGTTTGTGAGTTTTTTCTTAAATGGTTTGACTGTATAAGTACCTGGGAATTCTGTCAGTAATAAATACAGTGAGGCTTAAGTGCGTGTAAACACGTCTGCAGTACCAGACTGTGAAACGCTCTCCTGTGGATGGAGGGAGTAGGGAAAATCAAGCAAGTTTAGTGCCACATATATCTGTCTCTCTGATGTTTTTTATGTATGAGAAACCCAATAATAAAACTCGTACGCTCAACTCCAGCTATCCATGACGATATCCTGTTTGAGACCCAGATCTCTGGTTTCTGGCTTTAGGAGAGAAATTCTTGTGTTCATAAATATTGACTTGGACATCCTGATCTGATACGTAATACACAGCGAGTGATGTTCCTGTGTTAGCAAGACTCTCTGTGAGGGTGAAATACGAAAACGTAATTTATTTGAGTGTGTGGGATAAATCATTTCTTTTTAATTTTTCCAAAAGTGTCAAATATTTGACATTAGGTCGTACGTCAGGTATACATTTTGAAAAAAACAAAGTGGAAAAAGGAGGTTACTGGTGGCTGTTTTAACTTTTTGTTTGCGGTGTCCAAACAGAAATTGACATTTTTGTCGGTTAAATTGGTTAGAAATCAACATTTTCTTCATTTTCGTTTTGTCAGATGAGTAGTGGGTGAGTTTTGCCAACTGTAAAGTTATGATAACACACATCATGAAGGGGATCCACTGATGTCATCCTAGAAATGGCTCAATTTTCTTTGCTGCAAAAATATCTAAATCAAAATATCATGGTAAAAGACATAAAATAGCAAATCCCGTCTGCCATCTCTCAACTTAACACTGTGAGGAAAAGGTGACTTGAGCATCAGTGGTGGAAAGTAACTAAGTTCATTTACTCAAGTACTGTACTTGTACAATTTTAGGTACTTGTACTGAAGTATTTCCATTGTATGCTACTTTATATTTCCACTCCACTAGGGAGGGAGGGAAACATTGCACTTTCTACTCCACTACATTTATTTGACAGCTTTAGCTTTTTTTTAAGAGAAAGATTTGATACAATGGATAATATAACAAGCTTTTAAAATACAACACATTGTTAAAGATGAAACCAGTGGTTTCCAACCTTTTTGGCTTTTGACGTGTCGTCGGGGTCACATTTCACATGTCGAAATATAAATAGTGATTTTTCCCTCTAAACTTCTCACATGCTTTCATTTCAATAAATGTTCAAATGATCCAATATTTCAGCAAAAATCAAAGATTAGAGAAAAAGTCCAAAAACTGAAACCCATTAATCATCTCATGACCTCTCAGATTTATCTGGTGACCCTTTGGAGGGGCCCCGACCCCTAGGTTGGGAACCAGTGGACTAAACTAGCTAACTGTATATAAAGTAGATGAAACTAGCTCCACCTCCAGCAGCTACAACAGTAACATGCTGCTCTAACACTGATGCTTCAGTATTAATAATCTAATGATGTCATATATAATAATATATCAGTCAGAGGGACCAAACCACTACTTTTACTGCAATACTTGTATACTTTTTATTCAAGTAGGATTTTTCATGCAGAACTTTTACTTGTAATGGAGCATTTTCACTTTGCTGTATTGGTACTTTTACTTAAGAAAAGGATCTGAGTATTTCTTCCACCACTGTTGAGCACATACATCCACTCGGGTCACTAATTCTAAATATCTCAAGATTTTTCAGTGTATTTCAAATTGTTTTAACACGTGCACTTTGTTTTCTTTGATATTTTTATTTATCTAATGTGTGTGCATTTTCATTCTGTTACACTACTGCACTAACTAACTGTCCTTTGGGTTCAAATAAAGTGATTGTTGATAAGTGAATTGAAATTAAACATAGATAGCATGATGTTTGATTTCAAGTTGCTCCACGGCTTATTTTCTCTCTCTCTCGTGCTACGCAGTTTTAATTGACTCATCTTGAGGTCATTCATTCAGTCATTTCCTCAGATTCTATTCATGGAGATCATGTGGTAATCTGATGAAATAATGTGTAAATTTGTTGAAGCAGCATCATCCTGTTCCTGTCTGCACAGCTGTACTTGCTCCATGGCTCCAGTGTCATCTCCATTCCTTCCCCTCGGGGCCTGATACTGAAGACCGTCGACCTATTCAAAGCATTTACTGTGTCAAGGTGCAAAGTGCGCTGCCATTCTCACCCAAATCCTCCCAAAGCTCCCTTCTCTTTCCCGGGCCAGGCCTGTGGAGAGGCAGGCCAGTCCGCACAGGTGCAGCCTGGAGAAGATGACAGCCTCTCTTCAGCAGGGCTTAGCTCCTCTTGTGTGGCTTTGAGGATCTCAGAAGTGGATTCCCCCGAGGCCGTCGTTGCAGTTACACCCTTAACAACGCAGGTACTGTTATGCTGTCGACCACACCGTTTAGTTCCGCAGAGATGAATACCCAAAAAACGGGACATAGAGCAATTTGTGCCGCATATACAACGGACATGTTTGCTCTTTCAAGTGAGAGGATCACCGGGTGCCAGCGGGCAATCATCTCTCTTCGAAACTGGCTCGTCTGTCAACACCCTGCAGACGTGCGTTCGGTCACCGAGGAGGTGTGAACACCAAGGTATAACCTGAGAGATCAAAGGTAAAAACGGTTGTCAAGTGGTTTAAGTCATGGCTTGTCTGTGACCTCATTGAGCAGAGGCATTATTACACACTCAAAACGAACACGCTGAAGGAAATCTTTCAGCACAAGATATTTGAGCACTCTATTCTTGGTAGCAAATCAAATCCTGACGTTAATCGTTAAGATCCAACCTGAATTAAATTGCGTGACCTTTCTCTTGTCTCCTGTCCTTTTAACACATAATATAACTTATTTAGACTTTGTCCTATTATCTCACAGTGCTACAGATGTATTTACCAATTATTTTTGGACAAAAATAGCCAAGATATGTCGTCACAGGTTTGTGAGAAAAGGCATTTACAACATTATATATGCGCTCAACTTTTCTATACTTTTCTCATTAGTCATGAGAGTCAAACCAACAAAGTTTCAGTTGATAAGCAGCTTCTTTCAGGCTCCATTAGTCAATGGAAAAGTCCAATTTTAGCCTTGTTAGAAATGACAATACTGACCAGCCATTCTGTTGGTCCACCACTGAAATATCTCAACTATTTGAGGGACTGTCATTATATTTGGTATCGATATTTAGAGTCATATTCTAGCTAGCAGTCCAGCTCCAAAGACGATCAGTGAATCAGCAACCGTCTTATGTTGGCAAGCTGTTTGGTAATTTGCTAAGACCTCTTTTTAAACCTAAGACAGTTCTTTATGAAAGATAAGCCTAGTTAAAACCAGATGCACTATGTGTAAAGAAAGGCCAATACTGTCTCTTCTAAGCTACTTCATCATACAACTCTACTAAACGCACACTCTGGAGGCTGGGTGGTCTCGACGACAAGGGACAGGAAGTCAACGTCTCCTCATTCACTCGTAAAAACTGGCACAGGCTAAACAACCGCTCGTAATGAACGGCATCCTACTTCCCCTGGCATGAATGAGCAAAAGTTTGAGAGGGTGTACTCGTTGCCGTTTGGCGGGTTTTTAGCGCTAACCGATTGTTTTGTTTGACGCCTGGTGTTTTGTTTAGGAAGAGAAAGTTTCCCGTGTCAATACCGTGTGTTGAGGTGGTGGCAGTTCCCACTCGGGGGCTTTTGTACTGAACTTGACAGATTGTCATCCATCTTGGCAGAAAAGTAGAGACAGTTTGAGATCCGTATTACTGAGTCACCGCCGCCTTCACACCGGAAACATTTACGTAAACATCCTGTTAAACGGGCCAAAGATAGGACCCAGCCTGTCGAAACACGGCAGGTAGAAGTGAAAGTAGACAGCCTGGGAGCTTTTACACCTTTCTACTTTTTAAAGGTTTCTGCTCAAACACACTTTTCAATCTTAGCTTCAGAATAGCTCTTGGGACGGCAGTGTTGGTCGGTCAGTCCATCAGTTTGGACTGGATGGATCGCCATGACTACATGGCTCCCAGAGGATGAATCTTACTGACTTTGGCGACCACCATGAGGTTGACATTTATGTTTCAGTGAAATGTCTGACCATGAAATCTAATAGGCCATCTTGTTTGTTCAAATACTTTGGTTTATTACCAAATACAAAAAATAATGACACTCCCATCAGCTTCAATTGTACTGTGTTTAGAGCTAATTTAGCAAATGTTAGCATGTAAAAACACCTGGATAAAGCTGGAAATTTTCTACATTTTTCTTCTTGTCAACAAATCCCACATGCAGAGCCAAACCAACAATGAACTGATCCATTTAAAAATATTGTCTGTGTATCCAAAGTCAAATATGTTATTCCTCTGTGTCGTAGACTTCTGTTGTCGTCCAAAAACTATTAAAAACACCCCAATGAGCCACACCACCGCGCTGGGAGACATGTTTCTTTACCACATAGAGTTTGGGCATGTTAGTTTGTTTAGAAACGGCTGGAGAACGAATAACAATGATGAGGTTTTCAGTCTCTGGAGAGTAGTTCTGTGTAAAGCAGACACCACTGAGTATGCACAAGACTGCTAGCTTGTCGTGCTACAAATCACAACCTCTTGACTTTGTACTGAAGTTCATTGAGAAATTTACAATGTACAATATAGTAGAAAGTCAAGAGGTCGTGATATGTAGCGCAACAAGCTAGTAAAGCCCTGTGTGCAATGACATTTGTCTTACTCAATTTACTTAACAAACTAACGTGCCCGCGCTCTTTGTGATGAAGGAACATGATAGCCAATGTAGCTTTGTGGCTCGTTGACATGGTTTTTGGTAAAGAGGAATACAAATGTGTCAGGCTTTGGACACACACTCAATACTTGTTGGTTTGGCTCTGCACGTGAGATTTGTTGACAAGAAAAATATGAAAATCACTAGCTTCATCTCTTAACAAAGGAAACTGTGTGCCATGTTGTTGAGAGTACATGAAACATCACATTTTTGCCAGCGTGCAACTGTGTCCCTACCAGCGTTCATTCACATGTACAATAACAATCAAGTTCTGCTCGAAGTTTCTCTTGGCACGATGCAGGTATCCCAATGTTGTGGGAATCCCAGAAGAGTCACCGACCATGTTGGCTTTAGTGAAGAGAGAAGTTTCATCCGTAGCTTTTCTGAAGTGCAACAGAAAAATGTGTGTGAGCCAGTTTGTCTTTGCGTCCTACATTTCTGTCATACCACGACGAAGACTGTGCTGCTCTTCGGTGTCTGGTGTTACTGTGTCCGTTATCTGTGTTTAATATTACTCTCAGTCATTTTGTGTGCAAATTTGTGATACCGTTGTATGTCTTTGAGCCGCTCACCGTATCACCTCAGCCGGATTCTCGTCAGTGAATAGATATTTTTGAGACTTTAAAAGGTTTTCAACATATTTCAGCAAACCAAACAATGGGACACTAACTTAACACACACACACACATTATAATGCTAACATAAAATTCATTTTGGAAAAAAACACTGAGATTGAATTTGTGGTTTTTCTTCAAAGTAAAGTGAAGTCTGTGTGTGTGTGTCTGTTTTGGGGGGGGGGGTGGGTCATCGAGAAACGCAAGGAATGCTAACAGACTGTTGGTCTTTATTTGGTCTGGCTCCGGCTGTTATCTGCTTCTGCCTCTCACAACCAAACCTTGCGCCCACCACGACCAATCGCAGCCCGGTTTCAACCTCTGACTGCCAAGAGAGCCAATCCGAACGGAGGCAGAGCAAAAACAGAAATAATCTTCTTGTTTACCTGTGAACGGGAAAATCAGGTGTAGACAATAATAATATGTTCAAAAGAATGCAGTTCGCGATAAGACGAGAAAGTGACGGATGCAAACAGTCAGCATCTTGAAATATCACAGGACACATCTGTGAACATGCACTCGCTGAGCACTTTTATTGTGAAAACCTGTGCAGTCTAATGCGGCAGCTTTGACATAAATTCTACTTTTACAAAGCTTATACATTTTCATTTTTTGTTGACATTGTCAGAAAGGTATTAATTCTACTTTATGTTTATTAAAAAGTGTTCCTTCCCATTAACATACGTGAGGGACGCAAAATATTAGGACCACTTTTCAAAATAATACGATCCAGTACACCACCACCACCACCCACAACGACCTCATTAATAAACATACAGTAGAATTATCACCTTATCGTCTGTTTTTAAGGATTTAATATTCTTGAGTGTCATGTAACGAAGTCAGCCCTGTATATTTCCCCCCCCCCCCCAATCACCAGAAACAGCGATTGATGACATCATGAGATAGGGCCCGAGCTAATCGTGCTTTGTTGTCAGTGAGCAGCAGCTGTGGCGGCGGCGGCGGCGGTGGCGGCAGCGTGGTGTGCCGTGTTGCATCAGACTTGGAGCCGCATGGCTGCTCAGAATCTGGCTCTGTGAGGCCACAGCAGTGTTTATGGAGCCGGGCTGGAGATTAGGATGACTGCACACACACACTCTCTCTGTCTCTTTCTCTCTCTCTCTCTGGGTTTCCACTCTCCTCCTCTCAGACTGCTCGCCATGAACACTCGATGCACCCCTCCTCTTTTTTTTTTTTTTTTTTTTCAGGGGGTCCCCTTATCGAAGGCCTGGAGACTGGAGCAGTATCTATCTACACATGTGGGGAGGATGTGTGTGTGTGTGTGTGTGTGTGTGTGTGTGAGTGAGTGAGTAACAGAGAGAGGGATTGAAGTGCTAGCGGCTGACTTGAAAAGGGTCAGAGCGTTAGATATGGCTGTCGCCAGCGCCGTCATGCTTTGGAAACTCCAACGCAACCCAACAAGGCATCATGGGAGGAGTTCACCGCCGCTTTATCGCAACGCTGGGGCAATATTCACTAACGCTGCTGAAACATGCGCCCATGGGGTGATGACCTCATATTGGCAAAATGTGTCAGCTTTTTCAGGAGCAGAAGGAAACATCGACAGTTTTGAAAACGGCCACCGAACGTTTTCAATTTTCAGTATATTTTTTGGTTGGCGAGGGCTTCACGTGGCAGAGATATGAAGGTCAAAGCAGAGCCGCGCTAGACGGGTCATACATGTTTAGAGTATCATGGGGTTATGTACATATACAGTACATGACCACCAGTGTGTGTATGTGTGTGTGTGTGTGTGTTTGATAAGAAGCAGGGTGATGGCGCCATGTTGATCCTCCTCTCAACAAGGCAGCAACAGTTCCCATGCTGTCCACATCTTTTAATGAGTGTGTGTGTGTGTGTTTGTTGGTACAAGTGTATGTGAGTTTGATGCCTCTATGCATGCGTGTATTTATCTAGGTGTGCGTTTAATTATTAGTTAATGAGCATTTAAATATCTCTGTCTGCAACTAGAGCTGCAACGATTAATCGATTAATTGTCAACTATTAAATTATATTTCGATAATCGAACGAATTCTCAAAATCCAGCTTGTCAAATGGAAATAACTTCTGCTTTCTCCAGTCTTTGATAGTAAACTGAATATCTTTGGTTTGGGGACATTTTATAGACCAAACATGTAATTGATTAATGGAGAAAATAAGAGTGATTAATCGATAATGATGATCAACTAATCGACTAATCTTAGCGTTTCTAGCGTTTTCAGTATGTCTGTGAATGTGTTGTTCAGAGGATGTTTGTGTTTCTGTGTTTTTTAAATTGTGTGTGTGTGTGTGTGCATGTAAGACTGCGTGTATGTGTGTGTGTGTGTGTGTGTGAATCTAGTCAAAAGATGCCAAGCCTATCTCTTAGTGTGTGTGTGTGTTTGTGTGTGTTGTCTCCAGAGAGAGGCATTCTGATACTATTGTTAGTGAAATCTAATCTGTGTGTTGTATTGGGTTGGGGGGAAAAGGCAGGGAGGTGGGGGAGGGGGGGTGGAGGGGTTTGGGTACAAGGGGGTGGTTTGTGTATGTGTGTGTGTGTGTGTGTGATGTTGGTTTGGAGGACATTGTGCTGAGCTCGGGTCTTCAGCAGCCTCTTTCTCCATTAATGCTCCATTAGCCAAATTAGAGGCCTAATTGGGGAGGCGAGGAGAGCTCTGCGCCCCTAAAGGGAATGTGTGTGTGTGTGTGTTTGTGTCATTGTGTGTGTGTGTGTGTGTGTGTGTGTGTGTTGGGTCATTTACTGTAAAGGCAGACATCTAAAGGGACGTTTCATCTCAGACTGGAGGGCTGTGAATGGATAAAGGTGCAATGTTGCATGAGAAACGTTGAGCCGTTTGGCTGAATATTGGATGGATCAGAGTTCTGACGACAGTTGCTGATGCTAACAGACCGTCCCGATCCTAAAAGGGGCTGGTGGCTGCCAATTTGATTAGCAGGTTATTAGCTAATTAGCTAGCTACTTACTGTGCTTGTTGCCCCTCAAGGCCTGGTGGCGGGGAGGTAAACTGGATGAGACACGGGGAAGGTGTGTACTTAATTGTGAGTGTGTGTGTGTGCAAGCGTAGAGAGAGCGAAGAGGAGGAAATAATTTGTGTTTGCAAGGCACAGAGAAGAGATTGGGTTTGTTTCCATGAAGTTTAAAATTTCAACACTTTTAAGAAGAATTCAGGTCCACATGCAGGGAACACGCACAGCCTCACACCTTTCTCTTTTTTATTCTTTTTTTATTTTATGGACTCTCTGGTGGAGTCGAGGCATGTAATGGTGAGGGGAAGCATGAATTGCTCTGTTTCCAGTAGAGTCAAGGTGTATTTTAAATGTTGTTTCCGTTGGCCCTCCTCCAATCCAGAGAGTGGTGGTAATGCACCTAAAGGTGGGGGGAAAAATCACCTAAACATTACATATTACTCAATAACAAAGTAATCACATTATGTGTTACTTTACTTTTGTTAATCAGCTGTCAGCTCCATCAAAAGTGGCTTTAAAAAACTGCTAAATCCGCACAATCACATGTTCCATCTTCTGCATTTAACACATGTAGAAAAAAAAAATGGAGACGTTACAGTTTAACAGGCAGCCGACAGTTTGGAGATATTTATTGACCATCAACAGCTGCAGTGACCGCATTGAGTCCCGTCCTCTCGGTGAGGCCGCTTTGCTCTCACAGCATCAAACTCTGAACTCTAAACCAGCTGATTCATGAATGTTGCTCACCAGAAGCTAACATTAGCAACCCAGCTAGGAAGACACAACATGAAAATAAGACAACTTTGGACTTACCTGGTGTCACATGTCTCCTCTTTTGGTGGCAGCTAACCACGTCCCTTCACTAAAATAGCACATTATGGTCCAGTCTATCCACTGAACACACACACTGATATCAACCATCCATCGAACTAACTGGAAAGACCGCAAATAAGTTGTAACAAAACATGACTGAGAGTGACTGCAGTGTAGTTATTGAATTTCAAGTTGCAGTTGCTTACACTATTGTCACTGGAAAAAGGAAACACTACTGTGTTAATGCCCAAACCACAGAAGAAGAATAACATTCAGCAGTTTAGTTGTAACAATAACCGTTTAGCTAGCTAACTAATAACTATCCATAAACTAAAACAAACACAGATGGAATACAAGAATATTTTCTAGTCTTAGCTTCAACTGCTAACTCACCCGTCCTGTGATAAGTCATCTAAGGATTAAAAAAACAAGTACATTATGTCTTTTTTGGATGATTGTATCTGTTAAACTCTCACCGGAGTCGCTTTCTTCCTGTTGTTTTAATGCGACAGGAAAAAAAGATTGTTGTTTCAGTGTCACTTCAGTTGCCTTTATCACACGGGGACAGACGGGACGGACCCTGTGTGTGGCAACTTCCAGAGCGCTTGCAGGCATAGTTAGCAGGAGGAACAAGGATTACATATACGTCTTCAAGACACTGATGCATTTACGCTCTTTCACAGACCTCTTGAGCTGGATTAAATCTGTCTGGGATGCAGTTACACTTTTTGATATATGATAGCCATCTGATCTATATCTCTCAGTCTCCTAGAAATGACCTTTATATGTGACTAAATGTGTTTTGAAGGGCACGTAATGCTGCCGAAATGATGTTTTCTATAAAATATAGTTAAATAACTATTTGGCAGGTAAAGTGTCTCTTTTTTTCCACCAAAAATATCTGATGTCACAGCCTGTTTTTGGTTTATTACAGGAAAAAGTTTGCAACTTGAAGCACAGCATGTTTATTAAAATTGAAACAAAAACACAATCTCTAACTAAAGTGCTTTTTTTTTTTTTTTTTGCCTAAACCGAACCACACAGGACTCAGGATGCAAACCTCGGTCTCCAGTATCAACGTCCTGCGTTTTATACACCACTCATCATCCACTCTGATATCCTCCCTCTGACTTCACTTTGCTGTATAAATGTAATGTTTCATTCTTTCGAAAAGAAAAAAAAATGTACTTGTGAACATAATCCAGGCAGAGTTATGCAAAGTCATTGGGAAATCAGTCTGTATATGAAGGTAATTTATATTTCTGGCTATGTGTAAAAGGGGATAAATAACACTTAAGCTCTCTTTAATCATTTTTCTTTAAGTTCTTATCTCTTAAGTAGTTAATACCTGATGCTTTGGCTTTCTTATAAACGTGTCTATATGTGTGCGCACTCTCGAGTTCCTGTATTTCAACTGCATGCCTGTGTGACTGTGTATGTGTGTTGATAAGAGAGGGAACAATAAAACCTCGATCTGCGTGAAATTTCCCAGACCCGGTCTCTGCTGAAAGTACTCTAAAGTAGTTGGCAGAAGCAGCCGCTCCATGATAACTGTAAATGGCTGAGAGTTAGCTTAACCTAATCCCCTCTTGTAGGAGGCCTGCAGGTCGCTCCAGAAACCTAACAGGTTCTGACTGAGATCTCCACACCTCTGCACTTATCAAAGACTCATAGATCAGACTCTCAAAGCCCCACTCGTTGGCCCGGCTCCACAAATTGATGCTCTTACAAAGGAGAGCGGCAACACGTTTAGCACTTAGCGGCTGTATAAGTTACAGCTGCGGTGGGGATGATATTTATGTAAAACTACATCGGATTTTTATGATGATTCACAGTCGTCCGCCTTCACTGTGCGTGTATGTAGGTGCGCAGAGAGCAATTGTGAAAACGGTATTGGACAATAAATTCAATGATGTTGATTAAATATGAGGAAACGATACCATAAAGAGCAGCGGACGCTTTTGTGAAAATAATTAGTGCTGTAAAAAGGAAACTGGTTTACTCCAAATGTCTCTGAATCATTTGGGCCAACAAAATTTGATTAATCACAAACTTGCACTTGCACCAGTAAAGTACAAAACTATGGCATGTGCTCCATCCTTTATGTTGTGGTCCTGGTTTTGAAGAGGGACCCTGTGTCAAAAACATGAATTGTTTTAGTTTATATTGGCCTAATATCTCCTCTGTAGCTCCCCACTGGTGGAACGAGTCACCTATGCACTTAATGGACTGTAGGAGAGAGAAAAAAAAATCTTCTATGCACTCTTATCATTGACTTGTTGTACTGCCTGTTGGCATCTACGTCCTATTGGGCCCAAACTGAAGCTTTATGGCACTTACACGTGTTGTTGTTTCCTGACTAGATCCCTGCTTGTGATGTATCAGACTCATATGTACGTCGCTTTGGAGAAATGTGTCTGCTAAATGAAAAATGTAAATTACTTGTAAAGTTGTGTTTTTATCAAATTATAGACATAACACTTGGGGCAAAGTAGTATTATTATCCCATCATAGGAATATTGTAAGGCTGTAACTAACAATTATATTCATTATCCATCAGTGTGACAACTTTTTAATGTAATAATCACATGATGATTCAGTATAAAATGTCAGAAAAGAGTGAAAAAATGCTGGTAATCGTTCCCTGAAACCAGTGTGAATAATTATAATACTGACCAACAGTCAAAAACCCAAAGATGCTGAGTTTACTAACATGAAAACTAGCAAAAATTAATATTTGAGAAGCTGGTACCAGGGAAATTTTAGATAAAAAAACAGCAAAAGTTTAATTAATTTTCAAAGTTGTTGCCAATGAATGGATCCTGACTGGTCCCGGTGCTCCAGAGGTGGTTAGTCTGGTGTAAGCTGTGAGCTGATCACCTTCTTTTCTTTTAGACTATTTCCTCATATTGAAAGCTGACTTCTATATGTTTGCCAGTTGAGATGCTGCGCGTCATGTCATGAGTAATTGCCGCCTCCTCAAAGTGATGCCGGAGTGATCGAGGTGAGAAGAACGAGGTTAATTAAATTCCTTCGTCCTTGTGAGAGAGACGCCAAATGGGAAGCACCTGCAGTCTGATTGTGAACGAGGAGCAGCCGGTGAGGTGACGTCTACTACCGGCTTCAAAGTTGTCAGTCTCTCAAACTGGTATCAGGAAATGTCTCATTCACGATACTTCATGTCAGTTTTCTGGTGTTTCTCTGTTGAAAAGCATTTTGGAAATCATAAAATGTTCGGACAGCTGAATGTGGCAGGTTGAGGAAAGGTTGCATAAGTTCCAACTGTAAATTAAATAACGCTTTGAGGTCGTTCCCTGGAAGTCACGTGTGCTTTCAACTGTGTTATGGTCACCAATATACGCAAATGCATGCATTCTGAGCTGCTTTAAGATAACTCTGTAGCTCACTAAGCGGAGCCGTCTCTCTCCTCGCTGTCGATTCACAGTCTTGTTTACTAAGAAAACAGTGTAACATCCAGGTATTGTGCTGCAGGATCAGCACCAGGCCTGAGTCTGGAGAAAAAAAGATGAATGGTGGTCAGACATTTTTTTTTTTTGCTATCAGGCACATCTGAAAGGCAGACAACCAGTGCGTGTGTGGTCGAACAGTCTGGATGCAATGAGCTGTAAATTCATCACCCAGGAGACAAAAGAAAATCTTTATCTGAAAGTCTTTTCATTATATGTTTGTCAAGTATGCAGTCTGCAAGTCCTCCCTTTCACTTTAGGTTTATTATTATATATTGTTAAACACCCAAATATCATACAGATGACACACATATTATATACAAAATATGCATAGTAGAAGAAGACCTGTTGCTTGCATGATAGGGAGTCAGAAAGTACTGTCACACACACACACAATTCTGATGTGTTTTTTTTAAAACTTTATAGGAAAAATAATGGAAAAAGTGTCAAGACCATGAGGGATTTTCACACGCTGATGCTGGAGCTGCAGAATTACCTCCAGATTTGTGTTCAATGGCACTGAAAACCCCAAAAGAACGAAAAAAAACCCAAAAAACTGGACCAGTTATGATACACTTAATCCTAAACAGCAGTTGACAATATGATAGACACACACACACACACACAGCTACACATTTAAAAAATGAAACACTAAGGTATGTTTCACTTTTTAGTAATTGTAATTCACTGATATACAAACTTTTTTTATATAAAGATACAAAATACTTGTGCAAAAAAAGAACAACCCTGAAAATCCAAAACATTTATGACAATAGATTTAGAGTTATGAAGGTAAAATTACAGATGGTGAGTTGATGTAGTCACCAAAAAGTCAAATTTATTCACAAAGTAAATCCCCGAACGACTAATAACAAATTGCTTATACAGGATCGAAGATGTAGTTTGACAGGATTTCGCCTTCCTTGCCATTACACCACTTCCACACATAATCACCGCCGCCCCAGAGGCTCATGGGTGATTATCCGGAGTCACGTCTCCACCTTTAACTCCTCAGACAGTTAGAAAGTGTCTGATAATCAATAATTTTAATGTCAGTCTTTGTTGAGTATATCTCCGGGGAGGATGGAAGGCACGTGACGATCGATTATCATGCGATAGCGATGTGATGATGTGATGAACAAGCATCTCACTGCAAAAAATGTGAACTTTATTTACCTTTTTTATAAGCTTTGATTTACTAGATTTGGAGCGTTTTGTAGATGTATTGTAATGACACAAAAAGCGCTGCAGTTTTTCATGTCAACTACTTTTTTTTTTTAAAACGTGTCAAACTCTTGACGTCTTCCTTCGTGAAGACAACCTGCTCAGCTGTGGTTTGCCCTTGGCCAAGCCACTGTCCCCTGGAAACCCTGTCGATTTCTAGAAGAAGCGATGCCTCAGTGGATAACTGGGTTACCAAGCCTGTAATTTGTAAGTAATAGAAGTTGTCCTGGATGAGGGCGCATAGATATGGTCCAGGGAAATGTTTTTAAACGGGGGAGGCAGCACGGGAGGGAGGGGATCCAGAAAGCCCTCTCCACTTCAATCCTGGTAAACGGGGACAAACAGGATTAAGTTGGAGGTAGCGGGTTGGGGAGAGGGCGCGCTTGCCTCGAGACTTTCAACAGCTCTGAGTGGATGCTGCCAAAGAGCCGAGGAAGAATGGTCAAACCCGCTCATTCTTTTAGCTCGGCCATACGGCAGCAGTTAATTCTCATCGGGGGGGGGGGGGTAGAGCGAGGCAAAGAAGACACCTGCAGCCGAGGGTTTTAGGAGAGATTTATTTCTATTATATGCATCCCGATGTGGCGGTTCGATTAAGTCTCGGGACTTTAAGAGGACTTCTAATATGCAAATTAAACCCGAAATGTGACTCGTGCAAGATGGCGAGTCCGGCGCAGAACGACATCGCATTTTTTTTTCGGGGGCCACGTGTGCACCAAGCATGTTCGGAGAGAGGAATGTTTACTTGTTTAGTTGAGTTTGTGCGTCCTAATGAGAACGATTCCACTTGGACTCCATTAGAAAACGGATGATTTGTCCCAGAAATGTCTGAAATGGTATTTAAATCAAAACAAATCAAACTAACCAAAAGAACAAAAAGATCAAATTCCAGTATAATCTCTGACAAATCACATCAAAGATAAATGATAATAATAAAAACCTATGTTGCAAGAAAACACCTTAGGTCTAGCTCTCCGTGTGCGTGTGTTTTTAATATATGTATCAAAATGCTTCATGTTTCAGAAACAATAGATCAGGATCGCTTATTCCTTGGAAGTGCAGCCACTACTACCGCTACTTTCTCCTAATAGCTCATTTTTATGTTCTAAAATCTGAATTTTCAGTTGTTGCTTTGTCTTCCCACTTTCTCAATTTCAAGTGTGTCCAAACTTTTGACTGGTTCTCTATATATCAAACTTCATTGACATTTTAGTGCACGTAAGTAGTAGTCCCTTTATATTAAAGGTCTGTCCTGAATGGGGAAACTATTTGGTGCAGATTGCGTTATTGCAATGAGCGCATAAATACAGAAGAAGAGTTATCACAGTGTTTGGAGCGACTTCTCAAATCTGACTAGAAAGTCATTGATATTTTTCTCTCTATTGTTTGCAAAAACAGGTGGGCGACTAGATAAATATCCAACTTCCATCAGAATTCAAATTACGCCAATGTTTTAAAACTATAGATTTAATTTTGCCTGACGAAAGGTGGAAAACTAGAAGCGAAAACACATGAATGACTTCTATTTGACTTCCTAGCTGGCATCAATTAAAGATTCTCTGGATTTGAACATTGAAAGCAATACTTAGTAGTAATATTACAGTAGTATATTTTATTATGCACATGGAAGTTTGCACAAGAGTTTTCTGCTCCATTATTACAAGTGTCTTTGAGCAAGGTGCTTGGTGGCCGAGAAGTACGTCTGTGGCAACTCCCATGTCAGAAATGAAGTATCAAAAGATCATTTACACTCAGTGAATTTATCCTGGACAAAAACACAGCTGTTCACCGTGTGCATGAATTTTCGCACATTTCCTTCCTTTCATCCTTCGCAGGAACTTCGCTGTCCGATTTTCTTCTTTCTAAAGATTACAAAAACGTCTCTCAGCCGCGTCCCGCTGTGGTACAGTTATAGCAACATTTCACTCCAGGGGCTTGTAATTGAATAACTCCCTCCCTATAAAAGCAATTGTACTGTTATTATCTTCTTAGGGCCCCATTTGTGTGGAGTGGCACTTAGGATCAGGATAGTCAGAAGGACTAATCTCATATTTGGATTTCTTAGTCATCAGATTCGCTGCCGACGGCCAATGTCATTGCTGCGCTGCTGCCGCTGCCCATTCCAGCCCGGCGCGATGATGATGGGGTCGGCGTGACCTCCTGACTGATGAGTCGGTGTATGTGTGTGGGAGGGTGTGTGTGTGTGTGTGTATCCGTGCGCTGGAGTATTGGCAGGAGCTGGCTCATCAATGAGGTCACTATCGAGTGTGTGCGCGGCAACGCTGTCACTGTGTGAGGTCATTTAGCACATTCTCAGGGTTTGCGGGGGGGATCCGTCGAGATGTTTGAGGGGGGAGTGAATATGGATGAGATTGATAGACTGTCGAGAGGAATTATTTTCCCGCGCTGATCAATGTTGCTCGGTTAAAACCTTGTGATTTGATTAGGCTTGACCACTTAGCTAATCTCCCTCGTTGATTTCATGTTAAGCACATGCAAAGAAAGAACACTTTCCAGAAGTTATGGTATGATGATAATAGTGCAAATGGACTTTAGGGATGTTTAGCAATAACAAGGTTTCCTGTTTGAATTGTTTGGCTGGAAAATCTGTCGGGTTAACAGATAATTCTGATTTATAACAACCTTGTTGTTTCTATCAGTTTTGAATACATACTCACCATCTTATTCGCTGAGATCACATCACTGCAACAAAGTCTGACAACAACAAACATGAGCAGTCAAACAATCATACAGGTTGTAAACAGTTTAGCCAGATTATCTAAACTAAAACTGCAACCATTAGTTGATTAATTGATTAGTCAATCAATGTATAAATTATACTGACAACTGTTCTTGTAAAGTTGTTTTAATCTTTTTTCAAGCACAATGCCAAACTTTCTCCATTTCTAGCTTCACAGATGTGAGATTTCTGCTGCTTGTTGTTGGTGCATAACGTTGTAAATTAAATCTTTTTGGGCTTTAGACTGTTGATTAGTCTTTAAAAATTTTTAAAAAATAGGTCTCTATACACATGAAAATGTGACAAGATGCATCGGAGGAAAGCAAAACTTGAAAATTAGAAAAACTCCCGCACAGTCACGCTTACTGCAGGAATATTTATTAGTTTACAACGTTTTTCTCTGTTGGCTTGAAGGTGATTGGACATAAACAGAGCTTTTTCACAAAACCGTGATGTAAGATGTTCAGGGAGAGTCGGGTCTGTGTGGCACTAAAGTTAAGTAAAGTAGTCACCTCTAACTTTGTCTATGATCGCTCATTTTAACTGTCAGTAGAGGCAAGAACAGAGCAAAGTTTTGGTCATTAATCTGGATTCATATTGATTTTGTCAAATGTTATGACAAAACCAGACAATGACTTTATTGCTATAAATCATTATGTCATGCTTGTTTCCTGTTGTCTGACAACATAAAGAGAAAAATATGTAAATGAGAACAACTCAATCTTGAATTCAGCTTATTAAAACACAGAATATGTGATAACTGAGAGGAGGAGGAGACTGAACAGAGGTTCTCATGTGTTTAAAGCCGATCATACAGCACAGCGTTGTCATTAACTTGCATTTATGATTTGGTCATCCAAATTTGTCCCACACCTTACCAAATGTTGGTTGTTATGCAGTTTTGTTGTTTGCCAACTCAGAAGTGGAGGAAGAAGAAGACATTTGACTGTTTTTCAAATGTTTTATTGACTTCAAAAAATTATCTGTAAACACTCATATGGACTAGGGATGTGTGGAGAGCCCAGTATTTGTATTTGTCTCTGTATTTGTTGAGGCAGCAAAACTATTTGTATTTGTATTCGAATAAAAATGAAAGTAGGATTGGGAATAGGAAAATACTGTTTTTGTTTTTATTACGCTTTTAATTTTAGAATATTAAAGTGTTCATGAATAAACTATCTTGTAAAGGAGGTCCTCACACTGGGTCTCCATCTGGAGTCTCTTTACTCATCGCCTCATAGCAGACAGACCATAACGACCATAACACAGAGACAGCAGACCGTGAAACTTGTAGGGAATAACTTCAACAGCGATTATTGCTTTCCTTTGCATTTCATGTATTGCCTTTTTTTTTTTTTACAACCTTACTTTGTGGACAGGAGAAGGGGAACAACAGGTTATGTAGAGTCCCTTGTCAGCACTTTGCATGTGTCAGTAGCTCAGCTTTATCTCTTGGGAACACCCCCAAATCCGGGGGAGATGTTCAAATTAAGAAATGTGCATCATGTAGCAGGTGGATGTGACTCCCCTCGTTGAGACCTGCTGATAGACGTAACAGCAGAGCAGAAGAGAGAAACTGAGATAGCAATGTAACCGACCTGCATGCTTTTATTTGACTTTTTTCCCCCTTCATATTTGTATGAAACAAATATTTGTAAAACAACAACAACAACAAAAACAACACTATTTGTGCTTTGCTGTTGCTTTGCATTCAGGCATACCCCTAATATGGACACAAATCTTTTTCACACAGAAATGTTATTTTAATGTCGACATAGTCATACAGAATCAATTATTGTTGTTTATTTGCTTTAATCTGATAAATGATGATGACTCCAGTAGTTTTAGTTGCCTCACTTTAACCATACTGTAGTTGATATGTGTGGATATTAGGAATAACCAACTATAAAAACACTGACATTGAATGCTCAAAAATATCACCATTAAACATAACCGCTGGCATATTTGAATGATGAAACTGCTGTTGGACACATATGCCTCTTTCACTTTTAGGCAAATATCATGTCAACATGTTGCCTTGAGATCAGCAAGAGGCGGACACTGTAATGTCGTATTTCATATCCAGTTGGTTTCTGATCATGAATCCAGAGCTGCACCCACCGCGTTTTGGCTGCCAGTTCCCCTCCACTCCTCCCGGGGGTTAAAGCTGTCAGAGGGCACGCTAGACGATTGGTGTCAGACTAAATAAACGCCGGGCAGCCAGGCTTATTTGTATGGTGTTAACAGTCGGGCAGCAAAACCCCTTCAACCCCTCCAAAAGAGCCCTTCCTTCACGATGAACCGAGGCCAGAAACAAGCAGAGCTCCCACAAACTGAAGGATTTACAGGTAAAAAATATATACATTCTGGATGAATACACACATGCAAACAAAACACAGTTGTATATAATGTATATTCAGGCAGATACACACAATGAAAAAAGCTCACGTGGGTTCCAGCCAGTATTGATCTTCTAACATAGGATTATACAGTCTGGCTCTATAGGCTTAGCGGCCTTTAATTCCCTCAAAGAATAGATAGACTGACTTTGGCTCTATACATATCTGGATCAATGCAAATCTACTTTCGCCCTAGTGGTTCAATTTTAAGCGAATTCCATTAGCCATAAGTAAAAGTTTTCTTGGGTAATGTGATTAGAGGGGAGGGGGCGTGGGGGGGTGGTGCTCTCTCTGAAAGCGGTGAAACATTTCTTTTTTTTCCTCGTTCCTTCCTCTCTTCTTGTTCCATCTCGCTCCACACGCTCTCTCTTTGGGTTTTTTTTTTTCTGCTGGTTTGCTGTTGAAGCACCGCCAGAGTGACCTGCACAGCGGCGGAGGAGGAAGTGACAATAACGCTGAGAAACAGGATGTGATGCAAGGATGCAAAGACACACACACACACACACACACAAACACACACATTAGCAGGGACATGCAGAAGATTTGAGCAGTTCTGTTTTTTGAGGACTGAATTTAATTTTTTTTGTACTTTTTGTATTTTTTTCTTTTGTTAACATGAAAATAAAGCCTCTGAAGTAGACACATGCTGAAATGATACATGCTGATTCTCCATTTTATTTTTTGTAAATTGAATATATTTCAGTTTAAAACAAGCTATTGGACATTATTTTAAGCTCCTCAGTATTTTGTGATGTTTTAATGACTCAGCAATTAATGAAAAAAATAATTTAAAAAATCATGAGTTGGAGCCCTTCAGTAATTAAGACCCTTATTTAGCCCCTGAACGTCTGTTTTGAAACAAAAATCAAGACATTTCTTTGAGTTAGCACTGCTTAAAGGGTTAGTTTGAAGCAGGGTTGTATCAGGTTATTCATAGTCAGTGTATAACCTGCAGTAGATTTGGGTCGGGACGCCCCCCCAGTTTGGAAAAGCAGACAGAAGTAATGATATGGAAGCTAAGTAATGTACTGCGATGGACTGGGCCAGCAGCAAAACATATTTTGCCCACCTAAAAAATCAATATCAGTTTAAGTATACGCTATATTTGTAATATTTTCATTGCTTTTTTTTTTTGCATCGCTTCATCGTGTCCCAAATCTACAGCAAGTAATAGACTGTACCTCATATAACCCCACTTCAAAACATCCAAACTGTCCCTTTATAGGCAGACAGACTTATGATAAACATCTACATTAGACATTAAAATGACGACTAAATGAAAAAAACACAATGTTAACATAAAATTTGCAGGTTTTACGGGCTGCTGTTATCTAAATGTTGTCATATTTTTTGTCTCCATCATATATTCAAGTTATAACAGGCAAACCAATATCAGATATTTAATAAAAGCTGAATATCATCCCAATATATTGGTCTTATTCTATTACAAACACACACAGATGAGACAGTAACAGGACAACTGACGTCCACTGATTGGATGTAATGCATCTGGGGAAATAGACTCACAACAAAAACACACACACACACACACACACACACACACACACACACATGCACACAGATTGTTCTGAACATTGTCCTGAGTACGAGATTTAATAACAATGACACAACTGTTGGTGTATTACGACTATTCACAGAGCTCCCAGCAGGCCCTGCTTTTACCTACAACAATAGCATCGCTAATATTAGAACAAACAGGCTGCGATTCCTCCTCACTGCCACTCTCATCCCTAACATGATTTCCCTTTTTTCTTTACAGTAATTCGTTTGGTTTCAGAGGAGTTGCGGAGTGGCAGCTGTCTGTAAATGGATGGACAGCGAGCGTCTTTTGTTGTGTTGACGGGCGAGGAAAGAGAGGTCACTGTCTGTCAGTCATCGGCTTTGTTCGACTGCTTCAGTACATCAGTTAAAGAGAAGGCGGGACGAGCTCGGCGTGCTGCTTATTGTTGAGTTTTGGGTCTGGTACTAAAAGTCTTGTCAATTACAGGAGGAGCGACTTTATGTCTCCATATGGTCTGTATTGACTTCTGCAGCAGCAGCAGCAGCAGGAGGGCAAATTAACTTTGGTATGTTAACATCTCTTTTATTGTTCTGTCTAAGTGAAGGTGATTCGTCCTGAAGCTTTAACACCTGCTTGTACTGACACATGAGAAGTCACTGATGATGACTAATATTTCACCAAATCATAATCTTTCCCGAACCCTAAAGGGGGCATAACATGCTTGTTGTGATTTTCTGTTTTTATATACCGTTATGATGTCAGATAGCTATAAAACTTGAGGTGAACTTGAGGTAAAAAGGCTGTGAGGATGTACACAAACAGACCGTCTGCTCTGCGGGCTTTGTTGCTAAGGTTGTTCCTGACGACGTCGTCAACTTTCATATGTATTTCAGATCGGATTCAGGCTCAGATGTATTTGAGAAGTTTACATTTTGAGTAAAGAACAACAAAAAGAGATGAAATCCTGCGACTATCATTTGTTTATCGTTTGAATGGGGAGTTACGTTCACTTCACTCCTGGACATTGTTGCTTTTTCTTTTGTTGTTTCCTTTGTAAAACACCTTTGAGTATCCTGTAAGTTTGATGTATTATTATTATTATTATTATTAAAGAGACAGGAGTTAAAACAGCCTGTTTTAGACAGAGGCTGAACTGAGGAGCTGCATAAAAAGCCAGTATAAGGTACTTTTTCTAAATCTGTAGATCATGTAAAGATATTCTAGTAGAGTCCCACAATATAAATATAGACATTAAAATATTTAATTCCCTTATATTGTATTTATTGTCATGTTTATCCATTTTACTGGCCATTAATTGGTTATATTGTTTGAATTATATATATATTTTTTTATTTCTTGTGTGCATTAGTTTCAAGTTTGTATGTAATGTGTCGTACAAATGACGTTTGATTGATTGATTTCAAATAAATGGCTCAACCAAATACTAGATCATCCACACTGTCTGAGTAAACACTTGTTAACAAACTTTTGTTCAGCGTCCATTATCATTCTTTATTCTGTCGTTCTCTGACTTTTGTATTTTTTTTTTTTTGTGTCCCCAGACTTCTTTCTTCTACCTTCATGCCTCTCTTTTATTCTCTCTCTCAGTATTCATCTGATGAGGCGAGCAGCTGAAGTACTGCAGTAAAAACCCGTCTAACAAGCTGCTGACAGGGCGCTGAATCAGGGGCAGAAGCAAAGAAAACCGTGGAGATGGATTTAAGTATGCCCCCCGTCATTAGCCTCAACATAATCAAATCATTTTACTCATTCAGAAGTTCTCGGGGGCCGGCCCGGGATGACGAACGCTGTCGAGAAGGCTTCATTCTCCCCTCAGTCTCTCTCTGCCAGGAGAAGCTGCCTGCTGTCACTGCTGTCCGGTGTGCCGCTGCTGCCAAACAAGGTCACTTAACAGCTTTTAATTGTTGGTGTCTGTCTCCAGGCGCTTGGAGAAATATGTTGGCACGGCTTCGAAAGAAAGAGAGAGAGAGAGAGAGAGAGAGAGAGAAAAAAAAAGCAGGTTTTAGTGAGTTTGAGGCTGACTGCAGGTGAGATTTTGGCTAAAACACACCGACTGAAGGATGTCAAGGGGAGATAGAGACAGAAATCTACTCAACTTGAAATGATTACATTTAATTTACAGGTTTAAAATGTGAAAAACACAAAACATCCACTGAAAGCGAGAGGAAGCTCTACATTTTTTAGCTGTTTTTGGCTCATTTTGAATCTGTAAGAGCATTTAAATCTTTTCAAATATATTTAATTTGTTTCTGTTTTCCCTTCATATTTGTCTTATAGTTTAGGATTTCTGCAGCAGATGCTCTCCAGCTTTTATCATTTTCATTTTTTCCTTCTGCTTGGTGACCATAAGGTCCCAGACATCATGAAAATTCCTGTTTAATTTCATCCAGAGGGTAAAAAAAAAAGAAAGAAGAAGAAAAAAAAAAAAAGAAAGAAAACTAAATGACACTAGCAGATGTTGTAAGAAATCTGTGATGACTCTTGACTCTGAGCTGAAAAAGTGATTTCTCTGCTATCTGCAGTACTTGAGTGACCTGAGTGTATTTAAAGTCTTGGGATGCTTTTCATGCTGTTATCTCCCCCTAGAGGCCCATGCAGCAATAACACTGCCAGAGGTCCACACAGTTTTTTTTTATGATAATAACCATGTTTTTGGTCTTAATAACTACAGAAAACACACAAACACAAACAAAAAGATACATTAAAAGTGAAGAGATTAACATTAACTGAATGCTGGATCGACTGAACATGGAAATATTTTACAAAATGTTCTTTTTTTTAACTTTACATTCAAAAGTTAATATATGTATGTATATGTTTTAAGATATTATTAGTACAGATAAATAAAGGAGGCGTCCACTTTTACTTCCTAATGTATAGGAACTTCCAAATAGTGTGTGTATGTGTGTATTGCACATGATCGTATGTCATGAGCATAAGTCATATGGTTACAGTAGACGTTTTTCTCAAAGCAGTATGTGCGTTCATTTATGCCGATATGAATGAGTAACAGTTTTATTCTTTTGTCATGCGTGGACTTAGAAAGAAACACATGAGCCAGATCCACAATGCTGCGTATACATTTTCAAATTAAGACTACAAAAAAAACCAGTAACACGTATAAATCAGAATAAAAATGCATTTAAAAAGGTTCAATCCCGTCCCTCCTTAGTTACCAACTTAAACACTGAAAACACACACTCGTTTCCGATGGTCTGGAGCCTACACCGGAGTGTTTCGGTGGGGGGTGGGGGGGGGGGGGGGGTTGTTGAGTCACTTCATGGAAATCTGACATTCTTAAATTATCATGGTGTTTACAATATAAACACTCACTATAGCACTAATAGTACTCACTTTCCACTTCTTCCCCAATCTCACAGTTTCCCTCCTGAATCTTTCTGCAATAGGTCAGAGGAAGAATACCAGTTCTCAACTGTGCATACGAAGACATTTGGCTTCTGGATATGTGAGATGTAGCATACGGTCCAGGGCCACACTGTACTTTTGTTTAATGTGCATTTCTGTACAGCATGTCTACAGCTTACTGTTAAAATGACGGCCATTATAATCAGGTGATTCCACAGTGGGATCATTTCCGCTGTATTGGCCCTGGTGCTTAAGAAGTAATACACTGAATAAAGTTTATAAGTCCAAGCCTTGTGTGTGAGACTCTTATGCATCCGAGTTTTAATTGTGACACGGGACTGCAGATGAAAATCTGGTACGTTGCATCAAACGGCAACATTTATGTTTAAAGCTGTACATGGTCCCTTTCAAATAAACGAAAGAAAAGAAAAGAAAGAAAGAGTCTGTATCTGAATTCTCTGAGTCCAGCTGTTGCAGTTTGTTTGTGTTTGGTCTGAGGCTCCGGGGCCTGGCCAGCTCAGTGACAGACGTGCAAGGCTCTCTAACGCCCCCCCACCCCCTCCCCTCCCTTGCCCTCGGCCTCTGAGAGATATATGGTTCCCTGGAACTTTTGGTTCCCATGAATCTACGCTGTGTGTCCCGAGCTGGCAGGAGAAGAGCTGCCCGCCACATCAATTCATCAACGCCGCCAGCCGCCCGTTTCACATGTGGTGTCTCTTCCAAGTGTGCCAGAGGTGTGTGTGTGTGTGTGTGTGTGTGTGTGTGTGTGTGTGTGTGTGCATGCCTGCCTCTGTGTGTGTGTGTGTGTGTGTGCGTGTGTGTTAGCTCTGGACAGTGACACACAGTTCTCGTCTGCATATCTCCTCCTGATTTTTTTCCTGTTCTGTCTCTGTTTTAATGCCACATTTCCATCACATCAAAAAATGCGATTACGGTGGAATAAAAAGACACGGAAATCAGAACACATTGGAACACCACACTTATATCGAGAGTCCATTTTTATTCACATTAATATACTTCCTTTAAGTTGTGTTTAAATTACACATGTACATATCGCTCATCATGTTATATCAAGATGAAAGAAAGTGTCATGGAAGTATAACTTTGGATGTTTTTGTATTTTTATACTTTTTATATAGACTGTGTTGATGTGGACCAGCTAACAAGCGGTAGTGGGAGGTTACATAAATAAATATAGGGATTAATTATAGGGATATTATAAGACACATGTGAGACATTTTATCTTCACTACTTCCTCCAGAAAACGTCTTCTCAAACTCTCTTTTTGTTTTCCTACTAATGTTAGTTATGTAGTTGCATCTGAAAAAGAAAAAAAAAAACATCACATGCAAGTTCAAGACAATTGTTATTATTATTATCATTATTATTACTTCAATTTTCTGTCAAACTGATATTTGGTTCGTTGCGGCCCGGTACCAGTTCAGGGCCCAGTTAGAAGACAGATTAAAGTTGTCACACGAGTTTCGAGACGTTCAGTAAATATTTTGACATCATCTAGAAAAATGAAAAAGTAATTAAAATGTTGGAGCTGAACTAACCCGGACTTGCCGACTGCCTTGTATACGCTTCAGATAAACTTTTAAATTCATCTTTTGCACAAAATGACTCTTGGTCTTGGTCCGCATCACTTACGCTGAAAGCACATTTGAAGGGGATCTTTTAATAGCCGGTACGAACAGGAGGAATGATTGCAGCGTGGAAAACCTCTGTGTGTTTATATGGGCATGTGACTGTTGTTTTAAGACGGACTCGAAACACTGTGAACCTATCATTTAAGCCTCCGAGTATAACAGATTCGGTCCTCACCAACACAAATAGGTGGCGGTCCAAACAGCGATCGTGTGTGGAGATAACCACAAAACATATATGTTTGCATGTGAGTCAGTTTTGGACAAATTAATATTAAAATAAGCTGTTAGCCTTCATTTATTAAAATGACATGTCCTCAGATACAGTCCTGAACAGTGTCATACATTCCCCCCAAGTCCTGATCAGACTGTCTGATTGGTTGAACCTCATCTCTGACCCCTGCTGTAAAGTTTACTCTCTAGTTTGCAGTATCAGCATCAGGAGGAGAAAATATATTTACCTGCTGTTCTTGGGTGTTGCAGAATCATATCTTCAAACTTTCAACATGCAGAGTTGTAGTCTAAACTAAATTAATCACATCAGGGTTTGAGGCTCATGTTTAATGTCTCAGTTAAAGCCTGAAATTCACATTTTCTGCAGCTGGTTTGACACAAAGTTTATTTGTTTTTGTTTTTTTTGCATCCAACTCATGTTTACTTGCTTTTTATATAATTATATGTATGCTTCTATTTTATGTCTTCATAATTGTATTGCCTCTGTGAAGCACATTGTGTTGCTTTCTGTATGAAATGCGCTACATATATAAATAAATTTGACTTTTTATAACCCTGTTCCTGTGCATGCGCTGTAGGTCTGGTGCAGATAAATGATGTTGTTCAGCTCGTTGCCATTAGCTTAAGAAAAGAATGATCAAGACAAAGAAAAAAAGAAATTCCCCAGTGATGCCGATAAATATGCGCCTTTGCAGAGAGTCAGTGATAAAGTGATGAACCAACACATAATTTGTCTCACTGGGCCACAAGTCAGCAAATTCTTTACCACCATGCTTTTGTAATCTTCATTCTGACTGACTCACATCATTTATTTTGAACCAGCTAAAAGCCAGTGATGGCAGCGTTTGATTTTTAGCCCATTTTCCAGATTAGAATCCGAACCAATAAAGCAAAGTCTGGGTATTTTTTAAAATTTCTTTTTATTTAAATTAAGACCTGAAACTTTATCCCATCTGCTTAATTTGTTGCAATTTTCTCCGAATTAATCGTTAACGTCACAGTCAACCGTATTAGGTCCCATTTGTGTTACAGCGTACATTAAACATGCTTAATTTATTCATTAAATTGTCCAATTCTGCTACAAGAGTCCAGCGGCTGCTAAGAAATTAATTATGAATAGACAATAAATTATTTATCCAACGCTGGGGCCCCGCAGCCAAGACAAATGAGTCTTGTGTCTTATTGTAGCTTAATGATGTTTCCTTGTTCATTGTGAGGCTAAAAGTTTATATCATGGGTTATTAATTTAACAAGAGAGAACAAATGAAAAGCGAGCCAAGCCAGCTGGACTGTGCTTTAAAAACTTATTTAAACAAATGTGGACATTTTTTAATACTTTATATGATAATACAAACCTTATAAATTGGTGAGTTCTTCAAATTATGGAATACTTAAAGAGTGTTGAGCTTAAAAAGGTAATTTTTTTTGTCTTTTTTTTTTCCACCATCACTGATCAAGATGAATTAAAAAAAATGTATTTTTATGTCAAATGAAGGTCAGCTGTCTCCTCAGTCTGTCTGTTGAGGGTGTTGTATTGTTACTGATTGATTCAATGTGCTGACAGAAAATCTGGCATTATCGCTAATAGACATAACTTTGACAAATACAAATACAAATCTCAGACTTTACTGTGTGTAAAATGATGAATGCAGAGTGAAATCAGCTAATTTTGATGAGACAAATTCAAATGAAATTGCACTTTGTCAGGTGTAGAAGTCATATGTGTTTTGAATTAGAGCTATTTAGCATCCATATGAATATATTAATACCGCTGCCTACAGCCTGTGCAGTGATGATTTGTCAAGTTGCTCTTTAACTAAAGATGGGAGTCAATGAGGTTAATCATCTCTCCACTGGCTCAGCCGTCCCGGCCGCTCTTTCTTCGTTACGGCTCCGAGCCATCCGTCACGACAAGAAAGAGCCTCCAAATTCTCTGAGATTGCCCGACAGTTTTTCAGCCTCTCCCTCTGCTTACACTCAAAACAATCATCAGAGAAGATAAATATGCACAGCAAATGCACAGCTATCGTAAAATTGCCTCTATTCCAGGAATGGCCAACCTAATCTGTTCTGCTCTGTCATCCGTCCAATTGACAGGGGAGGCTCTGTCCAGCGGTCTCGGGCCAATGGGCCAGGAGCCTCGCAACGGCCCCGCTCCTTGTCCTCATGTCTTCCTGGACGCTCGGGGGGCCGCAGCTGCTCGTCAGGGCCCCTCGTGCCTCTATTCTGTCAGTATCGGCAGCTGAAACTAAATAAAGATGTTTACTGACAGCCTAATGAAGGGATGGGCCCTGGTGATTTAACCTTGATGAATGGTCCGCCCAGGTGTTTTCAATAACGACAATAAGCACTGCAAGCCGCAGGCCCACTGATACTGGTATAATGCATTATTAGGCCATTAGAGGCAGGCCAAGAGAGACCACTTATGCACTGGCCTATCAATAATGCGGTGTCCCAGTCCACATTTGGGCCCGGGGAATTAGTCATACTGATATTCTATTTAATAAAAAAATCACAAGACGACGCATAAAGAATCTCATTACATTTTAACAGGGTTACAGTAACCCAGGAGGACCGCGAGTTTAATTTTCATAAGAGCATCCATTCCTCAATTATGTCAAGCAGAGAAAATGTAAATGGCAAATGGAATGCTAACAATATCTAACCAGCAGCGCATTGGCAGGAGAGGAGAGCGAGGGCGGGGGGGGGCTGCAGCTCTCTTTCTCTATGTGTGTGTGTGTGTGTGTGTGTATGTGTGTGCAGAGTTTCTGATCATGCAAAAAAAAAACAAAAGGGAGAAGTCCACAATTTACCAGTAGTGTGCGTTAACCCACTCGCACCCAGTAAAACACACACAGGGAGAAGCAGCAGTGAGGTGTGAGAACGGGACCTCTAATGACGTCTATCTTACCGCGACAATGAAAACTCAAATTATTTTTTTTTAATTTGCTGTTAATGTCCCCACGCAGAGACCAGACTAACGACCCATCACATTAGAAAATATAAAATGTGTGTTTATTCTTTTCCAAATTAGTGTGAAACTGTCTCTGTCACATACAGGAGAAAACCCTGTGATGATGATGACAGATGGTTTCAGTAATGGATATTTCATAATAGTGAATTCAATAAAGACGATGAAAGATGATGACTTTCCATTTGATTGCAAACTGTTGCTTGTTAATGTCTAAATAGCGTTTTTGCACTTTGTGTTTTGACTTGTTTGATTATAGTCAATGTGACTCAGGAAGACTTATTTCATGCTGTTGTGAAATAAGTCTAACTGCATCTCATATCGTAGCGGTGCTGCAACAAAAACAGCAACACCGTTCTGGCCCTGAAAACACTTACAGCTCTGCCATTTGCATTCTTGTGAGATATTGGAGAGTTTTCGCTCTTTGGGCCTCAAATAGTTATTTATTTGAAACCATCAGAGGGGGAATTCAGGGGGAAAATGTATCTTTTGTGGACAACTCATGGAGCTTTGGGAACCACTCGTTTAATCTTTAACAAGGAAGTGTAATTTATAAGCTTGTCATTAAGTTATGTACAATTTTAATCTGAAAGCGGCAAGTCACTAAAGGTGTCAAATAAATTTAGTGAGCAAAATATATAATATTTCCCTCTGAAATATAGTGGAGTAAAGTAAAGTACTGTACCAGTCAAAAGTTTGGACACACCTTCCCGTTCACTTCAATGAGAAAGTGTGTCCAAACTTTTGACTGGTACAGTTCCTCAAAAATTGTCTTAAGTACAGTACTGGAGTTGGGTAGAAGTGCGCATATCAAAAGAACTAAATATCTTTCGATACTGTGGTCACACCGGAAAGTGTAGCAAAGTATCTGCACTTGTGGGCAAAAGCTAGAAAATTGTACACATAAAAACCACTTAGAGTGCAAGTTGGTGAACGTAGCTGTTGAGCTAACCGCTAACACGATAGCCAGCTGAGAACATGCTACCGCTAGTCATAATAGCTCACCGAGCTAGCTGCCTTGCTAATTGTCGGTTTGCAACCTAGCTAGATTGGTCGCTAACAGGACACTAAGACAGGCAAAAAACACTTTTGTGGAGGAGTTTAGACTTTCACACAGGAAGTGAAATAAAAGTGGGTGATGCAACACTGCTAATAAGCTCCTATTCAGCACTGTCATGATCAACCTTCCATTGACCATAGCACAATTTTGCATGTTAGTGTTCACCAAAGGGAAACAGGAATTTTTGTGTAAATTTTCTTTGCCCCCATAAGTAAATCAACTGATCATGGAAATTTTGATTGAATGAATTGATTGAATAAATGCTGATGTAACCAAGCCTTTAAAGAAAATACATACATGTTTCCACTAATCTTGCGTCCATGATCAGTTATCTCTTGTTATAGTCTTAATATATATTAAAAAAGAATCACATTTGAGTATTTTTATATGAAAATCACTGTCTGTTCTCTGCCTGTAAAAATGTTTTTAAGAGAGTAGCTGTACAAGCTCTTACAGTAGGTTGCTGAGACTTTAGCTGAGCAGCCAGTTTATTCAGAGGAAACACGTCTTGCATCCAACTTTATTATTTGTAAAACAAAATCTTAGAGCTCATATGAACTCATTTTTTATATGTGACATCATCTCAGTTATGTACAGCTGACATGCGTGTATGAAGGGCCACACACTGAGGAAATCGACATGTTTTTGGGCGATGGCGAGCACGTTACGTTTACATTTGAGCACATCCATGCTCAGCACAGAACACACAATTCATCAGGGCAGGATTCATGAGGAGACATACACACAAATGGATCAGTATATTCTGCGAGGCTCGAACAAATATACATAAAATCTTTGGTCAACTCACAGCAGCTCTCATCAAAAAACCCCAAAGACTGCTGCTGAAAGGTGTCACTCTGCACTCCGGCAACCCTTCCCTCTCACACATACACGAGCTCACAGACTGTCAGTAGCGGTATTGGCATGTAGCTATCAGCGCCCGGGGGCCGAAGCCGAGGGCCCCTGCAATAATAAACTGCTAATTGAAGGACTGCAGTGAGCAGAGAGGTGTTAGCGGGGCGCCCAGCCGCTGAAAGATCACTGCAGCACGCCAGCCAGCCGAGGCGCTGAAAGAGCCTATTACACCTCGCCTCTGTACCTGGATGCTGTGTTAATGAAAATACAAACTCGCTCTGCTTGAAATATACACTACATACATGTGACTGACTGCTAGACAAGCATGTACAGTACTGTGCAAAAGTTTTAGGCACTAAAAGTGAAGATTCTTTCAAAAATGATGCCATTAATAGTTTTTTTAAAAATATCAATTAACTTAAAACAGAGTTCAGTAGAGGAAACCTTAATGAAATCAACATCCATCCATGATGATCAAGGCTCTGTGGGGGCCAAACCATCTGTCTTTATGACTCTGGTTGTATGTTCGGGGTCATTGTCACGCCGCAGAATAAATTTGGGACCAATCAGACACCTTCCTGATGGTATTGCATGATCGATAAGAAGCATAACATCGAAAGTGGAGAAAACTTTTGCACAGTGCTGTAGATAGAAAGACAGACTGTAGGAGTATTTCTAAACATCTTTTCATTCATGTTGTCCTGAAAATTCACATATTTGGACCAAGCTTGATGTGAGCAATGCGACTGATGTGAAAAATTGTTAGTAAGGAGACGTTTGAAGTGTTCATCGTGTGGGTTTTGAGGAGTGCATTATATTGAAAAGTGTTCCTAATATTTTGTCCATCCTGTTAACATGACATAAACATGTAAACATAAACACATGAAGGGGGGAAAAATATTAGGAACACTCAGAAACATGTAACATTGCAGGTACTTGGTAGGCTGTTGTGGATTTAAACTGATGTAAAATATTTTTTTTTCAGCCTCTTATCTTATCCTCGTCTGTTTTGTTGATGTAGCTAATTAGGCTCTGCTGATGTTGCAGATATTCATATGCTGCCTGCCTTAAGAGGACAAGTTTCTCTCTGTCAGCCATGTCGATTGTTGACATTTTGCACCGTGACTCGTAGAATACTTTAAGCACGGAGATTGTAATTTTCAACTCAGAAGTTTCTGACCTCCGAGTTGAATGTAACTCTCTATCCATCCATTGAGGGTTGTAAGGGAGTGGCAGCTGACATTGAGGGAGAAGCGGAGTACAAGCACTAGTACCACAGAGACAGACAACCATTCACACTCCTAATCATACGGGCAATTTAGAGTCACCGATTAACCTGCAAATCTGCCTGTTTTTGGTTTGTGTGTGGGAGGGGGGGGGGAAACCCGAGCACCACACAGGCATGGAGAAAACACCACAGAGAAAGGCCCCAGCCGGCCAGCGGGTTCAAATCTGGTCTCATTGTTTCTAAAAATTACAAAGAGTTTTTAGTGGTGAAGTTGACAGATGTAGCTACAGAAGCTGGCGGGGCTTAGCGAAGGGAGGCCTAAATCCTGACTTGTAAAGACAATCCGCTGCATTTTTCCTACTAGAAAGTGGAATTTATTTAAAAAAAAAAAAAAAATAGACCTGCGTACTCTTTAGGTCTAGGTGCAAACAAGCAAACACACAGCGGTGAAAAGATTTGTAAAATCACTACTCAAGTGTCTGTAAAAAATGCCATGGAAAACACCACAACCACCAGCAGCTCCACCTCTCCTCCGTGCCTCTCTCTCCCCCCCATGGGCCTCCGTCTCTCACCCCCTCTGAGAATGAACCGAGGGGCCCCGCGAGAAACAGCCCCTTATGCGGCGTGCATGAAGCCATGCAGAACGTTCATAATCTTTTAATACTTGCACAGGCAGGAAAGATTAAACCGTCAGGGTGTTGACAAGTGACAGAAGAACCTCGTCGAGTGTGTAAGTCACAGTGGCGGAGTCATGCACTCACACACACACACACGCACGCAGACACACACACACACACACGCACACATACAGACACACACTGCGCGCAGGGTCTTCTCCCCTCTCCGAGTGGTCAGGGACTCTTCACCTTAATTAAAGAAATTGGCTTTCCAGATTGCTTCCCCAATACTTGATCAGGTACGTCTGTAGCAGTAAGAGGCTTAGTCAAAAATCGCTGTGGTAATGAGAGAGAGAGAGAGAGAGAGAGAGAGAGAGAGGGAGAGTGGGGGGCACGTACTGGAAGAGGAGGGAGAGAAAGTGAAATAAACACAGACACAGGCAGACAAAGAGATTAGGAAGAAAGAGAGAGAGAGAGAGAGAGAGAGAGAGATGGGGAAATCTGGGAATGAATAGGCAATTCATTCACAGCAAGCAAGTCTCCTTTGAGGCAACATAAAAAAAAAAATGACCCTTGTGAAGAGTGACACAAACAACAATCAGTTCAAAAACATTTGAAAACTCAATTTAAAGAGTTGAAAAAATCATTTTATTTGACACAACTTGACTTGTTTATATGATTGTGTATACTGTACATACCCTTAAACCTGACGGATTTGCTTTATTGGTAGATTCGTAACTTAACAAAGCAGGTGGTATCTGACTTATATTAGAGATTTGCACAACTGCTGCATGATTCTGCTTTTATTGAACAGTTTTGTGATTTTTTAAAAATGCTTTATTAGTGCATGTCACAGTCAACAAGAGCTTCAAGAGCTTTTATTGTCACATGCACAGCAATACAGGAGGTGGCAACAATGAAGAGGCAGTGAAATGTGGCTTCCTCCAGCTCGAGTTCCAATTAGAGTAGAAAATAAATATTTACATTTGATAAAAAAAGGAGAGAGAGGAAGAGAGATGAAATAAAAATAGAAATATATACAAATATACATTATATTGAACATCAGTTGCACATGTGTGGCATTGCACACAAGTGTATTGTGTATATAAGTGGTACATTTTGTTATCATTATTTTAATATTTGTCTTCTCTGTTTTTATTCTCTTGCTATGGATAACAACTTGATCTGTGCATATGACAATAAAGCTGTAACTATTCAGAATTAAACAGGAAGACAATGCAACACATTCCCTTTTACTCCATATAAAAGTTTTTGACATTCAATAACATTCATTGAGATCATGATGTCTGTTCTGTTCTCCAGGGCCATAATAATATAGTGTGATTGTGAATGTTTTTATCTCCATAAACAAATAGCATGAGACCTAAAGATTACTTTTTGTCTGTTCAATAAAAGTTTAATCAAGGTTTAATCACCCGTTTATTAATGACCGATGATGTATTTATGAACGAAAAATAGATTTGTGGATCAGAAGTTTGGTAAAGGGACTAATTATGACGGGATACTGTAAAGGGTCAGAATAAATAAACAGTATTTAAAGGTTAAAAAAATAAAAATAAATAATATGTATATATATATAGTCTTTATAATCATTTGTGTGATACATGACAACTGAGTGTAACAGTGATTGAAAAGCATGTTTTTAAAAAGTAGATAGAGACAGGGTTTCAAAGGATCTGAACACAAACTTTGTTGACTGTCACATGCACTAATAAAATATATTTAGCTGCTTTCATGACAATATAAGAAGACATATTTTTGATCTGAGAATGTGCTAAATTTTGCGTAAGAACTTGATTCTTCATCTTTACACAGACTGCAGTTGAACAGAAAGCTCTCCATGCCTCTCTCTCTCTCTCTGTCTCTCTCTCTCTGTCTGTCTTTATGTTTGGCAGACACACCGCTTGCTTGTCCAGTGTCCATTAGCCAGAAGGTCCCAGCTGGGTGACTCTGGTGTTGGTGGTTGTGGTGAGGTAGTGAGAGTGTGTGTGTGTGTGTGTGTGTGTGTGTGTGTGTGAGCAGGGCCCCTCTGGCATTGTGTAGGGTCTGAAAAGGAGGTCACTGATTTGGGCTAATTATATTACATAGACCCTACTTAGAGCTGGTTAGATCTGTATTTATGCAAGTGTGTGTGTGTGTCCTTGTATGTCTATCTTTGTGAGGACCAATTTGAGTTTTAAACTTTGAGAGCGATGACTCTTTTTTTTTTTTGTGTCTCACTCAAACTCCAGCTTATGCCTGTGTTATGTTAAAATCTTTTCAGAACGCAACAACGTGTGAAATTGATCTCATGTAGTTTGAAGCGTGTGTGTGTGTTCTCGTACTTATTTAAAGCATGATTGTGGCCAAAGATTAGAAATGAAGCTTTTCGCACAAGTTTAAGCAGGAAGACAACTGTCAGCCTATTTCATCATCACACTGAGGTCACTGCTGCCATTGCAGTCCACCACCACCACCAGTGTCAAGGTCCTGTCTAAGGCTCCCTAGGGAGAGCTCTGATTGGCTGCTATTTATAGGGCTCTATCCATATATATCTATCTAATCGACGGGGTCAACGCCAAAGTCCTTATCAAATAAATCTTCTGCATTCATGTGTCGTCGTTTTGGGTGTGCACTTGTGCTGGTTAGTTTATGGGTTAGGGGCCAGGGAAGATCACAAGTGTGAGTGAGTGTGTGTGTGTGTGTGTGTGTGAGAGTGAGAGATATTGAAAGAGTGAAAAAGGGAAAGGAAGGAGAGAAGATGAAGAGAAACAAAAGTTGGCACAAGCACTTGCAAATTAGACTTTCCAAGTCACACACACACACTCCTCTAACTCTAACCATCCTTCAAACACACACAGTCACCATCTATTACCTACAGTAGAGGGAGCCAACACTAACAATGCTAACATGTAGCTATAGCCTTGTTAGCTTTACTACCACATCATCTGTAAGTCCTCCTCTCTGCTGCAGCTAATCCTCCGTTCGCCTGCTGACTCTGTTGCTGCTCTGCTTCATTTGTCCGCACAGCCAGCGCGGAGCAAAGCCAGTCATATGACTGCATGCTCTGCACATCGGCCTAATCATATGGAAGAGATGATCACAGGGCAGGAAATCGCAGCACAGGGCCAAAGGAAACAATCTTTCTGCACTGGCTTAAGCCAATCATGTCCTCTCTCTCAACTCGCCGCTTGGCCTCTCACTTGCCCTCCGTTTCTCTCCATCTGTCTCTTCTCCAGATTCTCTTCTCTTGCTGCCTTAAGTTATACACTCACAACTCCAATTATTAACCTGTATTCTGCCTGTTCTATACAGTATGTGTTTAATATTGACACAGATACACACTGTTGGTATTTTGACTTGATGATGATGATGTCTGATGTCTACTCTGATGTAGCCTTCTCATTTTGTACCTTTTTAACTTTTGTATTTCTGGAATAAGCTGAGTGATAATATTAATTAAACTTCCCTTAGGGTATTTATTTCGTTGCAGTAGTTGAAATTACAAAGGTGCCATAAGAGAGGGAATTTATTCAAGGTGTAGACTTATTTGCAAAATGTGTTATTGCTTTCCTTATTGCAGAAATGACACGTGTGCTTGATTGAGCTGATATAAAAAGAAATATAAATAGGAGTTTACTTTTTTCTTCCTTTATTTTGATAGCAGACCGTGACAGGAAACATGTCAAATATTCCCTTCCAAACCTGAACCAAGGATGTTGCGGCTCAACGTCACGCACTCAGACAGCTGGCCAGGAGGATGCTACAACTGTTTGTGGTGTTTTAATAAAACTAAAAATGAAATGGCACGTTTCAAAATAGACGGTCAAAACTACCATTTCCAGCTGCGCCGCTATGCTTCTCCTAAACCTCCTAGGTTGTTTGAAGTAAAGTAAATCTGCATCTTCTAACGTTACAGCATAAACAGTGAAGGGATGAAAAGGGATTGTGTGGTATAATGTTATCGTGACAACTTCAACAGCTTGGCACAGAAAACATGACATAAATTTGCTTAAATGAGGTTTCATAAAGGTTTTTCTTTACCAGTTAGTCGCCAATATTGTGGATGGAATTTGGTGTGCTTTTGTATGTCAATATGTGTGTTTTTATTTTTTTATTTATTTTAAAGAAATTAGTTGTGTTTAAAAAAAAAAATCTCGGCAGGTTGGAAAAGCACCTGCACCATCATCAGCACCAGTCAAACCCACCTTATGAGAGATGAATGGCACTTTAAGTTGATATAAGTCTCGTTAAGACATATAATAATGCATTACATCATCTAAAATGTAGAACTGTCTGACCTGAAGGAAACATTGAAAGAAATGAGCATTGCTGAGACACCGGCCACTTCCCTTTAATGAAACCAAGCGGTGGCTCTGATGTGTATCAGACGCCGTTCAGCCTGACGTCTCCTCCTCGGTTTATCTCTCCATCAGCGGAGCAGCAGGTGAACCGGCCAACAGCTTTGTCCCGGGAAGCGAGGGATTCAAACACTCGAGGTCAAGGTGCGCCGGTAATCCGTTCAGCTGTGTTACCAGGATTAAGACGAGGCCAAGGCCATCGCTCTGTCCACCTAAAACAGGCATTACCATGACAATGACCTGGGAGGGGGAAAAAAAAACGTACTACAGGTGCAGCACCTGCTGGGGTTAAAGACACTGCTTGACAACACACATAAGAATCAAATTAAATTAGGATACAACACTTTTTTACACCTCTTCATGTATACTTACACCCTCACATGTACAAATATACTAAATCAAACAACTACAGTCAGAATCTAGTTTTCTCTCCCACATCAGGACAAATAACTGAATTAATAGATTAATTAACCATCAATTAACCTAAACTTCCATTCTAATATGTTTTCAAGTTTTCATTGGAACTGTTTTCTATCAAGTACCGGTGAAACCTGACAGAGAGATGTGCGGATTAAACATTATAAAGTAGCCAGGAAATTACATTTTTTCACTTTGTCACACTGAGTCCTGTTTTTCTTAGCTGTCTATGTTTATTATTTGTGTTTCAACATTACATATTGCTCAGTCAAATATCTGATTTGTCAAAAGTCTACGAAACAAAGGAAATCTAGTGATATGCAGAGGGAAAGATTTATTTATTTGGATCCTTTTTAGCCAAAACCAAGGCAGCAACTTCTCTTCCGAGGGTCCACAATAGTAAACATTACATCATCATGCAAAACAATAGTGTGATATATTCCAAGGCAAAAGAAAAAAAAAGGGAGGGGGGGCAATACATCAACAATAATGACAACAAGTACCCCTGCTATATATACTACTATAGCGTATGTATTAATGGGACACAAAAAGTCACTAAAACATTTGATAGAACTCATGAATTGTAGTTTTACCTGTCTATCTCCTTATTTGAAGTTAAAAAAAAAGAAAGAAAAAAAAGAAAACTTAACTTTAAACTTAATTTAAATATTTCTAAACCCTAAACCTCTACAGATAAAAACAGGGAAATCATCCTCGCTCTTAACCTCGAACATTTTAATCTTCTAACACACACACACACACACACACACACCCTGCCTGCCTGCGACAGCCACTCTCTCCTGCGGTCTGACTGATGTGGTGTTGCGGCCCCCGGGGCCCCTGGAGAGCGCTAATTGAATTGGTTTCCAGAGAATACTAATGGGTCTTAATGTTGAGATAACTGATACTCAAACAACGAGTGATCATTGACAGCATGTGTTTCTGCTCTGTAATAAACATGTCACAGCGACACAGGGAGCCAGTTGGTCTGTAAATTAATTCCTCCCCCTGTCCCGTCCCCTCTCCTGCCTCACACACACACACACACGCACGCACTACTACACTTGTGAGGACCCTCTTTAGCCCTTTAAGCATTAAAGGGCACCATGAACTAATATTTAGGAGATATCAAAAAAGCTAAAAGTAGCTTCACCATATTTCTTTCTCCCTTTACACCACATTATAAAAATAAAGACATTCAACAGTTCTTTAACTCTCTTGCTGGTCCGACGATCTCCTCTGTGGCTCCGTTTTCAAAGTATCTTGAAGCAAAAACTTTTTAAACCATGAACCGTGCATGCTGTTTCGGATTTTTTTTTTTTAAAATGATAAAATTTATGTTCACGCTGCAAACTCCACGCCTAACAGTTTGCAAAAGTTCTGCCCCTAAAGAGGGACTTTTTTAGGGGGCTGGAACTGAAGTCTAGACATCGGCCTCCAGTGCAAGATGTTTTTACAGGATCGAGAGGCGCAAACACACATCACACACACACATACACAATGTTGCAGACAACTTGGATTTTACAGGTCAGGGTTTTCACAGTACCATTTCTTATGCACAGAGACATCAAATTAGATCAGCATGCATGTGGTAATGTAAATAAAGCATTTTGAAGCTGTAAGACATGAGCTTTTTTTTTGTTTTTTATTTCATTAAAGATGATGATACAGGATTTTAGGACTAAACAGCCATTATTGAAGTTCCAATCAGTAAATGGTTTCATTGTGGTAAATTCAATTATGAAGACAGTTATTAACCACAATTAACTGAATTCATCCATGAAGGAGGGGTACCTGCAATACTGACACAGGTCCATTTGTGGGCCGTAGTGCATCTGCACAAAGTTCCTGTGGTGGAAAATATTTGACACAATTCATTCTCTATGCACTGATCTAAAAATGCGTACATTAACCCAACCTTTACCTGAATCTTAACCTAACCTTAAACCCTAAAAGCAAGTTTTAACCCTCAAAGAGGTCTGAAACTCACATCGGTGCTCACAAGAATAGCGGAAGCACACAAGCACATGCATGCAAACACGAGCACACATACATTAGTGAAGGACATCTAAACACAGGTTCATACTTGTGCGCAGGAACGAACATGCACATGCAATGAATATGAATATGAATCTAGACATAATATAACTAAAGAAAAGCAATTTACACACACATACATGCACACACACACACACACACATTATGCCCGCTGCTCCACGATTACAACAAGGAGGTTAGTTCAACAAAATGTGATTCATCGTTTTGCAATTTCGTAATTACTAACTATTGTATTGCATGATTGAGTAAAACATACACACAGTCACTCAGGGTCAAACACACACACACACACACACACACACACACACACACACACACAGCCGTCTTCCCAGTGTCCCTTGGTTACTTTGGCATCAATGGGTCCCATAACTGTCCAGACCAGAAGCCTCCTCCTCCGCTTCCTCGGCCATCTGGGAGATGTTATTCTGTCGTTTTTCTTGGGAGGACAGTCTCTCGTGCAGCAGCGTTGACCTCGGCGCTCTGAAAGCTGCAGCTTATAAACACCACTCACTGTTTCACACCTCAGCCAGCACACAGGCAGGACAAACGCACGAAAAAAAAAAGGTGCTTAGATGACTGTAATCTGCAAAATCCAGTCATTAAAATGTGTCTTTTCCATAGTGTGGACAGTTTAATTGGTGTGTAGACATAACTATTCTTTGTGCGGGCCAGCTGTCTTTAATTAGCAAAAGGTCCCTTAAGTAACATATGAAGCATCTTGGATAGAAGTCAACCTCCAGCTACAACTGTCTATGCCAAAGAAACCCTGACTGTCACTGTACCCACCCACACTCTCACCCGGCCAGTGCCTCTGCCACGCTGTGTTTGGTATAAAAACAAATTCCCTCAGTGTAATCACAAGCTGAGTTAACAGTTTTCAATAACTTGTCCTTCATCGTCGTCATCCCCCTCCAGCGACACCTCAACGTCTCTGACAGGCCTGACGACAACTCAGCCTCAGTTATTGTATTTCGGGCCGAGCCCAGCGGCCATGAATCAGCCGGGAGTTTGAGAAAATACCACCGAGAGAGCGAGGAGGAGCATTGGGGGGGGGCTCCTGCTGGGTTAGAAATCGGGGTTGATGCTGAAGGATGTGGCATGCAGGGAAGGGTTTTTTTATCCCACGCAATGTCCACATGTGCTGGTGGGTTTTGCAGGAGTGGCTTTGCACAGGCTAAATGGGGGAGGGCACAAACACATGGTGCTCCAACAACAACTGCTGTAGGGCGGTAAAACAATAAGCATTCTGTCAAACGTGTGAGTGGGCAGTGAGAAAGCCTGTTCGAATAAGGCGATTAAACAGTGAGGAATCTGAATCTGTAGTCCCATAGTACATTTACAGTAAATGCAATTATGAAAGTTGCATTTTCTTGTACAAATAGATACAAGAAAATGCAAGAAAAGCACAAGAGAAAAAACATAGATGACCAAACCGTGAACAAAAATAAAGTACATTAACATGGAAACTGCATTCACATGAGTTTGCAAGAAATACAAAAAGTAAATAAAGTATAAAGAGTTAGCAGTTAACAGTTATAGCTTACTTGGATGTTGCATTAGCACACAATGTTGCTGTCATATGGGGTTGATTTTCATGTTTTCGACTTGCAAAGTTTGTCAAGTGATGGTTAAAAACACTGTGCACTGACAATATGAATCTTTATTCATTAAATGTAGGTTTAATCACCATGAATGATAGACTTTGGACAATGTGGCATGCTTATTTACTATATTTTTAAGTACTTCCATGTTATAAAGCGCCAAGTCAAGTTCCAAGTCGTAATTATGATTTGGAAATTGTAATTACAAGTATGATATGACGTGATCGTGGCATTGGCGCGACATTAACCTCACATAACTAGTATAATGGTTAAGCCAGTGGTGAGCACTGAAATAATCACAGAAAAAAAAAATTACACACAACAGTCACAAAATAGTTATAAGAAACTGATTTCCGACAAATAAACATGCTACTACTTTCCAAAAATATGGAAGATAAAGTTTCCCAAAATAAATGACGAGTTATTTGGGTTTAAATTGACTCATCAGTTTTTCCTGTGAAATAAGATTTGACATTTCTTCTGAATATCAACAACTGCTCAATGCAAGTGAAAAAAACATCAGACTCAAACAACTGTCTGAGAATATATTGCATTTCCCCTTTATTGAACTGTGTAGTTTTCTACTTGTGTAAATTTCTAGTAACCTGTAAAATAAAGCGTTCCCAGAACACTTGCTGCAATAGTATGAACTAATAGGGATCCAAATAAATAAAGAATTTTATTTTTATTTTTATATGTCTACATAAAATGCAATAGTCAAAGCCACAGAGCCTCATCAAATGATCTAACACATTTTTCCTAGTTTGACATACTTAGACTGATGACCTCATTATGCAACACCTGGCCGTCTCTGCAGATCTCTGCACACACAGCAGCTCGGACTCCATGTTCATCTTCCATCTCCTTTTTCTGCTGTGATTCTCACAGATTCTCCCATGCAGCCTTTGGTTTCCATCACTGTGCCAGCGAAGAAAACAAACACACTGTCTCTCCCAAAACTTCTCATCCCTCCCTGGTTTTCTCACCCACATACCCCTCCCAGTCCCGCTACCACCACATCACCCTGAGCGGGAATTGGCGTGCAGATTTCCCCGGCGGGTGTTTGTTTGTAGAGTTTGATGCGGACAGTTTCACCCCTCCCGCCTACTCCGTGTCTTTCTCCAAGTTAAACACATGAGTTCAACTCATCTTTCCTGATGTTGCTGTCTCTGTTGCCAGATAGACTACCTCATCATCCAGTCTGAAACTATGGCACCCATGTCTCGGACCAACATCACAATGTCTACTAGTCTGCTCAACTTCCATATTTTTTTTTTTAAATGAAAATACACATTTCCTTCTCCCTTTTATAGCCTAGGAATCTGCAGAATCTCTTCAATCCAGAGATGATGACGACTACGAGGCTGCACCTGTGGTCTGGCTGCTACAAGCTGGCTGAACTGGTCCAGACTGGAGAGGGGTCAGACCCATGACGAGAGTCAACTTCTTCTTTCTGGGGGCAGTGCAAACAGGTCTAACACTGGGAAATTTTGGGAGTGTGAAACCCATATGAAATGTATACCCCTTTAAATAATGTTGTAAACTAAATCTCTAATCAGCAACAGACAACCCTGAGCTGCTGTTGTAAGATGCAGTGTGTGCTCACTGGTCCAGATGGATTATGATCCTTTAGTGACATCTACTGGTTTCAAAATGCTGGTGGAGCTGACATGACCCAACAAATTCTACCAGCTGCAATTTATCATACAGGTATTTATAGCCAAATGTTCTAACAGCAAATACATGTATCTCTGTATAACTGTATCTCTATTACTTACAGTGAAACAGAAAGTCTGTAAAAACATAATATATGTTTGTATTTGGTTGTTGTTATTTCATTGGTGCCTCTGTGTAGCCTACCCTCTCCCTTTATGTTATCTTTATTCCTTTTTATGTTTACTGTTTTTTGTTTGTATGTGGATTAGCTGGTATTTTTGGTTCTTAATTTTAGCTTGTACCACATTGTACAACTCTGTTAATTAATCAAAAACAAAGTTGGTTAAAAACAAATTGTATGATATTTTATTAGTTTACAACTGCCTTTAAAATGTGTGTGAGGCATTGATTCTAGTTTTATTCCCAAGTAGAGCGTCTTAATTTTAAAATAATTTCAAGATAGTATTGTCATTTTACAAAGTCATAAGTAATTTTGACTCTTTTTATTCAAGTTTCAAGTTTCACCCTCGTATAAGTTGAATACTAGACCATGATTGGCTCCAAAATAGTTGTGATGTCACAAATTTGGCCGTGGGTACAGGCCTTGAGCGCTAAATTTACAGTGAACACAGAAACTTTCCACTTTCAGTAGATGATGAAGGGTGAAAACCCCTTCTGGTATCAAACCGCACATACGTCATTCTGCACAGTGAAGCTGAAACCACCAACTCAAGGAACAAGAAGAAAAACACATTTTTGAGTGAAGGGGGATTATTGAGTCAGAAAATTCACAAATAGACCTGTGTACTCACCACATGGTTTTAAGTTGTAGAATGTAAAAATGCTAGACTCCATGAGTAGCTACAGCCCAGGTTTGAATACCTTCTTTGGCCTCATAATTTATACAGTAATATGCAAATATAAAGAATCATATTAAATACAATATAATAAAATGCATTTTTACAGATATAATCACACAGAAACATTTACTACAGAGCTTGTTTCTCTCAGATTATGACAAGACTTAATATATTTTGCAGCTTTTACTGCACGTTGACTTTTCTCCCCACATAAATAGGTCAGTTTCTGAATGAGGTGGATAAATTCAGGATACACATGATTTATTGTTTTCAAAGAAAACCTTTCTGTCACAGTATAATAAGAAGTGAGATGCTGTCTCAACTTCTCCTTTATGTCTCTCTCTCTCTCTCTCTCTCTCTCCCTCTCTCTCTGTCTCTCTGTGGTACCCACTTACTTTGGCGTTGCCGTGGTTACCATAAGAAGCTCTGTGTAGTGACGCCAAACGTCCAGCTGGAGGCGAAGTTTCATAAGATTTCCACGTCTGTGTCTGAAGTGAAAACACTCTGGTACTAAAGGGGCAGATCCGAGGACCAGATACGAGCGACCGTGTGGAGCTGCCGAGCTCACACACCCCTCGGGTTTTTCAACGGCTCCTCGCTGCCTCGCCTCGCCTCGTCCTGGGGACAATCATGGTGGCTAAAAACAGAAAACAGACCGGGAAGAGTCCGGCGACCCCGGCTGACCGCGACAGGAGCCCGCTCGTCTCGCCCCCTGGCAAAAGTAACGTTAGGCGACCAGGCAGGGATGGCAAAGCGTTCAGCAGCTCTCATTCAAACGGGCTCTCCGGTATCAGACACAAGCTGGGGCTAACTCCCTCCGCAGTCGCGAAGCTGGGAATCACTCTCCTCCTCGGTAAGTTAGGAGCGTTAGCCTGCTAGCTCCTTAGCTAACGAGTGCTAACAGTAGTAGCATTAGCTCTAAATTAAGTTATCTCTGCTGCTCATCAGCTGGCTAACGTTAGCTCACCTATACGCTAGCTCACCAGCGTTAGCTAACTGTTCCCCATTGTTGCTCTTGCAAGGAGGGTTGAATCGAGAGCAACTGGACTTCTTGGTTGTACATACTTGAAAAGTATCAAGCTCAAGTATCTACAACCAAGAAGTCCAGTTGCCCTCGATTCAACCCTCCTCGGATAGCTGTGACCTGGATGACTGGGAGTCTTCACAGACATTGCTATTCATTAAAATCACAGCAGTGTTCTTTGCTGTGATTTTAATTTGAAATTTATGCGCCCTATCAGCCCTACACGTGTCAACCCTTACTATTATTATTTTTTTTTACAGTCTTTGGTATTAAGGTGTTTGAGTCCTCAGTAGCCCCCCATATCATTATCAAGTCACCCCCCTTGTAATTGAACTGCTTCGGTGTATGTGTCATTGCCATTTCTAATCATCTGTCTGGAGGTCTTTGCAGTTTGTTAAGACATGAATGAGCGTTTTTCTTTTTAGTAGCAGTGAAAGTTAATTCTCTCTGTTCACAGCTGCTCTGACTGGATATCTCCACTGGTAAGTTGCTCTATCAGCATGTTATAACTCTCATATTACAGCTGTGTTTTCTTGTGGATGCAGCTGCTGGATTTCACGTTTCTCCCTCTGTGATTAGGTATCATCTCACGCAGCTCTTTGAGAATGACAGACACTTTTCACACCTGTCTAACCTGGAGAAGGAAATGGCTTTTCGGACAGAAATGGTAAATAGTGCATTGTGTTTTTATTTTTTAATTAAGGATACACTAATAACATTGTAATAACACAAGCTGATGCCAATATAATTTGATACATGCATTTTTATAATAACGAGTGAATTGTTTTCTCTATAAAATGTCAGATGTTTCTGAAAAGTATGCATAAAAATTTCCCAGAGCCCTGAATGACATATTCAGATATGTTTTGTCAGACCAACAATCATATAAAACAGAGAAAAGTAGCAAATCCTCAAAAGCAAAAAGCTGGTACACCAGCATTTTTTCTTGAAAAGCAACTCAAACAATAAATGAATTATTAAAATTCTTGCAAAATCATTTTCTGCTGATCGACCAATCAGTTCCTTATTTGATGATTGCGTTAGATAAACCACTTACACAACAAAGAAGGAAGTATGAAATGGCAATTCTGCAATCAGCCAAGTATGAAAGTAAATGGGGAAAAAAAAAATCATATTTAAATGTAGTTTAGATGAGTTTTGTACATCACAGTGTAATGGTTTGTCATCATCAGAGCTGATGCAATTAATCTGCAACTATTTTGATAATTGATCAATCATTTAGGCCTTTTTTTTTTTTCTTTTTTTTTTTTTTACAGTAATATGCAAAACATTCCCCTAGTTTCAGCTTGTAACTTGAACATTTTTTTGGACAAAACAAGTCATTTGAAGTCTAAGTTTAAGGAAATTGTGAAAGGCATTTATCATCATTTTCTGACATTTTATAGACCAAACAATAAATTGGTTAATTAAGAAAATAACGTGCAGATTAATCATAATGAAATAATTGTTAGTTGCAGCCCTAGTTACCGTAAAGGTACAGTCACATTAGTCTTCCTCACACTCAGCCCTGGAAAAGGATGTGATGTCACAGTTTCGATACGAAATAAAACAGAAAAACAGCTCGCGCGCTGCAGGGCTCCAAAGTCCACTAAACATTTATTGCGCGCCAAGGTGACGTTATGAAGCACTGCTGCTCTTCATCAGGCTAAAAGTGAGCGATGATGAAAGTGCAAACAGTCTGTGAGAGCGATGCTGCGGTTAAATATTAGTACAAAATAAGGTCGTGACACAGAGCTGGAATATCGACTTTGCCATCTCCAAAAATGGTGCATCACTGTTTCTATTTAGCCAACTGTGCAAATTTGCAAGGCAAAGTTGAACAAAGGTGAAGTCTGACCTGCAAAAGTGTGCCGGTGTCGGCTGGAGAGAAATGCAGACTTTAATCTGTGCAGGCTTCGAGTGGAAGTGAAGAGGATACGGAGTGAATATTTACAGAGTGGAAGCGTGACATGGCCGGGCCGTAACTTCTGTTACACCGCATCATCTACACATTTAAAGATAATCATACATCTTCTCGCAATAGTATCTCAAATCCTCTTCTGTTCCACTCTCTGTCACCATAAATCCAACTTCACGAGGGCAAAATCAGCAAATACGTGTCACTTTATGTAGTATATGTTCATATGGATCGTCATTAGTGCTGTATGAAAGCTGCTGATGGTGCTGTGCAGCGAAGGCTTTATGCCCTTTTGAGAGATGACACTGAAGGTGATGATTTAATCATATGCAAACAGAATATTTTTCTTTTTGTTCGCTACCAAATGGGCTGTGAGCTGCTTACCATCTGCTGAGCCTGGAGAACTCCCTCTTGTTTCTTTTTGTAAAGTTATATTTAGTGTCTGCCCGTGTTTGTGTGTTTTTTTTTCTCTCTACCACTCTGCCCTGATGCTTCTCTGACTTCTCCCTTCTTTTGAGTTCTTCTACACGAGACAAATCTGTTTTTATGTATCTTCTTTTGCTTCCAGGGTCTGTACTATTCCTACTACAAGACCATCATCGAGGCTCCGTCTTTCCTGGACGGCCTCCACATGGTCATGAACGATCGTCTGACGGAATACCCTCTGGTTATCAACACGCTGAAGAGATTCAATCTCTATCCAGAGGTAATTTTGGCGTGTGATTCGTGTTAGCGACAGTGCGGTTGCTTTACACATCTCAATCATAGCACAGTTTTATTTGCAGTTATCAGACTATACACACTTTATCTGAAACTTAAAAAAAGATTGAACGTTTCAAATCTCGCTACACCGAAGAAAAAAAAAAAGGAAGCGAGCTGTCACATAGAAAAAAGTGAGAACATTTAATATGCTCTATATGCGCACAAATACTTGTAATAATGCGTCTCTAGAAATAGAGATGGGGCAGGAAATGCTGTGTACACTAAGTATACAGAATGATAATGAGATGCTGGCATTTATTGCGAAAGAGAAGTCGATATGTTGCCTCCAAGCTTAGACGCATTTAACACATGAACAATATGTAAATATAAATCTCACCAGACCTGCAGAAGTTATTTATTTCTTCACAAAGGCGGCACAAAAGTTTTTAGAGAGAAGGTCTGAAAACTTTTATGCAGAGATCTGGTATGTGTTGGAATTTAATGAGAATAAAGTAAATGAAGGAATAAAGTTGGGGGGAAAAAAAGGAGTCATTGTAGTATATGTTTATGCAGTGTGCCTGGTAACAGCACAAGCATCTGGATGCATTGTGTGTTGGTGTTTCCACTGATTAGTGAATTTGTGGAATATTGTAAAAATTTTAAAAGGTGTATTGCTGGCGGAAAATATCAAGGAATCGGGCTGCTTTACAAGACAGCAGCAGAATGTAATTTAAAACTGGCTTTTGCACATTAATTAAATGTTTTTTACTTCCTGTATTCTCTACAATTGCAGCAAAAAAAAACACAGTGTTTGTTCATTTAAAAAAAAAAAAAAAAAGACAGAGCAACGTTATCAGCTCAGGAAATGACAAAAACAGCTCTGGAAAAGCAATCGTTCATTTTACAGGAGGTCTACAACAGGAATCCTTTGTGTATCTGCGCTCCTCAGAGATAACAAAACAAAAAACCCTTTCAAACATGTTGTTTTAAATAAGGCTTTTCATTGGTTGTCATCCCACCCGCTGTGCGTCTCCGCTCCTCAGGTGGTCCTGGCCAGCTGGTACCGCACGTACACAGGTGTGATGGGCTATTTCGGGATCCCTACAAAGATGTGCTGGTCCATCAACAGAGGAGAGGGACTCACGCCCGTCGACAGTTGTGAAGGTACACACTGTTGCCATGGAGCCCCTGTCTGATCTGCAAATATGCTTATTTGTGCACACGTACACATTTACACAGAGCTACACACACACACACAAACATACACAGTTAAAATCCTCACACACAGTCTTCGCACTGAGTTGACTTGGAATGAGTAACTTCTTCACAGACTTTGATGCATTCTCCTCACTCGGACAGATGTAGTCGAAAAACGGCCCTCACGGAGAATTTGGCAGTGAAGAGAAGATGTAGAAATATTGCAGAAAGAATTGAACGTAGGAATCTGTTTTTGACTTTGAACCAAAACTGTAAAAACAGTTTTTTTTTCTATAAAAATCCCCCCAAATTTTTTCTCCCTCTAATACTCAGTTATGATCTTTTTACATGCATGCTTACAAAATCATATCAGACATTTAGGGTCTAAGAGGAAACAAAATGATTATTATAGTAAGCTTGAGGCAAAGAAAAACACTTTAAACCTATTACACACAAATAGGTTTGTGTTTTTTTCCCCCCTATTTGTTTGCAGGAAGATTTCCTGGAAGGGTAAATCTGCCGGCAGTAAACAAGCAAAAAAAACAGTTTCAGCTTTCCTTTTGTGGAGCTGCAATCTTTGTGTTTTGTCAGTCTCATTAGAGGAGCATGGTACCCCGGGGTTGATGTACAGGCTGTATTCACACTGTTTACATAAACCTGATGCAACCCCCCCCACCCCCCCGCCCCCCCCGCCCCCCTTGCGTAAGAGCTAACAGAGAAAACGGGAACATTTCCTGTAACTGTCAGCCGGTACATTCTTTTCGTGAGATCCAGAATAGATCAGGAAGCACTGCTGAGAGGAAATGATTTGATGGTGATATAACTGCAGTTTTCAGTCAGCGGAGTAAACAAAGTGTTTATGGTCACGAAAACGTCGCACACGCGTCTTATCCGTTCGATCTCTGAGAAACAACGTGAGGTTTTAGAGCTAATATTGTCCAATGATCAACATGTTCATTAAACAGACACAAAAACAGCATTTAACACACTAGCAGGTCAAATATACTGTTAATTTCCCCCCATATTCTCATAGTAATTTCATTCCAGCTGTAGTGTAGGGCTGCAACTAACCATTATTTTCATTATTTATCTGCTGATTACTTTTTTAGATTAATCTCATTCTCAATTTCTCAGAAGTCACGTTGTTGTCTTCAATAAGCTTGCTCATTAAAATGTTAAGATGTTGATTGTACTGTCATATATGACAAAGAAAAACAGCTAATGGTCACACTTGGGGAAACTGGAACCGTCAAATATTTAGCTTTTTTTTTTTTGCTTTTTAAAATGACTGAAATGATGAATCGATTATGAAAATAGTTGCCAATTAATTTTCAGCCTTTAGATTAATAAACATCTGTGATCTTTATAGACTGTCCCTTTCCAACAGACCCTGTGAAAACAACCATAGTGTCTGTGTATACTGTAAATAATTAGGGTTTCAACTAACATTTGTTTTCATTGTTGATTAATATGTCTTTTAGTTTTTTAATGAGTTGTTTAGTCTATAAAATATCAGAATTTTGTGAAACTTGAAAAGTTGCCATCTCACATCCTGTGCTGGCGTCTTTATTTTGCTTGTTTTTTTTTAAAAAACTGTTGAAAACACAAAGACATTCAATTTACAGAGTCTTCACAATTTCACAAGTATTTTGGGGGAAATGTTGCTTTTTTTTGGATACAACACAGGAGATGAGAAATGAAGGAAGAAAGGGAACGTACAAGATTTAGTCTAGGAAAAAAAAAAGCTTTTAGTCTTGCAACTAACAATTAATTAGATTATCAATGAATCTGTTGGTTATTTTCTTTATTAATCGATCAGTTGTTTGGCCTTGTTTTGTTTCCAATCAACAGCCCATAACCTAAAAATATTAAGATTACTATCAGAGTACAGACACCAGAAAATATTAACATTTGAGAAGCTGGAAACAGCTTTTTTACTCAAATTAATTATTGAAATAGTTGGCGATTAAAAATAAGGTCAACTAATTGGTCGATCAGTAGTTTTTGTTTCAAATCTTGTCTTCATCAGTAACTCTTTAACTCTGAAAAAGACTCAACAATCGTCTCTGTGTGTGTGTGTGTGTGTGTGTGTCTGGATGTGAATGTGTGTCGTGCACATCAGGGATGGGCGACCCGGCGTATTTCTACGTGACCTGTGTGTTCCTACTGAACGGCGCGATGATGAGCCTGTTCTTCATATACGGTGCCTACCTCAGGTAACTCCTGGCCCAACACTCTGTCCTCTACATCTCCTCCCAACATCAGAGAGAAGGAGAAGATGAAGATTTTTTTTATGGTCCATCTCATTTCTCGTCATTCAGCAGTGCTTTTTCTCACCTCTACAGTTTGCAGAACTACTTCGCTGGCACGTATCATATCCTCGCACCCTTATGACACCATGTGATGTAATTTTAAAGCATCCCGGTGGTCGGCAATAGGACTAATCAAAAACAAGGGAGAGCACTGCCCAACCTGTACTTGTACCGACTCGTTACAAGCTGTCGAACCTAGATGAAGGGGAGGCAAAAAAAAAAACAGATGATGGCGACAGTGATAATATGAGAATCAGTGAGGAGTGAAGTGTTGTGGTTTGTTTTCTATCTCTGCCAAGAATATTGGATGTGAGGGATCAGATGGAGGATGACCTTTCTGTCTTCTGTCTTTCTGCTTTTCTTATCTTGCCTCCCCACTTCTTTCTTTCCAATTTTTTATTTTTTTTTTCCCTCTCTCTAGTGGCAGTCGGCTGGGCGGCGTCGTTACCACCATGTGTTTCTTCTTCAATCACGGCGAGGTGAGTGCACGGCCCTTGTCCACCTTACTATCGCCAGTCAGGAGATTTAAAAGTCGGCGCCGGCGTCGCATTTCAGCGCGAGTAAGTCTAGGTGTAAGCTTCTGAAATGTGTTAAAGGCAAAAATGGAAAGAAAAAAAAAGCACTCAGACAGAAAAGCAGAGGGTGGTTAATAAGGACTCATTTCAGCCTCAAAGGAGCTTAGAGTTGGTTTTGGCTGGCGCTCAAAAAAACGGAGTCCCTCTACCCACCTCCCTCTCTCCAGTTCTCTCCCCTCAGAACAAATAGCATGCCTCTATTTTTTTTTCCAGATCAATACGCTGACAGCTCAATCATGCACTCACAAACACTTAGAGGTGTTTCTCAGTCATCTCAAACACCCTACGCTCCTCTTTACCAGTTTTATCTTTCCTTCCAAAGTACAGTATTTATGAAACATCTGTGGTTTGAGACTGTGGTGTGAAGTGTTATTATGTATAAAAAGTGGTGTGACATGTTATGGAGCGATGGAGCCTGGTTCCCCTTTAAAAATGAACGCGCAGTATAGTATTAAACAAGATAAACGCATCATGAAAAAAATAAACAGATGGATGTTATTTGACATTGACGTCTTCCAAGGACAAGTCGATTTCTATGTTAACTCGCTGTGTTTTTGTCTTCCTGTTTGTTCTAGGGAAAAAAAATATATCAAGCTACTACATTAGCGGTAAACCTGACATACCAAATTATTCGAAAGTGCTGCACGACCCTGAATCCTGGAGGCACGAATATAAAAGCTTTTAGAATGACAAAACAAAAAACATCTTTGTTGAGCATGCAGGTAATAGTACAGAAACTGGCAGAGAGCGATCATGTTAATCACAGACGGCAACCACAAAAAAACGTTTTTTCGTTGTGTCACGGACTCACAAAACGAGCGTTAACGAAGTACGGCTGAGCAGCGTTTGCCAGGAACGGTTCACAATCGGCGGTCGCTGGCTTAAACTTTCAGTTGCTACCGTTTGTTATGGCCCCTTGTTAGTTATTCCTCAGCTTGTTTCAAGTCCGGTCAAGTCAGGTCAAGACTGTAAACAGGGAAGGGGAATCAACTCTACCTCTCTTATCTGTGGCTGCACCCTGCGGTTGCTCATCTCAGCCAAGGCTCCTCTGTCTGTCTGTTCTGACCTCACAGTGTTGGAATGAACTTCCCGCTGAAGTTAGGACATCAGAGTTTACTCGCCAAGCGTTCGTACTGTAGCACTGAACGAACTCTTGTTCCCGTGGGGGTTTGAATGTACTTATTGTCTCGGACGAAAAACCCTCTGCTGAATAAATGTAATGTTAATGTATCGTCTTCTGTGCCACAAGCTGAAATGAAACGCCAACTATCAGCAGTTGGTTACATCTGTTTTCTATTTATATAAAAAAAAAGAAAAAAAAAGTGATCGGCATTTTAATGTGTGTGTGTGTTCATTTCTGCTTCTTATCAGAGCACGCGTGTGATGTGGACTCCGCCTCTGAGGGAGAGCTTCGCCTACCCCTTCCTTGTCCTGCAGATGCTGCTTCTCACCTACATCCTGCGGTAAAATCACCCCCGTCTGTTATTGTCTCCATAATTAATGATAATTCCCTTTTTGTATTATGATTACTGAAAGAGGCTATTTAGTCAAACAAAAACGATTTCTCCCCTATGGAGGATGTTGAAATTTTGGACACAACCTGGTCATTCAGAAAAAAAAATGTATACAGCATTAGGTAGCGTTTATGTTGTTGTTTGTTTCTTTGTTTCCTTGTTTGTAGAGCAGGTTTTCCCCCATACAACATACAGAAAGTTGGCAAAATATATGTTATATTATTGCGTGTCATGTGAGCTGGATCACTTTTAATAATATGACATTCATTCATTCAAACTCTCATCATAATGGTCCAATTACTTCGCTAAAAGTCTCAGTAACATAAAAAATATTCAATACTGAAAGCATAAAACAATCAAAATAACCCAAAAGCCAATTTCCCTTCTTTTAATTTCAAGTTAAGGCACATATATTGTATCACTTGCATTGCCAGTGATGCCATCAGATATTTCTAACATTCCTCACTACAATGATCTTATAAAAACATGCAGCTTTTTTAATTTTTAATGGTTACACTGGTTAAACATTTGCTATTCATTCCAAAAATTCAGTTTTATCTTGCTGCGTGGGATTTCTATTGGAATAAACATGACCTTTCTCACAGCTGGATGCTCGGTCAACGACATGGCAGTAGCGTCTTTTGTTCTTTGTTGGACCGTAAATATGTGAAACAAACAAGCGAGATATGATCAGAAACCGTCACCTTGCGACATTAAATTAACACAGGCTACAGGCAGTTTGCCCCTTTGTGTCGTAATCACCGTGGGTGAAGCAAAAAACCTGTTTCTGTCGTCCGCTCAATAGCGCGCTGAAACAGGCTCTTTGGCGAGCTAAGAGCTTGTCACAGACACTTGTAATCTTCTCACCGCACTGCATCGACTAGTTGAAACCACCTTGTTGTTTTGCGAGTGCAGCCAGTAAACTGTGACTTGTTCTACCAGCAGCTTTAGATAGAGAATGAAATGTGTCTTTTTTTTTTTTTTTTTGTCTGAGTCTGGCTCACACATAACCAGTCTTTGTAGTACAAATTGAAATTGAATGTATTGTGCTTTTGTGCTCTGTATGTCTGTGTTTTCTCAGCGTCTTAATGCATCTTCTCTTATCTCCCTTAAACCAACACTTCCTCAGCAACCTGTTTTTTTTTTTTTTTTTTCCTCTCTATCCATCTCTGTCCCACTTCTCTCTCTCTCTCCAGGACACGGAACCCAAGCAGGACAGCTATGGTTGCTCTGGGCATCTCCAATTTGTGCTTTATGCTGCCTTGGCAGTTTGCCCAGTTCGTGCTACTCACCCAGGTAAACAGAGAGAGCCAGAGAAACATAGAGAGACAGAGAGAGAGAGAGTGTGGGAAGAAAGGAGAAGGGGCAGGGAGATTAGAGAGAAAAATAGAGACTTTGATAGAACGGGACAAAGAAGGTGCGAGGAGTGCAGGAAAGAAAGTGAATGGATACAGCAGAAATAACAAGAATACACAATTTAATTGAATTAAAGCCCCCTCAGTATACCCTTTTTTTAAAAAAAATATACATATAAAATCCTAAGCAGTTGAGTGGAATAAGTTGAAGAGTGTAGGCTGGCAGACAGAAGAGTCGGAGTTTGAACTGCGACTCCAGAACAAGTAGGTCACTGCTGCGAGCATCTTTGCTTAGCAACAGTTTAGCCCACGCTGCCAGCTGCACAGTAAGAGGTTTTAAACACAAGACACACAAGTTATTTTACAGCTATTATTTCTTTGTTTCATATTTTGTAATTTGCTAATTGAACCTATTTGTCTCATCTACTGTGTGTGTGTGTGTGTGTGTGCGTAAACCCAACCTGCGGCCAAATATATCCACCCTCGCTCTGATTCGGATTACTTTATTGGCAGATGAATTTACATAACATGGATATCCGTCTTTGGCGCTGGGAATATGAGACGCCGTACACAGCAGTGCGCAATCAATGTTATGGTATGATGGAATTTGATAAAGTGGCAAGTGGCAGTAATAAAAGTGATGAGTGGATTGTTTTCACCCCACTGGTGTGTAAGGCCGACATAACCATCACAGCAAGGCATGATACACAGCATCACTTAACAATAAATAAATGTACATTAACATAGGTGATGAAGTTGGTTGCAGAAAACCCTAAAGAGCAGCTTTAAAAAGGACAGGGTTTAAGGGAAAGGGTTAAAATAAAGTGTGTGTTTTGGGGGGGGGGGGGGGGAGTGGGGTATTTCCAAGACACCTATTTAAACAGGCTCTTATTGACGACGTCCACAGCTGATGGAATAAAGGATTTCTTGTAACCGTTCTTCCCGGCCATCGGGGACTTTCGGTCTGCAGTTCGATAGCAGCGGCTGAGATGCTGAGCGGATGGGATGGGATGCGGTGGGGTCATCGTGGATCTGGATCGCCTTTTTTGTTTGTGGATTGAGTTGGAGTCGTTTGTCTCCGGTGATCTTGCTGGCCTGGTTGACAACCTGTGTCGGTTTGTTCTTTTGTTTTTAGTCAGAGGTTTCCAAACCATCAGACAACGGAGGGGAAAAACTCTCAGTTATTGATTTGTACACCTTGGACAGGGTGTGCTGAGAAAAAACGAGGCGCTGTCTTGCTTTCTTGTAGTTGTGGTCGACATTGTCTTGAAAGGTGAGTTTATTGTCTTATTACTCTTCCCAGATATTTGAAGTGGGTGGCCACCTCCATGCTGATTGGCTCGTAGGTAGGACCCGCGCTGTCTGCTCTCTCATTCCCTCCTAGATACAGAAGCTGTCATCAAACCAGCAGGCAAGGCTGTTGTTGTACTGGCAGTAGGAGGCGCTGTTCATATTCTGCTGGGCAGGCGACCGGGGCCATATCATCCGCATGCTTGATAAGGGAGAGGTCACTGCTATTACACTGCACTTCATTTGTGTATACTGACAACATCAGGGGAGATAGTACACATCCCTGAGGGACCCCTGTATTCAGGACAAAGCAGTCAGAAAGGATGTTGTTGATGCAGACACACTGGGGTTGTTCTGTCAGGGATTCTCTGACCCAAAGGACCAGACTGCTGCTGATATTCAGGTCACATAGGCACTTTAAGAGGTGGTAGGGCTGGACTGTATTATGAGCAGAGGAACAGTCCATAAAAAGACTACAGACATAAGTGAAACCTCTGTCTAGATGACTGTTTACATCATACAGGAGAGATCCTTCAATACCTCAAGTAGCTTGGTAGGCGAAATGCATGAGGTCCATAAACTCAGCTGTTTGAGGTGAGAGTTCTTTACACATTAGGCGTTCCATACATTTGCTCAGTAGAGGTGTGAGAGCGATGGGTCTGAAGTCATAAAGAGATTTGGTATGAGGTGTTTTTGGTACAGGGTGATGGTCTCTGGGGAAACTCCTCAATCTGGAAAGAGTGATATGTCTATTAAACACATGCTCCAGGTCTTTATATCTTTTATAATCCCACAATTAATTACATATTGTTAGCTGGTATTAATCTCTATAATATTATCATACTTTATATCCCTTCATTATTACATAAATGTGCATAGCTTTGGAGCCTGGAGTGTGCCACTGGAATAATTATAGACTTTTACTGTGTTTAATTATAATCAGTCAATATTTTAATTGTTTATTTGGATCTGTATTATCCAAAATAAAATCCCAATAAAAGCATTTTAAGAAATACTATAGCGCACATAAGCGGAAACATACATTCCATATATATATACATATTATTATAAATACCTGCACAAACACCCAGTTTAACTTCATTCTCTTTCATTTACACACAAACACAAAATTAAAAAAGCTGATCAATTTAAAACATTTACAATTTGATTAATAAAACAGCATTAAGATGATGTTTTAAAAGCATTTTTTAAATCTAACAAACACAGTCATACAGAAGTTTTTAGATTGGTTTGAATTCACAGATTAAACATGATATTGCTAATATTTTTCGCTATATTTTGTTTCTTAGCTGCCTCCTTGATTAATTTATAACAGTTTTCCATTAGAATTAAGAAAGTATTGTGTCCTTTCTTTCTATCTCTCTCTCTCTTTCTCTCAACATTTTCAATCTTAGTTGTTTCACCTGTTTCATACCTTCTGTTCCTGAACAGATACTAGAAGTTTACAACAGCACAGTTGTTTATAAGTGAGTTAGTGTTGATGTTGTCTCATTTTTATTTTTATTTTTTTCAGGTGGCTTCTCTATTTGCGTCATACATCCTGGGTTACCTCGGCGCAGCAAAGATGCAGTCTATCCTGGTCACTCATATGGTACAGTACATGACCTTACCAAATCTTCTATCTATCAATCAATCAACCAATCCATCAATCCATCCATCCATCAATCAGTCAATCCATCCATCAATCCATACATTAATCCATCCATCAATCCATCAATCCATCCATCCATCCATCCATCCATCCATCAATCCATCCATCAATCCATCCATCAATCCATCCATCAATCCATCCATCAATCCATCCATCCATCCATCCATCCATCCATCCATCCATCCATCCATCCATCCATCCATCCATCCATCCATCCAACCAACCAACCAACCAACCAACCAAGTGTTTCTGTCTCCTCATTTGACATTGATTTATAATTGGTGCATCATGCAGGTCATTAGCACTGCTGGAGCTCGATTTGATTGAACCGTAATAAAGAATTACATGAAACAGAAACAACAAAATGATTTAAATGCAGAAAGAAAAGATGCAAATTACCAAGCTGTGCAGGTGAGCCGAAAAAAAAAACAAAAAAAAAACTGAATAAGAAGAGAAAAGCAAATAACTTTGAAAGACAATAAATGTTAAGCTGAACAGATAGCGGAGCTTTTAGGTGCTTCACAAAGACATCGCTCGCTAGTTTGATGTATCACAAATGTACGTTAGATTGCCTTTCCGTGACTGAGTGGATCATGTGTTGTGCTCACCATAAGTGAGAGTCCTGTTAGTCATTCTCCGCTCTCCAGCTGCTGTGCTCTCACTTGTAATGTGCTCTGCCTCGGTTCTTATCTCTCTCAGCCGGGACAATTTCACGAGAGCTGTGAGGAAGACACCAGCGGAGACAGGAAGGACTTTTTTTTTTAAGTATTAACAATGATACTGACCGTGCATCTGTGTGTGTGTGTGTGTGTGTTTGCAAAAGTCTGCTGTAGCATGAAATAGGGAGGGTATATATTGGCGACTTGGTTCACTCTGCCAAGGACGAAAGTATATCTGTGTGGATGTGAGAATGTAAAGATGTGTGTGTGTGTGTGTGTGTATGTGTGTGTTATTCCGGCCGTTCGTCCCTCTGCTCCACATTCTTTCCTCCTAATCCTCTCAGCAGGGGCTGTTAGTGAGGGCCTGTGTGCTCCACAGATAAGGAGAAGGCCCTCTGTGGTAAGATGGTGGAGATTTGTGTCAGAGGGAGGCATATGGCTCTGCATAATTTAGAAAGCTTGGCAACCATGAATTTGGCTTTGTGTGTGTGTGTGTGTGTGTGTGTTTAGGAAATGAACACAGCCGCACAGCAAGGCGTGCGTCCTCTATGACCTACAGCAGCGTTAATGAGCCTGAGAAGTGTCACTTGTTACAGAGTGTACAAACATGTAGGGCTGCAAATACCAAAGATTTTCAACATTGATTAATCAGTCAGTTATTTTTATGATTCATTCATTCATTCATTGTTTGGTCTAACAATTTCAGAAAATAATGAGAATTTTCCCAAAGTGAACATCAAAAATATTTAAGAGAGAAAGGCAGCAACATTTGAGAAATCAGAGAATGTTTGGTATTTGAAAAATATGTTTGGTATGTTTGGTAGTTTGAAATATGAATTATTAGTCAGTTATAGAGCTGAGAGTCAATTTATCAATCGATCAATCGACAGAAACAAACTTTGTTAATCAAGTAAGTGATTTTTTTTCTCAGCAAAAATGACAAAAATGTACTGGTTGTTGCTTCTTTAATGTGACTATTTGATAGTAAACTGAACATCTTTGGATTTTTGGACTGTTGGTTCGACAAAATAAGCTGTTTTAATGAGAAGGCGACTGATGAATCAGTTTGACTGAGTAACGGTGAAACAATAGTGGCCGATGGCGGTGCAGCCTCCACTGGTCATGCGGGGACGTACATCACCGTTTTGCACGGAGGCTTCATAGATGAAGTCGAGGTAATCTGGGTTTTTCCTGCCGCAGCGCCGAAACCAAATGACAAAAAAAAATTTAAAAAAAAAAGAACCCGCTATGTTGAGAATTTGTTTTGCTGTCATATCTGGAAACGCTGCTTCTCTGCTCTCTGTGTTTCACAGAGGGTGGGGCTCAGCTCCTCCACACACTCACCCACACACACTCACACACACACACTCACACAGCGAACAGCAGCACAGAGAGGCTGGTAGACACGGTGAAGTGAACCAGTTCAAGTGAAGAGAAGTCACAGATTACTTGAGTTGACACCCACAGTCATTACTGTAAGGGCAATAAAACCTGTGTGAATAAAGCATGAGCATATAGAAAAGGCAATATCTCCACCTGCTTTCTCCACAGTGTCCTGGCATGCTTTATATAACCACGGCAAGATTGTTAAGCTAACAGTGAATAATTACGAACAAGCTAAAACGAAAGCCGTCTCTATGTAACCTAACTGTTTATCTCAGTTTGCCATGAATTGTGAAATTCGGCAAATTCTTGTGAACTGGGCTACAGCATGAGACAAAGCAGCCGCTCCTCCCTCCGCCAGCGGTATCTGCAGCAGTGAATCACATCAGCAGCAGCGGAGAGGGAGGACAGAGAACAGGATGAATGTTCTTCTTTCTCAACTTCACTCCGTATTTTGATGTCAGAAAACATTATTTATTTTACCCACGTTTTAGAATTGTTGTTTCCGGTGAGATGTTATTGAGTTTATATATAGCGACTTTGCCGCGAACATCACTGTTGCTGTTATGGAAACGGTATTCAGTTGACGTTTATGATTTATTTACTTTGAGTTTGACGTCAATGATTGTTTTGTTTCTCACAGGATTTCAGCTAATTAATCAGCTATCGCTTTGTCCCGCTCCTTATTATATCTGCCTTTTAAAAATCCACTATCAGTCGAGCTCTAGTTTAAATATCTCACTTTTTTCTGATATTTTCAATCAATTAATGAAGAAAATAAACAGCAAATGAATGGATATTAAAAACAATCATCAGTCGCTGCCCACTTTTCTGATGATTATTAACTGGCAGTGTTGTTTCAGCACTAACTAAATGTGCATTTTTGGTCATCCGGCTGTCTCCATACAGTATGTTTGCAGAGTGGTGCATTATTTCACTCTTCATTGAGGGATTAAGCATCAAGAGCTCATTTAATAGGATTATGTTGTGATGGTCGCTGTGTATTCAGAGTCTAATGCACTGAATTTAATCTCTGGAGTGTATTCAACAACACTGTCACACAGAGGAATTATTTTTGACATTTATTTATCTCGGACTACCCTCGCGCTATAGAGAGAGAGAGAAGAGAATCTAGTTCTTTTTAGCGGGCGGGCGGTGGGGAAAATGTAGCCGAGACCACTGGAAAGCCACAGAAGCCGGCTGTGCCTCTGAGCGCCAAGCTCACGTGTTCAGCGTGATTTCTAATTTACGCAGACAGATCACACATACACGCCGAGCTTACTGGAAAACACAGGTTGCGCCATCCGCAGCTGTGTGAACACATACAAACAGGAGTGTGATGAATAACGCCCCCCTCTCCTCTCTGCAGATCACACTGGCTGTCTGCTTTATCCTGATGTTTGGCAACTCCATGCTCCTCACGTCCTTCTACGCCTCCTCGCTCGTCTCCATCTGGGTGAGTTGGACCTTTTTGTTTAAGAGTGTCCCAGTTCATTAAGTGAAGTTGATCTATGTGTCCAGCTGGTTTTAAAATAACAACATTTTGGGTGGGTCTGGATTATCTTGTGTTGATGATGTTTTTTTTCTTTGTTTTTTTTTAGGGAATCATCGCACTGAGGGATCGATTTGCTCAATTCTTCAAACCCGGCATTGTCACCTGGGTATGAATTATTTATTTCTGTTCCTTCCTTTCTTTCTTTATCCCCATTAGCACCCAGCAGACCCACCACACATACCCACCCACCACTCGTACAGTCACCTATACATACACACTATAACCACATAAACATCCAAACAACCAAACCAGGTCATTTTTATAGGATTAACAGTCAAGTACATACAGAAGAGAAACAATATCGCATTAAAACCAGATACAGAATTCTAACACAACATAATTCGATAAGGCTTCCTGCAGTGTTTTGAGATACTCTTTTAATAGACTTCAGTATTTTTTTTGAACAATAAAGTCTTGGCAACCTGTTTAGAGGGACACACTTAATTCTGGCACAACAAAAAAAACAACAAAATGTGGCTTAAAAGTCATCATTTCTTATTAAATGTTTAAATCCAGTGCCTATGCGCTCATATTTAGAACTAACATCTGGAAAATAAACTGGTTATCGACCATACAGCCTTCAGTTTGAACTCCTCTACCAGTCAGTTTTCTATATGAGGTGAAATAATGGAACTAGCGGATTTATTTTTTTATTTTTTTTGGCCGTAGTGTCCATTCGACGACATACATATCAAACTACCAATGTGAATCTCTTCTTTCTCATGCAGGTCATGCAGGGTTTGGCGTGGGTCGGCTCCACGGTTCTGTTCAAATTCATGCTGTCCACAGTCCTCGGTGCCTCCGATGACGTAAGCTACTGTAACTAAAAGAACTGTTGTGGTGTCAGTAAATGATAAGTTCAGTCACTTTTTACACCATGAGTTGATCCTGGTCCCAGTCTGTGTTGAATTACTCTTTAACTTTCTAAATAAAAACTGCAAATATTCGGTTTGAAAGATGTTTACAGTCAATTACATTCCTGATATGATAACAATAATCATTTTGATATGATTTGAAAAGAATGTGGAAATATTCAGTAGTCGTTTGGGGGGAAAACTAAATTTTAAAGTGATGTGACTTGACTTGATTAATGTCATATTGTTTATTGCCACCATTAGAAAAGGTCATTCTGAACAATTATCATTTTCCAGTGTATTCAAGCTTTGATATGTGGCGTTGAAGACGAGGATTAAATTGCATTTTGAAATACAAAATTCTTCTTTAATCTCTTTTTCCAGGCTCACATCAGTGGGCTGATCAAGTCTAAGTTCACCAGCTACAAGGACTTCCACACTCTGATGTACACGTGCGCCGCAGAGTTTGACTTCATGGAGTTAGAGGTACGTCTCAGCTGAACACTTGAGCCCCCATCCCCCCTCCCACCCAAAAAAACAAAAAAAACCTCCATCAGAGTTGACATTCGACTTCCTCTGGTCAGAGCTGCCACAAAGTGACGATAACTGAAGAGCGTGGGCTCAGTGAGCCGCAGACTTCGCTGATAAAAACGCAAGTCTCCGATGGTTTGGTGTGAAGTTATCGGCAGACGTTTGCTTTCAAAATGTCACTCCAGTCTGCTGTGAAGATATCACAAATGCATAAGTCCCTGCTGTTTTGTATTGGAGCGGCTGGTTTTCGCCTCACAGCAGGGCTCAGTGTGGAGGAAAACCTTGAGGGGAAATAAAAAAAAATCTGACAACAGAGCCAGGCGGTTCATTTTGGAAAAGGTTCGTGCTAGACAGCAGCTTGCTTTGTTTTGTTTTTTTTTGTTTTTTTTTTTCTCTTCATTTTGTATTTATTGAATAGGAGGTAGTGAAGTGGCAGACAGATGCCCCTGGCTGGAACAGGAAACAGGAACATTGTGATTATGTGGCATACGCAGTAACCATTCGGTTACCAGGGCGCTCCGGTTCATGTGTTTTTATAACATTATGAGATAAGTGTTGTTGTCTCTCTCCCTCTCAGACTCCTGTGCGTTACATCAAAACATTGCTGCTGCCCATCAACATGCTGGTGGTCGCTCTCATCGCTTGGAGGGTAAGTCGTTCTATGTTTAGGATCAGACCTCAGAAATTGATTAAATTTGTACTTTCATTTCACGCACTTGTGCTTCTCCACACTAAGTTTCTATAACAGTCTACATGTTTTACCTGGAAGACTTGCGTTTCAGTGCCGTTGTTCGTCATTGTTTGTGATGTGAAAAAGATTTCTACACAGTCAGAGAAATAAAAAAGTGTGCCTGGTATTAGTTCAGCTATAAAGTCGAGGCACACCACGAGGTGTCGGTCCTGACTGGCTGCTGACAGCGCTGTCAGAAGAGCCAATCACTGGACGGTAGAGGGGAGGAGGGTCAGAAGTGCCGTAGTTTAGATGCTGCATTCAGCAGCGGAGCGTCGGGGGCCAGAATTGCTCCGCATTATGTCACCCTGCCTTCTCTGTGTACAATGACGCAGTTGAAAAAAAAAAAAAGGTAATTAGACTGATAAAATGCAACTTAGAGGCTTCTTGACTGATGCATCGAATCATCCTCATTTAGAAGGGTGGGGGCAGCCCTGCTAATAACACACATCTTGTAGCAAATAGAACTCACCCGAGGAGAAGCAGGGAAAAGACAAAACAAAATAAATATTAATAAGAAATGTCTCCTTCACTTTCTTCAACCCCGTGGGGAAATGAAGAGTCTTCGGTGTCTGTAGGAACAGAAATTGTACAGATTTGACTGCCAGATAGCGAGAGGCCTGCGGTATGAAACCCGGTGAGCAGTCAAACATGAAATTCATATCACTTTAGAGCCTTGAGATGCTGCTTCACTGCAGCAGAAAGACAGAGCTGGCAGTGTTTTTAAAAGTCTGATTTTACTCTTTCAATCTAAAAAAAAATGTCTGTTTTCTTTTTATTTGCCCTGCATGTCGCTGACATTTACATGTATATGTTTAAGCTTTTAGAAGCAAAGAGACTAGAGACACTTAGTCCTGATTCCTGTTAGATGAAACATGTTAAAGGAGAGAAACACAAGAGGGAGAAAAAAAAAAAAAATAATTTGAAGAACTGCTCTTTATGTACTCTAATCTTATTACGACGTGCCCACGCTAAGCTAAGAATACATGAGCCGATTTGACAAAGCATGGCATGCAGTACATGTGCGAGCTGGTAGGAGGTTCATCACATCCAGTGCACTATTTGTTGGAAACATGACATGTGGATGAATATTCTTTTCATACTTTCGAAACGTTTGCAGACTGTGCAGGATGTAGTCAGATTCCTGAGGGACGGCGGTGAAGACGTCGGTCAAGGCTGACGATGTGGATGAAGCTGCGGGGTGAGCATCCTGAGGCCCTCCTCACTGATTTCACTAGATGTTCCGGTTTGCTTTTTCAATGGAAAATAGTGGGGCAGTTAAAACGCTCAGGAAAAAAATGCAAAACAGATTCTCTCACTTTCTTGCATTTCACAGCTTCCTAACCATATTAAATAAGAAAATCTGAATTATTTGGTAATTATATGTTATTTTAGCTTTAAATCAGCTATGATGGATGTTTTACATAATGACAATGGTATCAAATGTCAGTGTGTGATGAATTGTGCATGGTTTCATAGATTGAACCTACAGAGAATTAATAGCAACTCTGCAGCTCCTCTCGGGCTTTATGGAGCTTTATAACCAGTTTCATCTCATTGTTTATCCGTCAGGCTGCAACTTCACTGTTTCTGGTTCACTCTCAGCGCTCTCATAGTGTCATTTTCAGATGCAGCAGGCAGCTGCTTTCAGAGAAAAAGCTGTAAAAAAAAAAAAACCCTCTGTGCGCTACGTGCTCGGCACCAAACGGCAAACAGACACAGTTAGCGACTAGCTGGTGAACACAGTGGAGCGTTGAGCAGCTAAAAAGAGCCAGACATTTCCCTCAGGAGAAAGCAGAACAGAGCTGAGAGACAGAGAGTGAATATTGGACTTACATTCACCAGGTGGACAGAAACACGACTACAAATGAACGATAACGTTGCTACATAACTGCTGGCTGTGGAAATAAGCAACTGTTTGCAAACAACAAGTCCAACATATCAACCTACAATGTCAGTGTTGTGTTCACATCTTGTTTCTGCTGCCCCCAAGTGGCCAAAAATCAGTCATTGCAGGTTTAAATAAGCAATGTCTTCATAAATAATACTATTTTGTTTTAATATTTCAATATTGTGCATGTTATTTTGTCCTCTATCGGACAAGCTGAGTTTAAATAGTATTTTTCTGTTGTTCTCTGTTGCAGGCCTGAAATAATCGCAAAGGGAGAGGTGAGAAAAAAAATATGTTTTCATACCCTTTTTCCATAGTGTAGTGTATGCAGAAGTGTTATCTTTATAACACCTCAGTGTGAACTTTCAGGCATTTTTACAGCATCGCTCCAGTTTTTTTTTTTTTTTTTTTTTAAACCTGTTTTATTTGATTAGATTCCTCCAGTGCAGTAATGTCTGCTCACTTACTGTGCCCCTAAGTGATTTTCATCCCTTTTCTCATTACTGAGAACTGAAAAGCAACTTCCCTGCTGCTATGAAATCTCTCTGTACCTTTTTTTTTTTTTTCAGCTCTCTTCCAGCTGCTTCATATCATCTTCTCTAATGTCTCTCCCAGGGCAGGAAAATGTTCAGATGTTCATCCACCAGCCACATTGTCTGGCAGTTTCCCCATATCATTGCTTTAATGTTCCTGTATGGCTCAGTGACTAACACTGCCAAAGCCCAAGGGTGTTCCCGCTGTGCATAGGAAAGCCATGCTAAAAAAGTACTTTTTAGATGAAAAACCTTATTTCATTATATATTTTATCCAGGAAATGTAGCTTTTCTTCAGAGCCCAGATGAGAGTTGAACTTGGAGGGAAGCTCCTTCTACCGAGATAATTGCTTTCCTGACAGGAGGGCTGCAATTTAGGATTGTTTAAATTTTAAATGAATCTATCGAATCATTATAGATTATTTATTTTGTACACAAAATATCACAAAACACTGGAGAAATGGTGACAATTGCTCGTCACAAATTCCCAGAGTCAAATCGTTTGGTTTTTCGAACTGCAACTAATCATTATTTTCATGATCGATTTAATCTGCCAATTATTGTCTTGATGAAGTGAAGTGTCAGATAAAAGTAAAACATGTCTGTTATAACTTCCTTACAGCCCAAGGAAGACGTCTTCACATGTCTTGTTTTGTCCGACCAACAGTCCTGAACCCAAAGATATTCAGTGTATAATTATGTAAAACAGAGAAAAGCATCAAATTTATTAAAAAAAAAAAAAATGATGATTAATTTTCTTTTGATTGTTGATTGATTAATCAACTAATTGTTTCAGCTGTACTTAAACCAAATTATTTTTAATTTGTTAGTATATAAAAATAGAAAGCAAATCCTCATATTTTAAAAGCTGAAACTAGTGACTATTCTCAATAAATGACTGAAATGATCATCAATATAATTTATGACTTTACTTATTACCTTAATTGATTAATCAACCTATTATTTCAGCACTGTTTGACAGTAAAAAAGTGTCTCTTGGAGAATTAAAATCAGCTCCCATACTTGATGCATTTGTAATAAATAGTTAATAACTCTGCAGTATAAAATAATATAGAGAAGAGCCTGACTGCAGATATATCAGTATTGGTAGTAGGTAAGAGAATAAAGTGCTAAAGATTATGTTTCGAAACAAATTCTCAACAGAGTAGTGACAGGTTTGTTTTTCAAGTTTAAAACGTCCTGTCCGGTACATTTCTGGGTTTCAATTGTTTAAAAAAACTAATTTAAGGGAACCAAAGAACTGGACCGGACTGGTCAGAGTTCCTGGTAGATTATTGTGGTTGTTGCAAGTTCAACCTGATCCCTCCAACTCCTCATGCTTGTTTTATCTCCTCTTTGCCTTCATGTCAGTTTTGATCAGACTGTAAACTTGTCGCTCTGCAGCTGGTGTATCACAGCCTCCAGCTGGTGGCCTTCGCTGTCCTGGCCGTCCTCATCATGCGTCTGAAGCTCTTCCTCACGCCGCACATGTGCATCATGGCCTCGCTGATCTGCTCCAAACAGGTCTGTCTCTCACCACAAGAATACACCACTACGCCACTAAATACTACGTCTGTAAACTTCAATTATGTTTGAGAAATTCTTGTGAGATCATTTATTTGATTGAGCATGGAAGCTGACCTTCAGTGCTGCTCTTTCTCTCCGTCCTCCCTCAGTTGTTCGGCTGGATCGGGGAGAAGTTTAAGCACCAGGTCGTAGTGTTCGCTGTCCTGGCCGTCATGGCCGTACAGGGAGTCGCCAACCTGCAGGCCCAGTGGGCGATTATCGGCGAGTTCAGCAACCTGCCGCAGGAGGAACTGCTGGACTGGATCCAGGACAACACCCGGCAAGGTGAGTGATGTTTCACAGCAAGGGTCCATGGATCCTGAGTATTTTGCTTGTGATAATGGAGAAAGTCTTGATTTGAGGAATACAGTGAGTTTACTCTGCTTTTTGTGAACCTCATATCAAAACTGTTAGACTGCAGCAGACGTTCCAAGGTTGCATAATAACTTTGTGATGAACGGCTATAGTACAAAGCCAACAGAGCTTCTGTTTCCACTTTATATGCCGTTATAGCTCTGTGATCCTGCACACTGCAGAAGAATCTGCTCAGACATTTACTTGTGCGGCTTCTTCAGGCTGAACACAAGTATCATTCCCTTCCATGATGATGATTTTTGTCTTCAATAATTCTGCAGTTTGAGAGTTAAAGGAATAAAAGCACAGTTAATAAATATACACACACATTTACAGTTACTATTATATGTCCGGGACGCCCTTAAGAAGTAAAGCGAATGCGCCTGCGAAAGGAGGCAGGGCTTTGTTTCACGAGAAGGGCAGAAGCTGCAGCAGATAATCTGCAAAGCAACAATATCTCTCACAAGCAGGGGCTATTTAAGTACGAGGGGAAAGAATTCCAAAATCTGAACGTGAAATCAATAACTCATGCTCTCAAACTGAAAGACCTCGCTCTTGAATAAAGAGGAGAGGGAAAAAAAAATGCCCCATAGCTGAGAGATATTCATTACGGTTTAATAAAACTGACCTACAAACCTTCCCCTTACATACTTCCGATGACGTCATCCTGCACGGTCAGACACATAAACAATACCTTCATTGCTTCCTTCCACTGATACAGATAAATGGATCCTTGTTGCTTCATTTTTATCAGATAATCTGATAATTAATACGTCTGGAGTACCCCAGAAAGGCTCTGATATGAGGTATATCGTAGTGTTTTCTTATACTATGACCACTTATCACAGGAAAAGGACAGACAGGTGGTCCTAGTGTTGCCATGGTTACCTGCATCTTTAATTCATCAGTAGAACAACTGTTGCTCATGTTGTCCTAATAAGCAACAAGTAAATAAGCAAGTATTTTAGTATTTTATTTAGATAAATTCTATACTTAGAGAATTATGAAAAATAAACAACCGGTAGTGTAGATGTATCCACTCAACACTCTCGCTCCATTGCCTCTCTCTGTCTTTTTTTTTTTTTTTTAAATCGTGTATTGTCAAAGCAGCTGAAAGGTCAACCGATCTAGAAGTAGGTGAGAGAGGTAATTAAATACCAAAAACATTGTACTTGTAGTCAAAAAATCTTTTATATGAAGCGTGCAAAGCGTACATGCACTGTAGCAATGAGAGGCTCTGAGTTTATACCAGAGAGATGTTCACACAAGTATGCACATTTGGTAAGATTTGATAAGGAAGGCGGAGTTCAGCTATGGTCAGTCACATGTCCCCGACACTTACAATAATCTCCAAATGAGTTCAAATGATGCTGCAGTGGTTATCATGCGTCACCGTTAAAAAACCAAACTGTTTCTTTTCTATTGTGCTTTCAAGGTTTTTCAGATATCCACTGTCGAGGCCCTCACACACAGTTTAAACACACAGTTTATATGATTGCACGTTACAGAGTTGATCACACAGTTATGTGGTTAATGCAGTTACTTCCTTAACACTATGTTTTTGTGTGTGTGTGTGTGTGTGATGCAGATTCTGTGTTTGCGGGAGCCATGCCCACCATGGCCAGTGTGAAGCTGTCCACGGGTCGCCCCATCGTCAACCACCCCCACTATGAAGACGCTGGTCTGAGGTCAGTACGAGCGAGCACCAGATCACTCATGACTCGGAGTTGGAAATGTTCCCAGTCGTGAATTGATTTTTTTTTTTTTGACAAAATAAAAACAGAGTTCAACTTTTGTTTTTTTTTAAAATCTGGATGCTGCATCGTGTAAATTCAGAGTAACAAACAAGACGCCGAATCGTTCCGTTTATTAGAGACACCAGATGTCTTCAGGAATCTACAAGTCACAGTTCATTTGTCCTCCGCTGTGTGTGTGTGTGCGTCGTAACAGTGTCATGGAAAACATCGTGTTGTTTCCTTGCAGGGAGAGAACCAAGCTGGTCTATTCCATGTACAGCCGCATGTCTGGAGAAACCGTGAAGAGGAACCTGATGAAGCTCGGAGTGGACTTCTTTGTCCTGGAGGATTCGTGGTGCACCAGGAGAACCAGGTACCTTTTTTTTAATAGTAGCACGTTGTTACCTGTGACCATTTGGTTTTTCTAGATTTTGGGCTTTCAGCTGTTGCTTTTAGCCAGAGAGAAGTGGTTCAAAACAAAAAAAAAAATCTCCTCCCACACACTGTCAGCACTTGGGTATATTTATTCAGTAGCTACATTTCAGTCCTTCATCATGCACATAGAATTACAAATAACAAACTGTTATCTTTTAAATTTTGTTAAAATGCTGCACAAATTGTTCTCCTTTCTCTCTCTCTCCTTCTCTCTCGTTCGTTGCTCTTCTCTCTCTCTCTCTCTCTCTCTCTCTCTCTCTCTCTCTTCGCCCAGGCCTGGGTGCAGTATGCCAGAGATCTGGGATATTGAAGACCCCCAAAACGTCGGTAAAACTCCTCTCTGCACCCACATGTCCAAGAACTCGAGGCCTCACTTCACCACAGTGTTTTCCAATGACATTTACAAAGTTCTCAAAGTCCCCAAAGTCACCAAAGATCTCAGATAACAGCGTGGGATGGACTGGTCCAGCACCAAACCTGTTCTTTTTTTTTTTTTTTTTTTTTTTTTTACTTTTATTTTTTATTTTTTTGGTCTGTCACTGCCGTTGCTGCTTTTTACTCCCCTAAAACTCAAACATACATAGTTCCCCCCCTTTCTTTGCGGTGCTCTGATTGACTGGGCGGTGGACTAATATATTGTTTGGATGCGCCAAAACAACTTAAGGTAACGGTTTTCAATATTTATGACTCAAAGAAACCCCTGATTCACCACATTTTGCCAATCAACCCTATTGCTGCATCCCCTCCACCCCCCACCCCTGTTCCCATCATGCTCCAGTTGGTGCCCAAGTGAAGGCTAAAAGTTGTCGTAGCTCTTCATGTAGCTTGCTGCATTGGTTCTCTTACAAAGAATCCCTATTTTAAGTCATGTTGTGTCCTCAGAGATGCTGTTCATAGAGTCAGTATTGTTTTTATTGCTGTTTAGAATTGATTTTTCTGTGTTTCAAGCTTAAAGGGGACATATCATGTGCATTTCCAAGTCTGTCTCTTTTATTCCGGGGCTCTACTGGAACGTCTTTGCATGATCTGCAGTTCAAAAACTCATCTTGTACTGACTCTTTATGCAGCCTCTCAGTTCAGCCTCTGTCTGAAACCACTATGTTCTGATTGGCCAGCTCTGGGAAGCTGCCCTCCTTCAGACTTTCACCAGCTCCGTATTAGTAGGATTTCACTTCTTATTCTTGTTTTTACTCAAAATATCAAATTCTCAAATACATGCGTACATGTTCAAGCCCAAATCTGATCAGAAATACATGTGAGCGGACAACATGAACAACCTGTTGAACAACCTCAGCAACAAGCGTCGTGAAACAGGCGGCCATATGTGGGCATGTGCGAACAATCTGACATCATTTCGGTGGGGAAGTAGAGATAACTTTGCAAACGGAGCATTCAGAGCAGGCTGAAACCCTGGCTTTTCACTCTCATAAAGCATTTTTTTTACATATGTTCACCTCAGATTTTGGAACCATGTTTAACATAAACATCCCATATCATAAATAACATAGATAGAAAATCACAATAAGCATGATATGTCCCCTTTAAGAAGTACATTTTGTCTGACAGGACCAATCCATGATGTCCACATACTGTGAAGCAATACCCTTTGCAAACTTGACAAAAAGCTGACTTCTTCTCTTGTTATGCACAGTGTTGTCCTCTAAAAAATAAGATTTTTTCAGTAGTAATACTATTTTTATAATTTATTTGTGTGAGTATTTTTATGCAAACCTCAAGGTGTTGAGACATTTTCTTTTTTGGAAGCGAAGAGCATTTTAAGAGTTTTGGGAATCACAGGGGAAATTCCCGTTCATGTGTTTTTGGAAGCTTTTAAAGATCTTTTTCATACATATCATCCAGTATTGGCCTCTAGATTTATTTCAGTTGATCCAGAATGAGATTTTTAACTAAAGTTCACTTTTGTTTTTACTTCAGTTATACTTTGAAAGCAAGGATTTCTTTATAGCGAATCATTTAAAACCATTTCAACTTTATTTTGAAAGTAGATTTTGAACTTTTTTTTTTTTTTTTTTTTTTTTTTGTAAATACCCAAACATTTGTTTTGTAAAATACCAATGTACGGCCTTTAAGAGGTTCTTTGTGTTTCTTTAATTATTGTTTTTTGCCAAAGGAAGTCTGACCATTAAAAGTTGTGTATTTGGGGTACTGTAGCTGTACTGTGGGTGAGAACCATCAGTTCTGTGAGTTCTGTAACAGCCAATCCAAACTATTCATAGCAATGAATGTTAAGGGTAGCGGTCCGTGGGTCTGTCGTCTGCCCATATTAATGACTGTTAATGAATAGTTCAACATTTTTTATTTTTTTTTAAATAAGCTTATTCGCTCTATTGCATAGAGTTAAGATGAGAAGATCAATACAGATCAGTACAATGTCTGTAACACCAAATATGAAGCCACAGCCAGGAGGCGATTAGCTTAGCTTAGAGAAAGGAAAGCACCTCTGAAACTCACAAATTAACACAATATATCTCTTTTGTTTCGTCTGTACAGTGTAAAGTGTAAAAACAAGTTGTGGTTTTAAGTGCTGGACTGTTTCTTAGCTGGGTCAGTGACCTCCTGGACCTTCCTGGAGGTCACATGATTAGTGATATTTAGGGGTGATGGCTGGTAAGACCTGGATCTTTAACCTTTGGACAGAGACTGATTGCTTCCAGTATTTATACTAGACTAAGCTAACCAACTGCTGGCTGTAGCTTAATATTTACTGGACAGACACCAGAGTGTTATCGATCTTCTCATCTAACCTGAATGAGCATGTTTTAAAAAAAAAAAAAGATGTGAAACTATTCCTTTAAATACATTTTGTAGGCATTCACAGTTGATCACATTCATAGCTTGTACTGTCAAAAAGTGTCCTTTACACTAGTAAAGATAAACAGTAGCTGCCATGTACTCCTGATATTGACAGACTTGTTTTAAATTTCAGTCACATCCCCAGCTGTTTAGATCACACACACAACACATTTTAAATATTTGTTCATCATTGCCTGCGTTCTTGATGCCACTTTACAGATTTAAAGGCAGCAGCTGCCAATCTTTGCAACACAAAGAATCTCCTCGGTTCAGTTTTGTTTTGTACATTATTGCTCTATAAGTGAAGAGTCAATACACAGAATGATTTTCTTAAATGATTTGAACAGTTGTTTCTTTTTAAAGGAATAGTTTGACATTTTGGGATTATTTGTGCTCTTGCTGAAATTTAAATTAGGTAATGGATACCACTCGTGTCTGTATGCTAATTATGAAGCTAGAGCCAACAGCTGCTTAGCTTAGCTTAGCTTAGCACAGACTGGAAAAGGGAGGAAACACCTAGCCTGGCTTAAAGGTAACAAAATCCATTTACCAGCGCCTCTAAAGCTCGCTAAAGTTTGTGTAATTGGTACAAAAATGGACAATATGTGGTTTTACAGGGCATTAGTCCCCATTAAAGCATGTAAATGTGTTATTTAGTGAGCTACAGAGGTGCTCGGATAGAGTCAGGCTAACAGTTTCCCTCTGTTTCCCGTCTTAGCTAAGCTAAGCTAACTGCCACCATGTTGGAAGAATGGCAACAGGAGACTGTTTCCTCCACTGCGGCCACCACGCAGATGTTTGGCAGCATCTTTATCAAAGGGATGTTAGCAAATGTGCTGATTCATGTTGACTCTTCCAACATGACGGTGTGTCTTTCACAATCATTGCTCAATATTTATCAAACGTGTCATGATGGACTTCTGTCCTCTCTTGGCTTTAATGTATTTTTTTGTGTGTAAGAACTTGCAACTGTTTGAAATCATTTCAGTGCAACACCTCAGTGCAGATCATTGATTGGGCACCGTGATGCTGTGAAAGAATGAATTGGATTGGTGAGATGACCGTTTTTTTTTTAAACAAACATGCACTCACAAAGTGCTTCTGTGGTGAGATCAAACGTGCCGGAGCGAGCTGCACGAACAAATCATACAGTACACATTTCACCTGTTACATTTTGTGCATTTGATTGCAGAGCTGTTGGTTTTTATGTACTACGCCTATAAAAACTGAAGATTTCACAGTGTAGAAGTGGTCTTGTAAGTCAAGTGCTTGTTTTGTTTTTTTTTTTTTTTTAAAGGAAGTGGGGCTTGTTGTCACACCTCCTGGTACATTTTGACATAAATAGTTTATTCCTGTCACAGGCCTAGGTGTGTTTCAGATGTCTTTTATAATATTTGTCTATTTTGTCTGTATTTAAAAAAAATAAAATATTTCTCATCAGCACCTCTGCCTTTGTATCTTAAATGTATGTTTGAAAAATGTAAACAAGTGATTTTTCCTCCTTAACTTTTCCATAAACAGGTCAAGTCTTATGGTCTTATGTTGAAATTGTCTTATCAAAAGTATTTATATCTACTGTGACACTAAATTATCATAATAATTCTACATTTTACACCACAAAAGGACAAAATGATGATGATGAATACGTCTTGGAAATGCACCCAGATGTCTCAATTATGGCAAGCAGAGAGACCAATTAATTAACACTAATTAAGTAGCTGACAGGCTGCCATCTTTGTTTAGATTTGGAAAGAGAAGGGCAACTTGTGAAATGGGCTAAACATCTTCTAATCATTCGGCGGACAGAATATTTTTTCATCCAGATGGTTGGAGGAGTATTTGAGGATTCTGGAAATACAACAATAAGGATTTCTCAGATGTTATTGGTTAATAATATCATCGGAAACAATGAACAATGTGTTTTTCTTCTTCTTTATGTCTTCAAACATGTGTTGGGGGGGGGGATCTTAAACCTTTTATACACTGCAGTTTATCACCAACAGTGCTTCAGTGTACATTAACACCTGTTTAATCCACTGTGTTATCAGTTTTAACATCACACTACTTGCACATAAAAAGAATATAGAACTTCTAACCATGACTCAACACAGAAAAAACGGCATAAATCAAACTTTCAAGTGTATCAGAAAAGAATCATGGAGACATTTTCTGCCAGTATTAGTTGCAAAGGTCTTTACTACTGCCCTCTACTGGCTCAGACAGGATGTAACACTCGTCCATTTAAAATGGACAAAAAGAATTTGAAAAATAAAGTTCATTTTTACATCAAAGTAAGATAAATACAACTGGTTGGACACTGGAGACAATCATTGATTTCACAGATCAAATGTCAATCAGCTTGAACTGTGGAGGGGGATCAATTCACATCCAAAGGTGAATGTGTCTCTATGTAGACATGAGAGGGAAAGCAGCAACAACAGCAGTTTCTACTCAGTTTCACATCACATTTAGTTGTGTTAAAGTCCTAATATCAAGTGTTTTATGATCCGGACCAACATGTCAGGCTCTTTGAACAATTTGAATTTATTTCAGATGACATATGATGCAGCAGCAGACGGTGGCAGTACAGTATTAGAAATCAAAATACAGATTTAGATAAAATATAAAGCACACTTTGGCTACAGTAACAACACCTATTTCACATTTAATTGTTGTGAACTGATATTAATGTTGCATTCGTGTTATCTGAGATTGATGGCAATGATTGCAAAGAATCCCATGTTTATGAAGTGCAAGCGTTCATTCATGTCATCAAACAACAGAAGTTGGTCGAGTGATGGTTAAAAATACTGTGTACTGACACCATGACACTATATTCATTAAATGTGGGACTTTGACTAGATGTGAGGTGTCCTTTTCACTATTATTAAGCACCCAGTCAGATATATCAGCAGTTTAAGAAAAGTCTGACTTGGAAGTTGCTGAGATATTTACAATTATTAAAATATTGTGATTCTAATGAGTCCAATTTGACATGAATGCATGTTATACTCAGGTTTCTATTCTGGCCTCACAGCAGGTGATAACAATGTTGACTGGCACTGTTGTGGTCCTGCTTTAATGTCTGATCCTTCCAACCAAACTTGCCCACTTGTTCCCACAGGTCTCATTAAAATGAATGAACGGGGTTTGCACACAATTTCATTAGTTTCACATGCTGACAATCAAACTGATGCTTAAGCCATGATTCATTGGTCTGAGTGCATATAACAGTATCTGCAGATTAAGCACATTTTAAACTTAATCCAGTCTAGAGCCGTACACCTCCACCTCGCACAGGGTCAGGTACTCGCTTCTTCCAGGGATGACTATGTTAATGTAACGACCGTCCATCTTGTTACACTGGAATTCAACAGTAGCACTTGCTGGGATGTGTGAGATCACAGCACACCTGGCAGAAGAAGCAGAAATGACTTAGTTGACCCCGCAAAGTTTTCCTTTTTTACCACACGTGTCTAATTTTAAAATAATTAGGGTTTTGTAATGACTGAAGAGGAAGTTAATTTTACTTTCAGTTCCATACAATCTGCTGTAATGTAAAGTTTGGAGATATGGTGTCATAAACAGGACATCACGATTTTTAAAATGATAAATTAGTATTTAGCATTAGCCTGGCAGGGAACATTTAATAGAACAAAGTATTCTCCCTCCTGTGGTACAAATGTGCTAAACTGACTAAATTCTATTTGAGTGACTAATAATAATATTGTTATTGAAATCGGAGCTTTAAACTACCTGGGATTGTTGTTGCCATTGTTTTGAAGAGAATCTCCGATGCGGATCTCAGCTCCATCGAGTCGTTCTGAAATAGAATCTCTGTTGGTTATCTTAACAGAAAACACTTTGTATGTTTTCCCCAGATCTAGTCGCCACCAGGGAGCGAAATCGTTTTCTGTGTGACTACAGGAGGCCGCTTCCCACTTGCTGGCATGATTTCCGTCGATGGCATTATATGCTATGCCACTTGGATACAATGATGACTGTGTGGCTTTTCCTTGGATTGCCAGGTTCTCACCTGCAAAAACACGGAGTAGAGTTTTTTGTTTTTTTTTAGTGTTATAATCATAATGAAATCCCAACAAAATCCACATCCTTGGAAAATAAAAACCTTGTGATATTTAAATCTGCTGAGGGTTTTTTGGGAACGTCAGGCTGAACAGCTCCACATCAACCTCTGATATGTGAGTATATAGTGACTGATTAGTTGAGAATAAATACCAGTCACAATCATTATATCTATACAACATAGTGTGGCTCAAATTCTCACCAGTTGGGGCGCGGTACCCATAAACCTCCACTTCGCAGAGTGTGAGAATCCTTCCTGCACCAGGTAGACGCACAGTCACATAACGTCCCTCCGCATGATTACTGGGAGTCAGAGTGAATGAACTCCCAGCACGGATTTCAGGAATTACACCAGCCCTAAAAGAGAAAAAGATACAGCAGCTCATTAATTATGTTCTGTATCTACTTGGTGGCGTCTGACTGTAGTGTCATTCTTAAAAGAAACAGGTCGTTGTGACTGGGCTGACTGGACTGATGTTGAAGGTTTAATTCTTAAAAGTGACATTGAAATCCTGCAAAAGAAAATTTAAATTTCTCTGGAAGATATATAAAAAGTACAGAATTGTTTTTTTTTAACTTAACTAACTTTTTCACTTAATTTATTACTATAGATATGCACTCACACTGGGTTTCTGGCACCATTGTCTTGTAAAGAGTTTCCAATGTGAATCTGTGCTCCATTGATCCTTTCTGCACAGCAGTCTCCTCTGTTGGTGATGACAACAGAGGTGACCACGTAGGAATCCAGCAGGTCCACCCTCCACCAAGGATTGTCTTGTGTTTTAGTGTGGGTGCATGAACCGGCTGCGAAATTAGATTCACGATTTCCATCAATGGCGTTTTCAGCAGCCGCAAAAACATGACCATCGTAGCGGTACGACTGAGTTGCTTTTCCACGCAAGGCCACATTTTCTGTGAAAGAAATACACACTTTTTTCCCAAAGATACAGGACTCAGATGCAGAGATGAGAACAAAAACCTTTATTTTATGGCAAGGCTAAACTTGGCATGACATGGACAAGGACAAAAAACAAATGAACTGACAAGGACGGAACAGCAAACCAGGACTTAAATACAGAGACAAAACTAACGAGGGAATGGGGAACAGGTGAGGGGACAGGTGGAGACACGCAGGATAATCAAACAGACACATGAGGAAGGGCAAATGACCTGGGTTGGCAATGTCAGTAGGTTGGTCAGACGGAAATATCTCAACTACTGAGTTAAAGGTTTCATTTTACTTTGGTGACCTCCTGACGTTTCCAGTAGTGCACCTGGGGGTTAACCTTTGTGTTTTTAAGTGAAATGTCTTGGCAGCTATTACAGTACATGGATATGTGCCATAATACTTAGTAAACACATTTGTGCTGTCCACAGGATGAATTGAAGAACTTTGATGATCCCCTGACATTATTAGACATTAGCCTGGACCTGAAATGGCAGAGCTTTCTCCATAGCTGCCCCCTCCCCTCTGGTACTCTTTCCTAAACACATCCATGATTGTACTGATCTGTCATGGTTCAAAACACTAATCAAAACTCGCCTTGTTAGATTTGCTTTTAATGTGTAATTAAGCCCTTCCACTTTACCCTCCTCCTAAATTACAGGGAAAATTCACCACTGTGAATATGATGATTTCTTAAAACTAGTTTACCTTTGTAGGAGAAATGTGCAATTATTATTATTATTTTTTTTAAATTTGTGCCCTATGATTAGAGAAAACTGAGAGGGTTTTAAGGGGGGGATCCTACAACAACCAGAATGCACTGCGTACATCCTTTCCAATCAGACTCTACAGACGGTGTGTTTATGTCCAGCAGAGCACCAAGGACAAAGGTAGCAGAGACAAAGTTAGGGAGCAGCAGCATAATATCTCTTTACTGAGGCTTATTTTCATTTACAAAATGTTTTTCCTCATCGAGTCTTTATATATTTTGGTGTAGCTTTCTAAGCAGCAACGGGTTCAATCAATTCTGTTTTTGTTTTAGTATTTTCTGGAGCTTGTTACCATGAAAGTGGCTGTTGGAGACCTGATACCACTCTGTTGTTATCAGAATAAATAGCAGATTGGAGCCAAAAGTGACAGCGTGTGCCTCATTCCTCACAATGCACAAGATAAGAAGGTACACTGCTAATACACACACACACACACACACACACACACACACACACACACACACACACACACACACACACACACACTTTTTGCCCCCTGCACTTCTGAATCCAGCATCCCTTACCTCTGGTGATGTTATAAAGTTAACACATAAATACAGATTTTCCTACATCATACTTACCGTAGGTGTAAGCCGAGTGCGTCTCCAAGAGGAGCAGCAAAAGAAATGACACACTGTGTTTCATAATTCTGGTTGAAACAGAGAAGAGAGATTCATTAATAGAATTAAAATTGTAAGTGGCATTTTACACATTTCAAAGACATTTTCAGTCTTAGTGGTGGAAAATAACTAAATAAGTAAGTACATTTACTCAACTAGTCCTTTTTTAATATTTATGTCACTTTTTGAAGCAATAGCCATTAAATGTGTGCATTCTTAATGACAAAGTGTGTCAAAATTTTTACTGGTACTGTATATAAAAAATAATAATCATTATAATTGTTGTTATTATGATCATGTGTATATATATATATATATATATATATATATATATATATATATATATATATATATATATATATATATATATATATATATATATATATATATATATGAATCTCACTCTCACCCCCTCCCCATGGGGGGGTGGTGGTGTGCCTTCCTCAAGCTCGGGTCCTCTACCAGAGGCCTGGGAGTTTGAGGGTTCTGCGCAGTATCTTAGCTGTTCCTAGGACTGCACTCTTCTGGACAGAGACCTCCTCACATCTTCTCTAGCTCCTCTTTCAACCCTTGGTATTTCTCGATCTTTTCGTGTTCCTTCTTCCTGATGTTGCTGTCGCTTGGGATCGCTATGTCTATCACTACTGCCTTCTTCTGTTGTTTGTCGATCAACACAATGTCCGGTTCGTTAGCCATCATCAGCTTGTCAGTCTGGATCTGGAAGTCCCACAGGATCTTGGCTTGGTCATTCTGAACCACCTTAGGAGGTGTCTTCCATTGTGACCTCGGGACCTCCAACCCATACTCAGTGCAGATGTTCCTGTACACTATGCCAGCCACTTGGTTATGGCGTTCCATGTACGCTGTTCCTGCCTGCATCTTACACCCTGCTATTATGTGCTGAACTGTCTCAGGAGCATCACCTGGGATCCTGCCTGGTGTGGTAGATCCCTGCCTCTATTGATCTTGTGCTGAGTGCCTGCTCTTGTGCTGCCATGATCAGTGCTTCTGTGCTGTCCCTCAGTCCAGCCTTTTCCAGCCACTGGTAGGATTTCTTGATATCAGCCACTTCTTCTGTCGATGGTACATGCCGTGTAGGGGCTTGTCCCTCCATGATGGTTCCTCCTCTCTCTCTCTCTCTCTCTCTCTCTCTCTCTCTCTCTCTCTCTCTCTCTCTCTCTCTCTCTATGTATGTATATAGTAAATGCTTACCGTGATTCCTGGTTAGGTTGTTTGTACCTGGTGAAAGGACTCTCATAACTAAGGTCTCAAATATCCCTATACAGTCAATCATTAATAGGCAAAAGATCTCCGACTATCCAATCATATCGCATCATGAAGTTGACTCCCATTACCATGTATTACACCACTCCACTCTACATGTTCCAGTGGTCATCTAAGAACACAACACTGAATATTTCATGTAATACACACTCATTGCTTTCCTCACAGAAAGACCACCACTTTTTTTTTTTTTTTTGGTAAACAAACAATCAATTAAAATTGTGTATCAAGCCCTGCCTTGAAAATAATCATTTTATTTTTTGACCATGGCTGTGGGTTTGTCAATGTTTTTTGCAAGCTTCATATTTGTGACTTGGCTCAACAGCATTCAATGATGCTGTTTGATCCTTCTACTTCAGAAATATTAACACATAATCTCCAAAATTATAGAAATGATGTTCCATCAGTGCAACCAATCATGTCATGAGTGACAGAGATAATTAATTATTAATTATTCATTGATCCCACTGGTCTAAAGCTTCATACGGGTTTTTTACATTTAAACTGAGATTACACATTATGTGCAATGAACATTTCAATGCAGGAGCTGCTCTAACAAACTGACAGCTGTCTTATGTGCACAGAGTCACAGTGTTCTCATAAAAAAAAGAACTTCCACTTGCAAAAAGAAGGAAATGCAGAGCGACTCAGTGTTTGTTGAAGAAAAGCTGCAAGTGAACAGGTTAACTTCACAGAGCAAGTTAGCGCGGCAACTGACCAACAATTTTCCCTGGCCAATAAACAGTCCAACACATAAGTCCCCATTAAAGCATGTAAATGTGTTATCTAGTGAGCTACAGAGGTGCTTGGATAGAGTCAGGCTAACAGTTTCCCTCTGTTTCCAGTCTTAGCTAAGCTAAGCTAACTGCCACCATGTTGGAAGAATGGCAACAAGTTTCCTCGTGTGAAAGCGTGAATTTAAGATGACAGTTTGAACACATCTTGGAAATGCACCCAGATGTCTCAATTATGCCACGCAGAGAGACCAATTAATTAACACTAATTAAGTGGCTGACAGGCCGCCATCTTTGTTTAGATTTGGAAAGAGAAGCGCAACTTGTGAAATGGGCTAAACATCTTCTAATCATTCGGCGGACAGAATATTTTTTCATCCAGATGGTTGGAGGAGTCTTTGAGGATTCTGGACATACAACAGTAAGTGTTTTTTTTTTTTAAACGTTGAGGGTTTATCAGACGTTATTGGTTAATATTGACATCATCAGAAACAATGAATAATGTGTTTTTCCTCTTCTTCCATCAGTTGGATGTTTGAGCTTCGCTCTTGCAGTTTGTTTTCACATTCATCTGCGGAAGGGGGGGGGGGGGGGGCTCACCTTAAATCCTTAAATATTAGTGTAACTTATACAAATGTGATGTGGATTTTTAAACAAGGGAGAAAGGAAGAGATGCCTAAATTCTAATTAGTTAAGTGAACTTGTTTGTGGAAAAGCTGCATCAGAGACAAATGATTATTCAAACCAGAGTTATGCTTTATGTCTTCAAACATGTGTTGGGGTGATCTTAAACCTTTTATACACTGCAGTATATCACCAACAGTGCTTAAGTGTACATTAACACTTGTTCAATCCACTGTGTTATCAGTTTTAACATCAGACTACTTGCAAATAAGAATAATATTGATTGAGAGCTCAACTACTAACCATGACTCAACACAGAAACTGTTGACACGGTATAAATCAAACTTTCAAGTGTATCAGAAAAGAATCATGGAGACATTTTCTGCCAGTATTAGTTGCAAAGGTGTTTACTACTGCCCTCTACTGGCTCAGACAGGATGTAACACTCGTCCATTTAAAATGGACAAAAAGAATTTGAAAAATAAAGTTCATTTTTACATCAAAGTAAGATAAATACAACTGGTTGGACACTGGAGACAATCATTGATTTCACAGATCAAATGTCGATCAGCTTGAACTGTGGAGGGGGATCAATTCACATCCAAAGGTGAATGTGTCTCTATGTAGACATGAGAGGGAAAGCAGCAGCAACAGCAGTTTCTACTCAGTTTCACATCACATTTAGTTGTGTTAAAGTCCTAATATCAAGTGTTTTATGATCCAGACCAACATGTCAGGCTCTAGCACTAATGTATTAAATAAAAAGGAAGATTTTTGAGGAACAGCTATGTCCTGTTGATTGATCAACCCTACTTTGTTTCCTCATTCTTACATGTGATTCAAAAGTTCAAATGTAAAAGTGATGAACGAACCAATCTCGATAAAATCTTGTAGTAAGCATCCTTCAGAGTATGTTACATAATACCTTTTGAATACTTAGTTCACTCTTAAGTGTGTGGGTCTGTTGCTCAGCAATTGCAATGTTTCTGTTCAGGATGTCTGGCTGGAAAAATACCAGATCAAATGAAGACTGCATAGATCAATGTAGTAAAAAGACAATCAACATAATTCTGAATAGTCAATTCCAACTAAATGCTACCCATTGTAACATTTAACAGTCTCTTGCATACCTTATACTGGTAAACCAGCAGTAAACATGCTAGCAGGTTTGCTCTCTAGTGGAAGAGTTAGCACAGGCCTTTAGAAAAAGTGGAAGAGATTTAGACACATCTGTTAAATTTACAGTCATAATCAAGTAAATTCATTAAAGTACAGCAAAATGTATTACCCAACTGTGGTAGATTAAACTTTAACTGTAAAAAAATCTACTTATCAGTCGGACCAATAATAATGAAATCAAAAGGACAACACAGAAGGCCGTTTCAGTTATTATTATTTATTTCAGCAACTATGACATCCACAGTATTATGCAGCAGAGTAGTGACAGTACAATGACAAGTTTATTATTAAAAAAATGCAACTTGACAACAGCATTAGATATGAAAAAGCATATAGAGAGTTCCCTTTATACACAGATAAGACAGAATATGCTTCAGCTGAATCAACAGTGAGAGGAGACAGGGTTTTGATGACATGAGCTTCATATGAATTGCTCCTTATTTGCTTATTTTGAACCTTTATCTGACTTAATCCAAGACAGAGCCGTACACCTCCACCTCACACAGGCTTAGGAAGTCTTCTCTGTCTGGGATAACTATGTTAACATAGCGACCGTCCATCCCGTTACACTTGAAATCAGTGACACCGTCAGCAGAGATACTTGTGATCACAGCACACCTAGAAGAACAGAGATTTATTAGTTGACTCCACAGAGGATCCGTTGAATATCATAAATAGATAATTCATTTTCAACACACTCATATGTCATATAGTTTGGCACAATGCACATTTCTGCTGCTTTTCAACACCACATACATGGAAAGCAACAGTACAGTCTTTTGTAAACCTAAACTCTTGGGTTTAGATGTTTTATACATGCTTTTCATAAATAAATTATTGAATTTTGTCAGTTGTCAGTGAACAGTTGTCCACTCTTCCTGTCTACATGGAGTAACATTGACTTGAAATTGAAATTTTGACTCTATGATGGCACAATAGAGAAGTTGAGAGAACACTAGAGTTTGGTGCACATGTAGTGTAACTAATCATGTCAGTTTACAGGATGGTTGTGACTCAGAACAGCTAATGTTGTCAGCTACCATCTCCTATCCTTTATATTAACAGTCTGTGAACTACCTGTTATTGTTGTTGCCATTGTTTTCAAGAGAATCTCCAATGAGGATCTCAGCTCCATTAATTCGTTCTGAGGTATCATCTCTGTTGGTTATCTTAACAGAAAAGACTTTGTGTGTTTTCCCCAGGTCTAGTCGCCACCACGGATTGATTTCATTCTTTGTGTGAGTGCACGACGCCTCTTCCCATTTGTTGGCACGATTACCATCTATGGCATTATATGCTATGCCAAATGATTGCAGTGATGACTGTGTGGCTTTTCCTTGGATTGCCAGGTTCTCACCTGCAAAAAGAGCATACATGCATGACTTCTAATTTCCTATGAAATACAGATGCAGATGTGGTCTTAATTTCAGATACAAGATAAATGTAGCTTGTAAGCATGGTCACTTAATAACAAGTACTACAAAGTTAAGAGAATAGTTTGACAATTTCAGAAATAAGCATATTCAGATTCTTGCCAAGACTTAGATGAGTAGATTGATACCACTGTCATGATTGTATGTTCAATCTGAAGCTATGGCCAGCAGCTAGTTAATTTAGCTTAGCATGAAAGCTGGAAAAGAACATGGAAACAGCTAGTCTGGTTTGTCTAAAGGTAACAAAACAAAACCTCTAAAACTAACTAAAAACATGTTACATCTTGTTTGTTTAATCTGTACAAAAACTGATGTGTAAAAAGGGGGCACATTTGGGACAATTTCTGAGTTGTGGGCAGTAACTTCTTGGAATCTCCACTTGTTGCCTGGGAAACTGGAAACAAGACAGGTTTGTTACCTCCAGACAGAGCCAAGCTGACAGTTTTCCTCTGTTTCCAGTCTTTATGCTAAGCTAAGCTAACCTCCTGGCTGTCGCTTCATATGGAATAGCCAAATATGAGAGTGGTATTGATTTTCTCATCTAACTTTCAACAACAAAGCTAATAAACAGATCACCCTAAATGAAATACCCTAATACAATAATAACCCCCCCCCCCCCCCCCCCCCCCAAGTAAGACGAGAATAACGTAATACTGTTACGTCTACTGTCACATCTATGTAATAGCTCAAAATCTCACCAGTTGGGGCACGGTACCCATAGACTTCCACTTCGCAGAGTGTAAGAATCTTTTTTGACCCAGGTAGAGTCAAAGTCACATAACGTCCCTCCACACGATCAGTGGAAGTCTGGAAAGTCAAAGTGGACGTTTTGCCTGCAGCCATTTCAGAAATCGTGCCAACCCTGGAGATGGAGAAAGAGAGCAGGATATGAATTATATTTTCTACCTGCAGTCCTTACTTAAAGTCTCCTCAAAAATATGTTTTTCCATCTTGATAGATTTTAAGAGTTGACATCACAACTAGTTTGGAAGCCGATCCTGGTCCAGTATTCAACTTAGACAAGTGTGATGTGGGAACCTGAAGCCTCCACGTGTCTCCAAACGAGACATGTTGTGTCCACCACTTAAACTTTTGAAATGAACAAAATTAGCATATTCATTCATTCTGGACACTTTTGATAAGTATCCCTCAAGAGAAAGTCGTGCAACATTTTCAATTTATACTTCGGCAAAAAGTTTCAGTTGTCTCCAAGGTAACCAGACACTAACCTTTAGCCGGATTGTTTAGTTACATGACCGGGATTAATTAAACAAAGACATTACAAATTATATAAGGGATATAAGGTACAGACCAAAATATCAATAAGGAAGTTAAGTGAAAACTACAATCTCCATGGCTACGTCAGGAGCACTGCCCAATCACATTGCGTGAAAAAATAGAATAGTGTCCGTGACATAACAACTTGTTTAAACTGTTGAGTGAAACAAGTAAAGATGCCGAACAAACATAAGTTTAAAGGTAAAAGAATATTATTTTAGTATTTACTCACATCGGGTTTGCTATACCATTTTCATCTAAAGAGTTGCCTATGTGGATCTGCAGCCCGTTGATCCTGTGTTCACAACAGTCTCCTCTGTTGACGATGGTGATGGAGGTGACGATGTAGGAGTCCAGCAGGTCCACTCTCCACCAAGGGCTGGTCTGTTCATCAGTGTGGGTGCATGAACCGGCTGCGAACACGGAGTCACGGTTTCCATCGATGGCGCTGTAGGCAGATCCGAACATGTGCTCATAGCGGTCTGACTGTGTTGCTTTTCCACGCAAGGCCACATTTTCTATCAATGAGACACATGTCAAACACATAAAATATAAATATAGTACATCAACTAATTATTTGCACAGCTGTGACTCTTCGAATAATTAGTCCATCTATACCAAACTTCTAAACTACAAATCTTTTTTTTTTCTAATTCATAAATAATCTTCTCATTCATTAATAAATGAGTGATTAATGAAGCTTTCAGAGAGCAGTGAGAGTCTATTCTTCAAGTTTTAGACCATTTTCTTATGGAGAAAAAACATTCACAATCACACATATTATGGTCCCATGTTACCTAAAACAGGAGAACATAATATTTATGACTGGTGACTTTTGAATTTTTGAACAATCGGACCAAATTTAACCAGGAACATGCACTACAGTAGGTGCTCCTCACACTCCTCATATTTTGTGCAGTTGATCTGTTGATACAGTTAAACTACATAACTACAACTGAATGCTTGACTAACTATTTCTGCTGCATAACAGATATAACAGAAAATTGGTAAAATAAATAAATAAATAAATTGAGAAAAACTATTGCATTTATCACTGGAGAGGTAACGCTTTTGCTATCTTATATTAGTTGAACTGATGAGGAATATGTGTTTGCTTCTGTGGAAAAAAATGCTGCCTTCCTTTCACCACCACTCTTAAGATATTTTAGCAAAAGCTAAAATCCATGAAGTTCACTTTCATTTGTAAAGAAATCTGCCTTATCATACTGTTTACTTTTCTTGATGAAAGAACAAACCAACATCAATCTGCTTGTTTTTCTAAAATGTATATTTACACACAATTGTCAATTGGCACCACTGTTTTTCTTTTCAGAAATCTGTGCAGCTGCATCTGGTGTTTGTGTCTGTGAGATTTTATAATATGATTTCATAGATATCATACTTACGATAAGTGTAAGCCGAGCACATCCCCAGGATGAGGAGCAGAAGGAAAATGCTGAGTTTCATCATTCTGATTGAGACAGATGTCATTAATACAATATATTTTTTTAAAAATTACACTTATTATCTTTATTAAAGCTGTTAGTTATGTGTGATGATGTGAGTCAAATAGGACATTGTAAGACTCAATTAAGGAGGGACTATTATAACAGTAATAATGAATGTGACACTGGAGATTCAGAGGGATTTGAAATGAGATAATGCTGGAAAAAATACCACCATTCCCATTATAACAAAAAAGACCAATTTCACAATTAGGTATATTATTCAAAGTATCATTATTTGCCTCCTTATGCTGCAGAGATACGTGTATCCATGCATTGTAAAATGTTTTGCAAAGTATTATTCTCAGGCAGTGAGAAGTGAGTCAAGAGAGATACTTCAAACTTACTAAGTCTACTAAGATGATCTGATGCAGAGAAAAATAATAGGTGTTACCTGGAGACCCGGACACAGTGAGCGCTTTCTTCCTGGAGTCTGATGTTTCAACTAAAAAGGCTTCAAATCCCCTAAATCAACACACTGCTGTGCTCTTTATATGCATCTTTTTTCACCTCTGCATCAGTTGAATCATATCCAACCAATCAACAGAAATCTGATCGTATTCATCTCAACACTGTCCAGTCATGTCCCACTGGTTTACTCCCATGTATTTCACTTCCCTATTTGTGAATTAAATATGAGAGGTTATCCAAGTGCATGGCAACAAGTATGCCAAAGATCACACAATACAAACCAGTCTTTCTTACCAATAAAGAGTGTGTAATTTTGATCAAATCAAAAATAATATCATAACTCACTCAATTGGTGGTGTCACTGGGTGACAATCTTAACCAATGTAGGGTTTGATTACAATGAATTATTTAAATGTAATGATGTGATATGCACACAAAGACATTCACATCTCATAGAAACACCCAAATACACTCAGCTAAAGTGGACAAACACTTGATAATAGCTTCTACAAAATTCTTCTAAAAACTCAAGACATGTTAGACATAATGGGGGTTAGAAAGGCCACCACAAAACCAACAAGAAGCAAGCCTGCTGGATTTTAAAGTAAGTGGAAAGGATTGGTTGAGTATAGGTGAATAATTTGAAGTATTTAACTGGTTAATAACCTGGTAACTTCACCAATGTGAGAAAAATAGAATAAAATAATGGCCGCCTTTCTCTATGTGCAGGGGTGCAGTGGTATAAGCAAGCATCCTTGACACTTAAATTGCAGTGCACCCCTGGGATGTCACCAAAATATCAGATGGGTGAAGACAAAGAATAAAAGTCATACAAAAACAACAGTAACCAAACATTCAAAAAATGCTTAGTGGTAAATTTTTACTTTGCACAATCCTGACATTCTCTTGAACTTCTTTGTTTTTTTTCCGGTATCACTTGAATCTTTGGATGTGCCAACATCCCAATTTTCTGCTACTTCCCTTTTTTATGACCCGAAAAAAACACGCAAACACATCAAATTCTCTACAGTTTTCTTGCATTTGTAACAATGAATATTATGGTGTTACAGTTGGGGTTATACCTTATTCATATTATGGGCCATATGATTATGAGCATTGATGTAAATGGAAAGGCTGCGAATGATTGGCGCCAAAGTGCCATTATATTCTATTACTTGGCAAAACTCTGCTGTTCGGCTGTCACTTGTGCTCTATAAGATACAGCGGCTCCAAGTTAAACCTTTGAGATGACTTCTTTTTCTGAGTATCTCTGCTTCAATGGGCTCTCTGTAGCTAGAAAAGTCTTGTTTTTGGTTTTACACATTTGTATAGTTTGGTCTCAGTACTCAAAAGGCTCTGATAAACCCACAGTACACTTCAGAGAGAAAAGACAGGAGCACACTGATTGATATGCAGCCTTTAATAATGCAAGCAGACTAATGTTTCACCACCACAGTGTCTTCATCAGAATCAAAGAGGACAAAGGCATAAGGCAAACACACACATGTAATCAGCCTAGGATGGGTGTACAAGGTGAGAATTGCAGAGCCAATGTCCAGGTGCCCAACCCATACATTAAAACCAGAAAAACAAGAATTATGTGAAATCAGCAAAAGGTTCATGTTTTGCAGCAGACATAATATCATGACAAGTTCAGCTCTTCATCTAGTATCTAGTAGCTATAGAACAGATATTTTTTCTCAGGAGTCATGGACACCAAACTAGAGCTAAAAATAGACTGAATATTGGATTCACATTCATCCTACAGGCAGATACATGACTCCAAATGAATACAAATGTTGTTTTTGTGTTGACCGGATGTGGAAATGGGCAAGTGTTTGCTAACATATTAGCCATAACCGTTTTATTTGACTAGATGATGTTGTCAGTGCTGTGTTTGTCGGGTTGTTTTGAAATTATTCTGCCCCCTAGTGGTCAAACATTTATTAATGCACCTTTAACGTGATCTAACCATATGTTGTCTCTAATGATGTCAATGTCATAAGTGAAGCTTAAGCTATGATTGCAACCAGAAACTATAAAAGAGCATCAGCTTAATACCGGCTATGTAAATTTTCATTTTGAACCTTGTCACATCTAATCCAGTCTAGAGCCGTACACCTCCACCTCACACAGGGTCAGGTATGTCGTTTTTCCAGGAATGATTATGTTAACATAGCGACCGACCATCCCGTTACACCGGAACGTTTGGGTAGTACCTGCAGGGAAGTGTGAGATCACAGCACACCTAGGAGAAAAAGAAATTACTTTCTTAACTTATTGAATGATTAGTTTAATACATGGATACTCCTGTTTGGTTTTAAAAGTTAATATGAATATAAGTTAATGCTAATTAACTTAATGACAAATATGCATTAATGACCAAGTTTCAGTCATAGTAGTATTTTAATTAATGGGCTTTAATCTACCTGGGATTGTTGTTGCCATTGTTTGCAGGAGAATCTCCAATGCGGATCTCAGCTCCAATGACTCGTTGTGAGCCTGTGGGGTTTACTGTGTTGCTTATCTTGATAGAAAACACTTTATGGGTATTCCTCAGGTCCAGTCGCCACCAGGGACTGAATTCATAGCTAGTGCTAGCGCAAGAGCCCATGGCTAAGTTATTGGCACGATTCCCATCTATAGCATTATATGGATTGCCAAGATGTGATAACAATGATGACTGCGAGGCTTTTCCTTGGAGTGCCAGATTTTCTCCTGTAGCAAAGGACACAGTTGCAAACATCAGCACAGATACTTAGTTTTCCTTGCAATCTGCAGAACAAAGTCACTCCAATTCGTGGATGTCTTGAACATAAAAGTCACAACTATTAGAGACTATTACTGCTGTTGTTATTGCTAGTCATATCTCTATTATTTTTATTATTGTTATTATTGTTGTTATAATGCTTCTCTGTGTCTCTTACTTTGTCTCTCAACCCAACTAGTCAAGGTTGGCTTTTGTTGTGATTTTGCACCGTATAAGTAAAACTGAAAATTGAAATTTCAATGTGCAAATTAGCTAGGTGTGTCTGGCAGGCTTGTCAACAAACTGCATCCAGGTAAAGGACACTGCTGCCAGACAGACAGACACCATTCCTTTCTACATCACTGTTCATAATGTACAAATTGAATGTACACCTGGCTGATATCCAATCACAATGCGAGCCTGACAACCTCCAGATACTATCTTGGAGATCTGATCTTTACACCTTGCTTTAACATGCATTTTCCTTATAGAGATACAGATTGCATGTTAATGCCAGGTGTAAATGCACTCAGAATGCATTATGATTGGAAGGTGATCAGATTGGCCAGATAACATTTGGAGGTGGTCTGGCTCACATTGTGATCAGATCTCAGCTAGGTGTAACTGCAATACGAATCCTTACAGCATGACCAGATTCATAAGAAAAAAATCATCCCAGTAAGATTAGATTTCGTTAACCAGAAAACGTATCCAGATTCATAACATGGTTCATGGATTCATGCTAATCCCAGGTGTAAATGGAGCCTCAGTTCAAATAGACACCACCTTGCAAAGCAGAGATCTATTTACAGCAGGAAGTAAATGCTTTTTCTCATTTTCTTCATTCAAATGAATGCTGTTCAAATTTTGCAGTGACTACAGCTCTATAGAAAATGAGGTGCCAGCATCACCTAGCAAATCAAATCAGCCACATATTCATTTCTCACCAGTTGGGGCACGGTACCCGTAGACTTCCACTTCACAGAGTGTGAGGATCCTTCTTCTACCAGGTAAAACCACAGTCACATAACGTCCCTCCATATGTTTTGTATCAGTTATTGTATGAGACCTGCCTGCTGGGATACTAGGAATTACAGCAACCCTAAGAGAGAGAGAGGAAACATGAATGCATTTTATAATTTATGTACTTTAAAGGTTATGTATTAAAAAGACTCCAGTCATTAAATGACTTTTATAAGATTATAAATTGTTTTTATTATAGATTAAATACAGTTCCTAAGCAGCATGTTGTCCAGGTAAACAACAAACAGCTGATGGATTAATAGCAAACTTATGACTATTGAACATATTTGAGCTATAAATTAACATAATGCTCAGTCAAATTACTGTTTGTGGAAAAAATAAAAATGATAATATTACCTTTTTAAATACATTAAATATCATTGTTTCATGGGGGGCAGGACTTTCCTGCTATCAAGTATGATGTAATTTGAATGAAAATAGAGAAAACCCTTATCCTTACTGTAACAATTAAAGCAAAAAAAATACTTCTTTTAATTTTAAAACAGTGTCTGGGTGTGTTTAATATTTCAGAGATTAAAGGACATATACATACATTAGACTGCAGTACTTTTATACTGTGTTAATGGTCTATAACACTCCATTATTTGCTATATTGTGGTCTCATTTTTAGTTATAAACTGGAGGTATAAGGTTTCTGGAGTGAACCAATATGAACATTAAATTAATTAAAGTTACCAACCAAAGTTAAAGTTAATAATCTTTCTTTCTTTTGTATGGATTACATTAATAATTCTCATTGGTGATAGTGACTTGACAGACATTTATTAAATGAAAATCTTCAAGATTATAACTTCAGTTGTGATAAAGAACTCAGGGACCCATCTACATATATAGAAAGTAGACAGGCTGCATCAGTATCTGGGTGGTTTACAATTTCTTTAAAATTTCAAATAAAATTAACACTTTGCAGAGAGAAGTCCTGTATCTACTGTATATTCACTTACACTGGGTTTACAGCACCATTGCCTTGCAAAGAGTTACCAATGTGAATCTCTGCTCCATTGATCCTTTCTGGACAGCAGTCTCCTCTGTTGGTGATGACGATAGAGGTGACCACGTAGGAGTCCAGCAGGTCCACCCTCCACCAGGGGTTGGTCTGTTCTATAGTGTGGGTGCATGAACCGGCCATATAATCAGATTCACGGTTTCCATCAATTGCGTTGTAGGCAGCCCCAAAAACATACCAAGGCGATCCCTGGTAGCGGTATGACTGAGTTGCTTTTCCATGTAAGGCCACATTTTCTGTGAAAGAAATAAACACATTTTTTTCCAGAGCTTAATATTGGTCCAGACCGATGATGTAATTCTGCTGTTTACCTCACAACTGTTTCAATGAAAAATGAAAGTTGTGAACACAACAATGACTTATCATCATCTTGATATATGTAGAACTTGTTTGAACTTGTTTGCAAACAGCTGCTTTTTTCCACATCCAACAGGCACAGAGCTACATTATCATTCATTTGGAGTCTTGTTTCTGTCCACCTGGTGTGAGGCCAATATTCACTCTTCTGGCTCTGTTATATCTGGCTCTTTAGCTGCTAAATTAGACATTAAACATATAAAAAAAGTAGAAGATTTTACTGTGATAAATACAGCGAGGGTCACATAACCAACAAGGGTTTGTCACCTTTCACTGCATTACACAAATAACAAAATATCACATGTTCTGTTTTAATTTGTGTTATACATAAAACTAATCATCTCTAAGTGACATAAACATAACCACTTCTCCCAAACAAAAGAAAAAAAACTTGTGTATGGCCCTGTTAAAAAAATTTCAAAACAAATTACATAAAATATCTAAGCCACATGAATCTTAATGATCACTCCACCATCTTTTTATTGTTTATATAACTAATGATTCATTTTAGGGCACCAGAATTTTTTTTCCAATTATACTGCTTAATGTTTTTTAACACAGATATCACAGACATAACCAGATCATACTTACGATATTTGTAAGCCAAGCACGTCCCCAGGAAGAGCAGCAACAGCAGAACTGAACCGTGTTTCATTGTTCTGGTCGTTCTGGACAGATTATAGAGTCAATAATAAAATTACACTGAAGAAATTTATATTGCCATCATTATGAAGTTTATCCCTGAACAACAATCTAATGCTTTGTTCCAGACATTGGATATCCACAGTGCATGAAAATGGAATTCCTTTTTTGTAAAATGAATGACAAATGGCAATTAAATAATTGCATTTAGCTGAAAAATAACCCTCCAAATTGTGTCTTTGAGAGCATGGCTATTCAGCTACAACCACATACCTTGATATGCTGTTTGTGCTGTAAAAGGGTAGAAGGATGTTCTTGATCAGGTTGAGGTGGCTGAACGAAAAGGTTCAAAGCTAAAGTGATGATCTGATCAAGGGTAAGTGTACAGGTATATATACTCAACAAAGTGATGTGCTGGCAGATGATGATCAGGTGTCGAACCGCAATGCGGTCCAAAACAAATTTGCCCATTGGGATAAACATGTATCTTATTACATTGGCTTACAAAAACAGTCCACACCTTACCTTCTTCCAATGAATCTACACCCTGCACTCTCCAATATGGAAATATATTAGCTGGTAAAATAACTTCATTTCACCGGCAGAGACAAATACATGTATCTCCTTTGAGTTTAGAATAGAATAGAAGAATAGAATAGAATTGATCTTTATTGTTGTTATTGGTGGAAAATTATCTTCAGCTCACCAAAACATGAAGATACACTACACATGATTCTTACAACATAGGTGACATAAGTTCTAATGAACTCACAAACCCAATGGCTCATGTAACAGCATGGTTAAAGCAATGATGTTTGCAACTAAATGTGTCTAAAACAGTATGCATGTTTTTCACGAAGACATACAGTTCCAGTGTAGAGTCAGGTGTCTCTAAACTAGATGCATGCAATTGTTTAGCAACTTTTAAAAAAGCCAAGCCTTGACCCATTGCTTCCCAATAAGTTGTGTAAAGACAACTTATACAGGTCTTGGACAGTAATGGGATCTTTGATATGTTTCAGTCTGGTTTCCATGTGGGGCACAGTACTGAAACTGCTTTGCTTGGGGTTTCAAATGATGTTTAAATGCATGCTAATGCTGGATAAAGTTCAGTTTTGTTACTTCTTGACCTAAGTGCAGCTTTCGACATGGTTGACCACTCCCTTCTCCTTAACAGGCTCCAGCATTGGGCAGGCATAACTGGAACTGCTCTTGACTGGTTTGCACCCTACTTGTCAGACAGGAGCTTTTCTGTGGAAATTGATCATTTCATGTCCCCCTCTGCTCGGCTGTCATGGGGTGTACCCCAAGGTTCAATCCTTGGCCTGATTCTTTTCTCCCTGTACATGCTCCCTCTTGGCCTCCTTATTAATAAATTCAAACGCATGTCTTATCACTGCTATGCGGACAATACACAGCTGTACATTTCTGTCAATTCAAATGACCTGGACAAACTCTCCACCTTACACAACTGCCTAAGACCTATCGAGATCTGGATGTCAGACAACTTCCTCCAGCTTAACCCTGACAAAACAGAGGTCCTAATTATTGGCTCTGAGAGCATTACAGAAACAGTACGGCAGTGTATCAGTCCTTTGGCAGCAAATGTGCAAACTATGCTTAGTTGGTAATACAGTATTAGATATGTAGATGTTTGTATTAATGGCTGCTTTAGGTGGCTAGTTTCTGTACCCAAATCTCTATATGGGGCTGCTGAGTGAAAAATTAGCATGACCCATAGAGCCAAAATGGACACATTTATGGGAAATATATCAGGTTGAAATAAACTATAATTATCTTTTAAGTATTCCTCACTAACAATCTTGCCCTCACATTATGTATTTATGTCTATATTCTGAACTTTTTGTCTTTTTTAAGATTTCTATTATTTTGAATCTGCATTATATTTTTGGTGGTGCACTTCTACACCACCGTGAGTCCATACTCACCTCCTCCATCACAAAGGCAGACTGCAGCGTATCGTCTGCTGTGTTAAGAAGCTGATTGGCTGCAACCTGCCATCCCTCCAGGGCCTGCACACCTTCAGGACACTGAGGCAAGCAGGAAAGATTATGACTGAACCCTGCCATGCCTGACATAAATTTTTTGAAAGACTTTCCTCCAGCAAGAGGCTGCAGTCTTTCAAGACCAAAACCTCCTGTCTGCAGTTGGCCTCATCAACAAGGCCTGTGACCCCCACTGACACAGACTCTATCCCACCCATGGCCACTACGCATTATAGTAATGTATAATCTCATATTTGCACTGTGATGATCTAACATGACATGGTACATGAACGCAACTTGTTTTGTTATTGCTAATTGCACACTGCATATACTGTTTACTCCAGTTCAATATTTGCACTCCTCATTCTTTTCAATTTCAAATTTAAATCTTTAGCAGCTCTTCTCATCTGGAATATATTTTACTTTTTCTGAAAAAAATGTAAATTCTTTATTGATTTTAATATTATTTAGGACTACTGTACTTAATTTTGTGTATGTTTTTTACTGTCATGCACCACAACAGCAAGGAAAATTCCTTGTAGCCATTGTGTGCAAACCTACTGACAATAAATCTGATTTTGATTTTGATTCTGACTTTAATGTTTTATGCTGTTTTTCTTTTCTTAATGATTTAATATGTGAAGCACTTTGAATTACCCTTGTGTATGAAATGTGATGTACAAATAAACTTGACACATGTAACCTTACAGGATCCAGGATCAGGTTTGATGGCTGAATGCAAAGGTACACAGCAACTCCAGGATCAGGTTTGATGGCTGATTGCAAAAGTACATAGCAACCCCAGGATCAGGTTTGATGGCCTTAAATATCAGAATTATCCCTTTTAAAATAATTAATATTAATTGAGAAATAAATAAATAAATTGGGAAGTCATTAAAATCCTTAAAAACGATTCATTTCATTTTGAAACACATAAATAATAGACCTAAATTGATTATATACACTAAAAAATAATAATGATAACAATACGAATAACTATTAAAAAGTTTTGATATATAAATAAAATTTGGAGTGAATGTCCTTCGATTAACTCATATAAACTGAAACTAACATGGCCGCCGCTGTGTGTTTGTGTTGAATATCGACGACCGAAGTTCTTAATCTTAAGTCTTAATCCACATTTTACTCAGTTTTTAGGCAAAGATTTATAGCGCACTTTGAATATGTCATATCATTTTATTAATTGTAAATTGCAACAAATAAACATAATTCACTTTAAAGTAAATCTCATCTTGTCAAAACAGTCAACACTTCAACTTCTGCCTACAACTCCACAGCCCTTACAGCCAGCTCCAGTGTTTATATTTATAATACACTGAGTGACATTAATATGTGCCATGTAAAAAGCGTCACTCTTAGTGACAAACACGTAATTATTGCTATTAAAGGCTTTCTGTCTGTTTTGCGTATCTTTCAGTTTTACACATTTGTATGGTTTAGTCTCACTACTCAAAACGCTCTGATAAACCCACAGTACACTTCAGAGAGAAAAGACAGGAGCCCACTGATTGATATGCAGCCTTTAATAATGCAAGCAGACTAATGTTTCAACACTACTGTGTCTACATCAGAATCAAAGAGGACAAAGGCATAAGGTAAACACACACATGTAATCAGCCTAGGATGGGTGTACAAGGTGAGAATTGCAGAGCCAATGTCCAGGTGCCCAACCCATACATTAAAACCAGAAAAACAAGAATTATGTGAAATCAATACCAAAAGGTTCATGTTTTGCAGCAGACATAATATCATGACAAGTTCAGCTCTTCATCTAGTATCTAGTAGCAATAGAAGAGATATTTTTCTCAAGAGTCATGGACACCAAACTAGAGTTAAAACTAAATATTGGATTCACATTCATCCTGCAGGCAGATGCATGACTCCAAATGAATGCTAATGTTGTTTTAGTTGACAGGATGTTAATGTTAATGTAATATGTTTGCTAACATATTAGCCCTAACAATTTAATTCAGCTGGATGATGTTGTCAAGGCTGTTTGTCAGGTTGTTTTTGAATATATACATATATTCTGCCCCCTAGTGGTCAAACATTTATTAATGCAGCTTTAATGTTATCTAACCATATGTTGTCTCTAATGATGTCAATGTCATAAGTGAAGCTTAAAAACTATGATTTTGACCAGAATCTATTAAAAAAAAAGCATCAGCTTAATACCGGCTATGTAAACTGTCATTGTTATATATTTCGAACCACTTCAGATTTAATCCAGTCTAGAGCCGTACACCTCCACCTCACACAGGATCAGGAACTCCCTTCTTCGGGGAATGATTATGTTAACATAGCGACCGTCCATCCCGTGACACTGGAACGTGTAGGTAGCACCTGCAGGGATGTGTGAGATCACAGCACACCTAGTAGAAAAAGAAATTACTTTCTTAAATTATTGATTGATTAATTTAATACATGGATCCTAATATTTGGTTTTAAATGTTAATATAAATATAAGTTACTGCTAACAAACCTAATTAAAAATATCCATTATTGACCAGCTTTTAGTCAAATTAGTATTGTAATAAATGGGCTTTAAACTACCTGGGATTGTTGTTTCCGTTGTTTGCAAGAGAATCTCCAATGTGGATCTCGGCTCCATTGAGTCGTTTTGGAACTGCATCTCTGTTGGTTATCTGAATAGAAAACACTTTATGGGTTTTCTGCAGGTCAAGTCGCCACCAGGGGTTGTGCTCTTCTTTTGTGGAAGTGCAAGAGGCAATTTCCCACTTGCTGGCACGATTCCCATCTATAGCATTGTATGGATTGCCAAGAAATGAATACAATGACGACTGTGAGGCTTTTCCTTGCAGTGCCAGGTTCTCTCCTGTACAAAAGAACACAGTTGCAAACATCAACATTGGTACCTAGTTTTCCTTGCTATCTGCAGAACAAAGTCACTCCAATTTGTGGATGTCTTGAACTTAAACGTCACAACTATTTGCACATTGTTGTCCTCTCCAGAAGTGAGAAGTAACAGCAGTAAAAGATGGAGAGTTTACACTTGAAGGATACACCAGCCGTTGGCAGTAGAAAATGTTCCAGATTTCATGTTGTGTATCATAAGGTGTCTATTTCTCTTATCATTATTATTTAACACATTTGCAAATAGTTTTGGTAACAATCCAAAATCCCAATAACTCTTGAGAAATTGTGTCTTCATAGGATTTCTTTATTTATTGGCTCCTATGAATAATTTAAAATGTTCATTGTTTTTTCTAAATAAACCTGACCAGATACTTCTGAGTCTCACTAAGATACCATTTACACCTGGTATTAATGTATGTTCTGAATCTGGATCCATAAACTCAATAATCCCATTCAATTCATGATTTTTTCCCCTTTACCCCTAGTATTAAAATGCATTCTCATTTTCTCAGTTGTGCCTGCATTATGATCCCATTTCAATATGCAAATAAACAAACATCTGCATCCCAGGTAAACTGCTGGCACGAATGGGTGACATTGTTTTTTAACTGTTCATAATATACAGATTGCATTTACACCTGGCTGAGATCTGGTCACAATACGAGCCTGATGATCTCTAAATGTTATCTTGCTCACTTTCCAATCACAATGCATTCTGACTGCATTTACACCCTGCTTTAACATGCATTTTCCTCATCCACACACAGATGGTATTTTCATGTAAGGTGTAAATGTATTAATTGCATGTTCCAGTTAGGACACATTTATAATCCATTTACACCTGCCATTAACATGTGATCTTTATATGGATAAAGAAAAACATATGTTAATGCACTCAGAATGAATGCACTGTGATCACAATGCGATCTGATTTATCAGATAGCATTTGGAGATGGTCAATCTCCAGGTGTAAATGCTGCGCGTATCCATACGGTGTGACCAGATTCATAAGAAAAAAAATCAGCACAGTAAGTTGAAAGGTCACCAAGCTCTTCCTGCGAGCTAAAGTGAGCTGTAACTAGTAGTCAAGCTGAAGAACAGCTAAAAAAAGACAACACATTTTAAAACCAGGTGTAAATGTAAAGACCCATTGATTGGATTTCATTATCCAAATAATGTGTCCAGATTCAGAACATATGTTAATATCAGGTGTAAGTGTGTCCTCATTTCAAAGCAGAGATTTATTTGCAGCAGGAAGTGGATGCATTTTACTCATTTGTGTGGCTTCAGTCACATATTCAGTTCTCACCAGTTGGGGCACGGTACCCGTAGACTTCCACCTCACATAGTGTGAGGGTCTTTCCTGAACCAGGTAAAAACACAGTCACATAACGTCCCTCCACGTGTTTTGTAACAGTTACTGTGTAAGACATTCCTGCTCCAATACTAGGAATCACAGCAACCCTAAAAGAGAGAGAGAGGAAACAGTGCATGAATGCAAGTTATTTCATGTATTAAGAAACTTCACTCATTCAATTGCTTTAATAAGAGAATTAATCTTTTTTGTTATAAATTAACATTAGTTCATGTGTCTTAGAATTTCTGCTGCCTGAGTAAAAATTAAACATATCAAAGTTGACTGGGATAAAGAACCCAGAGCCCCATCTACATATATAGAGGGAGGATGGGCTACATCAGGATCTGGGTGCGTGCTTAACACTTTGCAGGGAGAAGTCCTGTATCTAATGAGTAATTATAGGATGTTCACTTACACTGGGTTTGCAGTGTCTTGTACAGAGTTTCCGATACGAATCTCTGCTCCATTGATCCTGTCCACACAGCAGTCTCGTCTGTTAGTGATGACGACGGAGGTGACCACGTAGGACTCCATCAGGTCCACCCTCCACCAGGGGTTGGTCTGTGTATCAGTGTGGCTGCACGAACCGGCTGAGAAATCTGTTTCACGGTTTCCATCAATGGCGTTGTCAGCAGCCCCATAAGCATAATAAGGAGCTCCCTGGACGCGGCGTGACTGAGTTGCTTTACCACGCAAGGCCACATTTTCTGTGAAAAAAATACACACATTTTTTTCCCTAAAGGTTAATGTTGGTTATTACTGTAGAGGAACTTGTTAACAAACAGTTGCTTTTTTCCAAATCCAGCAGTTATCATTCATTTGTAGTCTTGTTTCTGTCCACCTGGTTTAAGGCCAATATTCATTTCTTTAGCTCTGTTATATCTTGCTCTTTAGCTACTAAACTCAACTAAATATAACATATTCTGTTTGATTTGTCTTAAACATAAAATTAGCCATCTCTTAGTGACATGAACGTAACCACTCCTCTCCAAAGAAATCTTGTGTGAGGTGTAGTAACCCTACATTATCACTTCTAGATTCTTTTTAGTTTGTAGTTGAAGCTTCAGACCAGAGGTCACAGTGTTATTAACAAAATTTGGAATCAAATCTTCTTAAAACATCCAATCTTTGATTTTACTCCGCCATCTTTTTTATTATTTCCACAACTAATTATCCATGTTAGGGAACCAGAAACTTTTTGCAATTACGCTTGTTTTATAAGAAAGACATCACAGACATAGCCAGATCATACTTACTATATTTGTAAGCCGAGCACGTCCCCAGGAAGAGCAGCAGCAGCAGAACTGAACCGTGTTTCATTGTTCTGGTTGAGACAAATTATAGAGTCAATAATAGAGTTACATCGAAGATATTTACATTATCATCATCATGAAGTTCATCCCTGACCAACAATCTAATGCTTTGTTCCCGAACTTTGACATGCAAAGTGCATAAAAAAGAAATGACTTCTCTAAAATGAATGACTGGTAGATATTAAGTAATTATATGTAACCAACAATACACACAAAAATGAAATATCCCTTCAAATTGCATATTTGAGAGCATGTTTATCCAGTCACAACCACATACCTTGACATGCAAAATGAACTCAGAGGAAGATGAAAAGCCGTTCTCTGTGCTGTGCTGATGAATATGATTCGATGTGGACCACACGGTGATATTTATATGCACATATGCTGTTTATTGCTGATATAGAAGAGTCTTGTATTTGGATAAGACTTACTTCAGCTATCAATAGGAGCAGGGATGGGCAACTGTAGATGGTGTTGTAAAACAGAAGCTGTAGTTCCATTGATCTTGTTTGAAGTTTTGTATGTAAATATTAAGCATTGAATACTGCATCAAATATTATTGATACTAGGATACTATTGTGGTGTGCTGATAAGATGTGCAGCCATAAAAACAGGGCACAGGAAGACATATGAAACAATATAGCAGCCCATGGAGAAAGTGTGAAGTGTGTTAAGTAAATTAAAGCTTTGCCAAAGCCCTTGACTCATGTAGACTGCAAACAGCAGCATAAGCAGGAGACACAGGTGAGCAGGTGAGTGTGAGAACCAGGTGTTTGGGAAAGGTGTGAAGAGAGAGTTGCATGGAAATGCAGAGACCTGGAGAGTGTGTGAAAGTGTGGCTGAGGGCAGGGACAGAGGCATTATGGGTAAAATAAAAACCGCTGAGGAAGCTGTTGTGACAATAGCAGCCCATGGAGACCCCACTTAGGTATTTGGTCGCATTCACTTCACTTCAGTTTTATTTATTTATTTATCACCAAATCACAACAAAAGTCATGTCAGGGCACTTTTCAAATAGAACAGGTCTGGATCATACTCTTTAATTTACAGAGACCCAACAATTCCCCCTTGAGCAGCACTTGGCGACAGCGGTAAGGAAAAACTCTCCTTTAACGGGAAGAGACCTCAAGCAGAACTGGACTCTTGGTGGACGGCCATCTGCTTTGACTGGTTAGGTTCAGAGAGCATAATAATATTTAGAGAATTAGACCACCTTACTCGATGCTGACTGTAATATTTTATCATTAAAGAGGAAAAATGATGTCTAGCTGGGTGACAAATTCATTTGTGTGTATTTTGGGTTTCAGTTTAAATCTGTTAAAGCACTTTGCTAAATTACCATCACACCCATCACAAACATACAGCTGAAAACTGTAAACACCCAAAGAACAAATGATGTCATTCTTGCGTCTGAATTGAGCAAGAAACATCACTTCGTTCATGATTGTTTCCAAGTTGTTATGGAGAATGCAGACTGATAGGTTTTTTGACTGTCCACTGATGTCCTCTGGCAGCTCTCTGGCTTGTGTGCAGCTTTCTGTAAATTTGCAATGAGCTGTATAGGAAACTCCAGTGTGCCGTTTGTTTTATGATCCTTTCATATCATTATGATATAACTGGACACGATGAGGCACAACCTTTTGTAAATGACAATAAGCCTTTGTAAAGAGATAAAATGGTGTTTTTAATTTGTCTTTGGTAACTGGCTGCTCTTCTAGGAAACATATTCACCACCTGCGTTCTAGCCTTGGACTGGCTCCGTGCCATGCACCCTGGTTGTTGTAGGATTTCCCCTTTTAAAGCGACAAAGGAGTCTACAGCCTTCTTCTCAGTTTTATCTGGTCATAGTGCACCAATTTTGAAAATAATTGCACATATCTACTACATATTGTAAGTGACCTAGTTTTATAAATCATCATATTTACAGCAGTGAAATTCTTCTTTAAGTACTCCTCATTATCCATCTTGCTCTTGCTCTTCACCTATCCTGTATTTATGCTGCTTTTATTTTTTAAATATTTTAATTCATTATGTAAAGCACATTGAATTCCTCTTGTGTATAAAATGTAATATGCAAATAAACTTATCTAGTCTCGCCATACAGGATACAGGATATAGGTCAAGGTCAAGTCGCTGGTCGCTGAATGCAAAGGCACACAGTAACACTGGCAATCTGGCTGAGGACAATAATAAATGGGCAGGAACATTTACACAATGGAGTGATAATGGAGTGATCAGGAAAATGAAGAGCATGTGTGCTGGCAGATGACAATCAGGTGATGACAGTTGCAAGTACAGGTTGATTGGAGAGGTGTCCTGGAAAGATGGGAATATCTGGGGACATCTGGAGGTCAGGTACTTAATGGACATGGAATGAGAAATTCCCTGGAAATGCAGGTGACTGGTGATGGGATAGTTTGGCTGAAAGTAGGTACCCATAAACCCCCAATTCACAGAGTGTTAAGAGTCCTTTGTGAACCAGGTAGAAGCACAGACATAATGTCCCTCCACATGATTACTGAAAGTCAGAGTGAATGAATCCCTAGCAGAGATTTCAGAAATTACACCAGCCCTAAAAGAGAAATAGATACAGCGGCTGATTAATTATGTTCTGTATCTACTAGGTGGTGTCTGACTGTAGCATCATTTTTAAAGAAACAGATCGTTGTGACTGGGCTGACTGGACCAAGGTTGAAGGTTTAAGTCTTAAAAGTGACATTGAAATCCTGCAAAAGGAAAATGATGATCAGAATTCAGCTACAGCACCACTGTTTTGTAAAGAGTTGCCGATGTGAATCTCTGCTTCATTGATCCTGCCTGCACAGCAGTCTCCTTTGTTGCTGATGACGATAGAGATGACAATGTAGGACTCCAGCAGGCCCACCCTCCACCAGGGGTTGGTCTGTTCTATAGTGTGGCTGCAGGAACTGGCTGAGAAACTAGATTCGCCATTTCTGTCGATGGCATTGTAGGCAGCCCCCCACATTTTCAGTTAAAGAAATACACACATTTTCCCCAAAGCGAGGAATTTATATTATACTTGATAACCTCTGTGTGCCCATCCTGTGTTCTGAATTAGTGTGATATAAAGACTTTTAAAGGCCTTCTAGGGGTGTGTCTCAAGGGATGGCACTGTCAGTTGGATGGTTGGCCAGTCCACCACCTTGGCCCAGACCGAAATATCTCAGAAAGTACAGTATCAAAGTCTTATGAAACCTAACCAGACCTTAACCACAGAGATGCCAACTCATAAAACATAATTATATTATGTGGTTTGTAAAGGTTTTGGAAAACACAAGAAAATGATGTCTTGCTGATTAGTGCCGCTAGTGGCGCAAGATAAGGAGTGCTCATAGTCAAACGACCTATTGGCCATTTAATTTTGAGAATTTATTGTAATTCCACAACATTCATAATGTCATAAATGAACTATATTAGGGAGGGCTGGAAACAAGCCAAAGGTTTGTTTCTTTTCTTTTGATTTTTTTTTTAAAAATTTAAGTCAACGAGAAATAGGCTTGAGCAATTTATTGTTATGTATTTTGATAGTTGCACAGAGAGAAAAGACAGGAGCACACTAATTGATATGCAGCCTTTAATAATGCAAGCAAACTAATGTTTCAACACTACTGGGTCTACATCAGAATCAAAGAGGACAAAGGTATAAGGTAAACACACACATATGTAGTCAACTAAGGATAGTTATGCATTTGGTATTGGGTAGAAGGTTGAACAGGAATTCAAACATATTGGATACTAGATTAAAAAGTGGGGATTGCCAGAGCTAATGTCCAGGTGCCCAACCCATACATTAAAATCAGAAAAACAAGAATTATGTGAAATCAAGAGCAAAAGGTTCATGTTTTGCAGCAGACATAATATCATGACAAGTTCAGCTCTTCATCTAGTATCTAGTAGCAATATAACAGATATTTTTCTCAGGAGTCATGGACAACAAACCAGAGTTAAAAAGACACTGAATATTGGATTCACATTCATCCTGCAGGCAGATACATGACTCCAAATGAATGCTAATGTTGTTTTTGTGTTGACAGGATGTTAATGTTAATGTAACATGTTTTCTAACATATTAGCCATAACAATTTTATTCAGCTGGATGATGTTGTCAAGGCTGTTTGTCAGGTTGTTTTTGAAATATTCTGCCCCCTAGTGGTCATTCATTTATTAATGCAGCTTTAATGAGATCTAACCATATGTTGTCTCTAATGATGTCAATGTCAGAAGTGAAGCTTAAACTATGATTTTAACCAGAATCTATAAAAAAGCATCAGCTTAATACCGGCTATGTAAATTTTCATTTTGAACCTTGTCACATCTAATCCAGTCTAAAACCGTACACCTCCACCTCACACAGGGTTAAGTATGTGCTTTTTCCAGGAAGGATTATGTTAACATAGCGACCGACCATCCCGTTACACCGGAACGTTTTGGTAACACCTGCAGGGAAGTGTGAGATCACAGCACACCTAGGAGAAAAAGAAATTACTTTCTTAACTTACTGAATGATTAGTTTAATACATGGATACTCCTGTTTGGTTTTAAAAGGTAATATAAATATAAGTTAATGCTAAATAACTTCATGGCAAATATCCATTAATGACCAATTTTCAGTTATAGTATTTTAATTAAAGGGGCTTTAAAGTACCTGGGATTGTTGTTGCCATTGTTTGCAAGAGAATTTCCTATGCGGATCTCAGCTCCAATGAGTCGTTGTGAGCGTGTGCTGTGTACTCTGTTGGTTATCTTGATATATAACACTTTATGGGTATTCCGCAGGTCCAGTCGCCACCAGGGATTGTATTGATAGTTAGTGCAGGAGCAAGAGCCCTGGGTGAAGACATTGGTACGACTCCCATCTATAGCATTATTTGGATTGCTATTGGTTGGATACCATGATGACTGTGTGGCTTTTCCTTGGAGTGCCACGTTCTCTACTGTACAAAAGGACACAGTTGCAAACATCAGCATTCATACCTAGTTTTACTTGCTTTCTAAAGAACAAAGTGGTTCCAATTCATGGATGTGTTGAACCTTAAAGTCACAACTATTTGCACATTGTTGTCTTTTCCAGTAGTGAGAAGCAACTGCAGCGAAACATGGAGAGTTTATGTATAATTATGCAGATGCTTGTTGAAAAACTTAGCACTAGCAGTTGACAGTAGAAAGATTTTATATTGTGTATATTATGAATACACATTTGCAAATATTTTTCAGATACTATTGAGAATACCAGTAACATTTGAGAAATTGTTTCATCATATGATTTATCTATTTTATCACCTATGAAAAATGTAAAAGATGTTCATTGTTTTTCTAAATAAACCAGCTGATCAGATACTTCTGAGTCTCACTATGGTCCCATTTACACCTGGTATTGACATCTGAATCTAGATACATTATCTGAATAATGACATTCAATTCACTTTTGCATTTACACCTGGTGTTAAAATGTGTTTTTGTTTTCTAAGTTGTGCCTACATTATGATCATATTTCTCTTGTCTGACTATTACTGCAGATTGGCCAGATAACATTTGGAGGTGGTCTGGCTTGCACCGTGATCAGATCTCAGCCAGGTGTAACTGCAATCCGAATCCTTACAGCATGACCAGATTCATGAGAAAAAAACATCTTTGCAGTCCATTTAAAGATCATCTCACTCTTCCTGCCAGCTAAAGCAAGCTCTGTGAAAGCTACAAGTAGCTGTAACTAGAAGTCTTCCCTCACAAAAAAGTGAATGACAGCCATTTGTAGTGGCAGTGACCTTGACCTGGTATGCAGTATGTTTGCTGACAAGTTCACCAGCTCCGCCTAGAAACACATTTTAAAACCAGGTGTAAATGCAAAAACTGATTGAATGGATGTCATTATCCAGATAATGTATCCAGATTCACAACACATGTTAATACCAAGTGTAGGGGCTCAATTCAAACAGACACCACCTTGCAAAGTAGAGATCTATTTGCAGCAGGAAGTAAATGCTTTTTCTTCAATCAAATGAATGCTGTTCAACTTCTGCTGTGACTGCAGCTCTACAGAAAATGAGGGGCCAGCATCACCTAGCAAATCAAATTTGTGTGGCTTCAGCCACATATTCAATTCTCACCAGTTGAGGCACGGTACCCGTAGACTTCCACTTCACAGAGTGTGAGGATCTTTCCTGAACCAGGTAAAAGCACAGTCACATAACGTCCCTGTTGTTTTGAAACAGTTAATGTATAAGAGCTGCCTGCTCCGATACTAGGAATTACAGCAATCCTAAAAGAGAGAATAAACAAGTAAACGCATGGACGCATTTTATAACTTAAGTACTTTAAAGGTTATTTCATGTATTTGAAAAAAACATAACTTCCATAAGATTATTAATAATTTTTGGTATAAATTAAATATAGTTCACAAGTCCTACAATTTCTGCTGCCTGCATTACTAAGCAACATGTTGTCCAGCCAAACAACAAACAGCTGATGGCTGAAAAGGGTTTCATAGGAACGTTGCCTGTATTAAAGGGCTAGTACATTCAATTGTTTACTATATTGTGGTTTCAAAATTTTTAGTTATATCTGAGAGATATAATGTTTCTAGAGTGAACAAATACAAATAACACTAAGTAAATCAGAGTTACCATACCAAAGTTAATTGGGATAAAGAACTCAGCTCTCCATCTACATATATAAGATAGGCGGGCTACACAGGCTATACAAGTACAGTCCATTTACATCAGGATCTGGGCGGTTTACAACATCTGTTTAACACTTTGCAGGGAGAAATCCTGTATCTAATGAGTAACTACTGTATGTTCACTTACACTGGGTTTGAGGCACCATTGGCATTGTTTCCTATGCGAATCTGTGCTCCATTGATCCTTTCTGAACAGCAGTCTCGTCTGTTGGTGATGACAATACAGGTGATCACGTAGCACTCCAACAGGTCCACCTTCCACCAAGGGTTGGTCTGTTGTGCAGAGGTGCTGCATGAACCGGCTGAGAAATCAGATTCACGATTTCCATCAATGGCGTTGGAAGCAGCCCCAAAAGGATATCCGGAGCACCCTGTATCCCAGCAGCGCCGTGACTGAGTTGCTTTACCACGTAAGGCCACATTTTCTGGGAAAGAAATACAAACATTTTTTTTTCTGAAGCTTAATGTTGGTCCAGACTGATGATGTAATTCTGCTGTTTACCTCACGATTGCTGCAACAAAAAATGAAATCAAGTTGTGAACACAACACATTCTGTTTTAATTTGTGTTATACATAAAACTAATCATCTCTGAGTGACATAAACATAACCACTTCTCCCAATCAAAAGAAAAAAAACTTGTGCATGACCCTGTTAAAAAAAAATTCAAAACAAATTACATAAAATATCTAAGCCACATGAATCTTAATTATCACTCCAGCATCTTTTTATTGTTAATGTATAACTAAGATCCATTTTAGGACACCAGGATTTTCTTTTCAATTATACTGCTTAATGTTTTACAACACAGATATCACAGACATAGCCAGATCATACTTACGATAGGCGTAAGCCGAGCACGTCCCCAAGAAGAGCAGCAACAGCAGTACTGAACTGTGTTTCATTGTTCTGGTTTAGACAAGTTACAGTCAATAATAGAATTACACTGAACACATTTATATTGCCATCATTATGAAGTTTATCTCTGACCAACAATCTAATGCTTTGTTCCAGACATTGGATATCCAAAGTGCATAAAAATTGAATTACTTTTTTGTAAAATGAGTGACTAATGGCAATTAAATAATTGTGTTTAGCTGAAAAATAACCCTCCAAATTGTGTATTTGACAGCATGGATATTCAGCTACAACCACATACCTTGATATGCTGTTTGTGCTGTAAAAGGGTAGAAGGATGTTCAAAGCAACATTGATGATCTGGTCAAGGGTAAGTGTACAGGTATATATACTCCACGGAGTGATGTGCTCGCAGGCGATGATCAGGAGTGGAACCACAGTGCGGTCAAAAACAAATTTGCCCATTGTGTATCTTACACTGGCTTACAAAAACAGTCCAGACCTCACCTTGTGCCAACAAATCTACACCCTGCACTCATCAATATAGAAATATATTAGCTGGTAAAATAACTTTATTTCCCCAGCAGAGACAAATTCATGTATCTCCTTTGGGTTAAGAATAGAATAGAGTAGAATAGAATTACGAGTTACGACCACAATTTGAGTCTGGTGGCCAGAAAACAAACCAATAAGATGTCAGTGAATATGAATCTTTTGGAATTCCCAAAAATTAACAGGAGAACTTTAAAAGTGCTGTTCAATGGATTGGTTGGGATGATCTACTGTTGGGAATAGACTATAAGGAAGACACATATTCTCAAAAAACTAGAGAGAACTATTTAAGATTTTAAATGCAAACTGATGAAAGAACAGGATCTGGTCTTAGAAACTGCAATAAAAACCAAATTGAATCATGACTACTTTCCTAGTTTAAGGAACAAGGTGGTAAAGAAATTAAGAAAAGCTAAAGCAGTTCTTGACTATAATAGAAAAGACAAGAGGTAGTTCTAAAATAATCTGGAACAAGTTAAAAAAAAAAACAGGATATTGTAATAAAGAAAGGAAACTGCTTGAACTTACACAAGTACACAAGTACATGAGTACACAAATCCTGACCAAATCATCTGCCACCTGAATACTAGCTCATTTGCCCTGCACCCAATGCAATTTAGCTTCAGAGCCAATTATACAACTGAGACAGCCAATTGTTTTTTCACAGAGAAACTACCATGATTGAGTCCATACTCACCTCCTCCATCACCGTCTGGTTATGTTGTTGCAGACCCGTAGACCTTGAGGACACCGAGGCGAGCAGGAAAGATTATGACCGAACCCTGCCATGCCCGACATAAACTTTTTGAAAGACATTCCTCTAGCAAGAGGCTGCAGTCTTTTAAGACCAAAACCTCGTGTCAACAGTTTCTTCATGTCTGCAGTTGGCCTCACTGACACCCACTACGCATTATAGTAATGTAAAATCTCATATTTGCACTGTGATGATCTAACATGACACATTACATTAACACAACTTGTATTATCATTATTATTATTATTATTGCTAATTGCACACTGCATATACTGTTTACTCCAGTTCAATATTTGTACACCTCATTCTTTCGAATTTAAAATGTAAACCTTTAGCAGCTCTTCTCAACTGGAATAAATTTTATTTTTTCTGACAAAGTTGTAAATTCTTTATTGATTTTAATATTATTTAGGACTACTGTACTTAATTTTGTGTATATTTTTGATTGTTATGCATCACAACAGCAAGGAAAACTCCTTGTAGCCATTGTGTGCAAACCTACTGGCAATAAATCTGATTCTGATTTTGATTCTAAATTAAAGGTTTTATGCTGTTTTTCTTTTCTTAATGCTTTAATAAGTAAAGCACTTTGAATTTCCCTTGTGCATGAAATGTGATGTACAAATAGGTGTCTTTCATGTACCCTTACAGGATCCAGGATCATGTTTGATGGCTGAATGCAAAAGCACACAGCAATTACATGATCATGTGTGATGGCTGAATGCAAATGCACACAGCAACTCCAGGATCATGTTTAATGGCTGAATGCAAAGGTATACAGCATCAGTGGCAGTCTGGCAGACAACAATGATAAGTGGGCAGGTACATGTGCCCAGTGGAGTGTCTCTGGAAATGTTTTATTCTTCTGTGCCACAGAGCTTCATTGTCATCCAAAACTTTAACAATATGTCATTCATTATCATGAATACACAGTAGTTAATTTTGAGTATTACTTGAGTAATACTGAAAATACTTACTAGTGCACCATAGCGTGTTAATCCATGGCTGAAAATAATCCACAACAAATGCACTCTTTTGTGATTGTGATGTGAACGTGCTGCCGTGCTGATTTCCAGTTTCAGGTGTTGCTATCTGCCTCCAAGCAGCATTTGCAGTGAGGATTCAGGCTTCGGCTGGTTTATTGTAATCTTAGTTGAAGATTGAATAAAGTATAATCTGACTACACTCAAATCTTCAGCAGCATTTACATACTAAAAATAAAATACTGTACATGGAAACACAAGCCTTAATATAACAAATAAAACAAAAACAAACTGAACTTGTTTCAATAAAAGAATACAATATGCATACACTTCTGGATAAAATGGGCAGAGTTTTGGGTGTGTTTTAAAAGGGGCTGTTACAATTTATTTGTTCTGGGCATTCTGGGCGAGGTGTGTAATACTTTGAGTTGGGATGGCAAACTTTCTTGCACTGCACAAAGTTCACACTTAAGTCATGATCTTTGAATATGTCATATCATTTTATAAATTGTAAATTGCAACAAATAAACATAAAGAAATTTAAAGTAAATCTAATTTTGTCAAAACAGTCAACACCTCACCATCTGCCTACAACTCTACAGCCCTTACAGCCAGCTCCAGTGTTTATATTTATAATACACTGAGTGACATTAATATGTAAAAAGTGTCACTCTTAGTGACAAACACGTAATTATTGCGTAATTGTCTGTTTTGCTTATGTTTTACACATTTGTATGGTTTAGTCTCACTATTCAAAAGGCTCTGATAAACCCACAGTACACTTCAGAGAGAAAAGACAGAAGCACACTAATTGATATGCAGCCTTTAATAATGCAAGCAGACTAATGTTTCAACACTACTGTGTCTTCATCAGAATCAAAGAGGACAAAGGCAAACACACATATATAGTCAACTTAGAATAGATTACATTTGTTATTGGGTAGAAGGATGAACAGGAGTTCAAACATATTGGATAATAGATTAAAAGGTGGGAATTGCCAGAGCCAATGTCCAGGTGCCCAACCCATACATTAAAACCAGAAAAACAAGAATTATGTCAAATCAAGAGCAAAAGGTTCATGTTTTGCAGCAGACATGATATCTAGTCTGGATCATCATCCAGTATCTAGTAGCTATAGAACAGATATTCCACCAAAATGCTAATGTTTTTGTGTTGACAGGATGTGTAAATGGGTAACTGTTTGCTAACATATTAACCATACAAGGCTGTTTGTCAGGTTGTTTTTGAAATACTCTGCCCCCTAGTGGTCAAAGATTTATTAATGCAGCTTTAATGTGATCTAACCATATGTTGTCTCTAATGATGTCAATGTCATAGTGAAGCTTTAAAACTATGATTTTAACCACAGTGTATAAAAAAGCATCAGCTAAATACTGGCTATGTAAATTTTCATTTTGAACCTTGTCACATCTAATCCAGTCTAAAGCCGTACACCTCCACCTCACACAGGGTCAAGTATGTGTTTTTTCTAGGAAGGATTATGTTAACATAGCGTCCGTTCATCCCGTTACACCGGAACGTTTGGGTAGTACCTGCAGGGAAGTGTGAGATCACAGCACACCTAGGAGAAAAAGAAATTACTTTGTTAACTTATTGAATGATTAGTTTAATACATGGATACTCCTGTTTGGTTTTAAAAGGTAATATAAATATAAGTTAATGCTAAATAACTTCATGACAAATATCCATTAATGACCAACTTTCAGTTATAGTATTTTAATTAAAGGGGCTTTAAAGTACCTGGGATTGTTGTTGCCATTGTTTGCAAGAGAATCTCCAATGCGGATCTCAGCTCCAATGAGTCGTTGTGAGCGTGTGCTGTGTACTCTGTTGGTTATCTTGATATATAACACTTTATGGGTATTCCTCAGGTCCAGTCGCCACCAGGGACTGTATTCAGCATTAGTGCAAGAGCAAGAGCCCTGGGTGAAGACATTGGTACGACTCCCATCTATAGCATTATATGGATTGCTATTGGTTGGATAAGATGATGACTGTGTGGCTATTCCTTTGAGTGCCACGTTTTCTACTGTACAAAAGGACACAGTTGCAAACATCAGCATTCATACCTAGTTTTACTTGCTTTCTAAAGAACAAAGTGGTCCCAATTCATGGATGTGTTGAACCTTAAAGTCACAACTATTTGCACATTGTTGTCTTTTCCAGGAGTGAGAAGCAACTGCAGCGAAACATGGAGAGTTTATGTATAATTATGCAGATGCTTGTTGCAAAACTTAGCACTAGCAGTTGACAGTAGAAAGATTTTATGTTGTGTATATTATGTATATATATTCAACACATTTGCAAATATTTTTCAGATACTATTGAGAATACCAGTAACATTTGAGAAATTGTCTCGTCATATGATTTATTTATTTTATCACCTATGAAAAATGTAAAAGATGTTCATTGTTTTTCTAAATAAACCAGCTGATCAGATACTTCTGAGTCTCACTATGGTCCCATTTACACCTGGTATTAACATCTGAATAATGACTTTCAATTCATTTTTGCATTTACACCTGGTGTTAAAAATGTGTTTTTGTTTTCTAGGTTGTGCCTACATTATGGTCATATTTCTCTTTTCTGACTATTACTGCTGTTGTTATTGATAGTCATATCTCTATTGTTGTTATTGCTATTATTGCTGGTATAATGCTTTTCTGTGTCCCCACTCCCCCTCCCTCTGATTTTCTCTCTCAACCCAACTAGTCAAAGTAGATGGCCATCCACCTACAGTCTGATTCTGCTTGAGGTTTCTTCCCATTAAAGAGGAGTTTTTCCTTGCCAATGTTGCCAATTGTTTGCTCATGGGGGAATTGTTGGGTCTCTACTATCTTGGTGATCTGATCGCAATCCAGTAACAATTCATTCTAAGTGTGTTAACACCCTGCTTTAACATGCATTTTTCTTATAGAGATACAGATTGCATGTTAATGCCAGGTGTAAATGTGTCTTAACTCAAACATACAATGAATACAAACAAAATGTATGTTAATGCAGGTGTAAATGCACTCAGAATGCAATGTAACTGGAATGTGATCAGATTGGCCAGATAACATTTGGAGGTGGTCTGGCTTGCACTGTGATCAGATCTCAGCCAGGTCTAACTGCAATCCGAATCCTTACATGATGACCAGATTCATAAGAAAAAATCATTGCAGTATATTTAAAGGTCATCTCGCTCTTCCTGCCAGCTAAAGCAAGCTCTGTGAAAGCTACAAGTAGCTGTAACTAGAAGTCTTCCCTCACAAACAAGTGAATGACGGCCATTCGTGGTGGCAGTGACCTTGACCTGGTATGCAGTATGTTTGCTGAAAAGTTCACCAGCTCTGCCTAGAAAATGTACATATTAAGATCCGATCACAAGGTAAGAATAGCTGAGAAAACAAGAACACATTTTAAAACCAGGTGTAAATGCAAATACTGATTGAATGGATGTCATTATCCAGATTCAGAACACATGTTAATACCAAGTGTAGGGGCTCAATTCAAAAAGACACCACCTTGCAAAGTAGAGATCTATTTGCAGCAGGAAGTAAATGCATTTTTCTCATTTTCTTCAATCAAATGAATGCTGTTCAACTTCTGCTGTGACTGCAGCTCTACAGAAAATGAGGCACCAGCATCATCTAGCAAATCAAATTTGTGGCTTCAGCCACATATTCAATTCTCACCAGTTGAGGCACGGTACCCGTAGACTTCCACTTCACAGAGCGTGAGGATCTTTCCTGAACCAGGTAAAAGCACAGTCACATAACGTCCCTCCACGTGTTTTGTAACAGTCACTGTGTGAGACACTCCTGCTCCAATACTAGAAATTACAGCAACCCTAAAAGAGAAAATAAACAAGTAAACACATGAATGCATTTTTTAACTTAAGCACTTTAAAGGTTATTTCATATATTTCAAAAAAAACATAACTTCCATTATTAATAATTTTTGGTATAAATTAAATATAGTTCACAAGTCCTACAATTTCTGCTGCCTGCATTACTAAGCAACATGTTGTCCAGCCAAACAACAAACAGCTGATGACAGAAAAGGGTTTCATAGGAACATTGCCTGTATTAAAGGACTAGTACATTCAATTGTTTACTATATTGTGGTTTCAAAATTTTTTGTTATATCTGAGAGATATAATGTTTCTAGAGTGAACAAATACAAATAACATTAAGTTAATCAGAGTTACCATACCAAAGTTAATTGGGATAAAGAACTCAGCTCTCCATCTACATATGCAGAAGATAGGCAGGCTACACAGGCTATACAAGTACAGTCCATTTACATCAGGATCTGGGTGGTTTACAACATCTATTAAACACTTTGCAGGGATAAATCCTGTATCTAATGAGTAACTACTGTATGTTCACTTACACTGGGTTTGAGGCACCATTGGCATTGTTTCCAATGTGAATCTGTGCTCCATTGATCTTTTCTGCACAGCAGTCTCGTCTGTTGGTGATGACGATAGAGGTGATCACGTAGGACTCCAGCAGGTCCACCTTCCACCAAGGGTTGGTCTGTTGTGCAGAGGTGCTGCATGAACCGGCTGAGAAATCAGATTCACGATTTCCATCAATGGCGTTGTATGCAGCCCCAAAAGGATATCCGGAGCACCCTGTATCCCAGCAGCGCCGTGACTGAGTTGCTTTACCACGTAAGGCCACATTTTCTGGGAAAGAAATACAAACTTTTTTTTTCTGAAGCTTAATGTTGGTCCAGACTGATGATGTAATTCTGCTGTTTACCTCACGATTGTTGCAACAAAAAATGAAATCAAGTTGTGAACACAACAACGACTTATCATCATCTTGATATATGTAGAACTTGTTTGAAGGCACAGAGCTACATTATCATTCATTTGGAGTCTTGTTTCTGTCCACCTGGTGTGAGACCAATATTCACTCTTCTTGTTCTGTTATATCTAGCTCTTTAGCTGCTAAATTCAACATTAAATGCATAAAAACGTAGTAAAGTCTAATGTGATAAATACATCGAGGGTCATTTGACCAACAAGGGATTGTCATCTTTCACTGCATTACACAAATAATGAAATATAACATATTCTGTTGTAATTTGCATTATACATAAAACTAATCATCTAATTGACATAAACATAACCACTTCCCCCAAACAAAAGAAAAAAAAAACTTGTGCATGACCCTGTTAAAAAAAAATTCAAAACAAATTACATAAAATATCTAAGCCACATGAATCTTAATTATCACTCCACCATCTTTTTATTATTAACACATGACTAATGATCCATTTTAGGCGTTTTTAGGACACCGGGACTTTTTTTTTCAATTATACTGCTTGATGTTTTACAACACAGATATTACAGACATAGCCGGATCATACTCACGATAGGTGTAAGCCGAGCATGTCCCCAGGAAGAGCAGCAACAGCGGAACTGAGCTGTGCTTCATTGTTCTGGTTGAGACAGATTATAGAGTCAATAATAGAATTATGCTGAAGACATTTACATCGTCATCATTATGAAGTTTATTCCAGAACTTGGATATCCAAAGTGCATAAAAAATAAATTACTTCTCTAAAATGAATGACTGATAGATATTAAGTAAGTATATATAAATGAAAATCCACACAAAAATGAAATAACCCTCCAAATTGCATATTTGAGAGCATGTTTATCCAGCTACAACCACATACCTTGACATGCAAAATGAACTCAGAGGAAGATGAGAAGCCGCTTTCTGTGCTGTGATGAATATGATTTGATGTGGACCCCAGAGTGACGTTTATGTGCATGTCTTATCATGGCATGTGCTGTTTATTGCTGATCAACAATAGTCTCATATTTAAATAGGAAAATTTCAGCAATCAAGTGTAGCAGGGATGGGCAATTGTAGCTGGTGTTGTAAATCAGAAGATGACAGCTGTAGTTCCATTCATTTTGTTTGACGTTTTGTATGTCAATATTAAGATTCAATACTGCATCAAATTTTACAGCTGTGGTAGTTGAAGTGTTCAAAAAAACATACAGCCTGAAAAACAGGGCAAAGGACAACATATGACACAAGATGGCAGCCCATGGAGAAAGTGTGAGGTGTTTTAAACAGATAGTTTGGCCAAATACCCTTGACTCATGTAGACTGAAAACAGCAGGATAAGTATGAGAAAAGGTGGGCAGGTGGGTGTGGGGACCATGTGACTGGGAAAGGTCCTGGATAGCATACGGAAGTGGGCCACTTCAGGCAATGATACGGCACTGCTGGTCTTCTTCTGGCCCAGACAAAACAGATATGAGCCTTAACTGGCCCACCTGTAAAATAACAAATATGGCCCAACTATCCCAAAACAAATGTGGGTCATTTCTGGCAAAGGTGCGGTGCTCTTGGCGATGTGTAAACTGGATGTGACCCTAAAGTGGCCCATGTGATACATAGTGAATATGGCCCAAATATCATAAAACAAATGTGGGCCACCTTTGGCAAAGATCTGGAACAGTTGACAATAGTTAAAGTGAGTGTAAACCAAAAGTGGCCCACATGTGGCCCGGTTATCTTAAACATATCTGGGACAGTTCTGACAAATATACGCCACAATAAGCGCTGGCTAATCTGGAAGTGAGCAATTTTTCTATCTGGGTTGTGTCATATATTTGCCAAAACTGGCCCAGATTGATGTCAAATATTTGGGCCATATGCGTAATATCTTATCCGGGCCATTTTAGGCTCCCTTATAGATTAGTCAGTACCAACTGTGCCACATCTTTACCTATAGTGGCCCAATACTGTTCAACCATATTTGGGTCATATTCACCATTTCAAATATGGGCCACCTCAGGCTCACTTCCAGATTAGCCAGTGCTTATTGTGTCATATATTTGCCAGAACTGGCCCAGATATGTTCAAGATAACCGGGCCACATTTGCTGCACCACATGTGGGCCACTTTTGGTTTACACCCACTTTAACTATTGTTGACTCTGCCAGATCTTTGCCAAAGGTGGCCCACATTTGTTTTGTGATATTTGGGCCATATTCACTATGTATCACATGGGCCACTTTAAGGTCACATCCAGTTTACACATCGCCAAGAGCACCGCACCTTTGCCAGAAATTACCCACATTTGTTTTGGGATAGTTGGGCCATATTTGTTATTTTACAGGTGGGCCAGTTAAGGCTCATATCTGTTTTGTCTGGGCCAGAAGAAGACCAGCAGTGCCGTATCATTGCCTGAAGTGGCCCACTTCCGTATGCTATCCAGGACCTTTCCCAGTCACCTGGTTCCCACACCCACCTGCCCACCTTTGCCTTATGCTTATCCTGCTGTTTTCAGTCTACATGAGTCAATGGTATTTGGCCAAACTATTTATTTAAAACACTTCTCCATGGGCTGCCATATTGTGTCATATGTTGTCCTATGCCCTGTCTTTGAAAACTGGCTGCTCTGATAGCAAATGTATTTTTTTATAGATAATCATATTTACAGCAGTGAAATTCCTTTAATAACTCCTCATTAACCATCTTGCTCTTACATCTTTCCCTATCCTATATTTATGGCTGTTTTTCCTTTTTAATATGTTAATGCATTATGTAAAGCACCTTGAATTCCCCTTGTGTATGAAATGTGATATGAAAATAAACTTGTCTAGTCTCACTATACAGGATCCAGGATCTAGGATCATGTTTGTTGCTGAGTGCAAAGGAACACAGCAACACTGGCAATATGGCAGAGGATAATAATAAGTGGGCGGATATATTTACACAATGGAGTGATAATGAAGTGATCAGGAAAATGAAGAGCATGTGTGCTGTCAGATGACAATCAGGTGATGACTGTTGCAGGTACAGGGTGATTGGAGAGGTGACTGGGAAAGAGGGAATGTCCAGGGTCATCTGGGGGTCAGGTGATCAATGGCAGGGAAGGGAGAGTTCCATGGAAATGAAAGGGACTGTGCAAGTGATCATATAGCTGAAGTCAAGGATTGGAAAAATAAATACCACAGAGACAGCTGTTATGACAACTGCAGTCTATAGAGAAAGTATGAGGTGTATCGGACATTTGGCATGGATTTGAGTAGTAGTTGCAACTTGACCGGACATTTCATGAAATATTGTACATTTCTACTACATAGGTGACCTAGTTTAAGGAAATCTTGAAATTTACTGCTGTGAAAATCCTCTTTAAAGTCCCTCCCCACTCAAAAAAAATGTGTTATTCTTGTTCCATCATATTTGTGTGTCACTATGCAGAATGTCTGTCTTGCATCTGAATTGAGCCAGAAACAGCATTTGTTGTAGTTTTTCCACCCCTTCATCTGTGATTGTTTCACAAACCGAGCTGAAATAGAGAATGCAGACTCAAAGGTTTTTTGACTGTCCACTGATGTCCTCTTACATAAGAAACTCCAGTAAGCCATTTGTTTTATGATCCTTTCATATCAGTATGATACAACTGGACTTGATAAGGAAAATATTCTGCAAATATCAACAATAAAGATATATGCTAACTTTGTCTTTGATAACCAGCTGCTCTGCAAGGAAACCTGTTCGCCACCTGTGTTCTATAAACACACTATCAGTGGCCTTGGACAGGCCGCATGCCATGTATCTTGGTTGTTGTAGGATTTCCCCCTTTAGAGTAATAAAGGAGTCTACAGCCTTTACCTCAGTTTTATTTGGTCATGGGGCACCAATTTTGAAAATAATTGCACATTTCTACTACATACTGTAGGTGGCCTAGTTTTATAAGTCATCATATTTACAGCAGTGAAATTCCTCTTTAATAACTCCTCATTAACCATTTTGTTCTTACATCTTCACCTATCCTGTATTTATGCTGCTTTTCTTTTTCAATATTTTAATGCATTATGCAAAGCACCTGAAATTCTCCTTGTGTATAAAATGTGAAATGCAAATAAATGTGTGAATCTCACTATACAGGATTCAGGATACAGGTTCAGGTTTGGTGGTGAGTGCAAAGGCACACAGCAACATTGGCAATCTGGTACAATAATAAGTGGGCAGGTACATTTACACAATGGAGTGATAATGAAGTGATCAGGAAAATGAAGAGCATGTGTGCTGGCAGATGACAATCAGGTGATGACAGTTACAGTTTGATTGTAAAGAGGGAATGTCCAGGGTCATCTGAGGGTCAGGCGATTAATGGGCAGGTACATTTACACAATGGATTGATAATGGAGTGATCAGGAAAATAAAGAGCATGCTTGCTGGCAGATGACAATCAGGTGATGACAGGTTGATTGGAGAGTTGGAGAACTGACTGGGAAGTTACATGCAAAGTACATCTTATCTTGTCACCTTCTGCCTACAAATCTACAGCCTGTACAGCTAGTTCCATTGTTCATTGTTCATAGTCCATTGCGTAATGTGAAAAGTGTCACTCATAGCAACATACACATAATTATCACCAACAGAGCCTATTAGCCTCTTTTGCTTATAAACCCACAGTACACTTCAGAGAGAAAAGACAGGAGCACACTGATTGATATGCAGCCTTTAATAATGCAAGCAGACTAATGTTTCAACACTACTGTGTCTTCATCAGAATCAAAGAGGACAAAGGCATATGGAAAACCCACACAGTCACTTTAGGATAGTTATACATTTGTTATTGGGTAGAAGGTTGAACAGGAGTTCAAACATATTGGATAATAGATTAAAAGGTGGGAATTGCCAGAGCCAATGTCGAGGTACCTAACCCATACATTAAAACCAGAAAAACAAGAATTAGGTGAAATCATGAGCAAAAGGTTCATGTTTTACATGACATGCAGACATAATATCATGACAAATTCAGCTCTTCATCTAGTATTTAGTAGCTATAGAACAGATATTTTTCTCAGGAGTCATGGACACCGAACTAGAGCTAAAAAGAGACTGAATATTGGATTCACATTCATCCTGCAGGTAGATACATGACTTCAAATGAATGCTAATGTTGTTTTTATGTTGAAAGGATGTGGAAATGGGCAAGTGTTTGCTAACATATTAGCCATAACAATTTTATTCAACTAGATGATGTTGTCAGGGCTGTTTATCAGGTTGTTTTGGAATTATTCTGCCCCCTAGTTGTCAAACATTTGTTAATGTCGCTTTAATCTAATCATATATTGTCTTGATGATGTCATGTCAATGTCATAGGTGAAGCTTAAGCTATGATTGCAACCAGAAACTATAAAAGAGCATCAGCTAAATACCGGCTATTTAAATTGTCATTTTGAACCTTGTCAAATCTAATCCAGTCTAGAGCCGTACACCTCCACCTCACACAGGGTCAGGTATGTCTTTTTTCCAGGAAGGATTATGTTAATATAACGACCGTTCATCCCCTTACACCAGAACGTTTTGGTAGAACCTGCAGGGAAGTGTGAGATCACAGCACACCTAGGAGAAAAAGAAATTACTTTGTTAACTTACTGAATGATTAGTTTAATACCATTAATGACCAACTTTCAGTCATATTAGCATTTTAATGGGCTTTAAACTACCTGGGATTGTTGTTGCCATTGTTTGAAAGAGAATTTCCAATGCGGATCTCAGCTCCAATGAGTCGTTGTGAGCGTGTGCGGTGTACTCTGTTGGTTATCTTGATAAAAAACACTTTATGGGTATTCTGCAGGTCCAGTCGCCACCAGGGTCTGTATTCATAGTCAGTGGAGGAGCAAGAGCCCTTCCTGAAGTCATTGGCACGATTCCCATCTATAGCACTATACGCTACTGCAGATGAATACAATGATGACTGCGAGGCTTTTCCTTGGAGTGCCAGATTTTCTCCTGTAAGGAAAGGACACAATTGCAAACATCAGCATTCATACCTAGTTTTCCTTGTTTTCTAAAGAACAAAGTGGTCCCAATCCATGGATATCTTGAAACTTAAAGTCACAACTATTTGCATATTCAGAAATTGTTTCTTCATATGATTTATCTAGTTTATCTCCTATGAAAAATGTTAATATTTAGAAAAAAATAAATAGAAAAACCAGCTGATCAGATGCCTCTGAGTCTCACTGTGGTCCCATTTATACCTGGTATTAACATGTGATCTGAATCCGGTACTAAAATGTGTTTTTGTTTTCTTGGTTGTGCCGAAGTTATGATCTTATTTCTCTTTTCTGACTATTACTGCTGTTGTTATTGATAGTCATATCTCTGTTATTGTTATTGTTATTATTGTTGATATAATGCTTCTCTGTGTCCCCTCTCCCCCTCCCTCTTACTTTTTCTCTCAACCCAACTAGTCAAGGTTGGCTTTTGTTGTGATTTGGCACTGTATAAATAAAACTGAAAATTGAAATCATTTTCCTCATTCAAATGAATGCTGTTCAAATTTTGCAGTGACTACAGCTCTATAGCTTAATGAGGCGCCAGCATCACTTAGCAAATCAAATTTGTGTGGCTACAACCACATATTCAATTCTCACCGGTTGGGGCACGGTACCCGTAGACTTCCACTTCACAGAGTGTGAGGATCCTTCTTCTACCAGGTAAAACCACAGTCACATAACGTCCCTTCACGTGGTTTTTAAGAGTTGCCCTATGAGACCTGCCTGCTGGGATACTAGGAAATACAGCAACCCTAAAAGAGAGAGAGAGGAAACAGAGTGAATGCATTTTATAACTTAAGTGCTTCAAAGGTTATGTATTAAAAAGACTCCAATCATTAAATGATTTTTATAAAATTATAAATTGTTTTTATTATAGATTAAATACAGTTCACTTGTCTTATATTTCTTCTGCCTGCATTACTAAGCAACATGTTGTCCAGGTAAACAACAAACAGCTGAAGGATTAATAGCAAACATATGACTATTAAACATATTTGAGCTATAAATTAACATAATGCTCAGTCAAAATTACTGTTTGTGGAAAAATAAAAGTGATAAGTTTACTTTTTAAATACATTTAATCTCAGTGTTTTCTGGGGGGACTTTCCTGCTATTAAATATGATGTAATTTGAACAGAAATAGAGAACACACTTATTATTTTTATTTATTTATTTTTGCCTTCCTTACAATTAAAGTAAAAAATTACTTTTTTAAATTTTAATACAGTGTCTGGGTGCGTTTATTATTTCAGAGGTTAAAGGAAATATACATACATTAGACTGCAGTGCTTTTATACTGTGTTAATGGTCTATAACACATTTTTAGTTATAAACTGGAGGTATAAGGTTTCTGGAGTGAACCAATACGAACATTAAATTACTCAAAGTTACCAACCAAAGTTAAAGTTATAATCTCAAATATCTCCATTTTATTCTCTTTGGTGGCACCATGTGGTGATGAGCAGTAACTGCAGTTATGTTGTTCTTCTGCACAGATTACATTAATAAATTACACTTATTGGCTTTTTACTCACAAAGATTTTATTGCACCTACAGTAATGCAGTAATGAGTAATGACTGTAGCTGTCATCAACTTGAGTAATTCACCTGGTTCATTGTCCTCTGCTCCACTGTGTGTGCAGAACACACAGAGCAGAGGCTGATTATTTTTGCTATTTACGCAGTTTATGTGCACTTGTTTCATTTCAGCTCAGTGTGAGTTTCTACTGTGTTTTGCTGTCATTTATATCTGCACTAGTTTGTCTCCTCTCCTCTGCTTTGAGGAGCACAGAGGGGCAGGGCTCAGCCTTCCAGGTGCAGCACAGGACAGACAGTTACTGTACATGCAATAAAAGCTTTGTGAATAAAAAGACAATAAGAGTAAGCTTTTAAAAGCCGCTTTACACATAAGCGGAAGAAGTTGAAGTTGCATCAGCTCCACTGTTTTGAATGCATGGCAGAAAATTTGCCACAGACACCCAGTTTGTAATAATCATAATATTGAAAATGTAAGGGTTTTCATCAGTCGGCCATAGGCTCAGTCACTATTCTGTTACTGCATTTGGTGATAGATAGTGACTTGACAGATTTATTTATACATTAAATGAAAATCTTCAAGATTATAACTTCAGTTGTGATAAAGAACTCAGGGACCCATCTACATATATAGAAAGTGGACAGGCTACATCAGGATCTGGGTGGTTTACAGTGTCTGCTTAACACTTTGCAAGGAGAAGTCCTGTATCTAATGAGTAATTACTGTATGTTCACTTACACTGGGTTTCTGGCACCATTGTCTTGTAAAGAGTTACCAATGTGAATCTCTGCTCCATTGATCCTTTCTGGACAGCAGTCTGCTCTGTTGGTGATGACGATAGAGGTGACCATGTAGGATTCCAGCAGGTCCACCCTCCACCAGGGGTTGGTCTGTTCTATAGTGTGGCTGCATGAACCAGCTGAGAATCTAGATTCACGATTTCCATCAATTGCGTTGTAGGCAGCCCCAAAAACATACCAAGGCGATCCCCGGTAGCGGTATGACTGAGTTGCTTTACCACGTAAGGCCACATTTTCTGTGAAAGAAATAAATACTTTTTTTCTGAAGCTTAGTGTTGGTTCAGACTGATGATGTAATTCTGCTGTTTACCTCACAACTGTTTCAATGAAAAATGAAAGTTGTGAACACAACAATGACTTATCATCATCTTGATATGTAGAACTTTTTTGAACTTGTTTGCAAACAGCTGCTTTTTTCCACATCCAACAGGCACAGAGCTACATTATCATTCATTTGGAGTCTTGTTTCTGTCCACCTGGTGTAAGGCCAATATTCACTCTTCTGGCATTGTTATATCTGGCTCATTAGCTGCTAAATTCAACATTAAATGCATAAAAAAGTAGTAGTGTCTACTAAGGTACTACATCGAGGGTCACATAACCAACAAGGGTTTGTCACCTTTCACTGCATTACACAAATAACAAAATATAACATATTATGTTTTCATTTGTATTATACATAAAACTAATCATCTCTAAGTAACATAAACATAACCACTTCTCCCAAACAAAAGAAAAAAAACTTGTGCATGACCCTGTTAAAAAAAAATTCAAAACAAATTACATAAAATATCTAAGCCACATGAATCTTAATGATCACTCCACCATCTTTTTATTGTGAATGCATAACTAACATCCATTTTAGGACACCAGGATTTTTTTCAATTATACTGCTTAATGTTTTACAACACAGATATCACAGACATAGCCAGATCATACTTACGATAGGTGTAAGCCGAGCACGTCCCCAAGAAGAGCAGCAACAGCAGGAATGAACTGTGTTTCATTGTTCTGGTTGAGACAAGTTACAGTCAATAATAGAATTACAGAGAAAACATTTAAATTGCCATCATTATGAAGTTTATCTCTGACCAACAATCTAATGCTTTGTTCCATACATTGGATATCCAAAGTGCATAAAAATTGAATTACTTTTTTGTAAAAATAAATGACTAATGGCAATTAAATAATTGCATTTAGCTGAAAAAATAACCCTCCAAATTGTGTCTTTGAGAGCATGGATATTCAGCTACAACCACATACCTTGATATGCTGTTTGTGCTGTAAAAGGGTAGAAGGATGTTCTTGATCAGGTTGAGGTGGCTGAACGAAAAGGTTCAAAGCAACGTTGATGATCTGGTCAAGGGTAAGTGTACAGGTATATATACTCAATGGAGTGATATGCTGGCAGACGAAGATCAGGTGCGGAACCGCAGTGCGGTCCAAAACAAATTTGCCCATTGGGACGAATGTGTATCTTACATTGGCTTACAAAAACAGTCCACACCTCACCTTCTTCCAACAAATCTACACCCTGCAATCTCCAATATGGAAATATATTAGTTGGTAAAATAACTTTATTTCACCAGCAGAGACAAATACATGTATCTCCTTTGAGTTTAGAATAGAATAGAAGAATAGAATAGAATTGATCTTTATTGTCCACCAGGGTGGGAAATTGTCTTCACCTCACCAAAACATGAAGACACACCACAAATGATTCTTACAACATAGAGACAGCGAAGCGGTCAGTAAAACAAACACAGAGAAACACATTACACATAAAATACAGTTCATCTCTGTGGCTTTGTTCTCAACAGACACTATGCAGAGTTAAGATCACTGATGGCACTTGGAGTGAAGGACTTTTTAGGCTTGCTTTAGTAGCTCCTGGAGCTAAGAGGCTAAAACTGGCTGGATAGAAGATGGGAGTGCAGAAAAGGATACCAATAAAGTCATAATTCTGACTTCAAATTCAGAACTCAAATAAGAGTTTCACATGTGGCCCTAATCCTCTTCCATATAGAAGCTATCTGCCAGGATACTCCTGGCTTTCTTTCTCGTCCTTTTCATAAATAGTTGAATAGGGTCTTTTGGGGTTTGCCAACTATTCTGCTGGCCAACACAGTTCTTGAGGGTTTCATTTGTGATCTGCCCCTTCTCCGGTGCATTGAAATATTCGGTCAGGTAAATTATTACAATACAGCAGTTTAATCTACTTTTGAGAGGAGGAGATGGTAGAAACCTGTTGCACCTCCTGGCCTTTCCTCCAGCAAGAGGCTGCAGTCTTTCAAGACCAAAACCTCATGTCTGCAGTTGGCCTCATCAACAAGGCCTGTGACCCCCACTGACACAGAATCTATCCATGGACACTACACATTATAGTAATGTAAAATCTCAATCTCATATTTGCTTATTTAAACCTTTAGCAGCTCTTCTCACCTGGAATAAATTTTATTTTTTCTGACAAAATTGTAAATTCTTTATTGATTTTAATATTATTTAGGGCTACTGTACTTAATTTTGTGTATATTTTTGATTGTTATGCATCACAACAGCAAGGAAAATTCCTTGTAGCCATTATGTGCAAACCTACTGACAATTAATCTGATTTTGATTCTGATTTTAATGTTTTATGCTGTTTTTCTTTTCTTAATGATTGGAAAGCACTTGGAATTCCCCTTGTGTATGAAATGTCATGTGAATGATGTGTCATATAGTCTTACAGGATCCAGGATCATGTTTGATGGCTGAATGCAAAGGCACACAGCAGCTCCAGGATCATGTCTGATGGCTGAATGCAAAGGCACACAGCAAGTCCAGGATCATGTTTAATGGCTGAATGCAAAGGTATACAGCATCAGTGGCAGTCTGGCAGACAGCAATGATAAGTGGGCAGGTATATCTCTGTCTCTGGAAATGTTTTATTCTTCTGTGCCACAGAGCTTCATTGTCAACCAAAAAAAAAAATGTCATTCATTATCATGAATACACAGTAGTTCATTTTCAGTATTACTTGAGTAATACTGAAAATACTCACTAGTGCACCATAGCGTGTTAATCCATGGCTGAAAATAGTCCCCAACAAATGCACAATTTTGTGATTGTGATGTGAACGTGCTGCAGCGCTGAATTCCAGTTTCAGGCGTTGCTATCTGCCTCCAAGCAGCATTTGCAGTGAGGATTCAGGCTTCGGCTGGTTTATTGTAATCTTAGTTGAAGGCTGAATAAAGTATAATCTGACTACACTCAAAACTTCAGCAGCGTTTAATTACTAAAAATAAAACACTGTACATGGAAACACAAAACTTAATATAACAAATAAAACAAAAACAAACTGAACTTGTTTCTATAAACAATTACAATATGCATACACTTCTGGATAAGTGTAGAGTTTTGGGAGTGTTTTAAAAGGGGCTGTTATAAAATTTATTTGTTCTGGGCATTTAAGGTGTGTAACACTTCGAGTTGGGATGACAAAATTTCTTGCACTTGCACCGTCATATCATTTTATACATTGTAAATTGCAACAAATAAACATAAAGAACTTTAAAGTAAATCTCATCTTGTCAAAACTGTCAACACCTCAACTTCTGCCTACAACTCTACAGCCCTTACAGCCAGCTCCAATGTTTATATTTATAATACACTGAGTGACATTAATATGTGCACTGTAAAAAGTTTCACTCTTAGTGACAAACACATAATTATTGCATAATTGTCTGTTTTGCTTATATTTTAGTTTTACACATTTGTATGGTTTAGTTTCACTACTCAAAAGACTGATAAACCCACAGTACATTTCAGAGAGAAAAGACAGGAGCACACTGATTGATATGCAGCCTTTAATAATGCAAGCAGACTAATGTTTCAACACTACTGTGTCTTCATCAGAATCAAAGAGGACAAAGGCATAAGGCAAACACACATATGTAGTCAATTAGGATAGTTATACATTTGTTATTGGGTAGAAGGATGAACAGGAGTTCAAACATATTGGATAAATTACTAAAAGGTGGGAATTTCCAGAGCCAATGTCCAGGTGCCCAACCCATACATTAAAACCAGAAAAACAAGAATTATGTCAAATCAAGAGCAAAAGGTTCATGTTTTGCAGCAGATACAATTAGAGCTAAAAAGAGACTGGATATTGGATTCACATTCATCCTGCAGGCAGATACATGACTCCAAATGAATGCTAATGTTGTTTTTGTGTTGATGGGATATGGAAATGGGCAAGTGTTTGCTAACATATTAGCTAAAACAATGTATTTAGCTGGATGATGTTGTCAGGGCTGTGTTTGTCAGGTTGTTTTGGAATTATTCTGCCCTCTAGTGGCCAAACATTTTCTAATGCAGCTTTAATGTGATCTAATCATATGTTGTCTCTAATGATGTCAATGTCATCAGTGAAGCTTAAGCTATGGTTTTAATCAGAATCTATAAAAAAGCATGAGCTAAATACCAGTTAAATACATTTTGAACTTTGTCAGATCTAATCCAGTCTGGAGCCATACACCTCCACCTCACAGATGTGCAGGTACGTGCTTCTTCCAGGAATGACTATGCTAACGTAGCGACCGTCCATCCCCTTACAGTCAAACGTGTGGGTAAAACTTGCAGGGATGTGTGTGATCACAGCACACCTAGGAGAAAAAGAAATTACTTTGTTAATGCATGGAATGGTCAGTTTAATAAATGGATACACCAACTGATTTTAAGTTGTAAAGGTTAAATCATAGTAATATTACAATTTATGGATTCTAAGGTACCTGGGATTGCTGTTGCCCTTGTTCACAGCAGAATCTCCAATGCGGATCTCAGCTCCATCAAAGTGATGTTCGTATGCATCTCTATTGGTTATCTTAACAGAAAACACTTTATGTGTTTTACCCAGGTCCACTTGCCACCAGGGACTGGCCATGTATGTTGTGCAAGTGCAGGAGCCATGTTCATACTTGGTGTCATGATTCCCATCTATAGCATTATATGGATCACCAAGATATGAAAACAATGATGACTGTGAGGCTTTTCCTTGGAGTGCCAGGTTTTCTCCTGTACAAAAGGACACATTTACAAACATCAGCACTGATACATAGTTTTCCTTGCTATCTGCAGAACAAAGTGGCCCAATTTTTGGATGTCTTCAACCTAAAAGTCACAACTACTTGAAGTCTGGAAAGCCAGTAGTGGGAAACTGCACTGAAATATGGAGCGTTTACGTACAGTTGTGTGGCCCAAAGTGGCCCAGTTTTTGGATGTCTTCAAACCCTTACCCTAACCTCAACAAGATGCAGAAAAAATGGTCCATGCATTTATTGTAACTCATTATTATCAGGCTGCCCTAACAGGTCTATTAAGACTCTCCAGCTGATCCAGAATGTAGCTGCTCATGTTCTGACTAAAACTAGAAAAAGAGATTATATTTCCCCCATCTTAGCTTAACTGCATTGGCTTCTAGTAAAATCAAGGATAGAATTTAAAATCCTTCTCCTCACTTACAAAGCCCTTAATGGTCAGGCACCTTTTATCTGAAATAACTCATAGTACCATATTATCCCACTAGAGCACTGCACTCCCAGAATGCAGGTTTACTAATGGTTCCTACAGTCTTTAAAAGTAGAATGGGAGGCAGAGCCAAGGGGCAGACACCCTCTCTATGTTTAAGAGTAGGCTTACAACTTTCCTATTTGACAAACCTTATAGTTCGGGCCGACCACGCTCGCCTTGGATCAGCCCTGCTGCTATAGGCCTAGACTGCCGGATTGATGCACTGTTTAGTGCATTAATGCATATTACTAACTTGACTTCTTCCTCGGAGTTCTTCGCACTTTCTCATCCACAGGAAGCCCCATAAACCATAAACCATGCTGACATGTTGGCGTCCTCTTTCTGTCCTTTGCCAGCTGTTCCTTGATTGCTATTGTTGCTGCTAGTCCTGTATTTGTTGTTGTTGTTGTTGTGTTTTTGCTGTTGCTGTTCTCTTTCTCTTTGTCCCACCCACCCTCTTCTCTCTCTCTCTGGCAGATGGCCACCCACCAAGAGCCGGGATCTGCTTTAGGTTTCTTCCCATTAAAGGGGAGTTGTTCCTTACCACTGTTGCCAAGTACTGTTCAGGGGGGAACTGTTGGGTCTCTCTCTATGTAAATTAAAGAGTATAGTCTAGACGTGCTCCATGTAAAAGCGCCTTGAGATGACTTTTTGTTGTGATTTGGCGTTGTATAAATAAAATTGAATTGAATTGAATAGTTTTCCTTGCTATCTGTAGAACAAGGTGGCTCCAATTTGTGGAACCTAAGAGTCACAACTATTTGCATATTGTTGTCCTTTGCAGTAGTGGGAAATTGCAGTGCATTCAGTAACATTTAAGAAACTAAAGACTAATTTAAAAGATGTTCATTGTTTTTCTAAATAAGCCAGCTGAGTGTCATTTGGTCCCATTTACAGAACATGTGTTGTGAATCTGGATCCATTATCTGAATAATGGCATTCAATTCATGGGTTTTTGCATTTACACCTGATATAAGATGTGTTCTCATTTTCATAGTTGTGTCCACATTGTGATCAGATTGTAACATGCAAATTAGCTGGGCATGTGACAACCTCCAAATGTTATCTTTCTTGCAAATTGCATTCCAATCACAATGCGTTCTGAGTGCATTTACACCCTGCTTTAACATTTTTTTTATGGAATCAAATTTCTTAAGTATTGTAACTGTGTATCATATACATTTTGATTAAATGAATTCAAGATCTATAGCTGTGCATGATATTTTGTGAACAAATAAAAAAATATTTACACAAATAATTTCCAATGTATAAGCATATAAATAAGATTTCTACAAATGTCATACACAGCTATAGATCTCCTTACAGATTCAAAATTTTAAGATATTTGGTCAGATATTTTTTACACATTCAAGCATTTGTGTGGCTTCAGCCACATATTCAATTCTCACCAGTTGGGGCACGGTACCCGTAGACTTCCACTTCACAGAGTGTGAGGGTCCTTCCTGGACCAGGTAAAAACACAGTTACATAACGTCCCTCCACGTGTTTTGTAATAGTTATGATGTGAGACCTGCCTTCTGCGATACTAGGAATTACAGCAACCCTAAAAGAGAGAGAGAGGAAACAGAGTGCGTGAATGCATTTTATAACTTAAGTACTTTAAATGTCATATATTAAAAAGACTCAAGTCATTAAATTACTTTTATAAGATTATAAATTGTTTTAACTATGAATTAAATACAGTTCACTTGTCTTAGAATTTCTGCTGCCTGCATTAATAAGCAACATGTTGCCCAGGTAAACAACGAGCATCTGATGGTAGAAAAGGGATTCACAGGTACGTTGGAAGATTAATTATTCTAAATTTATACCATGGCTGTGGAGAATTATCGATTCTCACTGATTCATGTGTACTGTCTGTGTGTTTGGTTAAACCAAATGTAAAACTCAGTCAGAATAATCGATAATTCTCCACAGCCATGGTATAAATTTAAAGTTAACAGCCTTGCGACTGAACTTAGGTTAAAGATTTGATTGTGTTAATAGCAAACTTATGACTATTATTTGAGCCATAAATTAATACCATGCTCAGTCAAAACTACTGTTTGTGAAAAAATTAATAATGATAAGACTACCTCTAAGGTTCAGTGATTCCTGGGGGGCGAGACTTTCCTGCTAACAAGTATGATGTAATTTGAATCAAAGTTATTAACCAAAGTTAAAGTAATAATCTCGAAGATCTTCATTTTATTCACTTTGGTGGCACCAAGTGGTGATAAGCAGTAATTGCAGATGTATTGCTCTTCTGCAAAGATTACATTAATAAATTACATTTATTGGCTTTTTACTCACAAAGATTTTATTGCACCTACAGTAATGCAATGAGTGTAGTTGTCAACAACTTGAGTAAATCACCTGGTTCATTGTCCTCTGCTCCACTGTGTGTGCAGCACACACACTGGAGCCCTCCCTGAAACATGAGTGGAGTGGACAGGATATAGCATGACCATAAATGTCAGCAAAACACAGCAGAGGCTGTTGATTTATGCTATTTCCTAACTTATGTGCACTTGTTTCATTTCAGCTCAGTGTGAGTTTCTACTGTGTTTTGCTGTCATTTACAGCCTCCTCTCCTCTGCTCTGAGGAGCACAGAGGGGCAGGGCTCAGCCTTCCAGGTGCAGCACAGGACATGCAATAAAAGCTTTGTGAATAAAAAGACAATATGAGTAAGCTTTTAAAGGCCACTTTACACACAAGCGAATTAAGTTGAAGTTGCATCAGCTCCACTGTTTTGAATGCATGGCAGGAAATTTGCAACAGACACCCAGTTTGTAATAATCATAATATTGAAAATGTAAGGGCTTTCATCAGTCGGCCATAGGCTCAGTCACTATTCTGTTACTGCATTTGGTGATAGATAGTGACTTGACAGATTTATTTATACATTAAATGAAAATCTTCAAGATTATAACTTAAGTTGTGATAAAGAACTCAGGGACCCATCTACATATATAGAAAGTAGACAGGCTGCATCAGGATCTGGGTGATTTACAATGTCTTCTTAACACTTTGCAGAGAGAAGTCCTGTATCTAATGAGTAATTACTGTATGTTCACTTACATTGGGTTAACAGCACCATTGCCTTGTAAAGAGTTACCAATGTGAATCTCTGCTCCATTGATCCTGTTTGCACAGCAGTCTTTTCTGTTGGTGATGATGATAGAGGTGACCACATAGGAATCCAGCAGGTCCACCCTCCACCAGGGGTTGGTCTGTGCTATAGTGTGGCTGCATGAACCAGCCATGAAATCTGATTCACGGTTTCCATCAATGGCGTTGTCAGCAGCCCCAAAAGCATAATAAGGAGTTCCCTGTACGCGGTGTGACTGAGTTGCTTTTCCATGTAAGGCCACATTTTCTGTGAAAGAAATATACACATTAATTTTTCCAAAACTTAATGTTGATTATCCCCACAGAGGAATTTACCTGAAAACTTCCCATCCTGTGATTTGTGTCAGTGTGATTTAAATGCTTTGTTTTCAATCACGTTAGCAACGTGGCCATAGGGACATTTGGTCCACCACTCTGGTCCAGACTGATGCTGTCATTCTTTAAGTCGATATGGAGAACTTGTCTTTAATAGTTGCTAACTGTGTTTGCTGTTGTGCTGAGTGGTAGTGCACACTGGGTTTTTAAAGCTTATTCTGTGAAAGCAGTTGCCTGCTGTGGCTGAAAATTATGATATGAGAACACTGAGAGTGAACCAAAACATTGAACTTTCAGGTGGACGGCTGAACAATGAGCTGAAAGTTACTATAAACCTCTATTAAACTGAAGGTAGCTGCAGAGTCACAATGAGCAACCTCTTTCATATTTTCCCCTTTTAATTCTAAAAATATTGATTATAGCATCTTTAAGCTCAAATAAATGTATCAGCCAATAAGTTGCCTAATGGTTCCTTTCTTTCTATAGCTTATGTATTAATTTAGAAAAAAAACATTCAGTTGTTTTAAAATGCTGCTGAAATTTCTGCAGATGTGCAAGACCATATTTTCTGCAAATTAGACATTAAATGCAGAAAACATTCACTGCAACAAATAATTTGAGTGTCCTATGACCAACAAGAGTTTGTCACTTTTCACTACTTTGCTCAAATAACTAAGTATAATCTCTGTTTGAGTCGTATTTTACATAAAACTAACCATCTCTAAGTGACAAACTACTTCCCCACAAAAAAACAAACAAACAGACAAACAAAATTGTGCATGGTGTTATTAATAATTTTTTTTTAGACAATTCTGTTCTGTTGTGACCACAGCTGTAAAGAAAATGAGATTGTCAGCATCACCTAGCAAATTATCCAACTCTCATGAAAGAGAGAGAAGAAACAATGCATGAATGCATTTTATAACTAAAGTTTAAATTTATATAGCAAAATAAATAATATATAATATCCAACATTTGTCCACTCTGCCAACACACTGCCATAAATAAGCAAATTAAAAAATTTCAGTTAATTCAGTGAGTTTTACAAGAAACTAACTTCTTTGTTATGAATTAAAAATACTTCATATGTCTTAGAATTTCCTCTGCTTGCATTACTAGGCTACATAAACAGAACCTCTTCTTTCCTGAAAAAAGGCTTGACCCTACATTATCACTTCTCAAAGGTTTTACTTAATTTGGAGTTGAAAGTGAAGACCAGATAGCAAAATTTTGAATCTTATTAATGTTTTATAACACAGATATCACAGACATAGCCAGATTATACTTACTATATTTGTAAGCCGAGCACGTCCCCAGGAAGAACAACAACATCAGAACTGAACTGTGTTTCATTGTTCTGGTTGAGACAGATTATAGTCAATAATAGAATTACACTGAAGATATTTACAATTTCATCATTATGAACAACAATCTAATGCTTTATTCCAGAACGTGGTTATTCAAAGTGCATGAAAAAGAAATTGCATATTTGAGAGCAGCTACAACCACATACCTTGACATGCAAAATGAACTCAGAGGAAGATGAAAAGCCGTTCTCTGTGCTGTGCTGATGAACATGATTCAATGTGGATCAAAAGGAGATATTTATGTGCACGTCTTATCATGGCGTGTGCTATTCATTGCTGATTAACAATATTCTCATATTTAAACAGGAGATTTAAGGAAATCAAGTGGAGCAGGGATGGGCAACTGTAGATAGTGTTGTAAATCAGGTGTGTTTACCTTAGATTAAAAGAGTAAGAAATCATAACCTAAAAAGACAAATATATAATAATAATAATAATAATAATAATAATAATAATAATACTTTCTTCGTCAAAATAATTAAAACAAAAATTATAAAATAAAAATTCAGTCAATCAATCAATCACATTTTTGCTTTTATCTAAAGCAATTTACATATGAGATTGAAGCCTCAAGTTTCCTTCTCATAATTAGGTATTATGATCCCATTTAGAGATTTAGACCACCTTGCTCTATGCTGACTGTAATATTCTATGAAAGAAGAAAACATCACAATCATTGGACATTCAATCACATGTATTTTGAGTTTGAGTAATGCACAGTGCTACTGTACACATTACATAAAGCACATTGAATTCCCCTTGTGTATAAAATGTGATACGAAAATAAATGTGTCAATCTCACTATACAAGATCCATGATCTAGGACAAGGTTTGTTGGCTGAATGCAAAGGCACACAGCAACATTGGAAATTTGACAGAGGACAATAATAGTTGGGCTGGTGTATTTACAGAACGGAGTGATAATGAAATTATAAGGAAAATTAAGGGCATGTATGCTGGCAAATGACAATCAGGTGATGACTGTTGCAGGTAAAGGGTGATTGGAGAGGTGATTGGGATCATGTGGTGGTCAGGTAGTTAACAGCAGTTGAAAAGGGATTTTTTTAGTTGATAGTTGTGGATAAGTTGAAATCACTTTTTTTTCTTTCGTGTGGCTCTTGCAAAGGCACCCCACCTTCTATTAAAATGGTCAGCAAAGCTTGTGGAGAGGGAGCTTTCGTCTGACATTTTACCCAACCATACATAATAGCTTTCTTTTGAAATGGCTTCTATATTATCACCATGCTTTTAACTTCATCATTTCTAAAGCTCTTGTTTGCAATTTTGTTTCCAACATCACCATATGACATATTTAACACAGTTCTTCACTGCTGTTCTGAACTCATCAGAAATACAGTGTATGCTTTTTTAATCCAATCTCACTCTAGACCACTGAGGAACAACAGTCAACCAATAATATTGAATTCAGTGATCTGAAGTTTATCTCTGTCAAATGCTCCCTCATACAGACATTCACCATTCATCCACTTATTTATAAGAGAATAAAATGGAAACACAAAAGTCCATCCTTTCAGTCTAACAACAATTTCAATTGGCGATTGTGGGAAAAACATTGTTTTATATTGTTTATCTGTGAGTGTATGTGCGTTTGCTTCACCATGCTTATCAATTACAGATTGACCTTTCAGTTCCAAATTGCTACATTTATTTCCTACTGAAACACACCTAGTTGTCCTCTTATTTTTTTATTATTTCTTTTTTGGTGATTTGATTAATTCAGTTGTAGATTCTGTTCTACTCACTGCTTTGGACGCTTTGTTTCTCATTTCACACTCGCACATTAAGACATTACACACAAACAGATTTCAACAACATCTTCAGCAGCATCAAAGTTCTTTTTCACACTTTTCTCCTTGGTACAGAAGCAGAGGTCTGAAGCCAAATGGACGAAGCAACTCTTCACCTTGTGTACACACCATTTTATTTTTAAAAATATATCAGCACCCTGACTCCAGGAATTAGAATCTCAAGTCTCAACATTTCTCAAAGGACACAGAGTGAATGATCCCCGATCTTGGCTTAAACAAAGCAGGCCTATATCCTACCCCGAAAACTTCTTTTCCTTAGTTTAATCTTCAGGTGGGTCCCCCTGTATCGAACGTAGCCCGAAGCTAGCCCAGAATTCTCCAGCCACTTTGTGGTACTGCAGGGGTTAAGAAACACTCAACCCTCTGCCTTTTTTCCCTCTTCACAACCACACTGCTCTGCACATGCATATCTAAGCATAACTTAATCTGTTTCCACATTCTTCATGTGTTTAGATTCTTTTTCAGCCATCATCTCCTTCAAACCAATTGTTAAAGTTCAATGGATACACAATTTCTTTATGATTTTGTCAAACGCAGACAAGGTAAGGCACAATAATAGATATTTTGCATTTACCATGTCTTTGTTTTGTTGAAATCCTGTTCGTGACGCCAAATTGTTGTGGCTATTTTGAGCGAAGGTCGGCAACTTCAGTGGGGAAAAGTGCATGCGAGACTTTGATGCCTTCAAGCTGAAAGTTTTTATTGAAAGCACTTGAAGCCAAGTGGAGAACCAAAACAGGAAACACAAGCGTGTTCTGCTCCGGTGCTGTCTCTTTCCAATTCTGAGCCCTGAAAGCCCGAGCATAACCCTTAACCCAAGCAGAGATATTAATCTAATTGGTTCATCAGTTTCAAATCATAGCTCTGTGACTTCTAGTTATGTTGTATCTCAAGTCTTTGTCTTGTTTCGTCTGGCAATGGTCTGCATTCTGGCCTTGGTTTGCCAGTAAGGCTCCTGTTTCTCAAAACAATGTATGCAATATTTTCTGTTTGAGAAAACAGGAGGTACAACTTGACCCTTTAGTTATGGAAATATCCATAACAATAATCATACATGTTACACAATGCAAGGTATACAATTTTCAGTAGCCCATCCAGAAGGTGTGAGGATTGTTCAATAGATTAAAGCTTGGTCAAAGCCCTTGACTCATGTAGACTGAAAACAGCAGCATAAGCAGGAGACACAGGTGGGCAGGTATGTTTGGGAACCAGGTGACTGGGAAAGGTATAAATGGAGAGTCGCATGGAAATGCAAGGACCTGGAGAGTGTGTGAAAGTATGGCTCAAGGCAGAGACAGAGGCAAGATGGGAAAAATAAAAACCACTGAGGCAGCTGTTGTGACAACAGAACCCCATGGAGAAGTTTCATTCACATTATATTACATTTTTCATTTTTGCTTTCATCTAAAGCAACTGACTGGTGGACAAATTCAATTATATGTATTTTGAGTTTGAGTTGAAATCAATCAATGCACAATGCACTGCTGTACACGTTACATAAAGCACCTTGAATTCCCATTGTGTATAAAATGTGATATGAAAATAAATGTGTCAATCTCGCCATACAGGATCTTAGATCTAGGACAAGGTTTGTTGGCTGAATGCAAAGGCACACAGCAACATTGGCAATTTGACAGAGCACAATAATAATTGGGCTGGTATATTTACACAATGGACTGATAATGAAATGATCAGGAAAATTTAGAGCATGTGTGCTGGCAAATGACAATCAGTGATGACTGTAACAGGTGCAGAGTGATTGGGAAAGAGGGAAAAGTCCAGAGTAAAGTACCACTTAAAGGCCTGGTAGCAGTTTTTGCCACAATTCAGCATATTCTGGCGATAAAAATAAATTCCCTGACTCTTGGGAACATGCAAAAATGCTGCCTACAACTGCAGCAATGCTAACTTTGTCTTTGATAACTGGCTGCTCCATTAAGAAATGCATTCGCCACTTGCGATCTATAAATACACCATCAGTGGCCTTGGACGGGCTGCGTGCCATGTATCCTGATTGTTGTTGGATTTCCCCCTTTAGAGCAATATGGGAGTCTACAGCCTTTTTCTCAGTTTTATCTTTTCATAGGGCACCAGTCTTGAAAATAATTGCACATTTCTACTACATACTGTAAGTGACCTAGTTTTATAAATCATCATATTTACAGCAGTGAAATTCCTCTTTAAGTAATCTTCACCTATCCTGTATTTATGCTGCTTTTCTTTTATAAAATTTTAATGCATTATGTAAGGCACCTTGAATTCCCCTTGTGTGTATATAATGTGATATGAAAATAAACTTGTCTAATCTCACCATGCAGGATCCAGGATCAGGTTTGTTGGCTGAAAGCAAAGGCACACAGCAGCATTGGAAATCTGCCAGAGGAAAATAATAAGTGGGCAGGTATATTTACAAAATGGATTGATAATGAAGTGATCAGGAAAATTAAGAGCATGTGTGCTGGCCGGCATCAGGTGATGACTGTTGTAGGTACAGGGTAATTGGGAAAGAGGGGAAAGTCCTGGGTCATCTGTTAGTTAGGTAATTAATGGACAAGTGATGAATGGTAGGGAATGGTGAGTTTGATGCACATGCAGGGGACTGTGTAAGTGAGCATGTAGCTGAAGGCAAAGATGGGAAAAATAAATATCACAAGCATGTGGAGAAAGTGTGAGGTGTATTAGATCCATTGAAATTTGACCTAAAGCCCTCGGCTCATGCAGACTGCAAATAGCAGGATAAGCATGTGACATAGATGGGCAGGTGGGTGTGGAAACCAGGTGATTGGGAAAGGTGTGAATGCGAGATTTGCAGGGACCTGGAGAGTGTAGGACACACCATGGAGAAGTTTCCTTCTACTTATTAGGTATTTGGTCCTATTTAGAGAATGAGACCATCTTACTCTGTGCTGACTGTAATATTCTATGACAGAAGAAAAACGGTGTCTCGCTGATGGACAAACTCAACTATGTGTATTTCTGGTTTCATTTTTCATTTTGCTAAATTGTCATCATATCCACCATGAAACAGCTGCAAAATGTAAACACACAAATTATGTCCCTTGGAAGGCTTGGACTAAACTTCTCAGTGGATGTCCTGTTGGGGTTAGAGATAAATTTGGGTTCAGGTTAAGGCCAGAGGAAACTCATCTCGACAGGGAAACCAACCATACACTGACAACTACAGTTCATTCATTTTAACACATATAAACAGAGTGGACAGAGATTAAAAATACTACAAGGATGAAGGTTATTATTCATTGTCCTCTTTAGTCTTGACAAAGAGTTCACACCAGTGCCTCTGTGTCTGGCTTCTGACAGACCCATAGTAGATAAGACCTTCCTTCTGACATTCAGCAACCAATCAGTATCATATCAGTATCAACCAATCATCATACTGACTATTAGAAAATCTGGACAACGTCCTCAATCCGTGCAAAAATGTATTTAAAAGTTCATCTGAAGATAATATGAAGCTTTAGCTGAGATATAAAGTGGATATCTTCCACAGTTACAGTCATGCTACATATTATTTGTTATTTTGTTACTCTTGGAACAGAAAGAGGAAACATAATAATGTAATAAAGATATAGTATTTTTTATAGTAGTATAGTAATTTTATAGTAACTTTGAAAGATGTTGAATTATTTTGTCTAATTTGTATAGCTGAAGCCTCATAAAAGGTTCAACTATGCAGCTTCAGTAGCTTGAACTGGTCAGTATGAACAGCCACTGTTTGTGCTGTGCTTATGAATATGATTTGATATGGACCACACAGGGATATTTACATGCAGGATCAGCTTCAGGTAGCTGAACGAAAAGGCTCAAAACTATGTTACAGTACACCAAATGACATTATTATGTGTTATGTGAAAACACATAATTATCACCAACAGAGCCTTTTAGCCTGTTTTTCTTCTTGTTTTGGTTTTACACATTTGTATTGTTTAGTCTCATTACTCAAAAGACTCTGATAAATCCACAGTACACTTCCAACAGAAAAGACAGGAGCACACTGATTGATATGCAGCTTTTAATAATGCAAGCAGACTAATGTTGTTAATGACAGTGTCTTCATCAGAATTAAAGAGGACAAAGGAATAAGGCAAACACACATATGTAGTCAACTTAGGATAGTTATACATTTGTTATTGGATAGAAGGATGAACAGGAGTTCAAACATATTGGATAATAGATTAAAAGGTGGGAATTGCCAGAGCCAATGTCCAGGTGCCCAACCCATACATTAAAATCAGAAAAACAAGAATTATGTCAAATCAAGAGCAAAAGGTTCATGTTTTGCAGCAGACATAATATCATGACAAATTCAGCTCTTCATCTAGTATCTAGTAGCTATAGAACAGGTATTTTTCTCAGGAGTCATGGACACCAAACTAGAACTAAAAAGAGACTGAATATTGGATTCACATTCATCCTGCAGGCAGATACACGACTCCAAATGAATGCTAATGTTGTTTTTGTGTTGACAGGATGTGGAAATGGGCAACTGTTTGCTAACATATTAGCTATAACAATTTAATTCAGCTGGATGATGTTGTCAGAGCTGTGTTCATGTGGTTGTTTTGGAAATATTCTGCCCCCTAGTGGTCATTCATTTATTAATGCAGCTTTAACCATATGTTTTTTTTAAGCTATGATTTTAATCAGAATCTATTAAAAAAGCATGAGGTAAGTACCAGCTATGTAAACTGTCGTTGTACATTTTGAACCTTGTCACATCTAATCCAGTCTAGAGCCGTACACCTCCACCTCACACAGGGTCAGGAACTCTTTTCTTCCAGGAATGACTATGTTAACATAGCGACCGTCCATCCCGTTACACTGGAACGTTTGGGTAGTACCTCCAGGGATGTGTGAGATCACAGCACACCTAGGGGAAAAAAGAAATTACTTTCTTAACTTATTGAATGATTAGTTTAATACATGGATAATTCATGTTTGGTTTTAAAGGTTAATATAAATATAAGTTAATGCTAAATAACTTAATGACAAATATCCATTAATGACCAACTTTCAGTCATAGTATTTTAATTAATGGGCTTTAAACTACCTGGGATTGTTGTTGCCATTGTTTGCAAGAGAATCTCCGATGCGGATCTCAGCTCCATCAAGTCGTTGTGCGTGTATGTCTCTGTTGGTTATATTAACAGAAAACACTTTATGGGTTTTCTGCAGGTCCAGTCGCCACCAGGGACCGTGGTCGTTGTTTGTGTGAGTACAAGAGGCCTTGTCCAAGTTACTGGCACGATTCCCATCTATAGCATTATACGCTATTGCAGTTGAATACAATGATGACTGTGTGGCTTTTCCTTGGAGTGCCAGATTTTCTCCTGTAGGAAGGGACACAGTTGCAAACATCAGCACTGATACATAGTTTTCCTTGCAGGACAAAGTAGCTCCAATTTGTGGATGTTTTGAATCTAAAAGTCACAACTATTTTCACATTGTTTCCCTTTCCAGAAGTGGGAAACTGCAGTGAAATATTGAGTTTATGTATGGAATCAAAAAAATCGTACGTATTGTAGCTATTGTATGAATACATTCAAATGCGTGAATGTGTAAAAACATTTTGATCAAATGAATTCAAGATCTGTAGCTGTGCATGATATTTTGTGAACAAATTGAAAATATTTGCACAAATAATTTCCAATGTATGAGCATATAAATAAGATTTGCACAAAGGTTTGCATTTGGAGTTCAATGGAGTTTGGCTTCAACGTTATTCACTTCTCTGCTGAAGAGTCCTTTGTAGCTTCATTTTGGCCATAACCCTTTCAGTAAAAGCCTCTCATGCTTTGCTTTTTGGTGAAGTGCTTTCCAGCAAATGCTCTCCCTCTGCACGGGGACCTCCCATCCGAACAGCCGGCACTGCTTTCTGACTCTACCCGACAACGGACACTTTAGGTGGGTTTGTAATAATTCCTTCAGTGGCTCTGTTCACCAGTAACAGTGGATTATCCGTGAATCCTAGTTATCTCTGATGAAAGTTTATCAAGCTATCTTGTAAGTAAATGTTGTAACTTGTGACTTTTCAGCAGAGAAGTTAATAATGTTAACACCGAACTCACATTAGTCATTTAAGTTGCATTGTTACTGAAGTAAGTCCACATTTACCTACAAAATAGGTGCCAAATTAAACAGTGGCTCCTAATGCTACTTAAAATATCATCATAGTTCAGCATACATGTTTATACGTTCAGAGCATCTCCACTGGCTATTCAGGAGGAAGCGTCAAATGTGTGACAAAAGTCTTTGTACTCGTGGGTTTGATTTGTACTCTGAGATTTGATTCCTAGCTGTAAACTTCTCACATATAATTGAGTTCTGTGTGAACTTTTTTCACCCACAAACTGCAAAACCTTTTTTGTAACAGCAAACCCTTGTGCATATCTTCTTTACGCACTCACATATTGGAAATAATATGTGCAATTTTTTTCATTTGTTCAGTGTCATGCACAGCTATAGATCACCTTACAGATTCAAAATTTCAATATATTCAGATATTTTTTACACATTCAAACATTTGAATTCATTTGAACAAGACGTTTTTGCGCATTCACATATTTGAATGTAGTCATACAAAATGTTTCCACACTCAGATATGGTGATACGCAGTGATACACATGAGGATGACATTGGATGTCATTAAGCAGAAAATGTATTCAGCTTCAGAAGATATGTTAATTCCATGTGTAAATGGGGCCTCAGTTCAAATAGACACCACCTTGTAAAGCAGATAACTATTTACAGCAGGAAATGCTTTTTGCTTTTCTTCATTCAATTGAATGCAGTTCAAATTTTGCTGTGACTGCAGCTCTATAGAAAATGAGGCACCAGCATTACCTAGCAAATCAAATTTGTGTGGCTTCAGCCACATATTCAACTCTCACCAGTTGGAGCACGGTACCCGTAGACTTCCACTTCACAGAGTACGAGCAACCTTCCTCTACCAGGTAAAACCACAGTCACATAACGTCCCTCCACGTGTTTTGTAATAGCTACTGTGTGAGACACTCCTGCTCCGATACTAGGAATTACAGCAACCCTAAAAGAGAGAGAAGAAACAGAGTGCATGAATGCATTTTATAACTTTAGTACTTTAAAGGTTATGCATTTAAAAGACTCCAGTCATTAAATGACTTTTATAAGATTAGAAATAGTTTTTATTTTAAATTAAATACAGTTCACTTGTCTTAGAATTTCCTCTGCCTGCATTACTAAGCAACATGTTGTCCAGGTAAACTGATGGTGAAAAATGGTTTCACAGGTATGGTGGGAGATTCATTATTCTGACTGATTTTTACATTTGGTTTGACCAAACACACATAGACAATACACATGAATCAGTAAAAATGGATGATTCTCCACAGCCATGGTGTAAATTTAAGTTAACAGGCTTGTGACTGGACTTAGGTTAAAGGTTTGATTGCATTAAAAGCAAACTTATGACTATAAATTAATATAATGCTCAGTCAAAACTACTGTTTGTGGAAAAATAAAAATAATAACCCAGATAGCAAAATTTCTGTGGCCCTGATTTGGCTCACACCCGACACTTTTGGCACTTTCATCTGGTCCATATGCCACATGGAATGATGGCACATAGGCGGTCCGCCCCTGTAATAATCTCGAAGGTCTCCATTTTATTCTCTTTGGTGGCACCATGTGGTGATAAGCAGTAATTGCAGTTGTGTTGTTCTTCTGCATGGATTACATTAATAAATTACATTTATTGGCTTTTTACTCACAAAGATTTTATTGCACCTACAGTAATGCAATGAGTGTAGTTGTCAACAACTTGAGTAATTTACCTGGTTCATTGTCCTCTGCTCCACTGTGTGTGCAGCACACACACTGGAGCCCTCCCTGAAACATGAGTGGACAGGGTATAGTGTGACCATAAATGTCAGCAAAACACATCAGAGACTGTTGATTTATGCTATTTACCTAACTTATGTGCACTTGTTTCATTTCAGCTCAGTGTGAGTTTCTACTGTGTTTTGCTGTCATTTACAGCCTCCTCTCCTCTGCTCTGAGGAGCACAGAGGAGCAGGGCTCAGCCTTCCAGGTGCAGCACAGGACAGACCATTACTGTACATGCAATAAAAGCTTTGTGAATAAAAAGACAATAAGAGTAAGCTTTTAGAAAATAAGCCGCTTTACACACAAGCGAATGACTACAGAGTCAGTTGCATCAACTCCACTGTATTGAATGCATAGCAGGAAATTTGCCACAGACACCCAGTTTGTAATAATCATAATATTGCAAATGTAAGGGCTTTCATCAGTGGGCCATAGGCTCAGTCACTATTTTGTTACGTCATTTGGTGATAGATAGTGACATGACAGACATTTATTAAATGAAAATCTTCAACATTATAACGGTTTACAATGTCTGCTTAACACTTTGCAGAGAGAAGTCCTGTATCTAATGAGTAATTACTGTATGTTCACTTACACTGGGTTTACAGCACCATTGTCTACTAAAGAGTTACCAACGTGAATCTCTATTCCATTGATCCAGTGTGTACAGCAGTCTCGTCTGTTGGTGATGATGATAGAGGTGACCACATAGGACTCCAGCAGGTCCACCCTCCACCAGGGGTTGGTCTCTGCTATAGTGTGGCTGCATGAACCGCCTGGGAATCTAGATTCACGGTTTCCATCAATTGCATTGTATGCAGCCCCAAAAACACCACCACCCTGGTAGCGGTATGACTGAGTTGCTTTACCACGCAAGGCCACATTTTCTGTGAAAGAAATACACACATTTAATTTTACAAAGCTTAATGTTGATTAGGAATTTATATTGCACCTGAAAACTTCTGTGTTTCCATCCTCTGCATCCCCGATCTGCGTTTGTGTGATTTGAATGCTTTGTTTTCAATCATGTTAGAGGCATGGCCGTAGGGACATTTGGTCCACCACTTTGGTCCAGACTGATGCTGTCATTCTGCTGTTCACTTCACAGTCGTTGCTATTTACCTAATTTATGAAAAAAGGCTTGACCCTATTGACATTATCACTTCTCAAAGGTTTTACTTAATTTGGAGTTGAAGGTGAAGACCAGAGAGCAAAAATTTGAATCTAATCTAATTAACACATCAAAGCTACATGAATCTTTATTATCACTCCACCATATTTTTATTGTTTACATCTAACTAATTATCCATGTAAGGGCACCAGTATTTTTTTGATGATTATACTTGTTTATGTTTTATAACACAGATATCACAGACATAGCCAGATCATACTTACCATATTTGAAAGCCGAGCACGTCCCCAGGAAGAGCAGCAACAGCAGAACTGAACCGTGTTTCATTGTTCTGGTTGAGACAGATTATAGTCAATAATAGAATTACACTGAAGATATTTACAATTTCATCATTATGAAGTTCATCCCTGACCAACAATATAATGCTTTGTTCCCAAACGTAGATATCCAAAGTACATAAAAATGAAATTACTTCTCTAAAATGAATGACTGATAGATATTTATATGTAACTGACAATCCACACAAAAATGAAGTAATCCTCTAAATCGCATATTTGAGAGCATGTTTATCCAGCTACAATCACATACCTTGACATGCAAAATGAACTCAGAGGAAGATGAAAAGCCGTTCTCTGTGCCGTTCTGATGAATATGATTCAATGTGGACCACACAGTGATATTTATATGCATGTTTTATCATGACGTGCTGTTTATTGCTGATATAGAAGAGTCTTGTATTTGGATAAAACTAATTATAACTATCAAGATGAGCAGGGATGGGCGACTGTAGATGTGGTTGTAAAACAGAAGCTGTAGTTCCGTTGATCTTGTTTGGTGAAAACATGCAGCCATAAAAACAGGGCACAGGAAGACATATAACACAATATAGCAGCCAATGGAGAAAGTGTGTGGTGTGTTAAGTAAATTAAAGCTTTGCCAAAGCCCTTGACTCATGTAGACTGCAAACAGCAGCATAAGCAGGAGACACAGTTGAGCAGGTGAGTGTGAGAACCAGGTGTTTGGGAAAGGTGTGTAGACAGAGTTGCATGGAAATGCAGGGACCTGGAGAGTGTGTGAAAGTGTGGCTGAAGGCAGGGACAGAGGCATGATGGGAAAAATAAAAACCACTGAGGTAGCTGTTGTCACAATAGCAGCCCATGGAGAAGTTTACTTCCCCCAGTAAGTTGTTTGGTCCCATTCCATTCAATTCAATCAAAGTCATGTCAGGGCGCTTTTCAAACAGAGCAGGTCAAAGCCATACTCTTTAATTTTCAGGGACCCAACAATTCCCCCATGAGCAGCACTTGGTGACAGCGGTAAGGAAAAACTCCCCTGGGCCTCAGCTATCCTGTGAATATGCCCTAAGTTATGCTGCTATAGGCCTAGACTGCCAGGGGACTTTCATTGATGCACTGAGCTTCTCTCTCCTCAGAGCCGGGGTCTGCCTTAGGTTTCTTCCAGCTGTCGCCAAGTGCTTGCTCATGGGGGGGATTGTTGGGTTTCCCTTTCTGTAAATTAAAGAGCGTGGTCTAGACCTGCTTCATGTAAAAGTGCCCTGATATGACTGTGTTGTGATTTGGCGCTATATAAATAAAATTGAATTGAATTGAATATTTACATGCAAAGTGCATTGCGAATTATTATTTAAGCACAACTCTGAGGGCTTTGTTCCCGAAATAAACAAAGAAAATAAAAATCCTCTTGTTAATTGAAAATCCTCTTGTTTTCAATTAAAAGTAAAAAGCCAAAAACAGGGAGTGTTGTGGGGGTCGGGGCGAACACACAAAAACATCATAGTCACCATTTTTAATTGCTTCTCCTTTGATTTCGAGAAAAACGATAGAAAGAGAGATTGTGACGCATTTCATATGTTTATCACAGTTAACCATGGATGTTTATTAAAAGTCCAAAACAAACAACATTACCCAGCATGCACCACTTCATCTGTCACCTCTTATTTAGCTGTTTCCTGTGACCACGGAAATGTATTTTGAAAAGACAGAGTATGTATGTAAAAATGGGAGCAAACAGCACAGAAGTGGTAATAGAAAGCACGGGAAGAGAAACAAGTGATAAATATGACCAGGGAGAATGCGCTATGACATTAGTTTAGCACCTGTCGAGAGTGGCCACAAGCTATTATGTTGGACTATTATGATTAGCAATCTGGCAGAGCACACTAATAAGCGGGCGGGTATATTTACACAATGGAGTTCTAATGAAGTGATCAGGAAAATTAAGAGCATGTGTGCTGTCAGATGACAATCAGGTGATGACTGTTACAGTTTGATCAGAGAGGTAACTTGGAAAGAGGGAGTGTCTAGGGTCATCTGGTGGTCAGGCCCTGGACTCATGCAGACTGCAAACAGCAGAAACATTTGAATAGCATGAATTTGGTTTAAGCTACATGAAATACTGTGATTCTGCACACTTGACATTTGGCATGAATTTGAGTAGTAGTTACAACTTGATAGGACTCTTCATGGTTGCACGAATTTCAAAAATAATTGCATATTACTATATATGTGACCTAGTTTACAAAAATCATGAAATTTACAGCTGTGAAATTCCTCTTTTAAGTCCCTCCCCACTCAAAAATGTATTATTCTTGTTCCATCAGTTGGATATTTATGTGACACTGTGCAGAATGTCTGTCTTGCGTCTGAATTGAGCCAGAAACAGCATTTCGTTTTCACCCCTTCATCTGTGATTGTTTCCCAAACCAAGCTGAAATAGAGAATGCAGACTCAAAGGTTTTTTGACTGTTCACTGATGTCCTCTTACATAAGAAACTCCAGTAAGCCATTTGTTTTATGATATTTATGAAAAATATTCTGTAAATATCAACAATAAAAAAATATGCTAACTTTGAACTTTGTCTTGCCCTGCAAGGAAACATGTTCGCCACCTGTGTTCTATAAACACACCATCAGTGGCCTTGGATGGGCCGTGTGCCATGCATCATGGATGTTGTAGAATTTCCCCCTTTAGAGTAACAAAGGAGTCTACAGCCTTTTCCTCAGTTTCATTTGGTCATGGGGCACCAATTTTGAAAATAATTGCACATTTCTACCTCATACTGTAGGTGGCCTAGTTTTATAGGTCATCATATTTACAGCAGTGAAATTCCTCTTTAATAACTCCTCATGAACCATCTTGCTCTTACATCTTTACCTGTATTTATGGTGCTTCTCTTTTTCAATATTTTAATGCATTATGCAAAGCACCTGAAATTCTCCTTGTGTATAAAATGTGAAATGCAAATAAATGTGTGAATCTCACAATACAGGATTCAGGATACAGGTTCAGGTTTGGTGGTGAGTGCAAAGGCACACAGCAACATTGGCAATCTGGTACAATAATAAGTGGGCAGGTATATTTACACAATGGAGTGATAATGAAGTGATCAGGAAAATGAAGAGCATGATTGCTGGCAGATGACAATCAGGTGATGACAGGTTGATTGGAGAGTTGGAGAACTGACTGGGAAAGATGGGAAAGTCAGGGGGCGTCTGAAGGTCGGGTAATTAATGGACATGGAATGAGAAATTCCATGTAAATGTGGGGGATAGGGGAAGTGAGAAGCTGTTTTGACAACTGCAGTCTATGGAGAAAGTGTGAGGTATATTAGCTCTATTGAAAGTTAATCTAAAGTCCTCGACTCATGCAGATTGCAAACAGCAGTAACATATGTGCTACTCTGAAAGGTTCAACCCAGCATTGTTTGCTGGTTTAGAAGAGTCCTTTAAAAGGAGAAGGCTGGTGAGATTCTGTATTTTTCTTAAGGTTCCAGTGTCAGAGAATAAAGTACTGCTTAATGGCCTGGTAGCAGTTTCAGTGTAATCTGGGAGTAAAAGTAAATTGCCTGAGGCTTGGTAACATACAAAAATGCTGCCTACAACTGCAGCAACATTTGAATAACATGGATTTGGTTCAGACTACACAAAATAATGTGATTCTGCACACCTGACATTTGGCATGAATTTGAATAGTAGTTGCATACTAGTTGTTTTCATAGGGAACCAATTTAGAAAATAATTGCACATTTCTACCACATAGGTGACTTAGTTTTAAGAAATCATTAAATTTATAGCAGTGAAATTCCTCTTTTAAAGTTTCCCTCCACTCAAAAATGTTCATGTTGCATCAGTTGGAACAATCATTAACACAATAATTCATGTTATCCATATAGTTAAGATACATAGTTAAAGGTTAAATATTACAAATGTTGATGTGTGTATATATGTGATATTAGGAGTTGTGTAGGTAGGTGGAGCTGTGACAATTACAGACCACAAGGTGGTAGTAAGTTCCAATGTTGATATTTAAAATACTCTGAATGACATTATTCTGTGTAATGTGAAAAGTGTCACTCATAGTGACAAACACATAATTATCACCAACAGAGCCTTTTAGCCTCTTTTGCTTATTGTTTTGGTTTTACCCATTTGTATGGTTTAGTCTCACTACTCAAAAGGCTGATAAACCCACAGTAAACTTCAGAGAGAAAAGACAGGAGCACACTGATTGATATGCAGCCTTTAATAATGCAAGCAGACTAATATTTCAACACAACAGTGTCTACATCAGAATCAAAGAGGACAAAGGCATAAGGCAAACACACATATCTAGTCAACTTAGGATAGATACATTGTTATTGGGTAGAAGGATGAACAGGACTTCAAACATATGGGCCAGGTGCCCAGGTGCCAAACCCATACATTTAAACCAGAAAAACAAGAATTATGTGAAATCAAGAGCAAAAGGTTCATGTTTTGCAGCAGACATAATATCATGACAAATTCAGCTCTTCATCTAGCTCTCGAACAGATATTTTATCAGGAGTCATGGACACCAAACTAGAGCTAAAAAGAGACTGAATATTGGATTCACATTCATCCTGCAGGCAGATACATGACTCCAAATGAATCCTAATGTTGTTTTGTGTTGACAGGATGTGGAAATGGGCAACTGTTTGCTAACATATTATCCATAACAATTTTATTCAGCTGGATGATGTTGTCAGGGCTGTTTGTCAGGTTGTTTTGGAATTATTCTGCCCCCTAGTGGTCATTAATTTGTTAATGCAGCTTTAATGTGATCTAACCATATGTTGTCTCTAATGATGTCAATGACATCAGTGAAGCTTAAGCTATGATTTTCATCAGAATCTATAGAAAAAAGAGCATCAGCTAAATATGTAAATTGTCATTGTTGTACATTTTGAACCTTATTAGATCTAATCCAGTCTAGCGCCATACACCTCCACCTCACACAGGGTCAGGTACTCCTTTTTTCCAGGAATGACTATGTTAACGTAGCGACCGTCCATCCCGTTACATTCAAACGTTTGGGTAGAACTTGCAGGGATGTGTTTGATCCAAGCACACCTAGGAGAAAAAGAAAAAAATTCCTTTGTTAACTCATTAATTGATCAGTTTAATAAATGTATACACCTACTCATTTTTGGTTTTAAAGGTTAAATCATAGTAGTATATCAGTTAAGGTACCTGGGATTGCTGTTGCCGTTGTTCACAGTGGAATCTCCAATGTGGATCTCGGCTCCATTGAGTCGTTGTGCAGCTATATTTCTGTTGGTTATCTTAACAGTAAACACTTTATGTGTTTTACCCAGGTCCAGTCTCCACCAAGGATTGCGCGTGTATGCTGTGGAAGAGCAGGAGCCATCTTCTAACCTGCTGGCATGATTCCCATCTATAGCATTGTATGCATTGCCATAAAATGAATACAATGATGCCTGTGAGGCTTTTGCTTGGAGTGCCAGGTTTTCTCCTGTACAAAAGGACACATTTACAAACATCAGCACTGATACATAGTTTTCCTTGCTATCTGCAGAACAAAGTGGCCCAATTTTTGGATGTCTTAAACCTTAAAGTCACAAGTATTTGAAGTCTGGAAAGCCAGTAGTGGGAAACTGCACTGAAATATGGAGCCTTTTTGTAAAGTTGTGCAAATGCTTGTTCTAAAACTTTTGGGATGCACCATGCAGCAGTAGAAAATCAAATCAAAACTTGTTGTTTCAGTTGCATATTCAGGTCTCACCAGTTGGGGCACGGTACCCGTAGACTTCCACTTCACAGAGTGTGAGGATCTTTCTTCTACCAGGTAAAACCACAGTCACATAACGTCCCTCCACGTGTCTTGTACCAGTTACTGTATAAGACACGCCTGCTGGGATACTAGGAATTACAGCAATACTAAAAGAGAGAGAGTAAAGAGTGCATGAATGCATTTTATAGTTGAAGTAGTTTTTTTGTTATAAGTTAAGTATAAGGAAGTATAAGGTTTCTAAAGTTAAGTTAATCAGAGTTACTACATCAAAATTGTTTGGGATTAAGAACACAGGGATAGGAGGGCTACCTCAGGATCCGGGTGGTTCAGAACATCTGTTTAATGATTTCCAGGGAGATGTCCTGTATCTAATGTAATTTTAATGTAATGTAATTACTGTATGTTCACTTACGTTGGGTCTGCAGTACCATTGTCTGGTGAAGAGTTTCCAATGTGAATCTCTGCTCCATTGATCCTGTCTGCACAGCAGTCTTTTCTGTTGGTGATGATGATAGCGGTGATCATGTAGGGCTCCCTCAGGTCCACACTCCACCAGGGATTGTCCTGTATTTCTGTGTGGCTGCATGAACCAGCCAAAAGATTAGATTCACGGTTTCCATCAATGGCGTTGTCAGCAGCTGCAAGATTAGCCTGAGATCCACCGAGGCGGTACGACTGAGTTGCTTTGCCCTGCAAGGCCACATTTTCTGTGAAAGAAATATTAGCCAATTAGTTGTCTAAGTTATATTAGTTCCATAGCATATGCATTAATATTGAGAAAAATCACTCAGTTGTTAAAAAAAATGCAAATTAGACATTAAATGCATAAAAAATAGTAGTCTATTGTAACAAATACATTGAGGGTTTATAAAATATTCTGTTTGATTTGCCTTAAATATAATACTAACAAACTCTAAGTGACATAAACATAAACACTTCTCCATAAAGCAATATACAAAAATAAAAGAAACATGTGCACAGTGTTAATAACACAATTTTGAAACAATTTGACTTATATCAATGCCACATGAATCTTTATTATCATCTTTATTTTATTGTTTACATATAAATACTTATCTTTTTTAGGGCACTTTTTGGCAGTTACACTTGTTAATGTTTTACAACAGAGATAACACAGACATAGCCAGATCATACTTACTATATTTGTAAGCCGAGCACGTCCCCAGGAAGAGCAGCAACAGCAGAACTGAACCGTGTTTCATTGTTCTGCTTGAGACAGATTATAGAGTCAATAAAAGAGTTACACTGAAGACATTTACACTGTCATCATTATTACTGTAAGAAGTTCATCCCTGACCAACAATCTAATGCTTTGTTCCCAAACTTAGATATCCAAAGTACATAAAAATGAAATTACCTCTCTAAAATTAATAACTGGTGGATATTAAGTAATTATATGTAACCAACAATACACACACAAATGAAATAATCCTCCAAACTCTGTATTTGAGCGCATGGCTATTCAGCTACGAACACATACCTTGACATGCAAAATAAACTCAGAGGAAGATGAGAAGCCGTTCTCTGTGCTGTGCTGATGAACATGATTTAATGTGGACCACACGGTGATATTTATGTGCACATTTTATCATGACGTGTGCTGCTTATTGCTGATATAGAAGAGTCTTGTATTTGGATAAAACTAATTATAACTATCAAGATGAGCAGGGATGGGCTGTAGATGGTGTTGTAAAACAGAAGCTGTACTTCCGTTTATCTTGTTTGGTGAAAACATGCAGCCATAAAAACAGGGCACAGGAAGACATATGAATCAATATAGCAGCCAATGGAGAACGTCTGTGGTGTGTTAAGTAAATTAAAGCTTTGCCAAAGGTCTTGACTCATGTAGACTGCAAACAGCAGCAGGAGACACAGGTGGGCAGGTGAGTGTGAGAACCAGGTGATTGGGAAAAGTGTGTAGAGAGAGTTGCATGGAAATGCAGAGACCTGGAGAGTGTGTGAAAGTGTGGCTGAAGGCAGGGACAGAGGCATTATGGGTAAAATAAAAACCACTGAGGCAGCTGTTGTCATAATAGCAGCCCATGGAGACCCCACTTAGTTATTTGGTCCCATTCACTTCACTTCAATTCAATCAAAGTCATGTCAGGGCACTTTTCAAATAGAACAGGTCTGGATCATACTCTTTAATTTACAGCATTTTACTAATTTACCATCACAAAAATTCAGCTGAAAATTGTAGACACACAAAGAAGAAACAAATGATGTCATTCTTGTGTCTGAATTGAGCCAGAAACATAATTTCATTGTTTTTCCATCCCTTCATCCATGATTGTTTCCAAACCAAGCTGAAATGGTAAATGCAGACTCAAAGGTTTTTTGGCTGTCAGCTAATTTCCTCTGGCAACTTGTTTTATGATCCTTTCATATCAGTATGATACTTGATGAGGCACAACCTTTTGTAAATGACAATGAGCCCTTGTAACGAGATATGATGGTGTCTTTGAGAACTTGCTGCTCTGCAAGGAAACATATTCAACACCTGCGTTCTATAAACACACCATCAGTGGCCTTGGATGGGCTGCATGCCATGCACCCTGGTTGTTGTAGGATTTCCCCGTTTAGAGTAATAAAGGAGTCTACAGCCCTCTTCTCAGTTTTATCTGGTCATAGGACACCAATTTTGAAAATAATTGTACATTTCTACTACATATTGTAAGTGACCTAGTTTTATAAATCATCATATTTACAGCAGTGAAATTCCTCATTAAGTATTCCTCATTATCCATCTTGCTCTTACATCTTCACCTATCCTGTATTTATGCTGTTTTGCTTTTTTGAATATTTAATTCATTATGTAAAGCTCCTTGAATTCCTCTTGTATATAAAATGTGATATGCAAATAAACTTGTCTAGTCTCGCCATACAGGATCCAGGATCCAGGATCAGGTTTGGTGGCTGAGTGCAAAGGCACACAGTAACACTGGAAATCTGACAGAGGACAATAATAAGTGGGCAGGTATATTTACACAATGGATTGATAATGAAATTATCAGGAAAATGAAGAGCATGTGTGCTGTCGGATGACAATCAGGTGATGACTGTTGCAGGTACAGGGTGATTGGACAGGTGACAGGAGAAGATGGGAATGTCCGGGGGCATCTGAAGGTCAGGTAATTAATGGTCCATTGGAAGTTTATCTAAAGCCCTGGACTCATGCAGACTGCAAACAGCAGTAACATATGTGCTATTTCTGAAGGTTCAATCCAACATTGTTTGCTGGTTTAGAAGAGTCCTTTAAAAGGAGAAGGCTGGTCAAACTCTGTACTTTTCTTATTGGCCCTAGTGTGTCAGAGAATAAAGTACTGCTTAAAGGCCTGGTTGCAGTTTCAGCCATAATTCAATATAATCTGTGAATAAAAAGAAATTGCCCGAGGTTTGGAAACATGGAAATGCTGCCTAAAACTGCAGCAACATTTGAATAACATGAGTTTGGTTTAAGCTGCACAAAGTAATTTCATTCTACACACCTGACATTTGGCATGGATCTGGATAGTAGTTGCAACTTGACTATACTTTTCATCGGGCACCAATTTCTACCACATAGATGACTTAGTTTAAAGACATCATCATATTTACAGAAAATGAGAATGTTTAGGATAAATGAAGACATTCATTAATAGCTCAACGTCTTAAAGATACACGATAAAGTATAGATGATATACAGAAAATACAAAATAAAAATAAAAGTAAAATAAATAAATGAAAGGCCTAATAATGATAATAAAAAACGATTCAGTGGAACGAAGTGTGTGACTCGAGGCTTAACGGCATGTGTCGGGGCATGCTAAGGGAAAAATCTAATTCAACTTCTCTAAACAAATTAATTAACTTTAATGTTATTCGACATCAACCCTCGATCACAAAGCCATGTTATGACTTACAGTTGAGCTGATGCGTCGTAGTAAAAGCGTCATCTTGGCAGGTCCAGCGTTGTTGGTGCAGCATCTCCAGCGGTGTTGCAGTGAGAGAGCCCGGATCAGCTGCGGGCTGTAGCGCATCTCCGTAGATGCAGAGGCGTTGAATGCCACTGAAGATTCAGGCCTTTTCAAGCTGTTCTCAAAGTTCCTCTTCTTATTATTATTATTCGGGGGCTCACGTTCAGGCTTTACTTGGCTTGTGTGTGAAGTCAAGTGTCGAATAAAGGCTTCAAAATAAAATACTGTATGTGTTTACGTCAAAATTAATCACTATACGTGGAAAAACAAGACTTTATGTTGTTAATAAAACAGAAACAAATTAATTTGTTGCAATCGAATATTAAATACGGATATATTTTGTTGAAGAAAACATAAAAGAGACGTGTTAGGAGTTTCTTGGGGGCCAGGTAAAAAGAGGAATCTCCTTGAATCTCCTTTAAACGTTAGAACAAGATGGGAGGAGTTTTAGGGATGCTCTAAAGTGTTTCGTGCCGAATTACTGATGAATATTCAATTTCTTTGTTCCAGGGGCTTTAGGTGTGACTGGTGGTTTGCAGCCTGCGCCTCCTGAAGTAAAAGAATTTGGGGAAATTTAACTCTGAGTTCTTATATGCAAAGACTGACATTTAAAGTCACCGTTGCTTACCATTTCACATTAAAGCTGTAAACACATTCTTTTCATAATGTCCAAGCAGTCATGATATTTCTGATTAATAACAGTCCTGTCAGCTTCTATCATATTTGTAAAACCATTCAAGAAACAGTTTAACAGTTTACATGATTCATGATAAGTCAGTTCTTCTAATAACGAATATTAACTTTCATATTAACACTTCATGATGTCTATGCATACACCCTTCATTAGTTCAACTTCTAAAACTATCTACACATCTATAGAAATAAAATTTTAATACTGAGGTTAAGGGATTAAAGTGAGGCAACATTAATGTGATAAGATTACCTTCAGAAACATTTAAATATAAGTTGCTAAACTCTTACTTCACAATATGAAAAGATTCAACTTGATTATTGTTTAACAAGAATAGAAAACTTCAAACTCAAATCCATCAAATATTATCTTTGGAAACTTCATTCAGTCAACACAACTAATTTAACTACTAGAATATGATTGTCTATGAGGCAAACAGATCACAAGTTAAACAGTTAAAAATACAAATACATTATATAAGTTGTTTAATGATCAGACATTTAAGTTACATGAATTGTCAGATTTGCCTCAGATTTGCAGGGAGGCTTCACAAAGTCCTCAGGAATGTGAATTAGTAAGAGTCCCATCTAAGGTGGGAGTTGTTTCTCTCCGTTCCAGGTAGCCTTTAGGGTCAGTTTGTGCTCTTAGTTTGTGTCATAATTCAATTTATCGAAATGGTTTATTATGGAGATTATTCTCTATCTTTATTCAAGAGCGTAGTATATAAATTCGAGAGCAAACTTTATTGATTTCACGTTCACATTTTGTAATTTGTCCCTCAAAACCCTTCCTTCGCACTCAAACAGCCTCTGCTCGCACTCGGATGTTGCTCGCGCTCAAACTTCAACCTTTCTCCTCGCACTCAGGTTCCTTCTGTGCGCTCACTAAGTTTCTGCTCACGGATTTCTCCACTGCGCTCGGATTTTTTTGTGTAGCAACAAGCATAGCAACCACCCTGTCAGAATCATCCAATTAATAGAAGGCCAATGAAATGGAGCCTGCCTCCTTGCGTTAGTCAAAGTCAAAGATCTCAAGTAAGTTTTTTATGCTGTTATTTATGCTGTAATTTTTAAATTATAGTAATATACACAATAATAATCTTTCACATTATGATCCTTTTATTTGTTATCTTTTATTTGTTATCAGCTGAGCGTCCAGTGTGTGTGTGTAACAGGCTGAGTGTATGTTGTGCATCCGCCTGTGTAGGTGCGTATTACATAATGCGCCCTTAAAATAACAGTGAAACATTGCGCCATTGACTTTAGACCATTTTCAATAAACCTGCTTTGTGAAATTGACCCCAGGTAATTAAAAGACAGGTGATGAATGGCAGGGAATGGTGAGTTCGATGCATATGCAGGGGACTGTGCAAGTTAGCATGTAGCTGGAGGCAAAGATGGGAAAAATAAATACCACAGAGACAGCTGTTGTGACAATAGCAGTCAATGGAGAAAGTATTAGGTGTATTAGATCCATTGAAAGTTGATCTAAAGCCTTCGACTCATGCAGACTGCAAACAGCAGTAACATATGTGCTATTCCTGAAGGTTCAATCCAGCATTGTTTGCTGGTTTAGAAGAGTCCTTTAAAAGGAGAAGGCTGGTCAAACTCTGTACTTTTCTTATTGGCCCCAGTGTGTCAGAGAATAAAGTACTGCTTAAAGGCCTGGTAGCAGTTTCAGCCATAATCTGGGAATAAAAATGAATTCCCTGAGGCTTGGAAACATGCAAAATGCTGCCTACAACTGCAGCAACATTTGAATAACATGAATTTGGTTTGGGCTGCAAAAAGTAATGTGATTCTGCACACCTGCCATTTGGCACGAATTTGAGTAGTAGTAGAGTGTAGACTCAAAGGTTTTTTGACTGTCCATTGATGTCCTCTGGCAGCTTCCTGGCTTGTGTGCAGCTCTCTGTAAATTTGAAATGAGCTACATAAGTAACTAACTATGTCTTTTATTATCCTTTCATATCAGGATGATACAACTGGACTTGATGGGGCACAATCTTTTGTAAATGACAATGAGCCTTTGTAAAGAGATATGATGCTGCTCATTGCCAACTTTTCTAGGAAACATTCTAGGAAACGTATTCACCACTTGCGTTCTATAAACACACCATCAACAGCCTTGGACGGGCTGCGTGCCATGCATTCTGGTCATTGTAGGATTTCCCCTTTTAGAGTGATAAAGGAGTCTACAGCCGTTATCTCAGTTTTATATGCTCATAGGGCACCAATTTTGAAAATAATTGCACATTTCTACCACATAATGTAGGTGGTCTAGTTTTATAAATCATCATATTTACAGCAGTGAAATTACTCTTTAAGTACTCCTCATTAACCATCTTGCTCTTACATCTTTACCTATCCTGTAGTTATGGTACTAATTATTGGGCAGGTATATTCACACAATGGAGTGATGATGAAGTGTTCAGGAAAATGAAGAGCATGTGTTCTGACAGATGACAATCATGTGATGACTGTTGCAGGTACAGGGTGATTGGCGAGGTGATGAAGAAAGAGGAAAAAGTCTGGTGCCATCTGGTGGTCAGGTGATGAATGGCAGAGAAGAGTTCAATGCACATGCAGGGGACTGTGCAAGTCAGCGTGAAGCTGAAGGCAAAGATGGGAAAAATAAATACCACAGAGACAGCGGCTGTTAGCAGCCTATGGTAGAAAGTGTGAGGTGTATTAGATCCATTGAAAGTTTATCAAAAGCCCTTGACTCATGCAGACAGCAGTAACATATATTCTGTACTTTTCCTATGACCCCAGTGTGTCAGAGAATAAAGTACTGCTTTAAGGCCTGGTAGCAGTTTCAGCCACAATTCAGTGTAATCTGGGAATAAAAATGAATTCCCTGAGGCTTGGAAACATGCAAAAATGCTGCCTACAACTGCAGCAACATTTGAATAACATTAATTTGGTTTAGGCTATATTTTATTATGCACACCAGACATTTGGCATGGAGTTTTATCTAATCAAGGGGCACCAATTTGCAGAATAATTGTACATTTCTACTACATTGTGTGATGACAGGGTGATAGGAGAGTTGGAGAATTGATTGGGAAAGATGGGAACGAATGGAATGAGAGAATGATGAGAAAATCCATGGAAATGTGGGGGATAGGGGAAGTGAAACAGCTGTTGTGACAACTGCAGTCTATGGAGAAAGTGTGAGGTATATTAGCTCTATTGAAAGTTAATCTAAAGCCTTCGACTCAAGCAGATTGCAAACAGCAGTAACATATGTGCTACTCTGAAAGGTTCAACCCAGCACCTTGTTTTCTGGTTTAGAAGAGTTCTTTAAAAGGAGAAGGCTGGTGAGATTCTGTATTTTTCTTAAGGTCCCAGTGTGTCAGAGAATAAAGTACTGCTTAATGGCCTGGTAGCAGTTTCAGTGTAATCTGGGAATATAAATAAATTGCCTGAGGCTTAGTAACATGCAAAAATGCTGCCTACAATGCAGCAACATTTGAATAACATGGATTTGGTTCAGGCTACACAAAATAACGTGATTCTGCACACCAGACATTTGGCATGGATATAAATAGTAGTTGCATAGTAGTTGTTTTCATAGGGCACCAATTTTTGACAATAATTGCACATTTCTACCACATAGGTGACTTTTTAAGAAATCATCAAATTTATAGCAGAGAAATTCCTCTTTTAAAGTTTCCCTCCACTCAAAAATGTCTTTTTCTTGTTGCATCAGTTGGAACAATCATTAATACAATAATTCATACAGTTATTCATATATTTAAGATACATAGTTAAAGGTTAAATGATACAAATGTGGATATATGTATATATGTGATATTAGGAGTTAAAAATTGTAAACTGTGACAATTACAGACCACAAGATGGTAGTAATGTTTTAGACAAGAGTTACAAGCAGAAACAAGGAAGTAAGTTTGAGAGAGTTTTTGTTAGCTTAAGATGTATGTAAGCAGTGCAATGTCATATTTTATGTAATAATGTTCAGTTCAGTAAAAGGCTGAACAAAGAAATGTGAAGTTTCAGTCATTTTTGTGGAAGTTACATGCAAAGTGCATCTTATCTTGTCACAACAGTCCACACCTCACCTTCTGCCTACAAATCTACAGCCTGTACAGTCAGTTCCAATGTTGATATTTAAAATACTCTGAATGACATTATTCTGTGTAATGTGAAAAGTATCACTCATAGTGACAAACACATAATTAACACCAACAGATCCTTTTAGACTCTTTTGCTTCTTGTTTTGGTTTTAAACATTTGTATGGTTTAGTTTCACTACTCAAAAGACTCTGATAAACCCACAGTAAACTTCAGAGAGAAAAGACAGGAGCACACTGATTGATATGCAGCTTTTAATAATGCAAGCAGACTGTTTCAACACTACTGGGTCTAATATTGGATTCACATTCATCCTGCAGGCAGATACATGACTCCAAATGAATGCTAATGCTGTTTTTATGTTAACAGGATGTGGAAATGGGTAACTGTTTGCTAACATATTATCCATAACAATTTGATTCAGCTGGTGATGATGTTGTCAGGGCTGTTTGTCAGGTTGTTTTGGAATTATTCTGCCCCCTAGTGGTCAAACATTTATTAATGCAGCTTTAATGTGATCTAACCATATGTTGTCTCTAATGATGTCAATGACATAAGTGAAGCTTAAGCTATGATTTTAATCAGAATCTATAAAAAAGCATCAGCTAAATACCAGCTATGTAAATTGTCATTGTTGTACATTTTGATCCTTATCACATCTAATCCAGTCTAGAGCCATACACCTCCACCTCACACAGGGTCAGGAACTCCTTTTTTCCAGGAATGACTATGTTAACGTACCGACCGTCCATCCCATTACAGTCAAACGTTTGGGTAGAACTTGCAGGGATGTGTTGGATCCGAGCACACCTAGGAGGAAAAAAAATACTGTGTTAACTCATTGATTGATCAGTTTAATAAATGGATAGACCTACTCATTTTTGGTTTTAAAGGTTAAATCATAGTAGTATTTCAGTTAATGTACTCTAAGGTACCTGGGATTGCTGTTGCCATTGTTTGCAAGAAAATCTCCAATGCGGATCTCGGCTCCATTGAGTCGTTGTGGAGCTACATTTCTGTTGGTTATCTTAACAGAAAACACTTTATGGGTTTTCTGCAGGTCCACTCGCCACCAGGGATTTTGTTCGTAGTTTGTGTGAGAGCAAGAGGCCATGTTATAGTTACTGGCACGATTTCCATCTATAGCATAATACGCTATGCCATCGTGAGCCACTGATGATTGTGAGGCTTTTCCTTGGAGCGCCAGGTTCTCTCCTGTAAGAAAGAACACAGATGCAAACATCAGCATTGATATATAGAGTCATAACTCTATTGATCCATGTAGTAATGACTTCATGAGCTTCTTTAATTTAATGATAACATTCTGACAAATAGAGATAGAATTCATCAGTCTCTTCCCTCAACAGGCACTGATGATTTTTCTCAAATTCACCTTCTTGAATTAACTTCAATGTTCTGTTCTTGGACCAATACTATTCACTTTGTATATGCTACCTTTAGGCAATATTATTTGGAAACACTCCATACATTTTCATTGTTATGCAGATGATACCCAAATATATTTATCAATCAAATCAGTTGTCTAGAGTCCAAGCATGCCTTACGGAAATAAAGACCTGGATGACCTGCAATTTTCTGCTACTAAACTCAGACGAAACTGTTTTTTATTGTGATTGGTCCTAAACACCTTAGAAACACATTATCTAATGATTTAGCTTATCTAGATACTCACTACCCTGGCCTCCAGCACCACTGTAAGGAATCTGGGAGTTATCTTTGATTAGGATATGTCATTTAACTCAAACTTAAAACAAATTTCAAGGACTGAGAGAAAGTCCTCCCATTTGTGGAACCTAAGAGTCACAACTATTTGCACATTGCTGTCCTTTGCAGTAGTGGGAAATTGCAGTGCATCCAGTAACATTTAAGAAACTAAAGACTAATTAAAAAGATGTTCATTGTTTTTCTAAATAAGACAGCTGAGTCTCATTTGGTCCCATTTACAGAACATGTGTTGTGAATATGGATGCATTATCTGAATAATGGCATTCAATTCATGGGTTTTTGGATTTACACCTGGTATAAGATGTGTTCTCATTTTCATAGTTGTGTCCACATTGTGGTCAGATTTCAACATGCAAATTAGCTGGGCATGTGACAACCTCCAAATGTTATCTTGCCAATTCTTGCCAGTTGCTTTAACAATAATAGTCGTGTATCATATACATATCTGAATGTGTGAAACCATATTGTATGAATACATTCAAATGTGTGAATGTGTAAAAACATTTTGATCAAATGAATTCAAAATCTGTAGCTGTGCATGATATTTTGTGAAAAAATTAATATTTGCACAAATAATTTCCAATGTATGAGCATATAAATAAGATTTGCACAAAGGTTTGCATTTGGAGTTCAACAGAGTTTGGTGTTAACATTATTCACTTTTCTGCTGAAGAGTCCTTTGTAGCTTCATTTTGGCCATAACCCTTTTAGTAAAAGCCTCCCATGCCCTGCTTTTTGGTGAAGTGCTTTCCAGCAAATGCTCTCCCTCTGCACGGGGACCTCACATCCGAACAGCCGGCACTGCTTTCTGACTCTACCCGACAACGGACGCCTCAGGTGGGTTTGTAATAATTCCCTCAGTGCCACCATTGACCGAAAATGGCTCTGTTCACCAGTAACAGTGGATTATCCGTGAATTCCAATCGTCTCTGATGAAAGTTTATAAAGCTATCTTGTAAGTAAGGTAAAGTAAGGTGCCAAATTAAACAGTGACTCCTAGTGTTACTTAAAATATCATCATTGTTGCTTGTTTTACACCTATAAACAAGGCCTTTTAAATTGTATATTTTTATAAGGGATTGGTATACATGTTCATATGTTCAGAGGCTCAGAGGCTTGAGGAGTTCAGTTGAGGTGTGCTATCAGTGCCCTCAGTGGATATGTCCACAGAGTTCAGGAGGAAGCGTCAAATTTGTGACAAAAGTATTAGTAGTCACGGGTTTGATTTGTACTCCAAGATTTGATTCCTAGCTGTAAACTTGGGATTCACACATACAATTATGTTCTGTGTGAACTTTTTTCACTCACAAACTGCAAAACTAATGTGTAACTGAAAACCTTTGTGCATATCTTCTTTACGCACTCACACATTGGAAATAATATGTGCAAATCTTTTTCATTTGTTCACAAAATGTCACATACAGCTATATATCGCCTTACAGATTCAAAATTTCAATATATTTGTTCAGATGTTTTTTTACACATTCAAACATTTGAATGTAGTCATACAAAATATTTTCACACTCAGATATGGTGATACACAGTGATACACATGGTGATACTTATAAATGCAATCCATATCTGTACAGCATGACCACATTCATAAGAAAATAATTGTCCCATTCAGTTTAAAGGTCACCTCGCTCTTCCTGCCAGCTAAAGCAAGCTCTCTAAAAGCTACAAGGAGCTATAACGAGAAGTCTTCCCTTGCAAAAAAGTGAATGACATCTTTTTGTAGCAGCAGTTTCCTTGACCTGGGACGCAATATGTTTGCTGACAAGTCTGCCAGCTCTAGCTAGAAAATTTGCATATTAAGATTGAATCACAAGAGCAACAACAGCTGAGAAAACAAGAACACTTTTTAAACCAAGTGTAAATGCAAAGATTGATTGACTGGATGTCATTAACCAGAAAATGTACTCAGATTCAGAAGATTTGTTAATTCCAGATGTAACTAGGGCCTCAGTTCAAATAGATATCACCTTGCAAAGCAGGGATTTATTTGCAGCAGGAAGTAAATGAATTTTCTTCATTCAAATGAATGCAGTTCAAATTTTGTTGCGACCACAGCTCTATAGAAAATGAGGTGCCAGCATCACCTAGCAAATCAAATTTGTGTGGCTTCAGTGACATATTCAGTTCTCACCAGTTGGGGCACGGTACCCGTAGACTTCCACTTCACAGAGTGCGAGGATCCTTCCTTTACCAGGTAAAAGCACAGTCACATAACGTCCCTCCACGTGTTTTGTAACAGTTACTGTGTGAGACACTCCTGCTCCGATACTAGGAATTACAGCAACCCTAAAAGAGAGAGAAGAAGCAGAGTGCATGAATGAATTTTATAACTTAAGTACTTTAAATGTTATGTATTAAAGAGACTCCAGTGATTAAATTACTTTTATAAGATTAGAAATCATTATTATTGTAAATTAAATTTAGTTCACTTGTCTTAGAATCTTTGCTGCCTGCATTACTAAGCAACATGTTGTCCAGGTAAACAACGAACAGCTGATGGTGGAAAATGGTTTCACAGGTACAGTGGGAGATTCATTATTCTGACTGATTTTTACATTTGGTTTGACCAAACACACATAGATAATACACGTGAAAATGAGAATCGATAATTCTCCACAGCCATGGTATAAATTTAAATTAACATTAACAGGCTTGTGACTGGACTTAGGTTAAAGGTTTGATTGCATTAATAGCAAACTTATTACTATAAATTGATATAATGCTCAGTCAAAACTACTGTTTGTGGAAAAATAAAAATGATAACCCAGATAGCAAAATTTCTGTGGCCCTGATCCCGCCCACACCCGACACTTTCGGTACTTTCATCTGGTCTATATGCTGCATGGAATGATGCCACCTGGGCAGTTGGCTCCTGTTTCCCAGATCTGGGCCGCAAGCAAGCCATGTGTCAACTGAGAATCAACCAGAACTGGCCCACATGCAGCATACACATACCTGAGAGCACCACATCTTTACCAAAAAGGCCCACATTTAATTTTGGATATTTGGGCCATGTTTGCTATTTTACATGTGGGCCATTTCAGGCTCACATTCATTTTGTGCGGGCCAGAAGAAGGCCAGCAGTGCCACATCATTGCCTGAAGGGGCCCACTTCCATATGGTATCTGGGAAGACTACCTCTTAAATACACTATAGTTCAGTGTTTCCTGGGGGACGGGACTTTCCTGATATCAAGTATGATGTAATTTGAGCGAAAACAGAGAACACACTTATTATTTTTATCTATTTATTTTTCCTTACAATTAAAGTAAGAAATTCCTTCTTTTAATTTTAAAACAGTGTCTGGGTGTGTTTATTATTTCAGAGGTTAAAGTACATATACATACATCAGACTGCAGTGCTTTTATACTGTGTTAAAGGGCTAGTACACTCAATTATTTGCTATATGGTGGTCTCACAATTTTTAGTTATATCCTGGAGGTATAAGCTTTCTAGAGTGAACCAATATAAACCTTAGATTAATCAAAGTTACCAACCAAAGTTAAAGTAATAATCTTGAAGATCTCCATTTTATTCTCTTTGGTGGCACCATGTGGTGATAAGCAGTAATTGCAGATGTGTTGTTCTTCTGCACGGATTACATTAATAAATTACATTTATTGGCTTTTTACTCACAAAGATTTTATTGCACCTACAGTAATGCAATGAATTTAGTTGTCATCAACTAATAATAGAGTAATTCACCTGGTTCATTGTCCTCTGCTCCAGTGTGTGTGCAGCACACACTGGAGCTGCACACACATGAGTGGAGTGGACAGGATATAGCGAGACCATAAATGTCAGCAAAACACAGCAGAGACTGTTGATTTATGCTATTTTCCTAATTTATGTGCACTTGTTTCATTTCAGCTCAGTGTGAGTTTCTACTGTGTTTTGCTGTCATTTACAGCCTCCTCTCCTCTGCTCTGAGGAGCACAGAGGGGCAGGGCTCAGCCTTCCAGGTGCAGCACAGGACAGACCATTACTGTACATGCAATAAAAGCTTTGTGAATAAAAAGATGATACGGCTGAGTTTGTAAAAAATAAACCGCTTTACACATAAGCAACTGAAGTTGAACTTGCATCAACTCCACTGTTTTGAATGCATAGCAGGAAATTCACCACAGACATCCAGTTGTAAAAATCATAACACTGCAAATGCAAGGGCTTTCATCAGTGGGCCATAGGCTCAGTCACTACTTTGTTACCTCATTTGGTGATAGATAGTGACCTGACAGACATTTATTACATACATTTATTTTTAAGATTATATCTTCAGTTGTGATAAAGAACTCAGAACTCTACATATATAGAAAGTAAACAGGCTACATCGGGATCTGGGTGGTTTACAGTGTCTGCTTAACACTTTGCAGGGAGAAGTCTTGTATCTAATGAATAATTACTGTATGTTCACTTACACTGGGTCTGCAGTACCATTGTCTGGTGAAGAATTTCCAATGTGAATCTCTGCTCCATTGATCCTGTCTGCACAACAGTCTCCTCTGTTGGTGATGATGATAGAGGTGACCACATAGGACTCCCTCAGGTCCACCCTCCACCAGGGGTTATCCTGTTTTTCTGTGTGGCTGCATGAACCGGCCAAGAAATTAGATTCACGGTTTCCATCAATGGCGTTGTAAGCAGCCGCAAGATTAGCCTGAGATCCACCGAGGCGGTACGACTGAGTTGCTTTACCCTGCAAGGCCACATTTTCTGTGAAAGAAATATTAGCCAATTAGTTGTCTAAGTTATATTAGTTCCATAGCATATGCATTAATATAGAGAAAAATCACTGAGTTGTTAAAAAAATGCAAATTAGACATTAAATGCATAAAAAATAGTAGAGTCTATTGTGACAAATACATTCAGAGTTTATAACATATTCTGTTTGATTTGCCTTAAATATAATACTAACAAACTCTAAGTGACATAAACATAAACACTTCTCCATAAAACAATATACAAAAATAAAAGAAACATGTGCACAGTGTTAATAACACAATTTTGAAACAATTCTACTTAACATATCAATGCCACATGAATCTTGATTATCACTCCACCATCTCTTTAATGTTTACATATAAATACTCTATTCTAATCTATTTTAGGGCACCAGGATTTTTTGGCAGTTACACTTGTTAACATTTTACAAAAGAGATATCACAGACATAGCCAGATCATACTTAGTATATATTTGCAAGCCGAGCACGTCCCCAGGAAGAGCAGCAACAGCAGAACTGAAGCGTGTTTCATTGTTCTGGTTGAGACAGATTATAGAGTCAATAATAGAATTACACTGAAGACATTTACACTGTCATCATTATTACTGTAAGAAGTTCATCCCTGACCAACAATCTAATGCTTTGTTCCCAAACTTAGATATCCAAAGTACATTAAAATGAAATTACTTCTCTAAAATCAATGACTGATAGATATTTATATGTAACTGACAATCCACACAAAAATGAAGTAATCCTCTAAATCGCCTATTTGAGAGCATGTTTATCCAGCTACAATCACATACCTTGACATGCAAAATGAACTCAGAGGAAGATGAAAAGCCGTTTTCTGTGCCGTTCTGATGAATATGATTCAATGTGGACCACACGGTGATATTTATATGCATTTTTTATCATGACGTGCTGTTTATTGCTGATATAGAAGAGTCTTGTATTTGGATAACACTAATTATAACTATCAAGATGAGCAGGGATGGGCAACTGTAGATGGTGTTGTAAAACATGCAGCCATAAAAACAGGGCACAGGAAGACATATGAAACAATATAGCGGCCCATGGAGAAAGTGTGAGGTGTGTTAAGTAAATTAAAGCTTTGCCAAAGCTCTTGACTCATGTAGACTGCAAACAGCAGCAGGAGACACAGGTGAGCAGGTGAGTGTGAGAACCAGGTGTTTGGGAAAGGTGAGAAGAGAGAGTTGCATGGAAATGCAGAGACCTGGAGAGTGTGTGAAAGTGTGGCTGAAGGCAGGGACAGAGGCATTATGGGTAAAATAAAAACCACTGAGGCAGCTGTTGTCACAATAGCAGCCCATGGAGACCCCACTTAGGTATTTGGTCCCATTCACTTCACTTCAATTCAATCAAAGTCATGTCAGGGCACTTTTCAAATAGAGCAGGTCTGGATCGTACTCTTTAATTTACAGAGACCCAACAATTCCCCTATAAGCAGCACTTGGCGACAGCAGTAAGGAAAAACTCCCCTTTAACGGGAAGAGACCTCAAGCAGAACTGGACTCTTGGTGGACGGCCATCTGCTTTGACTAGTTGGCTTCAGAGAGCATAATAATATTTAGAGAATTAGACCACTTTGCTCGATGCTGACTGTAATATTTTATCATTAAAGAGGGAAAAATGGTGTCTAGCTAGAGGACAAATTCAATTATGTGTGTTTTGGGTTTCAGTTTAAATCAATTAAAGCATTTTGCTAATTTACCATCACACCCATCGCAAAAATACAGCTGAAAATTGTAAACACACAAAGAAGAAACAAATGATGTCGTTCTTGTGTCTGAATTAAGCCAGAAACATAATTTTGTAGTTTTTCACCCCTTCGTTCATGATTGTTTCCAAACCAAGCTGAAATGGCAAATACAGACAAAGGTTTTTTGACTGTCCACTGATGTCCTCTGGTCCTCTGATGCTTTCATATCAGAATGATACAAATGGACTTGATGAGGCACAACCTTTTGTAAATGACAATGAGCCTTTGTAATGAGATATGATGGTTTTTACTTTGTCTTTGATAACTGGCTGCTATTCTAGGAAACATATTCACCACTTGCGTTCTATAAACACACCATCAGTGGCCTTGGATGGGCTGCGTGCCATGCATTGTGGTCGCTGTAGGATTTCCCCTTTTAGAGCGATAAAAGAGTCTACAGCCTTTTTCCCAGTTTTATCTGGTCATAGGGCACCAATTTTGAAAATAATTGCACATTTCTACCACATACTGTAGGTGTGATAGTTTTATTAAAAAATCATATTTACAGCAGTGAAATTCCTCTTCAATAACTCCTCATTAACCATCTTGCTCTTATATCTTTACCCATCCTGTATTTATGCTGTTTTTCTTTTTTTTTTTTTTTTTAAATATTTTAATTCATTATGTAAAGCACCTTGAATTCCTCTTGTGTATAAAATGTTAAATGAAAATAAACTTATCAGTCTCAGTATAAAGGATCCAGGATCCAGGTTCAGGTTCAATGGTGAGTGCAAAGGCAAACAACAACATTGGCAATCTCCCAGAGGACAATAATAAATGGGCAGGTATATTTACACAATGGAGTGATAATGAAGTGATCAGGAAAATTAAGTGCATGTGTGCTGTCAGATGACAATCAGGTGTTACTGTTTGATCGGAGAGGTAACTGGGAAAGAGGGAGTGTCCAGGGTCATCTGGTGGTCAGGTAATTACTGGCAGGGAAGGGAGAGTTCAATGGAAATGAAAGGGACTGTGCAAGTCAGCATGTAGCTGAAGGCAAGGATGGGAAAAATAAACACCACAGAGACAGCTGTTGTTACAATAGCAGTCTATGGAGAAAGTGTGAGGTGTATTAGATCCATTGAAAGTTTATCGAAAGCCCTCGACTCATGCGGACTGCAAACAGCAGTAACATATGTGCTATTCCTGAAGGTTCAATCCAGCAATGGTTGCTGGTTTAGAAGAGTCCTTTAAAAGGAGAAGGCTGGTCAAATTCTGTACTTTTCTTATTGGTGTGTCAGAGAATAAAGGCCTTGAGCAGGCCTGCTTATAGGCTTAGTAGCAGTTTCAGCCAGAATTCAGCATAATCTGGGAATAAAAATAAATGGCTTGAGGCTTGGAAACATGCAAAATGCTGCCTAACACTGCAGCAACATTTGAATCACAAGAGTTTGGTTTAAGCTACATGAAATAATTCTGCACACCTGAGATTTGGCATGAATTTGAGTAGCAGTTGCAACTTGACTGGACTCTTCATGGGGCACAAATTTCAAAAATAATTGCACATTTCTACTATATAGGTGACCTAGTTTAAAGAAATCATGAAATTTACAGCTGTGAAATTCCTTTTTAAAGTCCCTCCCCACTCAAAAATTAGTTTTTCCTGATCCATGAGAACCTGTTGGATACCAGTTCTGGATTAACACACACAGAGGTTCCTGAATCTGTCTGTAGTTTTAAAAAGTTTGTAGACACTGTACATAAAAGACATCACACACTGGAATAGTTCAAGAAAAGTCATATTTATTGTATCAACTGCAGTGATGCTGTATGACAATGAAGCTAATTTGCAACTCCTCTTGTGAGGAAAATAACTAAAGCCTTGAAGAGTACGAGTGTGTGTGTGTGTGTGTGTGTGTGAAGGGCAGGGTAACAAGTCTTGTGACTGGCTTGCAGTAGGGAAGCAGTGATGGAATGCATTACAAGTAAAGTCAATATACAGGCATAAAAAGCTCTACAGTCTGAAAATAAATAACAGCAGCATCTCTGAGCTGTCTGAACCACGTGTCACGTGATGGGAGCGAGTTCCTCCTGACGGCTGATGAAGAGTCACATGAGGGCGAGTTCCTGTACGTTATTCCCACCAGTCCTTACATTCCAGTTTTACTGTACGACTGGGTTTTTTTTAATGTATGGTATAATATTACTGTTTGGGAAACCCATCGATCAGATGAGAGACACGTCAGTCTTTAGCTACAACAAGGTTTTGACCTCAAGAGACAAAATAAGTTGTTATTAATACAGACTATACAGGACATCTGAGCTCATATTGAAACCCAGATATTTCACTGACAACAACTGCAGAGAGATAAAATCTGCTTGAAAAGTTAATATTATCATGGAATGAGGCAATTAATATATCAAGGTAATATCAACTGATTCAATAAAATTCTGGTGACATAACGATTAGCAGTTCAAAATAAAACAGTGAGATTTTGTGAATCCTTTATCTCAGTTTTGTTGCAACTTATTTGAGAAAAACTGGACGTTTATCACTCAATGTGTCTTTTTAGAAACAGACTTTTGTACAGTGAACAAGCTACATAAGGAACACTTGTCTGATCTAAAGCTCCCATCACAGTGCAGTCTTAATAATCATCATCCTCCTCCTCCTCCTCATCAGAAGTGTGTTAGTGTTGACAGTATCTACTCCACAGGCCGGATGCCCTTGGCCTCCTCCAGCTTCCTCAGGGTCTCGTCCCAGTGGGTGAACTGCTTGGACAGCAGGAACATCTGCCAATTAGAGGTCAACATTAGATTCAGAGGAGAGGAAAGTCAGATAAGTTAACAAGAAGAAGTTTGTAATTATATGATATGTAGCGTTTGTATGACATGTAAATTGTTTGTAAGGAAATTTGTATTTCACAGAAATATATATATAAAAGAAAGGTAAAGCTCTTATGAAAATAAAAAGTGTACCATTTTGTTGTATTCCTCAAAAAGTTTCTTCACTTCCAGGGACTGAGCCTCAGTTTGGTCCTGTAACACAGACAAACATGGAGGAGAGGAGTCGACAGATAAAACCTAAATGAGAAAGAGACATAAAGAGGCAGATGGGAGAGCGAGATGGAGAGGAGGTTACCTGCTCTTTGATGTGAATCTGTGACAGACGCTGCAGCTTGGTAGCGTGCTCGGGTACGCCTGTGAAGAACAACAGAAACACCATTAAGACAGGGCTGATGTGGGAAATATACAATACTGTAATGTTTTCTCTCCATTCACCATTGAACACATAAATTACATTCATTTTTCTCTCAATGATAAAATGCTGCCACAAAGATTAAGACTAATAATTTGTAGGGCTTTAGTCTCCTGGTCGATATGCGCTCATCCAATTAAATCCTTATTGGTTGAATAATCTGTTACTTTTATAAGGTAAATTTCCAGGATTAATCCATTATTTCCTGCAGCGAGAGGTACAGACTAACAAAAAACACCCCCTGTAGATTTCACAACGGTTGTTGCTATGAAACAATCAGAAAAAAAGCATTTTATTGATTTGATTTACTAGCTTTCTTGCTACCAGTGCTCCCTCTCCTCATTCACTCTCTAGCTTGCTCAACCACAGCCGCTCTCTCTCTTTTTCTCTCAACCTTTGTTGGCCAATCACAGCTGGAGAGCAGACTGATCAGAGCTCGTTACTAGGACGAGGGGAAGTTTGATAATGTTAAAAGTAAAACAGACTGTGCTGTTGGCTTCCTGACTCACTTTATAAAAAAATAAAATAAAAAAAAGACAAGAGAAAAAGACAAACTACTGGTTGACTGCATCCATAATAATTTGATCATGTATAAATAACTAGAAGCAGAGCAAGAACTTCAGCGAGCAGCCAGGACACATGTGTGAACTGGAGATACACAGAAAAGTAAAATCAAGATATTCCTTAGAAGAACTAACATGTAAAATTGAACCAGGCAGACACAGTTTTCACTCAGCAGAGTCAAACCTCTGACAGAGCTGCATGAATGAATTCTAAACTTTACTTTTCAGCTCCCAGGTTTAAATTTCCTACAGAAATACACATGAATACACTCTTTAGCAGCAGACAGTGGATCACAATCTTTGAGACACTTGGTTACCAAACAGGTGAACGGTAGCGAACGCGACCGCCTTCATACTTTGCTTGTCAAGGTGTAAAAAAAAAAAAAAAAAAATCACAGAGCAGCCGTTGATTTGTCCTGATGATGCCGTAGCAGGTGAAACTCACCTCTGATGTACGGGCTGTCCAGCAGCGGCTGCATGTTGCTGACCTGCTCCAGCAAAACAGCCTGGGAGAGCAGAAAGTCCTCCTCTGTGCACACAAACACACAGCAACAGCATCAAAATCAGATGCCGGTATCAGATGTGAGCTGCTCTGTTAGTCTTCTAAAACAAAATGCCTTGTTTTTGTGATAACTTACACTAATATTATAGAATAAAAACACTGCAAACAACAAATGTCATAATTAGAAATACTATTTGGCTTTATATACACTTAATAAATAATAAAAGCCTCCAAAAACCAAGATAAGTTTGAGTGTCGTTGTTAATAAATGTTATTTCTTTGATCCTCCTGGTTCTTACCGGCGAGGATGAACTCCAGCTTCATGGTGTCAGGTACAGTGATGTGTTCGGTGAACTGCGGGTCCAGGTACTTCAGCAGGTCCTCAACTGCACCACAGCATCAATAAATATGATCAAAGTCTCACCGAGCACAGTCTGAATTCTGACTACAGAATAACTTTTTTAGATTTAGAATTTTTAGAGCTTTTCACTGCACTTTGCTGCACTTTTGTCATTTTATATCAGTGTATGTATTAGAGCCACACCATAGAAAACACATGCATGGATAACTATAAATGTGAGTTTCTGAGTAACCTGAAAAAATGAATACATAAATGAATTAAGTTACAACAAATCTTGTCAGGGCTGGACCAACCCGGCCTGAGACTCACTCTTCTTGTGCAGGATCTTGACTCGTTCTCTCTTGTTGGCCGTGTTGGTCAGACCCGCCTGAATCCTGGTCAAAGACTCTGCACACTGCAGGACAGAGGGTACACACAAAAGTCATTAAGACTGATTTCATGATGCCTTGTTGTGTAATGTGTGGTACTTTTCTATACTAACATTAGTACACAAACAGGGCGACACAGCAAGTGGGGACACAATGAAGTGGTCTTTTTTTGATTTGTGCTCTTTCTGCTCTGATTTGCCCTCTACCGCCCCCTTGAGGATTGCAGATGTAATCGCCGTCAAAGGAACAGGAGATGACATGATGTGTTACAATCACAATAAGATCATCTTATAGGGGTTTTTCCACTGGCCCAGGTTGGTCTGTGGTAAAACACGTCTCTGATGAGGATATTTTGAGCGTTCAACACCGACGTGGAGAAAAGCGGACACGAGCCTTTGATGTTTTAAAGCTGAAAATGTTCATTGAAACACTGAACATCCAAGTCACCTGCAACTTGGATGCTGTCTCTTTCTGTTCTGTTTCTCCTGAAGGTCTGAGTCTTAGTCTTTAACCCAAGCAGATCAGCCTACAATATGAAACATTAGTCTAAATGGTTCACTAGTTTCTAAACAAGGAACTGCATTTTACCCGTGACCGTTCAGGTCATGTTGCATTGAGCTTCAGGTCACTGTCAGCACATTCTGGTTTGAATGTCTGAATGCCCTCTCCAACTTTGGTAACCATGGCAATGCTGATTTACCTTTTATCACAGAGGTGTCCGCCTTCCCCAGAACACCACAGACAGCTGCATATCCAAGGAGAGGCAGTGTCTCTCTCTGCAAGACTTGATGTTGCTTACTCTGTGACCTCAAGGCCTCGGCCTGACCCAATACAGCCCAGTTTGTAACCCCTAAAGATGGAAACTTCTATACCAGTCATCTTTTTTTTGTAATTAAAACACAATAATTATAATTGTAAAACACTACTACTTGAGTAACATATTGTGACACTTTCTCCCCTGAAGAAAAAAGAAAAGAAAACAGGAAACAAGTCTACTTCAATGGCTCTTTTGTATGTTCAGCGTTTCTCATATCATATGATGCTCTGATGAGACATCCCACTCTGATGCTCAAAAGGACCACATCAGCTTTTTTTTTTTTTTTTAGGCCCATCCTCTACAAAATATGCACACTTAAAATGATTAATGACCATTATTAAATCATACACCAGAGATTTTGATTGATAATTAGAGCCTCTGGGATGATCTGCTTGAGGAAATCAGGTTTGCTGAGTCAGAGATTTCTTCTAAGTTTCTTCTTAAAACATTTAAAAAAAAAAAAAAAAAATCAGAAAGTCTTTCCTGATTTAACAAGAGTTTGTTAAATATCAATTTTCTGGTTTCTGTGATGATAAATTGATTATCTTTGAGTTGTGGACTGATGGTCAGGACAAAAGGAGACATCTGATGACATCATCTTGGGCTTTAGGAAACAGTTCTCGACATTTTTCACTATTTTCTGACATTTTTCTATGGACCAAACTAATTGATTAATCGACAAATTAAAAGTCAGGCCTCCGTACGAACACTGAGAGAGGTTTTTCCTCGCTGTAATCATTCCTCCTGTTCATACTGGCTATTAAAAGATTTCCTTCAAATGTGCTTTCAATTGAAGTGATGGAGGCCAAAATCCATTTAAAAGCTGATGTGAAGCTTATACGAGGCTTCAGTAGTCTGAGTTAGTCACATCAAGTGGATATCTGACACATTTACAGTCTATTTAGCATCCGATTCCCTCTTTATGTTTCCCTGTTGAGTTGCGGTGGAAGTATAATAACAAAAAGAGGGACTTTGGCACTAAAAAGACTGTGGTGTTGACAGATGCCTAGTTGATTTGACTCATTTGGATGCTTAAGCTTCATATTAACTTCAGATGAACTTTTAAATACAGACTTGAAAAATGTGAATCGGTCCTTTAATCAACAATATAAACAATCGTTAGCTACAGCCCTGCCCAGCTCAAAAAAGCAGCACAATATCGATACTGACGTGCAAATTGCTGATAATTATACTTAAAAAAAGTAGGAAGGGGCACTCTTAAGTCTAAAACAGTGACATTGTATTTATGCCTACAGAAATATTCAGCAGTAGGACGAGTAGCTGTCACAATTTCTACTATAACTTATTCTGAATACTTGCGGCACAGCTAATGTACATAAAATGAATAATAGGGCGTTTGCTCATTCCCAGTGACAGCGCTATCGTTAGCTCTGCCAGGCTAACAGCTAGCTAGCTTCATGACTCGCCCCACACGTCACAACAGACATTATTCTGGGCAAACCTTGACGGGTTTTCCACTTTTGTTTCTTCTCTCGCCGTATATACGACTCTCCAGCGCCTGCAGACGCATTTCCAGGTTATCAGTCTCCAGTTTCTTCTCCATTCTTGAGGCTTCCTCTGGACACAACGGAACACAAACAGCCCGGTGTTCCGGTTAAACGAGTGACCGTGTTAAATGGTGACTTTCAGCCGCGTGCGTCCGTTGTTGCTCGTAGTGACGGAAAACACGAGCAGATGTTCGTAGGTATCTCCGTGAAAGCATTTTACTTTAATTAATTTTTAATATGTACTATTTGTGTTTATTATGTACGCTTATCCTTTACGTTAAATTGTGCTCATTAAGAAGCATTCACCTCTCGTAGCGTGTCTTATAATGTGAGAAACAAAACAGCCTATAAATTGACAGTGCAGCTATAACAATGGTGGAAAGTGATGTAGTACAGAAGTATTGTACTTAAGCACATGTTTGAGGTTCTTTACTGGAGTATTTCCACTCCACAACATTTCAGAGGGAAATATTGTACTTTCTACTCCACTACATTTATTTGACAGCTTTAGTTATTTTTCAGATGAAGATTTGACACAATGGATAATATAACAAACTTTTAAAATACAACACATTGTTAAAGATGAAACCAGTGGTTTTCAACCTTTTTGGCTTTTGGTGTAGTCGGGGTCACATTTCACATGTCTATGAGTTGTTAACAGCTCCATCAAATAGTGATTCCCCCCCTAAACTTCTCACATGCTTTCATTTCAATAAATGTTCAAATGATCCAATATTTCAGCTAAAATCAAAGATTAGAGGAAAAAGTCCAAAAACTGAAAACAGATTTGTGTTTAAGAACTGTTTTTTCTTCTTTCCTCTCCCATTAATCATCTCACGACCCCTCACATTTTTCTGGTGACGCTTTGCAGAGGCCTGACCTTTACGTTGGAATCCACTGGACTTAACTAGCTAACTGTATATAAAGTAGTTGTAACTGTGCATATTATTTTGTTAAAATGTTATGTTATATTTTGTCTTCTATGTTATTAATACTGTAGCACTTTGAGTTTCACTATGAATGAAAAATGCGGTAAAAATGAAATGCGCATTATTATTATTATTAGTAGTAGTAATAATGGTAGTAATAATAATAACATATTATTATTGTTTCTGTTGTTATTATTATTACTATTATTAAAAAATATCTTTAAAAAACAAAACAAAACTACGAGTAACCACATTCGGCCGGAAGTCACCAGTTAACACGGTTACTCGTTACATCGAAACACGTGCAACGTCGCATATTGCTGACGCGCTCGCAGTCGGTTTACAAATACGTCTCGGTTTTTCAATGAAAATATACGACCTGCACGCTCTTTAAAACATTTAAGGTGTGTGATATTTGAATGTAACGTTGCATTTACTTCATACCTACCAATAATATTAAAAACGTAGCCGGGTTAAACGTGTTTTTGCCGTTATTGCAGTAAAGAGAGCAGTCGCTAGAGGCTGCTATTTTACGGCGAATGAGTTTTTCTTTCAGCTGTTTTCACGGTGACAGCAGGGGCATGACAACACCGACCGTCACGGCCCTTCTTCCATTCAAGCTGACTGCTCAACATTAACAAAAAGTAAGCTTTTCTCTTATATTACCACCTCTTACTCTCTCTCATACATATGACATTTCAGTTGGCGGGGCAGTAACAACTTTACGCAGGAGGCTATCACATTTGTTTATTCCAAGGTTTGTTTCCACTAGCTAAGTTAGCTCACCTAGCCCTCAAGCTAACGTCAGTTTTGGATTAAAGCTGCGTAGTTTGACACTTTGGAAGTCTAGCAGGATTATGACTAAGTAATAACTCCCATGAAAAAATGTCATAAAGACGCATCTTGCTCATCGTTAGCTGGATTACTTGTGTCAAAGTGGTGGCTTATGCTGCATCGCCTGATGGATTTGGTGAAAGTTTCTCTCTAATGCTAACCTGTCTGCTGTGCTGTGCTGCTCACAACAGGAAGCTCTCTGCCTGTGGACTTAAGGATCTGTGTTTGTAGCTGCCATTCTTTATGTGCCGCTGGGAGCTGCAGCAGTATGGCAGATGACAAGGACGTGTTGAGAGACGTTTGGTTCGGCCGGATCCCCACCTGCTTCACCCTGAACCCGGATGAGGTTACTGAGAGAGAGGCCGAGCCCTACTATGTAAGTGCTGTCACTCTGTTGACTTAACATGGCCACAAACTTTGAGACCTAACTTAAAGGACGGGTTCGCAGTTTTTCAAGTGTGTCCTCAAACAAAAGTCAGAAGCCCAAATGAACATTGAAACATGTTTTTTTTTTCTTGCTGTAATCATTCCTCCTGTTCATACTGACCATTAGAAGATCCCTTCATAACACATTTACAATAGAGGACAAAATCTACAGTCCTCCATCTGCGCAAAATCATATTTAAAAGTTGCTCTGAAGCTAATATGAAGCTTCAGCGTCCAGTCATATCCACTTGATATGACTAAGTCAGACTGCTGAAGCCTCATAGAAGCTTCACATCAACTTTTAAATGTATTTTCACCTCCATCACTTCATGCACTTTTGCACAAAATGACTGTGGACACACTGTGGATTTTGGCCTCCATCACTTACATTGAAAGCACATTTGAAGGAGATCTTTTAACAGCCAGTATGAACAGGAGGAATGATTACAGCGAGGAAAAACCTCTTTCACGGTTCATATATGACACCTGACTGCTGCTTTAAGACAGACTTAAAAAATGTATGAACTGACCCTTTAACTTCTGTCTTTACCTTCCTATATTGAGACAAAACTCCCACTGAGGCTCACTCTGAGCCTTCAGCGCTGTATTTGACATCAGCATACAGAGACATGTCAGATGTTTTTCTGTTCAGGAAAACAAAAAAACGTTCTATCGCCTACTTTCCATCAGCGGGGCCTTCCCAGCTGAAAGGTTACTCCCACTAAGACAATACGATAGCAATGCTGTGGGCAAAGCTCATTCAATTAAAACATTATTACTTTCTCTGTCCACTTTCTGTCAAGTCTGGTATCTGTTCATATTATTGGGAGGTAGTGTATTGTAGTAGGCTGGAGAGAAAGTAGTTTGTCACCCAAAGTTGGCTACCAGTCACACCCCACACAGCACCCTCTTGCGCTTCAAATACTTCTAAGTTTAGCCTCGACCTTAAAGAAGTGAAGCTACGTAGCTGCGGTCGCTACGCCATTGATGAGCTGAACATCAAAAATGTAACTACTCGTCAGAGCTGAGGAGGCCACGCAGGTACCACGTGGACGCTGCAAGGCAAGAACTGTGTTTCCTCCTACAAGTTACTGACGCTAGTGGAGGTTGTTGATTAGATGGAGGAAGTTGAAGAGGGTCTCGATATTGTCACACAATTCATGTATTAATGGTTTTGCAGCAGTAGTCTCTTTTTATGTAGTGAAACCTCCCCATCATCGCTCCACACAACAAAATGAATGAAATCAAGTCAACACAAATACTTTGAGGTATATAAGCATATTGCACTACACCTGTTCAGTATCATGCTGGTGCTATCAGCGGGTAAAATACAAGAATGAGAATGCTTTCACCTCATATATGATTTTATATATAACTGTCTTTTATACGGTTGTTTTTTAATCTCCACCAGGTGTAAGCTTGTGTGTGTGTGTGTATCTGTCTGCAGCTCATCTCACATACTACTGGAGCCATCAGCCTAATAGTGTTTGTGCACATTTAATACTCTGCTCAAGGACTTCTCGTGGCCATTGACTGCTGACTCCTCATTCCTCTTAACCAGCCGGCAGATGTTGCAAGTCATCAACAACTGCAGCGAAAGACTTAAAAAAAGCGAGACTTAAAAAAAAAAACAAAAAAAAACCAAGTCTGTCGCAGGCCGCATTTCGGTCTTTGTCGTGGTTCGAAAAACTTTAAAGACAAGTTTGGTCTCATCTCGAACATCCGCAGATCAGTTCCACGCCCGATATGTTAGGATCCACGACACGAGATGAATCGATCCTTGTTTTTGTTAGGTTCGCCTCCATCTTGACTGTAAAGAAGCTGGCAGGGACGACCGAGTGAGATTCAGCTCTTCTTTGTTTAGGAGGAGAGAGAGAGAGAGAGAGAGAGAGAGAGAGAGAGGAAGGGCTTTTATTTTGTGCTCTACAAAATGCTCTAAATAAATAAAATGTTTAAATTGAGAAGTTTGGATCTATCATCCTGTTTATTCTTACTTTATTAAGTTTATACAGTGAGGTGAACCCACTTATAATACAGTTACACTACTCTCTGCATCTTACACACAACTGAGACAGTTCACACCTGGTGGAGATCTGCACTCTATTGAGTGAACTCTTCTAGTTATATGTATCTTTTACTGTTACACATATTGCAGGTGAAGTATAATTCCACATTTATTGATCAAATTCAGATAAAATATCTAAAGAGAAGCAGCCGATCTGCCATTTTCACTTAAGAACAGGAGGTGTTTCCACTCCGGTACCTGTTGCTTATTCTGATTGGTTGGCATTTATGCCAACCTCACTGGCTTTTTATGCTTTCCTCGTTCCTTCATATCACCCAGATATGTGGATTTTCCACCCGAATGCGCAAAGAAGCACACAGACAAAGACTAAAAAAACACATTCTGCTGCATAGGGACACTAAATTTAGCCCACAGTGCCGGTGCCAGCATACAGAAACACACTGGACTGTTTTTTAATAACGGCTCTCTTCTTCTCCTCCTCCTCCTCCTCCTCCTCCTCCTCCTGTCCGATGTCCCAGCTGCTGTTACCCAGGGTGAGCTACCTGACTCTGGTCACAGACAAGGTGAAGAAACATTTCCTCAAGGTGATGAGGGCCGAGGAAGTGGAGGAGATGTGGTTCGAGTACGAAGGGACGCCGCTCAAATGGTGAGAGACTTCTCTCATGGGGGAATCAAGGTCGGGCATGTGTGAGTGTCTGTATGCCATAAAACAACTTGGTGTGTTTTTCTTTATATGTCAGGATCTTATCATGATCTCTGCTTATCATGTAACATATAAACGTGATCTGTTCCTGATTACTGTTGTAGAAATTTCCCTCATAAAATCTGCTTCATATTACAACTGGCACTGTCACTAGGAAACTTGTGTGTGTGTGTGGGTGTTTATATTTGGATATTCATTTCATTATTCTCCCAGACTGCTAAAATCTGTTTTTATGAGACTTTAAATACAAACATTCACATTCTTGAACAAATAGCGTCCACAGTCAGTATCATAACCGTCTATTCAAACCACCTGCGACTTCAGAAAGCAGTCACTGTGAGTCCATTCATTGACAGCCAGGCAGAGAAGCCTCAGCTGGTGTTAACCACCGGTTTCCTGTCTGACCTCAGTCGCAGTCGCAAAGTTCTGCCAGAAGGCGTCACTATTGGCAAAACAAAAAGATAAAGAACCTGTTTGGTTTATCGTTATAGCAGCGGACCACATGAGAGGAAATGAACGGATGTCAGCGTTCAGAGTCATTTAATAATTTGTCTTCATGTAAGAAAAATATGAAAACGTCGACTGAAGCCTTTCAAATGAGAAGTTCTGCTTTCCCTTTTTATGATTGTTAAATCATTGTATATGTAATACCTTTAAGGTTTTTTTGACAGTTAATTTTAAAGGAGAGGTTCACAATTTCTTTAAGTCTGTCTTAATAGTCAGGAGCCCAAATGAACATGAAGGTTTTTTTCTTCTGCTGTAATCATTCCTCCTGTTCATACTGACTATTAGAAGATGTCCACAGTCCTTCTTCTGCACAAAAATGTATTTAAAGGTTTATCTGAAGCTAATGTGAAGCTCCACATAAGTCAAATAAAGTAGATGTCTTTCAACGTTTCAGTCTTTTTAGTGCCAAGGTCCCTGTTTTTGTTACTAGACTTCCACTGCAGCTCAACAGGGAAACACAAAGAGGAGAATTTGATGCTAAAAAGACTGTAAATGTGTCAGATATCCACTTGATATGACTAAACTCAGACTGCTGAAGCTGAATAGAAGCTTCACATCAACTTTTAAATGACTGTGTGGACACACTGTGGATTTTGGCCTCCATCACTTACACTGAAAGCACATTATGAAAGTGATCTTTTAATATCCAGTATGAACAGGAGGAATGATTACAGTGAGGACAACCTCTTTCACTAGTTGGCTGATAAAACATGTGATGCTGTTTGTCAGTTTAAAGATTATCCAGCCAGTTTCCTGTCTTTCCTTAAGATCTACAAGAACTGAAGTCCTGGCTGTGATATTGAGTTGATAGCAATCCATCAGGGTTTTCCACCAATAACATTATTTCCTGTGTGCGTCTCCTGGTTCAGGCACTATCCAATAGGAGTTCTGTTTGACTTCCATGCCTCCAACACCGTCTTACCCTGGAGCATCACTGTGCACTTTAAGGTAGGAGCCAATCGCATGCACAGTATCCACAACATTTCAGTTTCCAATTTGTAATGTTATGTTTATCTGTATTCTAAATAAATAAGAAAAGCTCCTCTAGATACAATTAAGTGAATTAAATCACAGTTTATGTGAAATCGGACAAACCCGCAGAGCTTTTAAACCTGTTTTCGCTCATAGTTTTTTTTTGTTTTCTGGCACATTTTCTTGTTTTGAAGCGGCTGTTTTTTTTTTTTTTTTTTTTTCTTGTGAATGTGTGTCAGAATTTTCCAGATAGCGACCTGCTGCACTGCCCGTCCAACTCTGTGATCGAGGCCCACTTCATGTCCAGCATCAAGGAGGCCGACGCGCTCAAGCACAAGAGCCAAGTCGTCAACGACATGCAGAAGAAAGACCACAAACAGCTGTGGATGGGCCTGCAGAACGGTACGACACACACACACACACACACACACACACACACACACTCATACATGCACACACATTTCAAAGAAAAAAAGACCACAAGCAGCTGTGGATGGGCCTGCAGAACGGTAAGACACGCACGCACACACACACACATACACATGCACACACTCACATCATTTCAAAGAAGAAGAAAGACCACAAGCAGCTGCTGGGGGGGAAGTGACACACAATCGTACCGTCACACATTCACTCATTAACACTCTGAGGCACACATGTTGTCTCTGCAGCTCGTACACCTACACTTACTCGCACACACTCACAAATGTCCTTTTAGCCCGACAGCGGTCTTTGAAGCCTCCACTTCCAAAACGTCTCCGACCCAAAAACACCCACGACATCTCTCCTTTTCCCTTTTCCAGACAGGTTTATTTCCTATTGGCTATGACTGCAGTGTGTGTTTTTTGCGTAGGTGAAGCTGGCCTTGATGGAAGGAAGAAGAGGGGGTGGGAGGAGGGGGGGGGGGGGGGGGGGGGGGGGGGGGGGGGGGGGGGGGGGTCAATGATTTGTTGGAAGCTTGTGATGTGGGAGCAGGCGCTTGAAGGGGGGTGGGGGATGATGGGATGGATTCCTAAGGTTGAGGTTTTGTGTGAAACGTCCAACCCCCCCACCCCCCTGGTCTTTGAAAAGTCAAACCTGATTCCTGGAGAATCACTGTAGGTCAAGTTGATCAAACAAGGGAACAATAAACACTTTAACCACCAGTGATGTCGCTGCTCTCTCAGCCAATCAGTAACAGATAAGTCACCTTGTGTTGAGCTGTAACTCTAGTGCCCCTCCTCCTTATGAATGAACAATTATCAGCATACAATCGGACATGTCATTTACTTTCCTGAAGCTGAAATGTGCATAAATACATCAGCACTGAAATTATGTCACGAAGAGAGCTGCAACTGAGGATTATTTTCACTATTGGTTAATTAATTAATCCACCAATCGTTTAGTTTTGAACTGAATAATATCAACAGTTTCCAACATACATGAGTGTCTGAAGTTTGCTTGGACATAAATAAACTGTCATTAAACGGTGCGTTCACTGCCATGAGAGTCTTTTCATACACTCACGTTCATCAGGGTCCAACTTGATTATGTCACTAGTGTATCTAATTTCACGACTTCATAAACTGCAAATCCTCAAATAATGTTACTGGTTTCAGGACAAAGCCAGAAAACAATATTTGTAACCTAACATAACACATGTAACATATTTTTGCTATTTTTGTTCCATTAAAAATAAAAAACTCATGTTTGTGAAACGAGAAACTTCCTTAAGATGTTTCCTAACAAAAAAAAGCCTTCCAGGGAAGTGAATGTATTAAACCCTTTGAACTGACTTTTAAGACTTTTAATGTGAACCAGGTGGAGGAAATGTTGCATTAACAGCAAACAGCAGCAGCAAATACAAATTCATTTGAACAAATGGCACGATAATGAAAAATACAGTGATTAATGACGGCTAGAAAATTGGTTGTAATCCGTTATTCTCTTTACATCAGAATAATTTGCTCTTCGTGTGACACTTGAGAACGTTTTGAGCAGGTTTGCAGGCACGCACAGGCTTCATACTCATAAACATCAGGTGCTTATCTCGCTTCCACTTTCCCCTGAAACAAAGTCCTCACGTAAAGAGAGCAGAAACAGAGAGAGAAATTTCACATCTTAGTCCATTAAGAAAGACAAAAAAAACTTTCATTTAGGACACAGAGACGAATGAAAGACTCTGTCAACTGTAAAATGTTTTAGGGTATTACATTTCTCTGATCTTCAACTCCAATATTTATAACAACAGTAAACATAGAAGTGGACATGACTTCGATGAAGCTAAGCTAATCCAGCAGAAGGAGTTGGGCCCCATACCTGTTACATGTGAAAGTGAGAGATGAAACCTTATCTAAACCAAAACTTTCACATCCAAAAGAGATCAGAAACAGAGAGTGAGAAACAGAGATGGCTCAAACTTTCATCCAGGAGAAGAAGAAAAAAAAAAAAAACAACGAAGAAAAACAGAAGGTTTGTGTGAAAGCGAGAGGCAAAGGGGAGGTGGAGGGTTTGAAACCAGCACATGCTGGGTGGGATTGTTTTGGATGATGAAATCTTTCAAGCAAGAAAGCTAAAGTTCAAGCTCCCGCGTTAACGAGCACATGGCCAGGTAGAAGAAGACACCGAGCGCGCTTCGACTTTTCATTGACGCTCGCTCCATCGCCGACCGTGACCTTTGACCTCCATGTAGAGAGGCAGGAATATACAGATGTTGGTGTTTCTCCAAGTTAAAGCACAACTCTCACGTTCTTTTACCTGCTACCTTTTTTCCACAACACATACAGATTTTTCATCACATCGCAAACTTTTAAGTGACTTTAAGATTAGCAACAAGGATGTAAAAAAAACAAACAAACAAACAATGTTGTTGTTTTCATTTGCTTGATGCATCTAGAAGAAAGATGATGAACATTTTTTATTAAAGAAACATGTCTGGTTTAATCATTGCTTGGGATATTTTGCAGCGTCTTGTCGATCTTTATGGGTCTTTATTTGTGTTTTGTGTCGCTCCAGATAAATTCGACCAGTTCTGGGCGATGAACAGGAAACTGATGGAATATCCCACTGAGGAGGGAGGCTTCAGATACATCCCCTTCAGGATATACCAGGTCTCAAAAACACACACACACACACACACACACACCCACACACAAACTGATAAAAGTTTAAAACAACAAAAGATATCTTTTGAGTCTTTAAAACTGTCGAGAGGAAAGCCGAAGTCTTTCCAGACCAGTCCAGTAGATGGAGCCAGAGAGCTGCGTTTAAACCCCCTTCTGTGTTGCTTCAGCGTGGAAATCACCTCCAAACAAACACTGGCTCACTCTGTCTCACAATCATTAAGAGTCATGTTCTGTTCAAAATGTGCAGTTGGCAGGTGATGAAATTGACTGTTAGATTTGGGTTTTTATCAAAAAACAACAACAATAATAAAAAAAAAAGACATTCCTTCTTGTTTGAAAAGGAAATAATATAAAAATCCAGGATTGTTCCTCAGTTTAGGACCCATTCTGGGTCAATTTAGTTTGCATCCACACACTTGCAGACAGTTAAACAAAACGAAACAAAAAAACAATCTGTGTCTTCACTTGTCAGCCTTCCATATTGTGTAACTGAAGAGTCTGTGACCTTTTCCTGACACATTCATCACTGTGATAATCGGTTACGGTGTCTCTTAGTATCTGAGGTTATAATTAAACCTCCAAACCTAATTTAAGTAAAGTCATAGTTCCTCACATAGAATAAAAGCCATACATTTCTCTTAGTTTGACAGCCTGATCAAACCTGCTTATGTGCCGTTTCTCTCGTTTTCACTCAAGTGAAATCTTTCGGGAAAAAGATTAATTGCGTGTATTCGCTTGTCGGTGCTGCTTGTGTTCTCTCTGTTGACCTCTGATAAACACTGACTCTAACTCATAAAGGCCAAGAAACAAAACAAATATGTCTGACATGTGTGGTTTTGTTTTGAGGTTGTTTTTTTATTGTTTTTTTTATTTGTTCCTGTACATATGATACCCATAACACTCCCGAGTTTGTGTGAAATTCTGTTGAAGTGAGACGAGTTGGTCGACCGGGCGCAGGGTTCAGTCTGGGATCAGGAGGCGTAGGCAGACAAGCGGGCCCTTAGGTTGGGTGTTTCCGCCGAGCCTCTTACGACTTTACCCTGACTCAGGTGAAAATTCCCTTTTTGGAAGACAAAAAAGAAGAAGAAGAAGGGATGAATAAGCGGCCGATCCTTGCCTGGAAAACATTAGCACGCTGCGAAGCCAGACAGTGCGGGGTGGGAGAGTGGGGGTGGGGGTGAGGGGGTGAGGAAAGTGCCATGCTTTGAGTCAAGTGTTGGGGTTTTCTTCATAGATCAGGCTGGAAAAGTGTGGAGAATGAATTTGAAAACTTCCAGGGCTGAGAACGGGTCAGGAATTGCACAGAATGACTCTTGTTTTTTCATTATAACCTGGCACCATGAAGGAAATATCTTAAGCAACTTTTTTTTTTTTTTTAAACTAATAAAAATTAAATGTCAAAAGTCCTGAGGAGTCAATCCAGCCAAAGAAATAAAGATTCAGAAAACATCTGGGGTTTTTTGCTACAAAAACATGTTGACAGTCTGCTTTGAGTCTAGTGGCTGAACACGAGTTTTGCCTTGATCTCAAGACACAGCAAACAGAAAGGCCCCTCACTGTTATTGAGTCCTGTGAAGGAATTAAAACTTTAGGGCCTGTCAAGACAAGTTAAGAAAAATAATAACAAAATGGAGCAGCGAACGGATGAGGAAACAATTCTGACAGAGTTTGTCGTCTTATGAAACAGAAAGGTTTGCAGATGTTGAAAACAGAACGGGGCTTTGGTGTAATGGTTGGTTTGCTCGAGTGAACTTTTCTTACCGAGCACTTTTTTTTTTTTTTTTTCTTTCCGTCGTCATATTTTGCTGTGACTGCTGGTGATTTCCCAATGTGATGATTTATTATAAAGCGTGTTAAGTTTTTTTAATGAGACCTGCTAGGCTCCACATATGGCTGCATTTACATTTCACAGAACAGCTGTCAATCAACGTCGGCGCCGGAAAAATCAAGAAAGTTCATGAGTGTTTTGTTTTGTTTTTACTTTCTCATCTTCCTCACGTGAATAAATAAACCATTTTACACTTTGAGGAAAAGCAATTTTTGCGTTTTGGTAATAAAAAAAAAAAAAAAGTGACTCTTTTAAAGTGGCAGACTGAAACATGCAGTCCCACCGACACAACCCGCCCACTCAGACATGCACTTGTCGCAGCCGTAAAAACCTGCTGGCGGGTATAAGAAACCCAGACCGCTCCAGCTTTTTATATTTTTTTTTTTATTTTATTTTTTTTTATATTCATGGCTGAATTGAAAGTTTCCACACTCGTTTACGAGTCGAGTCGGTTTTCATGACGGTTGGTCGCATCAAAGCCCGTTAAAAACCTCATTGTGCGATTTCCAAAATACATTGGTGGCACAGAGAGAAAATAAGTGTCATTCCTGAAAAGTCTGGATTGTTTTGGAGAGATGGTGTGGTTTTCATCTTACAAGCTGCTAAATATTTACAACCAAAGAAGGTCTGGAAAGTCTGGAGAAAAAATGGAAACTAAATCTGATCATTATGTCCTTGAGAATAGAAGTAATGGCAGTTTTTTTTTTGTTTTTTTTTGGGTACTTTGCTGCCACTTTCAACATCTAAAAGTGCCTCAGTGAGTACTGTATAACTACTAATAGGAATGATAACCAAAACCAAATTATAATAAAGCGTAATTATCCTTTAATCAAAGATCACATCTTAAAACAAACCGACGAAAAACCGAAACCAAAATAAAACTTTTTTTTTTTTGCGCGAAATGGAAAATGTGTAGAAACCCTGCAGAGTTTATGTTGTTACTAAGAGGAAAATCCAGTGTTTTGTTACCCCGAGTTGTTTTGACAAGACCAAACATGACGCGACAAAACCCAGTTAAGAAACTCAGCTTTGAATAAAAGAAAGTAGATGTTGGAAGAGATGGGGAGGGAGTGAGGGAGGGAGGAGGAGGGGGGAGGAGAAGGAGGGGGGGAAAAAAGGTGCAGAAAAAGCTGAGAGCAAAGCTGTTTGTCGCCCAGAAGTCACCGTGGATACTACTTTACAGGAGACTGCCTTATACAGAAGAAAGATCCCCCCCTGCTCTACCACCCGCTACCCACACACACACACACACACACATGCTCGGACTCCTTCAAAGCCAGATTGTGGTATTTAGTGTAAATAACATGTGCTGTGTTTGATGCAGACAGAATTAATGACAACACTCAGTCCAAATAACAGAGGGCTCATTTCCGTCTGGCCTGCGCTCCTCATGGAGATGAAGACACCTCATAGGCATGGACAACATTTGTGCGTGTGTGTCTGCTTCATGTCCTGAAGGTTAAAAATTGCTTAACCGCATTTCTTTCTTGGCCTGTCATAAATCTTGGATATTAACTAATTAGCTTTATAATACTGTTTATGAATAATAATAATAAACAGGAGCGCATATACATTAGTCTTTGGAAGCGTCTGTGTGTGTGTGTTTCTCTCTTTCTCTCTTTCATGAATCTGTCTTTGTCATCTAAGCCCTACGTGTTGGTGTTGTTGTTGTTGTTGCATGCATGCGTGTGTGTGTGTGCGTGTGTGTTTGTGTGCATCATCCCGTCGTGCCCTTGGCTCCGGCCGGCCGGCGGGACTTGTTTGGCTGCCGGTGCACCTTCCTGCTCCAGCAGTGACGCCACTCACTCTGTGATTCAAAGAGCCAGAAGGGGCCGTCCGTCTCGCTGCGCGGAAAGTGAAAATTACTATCCTCCTTTTTTTTTTTTTTTTTTTTCTTATTTTAAAGACCGCTTACATTGTTGCTGTGCAGGTAAACCTCTCTCTTGTTCTCGTTCCATGACTCAGTGCTTACTCACATACCCCCAATGCAAGAGCAGGCACTCCACGTCCAGTCCCCCTCTCTGTGTTGTGGTGCTGCGGAAGATGCCTGCTTCAAAGAATGCAGGTTTTTTTTTTTTTTTTTTTTTTTTTTATTGCCTCCCAGATCTCTTGTAATGGCTGACTGAGACAAGGGGGAGGTGGTGACTACATAGGCAATTACAAAACATGGGAATGCTGGAAACAGTTTGTGCGTAATCAAGCCAAAGGCAACAGGTGATATGCTTGTTGTACGAGGGAAGAATGTGCTGCTGGCTTTACAGTAATGGCTTCTAGTAGAAGCATGACTGTCAGTGGAAAACCTTCAGCTTTTACAGTCAGTCTGCTACTGCCGAACAGCTGAAACGCCTACACGCTTAATGTTTATATATTGTTGTGGTGACAAACATAGATGATCATCGCACAGACTCAGATATAGTGATTAATGTGTCTGGTTTGCTAAGATGTTTCATTAAAGAGTTGTTTCTATAGTTGGTTGTAAGTTTTAAGATACCTGCCTGAGATTTATGCTTCAGCCTGAATAGAAAATGAATTAAATATTGTTTGCGGTGGTCATAGCTAAAAAAACAAACAAAAAAACCCCCTAATAACATAACTTATTGATAAATGTATTTGTTGTTGTTTTGATTTGATTTTTTTTTTAAAATATTTTATACTGCAGACACTGTTGTCTGACGTAATTTTCCCACTGGGACAATAAAGTCTATATCTTATCTTATAATTCACAGAACGCTCTGTCAACATATTTCCTCAGCAGAAAGTAATGTTGTGAGTGTTGAGCTGGAGGTAGAAATGTCAAGAGATGATATCTGGAAAAAGCTGTGCAGATAAAACCCAAACTATCTGCATGGGCTATTTACCATAATAGGCAAGTAAGTGAGAAAATATGTTATTTAAATATTTTGTGTGAACCGAACCATCAAATATCTGGAATGGCATTAAAAGAAAACTGCTGCTTGCACTCCGGTCGTCAAACCGCGGGCCTGTTGATGTTGTTGTGAGAACGTTTTTGCACCAAAAGGCTTTTACGAATGCTTTATTGGCAATATCCTCATCAATGGAACCGAAAAGGATAACTTGGCGAGCGTTGTGTCAAGAAACTGTCGAGTTTTAGGGAAGCCTGACAAGCGAAGTAATTAGTTGTGCTTCCATCTATAAAGTTTAGAAGAACGGAGCACCGAAGTTCTGATTAGCACTGAAATATTGAGATGTCTGACAGGCGGAGTACAACACATCAACCTAGGATATAACACTTGAGTAATAAATAATTTAGAGCTCAATTCAGCGTCCCCTTGATGGAGTTTCTCCTCTGCAGGTGTGCATTTCAAGTTCTGGGAAAATGAAGACCGCCAAAAAACGAGGTTGGAATTTTAATTTACGAATGGAAGGTCTCAGAGTTCAGTGGAAATGCTTTCTCTCGTCCATCTCATTTCAGTGGAAACTAATATTGATTGACGGTGCCCCCCCTTCATTGTTTTACCATCACTTAGGCGGATTGAATCCCTCCATCAATTAGCCGACGTCTTGAGTTCCGCTGCTCTTTTCACTCGGCGAGAGCGAGCCATCCCTTTTTCACCTGAATCCTAATGACACCTCCCTCTCTTTGTGTCGCCATGTGCCGCTGTGCCAGCTAAGGTGTCACGCCAGCTGAAAAGAAAGTGTCTTCATCCAGGCAGTATCACGCTTCTCTCTCCCATGGGGGGGGGGGGGCGGGCATCAATAGCTCCTTCTTTGTATGGCGACCGGCTCAATTATTCATGGCGGACTATTTAAAAATGCAATGAAGTAGCTGTCACTTAGCGCACTCTCTCTGCTCTGGCTCCCGACGATGATCCCGCACGAAACGCTGTGCTTCCTGTCACTGACTCAGTCTTTCTGTGTAACCCGAGGATCGGCTTCACACCTTCCTCTTGCTGGTTCGCGCCTGGCTCTGTGGTGTGTAGTTACCGCTCTGTTACTCGATCCCTGTTCTTGCTGGTTTCCTTTTCACAGCTCCATGATTAGGCCCTATTGTGTGTCTCTGTTTGACACCTCAGGTTGGGTATCTGCATGGAGCGTGTTCTTCTCCCATCCTCCAGTGTGCCGCTCAAAGCAAGGCATTAACTAACTGTTTTGAGAGTTTGAATCTCATTGAGCCCCCCCCCAATACTGAAAATATCATCATTAATAAACTTTTAATGGGGTCAGTTAATATTTCTAAACATATGACAGCTGAAAACAAAGAAAATTAGTTATGTTTTGTTTTCCATATGTGAGTAGTTCAGTCTATTGGAACATGGTTTATTGCGCTGAACATCAATTTGATGATTTATGTGTATTTTTTCCATGTTGTGATACATTCTGATAATGGAGAGATCATCTCTTTAGGGCTGAAAACAATTATTATTTTAATTATTGATTCATTTGATTATTTTTTTTTGATCATTTGATTATTTGCTCAACCCATACAAGGTCAGGAAATAACATTATTAGAAATATGATTAAAGCGTGGCAGTGAGAGTAATTACAGAAACACTGTTGACACATACTTGCGTCACAAGCTCTGCTTTGGCCTACTTAGTCGCTACTGTGGAGGCTGTGAAATGGTTTATAAGTTGTTTATAACTCCTGCGAAATGACTCTTTTCGCCATCAGAGTTTGACCCATTTGGGCCGATAGCATTTGGAAAGTCTAGAAGAGCCACACGATTAAATTGTTTTAACAGCATTCAAGTTAGCAGAGAGCTAACCAGAAGTATACCAGCTCAGTTACTTTGCATGATTTGGCAATAGAGCATGCGCAGTATGCATCCATCTGGCTAGCACAAGAATGTCAATCTCAACACCAGATTAAAAGCTCTGGTATACTATGAAATATAGAGAGATTTATCTGGCAATGATAGACTTAATCAGCATTGTGTAAACTCATTTGGTGAGGGCTTCAATGTAGTGGATGTTTATTCAATTGTAAAAGTTCTGCACTGCAGATTTAAGTAGGGCTGTAGTCTGTTGGTCGATTAATTGGTCGATACTCTCTCATCCGACTAAATTCTGATTGGTCGACTAATCTCCGTGTTACTTTCATAAGGAGAAAAGTGATTCATCAGCAGCTTTCTGGGATTAATCCATTATTTTCCTGCAGCGGGGGAACAGATCAACAAACTACCTTTGAAAAAGGGGGTGTATTCAAAACACCCCCGCTGTTTTCGCAACTTTGGACTCGCCCAAACTCCCGGAGGTCTAACTGCACACAACGTTACTGAGCGTTTACTAAATGTACTGAACTTTTACTGAATCAGTGTGTCTCCTACGATTATATCAACAAGAACCCCCGCCAGGCCAAAAAGTATTTTTTAATGCCAGAATAAACACCAAATATGCACTCATTCAGAAATATTTAGCGTGTTGTGAGTCTGTGCAGCATGTGAGTCAACTGCTGTGTTGTTGCCTGGGAAACGAGCAACTCTGTTATACGTCATTGTGCAGTATGTTTATGTAGTGAGTTGGAAACAGAGAAAGTGACGGTGGATACGAGTGGAGCAGAAGAAAAGGTTAGCGGTGAGTTGTTCAGACTACAGTGTACAGTACTGTTGTTTCTCAGAATTCACTGTGAATTCACTAATCAATCAGTCGCAGATTATTTACAATTTTAGTCGACCAAGATTTTCTTTGGTTGACTACAGCCCTAGATTTAAGTAATATAATAAAACAATATTACTGAATTTTCTCAGAGTCCAAGATCAAGTTTTTGGATTTCTGATGTGTCTGAACTGTTGAAACAGTTGTGTCGAAAACACAAAGGGATTCAGTTTATAATGATGTGAGACAGAGAATCCTCAAATGTTTGGTCTTTTCATTTAATGAACAGTTATCATATTTTTTTGTTATTCTTTTGATTGACTAATAAAGTAATTGCATTGGCACCAAATCTCATTAATATTGTGATATTGATTTGGACTACATTGCTCAGCACTAATAACCATCTTCCATGTTTTTAGTCCAGTCAAACACGACTCCTGCTGCTCCTTCCACGAATGAATGCATTTTTAGTCAGAAAGAAACTAATTAGTGGAATTAGCTGGTGTAGTGTTGAAAAGGTGCATTCACTCTGGCCCGTAGATAAGATCTACATGATTAACCAAACAGCACATATAAGTCACCCGCTGACAGCAACTACTGGACGGCGTCCAGCACCCGGCGCCCTCTCTCCTGCCCCGATGACACGGGTCACCTGGTAACCAGAACCACTGAATTTTTAACTCGACTCCGAAGTGATAGCGAGACTCTTTACATACCTAATGACATACAGGAATCAGGCTCAGGACTTGGATTTAGAAGACGTTACACAACAACTTAAAGCTTGTTTAACAGTTTGGTAGATTTTACTTCTTACGGGCACATTGTGTGATGTTTACCTCAGTAGGAATATAAGCTCTACTGACACTAATATTCTTTGACTTTATTGTATTTACATGAGATGATGCATCAACAAAGTTCACGATACGACTTTCATTAAAACTTGTGTTAATGGATGACATGGAGCCGGATATCCTTCTAAATTGCTACGTGACAACTGCTTATTGTAGACTTTTTTGGAATGTTTTACACTAATTTTTGATTAGGACTCAGAAATCACTCAGCAAAATGTGATAATAACTAATGCACAGACTTCAGATTACTGGCTGGCAGACAAAGCATTGTGGGAATAGGTGTGTTCATAAGGAAATTCTGCAGGTGTAGCCATTAGCTGGGCAGAAAGCAGCACAAACACAGCAATATCCTAAAAAATAGGTGGTGTGTAGACCATTTTTTTAAAGGCACATTTACAGGTGTGGATTTTCGGTATAACGTTAAAATCTCCAGTTCGTTTCAAACTGCCTCCCAGCAGTTAGTTGGATCATCAGAGCTGCACAGTGTGATTTGGGAGGTGTGCATTTTGACTCCTTCACAATCCTGTGCGACCTTCAGTTACCTATCAACATCCCTCTGTGCATAACTCTGCAGAGAATGAAGGGAATAAAAAGTTTGAACTTTTGACACAGGTAAACATCTCCCAATACTCAACTCATTCAGCTGATGATTACTCTAATGATGTATGGCGTGATTTTAAAAAAGATTTGCAGGCAGATGTTAGATCTTTTGATATGAATATCACTTAAGTCAGTCCTGCACTGAAAATATCAGGAATCTTCCAACATTTTAATAATTTTAACAACTTGAACTTGATTTTTGAACGGCCAACCAACCTGAAGTTTATTATGGTATTTAAAATATGTAAAATAACAGGATACAGTCTTTAAATGTGGTTTTCATTCAACTCAATCAATGACTATTAACTATTCTTTAAGAAGTACCATCACTACTGTCATACTCTTAAACTGCTAATCTACAGGAAAAGGGTTGGGCTCAGTTTTTGGACTTAAATAGACACTCAAAATAGCAACGGATTATCTAAAATCAAGTGAAGGCAGTTTTATTTACATAAACCAATATCTCAAATAACAAATTTATCTCAGATGGCGATCTGCATATGACATTCCCTAACTTGAGTCAGTCTGGACATAGTTTGCTAGATTTTTTATCTGGTGGTAATTTCCCACCGTGTTTCCCGCACCTCTCACTCATGGGATGTTGTGGCTGTAGGGCCTGCAGATCACAGCTGAACAGTCATGAGGATGTTTGCTGCTAACGTCACACTTGTTTAGCTGTCCCATCATGACTTAGTGTACATTTTAGGTATTTTGCGGTCGCTCTTACTCAGAATGATTTACATTGTGGTTAGCAGTAGGATAAGCCTCAGGTCCCAGATCATTATCATGTTAAGCAACTAATAGTAAGGAGGTCAAAGGTCAGGGACACATCATTTGGGTGGAGAAACAGAAACGAATGTAACGATGAGAAGTGTTTTATTCGAAAAAGATGATATGGCAAAACGGATATGATTAATCTCTGCTCAGCGTTTTTCAAACAAGTCTGGAGAGGTAGCACTTATGGAGATGCAGGATTGCACACCGAGTTGGAAAACCTTGGGCATATAAAAAAAAAAACAAAAAAAAAAAACATCCATTCTGCTGAAGTGTCCTTGAGCAAAACAGTTGAACATTTCCAGTTCAATGAACTTGGAACTTAAGACATTAATGGAGAACGCTTCATTTAATGTTATGATTTACTCTCTTGTTTTCTCCATTTGAAAAAGCCAGATGAGAGTTTTTAAGTTTGTGTAGAAGCTGACGTTTTCTGCCAAGTACATACTCAAGCTACAGTTAATGACTTCCAGACTCATTCTGATCACTAAAACATGTCAGCGTCACTTGTAACATCTGTTGAGATGTTGCAGATTGCTTAATATCACATTCTGGTCAGTCGGGCTCATCAAAGGATCATGTTCCCGGCTCAGCTCGAGCAAGCTGTTCATTCACGTTGTGTCCATGTCCGTGTAAAGTGGTGTAGATTCCTCCCGACATCCTGACCTCTGTTTATCACTTCAAAATTTCCCTTTATGTTACTAACAATGAAACCTGTTCATTTACAGGATACTCTGTCTGCTTTTTTTCCCGCAATTCCTTTAATTGATGTCACATGTCTGATGAGTAAAAAAAATGAACATACAAGGTAATATTTTTTTTTTTGGCCGCAGGGTTTCGTCAGTTGGAAATTTCAGGATGTCTTCTCTTCATGCCTGTATAAATATAAATAAGCATGACGGTGACATTGTAAACAATGGAAAACCCTGATTTGGGGTTTGATTGGCTTGATAAAATATGCTTGTAACGATGGATCTGCTCTTTGTTTTAATTGTAGATATCAAATCGAAGTTATCAGAGGAGAGCTTTCATTGCTCGTCATTGCCAGAAAAACCACAACGTTGGTTGTTTGTTCAAACACTTATCTTTACAGTTTCCTGACTCTCCTCCTCTCTAAGAAGCAAAAGCACAACTTAACACCCCATCAAAATCTTGTTTTTACTTGTTTTCTTACTGAACTTCTTGCAGTGACGCCCATGACACTGCTGGGTGTGGTTACAGGTTCAACAAAACAGTGATGCATGAAACTTTTCTACTAGAGAGGGCAGTGAAAGGCTGATTTTCAGCCTGGTGTTAAGTTTCTCTTTACCAATCCTTTGAGTATCCATAGATGTGGCAGATCCAAAAATACTTGACTTAGTGTTTTGTTAAGTCATAACAGTCAAATGTGTTTTTGAAGACACTGATGCGTAATGTCAAATAATGTTAGGTGAGCCGTGTCAAAAAGATGTTCGTAGTTGGAATTGATTTAGGGAGGGAACGGTAAACAACGAGTTTCCTGCTCATCTCTTTTGTTTACTTCATCATAAAGCGTTGCAGATTGGCCGACTGCAAACATGAGCTACTGTGTGTAGTTTATCTTGCCGTTCGTGCCGAGATGCTTAAAGCAACTTTAAAGCGGTTCTTTTGAGTTTTAGAAACATATTTCAAGTCCAAAAAGTACTCGTCTTGTAATGTATCTTTCTGTCATGTTATACACTTGTCCTGAAAGCTGCTCCGCTACATACGGAGTGAAGTGCGTTTGTGTGTTTGTGTCTCTGCACAGTTCATTAATTGCGCTCTAATTCATTACAGACGATGAGCGACAGGCCGTTCATCCAGAAACTGTTTCGTCCCGTTTCACCTGACGGCAACGTACACACACTTGGCGACCTGCTGAAAGAGATGTACCCAGCTGCTATACCAAATGACGGTAGGTCCTAACACGCACACACACACACACACACGGTAGTGAACAACATAATCTTCAGTGATATGTGTTAATCTCCTTCAGTGCTCACAGACAATAATGGTAATAATAATAATAATACTAGTAAAACATCGCTCACACATAACTCTCAGTCTTGCCAAACGTTACCAGCAGCTAACAGTAATGATTACAGTAGCAACCATGTTTTATTTTTGATTTCCTTATCAAACATGGACCCTACTGTCTTGCAGAAGTGAGAGAAGAAAACAAGCATCTCTCCTCGCTGGTTTATTTTATTTACACAGCCACACGAGGCATGTCAGAGATCTACTCTCTCAGATAATGTGACCGATGGGGGAGCCAGAAGAGGGAAAATAGTGGCGGTCGCCAGAACAAGTGAACAAAGATCTGGGAGGGAGGGAGGAGGAGAGGGGATGATCGACAGATAGAGAGTGAAGAGGAATGAAAAAGAAAAAGAGAATGAGCGCAATTTGGGATGGGATGTTCAGTCACAGTAGGCTTCACAAGGAAGACGTGAAGAGGGCTGCAGTCTAAACAGGTAGATGGAGAATGTGTCGTTGCTCTTAGATCTCTGAGACGTCTGCCGGCATCTCAGTACAACACAATGTACTTTTCTTTTTATTTCCTGTTTTAAATTCTTTATTGTATTGCTCTTGATGGCCGTTGGTGTGTGAGCGAGTGTGTGTGTGTGTGAGTGGGTACGTAGCATATACAGATACGTTGTAAAAGTGCTGTGGATTTAAAAAGTGCTATATTGCTCCTGATGAACAGGTTGGCACCTTGCATGGCAGCCTCTGCCATCAGTGCATGACTGTGTGTGTGAATGGTTGAATGTTGGCGTGTAGCGTAAAGCGCTACAAAGCGCTATGTAAATGCAGTTTATACAAACAGAATAAAACCGCAAAAAAAAAACAAACCAAGAAATGAAAAAAGTTACAGGAGTGGACCAGAAGTATAATAAATAGTCTTAAATAACAACATACAGAACATACATTTATATATAAAAAAAGTAAATATTCATAAATGCAACAAAATAAACAACAATAAGAGATGAAAAATCAACAGACCTTCAACTTCTAAATAAGTTATGCAAAGGAAACATGCATAGATTTTAATCCATGCATAGCTGCATTTAAATAGACTGTGGTGTTGTGGAAAAATAAACAAAACTGAGACCACACTTTTTTTTTTTTTTTTTTTAGGACAGACATCAAAATCCATATAAGATAACCAAATTGCTACTCAACAAGAAGACAACCGTTAGCAGTTACTTTAACTTCTTCACTGGCGATGGCCACGATTGCAACATACTCAAATATGCACAACAACAAACAACAACACATTATGTGTCATCACAAAAACAAAAAACAAAAAAAATTCCCACTTCCTCCCAATACATGATCACATGCACAAACAGGCAGTTATTTAGCCAACTGAATATAATGTATGTATTGCTATGTAGCTTATTAATACCTGGAACTAAAATATTACAAAATACAGAAGGGGACTGGGTGCAAAATATCCCAAAAGCTAACACTCAGTATCAGCCAAACTAATATACTCTATAGTATAGACACATATATTGTATGCATACTATATATTATCCATGTCAGCATACATGTTTGTAATATGCACACACATGGACTGCAGATTTGACGTATAAGCCTCGTGTGCTCTCGTGGCATACAGTTGAGTTGCAGCTGTGGCGGAGGTGTGGTGATAATGAAAGAAGAGATGAGAGGAAAGACAGAGGGGGCGAATGGCAGTCTAAACAGGCAGTGTCTGCAGAGGAGGAGAGAGGAAGTAGATAAGGAGACAATAGTGTGTTGGGACAGAGGACCCGCAGGAGACTCACCTGCACCGAGGAGACAGAGCCATTAACACCCCCCCACCCACACACACACACACACACACACACACACACACACACCCACCCACCCCCTTCTGTCTGTCTGCGTACCTGTCTGTCTCACATTCACTTTCATTCTGTCTCCATCGCCCTCCTGACATTTATGTCTCACATTCACTTTCATATAACCCAGAAGTCCTTTTAGAAAAGTTCTTAACTGAATTTAAAGTCCTGTGTAATATTACAAATCTCCTAAATGCTGTTAAGGGTCTTACTTTTGCACCGTGCAGTGGTTTGCTGCTTCCACTGTTAATTCAGATCAGGATGACCCAGCATGCATTAGCTTTGTCCCAATTCAATACTACACACCATGGTTGCGCATGCGGTTCCATTCATACTTTTTTTTTTTTTTTTTTTTTTTGGAAGTCTGTGGGCACAGACCCGTTCCACATGTGCGCACTAGTTAACAGAGTTTCTGTGAATATTACAAACTGTTGCGCAGTGTTTTGTGTGATGAACCTTAAAAAAAACAATAATGTTTTACTCCAAACAGATTTGCTGGATCGTATTTCATTGCCTCATCGGCAGTTAAAACAAAAACGCCCACACCGCAGCCCCTTGTATTGTTTTAAACAGTACTGTTTTCAGTCAGAATGCAGCTGAAGAGTTTCTGTATGTCGCTGAACAGCGAGTTGAAAAAGAAAAGCGACAACAGGAATACAGTACGTGCATACGCGGTGTGTCACGACAAGTATGCCTGGCTCTCCTGGAGGTGCCAGCGAGGTGCTAGTGCTGTGGCTGATGACACACTTGAGCTAGGAGACCAACGCTGTGCTGCCTCAAATGTTTGGTCCAATTTGATGTGCAACTTGGCTTCCAGCTAATTACCCTCCCACATGTATTGCACTTTGCCCTTTTGTTTTCTTTAATAAAGTGAAGCCACACTTTTGAGCATTTATCATGGTCCGTTTTTTCTCTACTGATGTGACGTTAAACATGTCTAAACAAATCAACAAGCTGTTGTTTTGATGCGTCATGTGGACAGGTGATGACAGATAGCCAAGTCCTTGCACATATGTAGCATTTGTTTGCAATAATAAAGGGTTATTGTTTATTTTATGTGTACTGGGTTCTTGACATTTTGAATTGTTTTTTTTGTTTCCTAACACTAATTATAAGTGCATTAACAGGAATAATGACTACAGCAAGAAAAAAAAAATATCTCAGTGTTTATTTGACCACATTGACTATTGTTTTAAGACAGATTTGAAATATCGTCAGCCCACCCAGATATTGCACAAAGCATCCAGATGCTCACCGTCACTTTTGCTGCTTCAAGTGAAAAATAACCGATTGCTGATATCATCAGGTGTAATTAAATAAAGACACTGGCCTTATTTGCCAAAAGGCCAAAATGAAACCTCTGGTAAATGTGCTGTCTGCAAGCTTGTGTGCTCGGTACACAGCCAAAGATCATTTGCGAGATAAAAGAAGCACTACTGTTAAATATCACTCCACAGTCACAAGTGAATGGTGTGGATCTGTAGTTTCAGACTCTGCATTAATAGAGATGTGTGTAGAATAAATGTGGTTGTGGCCTTTTTTTTTTTTTTTTTTTTTTTTTTTATAGGCCAGGGCTGACAGTAAAAATATCTTTCTTCCACCAGGAAATATCCATCAATCCATCCCTTGTAAAAGTCTCACTGTCATGGTTTCACAGCCTTTAGTTTGTACATTTGAAACCTGCCAAGTTCATCTTTGCTTTTGGCTTATGGCAGCATGAAATACAGCCCTCAGCTGATATCTCTGAACAATAGCAGCTGCCAAATCCTGCAATGTTATTGAGAGATTCTCTTCACTTTCTCAAGGGCGTTTTTTTGACACTAATCCACTTTAACCAGTTGTTATAATCCATCTAATTTGGATGATAGCTTTTTGCCAGATTTTAAGGCCTGCTTAAAATTTGCGTGACTTCTAGGTGGAGACAAAGATATCCTCTTACTGTCTTTTCCTCTTTTTCCTGTTTCTTTCTGTCTCTATAGTTTTCCTGATCTCTTTTTTTCTCTCCCCTCTTTGATCCTCTATCTCTCTCTCAGGTGTAGTCTTCAACATCTTCCCTGTCTACCGTGGATGTCTTTCATGTCTTTGACGTTAAATCTCTGCTTTTCACTGCTCTCCTCCCTCCCAGGGGAGTCTGCCAGCCTGCCTGGCTGATCAAGGTGAAAGTGGCCCTTTTGTGTCTTGTCGTTTGTTTAGTTTCCACCTCTTCCTCGGCTGGTAGATGAGTCGGGTGATAGCCGGGGATTATGGCGGCGTGTTTGGATTAGAGAGTCCGGGACGTGTGTTCAGGGACTGGGCGGGGCGGTGATGGTGGTGGGTTTTGCTGGTAGTATTGTTCAGGAGTTCAGAGGCCTTTTTTTTTTTCTTTTTTTTTTCTTTTTCTGTCAGGACCCTAACATCAGAAAAAGAAAATCTGGGGTGCTCCACTCCTCTGTGATCTTTCAAACATCAAATAACAAGGTTTTTTTCAAACAATCCTCCCCCCCCTGTTATGTCTGAGAGAGGATCGGTGTTGACCCCTGCAGGACCCAGAAACCAGTCGCAGCAAACAAATGGGGGTGGCATGAATTAAAGGAACAAGGAGACAAGGGGATTC